>OX365946.1:7922452-10422452 GCA_947247005.1 Spisula solida
TGCATCTGGGGTTTGTTTGAACAAGATAACTCCGTACAAAATATCGTATTTCCTATTTCATTTTTTATTCAGAACAAACCTTATAACATAAATGTTTTTATAAGACTTTAGTTGGGACATTTGCTCGCTGCATGTATTCAAACGTAAAGTATCATCCCCTCTTTGGTCAACTCGTAATTCGTAATCGGCATTCAGATAATTAGCTTCCCATACATTTTTGTTATTGTGTAAATGTGTACGTGGGTTGTACTTCTGTAGAACCAATAACACGCCCTCTTTGATATTGTAGCGTGATTGTTAATATACATTGTATCATAAATAACGAGTCAGTATAGAAGTAAATCAATCTACCGTCACCATTTAATTAAGCACATTTATGTAGACATCGATGGTGTTTACCCCCTGTTTACCCACCGCAAGACCATTCTACGACAGCCGTATAAAATATTCGCGCGGTAGTTGGTAAGGTTGTATAATTGAAGCTTGCATGTTATTGTGCTTATCAGCATTGCTTCTTTTAACGATAATCAAGGAATATGTGGCATCAACCTGATCGCAAACCAATCATGCATGTTTTTCCTTTTAGAACACGACACCGAAAAGCGAAACTAAGCTTGAGCTTTTGAACTCCAGTTTAAATGTCATAACTCATTCATTTAGGTATTGCATCATATTTCAGCCAAAGTTGCCTTCTTCACTTCCCTGACTGAAATGTCTCGGATGTGAATTTTCGTTTGGCAAATTGACTTTTCAGATGTAGTTGTCCCGCACGAGTACAAAGCGTGGAATGTACGCTTTTAAGATATTCTGATCATTGGCACGGATTCCTATTTTTTATTTTTGTGTGTGTGCGTCTGGTCTAATCATGACAATTAGAAACAAGACTGCGTTCAATAAACGCTTATGCCCCCGTGGAAGCCTAGTCCATAAAAAAGCCAATCAGGGGCCATAATTCTGTTAAAATGTTAAATAGGGTTACATGGCTTTGTCAGTATAAGGGGCTTACAATGGTAAACAAGTATGTCAAGTTTGAATAAAATGCCTTAATGTAAGACGAAATTTGGGTTAACAAGAATTGGACGCTTAATAAGTCTAAGTCCAAAATTAGGCCAATGTGAAGGTCAAAACGAGGTTAGGTTATACAGGCGTGTGGATAGTGTTCATATACAACATCTAGGCAAGTATTAAAGCTTTGTAGCAAGCCATAATGATGGAAGAAGAAACGGTCAATTTGGGTTAACCAAGAATTTGGCCCTTCAATAAGTCTAAGTCCAAAATAAGGTCAAGGTGAAGGTCAAAATGGGGTCAGGTGATACAGGCGTGTGGAGAGTAATCATATACAACATCCATGCAAGTATGAAAGCTTTGTAGCAAGCCATAATGTTGCTAGAAGAAACGGTCAATTTGGGTTAACCAAGAAATTGTCCTTCAATAAGTCTAAGTCCAAAATAAGATCAAGGTGAAGGTCAAAATGGGGTCAGGTGATACAGGCATGTGGAGAGTGTACATAAACAACATTCATGCAAGTACTGCAGGTTCGTATCGTCCTTCGTAACTTCGTACCCAATATTTCGTATCAAACCGCTATCGAGCGCTTTCTTGCACTCGCCTAGCAAAGTGTTAAGAAACGGTATTCTATCAGCGAGCACTGCTCGCTCGTAGCGTTTCGTTGCTTAGACGTAGGAAAGCGCTCGATAGCGCCTTTTGGAAACGGCTTGGTTAGGTAACGGGCTCCAGGTTCGTAACCGAACAATTTATTGTAAAGTTATGCATCAATGCCATCATCAAAAAAATCCAGTGCTAGATGAGCATGTTACAAATAATGTAGGACAACTGACATAGTCCGCTAAAATAGGCTGACCTTAGTTCATATTTTGGAGCTAACCTCCATAAATCCTGGATGATACCTTACGATGAATTATATATAAGCGTTGAATCTAAAATACACAATATTTTATAAATTAAATGCTATTTTTAAACTTGTTTATCTTCAAATAAAAGTGGTTTTAATCAATGTACATATAACCAAGTTTACAAATACTTGTACAAACATATCATTTATACACTTCGGCAAAACTTAGGTATTTTTGACAACTGAAATCAGGCCCCGATATCCCGAAACATCTCAATCTGAGCTCAATCTCAACTCAAAGTTTGTCACCTATCGTTTGAGGTAGTTTCCATGCAAAAGTGTACTCTAAATTGGTATACATGTATAACTAAACGGAATAATTATTCTGAGTTTTTTACAGCAAAATTTTGAGAGTTCGAGATTCATATTTATCTCAAATTCAGACTTTGAGATTATCAAAGTCTCAATTTGAGTTGAGATTTCTACTTGAGATGCTTTTGTAGATCGGTGCCAGGACTTGCAGTTGTTGGTTTCATTTTCCCGTTTAGATTTGTGTTGCACATTGTTCTATGGATGTGTGGTGTGTGTTATTTTGTTTTCTGTGCTCGATTCCTTCTGCTGAGCGCTGAATTGTCATCATATTTTTGTTCTAACGGCTTGTTTTTTTTGTCTACTTATTTTAAAACGAAAAGAAAAGTTCAATCAAACTGTACTGAGCGTAACACATTTCTATTTTTAAGTTAACGATGATCAAGCCGTGCTAAAGTGAAACGTTAATGAACGAAAACATTTTACGAAGAATTCAATAAATTGAAGGACGTAAGTAAATGTTCTCCTAGGAGTCAACAAGTACATAATAAGACATAGGACATAGCACACGTAATGGAAAAATTCATAATAATGAATCTCAAATACACCACATCGCTATTTTGAAACGAACAAATATACTTATGAGCGTGACTTTTCACTTTATATCGATCAGCTCGTTGCTACAATGGCTCTGAAGATAAACAAAACAATAAATCAGCTAAAACGCAATACAATTGTGAAATATTTTTTTCATTAACTCCGGTGAATTGATTGTGCCTATTTTATGTAATATTAGTGTTTTATACAATATATGTATATTCGACTATATGAAGGTATTTACCCTGGAAGCTGGTCTAACTGAACAATAGTATCCATTTTAATAAAGGTGATATATGTTATGCGTCATAATAATTAAAGTAGTAGTATGCTGATTACCTGTTGTTTACAATGTTACAATGTTTTGTTCTTGACGTTGTTTGTTTGATATATACGAGTACATGTGTTGTTCCATTTGAAATACATTTTGAGCCATGCCGTAATGACAAAATTATTCAACATGCTAATCATTTGAATGCGCGCATAATGATGACGTCAGACGGTTATGCGACCCATGTTTTGACCGCGATATGGCTCTCACACATGCCTTTCATGTTATGCTGTTTCTGCAGAATGCTTGTCCGATTTGTTATTATCTTTTTACATACATTAGTTGTGATACAGTACCTAAATGGGTTCATTTATCTGTAAACATTTCGAACTTAGTCTATCAGTCAGATGTTTTTGTTCTTAAATGTCGTTGCCACTACCTACTACGGTGATAGACATACCTTTACGTTTGCATCTGTATTAACAAAGCTACTTTAACAATGTAACGTTGGTGTCTATACAATCGATTAAGCTAATGTAATGACCTAATTCTGACTAATATAATAAGTAGGTAATATGAACGTATAATGAACATGTGCGGTGTCGGGAAAAGTAATAAAATTACACTGCAGAACAAGTATGCGTGGATGTTTCGCACTTACAGAAGGCCATTGTCAATTTTCGTCTGATCACTTAACACCACCTAATAGATTCCCGGCTAATACATTTATATAGCGGTGCAATAAGAACAGAATGTGTGTTTGATTATGCCTATGTGCGGTGTCTGGGAAGGATGGCAAAATATCCCGACGAAGCAGTGTTTTCCATATTGTTATCGTGAGGTACCTTGTATGAAATCATATATAAAATTCAGTAAGACCTGCCGTCCATTAGACCCCGATGGTATGCGGAAGGGTAGCCGAGTACAGTTTGCTTGTTTCGGGAACCTTTCGGGATCAATTATCAATAAAAATGGGCGGGTCTTGTTTGTTCGGGATGTATTCGTGGTTCGTTATACGAAATGTTGCAGTATAAACGCCGAAACCTTTCCGAAGTAGCCGAACGCAACGCGAATGAATGCCGACAGTTCAGGATTTGGTCCCGAATGTTTCCCGATCGTGCGGAAAGGTTGCGGTTACTTTGCAGGATATGCGGAAGTGTTTACGAATCGATGCCGATAGAATGCTGAAAGGTTGCCGATGTATATAAACGATGCCGAACTACTATCTTGTTATCAGTTGAAAGTTGAATACGATTGATGGCAGACGCTAGTTTCAGCTATAAAAATTAAAATATTTTCAGCTACACAAGAGTTCAGTGACTTAGATTCAGGTATAAAAAACACTGACATATTAAGCTCATGAAAAAAACTTACAGTCCTAGGTAGATATACCGGGTGTCTCTTTCCGGTGTTTTTCTTTAATAGCTGAAGACCATAGGACACTGGTTATGTCATCGTTTTTTATAGGGTCTGACACAAGCCTATTTGGTAGCCTGCCCTTGGTTTGTAGGACCATGATGAAAACGATATATTCAAGATTAAAACTAGCGGCAAACTGACTTCATCGCTTCCGCAGTCGCTCTTGTATAGTTCGGGAAATACTGCTTCGACTCGGCATCCCTTCCGTTCACAATCGGCGCCTTCGGCAACTATTCGGCATGTTTCTTAACATATCGGCATAGCTTCCGTGTGTATAACTCATCCATTCGTCGTATTCGGGGAGCTTTCGGGATTGCTTCAGCTTCCTTCGAGAACCGCTCGGGATGGTTAAAATGATTACGAAGCCTAGCAGAAGGCTTCCCGAAGGTGTCGAGGGAATGACGATGGATTCCCGAACACCCCGAGCTGTTGTCAATGGGTTTCCGATTACACCGAAGCATTCCCGAAGCACTCCCGAACAAGACAGTCGGCGTCCTAATTTTAACACTTTTCAAATTTGGATGCCGAAGATTTGTCGGTCCCGAAGTGTCCAGAAGGCTTCCAGAAGCGTACATGAACGACGCGGAAGGGTTCCAGAACGTCTTGAAGACATGCCGAACCTTCCCGATTAGGCAAATTTAGCCTTCGGGAATCCTTCGGGGTCCTAGTGGACGGCAGGTCTAACATGTAAGGACATGGTCATCGTGATTGTAATAAAGCGGTATATTAACATCTTGGTGAAATCTCAAACATGCAAACAAACACTTCTACAGTACTGTATTTGGCCGACTAGATGAGATAGCATACGACAACTTACATAAGTATTCAGTTCACAAAAACGAATATAGTAATGTATTTTGACTTCCGGCAACATGAGTGATACTACCTCTTGAAACACGTTCTGGTACATGTGATAGACATTTGAACACGTTGCAATGTTATATTGTCCTAGAAATTCCATACTAGTCGCGTACATGATACTTATATGATACCAACACCCAACAATATTCACCAACGACAATATAAGTACAACGCTTTACTCTAGAGGCTTTCTCCTATAGTAATATAAACCTCGTCTACAAAGCATAAATCATCAAGATATGAGGGTTATCATAAACAATGTATTAAGTGTGGTCACGTGATACATTCGCAGTCTTTAATGAGATGTATTGTATAGGAAACAGTGTGGCAATACCACGTGACTAAATACTACAGTCCAAAGAAGAAAATTGTAAACAAAACCTCCACTTCGCGAAGGAAAATAGGCATAAGTATTTTATTTCTTCACCAATTTCTATGAAATATAGACCACGCTAAGGGAAAAAATATAAGGGTTCCGCCATATATAGTATATTTCTTCGTAGCTTGACCGTTTTTTCAATTACCCTGAGAAACCTTGGAAAAAATTTGTGTGAGAGCGGACTACAGTTTCAAGCCTTTTCGTTCTCCTGGTATTATCTACTCCATGCGTGATTGAAGAGTCATGTTTACACCTTCCGGGAACACCGGAGGCAATTTCGCAACAAATAAAATACATATTATAACAATACATGACACTTATATGACATTTTCTTTCAATTTGCAATTATGGCTACAGTTCCAAGAAAAAATATTCAGACTACAGTTCAAAGCTGTTTTCAGAATTTACCATAATACCAAGCAACGTTTTGCCCCTGATGCTATTTTTGTCAACAATACACACACTAAAGTATTCTTTATTTGGTCAGGTTTTATTTTTTACGACACATTTTACATCATTTAAGAACATAAACACGCACATGGGTAACAGAAGTTTAAAGTATATACATATAGTAATTGATAATAAGTTTGCGTACGGGTTTTTTTTAGTAATTTCCATTAGTGCATTTGATGTTTGATCTAAATTATATATTGGACGGTGCCATCGATATTCACCAATGGTAGACACCATATGGCGGATATAGCCCCCTATACTTCGCACGAAAACGAAAGTAAAAGTGGATGTCGATTTCACACGACTCTAAGTTTTTAATCACATTTTTGTAAATATTCATGTGATTCACTTGAAGTGAACAAATTTAAGCAGCGGAATGTTTATTTTAAAACACCAATGTTGTAATTTGCTCTGACGTTTCGTATACTATACTTTCCTTTTATTTCAGCTCAAGTATGCACTTCCCAGGACTCTGTTCCGATTTAAACTTATATCTTCCATGGTCTTAACCTATTTTGGAACTCTCGCAAACAAACACCAACTAACAAGCAATCGACTGAAGGAAAACATTGCATTGTGTACGGGATCTAATCATTATGAAACTTTCCATTAACATGATCTATTTTTCTGTTGCACCGAGGATAGCAGTCCTGTACTGGTGTTGGATTCCTCATTTTGACTCCGTAGTACGTGGTTTGAATCTAAAACAAGAGGACCCTATGGCACTAGGTCGCTCACCTGTCGTAGCAGTACACCCAAGCCATGTGATTTGACCTTGTGACCTAGTTCTTAGCCACAGATGACCCGATATAACACTTTAACTAGATTTTGTTGGGATGATCATTGTGATCAAGTTTCATAAGGATTAGGCTAAAATGGTGACCTCTCGTGAATTAACACAAGGGTTTCTATTATTTGACCTAGTGACCTAGTTTTTGATTCCAGATGACCCAATCATAAATTGACTTCGATTTTATTAAGATGATCATTGCGACAAAGTTTCAAAATGATAAGGTCAAAATTGTGATCTCAAGTGACTATACAAGGTTTTTCTATGATTTGATATTGTGATCTAGTTTTTGATCCCGGATGACCAAATATATATCTTGACCTAGATTTGGTTGAGATGATCATTATGACCAAGTTTCATAAAGATTTGGTCAACATTGTGACTTCTAGTGCCTACAAAAGGTTTTTCTATGATTTGACCTTGTGACCTAGTTTTTTATCCCGGATGACCCAATATCGAACTTGACCTAGATTTTGTTGAGATGATCAATGTGACCACGTTGGATAAAGATTAGGTCAAAAGTGTGACCTCTAGTGTCTACACAAGCAAATTGTTGACGGACGGACGGACGGACGGACGGACGACGGACGGACGGACGGACGGACGGACGGACGGACGACGAGTCATCACAAAGCTAACTCTGTCACTTTGTGACATGTGAGCTGAAAATAGGAAGGCATGTGATTTAAGTACGTAGTATTGCCTTCGTAACCAAAATATTGTTATTGCTAAATTGTACAATTCTGTCTTATTTGGTACGAAATAATTGGGGACGTGTTATAAGCTATTTTACCCTCAGTCTACGGGCGCTTAAATTGCATGCTGAAACAAATTATGCACACCTTTTTATTCCTTTAATTATACCCCCCGCACAAAGAGTTGTAAGGGGGGGGGTATACTGGATTCAGCTTGTCTGTCTGTCTGTCCGTCCGTCCGTCCGTAGACGCATTCTTGTGGACGTAACTCCTCCTACAGTTTTTGCAGCATTTGATTCAAACTTTAACAGATGAACAACCTCAACATGTAGATGTTGTAGTGGTCAGTAAATAGGTAGCCCCGCCCTCCGTGCTTATCAGCGAATAGCGTTTGGCAATGAGCATCTGTATAGAATGTATGCATGTATTATTATCAGTTGAGTTACTGTGTCTGTATGCGTCTGTATGAATAAAGTATAATAACTAACACACCGTCTTCGGTCTTGAACAATCCCTTTACGGGTCCGAGTGTTACAAATACAAATAGCTATATGCTATCAGGAACATTACAGATGTGCATAAAGGAAAGAATTTGCGCTGTGACTATTTTTGACAGAATTATGGCCCTTTGTACGTTTATGCACTATACAATATATAGTGAACAGGTCTTGTGGACGCAACTCCTCCTGCAGTTTTTGCAGCATTTGCTTCAAACTTTAACAGATGAACAACCTCAACATGTAGATGTGCTTAAAGGAAAGAATTTGCGCTGCGACGATTTTTGACAGAATTATGGCTCTTTGTACTTTTATGCACTATACAATATATAGTGAACAGTTCTTGTGGACGCAACTCCTCCTACAGTTTTTGCAGCATTTGCTTCAAACTTTAATTAGGCAATATGGTCAGATAAGTCTGATCCTGCAGCAAATGAGACATAGTCACATTGGCGTATCCATGACCTTGATATGTAGGCACTTATAAATCATAAAAACCAAGACTTTCAAGCACAGACAAACTGACCTGACGCTCAACAATGATGTATTGTTATAAATACGGACTATATGTTATATCCGCTGTACGGTGTCTACCAGTGATGAAAATCGATGGCACCGTGCAATATATAATTTAGATCAAACATCAAATGCGCGTATTGAAATTACTCAAAATTACCCATACGCAAGCTTATTATCAATTACTAGATCTACATGCATATATTGCATGTAAACTACTGTTACCAATGTGCGTGTTTGTGTTTTTAAATTCGGTATAATATGTTGTTACAAATAACAGCTGACCAAATACAGAATATTGTAGTGTGTGTAATGTTGCCAAAAATAGCATCAGGGGCGACACGTTGCTTGGTTTTATTGTAAATTCTGAAAACAGCTTTGAACTGTAGTCTGAATATTTTTTCTTGGAACTGTAGTCATAATTGCAAATTAAAAGAAAATTCATATTTGTGCCATGCATTGTTATAATATGTATTTTATTTGTTGCAAAATTGCCTCCGGTGTTCCCGGAAGGTGTAAACATGACTCTTCAATCACGCATGGAGTAGATAATACCAGGAAAACGAAAAGGCTTGATACTGTAGTCCGCTCTCACACAAATTTTTTCCAAGGTTTCTCAGGGTAATTGAAAAAACGGTCAAGCTACGGAGAAATAAACTATATATGGCGGAACCCTTATATTTTTTCCCTTAGCGTGGTCTATATTTCATAGAAATTGGTGAAGAAATAAAATACTTATGCCTATTTTCCTTCGCGAAGTGGAGGTTTTGTTTACAATTTTCTTCTTTGGACTGTAGTATTTAGTCACGTGGTATTGCCACACTGGGAAAGACAAACAACTATCGTAACGAATGCTAAGGAAAGTATTTTAAAGACCAGGACGTACGTATAAGTTTTATTCACAGTCATGTGACAATATTATCCGATTATGATATCACATGTATTGCCGCCGTCGGTGATTGGGGCGGTTTGAATAAAGATATCTAGTACATCGTCGGTTTATATGTTGTCTTCACGACAAGTATTAAATACATATAAGGGCATATAGTGAACGAGCAAGATTTGCAATTAAAAAGTGCTGACATGCTTTGATAAATTCGCTGTACTATAATACTTATTTAAGAAATAATGTGGATGTACTTGGCATGCGTTTTATCGTATTAAGCATTGTCACGTGTTGTGATGCGTTGACATTAGATGTGCGGGTGCTTTAATAAAATAACCACGCATTATTATTAATAAAACCCTCAGGTACATAATACATTATTTCGATTCTAACATGTATCAAAGAGTCTACATTTGACAATACAGCAAGACACAGCATCTGTCGCAGTATTTTTTTCATCGAAATGCTGTGTAACGTGAATTGGCATAACTGTGCTTTAACATAAATGCATGCACATCTTCATTTCCTCTAGGAGTATATAGGTAAAGTTGTTGTTTGTGTTAGAATTGTTGATTAACACCGACCAAGGGTATCCGTAGTTAGACAAGCATCAATTGGCCGGGCTAAAATTAGCAACAGTAAATAAACACAACGATAACCATCACATTAACCGGTAAATTTGGTAGACATGATAATTGTGCAATCATTTTCCTATAGCGTCAGTGACTCAGTTGTAACGCTTCATCCTATAGATGATTTACCATGTATGCTTATTTTGTACGCAGGTTCGATTCCATATTTTATCTTTATTATGCCCCGGTATCGATAGATTGGGAGGCATATAATGATTCACCTGTCCGTCCGGTTAACCCAAATTGACCGTTTCTTCTGACATCAGTATGGCTTGCTACAAAGCCTCCATACTTGCATGGATGTTGTTTATGAACACTCTCCAAATGCCTGTATCACCTGATCCCATTTTCACCTTCACCTAATTTTGGACTTAGACTTATTGAAGGGCCAAATTCTTGGTTAACACAAATTGACCTTTTCTTCTAGCATTAATGTGGCTAGCTACAAAGCTTTCATACTTGCATGGATGTTGTATATGAACACTCTCCACACGCCTGTATCGCCTAACCTCATTTTTACCTTCACCTTGACCTCATTTGAACTTAAAGACTTATTAAAAGGCCAAATTCTTGGTTAACCCAAATTGACCGTTTCTTCTAGCATTAACATGGATTGCTACAAAGGTTTCATACTTGCATGGATGTTGTATTTGATCATTCTCAACACACCTATATCACCTAATCTCATTTTGACCTTCACATTGACCTAATTTTGGACTTAGATTTATTAAGCGTCCAGTTCTTGTTAGCCCAAATGTCGCCTTACATCAAGGCGTTGCCTTCAAACTTGTTTACCATCATTATTTTAACCCCCTTACATTATCAAAGCCATATTACACTACATGTTAACAGAATAATGGTCCCTGATAGACTTAGCTTTTTTATGGACAAGACTTCCATGGGGGCATAAGCGTTTATTGAACGCAGTTTTTATCTGTTGATGATAAAACGACGGTAAGACATTATAGTCAAAATTGTAATCATTAATATTGTATGAGAAATAGATTATTGTAGATTATATCACAATCCCAAGTGACGACAAATGTATCCGCATTGTCACGGATTTCTCGCAATCGTAGACGCCATATCGACCTTAACCCGAGGTTTACTTATTGACTCTTCTTTCCATGGAATAAAACCCGTTTGTAATACATCCGAGGAATTCCAGAAATCCAATATAATGCACACACTAACACCAGAATCGAGTGTCGTAAGATTATATTTGATTTGATATTTATCTATTACAGGTCTATTTGATTGTGATATTAAACATATGACTTTGTTACGTGGAATATAGGGATGGTGTTTATTGTTTAGGAGTTATGCACATATAGGTGACACCGTTGTAATAATAAACGTTCCGTAGATTATCAGGTACCGTGTCGCTGATTAACCTTCAACATAGAAAAATATCAAGGAAAACGTTCAAACCTTAAAACCTACGGGACCAATATGTTACCATGGTAACCGGAAGTGTTAGGAATAAAATGAACCTCAATACTTTGTATGTGCATGGATACGACTAAGTCCTGAAAGTTTCAGGAAAATCGGTGACTATGCGTGCCGCAGCTCTTCTTTAAAACTTTGGTTTTCTCAGAGAACTGCTCTTAAAACCTACGGGACCAATATGTTATGTGTTGTCATGCGATCGGGCTCGATTGTCAAAAACTAGGTTCAAACGTTTCAGGAGAGACAAAATACTGATTCATTTTATTAATCCTATTGTGCAATATAATAAATGTATATTGAAGCTGACACTTATATTTCATACAATGATAGGGGTATGCCTCATGAAATACCATGATGCCTAAAATAGTGAACTACCACATCCTAAGATCATATTTCATCCGACAGAGTACATACATATTGTACATTTCTACAACTCTCATATGCAAGGGATATATATACATTTTGTCTGTTTCTAACAACAAGCTTTAAGACTTTGAAAGTGTCATATCACGTATATTAAGGAAATCCACTGATAATATATTGTAAGAGCGAATTATGGTCTTAATTTGCAAGTCATTTTAATAAAACGCCAGGTACGATACATTGGCTATCCAGATAAACATACTTATACCACAGGAAACTGATATTTTAATTTAAATGGCCCAAAACACTATCCAAGCCTGATTTTGACCAGTACCCGTAGGGGCGACCGGGGCTAGTCCGGCCTCGGGGCATGTTCGGCATATGGTTGTTTAAAGCGTGTGAACCAAGTTATAGAGGTGTCATGCATATTGTTATGTCACTTGTGATGTCTTTATCCATTTAAGTACACAGATAACCGTCTTGAAATAGTGTGTGTCGGTTTGGGTACAAAACTTCATTATTTCGATTGTTGAGTAATTGTTTTACATCTACATCAGTTTTTGTTTTTCATGAGATCCATTTAGATTCCAACTAAATCAATATATGTGAATGTGCTTTAATATAGTTCCATGTAATTGTGCACCATACAAGGAGGTGCCATGTGACGTGTTTGTATCTACTACTTGGGGCTAGTTCGGCCCCTATAGCATATAGCGTTTAAATTTGGATTCAAAATGTTTTTTTTTAATTTGCCAAAACAGGATTATAATGCTAGACAAAGGAGTCGGGATCAATGCACTTAACAGACCAAGAATTGGACCCGTTTTCCAAAAAAACCTTTTTTCGTCTATTTTCATTTTTTCATTTAGTTATTGTGCTATCTGTCCGGATATATCCAGTGAAATTTCAGTGCTGCAAATCAATAATGTCTAGGGGTTCACAATCTAAGGACCATTAGGACTTCAAGACGTGAGTTTCATGCTCAATATTCATTTTTTTCCACGAAATACAAATAATATATCATAAAGTCTCTGACCGCCGACTTTCCCCGTGGGGCAAGTTCGGCCACCTTGACCTGATCAATTTAAGCAAATATTACTTCAATACATACAAAGAAACACTGAAGGAAGTAATTGAGCTAGTTCCGCCTCATTATGCCTTACCTAAATATAAGTTTTCAGAGACCAAACTAGATAAACTGTTTGTAAAAGGTAATTTTTCTAAAAAAGGGCCGAACAAGCCCCGGTCTCCCCTATGGGCCATATATATTAAAGGTTCCTGGGTTTAAACACACATACAGGGTGACAATTAATATATGTCGGGGTAACACAATTTGATAACTGTGTCGATGTTTGTCTTAGAGATATTTATAAGATAAACAATTAAAAATGTGTATTACATAAAGAACGCCATGGCTACATGCATAGTGTCATTAGTGACGTCATACATTCCATAGAATATGCAAATAGCAGACGCGTACAATATTATCAAGCTGTACTATTTAGTTTGGATATTTCCTCTCATTAATCAGAAGAAGGGTATCAAAGTGTATCAATATGCTGATATACCTTCTACAAAGCAAATCAGAAGATTACCGTTCCAAGTGTAAATCCTGCGGGAGTATCTATATATAAGTTCTTTTACCCACACTGCCGTTCAGATGAGAAAATCAAGCAAGTGCACCAAATAAATTACAGTTAGAGGAAAACACAGTCATGCAGATCTTGTATTGTTAGGGGGGTGCTACAAATATATCTCAAAATGTTACTTTTGACTAAATGAGTCTGCCCCATCAGCATTTTTCTCGATATTTTAAGCACCCATCCATAGACCAACCTCCTCAATCGCCGTACTTGAGCCCACTAGATTGTTTATAAACGGGATATGTTAAGGGTAGGGTTAATACATGTACTATTTAACAAACCATACAATAATGACATAGCTATCGAAATACTCCATTCGGTGAGAAATACAAAGAGTTGATTTTGCAGTGTGCAAAGACATGATAAGAAATTTTGATGTCGCTCTCAGCTTTTTAAATAATAAGAGGTCATGTTAAACACCTACTTCAGACAATTTAAGTGATTGATCCAGGACGTAAATTCGTAAAACGAAATTTGCACATGTGCTTAAATAATGAATATGCATTGAGAATTGAACAATTAATCAAATAATTGAATTAAATAAAATGAATCGATTCCAGTCCCGTACACTTGCGTTAAAAAGACAATCACAAGTTTGTTTACTGACATCATAAATGCGCAACCAAACTTAACAATGGCTTACTGAATGCTGACATTAAATAATCAACACTTAAGCATGACGACCTTATCATCCATACACGCATTGAAGCAATAGCAAAATGTCGAATTCAAGAACAATTGTCGTATTCTTATCATTACATATAAACCAATTATAGAGATGTATTTACTTAATCCTCTTCACGCCATTGGAGCAAATGTCATTCAAAACACCTGTGCACGGTGTTCGATCTGTGACCTTAGCTTTAACGTTAACAATAATATTCATGGAATCATCTCATAAAATGTTAAAGCATAACCCTGACGCGTTTTTATGAAACTTGACAAACATCACTATACAGCAGTTTTACCGATTTTTCCATTACCCAGTGAAACGTACACGTTCAACGGTTTCACAAGGTAATGGACAAAACGGCACATCCGCTGAAAAATATTTTTCTTTCATGGAAAGCAAATTATTGTCCCCTTAGCGTGGCGTATATTTCATAGAAATCGATGAAGAAACAAAATACTTATGACTTTTTTATTTTCGAATGTTTACACATTTCTTCTTGTAACTGTAGTCAAAAGTCACGTGGTATTGCTACACTGGATAATGTGGATAAAATAAAATACCGGTATTTCGGATAGTACCGCGGAAAAAATCATATTACGTTTGTCGCAATACGGCAATACTGCGCACCATCTAATACATGAGTGACAATGACAGTGTTGATCCACGAAATCGCAATTTGGAAAGTTAACGAACTAGCGTGATAAGGGATCGAGAAAAAAGGATTTTTTCACAATCTTTCAAATACACTCGTCATCCATTAAAGTGCACCTGAAACATTACCACCGAGTTGTTATGTCGCTCCTAAGACGGAAATCACTCAAACGTTGGCGTTCCATTGGAACATTAAGTTAGTTTTTATTGTATAATATATACGTATACATGTGTAAAGAAAAACTAAGGTTATCAGAAAATAAATGTCAGGATAAGCCATTGATTTTGTCTTCGTAACCTACACTGCGGCGGTTCCGCGCGACAGAATACGTTAAGCCAACTTGTCGTCTGCTTTTGTAGAGCGACACTCACTGGCGATCGATTCATATGTTAAGTTTATGCAATTGTCCATGATTCTACAATAAAGCACTCATCAAACCGTTTTATAGTTGGTTGCAGTTTGTTGCGTGGATTATAGTGATGGTGCTACTGGATTAGGGTTAATCCACCTATAGGTGACACCGTTGTAATGATTAAACGTTCTGTAGATTATCATGTACCGTGTGGTAAATTTACCATAAATAGATCAAGGCACGCGGAAGCATCGGATTAACTAAAACTTTCACAAGAACTCAACTTGATTAAAACAAATTAAAGTTATTGATTGACATTTACATTCTAGGAGTGTTGAATTTAAATATTAATTCCTGGAATTCTAATATCAATCTTCAAGATGCACGCATATGGCGGTGAGTGGTAATTGCATTTTTCACAAAAAATACTATTTTCTAATACAATTTTATAGCTTGAAACGTTTGTTTCCCATTTGAAAGTATGCTCAACCTCTATTTTATTTTTGGAAAACGATTCTCTAGACAAATTTCTGTATGTATATGTTCTCTTGCTATGGCGCTCGCGTTTGTTTGATTTTTAACCCTAATAATCTACTTTCAACAAATATGCAACATGTTCATTTTGTTCCAAATAATAGATTAATTAGAAACTCATTCATCGCTCGAAACGATATTGCTAATTGTGATTGCTTTGATTTAAACTACAGAATGATCGACGTCTTTTGTTTCGCAATTTAACTATTTATATTTCAATCGTTTTAAGAAAATTGGAGCATTGCAGAAGTTGCTAAAGCCGATGATGGAAATATTGTGTAATAACTAACTGTCAATGCATGTTGATTTGATGAATAGGTGAGTAGGTTAATTCTGACAAATATTTATGTGGGAAAGAGACTTCTGGGTTTTCAAAACATGCTCACCCATGGCCACCAATGACGAACACTCGGAAAGCTAACTAGTCGCAAAACAAACACATGCATGCTTCGCAAACGCATAAGTTTCAAGAACCGCGTATGAATCTATTCGCGCTCAAAGGGAAGCTATAAAACGTGCTTTGGATATTTGTTCAGTATTATATCAATTTTGTACTAGATAATAAACTATAATAGTCTTGGCGCCGTCATACAGCTGGTATGATGTCACTTAATTCGTTCTAATAATGTACAGTTGTGCACGAAGACTAACTTTGCATCAATTTATATGTATGGTTATTAACATGTGTATGCATGTCGAAGTACCTAGTAAAGTTAAAAAGGATAACATAAATCAAGAATTAGACAAATAAAAATTAATGCACATCACATACTAATGAGAAAAATAAGGTCATGATAATTTACGAATGTCAAGACAATGACTAAGTAGACAAAGTAGTTTTGATCAGATACAATACCATCTGAACCACTGCTCATACGATACATATATAACCTGAAACCTAGCCCATGCGTTATTTCACGTGATACTGTACAGTAGAAGCTTGTTACGATTTTAAACATATAAAAACGGCGTGTGTACTGCAATAAACACAATTTTATAGAACCCATGTTGTCATCTAAAATACAAACTTTGACCGAGTTCCCGTATTGTTCCTCGTCTACCTAAAAGTGGGATTTTCTCTGATATATTTTAGCTAAAGAACGTCTGTATACATATTTTCCTGCAATCACTCTCCCTTTATAGCCATACATTCACAACATAATACTTCTCTCATTCAATTATTCATAACGTTTGAAATGTATAATAATTATGAACTCATATAAACATGTAGGTAACATGTTGAAGAAATGCTTTTATTTAACTAAGTATAATACAGAGAAACTACCAGTAGCCAATATTTTAATCTCCAAACTTGGTAAAACTTTAGGCAAAATGTCAAAGTCCAAGTTGTTTTTCCCTGCTGAGAATTATTTACCAATATTTCCCTATTTCCCGGTTAACACACTATTTGGCCATACTGATTTGCTGCAATGAAGCCATCTGTTAAGATACCTATGTTTACAGTATAGGGCATCATATGGATCACAAATTTTCGATTTGCTTATAAAACATCAATGAACGAAACTACTTTTTCACCATTTAGAATACCTATCGTTAAAACTGTGATAACATGTATGAACACATAAATTAAAGTTAAAGCAGAAGGCATACACATTTACAAGTAAAACATATAATTACTAATCGGCCAGGGGAGGGGGAAGGCAGCATTCAACAGAAACTGCAGATCACGAAAAGCACAAACAAGAATAGTTCGGCAACTTTACAATGCATATCTGTAATGTAGCACATAGTCTGTTGAATGCAGCTATTGCAATTCATATCATCCATTAATGGCGAGGAGCTAATATTGGCTTATAAATGTTTCTCTTTTACGATTGTCACAGTTCTCTAGTGTATTTGTGAAATGTATCATTAGCCATTAGCGTTTCAGATTGTTCCTGTAATCCATTAATTTATTCCTTATAGAAGCGCATCACTTTATGTAATGTTTCAAAGCGTATAATGTGAATGTAATATAACCCATTACGTGTACGTGAAACAGATTGGAAGTCTGAAATAGACAACAGAAAAACATCCTGAAGGAATATAGCACAATGTTTTACTTTGATATAAAATTACTTGCTTGGGAAACCTGGCATGTTGATTATCTGCAACCGTATGGTAATTTGGTTATGTAGTTACCTTGTTTTCTGTGACTATATCTGAGTTAGACGCCTTTGACACAAGGACATATTTGATTTTGACTATACAAAATGTATATGTAAAGACCCTAGATTAAAACATAAGAGGTTCCATAAACAAAACACCAGCCAGTTGAATGACAATGTTTAGCATATATGATTGATCTGTAGTTAAATAAAGTCTGCTACAAAACAGAAGCTGAACGTGTGGTGTTATCATTGTTCTAGAGAACGTATATCGTACACCTACGCATGGTTAATCAATTTATACGTAGAAAATGTGGATCTAGATAATATACATGTTGTGACGTGGTGACATCAAAGTGAAAACAATTTAATTCAAGATTTTCTAACTTAAATACTATGCATTCGATACATTCACTTACACTTGATGAGTTATGTTGTTCTCGTGCGTTCAACACGAGTTTTTAAATACATACATTGGTCAGTATAATCGGACAAAGATAAATGGGCCGGGCTATACATAGTACCAGAACATAAACATTCTTGTTTATCTTTTGCACCTGAAGTAAACTAATAAGTTGTACTAAACACACCACAATAAGCAACGAGGAAATAGCTCAGTAAGTAAAGCGCAAGGTCCAGTCGCAACGAGGGTATGTTTCTTATTATGCGCGAGTTCGAATCTAACTCATTAGTTTTCTGAAATAAATAATTTGTTTATTCCATTTTGTCTTTTCTAGATTTTATAATTTAAAAGTGTTGAGGAAATGAAAAAAATAGACAATAAATGGATTCGAACCTGCGTACACAAAACATCCCTGGTAAATCATCTATAGGCTGACGCGTTACCACTGGGCCACTGGGACTATTGGAGAAAATAGTACCCCATGATCATGTCTACTACATGTTCCAGTTAATTAGATGTGAAGGCACTATTGTGATTATCTACTATTGCTAAATTTAGCCCTGCCAATTATGTTTTATCCAACTATATAAGGCAATATATTACCTGAATACCCGACTGGACCGTGTAATCATGCATACTAAGCTTAATCGCTGTATATGCGTGCTTTAGGTATGTGGTCGTTAGTAAGGTTCATGTAGCTTTAATGTGTTAGGTCAAAAAGCTGTTAGCTAGTTGGGACGTAGATTAAAAACAGTTATCTGGTAAATCGAGTTAAATCCCTGGAATTGTACTGACTCTTCTAAGAGTATACATTCATATTTATTTCTATGAATAGTGTCAGCACCCTCTTGACCTTGAATAGTTCCTTTATCGTCGAAATCTCAAATGTGTGTCCCCGTTATCCAATGGCCTAATAAGTTGTACTGTGTTCCATAAATGCATCCACATTGTTCCCTCCAGTTATATATGACAGAATAGTAGATTTACTTTTTCACCGAGTTCATATTCCCCATGTTTTACTTCAGCTAGTTACGTAGTCCCTGCACGTGCGACATCTTAAATTCCCTTATTATACTTCATATGTTGCAATCCCGTTACAGTTAGCAATAAAATACCGACCTATAGTGACCTAATTGTTCCACTATACATGCACGTATTATTTAAAAAGCTAATTGTTTACAACAAAAGCTAGCTTTCAATGTCAAATCACCATTGGCTGTTCAATATTTCGTTATAAACAATCTATCAGTATTATGATTTCCATTCAGAAACAAACATTGTTATTTAATAAAGGCATGCTGGTTTAAATCAATGACACTGGTTCTATAATCAATACGTCTAACAAATGAATTTTAATATAATTAATGCACGTGATTGATAGTACATGACATACACCTAGTTGTGAGCATAGTTATTGTGATTTTGCTACCTAATGTTGAAACTGTAATTGATCCATGTTCTGGTTAGCGGCTAGTTTTACAGTCATGACTTGTGCTAATGATGATAAGTTCACACATAATGGTAATAGTGGCTGCAAGCGGCACGACGCATAACGACAGAACACCGTTATCGAGCTGATTTTTCTCTGTAGACTAATAAAATCACATAAATATATCATATCACAAATTCATTAGTGGATGCTTAGTGGGTATGTCGTTTAATCGGATTAAAACTGGAGACATCACCGCCACGACCATCCTTCCCCTCAATAGTTTTATAATGGTTTTTGCAAGCAGAGTTCAAAGTCATTATACACACAAAACGAATAATAAATATTGTACATTGAAGTAGACATAAAACAGTAACCGCACGAAGGGCACAACACGGAACTTACATATTACAAATCGCATTTATAAACGTGCACAATAAAGTATATAACCGTAATAGCTACATACACAATCTATTATGGTTGGAAGCAAAACGATAATAAGGAATCAGACTGGGAGGAATGATAACACTGTACTAAGGGACATACTAATATAAAGTATGTATTTCTCGTTTCTATTGCTATGGAATAGCCTAACCACCGATGTAAATTTGATTTTATAAAGCGTCTACATAAGCATAATAACAGTTTTATCAGACATTGCTTTTAAGACAAATGGATTAAAATATACAGAATGGTATAAATTTTGAATACTTGTTTGTAAGAGCGGAACAAAAAACCCATTACAGCTATCTCGATTGCAAAAGCGTCGAAAGTGATACAAACAGCAATGTAGACGTACATGAACTTAAGATGTGTTAACAAAGGCAAGTAGATGTTGATCTCTCGGGAATGACTTGTGGCTTGATGGAATTACTAGTCTGTGTGTGATACAATCATCATACGACATCAATTGAGCCAACTACAATAGTATTCGTTCCTGGAATGGAAATCTGCAAAATAGTTAGAATTGACATGAAACTTGGTGCATGGACGCTGGACAAAGTATGTCTTATTTCTGTTATGTCAGTGTTTTTTTTGTCTCGGCCTGCTGTCTGTGCCATCTCTCACTTTGTTCATTGTTGTGCTCTTTACTTCCTCCTGAATCGGCCGCCGTATACCACTCACAATTATTCCGTTTTATCAACTAAACTAGTTTGATAACAGAATATCACCAATGAGATCAAAGTTGCAAACTTATTTTTTCACGTATTAATTTTCCAAAACATCAAACTATCGTATACTCAACATGTATAAAGGCATGTGTTGTGTCGCGTGAACAAGTTATGGCGTGTGGATGTTGTATTACCAGAACGTCGCATATTGTTATTTCATTATGAAAAATATGCTTTTATTCATTCTACGCTCGGGTAGGTTATCTGATGAATTATTAAAATCAGAAAGGTTCCTGATAAATGATATATGATTCGCTAAGGTAGTTTATGAAAGTATATTATTTTATCACGTGCTGTTGCACTGGTGTACTGAATACACTTGCTCTTGCAATGTCATCGAAACAGTAAAGAACATATGACGCCTATATTATTTCGCTATTCTAAATCGAGATCAACCGTTATATAGCAATTACATACTTTACATGCACAGACATTTCGTAGCCATACAGAAACGGCGGCAGCACCAAGCTGATCTCACGAGAGACATACACAGAATGTACCACACACATCCTCCAATAAAGGACATTTCAAGTAAGCCTATATACTGTATTTCACAATGAATGATACGTGACATGGTTTCTGAAATTAGTATATCACTATAGAGGGAGGTAATTGCAAATGAAACCTATAAATAAAAGAATAGGAAGACATTTTACAGCCGCCATACGGCACTAACTAATGCAGTAGAAGAATCATCTAATCGTATCACGTCGATGGTGGAGCCTCGACGGGCAATAGTGATACCTGGCCGGTTCAGATGCTAATTCGCTAGACTTAACATATAAACCCTTTTATTAACAGCTTACGATTTCTATTTAACATTGGCTACGGTCATGCCACTTTCATATGGAGAGTTTGTCAGTCGTTTACTGACGAGCAAGTTACTCAGGGCTTAACAATATTTCCAGGAAATTGCGTTAGTCAATCATCTGTTGTACAAGTCTAAAAGTACGAACATCCTCACTGGAATCACAAATGATTCTGAACGCAGCCAATATATGCATTTAGGCATGTTGTAGTTTCATTGTGAAGTGCTATTTCATTGTAATTACTTTGAATTACATTAACTTTGTCCTTCCACTAACATGGCGTCAAATAAGGTTGTGAAAGTGAGCATTACCTTTATTAGCTTTTGATGTAAATTTCACTTTACAGGTTTGAGAGGTAATTCTTTACAGAGTAATCATTTGGAACAATTATTCTATCCCTTGGGAAATTATGTAGGTTATAATGTGGCGCTACAATAAACAGTGAGTGTGTAATTATGTTAATAGACAAAGCACCAGTCACTGTTGAATAGACCGTAGCTCGATTAATCTATTGTGCTAAATAACAAGCTGTATGTTCAGACTGTAGAAGTTGTACAGATCTCGTTCGAGTGCGATTAGAGAAACGTCATCCACACGATGCTACTATCTAAAATTATAACATCTAAAAGACATTTACCTCAAATACTCCTCGTAGATTGTGTCTGTGTTATGGAACCATGTTATCGTGTCTGACATGTTGCTGTCAATTAGGTGTCTCAGGATGAATCACAGCATAGCTGTGTAAAATTAGTGTTGCCACTTTCTGAAACAGGTGATTGACTTTGCTCTCTACCGCAGAGTTTGGGGTCGTTTACCGAGGTTTATCTTTCCGATATAACGTATTGAGTGGCGTAGATATTTCACAGGAAATGTCAGTCTGACTATACTAACACTGACACCTACGTATACATCTGCCATCTTGTTATTCAGTAACCAATATCAGTGCACACAATTCATGGTGAAATGAAGTTCAAACCTACATTAATTTTAGGATGTAGTTAATAAAGCGGACGCAACACACGCAAGACGTACCTTTCCATATAGTGACATCACCATACAGACATACAGACCTTCAGAATAAGAAGATATGCAATGCAATACCTTAATGCATTTCGGGAAAGTGTTAAGAGTAGGGATATTTTTTATTCGGTTATGACACCAAGTTTGTTATTAATTTAATGGTTGCATAAATACTCAAAATGCTAACACGATTTTATCTAGATATAGAAAAAGGTTTACTACGGAATTTTAAAATTTATTTCTTATTTCTTGATTTTATGTGTTTTACATAACAAAGAAACAGTTTAATATGTCTGTTACAATTTAACAGGCAGTTTAACTTATTAAGAATACGATGCATCTTGGCGACTGTTGTCGCCCTTAAGTATGGATCAAAGCTACAGTTACAGTAATTGTATAAACCGCCCATCGACAGTTGAAGCAAACATACTGTAAATAGAGCGATACCCTTCCCGAAGAAAAACACACTTATACCAAAAACCCACTTAAAACCAACTTATTAGTGGGTTTTTCCTGCGTTTTTTGACAAAAGTATGCTAAAAGCGAGTTTTTCCTGGGTTTTTAACAAATAAGTGTGTTTTTTGTTGGCAAAAGTGAGTTTTTTGTATCTTGAAGTGGGTCTTTTGATCAAATAAGTGGGTTAAAGTGCGTCTTTTAATATCTGAAGTGTGTTTTTGTTGGTCTTTTAATAAATGAAGTTGGTTAAAGTGGGTCTTTAAAGAAAATAAGTTGGCTAAAGTGCGTCTTTTAAATAATGATATTCTCAGATGTGGGTTAAAGTTGGTTTTAAGTTGGTCTTTTACTTTTTAGATAAGATTGCGCTTTGTGAGCTTCACATGCAAAAGACTCACTTAAAACCAACTTCTGGAAGAAGTTGGTCTTTTCTTTTGAAATGTTGACTGGATCACTGAACCGAAGATATTAGATCTACACTTATTCATTGCTTCGAATTACAACGCATACTATGTTTTGTACATCTTTTGTTTGGTATTTCAGTAACTGTTGTTGTTTATGTATGTAAATATGTTTGGAACAAAATCTTAAATGACAGTTTATTTTAAGTCATTGCTGTAAACTTATTTCCCTGTGAAAAAATACCGAACGTTCATTTCGAGACGTTATAGGATAAAACCCATTTTCCGGAATTTCCGCATCTTACTGCGGATATACATGTACATGTATTGACTAGACCATCTTACCTGTTATCAGCATAATCTAATAGCTGGCACAATTAATGCTTTATACATGTATAAACCCGGTCGTACGTTTTTCATAAGCGGTGGTATATTACTAATACGTTCGACGTGTAATACAAACACAAACTTAAAGAATCGGGAATTTACATGGTTTGCTCGAAGAAATTGATATATTCAACGCAAGAACCTTGTCACATGTTCATCCGGACCAATTTAACAACTCCGGAATATACCCGGTTGGTTATAAAGATACAAAATATACTTGACAACTTCGTGTACATACATACACCCGTACATACATTTATTTGGTAAATCGACATAAAAAATGTCTAGCACGCATGTTAATTAAACATGCGTAACCATTTACATTACAAAAAAATGGCAATCAATATAAGGACACAAGAGAAAGTAGTTATCTATAAACCAATTAATACATTAGTTCATGCTATATATAAGGACACAAGAGAAAGTAGTTATCTATAAACTACTAGTGTACCTTATAATTAATATTTGCAAGTTTTTTTTATCAGTCTATTTGTCAAATGAAAATAATAAACTATATCACATAGTACGTTGTTATTATTGTATTATAGCGTTATCAATTTTGAATTAATTAATCCCCAATTAACAATCGATAATTGCAGACGGTATAATGTAAACCAATCCAATTATAACATACTGTACACTATAATCTCACCAGTTTAATTTATTGCCTAGGGCTACATATCTCGGCGATTTATGACCCATGTGACACGCGTTCCAGACAGTTTCACAGTTAGGGGTCTTGTTCAGAACCAAATCTGGTACTCTACTGACACTCTTTTGTTTTCACGCACGATTTGTTCATATTAATTATGCACAATATACCAGGTCAGTGAATTATGACCAGAGCATAAAATATATAATTATTAATTTTGTATATATTTGTTATGAGCATTGTATTATGCTATATGTAAAATAATACATATATAACTTTGCACAGCCATTTACCTTGAAATTGTTAATATGACATCTGCTATTTTAATAAAACATACATTGAACAATATATTTTTGGTGATAGCTTGATCACAATATGGACACATTTTATGAACATAGTTGATAGAGTGATTGCAGGGCTTTGTCTTGTCTTCATATTAAGATTGATGACATAGTGTAATTCATTTTCATATATTGTAGGGGGAGTAGATCTACCCCTTTTAGTTTTTAATTGATACCAAATATTTTTTTTAAATACTAAAATTAGTTTATTTAATATTTCACTGCATGCATGGTAACGACGTTAGACTTTTAATAAATACCGAAACTAGACTTCGCAGTTTATGCACGTATTATTATATGAATTATGGTCCCCCATTACACATGAATACCTGTCATTAATTGTTTAAATCACGAAAGTGAATATCGTGTGGAATCTATACGTGATTCGAAAACCTTTAAACTATTAAACCTGGCTTTCTGATAAAATCATTCGGATGCCTTATAATGAGAAGATTTATTATCTTGTAGATTGTCATAGCGAATAATAAAATAAAGTGAAGGAAAAAATGCCAATTATTTGTGCTATAATAAATTTAATGCAAGGTGTAAACTTAAAAGATTTCCTCTGAAATAAAAAAGAAATGCGCCTTAATTTTTTACACTAACATGCGAGGATCCAGACGGGGCCATTATGTGTGCTATTCGGACACTGATTTCACCAGGGGACCATGGAGTTTGAATCAGGACCGCTCTATGAAAATATGTTCGACTCTGACAAATATCTTTAATCGCGCGTGCATTCCGTCCGGAATTCGGCCTTTATCAACTTCTTCAAGAGTTCTTGCGGAGTTACTTCCCCTTTCGCGCTTTAGCTCAATATTTGAAAATTGAGAACGACGAAAGATTCTGGTGAAATTATACACAGAAATAGTTGCTTTATGAGGTAATTTCGTGTTAGATGAATTTGTTTTTGTAGTCTAGAATATACACTTTATTATTGCAAGGAATATGCTTGAATAAAATTTAGATTGCTTTAGAAGTGGAGACTTGACTCTTTGTCAAGTTTGTGTTTTCAAATTCAATTCAAAATTGCAATCACAATGCCGCGAGAGCAGTAGATCAGACTGGCAGAATATTTTGATGCTTATTGTATATCTTTGTGCTAACTCGATATATTTGTATGGTAACTGTGTTTAATGTAGAGATTCTATAAAACTATTTAGCCAAGTGTCTCGTCCGAGAATCGAACCAGCCACCTCGCGATCACACGTCCAGACTAATTATCTACTCGACGGGTTTCATGTTAAGTTAGATACCATACATGTTAGCTCAGTTGTTAGTGTGCTATACTAATATTGACGACAATTGCTACTGTGGGTGGTATGGTGGTCGAGTGGTAACGCACTTGACTACTGATTGTTGTGCTTCGAGGTATTACCTTTATCTAGACAAACGCACTCACCCAACCTGGAGATTACTCGACAGTCTTGTGTGCATACGTCTTTCGTCTAGGAACTCAGGATAATAACTGACCATTGACAGAGACTGTGACTTCCGGTACAGTTTAGGACTTCCGGTCAGAACAGTGGAACATGTTCTGCTCTTGACCAAATACCACAAATCACAACACTGCTCTCTTCTTTTTAAACGTCGTCACACCGGCAATGAAGGTCTTCCAGGAACCAATAGTACACCACTACTGAGCATCTTCTGCTCAATGTTGATGTTCATACAGTCAAAGTTGTATTACACCATGTAATACTATGTATTACACCATGTAACACATATATCCAGCATAAACAGTAAGTAGTATCTTCTACTACTTGAGCTCCAGAACAAACATTATTGTTAATGTTAAGCAGCCCATTTAGCATCTTCTGCTTTCCTCAGAACTCTCTGGAGCTGAAATCTGGACTTATGTCTTGTAGTATCTTCTACTACTTGCTAATAACCAAGCATTATTTTTCTAATCGGTCATACACTAAGTATAAAGCATCTACTGCTTAACTCGCTTAGTCGTAGAATTGACCATTTTAATATTCTCTGGAGTATTGAGGAGTGCATAAACTAAACTCAATATTCCTGGACTATCCAGTAGTATCTTCTACTTCTAGAGCTTTACCAAGTACTTACTGGCCACTATTTAGCATATTCCGCTAAACTCACTTGTACATATCAACTCTCCCTGGAGTACTCTGGCCTGTACATGGTAATGTTAAAAGCTAACAGCATTAGCTTTAATTTTCGGAAGTAAGTAGCATCTTCGGCTGCACTCCCTTGTAGGGGTCAGATGACACAGGTGCAACGCGATACAATACACATCACAATGCGCTACTATACTACACTCAATATATTATCAATTTTAGAACATTCATAAAACACATGTTTCTGAACTGAATGCATATAGCACTTTTTAGATGTGAATTACTAGATTACTTTTCTTTTTAAAGTTAAGATTGTCTAATTGTATGAATGCCTTAGTAGCCAATATACAATTGAGCCAGCTACTAGCAGCACCTATGAAAACTGGAATAACCAGCAACGCTGTGCTGCACTACATCAACAAAAGAACCTATGATAATTGCAGATTTTGTGACTCAATAACAGAGCGTTGAAAATTAGAGAAAACCCTGTTTGAAGACATTACCAGGAGATGTCAGAGCTCTCCACAATACCCAGCAGTCAGCAATTTCCCTACTATATATATATGTAACTTGGGGATTTACCACCAGCTACTTTTCTCAAACTAAACAAGTTCAATGTTTAAAGTATAAGAAATTAATGGTTGAATAACATATAAACAAACAAACTGCTTTTTGTGCAACTTAAATGTGTCACAATCACTGGCTACATTATTTAAATTGATGGAGAGCCATGAGATGCTGCAACTGTTCAGATAAAGAAGAAGTGAATGCCGACATGTAATGCTCATTGGCAATAAGGAGAAATGCTATTATTGTTTTTAAATTACCGCTTTTCATCATTGTGTAAAATAAACAACAAGCAAATTACTATTGGACACAATGTAATGATTTATGAAAGCACATTCAGTACTTTGAGTTTGTACAATAACAACTATAGAATATCAAAACATTAACGGTATGTGTAGTGGATGTGATTGCATCGCGACACATCGGTGTAACAAGTAATTGTCTGATCATAAGTAGTTTTTCAACTAATAGTAACTGGGTGCTGAACAAGTGGCAGCCCAGTCAGAAGTGGACAGTTGGATCAGTTTTACATTTGGCATTTTCTTCAAATGCACTTCTTTGTTAAATTGACCTCAGTGGCTTCTGCAGCTACTAGGTCTATATGACTGAGTGAGTATTAAACAACAGTCCCTAAACTGATATGTAAGGGGACAAACAAGAGTATTGAACACCAGTCCATAAACTGATATGTAAGGGGACAGACAGAGTATTGAACAGTCAACAGTCCCTTAACTGATATGTAAGGGGGCAGAGTATTGAACAACAGCCCATAAACTGATATGTTAGGGGACAGACAGAGTATTGAACAGTCAACAGTCATTAAACTGATATCTCAGGGGACAGACTTGGGGGGTGATCCAATACAGTAATTGTAATCACCTGTAATTAATCACTTAAATACAAGTAGTCATAAGTATTTGAAAGTATTTGATTACAACTGCAAATCTGCTTAGATATCAAGCAATTTAATTGATTACAAGGCCAGTAATCATACACAATTACAATAGCTTGCTAAATTACTACAATTATTGATAAGTCAACAGAGTCAATAAATTTAATTATCTATTGTTCTGCCTTACATTTCACTGAGAGGTAGTACTGCATGCAGTGCATGGCAATGTTTTTTCACATCATGTAGTGACATTTATGATAACATTGATAGTGATATTATATTATATGACTAGCTCTAGAGTAATCCAAGCAATTGTAATAAGCAAATTTGAAAAGTAACTGTAATGTAATTAATTACTGATCCATGTTAATCAAACCCCAGTGTGTAAGGGTTTTACTAACAGGTGTTGACAATTATTATAGCTTTAATACAACACATTAATTAGCATCAGTGTCATTCTGGGTTGGGGCAATATCCTTACTATAAAGCTAGTATAATGGTCTTTTATGAGTGTCATATAATTATTCCATCTTATTGAGTGGATACATTGACTTATATCTATAATAACAGATTAGTTTTGTTACCAACAGAAGTTGACCAGTGGTCACAAGGTTCCATGGAACTCATGTGACATGATCTTAGCAAACTTATGGGTTAGGGGGTATGTATTAAATAGATTATGACAACATGGGCAGTTTTTAAGTTAGGCAGTAAGGTAGTTAGTGAGTTAGCCGTCTGGTTTAAGTTAGGCTTGGGCCAGTCTGTACAACAGACTTGCTACAGGTAAGCTCGCTTTTATTTTCGGACTTCACAGTTAGATATTAAGTAACTGATTAATTTTCGTGGAAACCATTAGGAACTATATTGGACATTGAATAATTTGTAGAGTATCAATAAACTCTATATAAACTGATATAAACAGTGTTCTCATTCAGTCTGTAGAACTGCACTGATATGTAAGGGGGGTTTCTTACATTTCGCAAGAGCCACTGAATAAGGAGGTATGACTTTGCATTTAGCAACACAGGCTAGTACCATAGATTTGCCCTCTGCGGGTGGATCAAGGTACTGAACTGACACACTGTCAGTATGTTTTCTGGCAACTGTTGCCTCTGCAGCAACAGTGTCCAAAACATGCCTCTCATCTGCTGAGGGATGACAACTTATAGCTTGTGTGTAACAATGTTTTCCCTCTCCATCTTCTGGAGAAGTCACATTCTTCCCCTCATCTGCTGAGGGTATACACCATTCCCACTTCCTTAAATCAACATCTCCATCTTCTGGAGATGTGCAGGCCATTTCAGTACATTGGGTCGACTTTAGGCCTCCTCGTCCGACCCCTCCCAGTTTAAATTCTCCGAAAACGGCTCCGTAATTTTCAGGTCTACTTCATTGGTCCCATTTTTGGGACATGAATTTATGAAATTACCAGTTTCATGACCATAAAAACATATACCGGTACCCGTCATTGATGGTGAAGGGGATCTGACTGTTACTTGTGAAGACAGTTTCTTCACTGCCTCACATAAGTCTTCCAAGGTTTGACTAATCTTGGAAACTTTCTCCTCCACAACCTTTATCCTTCCATCCATCACATCCAATTTCCTGTGTATTGGGTTCTCACTGGAAGTACTATTTGCCAAACCTCCAACCGCCTTTGGTCTTGTATTTACTTTATTCACTCTATAGCCATCTTCTGGCTCTTCTACCACCAGAGACTGGACCCGTCGTGTCTCCCTAGATTTAACTGGCCTAAACCAGTTTGACTTGCCGTCCAACAGAATATCCTTGGGATTATTCACTGCTCTTGAATACCTTTGTTCATAGGCAGGGGATCTTCTCCTCTGCCTATGATCTATTATTTCAGGACTAACAGGGGATCTTCTCCTCTGCCGGTCATTCCTCCCATTTCTCAACCCACGTTCATCAAAGTCTTCAACTATTACAGGGGATCTCCTCCTCTGTCTATGACCAACCACCTCATGACCAACAGGGGATCTTTTCCTCTGCTGGCGATTACGCCCATCACGTTCTTCATACTCATCAAATTCTATAACAGGGGATCTCCTCCCCTGTCTGTTGTACCTCTCTTTTCTCCACTCATGTTCCTCATACTCTTCCACCTCAACAGGGGATCTCCTCCTCTGTCTATGACCTACTACCCCTTGACCAACAGGGGATCTTCTCCTCTGTCGGCCATTACCCCACACATGTTCCTCATACTCATCAAAGTCCAAAACAGGGGCTCTCCTCCTCTGTCTTCTGGCCATATAGCCTTGTGATGAGTATTCATCCTCATCTTCATAAGCAGAGGATCTTCTCATCTGCCTAGTTTGCCTACTGGTGCCTTCATCTTCTAAAGGCCTTCTCTGAGTGGCACAGGGTAGACTTACCCTATTAGAGATGCTATGGTCACTCGGTCTTAAGACCATAGTCCGAGTAATCTCAGATTCTTCATCTGAGGATACCGTTGGATTGTGTCTTAGCGACGGTCTACCATTTATGAGGTGTTCCCTATTTTTTATTGAAGGTTCAATCCTCCTTATCATATTAGGGACCCCTACATCTTTGGCAGATTCCTGGTATGAAGGCGGAAGTATAATATCACGTTCATTACCAGTGGTCCGAATTTCAGACCCGCATGTAATAACACTCATGGTAGTGCCACTTAATCTTAGAATTGTTTCACAATCTCTCATCACAATTGGCCTCTCAGCCCTTAGCTCTAATATTCTATGGGCGGTAACATGTCCAACCCCGGGTATTTCTAAGAGCTCAGACAATGACAGATTATTAATGTTGTACAAGTCCATTGTTAATTTAAATGAAACTAAAGGACTAGGACAATTAAGATATCAAAGGAAACAAATTGGAACAATCAACTTGTGATCCAAAAGTGATCAGTGAACTTGTATGCTATACTGCAAGTAAATTAACTGAGCCAAAATCAGAGGACACTTTGTTCACCTTAGGAATTTCCACAACTCCTCAATATATTTGAAAGCTACTAAATAGCACTCAAGGTACAGTTGCCTCAACTTAAACAGGTCCTAACAAAGTTGCCAATTTGACAATTAAATGAGTAGCAAATCACTGGTATATACTGTATAAAATTAACTAGGCTAAAACTTCTCAAACAGAATACTTAGCTAACACAATAATTAAACCAGGTCAGCCCAACTTGATATTAGCTATATAAAATAGCCTTTTTAGCTTAAACGATAATCAAACAGTACTTAGTGTTGTAAAATCTATTATCACCTTCAGACTTAATACATGAACTTTTTTTTGCTCAAATTATTGAAATAATCTAACAACAAAGCTGACAGAAAAGCAATACCTTTACTGTTCAAAATCCAGGAACTAACCTGGTGGAATGGATGCTAAATAATATGGGATGGTAAATACACCAGTAATTTGTCTTGTAATGGAATGCAAATTTAAAGTTCAATTCACAGGGCAATGCAAATAAATATTACCCCACACAAAAATAGGAATCAGAATGACTCCAATGGCATGTGACTTAAACTAAACCTTTAAAATTGATATGCAATAAAAGATGTGAACCATCAGATGAAACAGTCTTCTTAAAAACTTAGCAGACGATACAAACTTATGTTAGGCACTTAGTGACACAGCCTGTTGAACTACCAGTTAAAGTGTGATTGAAGTATCAAATGACAAAAATCACTAAATATGAAAGTTGAAAACTTATTGTATATGATCCGTGACATACAATGGGGTATTCACTTTACAATGAATTTCTAAATAAATACACAAACATGTGGGCTAATTAAATAATAAACTTTCAGGATGGATTGGAAGTTTCTTCAACTTTCACTCCAAGCAGATGGAAAATGCAGACGAATTTTATCAATCTGCTGCCCTTTTATTCAGAGTAAGACTTCAGTTAAAAGGATAGAAAATATATTGAAATATCAAATACTTGACTTAATGAGAATAGGCCTACAGTGTACTAAAATCTATTGAATTGGCTGTGTAATCATCAATAACAGAATGGTTGAGCAATATAAATAAATATTACCCCACCCACTCACTGCCAAATCACAGGTAATAAATATTTAATAAATGTAACAAATTATAATTGGAGTGATTATTTTGACACTGATACAACTGGAGTGGGCAATAAAATAAATATTACCCCACCCGCAAGCAGTAAACAGTCGTGAATTAACTTGTCATGTGACTTTAATGTGGAATTAAATATTTGCCAAGACGTATTACAAATATTATAATATTACAGCTGACAAGGCAATACAAATAAATATTGCCCCACCCACTGTACGTAAACAAACGTGAAAATTGGTATCACGTGACAAATCTGTCAAGTGGATAATTAACCTAATAGACCGCCCAAATTGATATTTTGTGGTTTATTTGGACTACTTATTATTGTAAGCCACAAGGAATGAACAGGATATACCAAATATAATTTTTAAAACACGCTAAATAGCGTAAAATCAAATGATACTTTACAGTCACGTGACTGTCACGTGGTTAAGTAAAAAGGTTCAAAAATGATAAATTCGCACGAATATTGGAGAATTTAGTATGGCAAACCAAATAAATACCATTCCGGTGTACTCGCAAGTCAACAGATGCAATATAATTGCTTTAATTAAGCTTTTCAAAACACGTGGATCCGGCGACAATATGGCACCGTAAGTTTCCACAATTCCCGTGAAAAATTGAATTGAATTATTCTTCAAAAGCAACAAAATGTGCACTAGAAGTACAAATACACTTCCTCCCAACCAAATATTGATAGGGCAAAAGAAAATTTAGAAATAGCGAGGCTATTTAGTCAAAAACAGAAAATAAACAAACCACGTGCACCTGCTTCAAAAATGAAACTGACACGCTAAAACCGCTGTGAATTTGTTTAAATAAAACAAATGCCAGCACAAATTCGTTAATAAGTCGCAGCGTCAATGTTGTGCTTCGAGGTATTACCTTTATCTAGACAAACGCACTCACCCAACCTGGAGATTACTCGACAGTCTTGTGTGCATACGTCTTTCGTCTAGGAACTCAGGATAATAACTGACCATTGACAGAGACTGTGACTTCCGGTACAGTTTAGGACTTCCGGTCAGAACAGTGGAACATGTTCTGCTCTTGACCAAATACCACAAATCACAACATGATCAAGAGGTCCCACAGGGCACAGACACTTGGGGTCTGGACCCCGACCCCCAGGTACGCATCAGGATATATTTTTATCGTCAATATTGTATACCCAGACCCATACATCAATCACATTAACATTATTAAACGTATTCGGGACTTATAATTTGTTTGTGTTTAACTGACTGCAAATTTCCTGCCTATATAATGGTCAAGTACACATTACTCTTCGCGATGATGATAGTGACAGAAACCGAAATCCACCCCTGCCTCCACAATATGCGAGAAAGTTGGCAATTTTCAACTGAAAACATGCCTCGCACATAATCTTTCGACAATGGTTTCCCGCCTGATCAATATGAAAGTATGTCGTCGTGCGTTGAACGTTGGAACCAGATATGTAAATAAACCATTCGGAATACCTCGTTTGGGTCCAACATTCAAAGTGCGACACGGTTCTTATGTATCAGGCTGGGAACCACTGTTCAAATTGTCGAAATATTATGTGCGCGGCGGAAAATGAGTTGACAATTGCAAACTTTCCTGATATTTTGTAAACAAGAGTGCTGATCAATCGAGTATTGTCAGTATAGTCATCGTAAAGATTAACTTGTTATTGACCGAAGGATACCAGAAATATATGGGAAAGTTGCAAAACAAGTTTTACACAATCGTTTTTTCTAGGTTGGTGTGCGAGAAAGTTCAGCAAAACATATTTATCTTTGTGTTTTTTTAAGCAGCATTAAAAGGAATTTCGTAGATTTTTGTATTAATATCACATACATCCCAACTCATGTTTGTGTGAATACTGAATGAGTCTGGATATATTAGAACTATAAAAAAATCCATGCGCATAGCGGGAGGGGGCGTGGACCAGACCCCAAGTGTCTGTACCACAGGGCCCGACACTAACACTGGTCTGAGACCAGTGAAAATTCTGGAGGACCAGTAACTGTCCTATTTACAAATTGGGCGTTTCTGCACTGTCGGACCATTGGCCAAAATAGTTTGTGTCTAGGCCTGTCACAGGGTCGAATTTCGGCTGGGGCACTTGGTCATTTCTAAAACACTTATCAGTGTTTCCCACCCAACTGAAGATGTACTGGTTGGAAACCAAGAGGTAGTCTTGCATGTATCGGTACTATACACCGGGCACGTTAAAGAACCAAGGAGTCTATTCGGACCAAGCTAGGGTAACACCTGCCAATAATGTAGATATAGTGAATAGCACCGATACACCTCGGGTTTCCATCTCTAGTTGGGTGGGAAACACTGAAAAGTGTTCTGAAATATCCAGACTCCAGTGCCCCTGATCAAGATTGGAACCATGGACCTCTGGATTGGTAGTTGAGAGCGTTAACCACTATATTTACAGACAAGGATAATGTTGATAACATACCTGTATTTTGAATGGTACTGTGGCATAATTCTGCAGGAAAATTTGATAGATACAGATTCAGCTTTTGAAAATAGCAGCTGCAATTTAAGTTTAACTAAGACTTGACCCATTTGAATGTTTGTCAACTTTTAATTCTTTATCCTACTCCTAGAAAAGTGTTTTGTGCATGACAAATAGGAATTTTACTAATTAGTGGTTTCATTTTGCATCAGTACTTGCTTATACTATCAACATCACACTTCGGGGCATATGTCCCTTACAAATACAATGCCAGCTATTGTTATGATATATGCTTGTACATTTTTTCTAATTATTTCCTCCGGTTCTTGCAGCACATCGTTCAAGCTTTAATAGATACAGCACTGCCACCAGGTGAGACTGAAAAACGCCATCATGACATTTTTGGATGCTGTTTACGTATGGCAACTTGTGCTCTGCTCCATGAACAAATGTTCAACCAAGAATCACTGCTGCAGAAAGAACAGCTATCATTGGTAATTTGCAGTTTTATTAATGATTTTTACTGAACTTGCACACAAGTTTGAGGGCTCGGTACAAAACTATTGTACGTGGGGTGTCCCAGAATAGCGTATAATCACGTTATATCATGAGAACTATCATAATTCTTGTCTGGGCTATTTCTCAAGAACCTCTGCTCAGATTTTAACAAAACTTCATAGATAGCTTCACTACAAAGTGGAGATGCGCATATCTTAGGCACTTTCCGGTTCGCTGATTATTCACACAGTTATGCCCATTGGAAGATCGCACTACTAAATTCTTGTCCAGGCTATTTCTCAAGAACGACTGCTCAGATTTTAACAAAACTAATTACTTCATGGATAGCTTCACTACCAAGTGCAGGCTTTCCAGCGTTCATAGTTTTTCCTAGTTTTCCTACTTTTTCCTAGTTTTTTGAATGCCCTCCTAGTTTTTCCTTGTTTTGTCTAAAACCTCCTAGTATTCCTAGTTTTTCATAAATTTGGCAATTTATGGAGAAGATGAAACTGGTTTGGAGATTTTCTTTCAGAATAAGACCTTCAGGGTGCATGTCAATTATTTTTAAGCCCGCTTCACTCGCAAAATAACTAGTGAATATCATTATGTTTAGATAAACAAGCATGATAAATAGTATCAAGTGAAGAACCAGTGAATACAGAAACAAATGATATCTATAGTCCATGCTGAATAGTATCAAGTAGAGAAAAGGTTTGTGTTGCAGTTTCTGGATCGCTTCGCTCGCACAATAAGTTTTATTTCAAATAAAAAATCCTGGTTATGGCTATGGGGTGTTAAGCTGACAGTATTTGGTATTCTTTGTGTGATATGGTGTCACTAACTGGTGCAGAGTCTAGCCTTCTCAGGTGATAACTGAAGGTTGGACTATGCTCTATGATGACTGTACTATTGACAGCTTAACAGTCTGTAGTATACACTTATTTCATGTATGTTTGGTTAACAGTCAAAACTATTGTCCCGAGGTATCGAGGAAGACTTTTGAACTGTTGCACGAGGCCGATAGGCCGAGGGCAACAGTTCAAAATGTCTTCCCAGATACCGAGGGACAATAGTTTTGACTGATTACCCAAAACAGACATGAAATAACTGTTTAATTACCTAATACATGTACTCTATATAACTACAGTAAAGTTCTACTTATACAACAAACAAAAAGGATATTTCTAAGACATTTTGTCATACTAATTGCGGATATTTTTTGTTATAAATTCAAGACTGTCATTATCCCCATGATTTTATTATCAAACAAATAAAATCGGCATGTAATAAAGCAAAAAGCGACAAAACATTGTTCAATAGTTATATTAAAAATACGCTATATATCTAGCAGGGTGTTTTTGCAGGAATTTATATTGCGCATCGTAGTGCGCAGGTAACAGTTCATCCAGGGGTGTAACAGTCAAAACTGTTGCCCTCCTGGCAATGAACTGTTTCATACCCGAATCTAAAAATAAATATTAAGACATGAAACAGTCAAAAATAACGAATTACTCGTTATATAGAGTGCTAGGTAATAATATAAAATGTGTACGGTTACTGCGTTAATCAGGTAGGGAAAACTCCTAGTTTTTGGCTCAACCTTCCTAAAATTTCCTAGTTTTTTGTAAATAATTTTCCTAGTTTTTTCAAAGATGCTGATGGAAAGCCTGCAAGTGGAGATGCGCATATCATTGGCACTTTCCGGGTCGCTGATTATTCACACTGTTATGCCCCTTGGAAGATCGCACTATAACTATATACTAAATTCTTGTCCGGGCTATTTCTCAAGAACCACTGCTCAGATTTTTATGGACATGGCTTCCAGGGGGGCATAAGCGTTTATTGAACGCAGTCTTGTTTGCACTTACAATTATGGAACAATGTTCTCAGTGTGTGATAACACATGTGTGTCGTGACCAGCTTTTAGGTGCCAAAACGTAACTTTGTGACTTAAATATGTTATTTCTGATGTTGTTTTGGCCTGATTACTTAACTTTAGTAATGTGATAAAAAGAATCTATGAAGATTGCATTTCTATCTGAGCAGCGTATCACACAAACTTGTTGTCTACGTGGCATATTCACTGATAAAGTTATTGTGTGAGCGAGGTGAAATGCGTTGATATTCTGAGCAGCATGTCACACAAAGTCATTCTCTACTTGTCTACTTGATGATAATTGATATTGAGAAAGTTATTGTGGAACGCAGCGAGCTAGAAAAATGCACCTACAACACAAACTCGGTCTTTACCTGATAAAGTTCATTTCAATGATTAAGTTACAGTATGCCCAGTCACGCAGAATCCTGCATTTTTCAGGCAGCAAACACGATGTCCGCGCAACTTTTTCAATGTCCGCGAGTGCCGTTACGCATTTTGTTGGTGCCGACTAATACACAATCTCGGCAAAACTTTTAGCAGACAGTGACCTAAAACCGATAAACGCTTGCTTTTTAATCTTAAACAACCTGCGTCAAACATCGAGACAATCTAGACTCATTTGTATCATGTGGCATTTCCAAGTGCCGAGGCACTATTTCTACTAATCAATCAAGTGAACGAGGTCGTCATTTTGTCATAACAGCATATTACTACAAGTGCGACAGTAAACTGAAACAATATTGCGGGTGTTATCATTAATTTAGGATAAAACATTTTGGAAACATCGCGCAAATTGGCAGCCATTTTTTAAGAATGTTTAAAACCGGTATCCAGTCCGAAAATACGTTCACAAATCAGATACGATTTACCTCCCTTTCCACATACAAAAATTACGGTACCCACTTTCTTAGGCCTGTACCCACTTTTTCCAAAACTAGTGGGTACAGATACCCACTTTTTAAAATTCCAGTGGGCATACTGAGTTACTGTTACATTATTATGCTTTCGATCTTTGATGAGGGGGTATATTGCTTTGCACATGTCTGTCTGTGTCGGTCGGTCGGTCTGTCTGTCTGTCGTATAAAATGGTTTCCGTTCAATAACTCAAGAACGCTTTGACCTAGGATCTGTAAACTTTACATGGAGGTTGGTCATCAATAGTGGATGACCCCTATTGATTTTGGGGTCAGTAGGTGAAAGGTCAAGGTCACTGTGACCTTCACCATTTCTGACTATTTAATTGGTTTCCGTTCAATAACTCAAGAACACTTTGACCTAGGATCTTCAAATTTTACATGAAGGTTGGTCATTTATAGTAGATGACCCCTATTGATTTTGGGGTAAGTAGGTCAAAGGTCAAGGTCACTGTGACCTTTACCATTTCTGACTATTTAATTGGTTTCCGTTCAATAACTCAGAAACACTTTGACCTAGGATCTTCAAACTTTACATGGAGATTAGTCATCTACAGTAGATACCCCCTATTGATTTTGAGGTCAGTAGGTCAAGGTCACAGTGACATTTATCATTTCTGACTATTTGGCTGCCATGGGGGCATACGTGTTTTACAAACATCTCTTGTTAAATCAGGTTTTGTACTGGCTATTTCAAAACTGAAATATGTATATTATATTATTGCAGATGTTATATCCGACAAGTTTGGCATCGCCAGATGTCAAGTCCGTGAGAAGATGAGGGTATCGCTTAGACAACTTAGGATCATGTATTGGTAAAGACCTGCTTTCGTCTCAGCTTACCAGAATTTAACAGCCTGTTGTCCCTATACCGAGAATTACCATCCAAAAAATTTGTAAAGAGATTACTGCGAGATTACGCTTCATGTGAAGTTAAATTGGAAGAGACTCGATGAATGCGATTTAGTAGCTACAAACCGAACTCAAGCGATGTGTCTTTAGAGAAAAGAGAGAGGCCGTTGTTGTAAAACTGGCCAATGATTTGTGCATTTCTGTCTGTAATTGAAGGTGATGATTTCTCTACCATGAAAGATCTTCTCAGTACCGGACGTCCCTCGGTGAGTGCTGCTGTTGACATGACTGCTACTCCAACCTCACAATCGAAAACAAATACACCGTGTGTGTGCATACATGATAAAGGGGTGTCAATTTTCCGGATTTATCAAGAAATGGCAAAGTTATGGTCAATTATCTCTGCTCTGAAGGATTTTCTTCAATAAACAGTTTGAAAAACTGAGTTATATATGGTTGACAGCCTCTAGTTTGTCAAAAATGGTCAGCCGCATATGATTTCCAGGATTTTTAATTTGGCTCTGTTGACACCCCTGATGATATCAACATCCTTAAGGATTCATTTAGCAGTCTTCAAGCTGACATGATGCTACTATTAAAGCAGTCAAACATTGCCGTTAAAAACTACGTTCAGATCAGATAACTGCTGTTAATGAATCCCTTAAGCTCTACGAGCAGGAACTCATCCATTGTACAGAATTGGTGAACAATGACATTATATAGATAACCCAGCCAAGCTCAGACGCTCGTATCACCTCTATTAAAAACCAGTTATCGTCAATCTTGAATAGAGTTGAAAAACTAGAAGTTGTTGTTGAACAGAATAACGCTTTCATTGCTGACAAAGTAGAGTTACCGGGACTGGAGTCATCAGCCAAAGTAGTGAAAACGTATACACATAGCAGTATGATAAATATACTACGGACATAGAACCATCTAAAGACCCCGATTGTAGTGAAATTCATTGTGCTCAAAACTGTAACTTTGAAGTAGTCATCAAACAAGAAAGGAAGACCGAATTCCACGAATAAGAATACTTTTTTTTATTGACAAACTTTTATCTGGGATTACCCCAGTGCAAACACCAGTTACATCCCCTCTTAAATCAATAACTATGAATGAACATGCCTCAGGCTAGAATATTTTCTTCGCACGAAAATTGGTGGATATTGGTGTGCCAATGCCGGACAATAGTCACAGACTCAGACACTTTACTAGCTCAGGTCTGAAAGATCATAATTTTATGGCTCGTGATATTCCTGCACAGGTCTCCAATCGTTATCTGACTCGAACATTCTCTGATTCCGACCCTGAAGATTTCAGCAACTACACAAGGAAGAGATCCAAATTTTTCTGTGTAACTGGATTTATGTAACTTTGTCACAATGTTTGCCTCTTTGAAATCTATGTCAAGTTCATAACTGGGTCATCTGGGGTCAAATCAAAGAACAACCTTGTTAACATTCTAGAGGTCACATTTTTTATCTTAATTAAACTTGGTCACAATGTGTATCGTTATATACTCTAGGTCAAGTTCGCTACTGGGTCAACTAGGGTAAAAAACTAGGTCATCAGGCCACATCGAAGAAAACGGTTGTTTATAATCTAGAGGTAGCATTTTTTATCTCATCTTTATAAACCTGGCCATAAAATGTGTATTTGTAAATTGTAAAATCTGCATCAAATATTAAAGTCATATGAATTTTAACACTAAAACAATGTTTGAACTAAGTTTTGGTGTGCGGGTGTGTGCTATTGATATTCAAAACAGACTTGCAACTAGTTTTCAGGATTAGGCATTATGCCTCAGTAGAACACCTGATTGGCTGTATTAGAATCGAAATAATGAATATGTACCTGGGTTTTATCTATAATTAAGCACGGTCACTTGTTCGGATGCATACATTCAATAACGTGTGCTATGCACTTGTGATTTAATTACTATGCATCAAAACTTGTGTCCGTGCTTTATTCTACGATAAATCACAGGTACATATTATTTCTTAATTAAATTAAGGGCCAATAAATTTCTACTTACTTTTATTCTATCTATACATTTCAATGCTTATTTTGATTAGTTTCCTGATAACCTTAAATCAGCTTTGTATATGTTTGATTATAAAGTTGTTTGCAACAACTTATATAGCAATTTATTTTTATTATGCACATACTTTATAACTTTCTGTCATGAAGGGAACTCTCATTGTTTTTAATGTCGGTCTAAAAATGTTTCCTCATTTCAACCTCTCCAGAGCAGCATTCAATAGAGCAACAACCTCTTTAAAGCGATATAACTATTTTCCGTAACATTTTCTACATATTTTACCACTCTAGGCACAACCTCTGTACAACAACCAAACTTTGTGTTTACCCAAAGGAGTTACTCTAGACAGGTTGTTCTGTGGTTTGGTCAAAATGTAGCAAGCTGTGATGTATTTAACAATGAATTTAATTTGCTTATTAATGTCAAAAAAGTTATTATATTTATCTATTTATGCAATGTCTTTCTAAAGTTTATATTAATGCAATGTCTTTCTGTATGTATCTACATCATTGTTCACCAGGTCTTTCATGTTGTTTATATGTTAAACATTGTTTTGTGTTTTGATTGTATTGTTGTATATCAGTAAGAACATCTTTTATTTTTTCAAGTAAATATTTTATTAATTGATATTTATTGTTGTATTCTTTATTATATTTGAAAAGGTATGCCATTTCATTTTATTGATCAAAGTGAGTTTACACAGCCAAAACAACATTTAAACCTGGATTCATCACATTGCTTTGAAAAGGTATTCCATTTAATTTTAATTAAAAAAAAGTGAGTTAAAAGCATGTTTAAACCGAGCTAAAGCTGGCTAAATACGGGTTAAAGCCGTGTTTAATGCGAGTTTAAAGCTTGCTTTTTTTATACTGCTGAAACTCGCTTTTAACTCTTCTACTGGGTGGAAAGTTGGTTTCTTAGTGAGCTAAACGTGAGTTTAAAGCGAGTTAAATGTGGGTTAAAACCGTGTTTAATGCGAGTTTAAAGCGTGTTTTTTCACAGCTAAAACTCGCTTTTAACTCACTTTTAGCTCACTAAGAAACCAACTTCCCATCTAGTAGAAGTGTGTTAAAGCGAGTTTTTTGACGCATAAAAAACTCACTTGCTGGGAAAAGGTTGGCTAAAGTGGGTTTAAAAACCCACTTAAAACCAACTTATTGAGAAAAAAACACACTAAAAACACACTTACTTGAAATAAGTGAGCTAAAAGTGAGTTTTAAAACCCACATAAGCGAGTTTTTCAGCACAGAAAAAACACACTTAAAACCAACTTATTGAAAAACACACTATAAACTCACTTTCTAGAATAAGTGAGCTAAAAGCGGGTTTTAAAACCCACATAAGCGAGTTTTTCAGCACAGAAAAAACACACTTAAAACCAACTTATTGAAAAAACACACTATAAACCCACTTTCTAAAAATAAGTGGGTTTTAAAACCCACATAAAACCGACTTAAGTGAGCTAAAGCGAGTTAAAACTGTGTTTAAAGCGTGTTTTTCCCAGGTTTTGCTCAGAAAAAACCCAGTCGGTAAGCTAAAAGACTCGCTTTTAGCACGGTGCCAATACCACACGGTTTAACACGGTTTTAACCCGCGTTTAACCCGGGTTTTGCTCGCTTTTTGGAGAAGGGTAGGACGGAAAGTTGTGTATGACTTGAGTTGCCACTTGTTCTATCTGTTATTTCTTTGAAATATATTGAAACATTCGGTTACATCCGCCTACATTAACAAACCACTTTGTAATATGATCCTTATTTCCTATCATTCTCTCGGTGATGACTAGGTAGCGTGGAATATCTGGCATAATAACATCGTGGTCATTGAATTCGGATATTTGTTTTGATTCATTGTTACATAAAGTTGTTTAAATAAACACTGCCACAAAAGGCTCAATAAAATTTCAACAAATTATAATCAAATGCTATTGTTATTTTATGTGTTAACTCTACGTACCTATAAACTTCGCAAATATTCATATATAATAGGAAGCCAAGAACTAAATGACTTTTCCATTGGACGTATTTGCGTTGCGTTGCGGTTCAGATAGGTACAATAACCCTAACATAAACTAGTTTGAAAGTAAACATATATTTATATATTTTCACAACTTCTGAGAATCACAGTGACGCACTTCGAGTACTTCCCGAGTTATTCCTGAGTTGTTTAGAATTTAAATTTAATTATAGTTTCATTTCTTACGTTCATTGCCTTGTGTGAATCCTTGGGGACTAATAATACCGCGTTAAACCTACGTCTTGCATAGTAAAACGCGTACGTGAAATATCATTAATATGCTACGAGGGGTGTTCGATATGTATTGTCAGTCACAAATAAGAACATTCGTTTATATCTTAAAATCTTTTTACACTTCTGGAACCATCCAGATTTCCGCAATATTTCGTGAAAAAAATCAGTAAAATTTAATTACCGGACTGTTGTTTATGTTGTCTTTTCAAAGGGCTAGTAAAAGACACTGCGACTGTTTGGGAAATAATCTTATTCCACAATTATCAAACCGTTAAAAATGTAAATGCCTCCTATAAAAACATGATATGCTGTAGTTTATTGCCATTTTTGAACAAAATAAGAGCGCGAAAATAAGTTGCGAAAATATGTGTCAAAATTAGTCCAAAAAAGCATGCTATTTTTAATGAAAAATTTCAATTAGTTTTATTGGTTGGAATTTGACATTTCATACATGGATGTAAGCCGTAGACCATCAACATTGATTTCTAGGAAGGGTTTGCGTTAAAAATACTATTGATATGAAGTTATTGGTGCGTAAACCAACAAGCATCATTTGGTATAAATAAGAGTGCTCTCCCTTGTTTTGATCGTCTTCCTCGTAGACGACTTATACTTTCATTTTTATTTAAAGTTCTGATGGAAATATAACGATCCAGTTATCGTATCGAATGTTGCAGTTTAACGAATACTGACATTGACTTTTCAAAACAACTACTGAAAAGATGACAAAAAGTTAGCTTAAAATGAACATAAGGCCAGTGTACTCCAGTATAACCTCTTCTAAGTCCAATACATTACTTAATTGTTGACGAAATTGTTGACTATGTTATTTCCCAGATATAGAATAGAAACATACATATTTTAGACAGTAATCGTAGAATCCTTCAAAATATTGTCATAGAAAAATGCAAAGGACATTGACAATACATATCGAACACCCCTCGTATATTATATGTATATAGCGTGCGACTTATGTTTAAATTTAACTGTGCGTTTATTACCTTCTTCAACATGTCTAGTCGTAACATTCAGTAAGCTAGGTTATTTATTGAATTTGTTTTTAGATTCCCGGTACACGAAACTGTTAAATGAAAAATACTAACGCGTGATAGGTGCTTAAATGAACAGTTACGCGGGACGTGCAAAAATAAAGAGGACTATGGTCACAAAACCCGCATGGTAAAACAAAATAAATCAAATTATATACCGTCAGAAATCGGAATCCTTTTTCTATATACAGTAAAATTATGAAATAAAACAAATAGATCTACGCGGTCCGATAGTTACAGATAAATAAACAAGGACACTAACGCCCATCCGGCGCACAAAATGACGTCGCTATTTTACAAGGCGTTCGTGCTTCGCATAGGGCTGAGAAGTACGATGTTTATAGTGATATATGGTGATGAATACATTCCTGTACCACACTGAACCACTCAAGTAAAGCGTTGGTGAGAAACACATGTATTTTTCCGGATCTTACATCAAAGATCTGGTCGAGGCAACGTACCATGAAACGTTGATATTTTGCAAATGTCTCAGTGACTGACGTCACAAACGTTATATGATTTCCTGTTACTTCTCTGTCTTTCAAAGCAGAACAGTTATCACTAAAGCATTTTTGCCATTCTAAAAATGATAAACGACTCGGAGAAATGTTTCCCAACGTATTTACGATCATTTCATACGATTCATAGGATATAGTCATCTTGCTGTTGAAAGAACTTGGTGTTGATCCGTTTTTCCTTACGTTCTGGTGACGTTACATTTGCGTCACGACGTTGTGACTCCTGGAGTTCCATTTCCGTAGCTAACGTCCGAATGTCGTCATTATTGCTGACATCGTCCAATATGTAGTTTGAAAAACTATCGATATGATAGTATTAATGATACACCCTATTACGTAGTCGCCATCAATGATAATGGGTGGGCTGCGCCGGGTGCGTGTTATCATGGTTTCAAAGTTGACTATTATGAGCGAACGTGATAGTGTAACTCTATAAATCAGATGTAAATATTTCGCAATTGAATTCCCATTCAATGTTATGTAATAATATGTGTATAATAATTAAAACTAAATCCGTGAGGGCCCCAGTCCTGTTTATTTTTGAACGTCTCACGTTAATAGTATAATACTGCAATATTAAAGCAGACGAAATCCTGATATAAGTACACGAAACCAGAGTTAGTGACGCGTGTATTCCAATTGGAACAGTGAACTTCAAAAATCATCTACAGCAAAAAATATAACTAACAACCATAATTAGATAGTATTACTACTTATCAAATTAGAACATGTCTCACACGATTAAGGGCCTCGGCGCATACATTAGAAGTTGAATCTGTACGATGGCAAAAGCCAGCTAAAGAACCATTTAGTAAACGATAATGTAAATGTTGCAGCACTGAAAGATGAATTTCATTTTGTTTAGACTATCCCGTATAAAATGATTTAAGAAAAGTATACCTACATAAAAAATATTATTGGAAAACCCCGAATGTTTTGTAATTTGCAGAACTTTTGAACAGCGCAAATCAATGTGCGATAACAAACCTATAAATCGCATTACACAAAAGTTTTGAATTTATTTTATTGGACCACCATTGGCATGCGATATATATATACCTGTATATTTGTAGAATGATAGGTGTATAGCCTTTTTCTGAATAAAAGCTATACTGAAAAAATAAAGTTTAGCAAGTTTTTCAGGGTGCTAATATTTTTACTTGTATGACGATGTATGCATACGTGATACAAATAACATGTTGGCCATGACTTAATTATCCAGATTTTAGTGGTTAATTTGTGTTTTCGTGGTTTTAAAAAGCCATGACGTCGTTTAAAAAGAAAACACGTGTAACAAGTGCAGGAGGAAATCTGGCCCGTGTAAAGGATCAAAACAAGCACGATATTATCAGTCTTATGCCACAACCAAATAAACCGGTGTTAAGATTGTAAGATATTCAACGGTTCCAGGTAAAAGAATGACAGAGAACGACGTCAAATGGCTATTGGAATGTTGAATGATGTCACAAAGGCAAGAGGCAAAGCAATACTTTTTAATGACAATTAATTGATCATTAGTCGCCTTAAGACTAAATATTCGCTAACAGGAGACGTCAAAGGTGGGGCGTGTTTTGACAGACTAACAATAATTTAGAAGGAGGGAATTAGATTGCAGTGACGTCAACATGTAACAGATTCATGTGAAATCACCAGCTAGCTGTTCATGTCAGGAACGCAAATATCACTATTAATTGTTATAAAATCGACCGAAATAGACAATCCAACGCTAGAATTTATCGACGCCATGCTGACGTTGGCATACCGTTGACACGACGTCATTGGTAGTGTTGGTTTGCCTCGGCAATTTTTATCGCATAACGACCCGTTGGCAATAAAATCACCATCTCCGTATGCATTAAACAAACGGACTTGAATTTTCGCCGATTTAACAAATTTCGGTCCTTTTAGATAGAGGATATAGGGAACAAAATGACATCCAAGGTGCATGACCTTGAGCAAACATTGAACAAAACTGGTATAACATTCCCCTAACCGTTGTTTTGTTTTCAAGCTTCGTAACAGCAAGAGACAAACATGTTCGACTGTAATGACTCCTTAAGGAGGGCATAATTGACATCGAATTTCTTGTGATTTTTCTTGTTGACACCTGTCTCCTTAGAAGTGACGAATGTCCGCCAGGATGAAAATTTCCTTCCAATAAATGGTTGAATTCCAAATGGAATGAAATGATCTTAAGTTTTAAAGACTTTCCTTCTGTTAAATATCATGCAATTTCACGAAAACAAATAAAATAGACCAACTTGCTAAACTTTTTTTATAAGTATATCTATGTGTGAGTGTCTAAATAAGAGAACTTTCATCTTAGTAAATATTTAGGACGTAATAAGAAACTATTCTCATTTTTATTTTATTTCCCCTGATGTCGCGTTTACGTAGGCCTGGCAGTTTGGTTTCTAATACACTGTTCTTTAGTATGCCTTTCCCGCGAATTCGTTTCATGTCCGAATCCGTTTTACCTTTTTGTGGACAACCATTAATAAACACATTTGCAGTCAAACGTTTAACTTTTATTAATCAGTTAACTATACATGCTTCCACTGTTAATGTGATTGTAGGAACTCTACCAAACGGATGCCTTGGTAATATAAAAATAAACAGAAGAATTTGGACCGCGGTAGGGACACTTCTCCTTAATTTGTTAGAAATAAGAGGCATATATCCGAACCAGATGTTACTGGTGACATCTACACTCGTTATAGACTACAACACAATAAATATTTGACTCTAGTTAGAAGCGTTCTTTAGAAATTTCGCCATAAACTTGTTAGGTATTGCTTCCATTATCGTCGGGATGGTACAACCGTGTAAATCCAACCGCCTAGTTCACAGTTTTATGTCTAATAAGGTATCGATACTTTTTCTATTCCATCTTAAATTCCAGAAGTTGGCTTTTTCTGACTTATTTCCATATCAAAAGTAAATCAATCGTATACATGGACCGGATATGGGTTCAGAAAGAAACTAGGTGCTGCTTAAACGGTGATGATTAGAATTACATCACGTGACGCCCATTGCCATGCGCCTTTTATATTAATAACACTATTTTTAAAGCGCAGTCGGTCCGAGATATCTTACTGATTTGCTTTTAAGCCTTGCTGACGAAACACAATTGCTAGATGAAAAGTCTTCGATTATATTAATCACCCCTCGTGCATTCTATTTGGATGTTTACATATACTATCAGAACGATGTTTAACAGAACACAACAGAGGAAAACGAGGTTGAACAAAGTACGACGGAAATACACAATATAGATATGCACGAGCACTAGTCGTTTATGGTAAACATTTACAGTTTGATATCAATTGTCGGAAAAAGATTAATTTGATGGTGGTGTAGGGCTTTTCTTCGAGTATTTGATACTAATTTGATCCTTGGGAATATACATAATTAAAGTAGATATACTAATACGATGATAAACTAGCCAGATGCCCCCGGGAGTACCATTAATGATCCACAGAATTTAGCAAACTAACAAGCTTGTCAAAGAGAAATATTAAAGTAACAATCTTCATACGTACTTTTGCCATTTTTCAAATTATTCGAGAGGTCTTATAAAAGCGTGTTATATTGTATACTTTTGAAGAAAGCACATATATACACACATGTAATGTTTCAATCTGGTTTTTGCAGTTGTTTCAACATATTTAAGAAACAGCATTACGGCACGTTCACACTCTATAGTACGGATAGTTTGGCATGATCCTCGACCTAATATTAGCACAAAATCAACATCTGATTTATTGTATGTATGTATAACCCCGGTTGTGTATTTTTATAACCGGGAAGTATCCCGAAGACACACTCGATGTTTAATACAAACATTAATTTACAGGACCGATATTGCACGATTTGCTCGAGGAAATCGATATATTCAATGCAAGTAACCTGTAATATATTCATGCAAAAATGTAAATATCATGTTATTATCTCAGTATTATACCAACTTTGCTGGGCGGGCTTTCTGTGAAAAGGAGGATAAGGATATACAAATCTCTACCATCACTAGTCACGGCGGTCTTGTGGATGGTCATCTGATAAGGAAGTCAGCCGACCACTAATGTGTTGTGATGCAGTTACATTGAAACTGACTTTTTACGTAACCATTTTTTTGTTTGCTTCGATAGCCGTGTGGTCTAGTGTTTTCGAACTTCTCTTTCCCTGGTGATGACACCTATATTTTAAACGAAAATAAATCACCATATCTTTGTAAAGTACACATGTATATGTCATCAATCAATTTTTGATTAACTTCTTCTTCACTCCCATTGGAGCATATGTGACCTTCGTCAAAACCCACCATTCTGTGGCCTTTGCTTCAAATGGCTTCTCCTAATGACATAACCAGTTTCGCCAGATCGATTTGTGCAGGATTCTTCCCAAAGATAGCTATGATTTTCAGTGTATATGACTTGCGCATTGATACAATACGTTACATTTTAGATACAGTATAGTTTCGCTAAGAAGAACAGTACAAATTATGCAGATCCTTTTGTTCTAAATTTGAAGATTTTCGGACCTTGGATTTGCAATGTTCTGCATGAGTTTAAAATGATTAATTATAAGTTGTATTGTGTTTTACCCTGTTATTCCCGTGATAATTCTCTGCACGCGTGACCTATTGTCATTCATTCAATTATCTGGATATTAGCAAAACATTTGTTCCTATATATCACCGACATACAAGAGAGCAATTTAATTAATTCCACATTAGACGTCATTGCTTCAGTCGGTGTGTTTATATCAAGTTAATGAATATCGATATGGGTCAAATGCAATAAACGACATAGTTGGATGATAATGAGTATTTGGCTGCAGGTAATATACTTCAATATAAACGGTATTACTTCTGAATGTTAAAGGTTATCCTTCATGATTGTACACACCATTTAGAATATAAAGCGTTATATCCATGCACAAATGCAAATTGGATTCAATGTATGGATACCCCATACAAGTTCAACTATCAAAGTACAAGTTATTATATTAGCTACAATCAAGCCCGTAATAACTTTTGGAAGTCAGTTAACGAATGGCAATCTTTAAAATTTCTGGAAAATAATGAACATTAAAAGGATTAATGAAAAATATGGCGGGAAAGGCAGCACTCAACTGAAACAGCCCTGTGTTTTGTACCATAAAGAAAGTCATGTACTAATTTAATTGAAACGATTTACAACCATATCGAGACAGTCATATAGGGACGGGAAATTATTGTTTCTCATTAGGTAATGGAGAAGAATTGAGCCGAAAGCTGTCTGAAATGACAGAATCACGGGAACATTTTGTACAACGACCTATTGGGGATTTTGTGTCATGTATCACATTTGTTAACAAAGTATATTGTGAATTGCTACTTTAAAAAAAATGTAGGACATTATCCTCGCTGGACTATTTGCAGCAGATTCCTCCTTCAAACCCAGGGTAATTCGATTATCATACTCGCAAAACTACATTGTTCATCTAATGGTGTTTTTTAATCTCGTGGTTCAACGGAGACTTACACGTATGAAACGATGTTAGTACATGTAGGCCTACCGACTAGTTTTATACATGATCATTGAAGAAGATAAATTGTTGGCAATGCCCCAATATTAAACGACATTATCTGTTTTACTGACAAATTATACAACATTATTAATGACGCAATACGTAGTTCAAGATGATTAATGAATCTCTGATTCGTTCTGTAGAATGCTACCTACCCTATCCAATATGATAGCATCCATAAAAGTCAGCTCAACGAAAGATAAATGTTTTTGAGTTTGTTACCATTGCAAGTAACATCTTGATGCACATACCATTGGACAACTTAGATCAACAAGTTAATAACGACTGGGAGAGGTATACAACTCTCAAAATCAAACAGCAGGGCACGACAGGATGAACTACTACAAAAACACGACATCCCACCTCCGCTTCATCCGTCAAAGCTCGTAGCAAAACCAGAACATGTACATCTTCTTTGTTTGTTTGTTCGTTCAACTTAGACATACGTAGTGCGTGGCCATTCGATTTTTCACTGCCTAATTGGGCAATGAACTTTGGTTTCGAGGGATTATTACTTACACATGATTGTTAGTACAATTGTTACTCTCGTATTTCATATGTCTGATTATTATATTGACGATGCGTACCTCTTCCGTTTCTGGAGCACTAAGGCTAAGGTTCAATCTCATTAAAATCAGACCCTTATTACGCTTTACTACATTACGCTGATATACGTTCGGAGAAATGTTAGGATCTGAATTTAATGATATTTGATAAGGTTATGAACCTTTGTAGGGACATCTATATTGATTATGAAGTCGTCTGTCTGAGGTGGTGTTGCTTAACATTGGAGTTATGTTCCATTTTGCAAATTTGATTTCCATCTTAACAGAAAAAACGCAAATGAAATGTTACAAAATGATATTTCCTATGTTGCCGAACATCTAACTGTCAGTATATACTACTACAACACGTGGGTTATTTGGCGTGAACACGTATTTGTATGTGGATATAGTATTACCCGAACATGACAACATGTTATTTCATAATGAGACATATGCTCTTATCCATTCCAAGCTCCAGTATGTTATCTGATACAATATTACAATGTGGAAGGTTGCTAATAAATAATAAACGTACCATACAGTGAGTATAACATACACTATACCACAGATTATTGCACCGGTGTAATGAATGTATATGACATTAATGCAATGTACCGGATATATGGATCAACCTTCTGATACCCACTAACAAATACCAGACAATATGGTCACAGTATAATGCACATATACCCTTTCGTTATTCTGTTTCGAATTCAACCATACTACATGTATAACAAGTCCCAATCCAATACCGGAAATGCAGCCACGTGTTGGTAGCCTCGCCCGGCCGGTTGAGATGCTATCTGGCTAGATGTACCCCATAGCCCCTGGCACTTTCGAAGTGTTTAACAGCTTCTGATCATTCTGTAACAAAGTCTTCCCAACGTCGGTGTCCACCGTTGAAACAACGTTGTTCCAACGCATTTGGCTCGCTGGGGCCTTTATTTCAAACATGACATGTCTATCGAAATAAACTACACAAACGTTTTAAAGTACACCTGTATATACTATGAATCAATTTTTGATAAACCTCTTCTTCACTTCCACCGGAGGCCTTCGCTTCAAATGGTTTCTCTCAATGTCATCATCTGTTTCGTCAAGTTGATTTGTCCAGCTTTCTTCCCCAAGATATTTATGGTTTTCAGTTTATATGACAAAACTCATTTATTCAATACGTTTCTGTATAAGATACTGGCACGTTTTGCTACTAAAACAGTCAAAAATCCTGTCTTAGTAGCAAATCTGTCGTAATTTTAGCGGATGATATTGTTCTAAATTTTAACACTATCGGGCCATAACTTGCAATGTTTTGCATTGGTTTTAAATGGTAGAAGCGGTGGTGCATGTATTAGTGGAACTTTGTTGTATTTGTCTTTTATCCTACTATTCCCCAGATAACTCATTGTACTAGTGACCTCTTGTCATTAATTCAGATATCTGGATATTGCCAAAACATTTAATTCTATATTAATGAATTCCTCGATAAGATGTTATTGCTTCAGCCGGCGTGTTTATATCAACTTAATGAATATCGATATGAGTCAAATGCAATTAACAATATAGTTGGGGGATTTTGATAGTTCGGATTATATAAAGCGTTATATTTATGCTCAAATGCCAATTGATTTCAACATGTGAATACCACACAAACTTTCAACAACCAAATTACAAAATGTACCAATTATCATGTTAACATCATGTTATAACTTTTGGAGGTCGGTTAAGCGGAAGACAATCTTTACAGTTTCTAGACAATTATTGAACTTCCAATAGTTACTTGAAAAAACCGCTAGAAAAGGCAGCACCAAACTGAAACAACCGATCGTTTGCTACGTACTAGAAGGTCATGTCCGAACTTCATTAAAACGATTTACAGTCATACCGAGACTGTCATATAGAAACGGGAATTGTTTTTTTCTCATTAGGTAATGGAGTAGAATTGGGCCGATAGCTGTCTGAATTGACAGGATCAATGCAATATTTCTAGGTTTTAAAAAATGCAATATACCGGTATTTTGTCATCGACAGAGTGAGGTCCGGAAACACGGGAACATTTTGTACACCGATGGATATGGGATTTCTGTGAAAAGAATAGCATTTGTTAACAAAGGATGTAATTGTGAATTCCTATTTTAAGACATTTAATAAACGTAGCACAGTATCCTCGGTGTATTACGTGTATACTCCTGGACTTGCAGCAGATCCCTCTTTCAAACCCCAGGGTAAATCGATAATCATACTGACAAAATGACTTTGCTCATCTAATGGTGTTTTTAATCTCGTTTTTTTAACCAAATTCGTAGTTCAAGATTACTATCGAGCTCTGCTTTTTTCTGTTGAACGCTACCTTCCCTATCCGATTTGATAGCATCCATAAATGTCAGCTAAACCGGTGTAGCAATACCACGTGACTTTTGGCTACAGTTCCTAGACGAAATTTGTCAACATTGGAAAACAAAAATAGTATTTTATTTTTTCATTGATTTCTATGAGATATACGCCACGCTAAGGGAAAAATTATTTGCTTTTTTATGAAATGTAGTATCTTTTTCAGCAACTGTGCCATTTTGTCTAACATCCTCTTAAACCGTGGAAATACAGGTTTAACAGGGTGCTAGAAATCCCGGTCAATCTGCTGAATTATGTACAGTTTTCACCTTCTCGAACTATTCCTTACTACGAGCAATACACTTATGATGGCGTTTTATCCAGTTCTGGTATACTTCAACACACGATTCATTGTCTTATGAACAATTAAGTTATAGCGTAGCATCTATAATTTTGACAACACATGCTTTAAAGAGATCCATCTCGAGCGAGAGTGTCTTAAACTGATGTTCTCTGTGACGTGCTCACGGATTCGCTAACTGGTCATTTATCGCTATCAATCTTATCACTCCCCGTACTACAATGTAAATCGTATATACATTTTATTTCACTCAAAGATCAGAGTTCACCAACCAGCCATTTCCACATTGCCCATGGAATTATTTTATATGTCTGAATAGACGCATTTCGTAGTTCAGAGCTAAACTTTGAAATAACTCCAGTTCACAGGCGTTGACCAGATGTGATTTGATGCTATATAAATTCGACTCTCTTCTTGTTAACGGATGTTGTTACCACTGGTAACACTATCCAAACGTGAAACTTTTTTGAAGTTGAATGAAGAGTTAAATGACGTGCGCCGGTACGCTGTTACTATAGTACATAAAATACAGATAATGTTCACAATAAAGAGTGAATATATTTTGTTTTGATACAGTCTTTTTAATGAATAAATTTGCTTTCCAACACTATATGGTCAGCTTATACTAAACGAGCTGATATAAAAATAAACAGTGCACATCTCGTGCGTACAATGTTTGTGTTTGTTTCTTTTGCGTTCAACTAAGACAGCTGTAGTGCTAGGCAATTTAATTTTCCCCTGCTTATTGGCCAATGACCTCCGGCTTCGAGGGATTATACGTACAAATGATTGCTAATAAAGTTAATAGCCATGATTGATGGTTCACAACATATACCTCCTTTTAAGTATAGTCATCGTAATTGTAGTTACATAATGTTTTAACTGTAAACAGTCCCTATCTTGAAGCCAGTGGGTATTGTGCTAAATTAATGATGATAATTTCACAATTACCGGTAACAGTTGCTGCAAGCGGTTTCATTCACGCGAAATGACGATGGAACACCGTAATATCAGTTGTTAATGGACAAGTTCACTGTACAGTAGATCATTAAACTCACACTTTTGTAATACAGCACATTCATTAGTAAACCAAAGTTGATATGTCATTAAATCGGCCAGTATAAAGGTACCAGTTAGTACTGAAAAGATCACCACCATAAGGCAAATCTGTGCTGTGATATTATATTGAGTAATACAAAACAGCAGGAAAGGTGGATGTACATGTATAAAATAAAGGCAAACATCAAAGAAATTCAGCCATGACTCGCACAATTCAACCACACTTTACAAAGGACATAGTAATTATAATGTACTCTTTTCTATATATGATCTTACAATTGCTAGGGAACTGCATAACCGCCAAGGTAAAACGTGCTTTCGTAAACCATCTACATAGGTCTACTGGAACTACAATGACAATTTTATTAGGCATTGCATTAAAACGCATCAATTAAAATACTGTAATGTATACATTTTGGAATACGTCTGTACGAATGGTATAATGTACAAGCATTGATTTAAGCTATACAACGTCGAACGTGTTTGAAATTGCGATGGAGAAAAAGAAGTTGATGTGTTAAGGCAACAAGATGTTGTTCTCTCGGGAATGGCTCGTAGCTTGACGGAATTTCTTGTCTGTGTGTGATATAATCAGCATACGGCATCAATTGAGCTGACGACATTTGACATTGAGCTGACGTCATGGAAAGGATATTTTCAAGGCTAGTACATGATTGTGTAGAATTTACATCAAACCAAGTACAAAGTGTATTGATAATGTCCTTGTCAACAAATTATCGTATTTTATATATCTGATTATTGGATTGACGATTTCGGATGACGTGCGTACTTCTCCGGACTCTGGAGTACCTAGGCTAAGGTTTAATCTCATTAAAATCAGACCCTTATTAAGCTTTAATACTTTATGCTGATATACGCTCTAACAGCGTAACTGAATGAAGCAAATACTAGGATATGATTTTAATAAGATTGGCTAAGATTGGCTTTGTATGTCATCTATATTAATTTATGGAGTCGTTTGCCTAATGTATTGGTACTGAAAAAATGTCGGAGTTATGTTCCATGTTCAAACCTGACTTCCAACTTAACTGAATAATGCCAATGAAATGTTACAAAATGGCATTTTTTTATGTTTGCCGAACATCAAAATGTCCGGATATACTACTACAACGCGTTTGTTTTGTGGCGTGAACAAGTTGTTCTTTGGGAACATAGCATACCCGAACATGATATCCTTGTATTACATAATGAGACATATGCTCTTATCCATTCCACGCTCCAGTATGTTATCTGATAAAATATTACAATGGTTGCTAATAAAAGATTAATGCACCACACAGTGAGTATAACATACACTATATCAAAGGTTATTGCACCGGTGTATTGCATGCATATGACTTTAATGTAATATACAGGATATATGAATCAACTTTCTGATCCCCAAAAACAAATACCAGATAGTTTTCACAGTGTAATATTATCACATCATATACATATTGCATCTATACCCTATCGTAGTTATGTCTCACATTAAAAAATACTATTACAAGTTGTATCCAAACCCAGAAACGCAGCAATGTGCTGGTAGAGACTCAATGAGCAGTAGCCTCGCCCGGCCGGTCCAGATGCTATCTGGCTAGATTTACCCCCTAGCACCGAGCCTTTTCCAAGTGTTTAGCAGCCTGTTACATTGTCTATGGTCCTGCCCCTCACCTTATATGGGGAGGTTTACAGTCGTAAACTGACTTGCGAATTACTCCGGGCTACATAGTATTTACAGGAAACTGGCATAATTTAACGGTCTGATGTACATGTCTGAACAGTGGAAACAACATCGGATACAAATATGATCATTGGCGTAGCAAATGGAGGTATTGTGGTTTCATAGGGATGTACCACTGGTAACTCAAACACAAAATATATAATTACTTGTGTTACATTTATAATATCTTAAAAGGTTCATAACACGGGAAATTGACCACACAGTGACTGAGGTGCTTTTTCTTTTATAAACATTATATTGATGCTAGTGTTATCTTCAATATTGACATAATCGATATAACGGGCCTCATACGGTAAACACGTACATATTTGATGACCATAATAAAAGTGTGATATTTCGGTAATAATACATAAATTAACAACAAACTTAGTGCTAAAACTGTGCTATTGGATATAGGAACATTTCTGGACTATTATATGACGGTAAACTTTGCTAATTATGTGAAATGTGACATTTAAACCTGATTTAAACCTCGTGCCGGGTGGGGTACTGTAGTTTTACATAAACTTTATATAGACAAGGACTATACTTGAAAAATCGTCACGCATGATTTACCACTCTATTTAAGTAACGCTCTATACACCCAGTATCGATATACAGTATCGATATACAGTAGAATTATACCACGTGCAACGGACGGGCCTCAAACTAGCCGCGTTTATATAATACGGCGTAGAGTACCACAGGGACATGGGCGTTGATATAAACGTTTGGCGGGCACGCATTGGCGGATTCTCGCAACCGGCAAAGATAAAGCGATGCATAGAAACTTTAAATGTAACTTGTATTCCAATTTGTATAAGGATATTCCTATTATTTATGTTGGCCGCCAAATGCGTGGAGCAAAACCCCGGACCCCCAGCCAAGCAGAGAACTGCAACTGCAACTAAACCTTCACATTACCAGGAACCGGAGCACTACAGTCCAAGAAACAATACCGCTAGACCTTTAAGAAGTAATTCTCGACATACGTATAAAAAGAACGAAACCAAAAATCCTGCTGCCACTCCGAATAATACTCAGCCACTAGACGCCTGGGTAAGACAACAACCCAACCGACGGACATCCTACACTGGAACTCATACTGAACTCCATGAATCCATATCTTTACCCGCTACACCAGGAACATCTACAACGTCACCAAAACGTAATTCAAATGAAAATCAAATGATGGAGGTAATACTGGATATTCAACGGTCGGTCCTAAGAACGGAGTCAAGACTTGAAGGTTTAGAAAAGTCGCTCACAGAAGTACAAGCTTCTAATGCAAAGCTTGAACGTAATCAAGATGAAATGCAACATGCTATGTCAAAAATGACGGACACTGTTAACAATTTAGAACGGAGATTGAAATCTAGCGAAGAAAAGTGTGAACAATTAGAATCACAATCTAGAAGAGAAAATCTGAAACTATATGGACTCCCGGAAAAACAAAATGAAAAATGGGATGAGACAGAAGAGACAGTAAGACAATATATTAAGTATGATCTTGGAATAGAGGAAGACAAAATCAAAATTGAACGAGCACACAGACTGCCAGGAAGTGAGCATACCAGATCAGTAATTGTGAAGTTCTCCTTCTTTAAAGACAAGGATAAGGTATGAAGAGAATATCGAAGAAGAAGAAAAGTTATATAATGACACTGAAAACGCAAAACCAGAAGATACTAACGATGACGGTATAAGTGCAAATGATAGACAGACCAACAGGAGAACACCGGACGAGAATACAATAAGAGAAGATGGAGGTGATGTAAACGGCACAGATGACGATGACCCAGGTTTCAGAGGCTACATATACGTCTCGGAAGACTTTCCTAGTAGAGTTAGTAAAGCCAGATACAATTTAAAGACCTTCCTAAAACAAGAACTGAAGCATGGGAATAGAGCATATCTTAAATATGATAAACTTGTGATAAACGGCGAAGTGTTTGAGTATGATGCAGAAATTGAGGACATAAGACCAGTAGTTAAATAGGATGTCGGTCAAGGCCACGATACAAACCGGACTTATCAAGAGTTTGTCCTTAATACAGTGTGCTGGAATATACATGGACTAGCTAAATATGTGCAAAATGCGTCTTTTTTATCATATCTATATAGCTTTGATATTTGTGCATTGAACGAAACATGGTCGAAATGCGCAGATGAGTTTGATACTTTCTTACAAGGGTACACTTGTTTCAATAATAATCGTAAAAAGACAAATAATAGAGGTCGATTTTCAGGTGGTGTATGTGTTTTTGTTAAAACTCACTTGTTAGAGAACGGTTTTGTAAAAAGAGTATTCGATCATCTTGAAAATTGCATTCTCATAAGACTAGATAAAGACTTGTTACATACTACTAAAAGTGTGATTATGTATTTTACTTATATCTCTCCGGAAGGGTCGTCATTATACGGTGCTAACACTGATAGTGGTATAGAGCTACTCCAAGAAAATATTGTACAAGTTGTCTCAGAATTCCCAGATGATAATATATGTTTAGCAGGTGACTTTAATGCTCGTTGTGGTATTTTGCAAGACATTATTGATAATGACGATATTGAGTTTGTGTTTAACGACAGCGATGTTGTATATGACAATGACACTTTTGATATACCTCGAAAGTCTAGAGATGTTGTATGTAATAATTATGGCTATTCGCTTATAGAACTTTGTAAAGTCTTTGGTATTCATATTGTGAATGGTAGAACGGACAATGACAATCTGGGTAATTTTACTTCAACTGCAAACGATGGCTCTAGCCTGATAGATTACTATATAGCATCTTCAGAAGTGTTTTCTTACATTACGAATTTTCTTATCGGAGACAGGCACGAGTCTGATCATTTTCCATTGGAATGTCAATTTACTTTTCCAACCAATATAGCTATGCACAACAATGTAAACCAAAGACTATCGGATGGTAACACTGTATTTAAGCGATTTAAATGGGATAGTGAGAAAAAAGATGGTTTTGTAGAAAATGTAAAACAAACACTCCTACTTGCAAAGCATAACATTATACGCACTATGGCTACTGACATAAATCAAGCTGTTGACACAATTGTGAATATGTTTCATAATGCTGCTGATAATATGGCTAGTAAACTTAGAAATCATAAACCTAAAAAATTACAACCTAAATGGTGGAATGATGAGTGTAATAGATTAAAATCAGACAAATTAAGAAAACTGAGAAAATTTAGATTTTTGAATACTGGTGACAGCCTGGACAAATATATTCAGAGCAGAAATAGGTTTAAAGGATACTGTAAACAACAAGAAAATGAATTAAAACATAAATATAGACAAGAACTAATTCAGTCGCGCTCTAATACAAATCTATTCTGGAAAACGGTCGAAAAGGTCAGATTTAAGGATATAAACTCGAAAAATAATGAAGATTCGATTTCAATACAAGATTGGTATAACCATTTTAGACATTTACTGCAGAATGAACACATCAATAATGACTCTATCAATGAACAAATTGTACCAAATAATGAGGATACAGATGAGATTTTCAATAGACCATTCTCGTCGCAGGAATTAAATAAAAGTATTTCACAATTAAAGACCGGCAAATCTTCAGGTCCCAGTGGCATATTACCAGAGATGATAAAATGCACATCTCCTTATACCACCGACATATTACTTGAATTATATAATAAAGTGCTGAACAATTCAGAATTCCCTACGTCTTGGGGACAGAGCATATTGTGTCCATTTCATAAATCAGGATCACTACATAATCCTAGCAATTATAGAGGAATTTCACTTATTGACACGTTAAATAAAATTCTTACAGGCTTAATGTATAACAGAATCAAATATTGGGCTGAAAATAACAATAAAATTGACCAAGTTCAATCTGGATTTAGAAGCGGATTCTCCACAATTGACAACATGTTTACCTTACAAGCTATGGTGCAAAAATATACAAGTAAAAAGCGTGGTAGATTTTATTGTCTCTTTGTAGACTTCTCAAAAGCTTTCGACACTATTGATCATGTAAATCTGTTCAATTGCCTTATACGGAAAGGTATGGGTGGTAAGCTGCTATCGTTACTGATGAAAATGTACAACAACCTAACATCATGTGTAAGGGTTGGTGATACGTAAACCGATGAATTTAAATGTAACATTGGTTGTCGGCAAGGCTGTAAACTGAGTACAATTCTATTTAATCTATACATAAATGACTTAATTGATGAATTGAAACTAAAATGCTCAAATGGAATACATATATCAGAGGATGTTGATGATATTTTTGCAATACTATATGCTGACGACATGGCTAATTGTAGTGACACTGTAAGACTGTTACAATCTCAGATTAATGTTATCTCAACCTTTTGTAGGAAAACTGGAATGAATATTAATCTAAAGAAAACAAAAGTTGTAGTTTTTAGAAATGGGGGCTATTTACGTGGTAATGAAAAATGGTATTACAATGGAGAACAACTTGAAGCGGTGTCATTCTATAAGTTTATGGGTCTGTACTTTACTCCAAAACTATGTTGGTCAAAGGCGAAGAACATACTAGCATTGCAAAGCAAAAAATCAATTATCACAATTAACAAACTTCAAAACTCGGTAGGTTACTTTGAACATAAAGAAAAATTTAGATTATTTGACACTATGGTATCACCAATACTAACATATGGTTCTGAAATTTGGGGCTTTGAATATTCAGCCCAAATAGAAAATGTTCACAATCAATTTTGCACTAGATATCTGAAATTGTTTAAAAACACGTCTCATGCTATCGCTAAAGGTGAATGTGGTCGCTATCCTATGTATATTACTTACTATAGTAAATGCAGCAAATACTGGTTACGTCTTTTACGTATGAATAACAATAGATATCCTAAACAATGCTACCTTATGCTTTTTAATCTAGACGAAGTCGGAAGAACAACATGGGCTAGTAAAATCAAACATCTATTGTTTCAATTTGGTTTTGGTTATGTCTGGATAGCACAAGATGTTGGTAATGAGAATTTATTTCTGTACAACTTCAAACAACGTGTAAAGGACTGCGCCCTCCAAAACTGGCATTCAGAAATTAACGATTCAAGAAAAAAGCACACTACTATAAGTATTTTAAAACTCATTTAGAAGTTGAAAAGTATCTTACACTCGATATCCATATAAAATTTAAAGTAGCACTTTCTAAATTAAGATGTTCCAAGCATAATTTACTAATCGAAACTGGCAGACATAACAATATAGCATACGAAGACAGGCTATGCCATTTATGTGATACAGAATCAATTGAGGATGAATTTCATGTTGTTATGAATTGTCCTGCCTATCAAAACATTCGTGATCATTATCTAGGTGAAATAATCAATGAAAACAATAAAAACAATTTAGAAGTTTTCTACAATTTAGTTGGAACGGATGTTACAGTTACTCTCATTAATCTCTCAAAGTTTACATACGAAATGTTTGAAAAAAGAAACTCCCTCTTGGAAGCTTAGTTTTTTCCTCCTAAAATAATCAGCCAATCGATAAAAAAAAAACAATAAAAAAAAAAAAACAAGAAGAGAATTACTCCCTATTTGCATTACTCTGTAAACTTCTTTCTTGTTTTATCATGCCTCATAACATAACATTATGTGAAATATTTCGTGCGTGTGTGCGTGAGAGCGTGATTGGTGCATAGTTGAATTGAGATGTACACGTTATTATGTTTATATATGCAAATGTTTCGTATGAGAAATAGATGAGTGTGTGCGGGCGTATGTGCGTGCGTGCGGATTGTTTGTACAGATGTATGTGCGGTTATATCCGCGTGAGTGTGTGATTGTGTGCGCGCATGATAGTGAATATAGAAAATTTTGTCACCACTAGTACAAGTAATGTAATAGGGCATAATTATGCTAGATACTTCATCCATATCATTATGATACTATTTCACGAAATTATATTAAGTTGTTGTATATATTGAAATGCAATGTAAGTCATTATGTATATATTTTGTATATATTTTGGGTTTCATTTCAATTGTTTGCCATTGATTGCTATGTATTATGGGCCGGAGGCCTAAATTACTGGAATAAACATTTATTATTATTATTATAATCAGACAATGGAGCTCTTCGTCTTTAATTTGATATTACTATGTTAAAAAACCGTCATTAAATAAAAAAAACCATAGGGCGTAAATCGCTTCTTTTTTCTTGTTTAGAATAGCATTGCCGTTTATATCGAAAGCACCTTAAAGTTAGTGATTGACTGGGCACCGCGATATTGTTATAAATTTTCACAATTTGTTTAATTTCGGATTTTGCATGGAGGTATTTCTAACAATGATGTCTATGAATGTATCACTTTATGAGGATATCGAAAGCCAACCATGAACATCTGAGCTTTTTAGTACCAATACACCGTAACAGATAACATAAAATGTATAAAAGAAGATATTTCTAACACTTTTGCAATGATACAGTTAACTGTGCTATATATACTAGTATATAACTGTGTATACGGTACTTACTAGGCGTCACGTTATTTATTATTTTTGTAAAAAGTGAGCTTTAGCTTGGTAAGCCATAGATATAAATTCTACTTTACTGTTGTGATATTTAATTATTTTTAGTGTAATCTAACAGGTAATCGGTCCATTTCTTTATGTAGGTTCTAAGTGGTGGTACTACTTACGACAAATTTATTGAACAGTGATCGTTTTGCTACAATATAACATTTCTGACATAGAGGACACTGCATCAATTACTCATCGAAGATTGTGTCTGTGATATAGAACGTTATATATATATATCATCATCATGTCGGACATGTTGCTGTCAATTAGGTGTCTCTAGATAAATCTAAGTATGGCTTTGTTGCCACTTGCTGAAACAGGTGATTGACTTTGGTATCCAATACAGATGTTGGGGTGGTTTACCGAGGTTTAATCAATCCTCTGTAGAGCGTATTGTAAGAGTAGATAGTTCACAGTAAATAGCAGTCCGACTAGATTAACACTAACACATACTTATCCATTTGCCATCTTGTAATTCAGTAACCATTATCAGTGCAAACGTTTCTCATGGTGACTTACATTAATTATAGGATGCACTTGATAAAGCGGACGCCACGCAGGCAAGACGCACCTCTCCTATAGGGACATTACCATACAGACAGGCCCTTAGAATAATAAGATATGCAATGAAAAACCTTAGTGCATTCCAAGTAATTATTTAGAAGAGGGATAAATGTTTTATTCGGCTACAACACATATTATGTTATTGATTTACTGGTTGCATAAATATTCAAAAATTTGTATTACAAATGGTAAACACAAAATTAGGTACGGAGTTTCGAAATTTATTTCTAAATTCCATTTGTTTTACATAAAATGGAAACATTTCAATATTTGGTTGGTTACAATGTAAATGGAAGTTCAACTTATTAAGGAAACGATACATCTTGTCGCTGTTATCGCCCTAAAGTATGGATCAAAGCTAGCTTACAGTAACAGTAATTGTATAAACTGCGTATCTATAGTTGAAACAAAAATACTATAATTAGAGCGATGGGATGGAAAGTTGTGTATAATTTGAGTTGCCACTTGTTCTACCGATTATATACAAATCACGTTGCAATATGATCCTTATTCCTACCATTCTATCTTCGATGACTAGGTTACCTGGACTATCGTGCATAATAACATCGCGGTAATTAAATTCGGTTATTTGTCTTAATTCATTGTTAATTATGGATTGTTTAAATAAACACTGTCATGAAAGGCTCATTACAGTTTCAACAAATTATAATCAATCAGTCTATTTTTATTTTATTTGGTAACTCTACGTGCTCATAAACTTCTTCAGTATTCGTATATAATAGGAAGCCCAGAACTAAATGACTTTTCATGAGAATCGCGGTGACGCACAAATCTTCCCTAGTTATTCCTGAATCTAGAATTAAAATTTCATTATAATTTCATTTCTTACCTTCATTGTCTTATGTGAATCCTTTGGGACCAATAATGGCGCGTTATACCTACGTCTTACACAGTATAGCGCGTCAGTGAAATGTCATTAATACACTATACTATATGTATATAGCGCTCCTCGTATTTTTAAATTCAACTGTGAGTTTATTACCTTCTTCAATACAATACCTTTATTACACTTTTCAACATGTCTAGTCGTAACATCCAATAAGCTAGGATAATTTAGTGAATTTGCTTTTAGATTCGCGGTTCACGAAATCATTAAATAGAAAATACAACCTAGTGATATGTGCTTAAATAAACAGTTACTGTAAAATATTTTTTTTCGAGTGAGTTGGATTTCCGTTGAATAATTTGTTGAGCTCGACCACGAAATATAATCCCCATGATTAACCGAAATCACAAATACATAACATTGTTTTACGCTTCCGTGTTTTGTCTTCCACGACTTTACTACCCCACAAAGTTACACGAAATCTAATACCCTCGAAAATAATATGTGATTTTGAAGTAAATAATATGATATTGCTATATTAAAGCAGACACAGTCCTGATATTTTCACACGAAAGCTTTCAACTTTATTTAGTCTTCATCAGGAGAATCGTGTTGACGTTATACTGTATTGCGGTAAATATTTGGGCAAATATGCATTTATATAAATCGTCTAATACACATGTTACATCCCGAACATTTGCCAAACAATATAAATGGAACTGATCACACACCTTGATAACGAATTAGCTTTTGGAGCACTTGATAACACATTGTTAATTACAAATGCTTCCAATGGTTCGGTTATAGTGTAGTGCCATGCAGACTCTTCCACACCCTACATTAGGTGATGTTTTCATTGCTCTAACGCATATTGATTACATACTCTTTATCACTCTTAATTAAGTAAGCAACAGCAGTGGACATTAACCATAATGGCTGCTAAGTTTATCAAATATGTTGTTATGACTGTGTGATTGCTGGATAAAGAAACTTTCATTTTAATTCATACCTAGTGCATAAGAAGAAAATATTTGTCAGTTTGTGTCATTTTCCCTGATGTCACTTTCATGTAGGTTGTTAGTTTGGTTCTCTATAACTGTTATCTAGCATGCTTTTTGCGCGAATTCGTTCCCTGTCCGATTCGGTTTGATCTTTTTGTGGACAAAGATTAATTAACACATTTGCAGTCAAAAGACTAAAGTGTGGCTTACACTTTTATTGGGCCCAATTTACACATAGTAGAATTTTGTAATGTTTTATTTTATTTGTTTAGTAATTTGTTTTTCGTTGGTCGCTGTGTCTTGTGCTCGTGAACTGTTCTTTTGTGCGTATGTCTTTTGTGGTGTGCTATGTTATGTTGAGTTCTGCCTTCCCTGTCCGATTTGTTATAATAATGTTAGGTTGTTATCACGTTTAAACTGGTCAAAACTGTTACCGACTACACATACTACAAATCTGAACTCCAAAACGAGGACATGTAGTCATCGTTTTATCAGACTGAGGTAATGAGCTGGAATCCAATTATATGCAAGTCACAGCGACGTAAGTGTAGCTACGAAATGCCGAAGCCAAAGCATATACTGATACCGACATCTTTTTCTTTGTTTGTGAGTTAATTGCGAGATGACCGATTTAATCCGATCGAGTTCCGCATTATTGTCCAGTCTGGAAGTGTTTTTAATGCCCTTTATTGTCGCATTCCGTATAGACGTCAATGTCCGTAAAATGTATTTTACTTTAAAATGAATTACTTGTTATAGTCTGCGCTAGATAATGTAGCAGTCGAGTCTATTTCACTACGGGTAATACATGATATTGATTACAGATAACTTTAAAATAATGTAATTGTTTCTTGTTGTGCGTTTCATTAAATACCATGTTTAGCAGTAACTGTTGAAATACAGACTTAATATATATTAATGTTTGTTTACCTTTCAGACCAGTATCACTTCATCTGCTGTATCATTGTTACGGTCACACTCAGAGTCTGTGGCCTCGTGTTCGTAGTTAACAATACCTATAAGTAATCGTTGGTCGAAAATTTCATGCTTCAATTATAATACATGTACACACCACGTTAATTGTGTACATGTATATTTAGGATATACACCTTTAATAGCTTTAATTACAGGTGGTATGTATCACTATTGGATAAAATGGATTATTTAAGCCACGTTTCTGTAAACAATTTAACATTTAAATTTATAAAGATGAGAAAAAGAAATAAAAAATACATTGAACTTGACCAGGTTTCGAACCAGCAGTCAAACATACCGAACGCGTTAGGAAGTATCTACGCACTCAACCCTTGGCTATGAACTATGTTCTATTTAGTGGTTGGTTAATATGATTTATAGTCACAAACCTTAACCATGGTTTACCTAATGCAATCAATTGACACAGTCCAAAAAAGAAAACATGTGTCACGTGACTGCCATAATATCCTGCACGGACTATATTTAGCCTATACATGTATAAACATCGTTAATACAGTAATATGTGTTATACTTAATGTCAAAACGAATGCTCATGCATATAATATCAGAACGATGCTTCACTTACTTGAATACACCAGAGAAATACGAGGTTGAACAAAACACGACAGATATACACATACGCATATGCACTTGTTATTGTCGTACAGGGTACAGATAGTCATTTTGATATGATGATTAATCAAACAAAAATAAATGACATTTGTTTCCCCCGACACTATATAGTAGATACCAAAGACAACTGTACATATTAAGTATAGTTTTTCAAAGACGCCATCACCAGTTAGAAATAGTTTGATATCAATTGTAGGGAAAAGCTTAATTTGACTGTGGTGTCGGGTTTTTCTTCGAGTATTTGATGGTAATATGATACTAGGGAATATATTCGATAGTACGGATATTTTGACATGATCCTCGACCTAATATTAAGATAACAAAATGCTGATTTATTGTCTATACATTGTTTTTATAACACCGGTTGTCTGTTTTTTTATAAGCGGGTGTATCTCGAAGACACGCTCGAGTTGTAATACAAATACAAATCTTTAAGACCGATATTGCACGATTTGCACGTACCCAGTGCCATATTCATGCATAAATGTTAGAATCATGTTATTATCATCGTACTGTACTAATTTTTCTGGGCGAACATTCAGTGAAGAGGTGGTTAAGGCTATTCACATCTCTATCATCACTAGTAATGGCGGTCTTGTAAATGCTCACCTGAAAAGGAAGTCAACTGATTACTGGTGTGATTGGATGCAGTTAAATTGAAAATGATTATTTGCGTAACCATTTGTGTGGTTGCTGTTTTAGCCGAGTGGTCTAGTACTTTCGTACTTCTCGTTGCCTGGCGACCACACCTATAGTTAAACAACATGGCATTTTCCCCAAAAGAACACAAACTATATGTGTCAAGTACACATGTTTTTGCCATAAATCAATTTTTGATTAACCTCTTCTTCACTCATTAGAGCATAATTTATATTGACTTCTTACAACCCTCAACTCAATTCGGTCAATGATCTTCGCTTTAATTGGCATTTCCCAATGACATAATGAGTTCCGTCTGGTCGATTCGTCCAGGATCTTTCCACAAGATAGCTATGGTTTCCAGTGTGTATGACTTACGCATTTATACAATACGTTACTTTTTAGATAGTCAACGTGAAGTTTCGCTAAGAAGAACAGTAAAACAATCTAGCCTTGCTAGCAAATTTAAATCGTTTTGTTCTAAATTTGAAGACTTTTGCACCTTAAACTTGCAATACTCTGCACGAGTTTTAAATGATAGACTATAAGTGGAACTTTATTGTATTGTGTTTTTTACCCTGTTATTCCCAAGATAATTCTACGCACTAGTGACCTCTTGTAATTGTATCAATTATCTGGATATTCCCAAAACATTTATTCTTATATATCACCGACAGCCAAGAATGTAATATATTGAATTCCATGTCGATTAGTATATCAACTAAATGAATATCGATATGGGTCAATTGCAATAAACAATATTAGTTAGGGGATTTTGAGGATTTGGTTGCATGTCATTTACTTCAATATGATTGTCATTACTACTGAATGACGGTATATGGTTGCCCTTATATTGTACATATTTATGTACAAATGCAAATAATTATTGGATTCAATATATGGATACCACATAAATGTTCAACAATCAAATTACAGTGTTTTACCTTAGCTACACTGATGTACGAAATAACTTTTGTAGGTCGGGTAACGAATGGCAATCTTTAAAGTATCTTGACAAATAATGAACATTAAAAGGATTAATGAAAAATATGACGGGTAAGGCGGGACTCAACTGAAACAGCCGTGTGTTTCGTTACTTACTAGAAGGTCTTGTCCTAGTTTTATTAAAACAATTTATCGAATCATACACACTGTATAGAGACGGGAAATTATTGTTTCTCAATAGGTAGTGTAGAAGAATAGGACCGAACATTGTCTGAATTGGCAGGATCAATGCTCATGTGTCAGGGTTTTGGAAAGTGTAGTTTTTGTCGTCCACAGAGTGTATTTCGCAATCTGATAATATGTGGATCACGGGAAGATCTTGCACAACGACTGATAGGGATTTTTTGTGAAAGGTATAACATTTGTTAAACGAATATTACATTAGACAAGTGTAGCACATTATTCTCAGTGAACTACACGTAAAATCTATATGTATACTATACTGGCAGATACAGCAACATATTCCTTTTTCAAAAGTGTTAATCGATGATCATACTCGCAAAATTACTTTGTTTATCTAATGGTGTTATTTAATCTCGTGGGTACAACGCTGCTTTATGAAACGCTGTTAGTTGACCAACCGAGTATTTTGATGCACTATCATAGACTGAAGAAGATAAATTGTTGTTGTCAATGTGCGAATATTAACGACATTGTCGGCTTTACGGACAACTTTGTTGACATAATGGATGACAGATGTTTGTAGTTCAAGATGGCTAGCACAGCTAAACTTGTCCTTTTGATATGCATACTGGTACATAAATTTCAAATTAAAACTTTGTAGATTTGAAGTTCCACTTGTATAATTTATTGTTGTATTTGTCATTGAGGCTTGCACATGTAGAGTGTTTCTTTTTGCGTGTTTTGTGTTCTGCTTTTTTGTTAAATGCTATCTTCAATATCGATTTGATTGCCTCCAGCGAGAGAAATAAGTTTTTGAGTGTGTCACTATTACAATGTACCAGATTAATCTATATGCAAATACCAATGAACAACTTAGGTCAAACAGATCATAACGGCTCGGACAGACAACACTCAATAGGAAGCGCCTGCTTCAGTCAGTCATCAACAATCGTAGCAAAACCGGCATACGTACATTTTTTGTTTGCTTTGGGTTCGCTTGAAACAGCCGTAGTACGTGGTCATTCGGTTTTATCCCTGCCTAATTGGCCAATGAGCTACATATACCTGTTAATATAATTAATACTTATGATGGATGGTCCACAACATATTCATAGTTATCGTCAGTATACGACATAATGATTCAACTGTAATCGATTCTTGTTCTCGTAGGCAGCGAGTTCCAGTTTCGTGCTTAATTAATGATGATAATTTTGCAAATACGGTAATAGTTGCTACAGGCGGTACCATTCATGCAATATGACGGTGGAACCCCGTGATATCCGTCGTTAACGAGCGTGTTCACTGTACAATAGATTATTAAACTCACACTTTGGTCGGCCTGCAGATTCATAAGTAAACGAACGTTGATATTTCCTTATATCGGTCTGTATAAAGGTATCAGTTATATCTAGACGTATCACCACCATAAGACCAGCACTCCGCTCAGAACTCAAACAGCAGGAATGGTGGAGGTAACAAAATAAATTCAGCCATAACTCGCACAATTCAATCACACTGTACAAAAGGCATAGTTAAGTCATACAATGTGATCTCACAATTTCTAGGGAATTGTCTAACCGCAAAGGAATAATGTGCTTTCGTAAATCATCTACGTACTGGAACTGAAATAACATTTTTTTCTGACATTGCTTTAAAACGCTTTAATAAAAATAATTAGTAATGTGAATTTTTAATTCAGGTTGAACGAGTAGTATAATAACACAATAAAGCTATTCCGGTTGATAAAGCATTGACGTGTTTGTAATCGTACTGCAGACATACACTTTCATATGTTCAGTAAGGCAACAATATGTTGATCTCTCGGGAATGGCTCGTGTCTTGACGAAATTACCAGTCTATGTGTGATATAATCAGCATACGACACCAATTCAGCTGACGACAGTATTATTCCTTCCTGGAAAGGAAATTTGCAAGGCTAGTACATGTATAGAATTGGCTTGAAACCAAGTGCCGAGTGTATTCATAATGTCCGTGTGTCAACAAATCTCGTATTTTATATGTCTGATTATTGGATTGACGATTTCGGATGACGTGCATACTTCTCCGGATTCTGGAGTACTTAGGCTAAGGTTCAATCTCATTAAAATAATACCCTTATTACGCTTTACTATTTTACGCTGATATACGCTCTAACAGCATTAATTGAATGTAGCAAATGTTAGGATATGATTTGAATGAGATTGACTTAGGTTATGAACCTTTGTATGTTATCTATATTGAATTATGAACTCGTTAGCCTAATGTAGTGTTGCTGAACCAATTATCGGAGTTATGTTCCATTTTCAAACAGCATAATAACGCCAATGAAATGTAACAATATGGTATGCTTTTCCTATGTTTGCGGAACATCAGCGTGTCAGTATATACTACTACAACAAGCGTGTTACGTGCCGCGAACAAGTAGTTGTGTGTGACTATAGTATTATCCGAACGTGATACCATTCTATTTCAAAATAAAAAATATGCTCTTATCCATTCCACGCTCGTGTATGTTATCAGATTCTGATAAAATATTAGAATCTGGAAAGTTGCTGATAAATAATAAATGTACCACACAGTGAGTATAGCATACAATATATCATAGAGTATTGTACCGGTGTATTGCATACATGTTAAGACTTTAATGCAATACGCCGATTACTACTAGTATATGGACCAACTTTTTGATACCCCAAAACAAATATTAGACAGTATTCTCGGTATAATATGATTACATCATATACATAATGCACCTTCGTTATTCTGTCTCGAATTAAACCTACTATTACAAGCCCCATCCAATCGCAGGAACGTAACAAGGTGTTGGTTGAGATTCAATTCCCGTCAGCCGGTTCAGATGCTATCTGGCTAGATTTAATCCCATAGCGCCGAGTACATGCGAAGCTTATGATTATGCTGTTACCTTGTTTACGGTCATGTCCCACACCATATGGAGAGGTTGCCAGTCGTTTATACTGACGGGCGAACTAATCAGGGCTTATCATTATTACAAGAAAATGCAACTGTCTGAAATGTGAAAAATCCAACAGATATAAATATGATCATGTGTATAGCAAATCTAGACGCATTTCGGTACATTGTGGTTTCATAAGGTTGTACTATTTTATAACTTATTTATCTCTTTTTCTTACTAGGCATCACATATTTCTGTAAAAAGTAAGCTTAAGCTTTGTAAGCCATTTATATAAATTAAACTTTACTGTTTTGATATGCATTTGCATTATACTTTTTATGGTAATATAACAGTTACTCGGCCCATTTCTTTATGTAGGTTATAAGTGGTGGCGCTACGCACAGATTTGTTGATTTTGTTTCGAAGCCAAACACATTTTACGACTGAACATACACGATTGTATCACACATATGACAAAATTGGTGTTCAAAACTGTTTAGATACAAGTTGGGTCGCTAGTGTACAACAAAAAGAGCAACGAAAGCCGCGTATTGCTACAATATAGCATTTCTGATATAGAGGACACTTGCCTCAATTACTCCTCGAAGATTGTGTCTGTGTTATAGAACCATGTCATCGTGTCTGACATGTTACTGTCAATTAGATGTCTCAGGATAAATCAAAATATGGCTGTGTAAGATTAGTGTATCCACTTGCTGAAACGGCTGATTAACTTCAATCATTAATACAAGAGTGTGAGGGCGTTAACCGACGTGTGATTTCCCGATGTATAAAATATTGAAATGATGATCACATAGGATATATTTGCGTTCCGGTTTTGAAAAATACAATGACGACAACGTCAACAAGTTTAAAACTTTAACAAGTATATTTTCACAACTTCTGAGAATCGCGTTGACGCTTTCGAAATCTTTTTGCGTTATTCCCGAAATAAGAAATTAAATTAAATTATATTTTCATTTCGTACGTTAATTGTCTTGCGCGTGTCCTATGGGACCAATAATGAAAGATTATACATACGTCTTGCCCAACACCATCCACTGTAGGAAACGTGCAGTACTCATTAATTTAAAATGGCGCCTATTATTGGTATTCAAAACAGCCAAGTAGACTGTAAAAGGTTGTTTCCATGTCTAAACTGAGAACTTAATGCACTACTACAAAGCTGAACAAGTCCTCGTTTAAACAAACTGCGGTAACATAACGGAACCCAATTACATACCAGTTACAGACAAGTAAATTGCTACGAAAAGCCGAATACAACGTTTATAGTGACCCAGAAAGCGTCCCTTTGTGACATAATAGCGAAACTGTGGCTTTATTCGTTAGAGTTCTGCATTATAATTGTCCAGTGTGAGGTAAAGTAGGAAAAGCTTCAATAACGCATTTCCAATGCACTGGAAGAAGCCAACGCACGTATTGAACTTGAGCATATGCATTATTGTCCAGTCCAAGGTAAAGTAGTATAGGCTTTGAGTCTTTCAAACGTTTCCAATGCGATGGATTGCAAGTACAATTATAACAGTTTTGTAAGAAGCGCATCAAATTGAGAAATAGTTCGCTATCAATAGTGGAATAAACTAATTTTCTTCGAGTATTTGATGTTGATCCTACCGCTTGTAATACCACAGGGAACATACATAATTATACTAATACGATGAAAAACTAGTCAGACGCCATCGGGAGTACTATCAACGATCCACAGAATTTAGCATCTAACAAGCTTGCCAAAGAAAACAGTTGAAGTAACAATACTTACACATACTTTCGCAATTTCCGCATTTTTCAAATTCACCAATAAAAGCGCATTATTTAATTGATATGGTTCATACCAATGATTAGCGTACATATACACATATACACATACACACGTACCTAAATGTTATCATCCGGTTCGGGCTGTTTTTCAACGACTATTTTGTCATAACTTGACAGAACGTTGACACTCTTTGCTAGGCAGGCTTCCTGTGAAAACTTACATACATTCATCTGTCTATCAATACCAGTTTGGGCGGTCTAGTGCTGGTTCAAATAAGTCAACAGAATAATGGGGTGATACGATGTAGTTACATTGCTACTTGTTATGTATGCACCCTTTTCTACGTTTATTGCGATAGCCGAGTAGTCGAAATCGTTTGTATTCCTCGTTGCTAGGCGATGGCACCTACCTTCAGGAAAACACACTTTGCTTTTGTAATGTACAACTGTATATGGATTTCATCTTCTTCACTTCGATTGATACACATAATCGTGACCAACACTCTCCACTGTATCCGGTTAGTGTTTTTCAGCAGCTCGTATTCAAATCAATGTCCAGGGTTTTTCGACAAGATATTGTGGGTGTTTCTCTATTACTTCTCATCTATAAAATGTGTTACTGTTTTTAGGTATTGTACTGTTATTCTACAATCCAATAATACATATGTGCACTACTGACCCCTTGTCACTGTATCAATTATCAGAATATTACCAAAACATTTATTCTTATATATCACCGACAGCCAAGAAATTAATTGATTGAATTCCACGTCGATTAGATGTTATTGCTTCCATTGGCGGGTTTATATCAACTTAATGAATATGGATATGGGTCAAACCCAATAGACTATATACGTAGATGAGGCATTTTGAGGGTTTTGTTGCATGTAATTTAGTAGTATGAGTGGCAATAGTTTTGAATGACAAGAAAAGTTCCTTTCATGAATGCGCCATTTAGAATATAAAGCGGTATATCTAGGAACAGGTGGCAATCTATTGGTTGAATTCAGTATATATATATGCTACACCAGTCTTCCACAATAAAATGATTACGTTAGCTTAGCTACGTGAAATACATTGGAGGAGGTCGTTTAGGTAAACATCGCTCTAAAGATGTTTTTAGACAAAGAATCTAAGAACCAAATTAGTATGACTTAGTACGCGATGTTTTAATTATATTGAAATGATGTATATCCGTACCATGATAGTCATATAGATACAGGACATAATTGGAGCTCATTTAGTAATTGAATTGCGCCGAAAACTGTCTGACTTATTAGGATCACACTGTTTGTGCTTCTGGCTTTGGGAAATGGCATTTCGTTTAGTTTAGTCGGCCCTCTGATAATGTGTGACACGTGGGAACATTTAGTAAAACAATCAATGTGTTTTTTGAGAACGGTTGACATATTTATTACATAATATAGTATAACTATCGCATTGTCCTCAGTGGGCTACATAATTATATACTCTGCTTTAAACATTACGTCAATCGATTATATCAATCATACTCGCTAAATTACATTTTTCTAATGTGTTTGTAACCTCGTGGGTAAAACTGATACATTTGTAACGATGTCAGTAGACCTACCAAGTATTTTAATGCATGATCATCGGAGAAGATAAATGGTTGGCAATGTGCCAATATTAAACGACATTGTCTGTTCTTATGGATTGGTCTGTTATTTGATCAAAAACTATGTCAACATAACTTATGTCGTAATTTCGTAGTTCAAGACGGCTAGCGAAGCTAGACCAATATGAAATAAAGCTAGGCATGACTTTGCACGAGATGTGTCCACAATTTGTAGACACATATCATAAAAAATTCCAGCAATATTTATATTTGAAAGTTCACTCATTAACTGGTTGTTATTCTGCAAAATTTCATTTACACTCACTAATCATATCCAACTATTTGTCCCATTTGTATTGAATGTGTTTTCAAGTCGACCAAAGTTACCTTCCCTTGACTGGTGTTATACCGGTTTTAATCTGATCGATCTTATCTCGATTGCGTAATCGCGCTATGCTAACTCAGCGGGTTGTCGGAGTGTATAAATTAATGTATATCATTTGCTGGAGGGGTTTTGTGCGTTCAGTTACACTTTGGTATTTTTGACATTTTGTATATGATGCATACCAGGATCTTTTTTATGGGCATATCTCTGTCATTATGAAATTTTGTTCATAAGGTAGGTATCATCAGGAACATTTAAATGCTTCCATGGTATCATTCAGAATTCGTTGATCATGTGTGAGGAATCTAACAAGTATGCATTTGTTATACTAGTAACCGCAATACATGTCACGATATGTATACTTATTATCATGCATATTCGATGGATGATAAAAAATAAACGGTTACTAGTAACTGTACAATGCTTGAGTATGTGTGCAATATCACAAAGTACAGTTTAAAAGAAATTTAGCAACCACTGCTGATTTTTCAAGTATGTTGTACGGTTGATGGTTCAGTTGCATCTTCGAGCCATAGACCATACAATTATGGAACTGGTTTTTTAATATCTTGAAAAATAAAAAAGTTATGACAATTTTAAGTTCGTGAAATAGAGCGTTTTTTTCTTGAATTAAATAGGAGAATATTCGCGCGCTTGCGGACCCGACAAAACTCAAATTTTCCCTCTTATTGTCACAAATATTTTATTTTTTCAAGATATCGGGATGAAACATTTGTTCAACTTATTTATGTTGGACACGTGCTTTCAAAGTTATGAAGAGTTGAAATGTTAAACAAATACTAAATCAGTTTTCATTGTTTTAATCAAATCATAACATCAATCATATAACCAACAAAGTCATATATTCATTTTCTAGTTATCACAAAATGTAGTTTGGCTACTTTGACCTGAACCTGACCTTTATGCAAGACTATATTACAAGGTTCTTGCTTTGAATACATGAATATCAATTTTCGCAAGCAAGTCGTGCGATATCGGTATTTCTAGATTGTCTAGACGGATTTTTTCTCACCTTTTTTGACGTTTAATTTTCATTTTACAATTCGTATATATTCAATTAGGTGGTACAACGTGTCAATTAACCAGTTTATTAAACAAGTTGTGAATGACATGATTCTTCATTTTTATGTCTCACCAGTTCGATTATTATAATTTTAAATTATGCGTGAGCTTATGACATTTCACTTTTAATTATTTTAGTGCATGTATTACTTTCCAAATCGGCAATAAAGTCAAAGTTTCAAATCTCTAAAATCATAATAAAGTATGTATACAGGAAATATAGCGGTTATAGAAATATAGCGGTTATAACCCTTCACGCGAATATACCACTTTTATTACCCCACATGCTGTGACAATCGCAGCGGGGCGCGTCATAAAACAATTAACAATGTGCAAATTAAATATGTGTTTTACTTTTTTACTAAAAAAAAAAGATACCTGTTTTAAAAAACCGTAAAAAGGGGGCAGATCTAATTATCACATTTCTTATATCAAAACACCAATATGACGGGAAGAAATTAAACTATTAATCAAGTTTGCACAAAATATATTCCCCGAGAAACAAAAGAACTACGGACAAAAAAGTAACCAAGTTTGATATCAAATCCGTTCATTTCCTTCTTTGTTCAATGTGAGTGATAGTCATGTTAAAAACCTTTAAAAAGGGGGTTGATCCCATAAAGATACAACTATGAAATTTAGTGCATTATATTGTAGACATATCAAACTACAAAATATGTTTGCACATAAGAAATATCTCAAATAGTTATTATCATATGGACAATTTTACGTGGAGTCCCCATGCCTTCCAATGGTAAATAAATTGTCACATGTGCTAATACAAATGGGACAAATAGTTGGATATGACTTCAGCGGCCTAGGCCATGAGGTCAATAACGTTCACAACGTCGCATGCATTATAAATAATCATCTTAAGTGTTTTGTTAGTATACTATTTTGGTGTCGACCGGCTTCATTCAGACCGCTCTTCGATTTCACGAAAGCTCATACCATTGACCTATTGTTTTCAAAGGACCTTTGTGTTATAAATAGAATCGATACATTGTATCGTCAATCGGTGAGATACGTGTACCTTTGAGGATCACTTTACATAAACATTATTTCACGTTCGTCCTTACGCCTTTCGCACCAACTATTAATTCCCTCCTTTGTCGCCGACTTCCAATCACTCTTTTCAATTATAGCAAAGGCTTTGACTGTCAACCGGAATGTTGATTCTGAAATGTTTCTGATGAAGCCTTCGACTTCAGAATAACCGCAACTCCATTATAATCGTTGGTCGAGTCATTACATGGCTCTTGCTGTGTATGTTACTTAAAACCAATGACACATACAAATGTAATAATATCATTATTGTTGACACATTTCTCTAGTGTATTAGTAGTGATATATCTGTGGTTACCAATATATACACCGATACTAGTTCGTAGCCTATGTAACTATTCCCCCGTAGTTTATTGTGGTAACTTTCCCCTTATTCAAAGTATGAGTGAGATGAGATATAGTCAATATTGATTAACATATTTTTAAAATTACACACTAGTACTCGAAAAAAGCTAGGACGCCAGACAAATTTAATAAGATTATGAGAAATGTAAAATTTAATTACTGCGCTGCTTTCATGGATTGAAATGATCATACAGCGATAGTTTTTGTTTTGTCTCAAAACACACTTAGCATTTTTGTATTTTATATTATAAATATATTATTAACACATGAAACATTGGCCCTAGCAGAAATATATCCAAAGGGTGCACCATGGCGTATGCTACCAAAATGAGCGATACGAAGTTTACAAAAAATCCGACCGCTGTTGTCGCCACCGATGAATACACAATCATTCCAGTAGCAGACCTGGCCAAAGGTAGTAAAATACCGGACAGGGCAGACAGCACTCAACTGAAATAGAAGAGCACAGAAGACATAAATAATACCACAGACCACAATTACACTCCAAGAAACCCAACATACAGCTGAACGAGAAAATGAACTTAACAGTTTAAAGTCCATGTATTAGCTGTCCGAAATCGAAAGCGCAAGTCCTAGCTGTTAGACCCGATTTCAGCTATAAAAAGCTAAATGACATAGTTTCAACAATAAAAGTAATACGCATTGTCAGAATCAACGAAAGACAATGCATGTCGTGATACTCTCGAATATATTTGTCCTTCCGATTAGATAAATACGATATCCAGTACAGACGACATCAAACACACAATGGCAATAATTAACAAGCAGTATGAACACGGCAGGTTCGTAATATATTGATGAAGGAGTCTATTGAATTAGAAAGAATACATGAGAGAAACGTCGAGCACAGCTGAATCGTGATAAATAAATACATATCGTCTGTGATTACATCTATCAATGCCAGGACAACGAGATAATTTTGTTTATTTGGTGTGTTACCATTACCTAGATTCATGGCGACGGAAATATCAATAGAAACATGTACCTAAAGTCAAGTTTGAAATAGTGTTTCCCCAACAGCTCCATTTGTAGCTGAAATACATAATGTAAGACATTTTATTCCAAATATGCATGTATAGTTTTAATATCATATTTTAATAACGTCTACGTTAACTTTGTTATTTAGTAATCTGCCATGGCGAATGATAATGTGCTGCTTAATATACACTGACCCAAAACTTTACACTTTATTTATTTAAATATCTCTTTTGTTAGCAAACATGTCGTTGTAAGTTTAAAACATGATTATCATGTTTTTAATGCGGATTACGATTATGCAACTTTTTTTACAAATCTCGCGTCTATTCATGCTTCAAAACCTAAAAAAGGTATTCCATGCTTTGCACGTGCGCAGGAACAGGTGTTTCACTTACAGGTTTTACACCGTCAAGTCATCATTTCCTGCACAGCACAGATAATAAAAAGTTATTTTTGGTTGCAAAACGGTTGCATTTAGCGATGCCACGTCTTTCTGAAGATGAAAGGAACCAAGCTATTGGTATGCTCAGGGCGGGGTCGATGGTAAATAACGTGGCACACCATTTTGGCTGCTCTATGCAGACTATTCATAATCTTGTGAACCGTTACTGGGTCTGTCGGAGACCGTGCAATGCCCGGTCGTGTACGTGCGACAACGTTACGTACTGATCTTGTTATCACGTTGACCCACCTACGTAATCGTTTTTTAACAGCAACCGTTACTGCTCGGCGTTTCGAGGTTCATGCACAGACGATCATAAATCGTTTGAGACAGAACCAAGTTCCTATTCGTGCTCGTCGTCCATATCAATGGCAATCGGTACTTTTTAGCGATGAGTCGAGGTTTACAGTCAGCCACGCAGATGGCAGGGTACGCATCTATCGCCGTAGAAATGAGCGACTTGCAGAATGTTGTATTCGGCAGAGGGATAGATACGGTGGTGGCAGCGTTATGGTCTGGGGTGGGATAATGGGAAATCAGAAAACTGATTTGGTCATTATTCACGGCAATATCAATGCTCAGCGTTACATCAATGGATTCCATTCATGCAAAATAACGGACCTGGCATTTTCCAACATGACAACGCAAGGCCTCACACGGCGCGTATAACGACACAATTCTTAGCTCAAAATAACGTTAACGTAATGCCTTGGCCCGCATTATCCCCGGACATGAACCCCATAGAACACATATGGGATGAACTCGGTAGGAGGGCCAGGTCCAATCACCAAATTGTTACAATAAATGACCTCCAAAATGCACTCCAGTTAGAATTGCAACGTATTCCTAATGCGCTCATACAACGTTGCGTAAATTCAATGAGACGACGTATTCTGCAATGTATTCGCAAAAACGGAGGTCACACTGGTTATTGATGCCTTTTATAACATCACTAAAGCACACAGTCAGTAATTTCTTGTTTCCAATTGCAGTGTGCTTATTTTCATTTTTTTGAGAATTTTTTATTTCGACCCATCTCAACTGTATTGTTCACACAAAATAAGAAATATCTGATTTTTATCCAAAAAATTGCACAGAGACACCAATATTACATTGGAGCTTCGATGACAAAAACAATTAATCCCGAATATAAACTTACCAACAAAATATGCACTTTTGAATGCTATGTAAAGTTTTCATTTTGGGTCAGTGTAGTTATTTAACGCTACAATCCCTGTATATATTTTTGAAATTAATTTAAGTTCATAAAAATGATCTAGAAAACTTTATAGACATAATATGACGAGCGAAGATATAACACATTTTTTTCGGATATTTGTTGATCACCCCTCGTATTTTACATGTCCATTGAATGCATGCAGTTTTAAACATAAGCACTGGTAGAGTATCAACTTTCAAATTTCTATCTGTATCCAGTAGAGTTTCTGTCCTGGTAACCACTTAAAAATATTGGTCTTAGTCGGTTAGGTTAGTCAACATAGCAGTCTGCCTGACATAAACTCTTCATACACAATTAAATAAAGTCACATGTTAACTGATTATGATCATGTTATGGTTAATGGATTGTCACCCAGCAGGAAGTTTAATATAATTATTGCAAAAATTGCATTTTATTGAATCCGTCTATCCTGTTAGTGCCTGTACTATCTTGTTACTGACATGATTTACCATTAGAGAGTGAATTGCAATTTCTTGGACTTAAGAATTGTAATTATCTATATGTAAAATAACGTACAGTAAATGTATTATACTTAGAATATGGTAGAGTCATACATCGTGCGTTATATGGCATCGCAACTTATTCCAATCAGCGCACGAACTGTGAACTATTGCTATAAACTGAAGTGAAGTTTTATTAGCTTATATGATAATAATGATGCTTTACTACTCGAATCACTCGCAGTTGCAAGGGTGTACACATAACATTGAGTTACATATCAGGCCCTTGCTTATAATTAGTATGAGCTGTTGCAAGAAATATAACAACAACCCATGGAGTGAATGTGGTTCTCAACAGTAACAACAGAGCATGAAAAACTCAAACGGAACATAGTCAGCTGCCAGGAACTAATAACGCATACAAACCACAAAGTAACACTCAACAGAAACTGGATGCCTGTCTCTGCTATTGCAATTTTGAAATTAACGAAGCACCCGGAAGTGAATTTCGAAGTTGCAACACGGCACACAGAGCCATTAAAAGTAAACAAAGGCCATAACACAAGACACCGTGATTTTTTTGTTATAATACTGATTTGTTCCACCTATAACATGGGCAATGCATACATTTAAATGTTTGATTGTGAGAATTCAGCAATGGTGCGGACAGTGTCAAATACGAAAAGATAATATTAAGTCGGACAGGGAAGCCAGCATTTAACTTAACCAGTCGAGCACAGAAAACGTCAAACATACAAAGCACAACACACTGCCGAACGGAAAAATGGTCCACCATAGTCCAAACACAATTTAGAAAAACGAGTACACTTCGAGTACACTTTATTAACGTGAGAGTTATGTAACGTTCATAACTGGGTTTAATAAAACAAAAACATTTATTGTGTCTTTCGCGATTAACTAGACTATTGCGTTGTTGTTATTCACGAATCTAGCGTAGCTAACACGTAATACAATATAACGAACTTAATTGAAATCTTATTGCATGGCAACAATAAACACGACATATATTCTAATTAGAAACTACGTCAGAATCCTACGACGGAACAATAGAAGCATTCAAAAGGCTGTGATCATGGACAATGGTACAAGGTATATTTCACTATATGTCCAAATGCATCTGATGATTATAAGGCTATTAACAATAGCGCTGTTTATATGATAATGCATTTCTCCGATGTTTTGAGGTATTGTATTATTATGTTTTTTAAGGTCAACAGTATGGATAAATCGGTATTCTTTGGATGTCACAATCCATAATAGCATGGAACGGGAACTTCTCGTAAATATTAATAACACTTTTTTATTCTAATTTAGAATACCGGAGATCATTGTAGACCATTTACGCTGTTGGTAACTTTATTCCTGCTTCATAGCCAAACGTCATGTTTTCTTGAAAACGGTTAAAAATGCAAGACATTGTATGACTTTTCCACAGGCGTCCAGGAAATGAAACCACCATTATCAGAATACAATATCCTTATGGGATATAATGGCAAAACTGTTGGATACATCTAAGCGTGAAAGGTAATCTCTCAGTAAGGCTACTTTCTCCTAGACATACATACATGTATGACAGGTCTGTACACTGTGGTATACATCTTACCATGAATGAAGACCACATTGCGTGAATGTTGCATTTGGGTTTCGTGTGATATTGTTTGTAACGGAACCTATTAGTAAAGCACTGATACGGCCTGTGTCCAACATCTTATACTCGTAAACTAGTATACACGTTTGTTACATCCAATGTAGATATGCATGATGTATACCGTTTCCCTTTCTGTGCAAAATGAGAAATCATATCCCTATCTGTGCCTGAATAGAACGATCATAGGTTTTTAATCGGCCAGAAAATTAACACTTCCGTTAAAATGTTTTTCATCTGTTGTATCAAATTCACTTGCAGTTTACATAGTGCTATCTCTGCATAAATGTGTCGTCAATGAATAAAACAGAATGTCGCGGATACTAGAAATATTCACCACGAGAGACCAATAAATTTATAATTTCTTTAAATTTGAAACGGAGACATTTTACTGGACACATTAGGATAAAGTGCACGGCGTTATCCATGAATCTCGCATTTTGCCGTCTGACGGAACGTAGATATCCAATAATTGTATACATGACTCATTGTTGGGCTTTAAATTTAGAAACATACTTACGTAGTCTAGCACCTAAAATGGTAGATAATTCTTAAACTGACATCAGGAATTGCTCTACTTCTTCCACACGCAAGATAATAGAATATATTTCCGGTCGAGTGTTGTATGGACAACAATTCGATAGTGTAACTCAACTCCTGCCTTTGCGTGTTATATAAATGCCATAAATAACCATCTTTTAAAAGATATTAAACCGGTATAATATCATATGCAATTCACTAAAAGGACATGTGAACTTAAGTTGACATGTAAGTATTTATAGAACATATTTGCGTCATTTGTGGTTGCGTTTTATAATCTTATGGTTACATGAAGCTTATATGATACGCTAGAACGACGTACGAAACAGAATGGCATTTTCATGGACCAGTACAGACGTTTACCTAGTAAACTATTAACATTTTTGAACTAATGACAATAGTAATATATTAGATTACTTCGCAAACTATTGTAAAAAAGGTGAAATTTTATACTTATAGTTAAAGAAAATCAGAAACATTAAATTTACGGTGTTATAGCATAAACGTACGTACACTTTGTATACAATTAATGTCTACATTCAACGGAATTGAGGACAAAACATGTTACAGTCTAAAAACAATTCAGACATGAAAGACAGCACTCAATAGAAACACAAACAAATAAAATAAAACATAGAGTACGAGTATAAGACACAATATCAGTCACCCAAATGAACATGGAAGAAAAATAATAATAAAACTGCTACACATATCTACATTGTACTTATGTATCAAACGTACAAGCAGATGGTAAATTAATGATGGCATAGAAACTATACAAACCATAATAAAGGTAATACTTTCATCAATTGTAGTTTACTGAAAACAGTGTGCAATAAAAACTATAACCTTGTAATGTGCTTTTGAAGAGGCATATTGCAAAGTTAGAAATGGTAAAACGCCCATACGTCATATGAATTTAACCGACGATTCAAATTACGTTGCGGCGTTTTATGTAGCCTTATTTCTCGACATTTTTCATATAGACGTTTTTTTGTCTTAGTGAGAGCGACACTATTCTGATTAAACTATATCAGATCATCCTCAGATCAATTGTGCGTCAAATCTATGTCAAACATTATTAATTGAATAGTGACACATTAGTAACTTCAGGACACAACTTAGCTTTGGTTAAATTGCTTGTTGTCACTAAACAACGCTTCACGCACAGCAACCGTACAGAAATGACATCAAACGGTATATAACATCACGTAGATGTAGGCATAACGGTATATGATGTTTTCCGTTAAAACATTACAACTATACTACGCACCCTGTCATATTAACACTCTACATTTCACTGCAAACCTGGGCTGGACCGGGTAGCCCTAAGTTGGGTTACTATAGTAACCACAATTAGTGTTCAATTGGATAAAGTTATACCAAGTTTTGTGAAATTATCAAGTTGGTGGGTAAGTCTTATTAAACGAACATTTATGACAATATCACGTTTCAATCAAGCGCTATGGTGATCGTCCGGGTATTAAATGAACAACCCTCGTGTACTATATATATTGTACAGGAACAAAACGTTATGGCAGTTTAAAACTGTGATATATTAATTAGATACAACGTCAGAATCATATGACGCTCCAAAAGATGCATTGAAAGCGAAGTTATTGTGGACACTTATACCTTGACTAGAATTCACACGTACATTATACTAAGGCCATATATAAAGCCATTCATTGTAAAATGTGGACTTCGTGAATTTGCGACAATAACATTATTCACATGATATCGGATTGATTTCATGTCCGTTGCCTTAGAAAAGAGCTATGGGGCGCTTTTATTCAGTTACATCATATTCAAATAAATATAGAAGGCATGGACTACCTCCCGTGGTCAGCGCTACATAGCAGTCGCCCATGTAAACTGTATTCTGAAGTAATGTTTTTTGTATTAAAAAACATACATACACTTAGCTAATTGCACTCTTGCCCAATGTGTTGGACATTGTGCTGCGTTATTGTGGTATGTGGTATTTTATGTGTTAATTGCTCGGCTGGTTAAGTTGAGTGCTAATTTCCCTGTCCGATTTCTTATTTTCTTTTTGTGACATTTCATATAGCTTAAGGCCGTGGTTTTCTTGAAATATTTTGAAAGTGCAAGACATTGTGTGACACGGTCACATGCGTCCAGGAAATGAAAATACCATTAAGATAATACAATATCCGTATAGGATATAATGGCAAAAACCGTGGGACACATCTAGCGTGAAAGCAAATATCTCGGTTAAGGCCACTTTCTCCTTGACATCTGAAAGACAGGTCATTACACTGTGGTACAACTAACGGTGAATAAAGACGAATTGTGCGCACGTGATGTAGCATGTGGCTTATATTATGTTATAGTCAATTGTTTATAACATAACCTTTTATTGTCCCTTCTATTTGATCAGCTGGTTCTAATTCAAACACATTATACAAATTGATAGCCCTGCATGCGTTTGTCGTCTTTGTATGCATATAGAATAGGCCATGGAAACTGTTGTTTAATAGACTTCGCCACGAGCGGCTAATATATTTATAACTTCTTTAAATAAAAAACGGAGACATTTCATTTGAATATAGAATATAATTTGAGTAATTATACGCTGTTTTAAAAGCGTCTTCCATATTGCAGCTGTACATCCGTCTTGCGGAAATGTGAATGTCTTGTAATTAGATTACATGACTTTGTATAAGCCTCGTTTGGTATTACGTTTTATTATATACCTAGCAATGTATTGTCAGGAATACAGGCCAAATCGCGCAGTGGAATACAACGCGACAGATTGCATTTTCCGTATCATACATGTCTGGTTTTCCGAATCCGTATCATGCATGTCTGACGTGTTATATGCCGAACATATATCAACGTCAATGACGTCACGACGTTTATGAATGGGCGTCGCGTTATATGCCGAAAATATGCCGACGTTCATGACGTCAATGTATACACATCAAACGCATTTTCGCGCGTGAAATGGCTTTTTTCACTTTTGAAGGTATATAATTAAAGGAATATCACTGCAGTGGTGTTGGTCCGTTGGGCCGTATTACCTAGAGTTGCTTGTGTAATGTCGTATCTCACGAGACCGCTAGGTGATATTCCGTATGTAATGCCATATCTGCACCTAGTCTAGCGTTTACACGGTAGAAGATCGGGGGTTTCTGCTCATTCGTACATATACACAACAATGCGACGCTTATACACTCAACAAATCTTAAAAGTACACATGTGTTTACTTATATGTACCTATAGCTCGGTCACGTTAATCTTGCTGAAAATATCAACATATGTAGCTTGGATGTGTGGAGTCACAATACAATCGATGTTTTAAACATCTAACTACAATATTATTGTCACAATCAGAGTAAACAAATGATGAGATCAGCAGAATATAAAGTTACAAATTTTGATCGTGTGTTCATCGGGCGTTTGTTGCTAATGCACATATGGTCCCGCTGTGTTCTTATAGCGTTCTCGATTTCAAGTCTATGTTCTTATCACAGAGACATACATTTCGGACAGGGTTAACTCCCCTTGACCGTAACAATAAAAAATAGTTGTAAAAGTAAAAAAACATCACGATGTTGAGTGAAAATCGAATTATTTTGCGTTCTCTGAATTTGACGATAAATCTAAAATTCAGATTTACCATACATGAAAATAATTTACACCTACGCGTTAATTTGTCGGCCATTTTCGGTTTTTGATGTTTCATGGTTCAATGAACCGGTGTATTTAATTTTAAAGAAAAAACCTGTATTGATCCAGTCCAGTGATACTCAATACCATGTACACAAAATTTCATGCAAAAATAATAAAAATAAATAAAGTTATAACGGTAAAACCACATGCGTACATGTTTTGCCGAGTGTATATTTGTTTCCTCATTTAGTGTTGTATTCTAACACCATAATGAGACACTTGACTTCTGTACGTAATACGATTGCTTCAAGAACAGTACGTTACACACGATTGTAATGTGATACACGAATACCAAGATTAAATGTATTCCCGGTTAATTGCTGCATGGATAATAATTCAATAGTTTGACTCAAGACCCGTCCTAGCGTGTTATATAAATCACATACATAACCATACTTCTAAAGACAGTATATAGTCTGCCCAGGATAATGTGATATTTACAAACATGAATCGGTTTGGTTAAAGTGCGCCTAGGATAATGTGAAAGGCGGGAAATTTGGTATATTCCTCGAAGGTGGATTACAATTATGTGCACGATTATCAGTGATGTTTTAAGTACACTACTGACCTTATCGGTTTATTTAAGTGATTTGTAAAACCAATTTTGCCACAGTTGACCAATCCAATTAATGTTTGTAAATATCACATTATCTTGGGCGGACTATAACTGTGGCAAAATCGGTTTTACAAATCACTTAAATAAACAGATAAGGTCAGTAATGTACTCACAACATCATTGGTAAATCATGGACATAATTGTAATCCACCTTTATGGAATATACAAAACTTTACCGCCTTTCATATTATCCTGGGCGCACTATACACCGATAAATAGCATTCACCTAAAGGGTATGTGGACTTCTGCGATAAATCAGCACTTGCATACCATTATGATGCTATTGTGATACATTTAAACAACGACGCGCATAAAGCGGGTTACTAGCAAAACAACATAATATACTCATGGACTAGTATTGATGTTGACTTTTCAGATAGGATTATAGAGTGACGCAGTGGCCGATTCCATATTACAGTGTGACACCTATTATAAATACCTTTCCAGACGTCTATACTTTCAATGCTAAACTTAAATAGTATATTCGGTTTACCTGTTCATACAATGAATGTAGTCTTATGTGTACGCATAAAATAAAACGTCACTCTCAAGTAATATATGTTTACATCCTAAACTATTGGGAGAAACATTTAAACCATATGGTTAAGAACATCTGAAATACTGAATGTATACAGAATCAAAAAAGATATGCGGCACTGATAAAAAGCAGCACGAAATGTATAAATAGGAACACACAGAAATAACACAGACTACAATGTCGAACAAAACAATTGATTACGAAATAAAAACAGAACAGCTACAGGCCGTTTTATGTAATAAATACACAATGAATGAGCAGCTAACAAATTAAGGACAACATTAAACCAATACGGGCTTTGCAGGCGTTGTTGCTGATTATGCTCAACAAACTGCTGCATTGAATGTCCATGCGTTTTATCGCAGATAACAAAGCAAAGTAAATGGATTACACAAACTTGTTTCTACAACCACGATTCAATCCTTTCAATGGTAAAATGATTTCCCGACAAAAAGTAAAAATTGCATCAGATCACTAGACGTCCGGCTAGGGTTGTTTGTGGACGTTGTCCGGGTGAATTAACTGGGTTATTCAGCACAAAAGCTAAACTATAAATTCTATTCCATAATTGCATCCCTTAACGACTGGTCAGTTATACGGTGCGAACCCATACTGAACTGTGAACTAATGATATATTTTATCACTCCATAGAGGGCAAAGCCAGACAATTAATTTGCTATATAAGTATATCTGGTTGAAGAATATTTTAACAATACGACTTAACAATGGTTACAGTATCTTCTAGACGTACTGATTAAGCAAAGTTCTGTATGGATTGATAAGGTGGCAATGTGTTATTCAGTAAATTAGGATTGCATGCACAAGTGGTTGTCGGTATTTCTTTGAAAGCGCAGAAATATCAATAAATAAAGTATTTTTCATTGTTTTGACGATTTAACATTTGTGTTAATTTTATTTTTCAAGTACAAACGCGGTTAACTATATTTGTGCGGTATTGCATTTATTGATATGTTAATGTTTGGTTTTAAAATATCAGATAAACATACATTTCGGTAAATATAAACTTTTTGTCTGTTTGTTTCAATCCCAGATGATATAATGCCATGTACAATGTATACTTTCTTTTGCGACAGTGTGGAATTATTGATTTAAAACTCACCTCGTACTTTCTTTAAATGATGCTACCACATTGTCTATCGACGATTACCTGGTTACCTTTCTTTGCTATGGGGATATTTCCTGGGTCATGGTATTGTTGGTGGTGGCAGATATAATTTAGAATTGTTCTTTTTTCTACGGATTGTTTAATACATTTATATAACACTATGATACATTCAAATACAATGTTACTTCAAATTAACCCATTCTGAATGACCTCATCGGGATAGAAATACTAAACTATATCATATCTGAGACACATTTCAATTACAGATAAAAGAGCCTGTGCATGTGTGTGCAAAACACTACTTTATCAAAATTGAACACCGCACCACACAGTTGATGCCTTTGGAAACAAGTATTGATATACAGTTTGAAATACACGTGTATAATGTTTGATACTAATGCAACAAGTTTGCAATTAATTGTGAGAGCATAACAAGTAATATAATCAAATTAAATATCTGCGAATAGAGAAATAAGCTTTTAAGCATGATTTCATTTGAATGTGTCAGTTTTCTTATTGGAACTTTGTTTACATATGAATAAGAGTCTGCTGTAACCACAAACACATAGTGTTTTGACGTTGTCAGAGTAAACATATGTTATGTTCCAAAATCGTATCCCAAAATTACAAACCGATTGAGTGGTTTGTATTGTGAGTGGCGATTCTGCGAATCATCAAATAGAGGCATCTTTAGAATTTTATATCCAGAGCCAATATTGTGCGCATTTCTTTTGTGTGCTGGGATTTGACAAAACTACTGTTCATGCAACAGAGTAATGCATTTAAGACGCAGTGGATACTTTAGTAGAATTCCATTTTCTTGTTTTTGTTCTTTCCCATGCCATTACTCACATTGTTATAACCTTTTTACACACCAATCATTCTGTTCGTGTTTTGTTGTTCTGCAATGGTTGCAGCATTTCAATGCATTGACTCTTTTCGCTGCGTTTCGAAATACTTGTTTTTGTCAATGTGCCATAATCTAAACCATATGATTGTCAGCGTGGCAGAGAGGACGTATCTCGCGATCAAAAGTATCAGTTCCATTGATAATAATACTGCAAGACCATAAACGTCTAATGTGGTTTCGAAAAGTTGTTTGTATAAAATTTAAAACGAAACCATAATAGTGTATTAAACCTACAATTCTTATTACAAAACTACTAGCTCTATCAAGGTATCAGCTGATTTGTTGACCGATTCGAGTGACAGAAGTGGTCCCTTTTTGACAACTATACGGTACAGACATACTATCATGTATTTGGGTAAGGGAGATAACTGCGGTTCGTCCCGGATCAACCACGGTACGGAAACGCTGTTTATCCCTTACGATCAAATAAAACCAGTCTATGATTACGCAATTAATTTTAGCCATTCACTTGTTTAGAAAATGCAACATTAGATATTTGATCATTATAACTTCCCGTCCCCACATATATTCATTAGCCTTTTTAAAAAAATGCATTGTCTCCGTCCGAAACTCCTTAATTTCAGTTATAACTTTTCATACATGTATATACAATTTCATCAAATCTGTTAGATTTGTTTGTCCTGTATTGGTATTTTAGTATGTTTCATTGTTGAAATTAACCGGTCATTTATGTAGATCACTCATCATGGATGACCACGTTACAACCTACATTATCTCTGTTTTATATTCTCCCTGGCTTGTCATAAAGGTATGTAATATCACGACCAAATTTATAAATAGTTCTTAATGTTTGTTTCAATAAGAGCGATGTGATTCTGATTAAACTAGATCAGAGCATCTAAAGAGAAAGTGTAACATCTGCATCATGCATTATTGATCTAAATGTATCATACTAGTTAAAACTATCCATTCCCATTATTTACAACCTATTACATGTTTAAACAATGGCATAGGTCACAAGGACACACATGTACACGACTCAATGAAACTGAACAACTACAAAAACACAATACCTTACTCAAACAGTATGTCGCATCAGCCAGTTAAAGATTATTCCAATATAACATAATTAAGAGCTGGCCCAGAAGACACAATTAATTAATGTGGTACGCATGCCTGGTTTGAGAACATTATAAACATTTAATGGTTTAATATCACTTGTTTCGTAAACACACGCTGATAAGATTACTCCGCTGTACCCGTTGCGAAAATGTGTTAACTGTGACGGGGGAAATAATGTTGACACAAGATGGTATTTCCTCCTACATGTCTTCAAACAAATGCAAATTATCAACGATGCGATATGTAAGCTCTGTAAACGTCTCAGGAACAGGATTATCTATGGTGCAAAGCTATTCAGTGCATTCGTAGTTATTGGCCAATACGTCGGGTTCGCTTTGCATTATACAATTCTTACACGTAGAAAACATGCACATTCTCAACTTTAATTGGCGAAAAATGTCTTGAATCCATGTCATGTCAGTGAAGTTACTCATTATTCGTAGTGTATTGTAGAACGATAGAACTTATACTCTCACTAACACGATTCTAACAATGCTATATTGCCATACATCTAGGATAGCTCATCTAATGTACAATGTAATATGTTCCAAAATTATTGATGATATGTAACTTTGAAACCACCATCACTTTCTTAAGTGTAAATATGTTTAATATTTTTAATATAACAAATGACTGTATTCCGTCCGATTAAACCCATAAACTAACATCTATCAATGTGTTTTTTTCCGTCGGTTAAACAGTAAATTGGCTATTGTAAGTCAAGTTGTAAAACTATACATGTACGAGATTCAGATGTTTAAAAGATTCTCATTTCGGCTTCAATAGTTGTGTCGTTGCCCAGAATTGGACCGACGACCTTCAAAGTAAGAAGACCACAGTAAAAATCGTAACGAGACTATGTAATGTTTACACTTGATTAATTAGACACGAGTAGGGTAAAATATGTAACTGGGATATTTGCTATTCCGTCTTTCGTGCACCTTTTCATTGGTCCTTTGTTTATGATTTTTATGTTTATGTCAAACAAAACTGCTTTGTCAAGTTCTTTATTCCATATAACGTAATTAACATATTTGTTTTCGCTGATTTCGACTGTTTCTATTTCAACCAACAGAATAATAAGACAAATGAAGCATTCTAAGTGGAACATTTGCAAGTTATATGTTGTGTTTTTAAATTTTCTTACGCTTTCTTTAAATAGGACAAATATACTCTGAAAGCATCGATGAAATCACGTCTGTCTTGTAAATATAGTTTCTTAGAACACAGTTTCAAAGATGTAATATGATATCCTAATAGCCTCCTGTGGATCTTTAATAGATAACCACCAGCACTGCCTTGATAGTTTTAGTAGTAAACACGCTGAAATAGCATTGTTAGTATTCGTGCAATAAATTAAAAGAAAACAACACACACATCATGTCGTTCTTTATAGAGCAGTACAACAAAAAACTTTACAAAAGACAAAAATGATACTTTGAAGCGACATGGTTGCAAACGTAATTCTCTTTAAGTAATTATTTCATTTGATTACAATAACGCTCTACCTGGTATAGATGTACAACGACCTTCGAAATATGACCCTCGGACGAGTCCATTTGTTAAGGTTGAAACGATATTTATCGGTATTCTTTTCGGATATGGATATATATTTTAAAAACTCACGTTAACTTAAAAGTTAACAATGTGATACGACTTGCATTAGCCGAAACTGCATACTCCTATGCAGCTACGTATACCATAAATATATATATAGGTCTGACTTCAATAACAAATGAATGACGCATTTTGTATACTCGCTCATTTATCATTCCTTCAAACAAACTTGAGAGTGTAGCATGCATTTGATGGCTTTGGTAACGAGTATTGAATAGCTGTCGGGATACATTCCTGAATCCCAGTATCACTGTGACTAATTTACGGTATTTACGCTTATAGCGCTCCCAAATCTTAACGTTCTTCTGAAGTGATAGTTCGAGTATGGTGTTTTATAAACATACATAAGGATACATGTACATCAAACTTCTATAAATGTTACATTTCATTTCAGCATGGCACTCATCCTCAAAGCTTAATGCACGGTTTTGCTATTCAAGAATACATAAATGCACTCTACGCCAATGTTTTGTACATTGTACGGTGTAATAGTGGTACATGTATATGGTGTTTTAGGATTCTGTGCTCTGCTTTGTATGTTGTGTGCTGCATTCCATGTACGATTTCATATTTTCTTTTTGTGGCTCTTAATAAGGATTCCATTTCCTGTTAACTAAGTTGGTGGTTTCTTGAAACTTATTTAAAATGTAAGACATTGTGCGATATTGTGTGACATGGTCACGTACGTCCAGGAAATGAAAACCCCATTAACATGATAAAATATCCGTATAGGACGTAATGGTAAAAAATGTTGGACACATCTAGCGTGAAAGCAAATCTTTCACTTACGACCATGCACTTTCTCCTTGACAGTTGAAAGACAGGGCATTACACTGTGGATAACAACTAACGGAGAATGAAAACGAATGGTGTGTGCGTGTTGTCATTTAGTATATTGTTTATATTGCGCAACCTTTAATTTTCCCTTTTGTTCGATACGTTGTTACGTATTCACACACAGTACACTTATATAGTTGCTAGCTCTGCATGACTGTGTCGTCTATGAATGCATACAGAATGCCACGGATACTTTGGCTTAATAGACTTCGCCATATGAGACTAATGTATTTATAATTTCTTTAAACTAGGAACGGAGACATTTAATTTGAAATAATATGATTCATTCTATGGGATTTTAAAAGCATTTCCCTTATTGCTGCTGCACATCCGTCTGAAGGAAATGTGAATATCTAGTAATTAGATTGCGTATAAGCCTTATTTGGTATTACGTTGCAATGCCATTTCTGCACTTCGTCTAGCCCTTAAACAGTAGAAGATCGGGGGTTTTCTGCCCATTCGTACATATAAAATACAACGCGACGCTTATACCCCTGCCGTTTCGTATGATACAAATCACAAACATAACCATATTTCAAAAAGTATTACATAGATAAGTGTAGAACTCACCTTAAGAGTATGGGGACTTCAGACGATCAATTAGAACTGCTGCAACATTTGCGTCATATGTGGTTTTACTTACTTTAGATAAATGTTAATGGAAATATTAATATGGAGTCAAGGACGTTCCTCGTCAATCTTAATGTCATGTACATGTAGATTTGTAGAATTGGTGGTGGTGGCAGATTTTATTGAGTTTTGAATTGTGATACTCCTCTGCGCAGCGGATTGCATAACACATTTTCATAACATTATAATATATTCAAATGTAACATCACACCACATAACCCATTCTGAATGTTCTCATAGGGATAGAAATGGTTAACGGTATCATATATGAGTCACATTTCAATTATAGATGAATGAAACCGTGTACATATGTGAGCACAAAACATTTATCTACAATGAACACCGTACTACACATTTAGTTTGGAAACGAGTATTGGATAAATGTCGGGCTATATTCTAAGATAGACAGTTTGAAATACCCGTGTATAATGTGTGTCACTAATGCAACAAGTTTACTATTACTTGTGAGAGCATAACTAGTATTGTACTGAAATGAAGTATCTTCGAATAGAGAAATAAGCTTTCAAACTTGTTGTCGTTTTGGATGTGTCATTTTTATCTTTGGAACTTTGTTTACACATGAATAAGAAAATGCGGTCACAACACAGACATAATGTTATAATGTGGTCAAAGAAAACATAAACATGTCATGTTTCAAGATCGCATCAAATTACAATCCGATTTAGTAGTTTGTAATGTGAATGGCAAGTTTGTGAATCATCCAATAGAGGCATCTTTAGAATTATATATCCAGAGCCGATCTAGTGCGCATCTTGTTGTGTGAAAGGATTTGACCAAACTACTGTTCTTTCAACAGATAAATGCCTTAAGACACTGAGGTACTTTTTAGAATTCCATGTTCTTGGGTTTTTTTCTTTTCCCATGCCATTACTCACATTCTTATAATTGTTTTAGACATTAATCATTATGTGGGTTTTTGTTGTGCTGAAATGGTGCAACGATCAGGGAGACAGAAGCGGTCCTTTCCGGACAACTATACGGTACGGACATACCAACATGTATTTGGGTAAGGGAGATAACTATGACCCGTCTCGGATCAAATATGGTACGGAAACGCTGTGTTAATCCCTTACTATCAACTGAAACCAGTCTATGACTACGCAATTAATTTTATCCGTTCCTTTGTTTAGAAACTTTTACATTAAATAGTTGGACATTATTACGTTTTCCCATACCCTCCCTTTCCCCACATACATGTAATACTTTCGTTAGCCTTTTTTGAATACAACTTTTGTTTGGCCTTTTCTACTTCGGAAACTCCTCATTTTTAGTTATTACTTTTCATATGTACAATTTCATCAGATCTGTTAGATTTGAATGTCATGTTTTGGTATTTTAGTATGTTTCATTGTTGAAATTAACCGGTCATTTATGTATATCACTAACCATTGATCACCACGTTATACCTTTATTATCTCGGATTTATATTCTCCCTGGGTTGTCATAAAGGTATGTAATATCACGACTCGATAGTTCTTAACGATTTGTTTCAATAAGAGCGATATGATCCTGATTAAAGTAGAATAGAGTCACCACTGTGAGTGTTCCATAGACAGACCTAAGTCATGCATTATTAATTTAAATGTGTCATATTTGTGAAATTGGTACTTTTGTGTTTAACTTTTATACTTGATTATTTTCATTAGGTATTGTACCTGTAAATGAAAGCTCTACAATGTAATACATGCACCATATAAATGTACCGTTCTGATTGTCAATGGTGATGCCGTTAAGATATATAAAGAAGTAACCGATCGCATTTCTCGTTCCCCATTACCGTACTACAGAATCTGTGTAGCGAGGGCAACACATGTTTCATATTTTCTCTTCTTAATCACGATATTGTCGTTTCCTAGCACTCTTTTAAATGCGGTTACTGTGTTTTATAATTCTAAATGGATCCAAAGGGAATTTTAAACAACCAGATCAAGACATCTGCAAATGAGTCTTGAATCGCATCGAATACTTTTTCTGAACACGACCAAAAAGTGTCCTCTTGATTAGATGCGATTACATTACAACGCATACACATTATTGAACGTTAAGCGATGTGAAGTTAGGACACTATTAACGTAACAATGCAACTCTGCACAAATGACATGACGTATGCCATTGTGATATAAAATATCATAGTATTCTTTATGAATTTCTCAACTGTTCATTATGTATTATGAGACCTCTAGATTAACACAAATGCAAATTGTCTCCTACATGTAGAGACGTTGCTGATTCTTTGCGGAGGGCAAGTTGTTACTGGTTAGAATTCAGTCCGGGAAAGCTGGTCGGGTGAAACGGCCGCCATTAATAACTGAAACGAAATGTTGAGAAACGAACTTCAAGTTAATTCCGAATAAACATTATAATTACATTTATATATTGCATCAAAATGTGTTTTATTTACATATTCATCTATTATTTCCTGGCATTGCGTTGTCATTTAAACCGCGTCCCTTAAACTGAGCGATAGAAAAAAACACATTTTTATACCTAACGTTGGGTTGTAATTGAAAAAGAAGGTAGTTTAAATGGCAATCAACGGAGTTTGACTTTTAATTAATTAATTTCAATTACTTAATTGAGTTGTTCTTTAATTATGTGAAGCATTGTAATTAAATGATGTTGATTATTGTAATCGGATCCAGTTCTATTATTGGGTGCGTTTGTCGTATATATTTGAAGCAGTGTACACATTTACAAGAATACATGTATACAGTTGGAATATACACTTTGCTTGGCCAAATTGATATATGGAACTTTGGATTTGTTTAGTGTCATTACTTCATTTTTTGTGTTAGTCATTGTGATGTGTGCTATTGGTTTGTGATTTGTTTCTTTTTTCTGTGTTGCTTTTAATTCCTCTCCCGCCTTGCTGTACTGTTTCTGTTGACCGATAGGATACAATATAACCGAATCAATGGTAAATATGCATATCGGTCCCCTCTCTGTGCAAAATGATATTTCGACCCCCTATCAAGGCTGGTACGGGCTACTCTCTGTGCACACCAATGAGGTCATGTCATTGCCACTGATCGTTGGATTTTCGAATAACCTGGCACAAACAATCAGTCAATATGACGTTCTGACTTGAGCAAGACCCGCTTTTACTAGCTAGAGTCTCAAGGTCACCCTCGGTCATTGAAGGTGGAAAAACAGCATTTTATAGAAATATAATGAGCTAGTAGTACGAGTCTCGCACGTCTTGTGCTATGTCATAAAATGTACGTGACACAGTTATGACATGACAAGCTATATAAGCTTTATAATATGATCATTTTGTTGTATGTTTTGTTTGAGGAAACGTCAAACTATGTGGCTAAAAAGTTTACTGGAAAATAGGAGTACATATATGATATTAGTTAAGGATATCCATTAAATTGGTGACATCGTGGGGAAGAGGTGTTATGACATACATAATTCAATAGCACTTAAGACAACTCAACTTTGCTAATATACCAAGTAATGACACGAGTATAGCGCGGCTGTAAATTGGACAAAAATTACTGATTACGTAGTATTTTAATCCATTCAAATATGAATTACATTACACATACGCCCCCATGACGTCTTACAGTATTGAAAAAGTTCAGAACATAAATAATTTCATAATAAAGGTCATAACTACCTTATTCTCATGCGCATACCGGGAAATGTATAATTCGATTCGATACAGATAAGATAAGAACATACATGAAAGATACTACCGAGTAATACATCGGACAGGCAATGTATCACTCAACAGAAACCACACAGCACGAAAATGCAAACATAAGGCGCGAGGGCAAACATACACATGAACAAGACAAAATGAAACTGAAGTTCTACAAAAACACGCGACCTTACTCAGACAGTATGTTGTATTACCTAGTAAAAGATTATTACATGTTTATAACATTATTTAGAGCCAGACAACAAAATGCATTAATGTTGCACGCATACCCGGTTTGATAGAATCTTATAAAATATGACCATTTAATGGTTTAAAATACATTGTTTTGTAAATACACGCTGATTAGACAACTCTTTCCTGCTGTCAACAAAGAATTACGTACAAGGTAGGAAACTTGCGTCACGTAATTCTTTGTTAAACGAGTGCATGCTGTACCCATTGCTTAGACAGGCGATATGTTAACATCTACGACAGGGGTGGATAAAAGTTGACACAGGACGGTATTTTCCGAGTCTTGAAACAAAAGCAAATAGCCTACGTTGTGATATGCTAGCTCTGCTAGCGTCTCAGATACATGGCTATTTATGTTTCAAAATTATATTCTCTGTGTATTTGTGATTATTGGCAACAAATTGGGTTCGCTTTGCATTTCACAATTCTAACGCTAAAAACCAAAAACATTCGCAACTATAATTGGGATATAGTGTCCTGAGAATATCAGTGAAGTAACTCGTTAATCGTAGTGCACTGTAAAACGATAGACCTAATACTTTCCCCGAACACAACACCTTTTTAATACTTCTAATGTCATATGTTCTCAAATAATTGATGCTGTGTTATTTTAAAACCGCCACCAAATTTTGAGTGTAAATTTATCTAATACTCTTAATTATAGCAAATGACAGTATGTCTTCTTTTGGATTAAACCCATCAATACCAATCGAATAACAAACATCCGACGCTATTGTTATTTTCATTCTGATAATAAAGACATTGACTGTTGTAAGTTAAGTCGTAAAACTATGCATGTACGAGGTTTAAATGTTTGAAATACCCTTCGTTCGACCGAAGTAGTTATTGACCAAATTATAAATTGTAAGGTAACTGTAAGTAATATAGCTGTGGAGTTATGGATGTTGTTTTCTGTTGCTGCTTGTGCCATACCGTACACTGCGGTCACATAGCCTGGTTGTTCACTACGTCATATTTCGACTTGTTTATTTACGTTATTTTACTTATTCTACTAAAATATTTACTTATTAAAACTAGGTCATTCAGCTGGAGTGTCCACTGTGGCGGTCGGTTCACTTAGGTATATCTCGACTTGTTTTGGCTAGGGCATTTAGCTGGGACATTTTACGTATTGAAACTAGGTCATACGGCTAGGGCTTTCAGCTTTTGTATTGCTGAGACTAGCTCATTCAGCTAAAACCATGCCTTTCAGCGTTTCAATACTGTTACTTAACTTTTGGGGCTAAAAGCAGCTACTACTATATATTTCAGCAGTTTCACTGGTGTACATGTAACTAGGTCATTCAGTGTAGGCATTCCGCCTTTTGTTTGCTGAAACAACCCCGATCAACTTTTCGACTAGGGTGGATTAACTTTCCTGTTCGGCAGGGTGTTGGGAACTTCTTCTTTCTAGGATTTCTGACAGCTAAAACTAGGCCTTGCAGTACAGCTAGGGCATTCAGTCTTTTGGTTGCTGAAAAACTAATGATTCATTATACTTTTCGACAGCTAGGACTTGGGCGGATCTTTGCTTGTTCAGTTGGGCCTTGTATGTGCTTTATGTTTCCTGTTCTCGGTTGATTCAGTTGGACATTGTGCTTTGTGTGTTTTATTGTTTTCTGTGCTCGGCTCGTTAAGTTGAGTGCTGCCTTCCCTGTCTGACTTAGTATTTTTTCTACTAGATTAATGAGTCACATTAATGGTAAACTATATATTATGTTATATGTTATATATATGTTAGTGAGAAATTATGTTATCCCGTCTTCCATATGTGTTTGTTTTGGTCTTGTGATGAGTAGTAGCGGTAGGGATTTTAGTTGTATTCGTTTAAATGTGATACGACGGGTTTTAATAGAATATGTATTCTCTCATGCCGCTACGTATACCATAATTTTTATATCTTAGTCTGATGTTAATTTCAGATGAACGACGCATTTTATAGTTGCGCTCGTTTATCTTTCCTTCAAACAAAAATTTAGAATGTATCATGCATTTGATGGCTTTGAAAACGAGTATTGAATAGCTGTCGGAATACGTTTCTCGATTTTCAGTTTCACTGTGAGGATTCTAAGAGGTTTACGCACGGTCTATGAAAAGACCTAATATTATGATTTGTCAATATTGTTCCTTGTTTCAAGCGTTTCTGCATTTTAATTAGTACAGCATTATTAACCTACATATAATGTGCAACTGTTCCCAATAGACCCCTTATTTTTCTTATAGTCCGTTGATAGATATAGAAACAGTCGAAATCAGCGACAACAACAATGTATATATCATTATATCGGATAAAGTACTTGACAAAGCTCTTTTTATCAAAAAACATACATATTACCCAACAAATATCACAAGTCATTTTTCAGAACAAGACAAAAATAGAAAAAGACACTGGGAGGAATAGTTAGAACTTTACTCAGTATATTTTGTAGTTTGTAATGTAAATGGCTGTTATGTAAATCACGAATTGGAAGTATTTCCAGAAAAGTGCACGTAAGCATGTAATATCACTATACTATGAAAATGTATTGAGGACACTGTTAGATCTTCGAGAAGAGATGTGATCAAAATGTCAACCAAGCTGCTTAGCAAAAAGAGTATATTAAGGTTAACTACATTGTAGCTTGTTCTGTAGCAGAACATTATCAGTTAGAAAAGTTGCATTGTCCATTCCATTCGTCATTTTACATGTTGTGGCTATATATCATTGACTCATCCATTGTTTTAGTTCTGTAATGGTTGTTTATTTTGATTAATCTCGATAAATAGCTCGTCGGAGATAACTCTAGCCTTATAAACAAACACATGGACATGGATAATATAAACACTGCAAGGTTGAATTGTCGCTTTTGATTGGCTAGATTGAAAAAGTATAATGCATTCTAATACGATCTGCGGATTAATTATTATTATAATCAATATACCCATAGAGCAAACCAGGTCATGTATTATTACCGCAATAAAACATTATTATCAAATTTGTTGTTAATATTTACGCCTCGTATCTCGTGACATATTTATGAACGTACACTTTATAGTAAAAACTTCCAGGAGTCGCCAACAAGACAAGTTGCACAAGTATCCAGTGTTACAGCTATGACGATTTTTAGAAACTCCAATAAACTCTCGGAAATAGGTTTCATAACATCTTCTGATAATCAATTAATTTATATTTTTCATTTCACAAAACAAATACCCTATACTCGTGTTATTAAAATGTTTCAATGTTTAAAATGTGTTTTTTCCTTCAGAAAATTACGATGGCCGTTTTCATTAACGAGGGAGGTAATTGTACCAGCTAATAAGCCACTCAATTTCAGCGTGGAATTATGTTCAATGTCAAATGGGTGAAAATGGAATGGGCGAAGTTAAATACATGTAGTACGGGCTATTATCGTATTTAGAATCGAAATAAAAACTCTGTTCTTGTATTTAGTAGTTTGTAATGTAAATGACTATTATGCACTCGTGATTTAAATTGTCCACATCCGAACTCCTGCCCGTGTTACATTCATCGACAGCATACGCGAACATATTTCCATTTCTTAACTAAAAGAGATTACAAGTATCCACCCGATTGAACAAGTATAGACCTAAAATATGCATTTAATTTAATGTAAACAAAGGTTAATGTTATCATCGGCAAACTATAATAACTGTAATGTAACAATTTTAATTGTTTCAATACTCGAAGAGATATATGTCCTATTTTATCAAAACAAACATAATTATATGTTTTAAAAAATCCAGATGAACGCTCTGCCCTAGGTTGGCATTTATTGTGGAACGAAAATGTACGGCAGCAGAACCTACAGTGGTGTGAATACGATTTCAAAGTGTACGTGCATTGAACTTCATTCATGAATACGTAATGTTCTAAATGCATTAAGCATTGCTACGCCTCCACTAGAGCTATATTAGAACATCATGCGCGAAATTAGAAACACCTGTCAGGCAGTTCAATGTACGCAATGATAATTTAAATGTTATATAACGATAGCTTGAATTCCCGAAAGACCTTAGACTAAATCCGTATTTTCCCTACAGTATTTGGTTTTTTAGTTAGTGACAAATTATTGCCATTAGCTTTGATACCTGTGGGTGTTATATAAACAATACAATGCATGTACAAATTTATATACCCCGGCTGATGTGTTCCGGTTTAATATCACAGGGGTATGGGAAAGGCACGTCCAAAATTACAACAGCAATGTACTCAGTCTACGAGAGGTGTTCAACTTATATTTGAACAAAACACAGCATGAAATATTACGTTTAATTTACTATTATACGTAACTTAAATTTAATTATATTCGGAATTTAAATGCATTTAATCAGAAAAAAGTAGCAATTAAATTCCATATTTAAGTTAAGTTTAATACTACATTTAAGTCGAATTATTCCTACAAGTTTAAGTCACATTTAAGTTGCATTTTAAGGTGATTGAATATAGAATATAAATGGTATTAAATGCACGTTTATGCAATATAAACGCAAACTTAAATGCGATTAAAGTTTAACTTAAATTTGAAATTTAAGTTGCGTTTAAAGGTGATTAAATATCTTTTTTTTGTTTTTAATAAAATTTATTCTGCACATATTGTACAAATAAGACAACAAACCGCTCAGGTGTAGAGCAGTAAGCAATACAAGTAGTTCTTTGTGCGATTTATAAAGTATAATCATATGTTTTTATGTTAGCTATATGTACTGCTTTTTATTTCAATGTTCATGAGCAAATATGAAGTAAAATTTAAAGATGTTACACATACATTGTACACTAGTTCACTATGAAACTACTTAACGGTATTATTTGTATTTAAAGTATATTTAACGGCAAGGAAAAGATATATACAAATTTCACTAATATTTTTATTCAAGGGAGGTAATAAAACAATTATCGAAATTCTTCTAATTTTAAAATTTGTGAAATAAAATTTGGAGATCTACATGTAAACTAAACGCAAAACTAGTTGGATGCCTGTACTAGTATTATTTGTGATTATATAAATAAATAAAATTTAGTTAATATACGGAAAATAAATCAACTTAAATATGGACGTTTTTGTGAAATTCCAAATAAACGGAAAGATAATATAGTATTATTTGCGATAAATTTACAAACTAAATTAAGTTAATATACGGAAAATAAATCGACTTAAATTTGACGTTTTTGTGAAATTCCAAATAATGGTAAATATAATAAAATATTATTTGCACTTAAATCCGTTTTTTCATGCTGTGAAACTGAACATCGGTTTTTGCCATACTAACACAATAAAATCGATTTATTTCTATTGAGCCATGTATAAAAATATGTTAAGAAGAAAATACACTAATTTTGTTTCATATTTGCATTATTTTTCTAACCAAAATGAACCATCTGGTAGAGGGCATTTACTTTTTGGCTTGTTAAGGCAAATTGCCCCGATAAAATCATAAAAAAGTGTTGGTATATTATGAATTACCCATGTCAGTGAAGACAATCAGTAATATTTGTCATATGAAGGGTAATATACGTTCACCTACTTGTTTTGGCGAACCGGCACCAAATATTAAAAATCACCAAAAATGGCAGAAACCTGCTATCGCCATGTCTATTGGTTATGTGATATCTAGGACAAATCCAATAACCCAAAGTTGGATGGCAGCGAAAATGTATGTATCAGTAGCAACTTTAAATCGAATTATTTCGAAGATGTTAGATGCATAATTTCAGAAAAATGATGTGCTCATTAGCTCAATGCCAAGCAAAACAAAGAGCGCAGACAAAGGTCTTGGAGACTGTATATGCGACAACGAAACAGTGATTGGAAAAATGTGTCGTTCCTTGGGTGTTAAAGTTTTATCTTAGACGAAAGTATTGCATAGACAGAGTATGCTATTTTTGAAAGGGTCATGGTGATAGACGAAAGTTGGAGTTAGTTAAGCTTTGTGTGTTCGCGGCCGCTACTTCGTTGATATTTTGGAAAAGCGGAACTCAAAATAATTGAAAATGAGACAAAAGTGAACGCAGGTTTTTTTGACAAAAAATGTGACATGTCCTTTTCCTGCTAACATGCCAAAGACAGGGTGTTTCCCCAATACTGAATTTCCTTTCACCCTACAAAATATGTCACTAACTACCTTATGAATAGGACTGGGAGGTATATTGTACCCAAACAGTGGTTACCGAAGTTTCCTGATGAAGTATCAAAAGAATTTAAATCTGGAGAATATTGAACGATCGATTAGAGAAGCGAATTGTTAGCATCAGCACTTAGAGGTTTTAGGCCTTAAAAATGCAAAATCAACACCCTCGATACAATAGTTGATTCTGTTCTAAGGATCTTACATTTACATTATACAATGGTTGTTTATACCTCTTGATACACTGTTGAATATATACAATTCGATTTCGATGTGAAATTTTTAAAAATACGTGATGTTTAATTTTGTTCAAATATAAGTTGAACACCTCTCGTACAGGGAACAACGCATTTAACGCCTTTAAGCACTTTCAGCACTTCAAATTTTACTATTTTTGTGTTCTATTTTAGCAATTTGTTCACATTATTAGTGAATAAAAGGGAAACTTGCAATTAACAAAAACAAATCAAATGTTAAAGTGATAGATGCATTGGTATACCAGTCGAAACACTATATGACGTTCAAGTGGAGTAGTGGTAGATATTGTTACACCAAATAAGGCTAAACAGGCATTCTATGTTCTGTAATATTAATTGCTATAAAATTCTGGACCGAGCTAGAACGTGACTGATCATTGTCGATTTAACTACGAGACAATAATTATTATTGTCTAGTTCATGGTATGACCTCTTTGATAACAAATTGGTACCAACGTCTCATGGTAAATATTAAGCGTTTTTGAACAAATGTACCGCTCCATTAAAGCTTTCTCAAAACATCCAAAGTAAACGTAATAATTTTTGTATTCCATTATTAACATTCGATATTAAACATGTTTACGTTATCTTGTATACCTATCTTATAATGCATGCATAGATGTACATTTATCTTTTTACATAATATCGCAATTTGGAAAAAGTATGTGCAGATTTAAACAACCTTATCGTTATCTCATAGGGAACAACATCAACTGGTCATTGTTACTAAATGTGATCCACGCATTTAACTAACATAATCACTGCATAACAACAAACTGAACAGGGAGGGCAGCACTCAACCAACACGGCACAGCATGTGATGTACTAAAAGGAACACAGGAAAAACACATATTAAATAACCATAGACAACCATGAACAAAAGGCTGACATTGGATAGCTACAAAAACACAACAACACAACATTAAGAACAGAATATAATAGATTTTATTTCCAGTCAATGGTCATATAAATGATGATGATGTTAATGACAATAATAATTCATAATGGCAATGATAATAAGCAACAGAGCAGACATAATAATTTTAGTTTGACCTTACTACCGAGACACATCTGTTCTTAATGTTGATATAATCATGTTGTCTACCCTTGGCATGATATATTATGATCACTATGTCAACGTAAATCAGTCGTATTGACATTTCAGAACCATCCTGAAAAAACACACCACATGGTTCCAACAGCCATATACGCATATTCCATTTTTGTCCGTAAACCTAATACATGTATGTGTATGATACTAAAGCCTGGTTAAGCGTCAACACTATTCCCTTGCACAGATTTTTTTAATTTGATAAGATTTTGATTTATGTGAAACATCAATCATATGACAATACATAAAATTGTAAAATATGTCATATACAGTATGACCCTTGATCTTAAACTAGTCTGATTTAAATTTCACATAACATGTTACTTGTCCAAAACCTATAATGAGCTGATACATGAAACGATTGCTGAAGCATGAAAGACCGGACCCACGCTTGTTTGAGCTGTATTAAGTCAACTGTGTTAGTAGTATGTGCTCCGCATTTTAGCAATTCTAGTGTTTCTCAATATGAGAATTAAAACGCGACACAAATGTTATTCTAGCCACTTGCGTAGCAGTTGTTTGGTTTAAATGTTAACTGGAAGGCCACAATGACAACCTTATGTCACTGTATGCAAATTGCGCCGCATTGATATTTTGGAATTAAGTTACATATGGGGTGCTATTTCAATATTTGCTTTCTTCAACAGAAGTGCTAGCAAGTGTAAGACAGACAAGGATATTGTTTTTTAATCCCTTATCAATGTTGAAGTTGGACCGGTGTAGTGATTTAGTTAAACACCACTCCCATCCTTCATTTGAATGCACTGTTGCATCAGCATATTTTTACTTGAAAAATATCGGCGACCTCTCGATTACCATATTATTTTTATTCCTTTAATGAAATCGAACGGACGTACATTGTATATAATGGGTCGTTTTATATATTGTCGCGACACTGAACATCAGTGTACACTTTACGCGGTTTTAAAATTAATTTAAAAGGGATTTCCACTGTCAGCTATTTTTACTAGAACCTCATGAATATTTATAATGATTTTAAAACGGATCAGACTGCAAGGCTTTAGATGGAATTGTTGAAGCTGTGAACACTACATCTGTTATTTGAAATAAAAACAAATTAGTTTGAATATTTATGTCAATTTATACGACATTGCATCGTTGAAATTTGATTTCCAAAATGGCATCAAACAAAAAGTCATCCTAAAATGCCTTTCATAAATAAATAGTTTATACTTTGCTGTTATACTTACAGTTAAAAATCTTTAAACATTGTAATAGTGATTCTTTTTGCATAAGTATACCAAATTTCATACGGATATGATCATAAATAACGTAAGTACAGCGTCTGTCAAAGGGTATAGTTATGAATAGCGGGGCAGCTCAGAAATGACGTACGACGTCACCTTCACGCCTGTATCATTTCATGATGCTTATGAACACAGTTAATTAACTGTTCTTTATTTTCCTTCACTGTTTATGATCTTATTTTATTCATATGTAATCGTCTTTATTTTCCTTCACTGTTTATGATCTTATTTTATTCATATGTAATCGTCCTGTCAATTTTACTGAACTGCACCGTTACCAGGTCTGCAATATCATATTTGTCTACTATTGTCATGGATGTTTTTTTCTGGCCAACGTAAGCACCAATTAAGTCAATGTCGGGTTTAAACCTTTACCCAAATTATCTGCCACATCATCCAGGCCTCCTTTAAAACGTTTATGCCATTTAAAAACAAGTGGCCGTTATACAATATGTCTACTACTTAATTTCTTCACCATTTATTTGGTCTGCGTTGGTGTTTTTCCTAGCTGTACACAGAGTTGCAAGGTTACGCGACTATGAATAAAATCTTGTGACGTCATTATTTATGTAAACCATAACGTGTATCGTATTTTGTAGAAAACAATGCATTATTTGAAATTCAATACAGTGACTAATTAAATAGATTTTTGTCTTAACGCATCATCTGCAACACTTGTCTCACTGATTGAATAAGAAAGTGTATAGTTCAAATAAAACTTTATTGTTTGGTTTATTTGATAATGGAAATTAATATTTACTTTGCTTGATTGATAATTGATTTTTGTTAGATCTTTTACGACAACATTGTCGATCCCAAATGACTGAATATCGTAGTTGCATGTTCAGAGTCATGTATAGTATTGAATACAGTCACAAACCACACCAAAGTAAACTCACACTATAATTGCTTTTAAGCAAAAGTTGCAAGTGAAACGTTTCCATTGTATAGCACACCAAAGTAAACTCACAATAAAATTGCTTTTAAGCAAAAGTTGCAAGTGAAACATTTCCATTGTATTGTTATTTCTCTCATTCTTTGAAATAACAGGTGCACATTAAACTTTAATATTTGTTTGGGACGTGACCTCTACCTTTACATGAATGTCTATTATACCATTAGAATACACGTTCATCACCTATGTACTCATTGACACGTACTTTGTTTAATACTTTAGTATATTTTGGTCAAATTATGTAATTGGTTGCGCATTTCCGTCACGCATTCAACCCTTAACGGTGCTGCCTCACAGATTTGGCTAAATAATTTGTATGTCGTGATTTTCCAACCTAACCAAGTATTGGTGTAATAGAAAGCCACTGAGGGTTGCTTTATGAAAGATTTGGTGCAAAAAAAACATTTTAATCACTCTCGATATCGCCCACTGAGTATTTTTTTCTTGAAAAAAGTGCTAAGTTTCCTTCCAACATGCCTTATGAAATAAGTTATTCACATATGATTGAACTGTAACATCAACAAACAACAGCGTATACATCAGTGTGGTATTTGGTTCGTTTTTCGATTCGTTTTCATCTAATGCGAACAAATTGCAGGCAATTTGAGTAATAGTAGTCTTAATTCTATAGGGTAATACCCTATAGTTTTTTTATGTAAAATACTGAATACATGTAACTACAAAATGCCTAAGTTGCTCAAGTTCTTTTAGATGTCAGTGTGGTTGTTTATGTGATAAACAGGCAACTTTACCAAAATTACGCATATATTTGACAATTTTATTTTACTTTTGCAATACACCAATGTGTGAGGCAGTCCCTTTAAATACTTCAAATCGATAATTACTGAGCAGACACAACACAGCATGAAAAAGTAAAGTCACAAAACATAGAGGGGCAACAATGAATAAGAACAATGAAACAAGCTGCAAAAACAAAGCAACCCAACATTGCTATGTCGAGACCGACTTGTCACATCCTAAGTACACACATGGTATGTAAGCACACAATTGCATGAAGCGATCACGCTACCCATCGATAACTTATAAGTTCGTACTGAAACTAGTTGTTGATATTGGTAATTATAGCATAATGGTATCTCTAACGACATAACTTATGTGGTTATATCGACATCAACGAGACGGATATCTAATTCCTAAGACCAACCTTTTATTGCTGAAACTAGGGCATTCAGCTTTTTTATAGCTGAAACTTTGTAAGTCAGCTTTCTGACAGCTTGGACTTGGGCTCAACGGTTTAAAAAGTTCATTTTTCACGTTGGGCATCAGGCCGTGCAATCGTGGTATGTGATGTTTTTATGTTTTCTGTGATCGGCTGGTTAAGTTTAGTGCTGCCGTCGCTGTACAGGCAAGATAGATGATATTATAGCAATATTCCGGTAAATTATCGAAAACATGAGCCTCAGCCATATGCCACATGCCTTGTTGTTCTGCGACATTCAAGAAAACCTCTAACTTGTTGTAGTCACCAGTGATCATAATGTTGTCTCTCAAACTTCCAAAACTGCAGAACTTCCTTAATTGTAATTGTCCTTCATTGTGGGATCATCTTCACAATCAATTTTTGTAGCACATTGCTTGAATTGTTTTATATTTATCAGGTCTCACCACAGTAACAACTGGGCGGGTTTAGTTAAATGGAAATTAAACGTTAATTGAACTAATGATGAAAGGCACTAGAACTGTGTATTTATCACAGATATGCAAACATGCGTAACTAGACTGAAATCCCTGAGAAAGAACATTGGGAGACTCGTAACATTTTGATAAATATAAAAACCCGAAGTAGACTATAACTACTAGTATGTATAACATGATCACGTTCATAATAGGTAATAGGTATCAGGACATAATGTTTCGTTATTATTACTCAAGTTTCATTTTATTATATCAGAAACTTGAATTTTAGATAGGCGGTAATTACATTTCGTAATTTGTGCAAGTTTCTTCGGTGATTCGTTTTGAAAATTCAATTTACATCTCTTTCAAATGTGAAACTATGCATGAAATATAGCTTCTAAGGATGAATTTGCTGTCAGAATATTGAAACTGTATTAATTTACTTTGTAATGTTCTTATACCCATGTGATTGAACTAGTAAAGAAATCTCATACATTCTCAGCCACCACAATGCAATTACATAACAAATATGAACTCATTTTATCAAATTCTGCGTGTATATATGTTGATAATTGATGAAATTGTTCTATAATCCCGTACAAATGTATCACTTCCATGTATAGTTGCTCTCTTACTGAGTATGCAATCCAAAGACAACATGAAATATCCATTTATGCAAAGTCAACATTTCATGACGTTTAAAGCTAGGATTCAAATTTGCTTTAAATTTTCATGATATTGAGAAGTTGGCGACATTAATTCCGCTCCAATCGCAATACATGTACATGCAATATTCTGAGATGACCTTCAAGTCATTCTGAAATTCTTAATGAGGCTTTGAGCTCGATAATCACGAAATTCTTAAGATCGAAAAAAGTGTGTGATATGTTTGAAATATGTTCATGCTCTGACCAAGATGGAGCTCTCCATTCCAAACAATCTTTGCATTTCATGACACTAATTTCAGCCTAGACTCTCGGTGAAATGATTGCAACAGAAAGGGACAATTATATACAGATTTAACTCACATTCAGCTATTTCAAGAGAAATGGCCTTGTGTTGCAACATAATGCATATACACTCGGCAAAACCTATAAGTACACACTTGTTTATTTGCCCATAGCTCGGTCAATGCGTGCATGATCGTGCTGAAAATTTCCACATATGTAGATTGGATATGTAGAGTTACAATACAATCGATGTTTTTAACATCTGATTTAAATTGTTACAAACAAAATAAACTAATGATGACAACACCAGAATCTAAAAAAACACAATAATGTCGTGTGTTCATCAGGCGATTGTCAGGTTGCTAATGCACATATGGCCCCGCTGCGCTGATACAGTACAGTTTCAAGTCTATGATTCTATCACAGACACAGTAATAAAGAAAACAATGATAGGAACAAGCACAATTTAGGTTTAAAAATATCAACTTCTGATACAAAATGCAATTTGGAACATGGTTAACTCCCCTTGACCATAACAATAAAAAATATATTTAAAAGTAAAAAAACACCATGTTGTTGTTTGAAAAATCGAATTATTTTGTGTTTTTTTAATTTGACAATAAATCTAAAATTCAAATTTACCTTACATCAAAAAATTTTGCAAACACGTGTCAATTTCACGGCCATTTCACGGTTTTTGACCTTTCATGGTCCAATGAATCGCTGTATTTAATTTTGAAGAAAAAACTTTTTTTATACAGTCCTTTGATAGTCAATACCATGTACACACAATTTCATGCAAAAATAATAAAAAATAAAAAAGTTATAACGATAAAACGACGTGTGTACTTATAAGTTTTGCCGAATGTAGTAGTGATGAACAGCAATATGTTTATAATGTATTAGAACAACTTTGTATACAATGGAACTAGTATTTTCACCGTTTCTGTAATTCAATTTTATTTAATTACTGCGTCTGTTTAATTTCAACTGTTACAAAACAACATTCACATAAATATCTCCAAAATCTTTGATTTGCAGTTCTTAATGAAAATCTTAACACAAACAATTATACGAAATGTTCAGTTATGTACAATTTAGTACCTTAACATCTAAATTAATTAACGAGTTTAGGGATAATTATATAACTTGTTTACTCTGTAATGTTAGAATTGCAATTATATTAATTGTATGAAGCAGTTTTTAGGTTGTTAATTAATTTTATGGACTCGTTTAATCTTTAATGGTGCGACACAAAGCGTCGATTGAACGCAAGTTCAAAAAGGGTCATACAATTATGTATACATAATACTAGCATCTAGAATTGGCGCTCAGCCTTATTTGGTGTAAATGGTTACGGCAGGAGCATTTGAACTTTGTCCAGAAGATACAATGAAACAAATTACTAACGTATACAAAGTCCTCCCTTTGAAAATTATGAATACTCGGAATTGATTGATAATCAAAGTTTGATCAATAGTATTGTTGACGGTTTCGGTTGGCCTAACATCAGACACAGTACCATTTTCTAGTAATTTATCTTGATGGCAGTCTCAAAAGGCACGCAAATGACATTTTAACAACTTTTGTGGTTGGCCATACAATCTTGTATGACAGGGCGCAGATTGTTAATACATTAGAAGGTAAATGCAAGTATGGTAAGTGCGTAAAGTAACTTATATACGTTGCACAACTTGCATAGGTCAAAGCACAATACTCAAGGGGCGATCATTTGCCATAATATGCAATATTCCTGGATTTGTTTTATGGACGTTTAGAATACTCAAGGGAAATCCATTGTATCTGTTTCTAACTTAGCAGGAATGAGAACATCGATCATTTAATAGAGATACGGCATTAGAATATTTGGATAGTGGTATTCACAAGTGTAAACATTTAAAAACATCATCTCTGGCACTTGCCACACAAGATGTAGACATGTTTTGTATAGTGAAAACATCGATAAACGTACACTCGTATCAGTAATCTTCTAAGCAAGGAGACTATTGAAAATCTGTTTATATGAAATGGCTGTTTATACATACAATTTCATCATGGCAAAGTACCATTACCTTAATGTTAAATTAAAAAAGGGACATCTATCCTTGTAAATTATTTTTTCAGCTAAACATATTGAATGTTGCCACGCACCTTTAGAACAACAAATACACACGTTTAAAGTCAAACGTTATAGTGCATGAGTCGCAACACATCCGTTTCTTACATACTGGTATACAATATGATTTACTAATCAACATGCATCATACTTTCTTTAGAGTAAGTACACTGTTCAAATGTATTATATAAATGTAGCATTTTCATTGTTCAGTGTGACGTAGAATCCAATATGCAGGCAGTTCATATAACTACTTAAGTGATTATAAGTATGTTAACCTTTTACAAATTAGCAACACTATGTAATATGCCACGCCTTCAATGGTAAGATACGTGCATGGTCATCAACACACCAACATCATAATTCTATCACAAATCCGTCGTGCATGTCTTAATCAGTAAATCTTGATAGAAGGTCATCGTCGTCTATGTGATAACGATCAACATGTGTAACCGACAGACAAATAATAGCTAAATGCAGGATATTATTACTACTAATTAATAGCATAGTTCGTCAATTATGGGAGTTTCCTTTGTAGCTAAGTTTAGCTCAGTTAATGAGAGCATGGGTTTAAAAATGATAAAAATAGCCCATAATGGTCATATGCGGATAACATCTGTTTTAATAGCATTGCAACAGCTCATCCGTTACCAGAAATAGCCGATGTTTCACGGTAAACTAGACTGGTACCACTTGTTATATCATTTTTCCGACACCGTCTCAAATATTTTATAGTAGGATCATGGAAGCAGTCTACGGTAACAAATATACCGTGAATGGAATGCGATTTAGGCCACATTTCTGACCTACCTGACCAGGGGTCCATTGCATAACCAATCTATTTCTTGACAAGCGGTGCGCGGAAAAGTAATTACACAGAATACCAATGTACATTCACTGTGACAAAAAGGTTTTCAATAAATTGGTTAGGTAAGATTTACCGGTGGCACTACAATTCACTCTGTGGTTGATCATTCAAATGTCTGGCCCCAAAATCTATAAAACACTGTGATTACCTAATCTACTGAACAAATGTGAACGTTTGGTGTTCACTGGTAAGTTATTAGGAACTATATTGACTTAAACAGCTACTGATCGTCGTCAGATCCTCATGTGAAGCGTTTATTGAGGAGAACATTTTAATCAGATTGCTTCGAATCGTAAAATGAAATTATACAATGGACATACTGAATGCAAATTGTATTTCAGGAAATCAGAATTCTAGCAATTGAAAATATTCCAATGAGTATGTCTGTTTATTTCCACACGTATAGCATCCAATGTCAATTTCTCTGTCATTTGCTATAAAAAGTAAATGATGCAATTTTACTACCTATTACACTTTGTTACACTTAATTGAACAGCATTGGTATAATGTCAAGAGACTTATACATGGGAATAACAGTACATTATTTCCAATATCAAACTTCATATTGTGTGTAGTCCCACAAATGGACGGAATAAGACTTCAATAAGAAATATCACTGAATGTGATGAATAACCCCAGATACAATATGTACTGGACACAGTAATGCAAACACCAGAATTACAAATTAAGATGACTCAAACAACTCAATCAGAGTTTGGTACTAACGTGTCCTGGAAAGGCAATCATTAGTTGTGAATAGAACATTTTAACAGGGAAGTATACAGTCAAGTAATAACCTTCTAACAATGACATAAATAAATGCTTGACGTACCCCAAAAGTTGAGGCGGTGTTAATCGTTTTCCATTAATTGTTTGAAAGAACTTTGCCATACTAACTGCCAGTGTGCCCTTTGAAGAGATATGCAAGATTGCATTGTCTTTATTCTGTTACAATGGTCATGAGAATGTTGTGCTCATTTCTTTAAGTTACATATATACTTTGCCTATCTGAACTGTTTCTATCTAAATTTGTTTAATCCCTTTTTGTGATCATATTCGAAATTTTGCAACTAATACGTCGCATTATTACGTGATCAGATTTAAATGAACTAAACAAATGTAATTATGGGACATAGGGCGATAGTTTCACAGGTTGTTATAACGATTATTTTAGCAAAGGGGATCACACGAAATATTTGAAAAATGAAAAATTTAATTAAGTAATGTTTCTGTTGTCATTAAAACCTCACAATGAGTCTTTTCAAAAGCAAATTGAATGTTTTGCAAAATAATCGCTTCGGTTCTCAGTATAATATAAAGAATACATTCATACATGTACACGAATCTAATAAAACGATGTTGCCTTTGTTACATCTAATAATTTTGGAATCTAATGAGGAAAAAAGGCGTAGACAAGAAGTACAGAAAGCGTGGGCAATTATTGTAGAATAATCCGTGTATACGGCAACATACACTTCCTGCTATAAGTATTCACTAAGTACTTACATTCAAGGAAGGATTTACTTTTAGTAACCTACAAGAAGACCGCATTGATTAATCTGTATCTCTTACACATAAATTCCAAGCAAACATTATATTGTCATACACAGTGTGTTAGAAGGTGATGATTAAGACGACAATCATTTATTACGTGACCGATAGTGGTTTTTCTTTCCGGCTTAAATAAAACACTTTTGTATTCATAAACCTAGAAATGTTATGTCCTCACATGTAGGAAATAGGAAATCTAAATATGCGAGTTTCAACTTAAAAACCGATATGCATGAAAAACACACAAACATGTTAGTTCCCTAATTTAAATTATGAATATGAAAAATGTGTCAATAAAACTAATACGCTAGTAGTCAATGGACCTGGAAAATGATAACTACATGTTTAATTCAACATGCACCTATGACAAATAATGAACTAACGAATGATAACTTAACATAACGTACAAGGAATGTCATTGAAAACGTTGACCATTCACAAAAACATATTACAATTATCAACTGTAACCACTGTGTTTGTTTGTAAGCCAGGAAGTATGTAGTCAAAAGCCTTTTCAAAATATAATCATTGGAGAATATTCACTGATATAGACGGATATGTTTGTCCATTGTCCAGATGTCACTGCGGAAGCGTATTGTTTAATGATGTAATATTCAACGCACAACTGTGCACAGTTTTCGCTGTTTTTTCGTATGACGTTTGGTATCATATTCAGGACGTCTATAAAATTTGGACTGTTGCATATTACATGGTAATTGGTAGTCCCAGTGGATTACAGCTTTTTGATTTGAAAATGTATTTCAGCCATTATGTCACGCGCTAAGAGTAGCTCATTACTCGGATTTATCATGAGTGTTTTATCCTGTGTTTACGTTTTCACGCTTAGTCCAGCAGTTATTTACCAGTGATGTATCTGTCAGTTCTCATTTCTTCTCCGAGTTGCTTAGAGTTAATGTACGTGTCACCGGTCAAAACCAAGATTAGCCACGTGTGCTGCTGCTGCTTTACTTATTACCCATCTCATGTGACTAGAAACTAAGAGTCACACTATCAATGCAATTCTTGTCGTGCTTTTATGCTATAATGAGAATCGGAAACCAACAAAGACGTGTTAAGGCTTGATAGACAGCTTGTAATGGCACTGGCGAAGCTTCTAATTAATGATATAGTGTGACATGAACAGCTTCAATAACAATCGCTGAATGGTACTTATATATTTTACTGATTCGTATTGACTGGTTAATTAAAACATGCAGCGGTCTCGAATAGAATGCTTCTTCTTCTTTGATTGTCGATGTTAGGCCACGTTAACGCACCATTCTTGCATCCATACAATTAGCAGATACGTTACTTGTGTTAGCATAAGTCTTAAGGGCAACCTTTCAACATCAGTGGAATATCGAGGCGGGAAGCGCACTCATTAGTCCGAATGTCACAGAAGAACGTTACTATTGTCCGGGTAAATTAGCAGTATTTAATCCACTGACTTAGCTTCCGGAACTTGTCATGACAGAACGACGCAAAATACTGACACTTTAAGAACGTACAGTGAACATTGGATGTACGAGTATTGGTGATTATTATCCTTTTGACATTGACCAAATACAACTCGAATGATACCAAGGCGGAATTATTTCGAAGTTGTATAAAAGGTTCCGGTATATTTCAAGTAAAGGTCATAACAGTATTTGTAATCATTTAAACTGTCGATTGACTCAGATATATACTAATAAAACAGAACATTTTAAAATATCGGCACTTCAATGTTCCTTATATCACATTGCAAGCAATCTTACATTCGTCTCATGTATAGTACCGGAGACGTAAACTAACACATTAGTTATAAGTATTCTACATTTAGTTACTTACATGTATTTATTATGTGCAGACATGCAAATATCGTAATCCCAATAAACTGCGAACGTCTGCGTAAACTTGTAGGATTTAAAATGGAGAAAATGTGTGTTCTGTTTTTCTCAATTCCAAACACGCAAATCAATGCAATAAGGCATTTTCCTTAAATTTGTAAAATCCCGTTTCTCTGATCGCAATGGCTAAAACTGCCGTAATTGTTGTACTGGCAACAATCAGCATGCAGTTTGTGGACCGTTTTGTCGCCTTATAATGCGTCACAGTGAGGTTTTTCCAGCTGTATTTTCGTGATAATTGTTCTAAATTCGGATGTTTTAGCAAATGTGATCACAAAAAGGGATACATTGATAAAGACATGTGCAGGTGGGCATACTTCTACATGATGCCAACAGAATGTGACTTGCAGGCCAATGATGTTTCTTGCAACAAAGAATGCTGGGACATGAGAGCAGGTATATGGTATTAGCGTACGATTCAAGAAGAAAGCCAATGATGGAATGCTTTAAAAAAACATGACAAGTGACTGGTGAGCTTAACAATGGCGGACGATTCCACTTACGTTTTACTAATTGATACAGCTATAAACATAGAATGGTTTTGATACTTAGTTCAACATCAAATGACCTTCATCGTTTGTATACCAATCCATACCGTACGTCTAGCAATGCGAAGTTCGAGAGTATTATACCATTTGGCTAGACTGAAACAATGCCAAAGTTTTGCATCATTAATGAACCACTATTTGGGTCAGTTTTATATATGTATGTATCGGCTACGCTGCATTATTTCGTTTGAATCATTTACAGACGATGCTGCAATAGAGTTATACGAATATTTTGTATCACACTACGCTATTGTTGTTTTCATGCAAAAGGTTTGTCATATGCAATTACATGTACCGCCCAGCCAGAACGATTTAATTTCTTGGTAGCTTTTACGCAGATACCGCTTTCCAAAGTCATTTTTTGTGTTTAGCTCATGACCCCGTGGGAGTATATCACGCCCTGTCAATTTGAAACGGTTCGTCAGTTTTATAATTGACTCGAAGTGAAAGCTATAACCGTGACTTACTCAGTGTGTTATCAGATATTTTGAAACAATTATTGTGATCATTAGATTTAAATGACTGTGTTACTGTCTTTGGATATTGATACTCTTTCAATTCAATCATTCCACATTGCTGTGGAAGAAATGTATGTATCTACGATATATAGCCTATTACAAATACAAACGGTATTGTTATGATAAAAGATAAAACCAATTATCAAAGTCAACATTAATTTCCATTACCAAATAATTATATGAAATCATAACATGGTATTGGAACTGCACATTCTTTGAACTGTAAGACTCGTGATGTTTAATTGATGTATAAACATAATAGCTCACATGTATGCCGTCTACTAGTTATGATCGTTCTTTCAGATTTGACACCGTTCTCAACAAACGGAATTAGATACTTTGTTATATATTTTAGTTTAAAACCACAACCGCAATCACTAATAGTAGCTCTATTATAGGACTTTGTCTTCCAGAATATTCCCTTAAGGTACACCGAGCGGCTTTGAAAACGCAACACTAATTAAAATCTAAATACACTTTTTATCTATTGGTATTTTTCATCGGAATTTTGTGTGCGTTTTATTGGCTACCTATGGATTGTAACTCGATACCCTTTCCATCTAAATTCACTACATTAGTGCATTGAACCATGATACGGAAAAACACGAAATATGCACGAGTAGTTGGTGGATCGATGGTAGTTATTTCCATGTACGGTCGATTGGAATAGTCAATCCATCGACAAATTCAAAAACACAAATAAGACGGTTTACCATAATTCCGCTACATATTGGGCTGTAAGTTTTAGAAACGCTTTATAGCAATGTTTCAAGTTGACAGAAACATATGACTAATTGTACAGTAAAGAGAGATTAATTCTGGATAGAGATTGAGTGAAAAAACTTTTCAACTTTTTTGAATCTAAAGTGAGCTTTACATTGATCTTTAATTTGCTTTATTTCTGTCTCCATGCTAAGAATGGGCGCTTGTTCCCAAACTTTATCAGCCAAAACAATCTAAAAAACCCAGAAGGACGCTCGGCATCAACTATCTTTTGTATATTAATTTATTGTTTTATTATGGTCTCATCAGATCTTATAAAACAAATTTGGTTCATGCTCCATATGATAACTACAAACGTTGATAATTTCAGCAAAATTAAACGCGTTTTGGCCGGGATATGGGTAAATACACACATGCATACATATAAGCTATACAAGTCAAAATGTTGCGTTTTCAAAGTCACTCAGTGTATGCTACTCTATGCAGTCACGCTTAAATTTAATTTTATACTGCCAAACGATGTAATCAAAACGTCCGTGCATTATTATACCAAATGTATACGTTACGCTATCGACACTCAAGAGAAATCATACTCCGAGAATATTTGTCAAGACGTATATTATTTGCATATAATAATATCAGTTTAGACGTATCGTGTTGACTGTTTTCTTTTATAAACCGATGTTGTATTCATATATAGCTGTTGCTGCCTGTTGTACTTGACTCAATTTGTCTGGCCTGGTGTCTAAAATCAAGTAACATAAGTACGACATTACTCACAACACAAATTGCCTTTGGATCGATGATGTTGGTTTTTGATATTTACAGGATGCAATCTTCAAGGATACAGTTTTGTCAAATCGAATGTAGTGGACTGTATATCGTATGTTTATTAATATAATGAAACGGAATGCTTAGGAATCCCCTCGAGGTCCAACAGACGAAGCTATCAAGTATTACTAAATATTTATGTTAGATTGAATATTTTTTTGCCAACAATTTTATTCGCGATAGTTGATGTTTACGTTAACAAATATTCCCTATATCTCGCCGGTGAAAACTCACGTCCTGTATATCAACAACAATGATTATATCATCATTGCACCATCGACTGGACGCTATCTTTAAGTGTAGAATGAAGAAGTTAATGCATTAAAAGTGATTATGCACGAGGACGAACAAAACTGGACATCGGATATGCATTTAATTAAACAAAGGCTTGTGTTATCCAGGGCGCACATTTAGCGTCTGTCGTCTAAATCAATTGGTTAGTGGGCGAGCGCTTTATGAACTTATGCATAGCATTTGGTTCCAAACGGAGGATGTGCAGCAAGTTCGTTTTAAAGGCTTGCAGTGACATTCAGAATGGGTTTCATTTGCTAGATATTGGCTCTCCAAATTGACCATTGACGTTTGGCGAATGTAATGTGTCTTCGTGTATCTTCATACATCTTCATATGACTTCTTTCAAAGTATATTTGGGAATAAGTGTATTACGTTCAGATAGTTTGTTATTGTTTGTTAATACATGTTACATTTCTTAAAGTGTAACTGTACCTCTCTTTCCTGTAGCATTATGAAGATTGAGTAAATTAACGTATCTATTTCTCTATTGATGTGTTAAAAAATATAAGAGTTTGACCGGTTATAAATGTTGCTAAGTGTATTTTCATTTAACTAGTGGTATTTTTTGCATTGCAACTTTGGAAACCGAACTTCAACGGAGCAATGGTGTCGATTAGACCATAACTGTTCATTCTAAATTGTATTATTTCAAATTACTGATGTATTGTTTACAGTTTCAACAATACCACAGAGGATTATATACAGTCTGATCCGTTTAAAACTACTTTGAATACTAATGGGATTCAAGTAAGAATAGCTGACAATGGAAATCGTTTGTAAATTAATTTACAAATACTTACTGTGAGGTTAACGGTTGTGACATAGTTTCTGACGACACATTATTGTGACATAGTATCTGACGACACATTATATACGTTTGATCGAGTTTATTAAAGGTGTACATAATGGTTTTCGAGAAGTCGCTCAGAAATTGCCGAAAAAATATGATGATGCAAAAGTGTATTTAAATGGAGGATCGAAATACTGTTTAGATAAATCAATATTAACAGCTATCACTTCAGGATATGCAATTGTATTATGGAATCAGCCAAACACTTATTGTCGTGAGCATAAACATCTAAAGGGTTTGTACCGGAAGTGACTTTCACATTACGTTGGTTGCATGTGCACCGCTTTCTTTTCCTAAAATACAAATGAGGAAGTCAGTATTTCATTTGTTTAAAAGACTTAGAATCTTGCTTGCTACTGGATATAGTGAGGCATTAGTTGTGAATGATATATATCGGTTCTACTTAAACTTTGATAAGTATCAACCGAAAATGTCCTGTCCTTCTGACTCTAGCTAGTATTTCTGACGTAGAAACATGAACACATATCAAAGTAATATCTAATCTGCAGCTAAACTCCGAATATCCATGCGATGCATTTGGCATACACTGACACAACGTTGTCGTTTCAGCTAAATATACTAAACTATGTAACACATCCTGTTTACACAGATCCGTTCAGGTAGCTTATATATTGGATTGTGGTAAGGCTTATCAGCATTGCGGCATCACGTTTTGAAACAATCTGTATATATTAACGATCTTTTACATATAACATGTTACTTAAAGTTCCACTATTTCATCAAATTTCAAAATATCCGCATGAAAAATGTGTTGACCCTTTTCAAGGTTTGAATAGTATTAGTATTAACTTCACCGACACCCGAATGAGAGACATTTATGTGTATGTTGGAACCATATGGTGTGTTTCATAAAATGTCAATCTCTCTGATTTACGTTGCCGTAGTAGCCATATATACCAAGCCGATGACAGGCATTAAGATATATAACATTTGAACACAGATGGGTCTCGCTATTGTGGTCAAGCTTGTTACATAGAAAAAGATGTGGCTGTATCCATTTTTGACAAATATTGCTGCACGTTCATGCGCCTACACTAGTTCACAAAAAGTATACATAACTCATGACTTATTGGATGCACATAAATTAATTTTAATTGAGAAAATTGTTTAACTATCAAATAAATAAGTATATAGTATGCAGGTTGACTGGCTAAATGTATTAATTTTACAGGAGGGTTAGCGTGGTTTATATATAACGTCTCTGTAGAACTATATGTATGAATAATATATGTAAACTATATTATAATTATAATAAATGCCATGAAAGCAAAAAAAAAATAATGTTAAATCAATGTATTCTACATGAACAATAATTTAAGCATACAACATAGCATTTTAAAAACTATCATAAAAGGTAGAATGTGACTGCTGTGGAATGACGGTTTACCAGAAAACATGACATAATATTAACTTATTATCAATAAACTAATTTATAATTTACCATAATGCTTCAAAAGTTGCTTAAGATCAAATAGGCACGTTGTGGAGTGGTAAATCGTCTTATTTGGTGGTTTGTTATTCAAATTTGTCGATTGATTGACTATTCGACCTTGCACAAAAAAAATAATTGCATCATCCAATCAATTCCTCTCACATTTTTCGTTTTATCCGTTTCATCGTTCAATGCACCAATGTAGCGAATTTAGATAAAAAAAAGCATTGAATTACAATCCATGGGTAGCCAAAAGCACGCACACACAATTTCGTTGGGAAATATTAATACATAATAAAATATTGATTTCATTAGTGTTGCGTTTTCAAAGCCGCTTAGTGTAGTTGATACGTTAGAAGCTCGGTGATCAGTTTACATGTGTGTACGTAACAACAGCTCACGGCTGTTTAAATGTCATCTTCGAATGATTGATATATTTCTCTATATAACGTTCATTATGGCTCACAGAAAAGTCATGGCGATATTTTCCCCTGAACTACAATGATTCTGTAATAAATCCATTGGGTAATGGCAAAAGGTAAATGTCGGTGATTAAACCAACATCAATCACAGTCAGTTACAATGTCTCGCACTTAAGACGTATATAGATGTCGGAACTGTTTGTTTTAAATATAAAAATGAAATGTGTTTGTAATTTATTTCACGAGGCTTCTGATCGGTTTTCATTAAAAAAAACTATACATTATATTAATGATATTATTTACATTCATTTTCATTCGAACCTGATGAATAATAGTATTTATAAATTTCAATTGTGGAGTGTAATAGGCGAGTATGAGAGATCAGTAGTAAGGGAATCTGGTAAAAAATAACACATGTGAACTTCCAAGACAAATTACAAGTCAAGATACCTGTTGCTACCTTGCTTGATGTTCAGTAATCAAAATTGAAAATATTGTGTTGTTGTTTTATACTCATGTGGTGACGTCACCGCCAAGTATGTGTCGAATGTGATTGATATATTTTGTAGATCCCGCGTGCCATTGATAATAACTGTTATTGCTATTACTGAATAATATATAACTAGTTATGACCATATAATGAACCGTATACTGTCTGATAATAACACATGAGTGCATCAAATGCATCAACGATTGATATGAAACATGAACACGTAATCGATCTACGAACATTTAACATGCATGGTTCAATCAAATCATTGACATTATCAGCTGATGGATGAACCAGTTTCATACCATTTTGACAATCTAGACAAGGGACTATATATATATACTAACTCTAATCTAAAATAGATAAGCATACCACTTATAAAAGTTAAAATAATGTTAAAGTAAAAAAGCATATCGTAATTTTGCTTTTCATTTTGTATCAACTGTATTATACTTAGTTATATGATTATTATTTCATTCGATGGTGCAGTTTGTTGTACGTTTTGTAACCCGATGCAACTGTCGATACGTATTTGTTAATGTGTCTTTGGTTCTTTCGTACGTTACTTCCAGCAAATAGTTACATGCAGAAATATGACGATACGAAAATACTATTGAGTCGTGTTTGCAGTACTCATGTACATTTGATCCGCCGAGTGGTCTTATAGGTTCGTATCTCGAGTACACAGAACGGTACATGTTCGGACTCCACTAGTGGCACAGGTAATAACACACAAGAGAACAAAACCTAAAGCAGTTGTTTCAGTCACATTGTAAATACTGTAGCGCACATAATAATAATAATAATAATAAAGACTTTATTTAATGAGGCAACACAGTTGGCAAAGCCAGTCTTACCTGTGAGCCTCAATATATATGTACATACAATTTACAACAAATGTGAACAAATATAACATTTACAGAATGATATTTACATACAACCCAAAGCCACACAGAAACGACGACAGCGCCTTGCCATCCACACAAGAGTCAGGCATAGAACGAACTATTACCATCCCCTTAAAATGGATATTTCAAACAAGCCTATATACTCACTTCGCAATGAGTGACCCACCGTGGACTTCGAATTATGTGCATAAATAGCCATAAAGTGAGGTTATTATAAATGATAACTACACTGACTTCACAACCTTTGCATTGAAATTAAGTTTGCTATAGAGGTGACCCTGTCGTTTTTTAACATTTACAGTTATTTGTTTCATAATACTTATTAATTACACAAACTATAATAAACAATACGCGGCCACATGTGATCATAACAGTGTACACAGGTGTGGGCAAACACTATGTATAGTTCGCCGGGGATAACTCTAGCCTTATCAACAAACAAACAAAGCAAATTATAAACACTGCACGGTCGAATGGCCACAAGTTATCAGTGTAGATTTACCGAGTATATCATTAAAAGTGTTTATGCACAAGATTGAACAAAACGGAATTATTATTAGTCCCCTATCGGTTTTTAACCGGAGGGGACTATATGTTTGCCCTCCGTCCGTCCGCCCGTCAACAATCTGGATCCTAACATAACTCAAACAGTTTCCAAGCTAGGTTTATAGAACTTGGTATGTGGATAGGGGTCAATAAGGGGATTATGCACGTCTACAAATTTGATTCTGACACAAATTGTGTTTGCTATGGCCACAGAAACATTGAAAATGGCCTCAAACCGGTAGGGGACTTCTGTATTGCTTGCAATTCTTAATTACTTGTTGTCACGCTTGAATGAACACGCCAACATAAAATAGTTTGCGATTTCAATAAAATATACAAAACATTTAGTGCTGCGAAACTTTTGGCACTCAGTATATTTACAAATCATAATATTATACTTATACGTCTAATACATTTTACACTGTGTTTACAGCGTTTTACATAACCTTTTGGGATGAAAGGGCAGTCTTACAATATACTTCATTAGATGAGTTCATTAGTAAAGAGAATGATCCCAATGGCAGTCAATTACTGACTCCAAAATGCGTGACATTTAGAAATGTCATAAAACGTGTGTCTAGTATTATCTCCTTGACGACGTATCGAAACATTTCTGTTTTGATCAGGCATACTGAATTCCTCTGACGTTACTATGCGCAGAGACATATTCAATGCAACATACACTGTTGATTGATATATTGTCTGTTATGAACACGACAATATAAATGTCATAATTGTGCATATTAGCGATTTCCCAGGTTGGACGGATGTCAAGAGTATTTGAAATATACACCTACCAATGAAATTAAGATGCTTTAATCCGTTTATAAATAAAAAAAACAGTAATTTACAATGAAGGTTTTTCAAAGCAAACGAGAATTAACATAATCATTACAATAAAGGACACGCTCTACCAAATGCCACATTTGTCAAAATGATGTGTCATTGAGTGTCAACGCGAGTTTACATGCGTATTAGTATTTTGTTGCAAATGATGTTAATGATGTTTGTTTGGCATCGTGAATATCTTGTTTATTCAAAGTATTTTATAAAGGAATGACGTACATGCATACAACGTGTTAACATAAGTTGCATCTGACGTTCGACGAACTGTATATGTACCACAGTCGTCTTTTTATAGGAAAATCAATTAGTTATGGTACATGTTTGTATACAAATATCACAACATAAATAAAATTGAACAAAACGATAATGCAGGATAGTTGGTAATCTGATGAGATGCAAACGTCAAGTAAATAATCTCTGTCAACTGATTTGGATTAAAAAATACGACTTGATATTATATTCGATTCGAATGTTTAATACTACGTTAGCCTAATGGATAAGTGTCCCTATCAAGATCGGTTTACGTAATACTTCTTTATACAACCGTTATACAAGAATACCTTATTTCATCCCCGGCACAAATGCAACTTGGGAAACACATTACTTTGAATGTACTCACTGACGTTTCGTAATCTCGTTTTGGCACAATGTACTCTAGCTCCTGAATGAAATTAGCTTTGTATTTATATCATTTATCACTATATTTTCAGAAATTCCAACGCTGTACGTGGTACTTGCCGCATGTATATCAGTGACATTGGTCAGTGCCGTCATCGGATATATTACTCATATGTTATGTCGAAGTCGGCAGAAACAAACTGTGGCTTGGAAGAAGGCCTACAGACGCGAAGACAGCTCACCAGAATCTGTGTTAGATCATAATCTAAAAATAAGCAGAAGTACACCTGAATTAGCACTAGAAAGTGACAAAGCCAATGATGCACAAAGTACCCGATATTCAAAGGCAAAGTCATTCTTCAAATCTCTGCGTCAATCAACAATGCCTACTGTTTCACAGAGACATCAATTATTTCATCGGCAGCTTTCACATCAAATTGATCTCTCGAAAATTGAATTTTCCGTACAAAGTGCTAAGCATACCGAGCAACCTAGTCTTGGTGTAATAAAGCCGGAATTATATAAACAGGAATCTATCGAAAGTATACGTTCAGAGCATGCTACATGTGGACAATTAACCTACAGTCTACAATATGACTACGAGCTGGAACAAATCACAGTAGGTATTATACAAGCAGACAATCTGCCACCAAAGGATTTCTCTGGAACTTCGGATCCATACATAAAGACTTACCTTCTACCAGACCGAAGACAAAAGTTCCAATCAAAAGTTCACAGAAAAACATTATACCCCAAATTCCACGAACAATATATATTCAGTGTTCCATTTGCGGAGCTATCAGAAAGATTTTTGCAGTTTAATATTTATGATTTTGACAGATTTTCACGCCATGACCTAATTGGCACCGTCAGTGTCCCTGATATTGTGCCAGATGGTTGCCGGTTAACTACGGAAACATTCTTCGTACGAGATATTCTTTCCTCCAATCAGGTAAGAACAGCGTAAGGGTTTATAGCTGCAGAGTCATAATATGTTGATTTTATCACACAATGTACCTCATTTTTTCTACACTCCCATTGCCCCAGTCGTGTATTTGCATTGTACTGCTGGCTGTGTTACATGAACATATAAAACGTGTGACCGTTTTGTGCATACACATATTATCTTTCTTCCCACTAATTACAAATTCTGAAGTATTCCTAACTTTATAGAACAGCAGCTTAAATTTAAATTTATGACGTCATTTCATCGAAAAAGAAACATTTCGCAAAACAGAAATAATTACATATTTCTTTAATGTGAAGTTAGGTATTAATTCGACAATACGAACAAGGATTATTGACCTTTTTATTACATGTATAAGGGTATCCCGTTGCGGCACATACTTTCTAAAATCAAAGTTAGAGCACAAGCAGAATCAAATTTTACGAACAATATAATTAAAACAATCCCCGAATGAAAATAAACACTAAAATCTAGACAATTTAACTTGTTTTGAGTAGAGGATAGTCCACATAGGTATCATACATCATAAGTAAGTGTTATATGTGGTAAAATGGTCTATTACTATATTGGTTGTATAATCTGCCGTTATTTTATTAATAAGTCAAAGTTTTTTAATAACGTAATGTTATTCTAAAGTACTGTTATTTATATTTAAAATAATATCAAATTTATTTCAATCACCCTGAATGATGCTACAACATTTCGCTCTTAAACATACATGGGGCAACTTCAACGAAATTCTCACGCCTATCTAAGAGATATTTCAGTCAATACCCCAAACCATGTATCGTTTTAATACCAATTAAATAGGTAATAATCACATTATCAGACTGAGTTAAAATGATACATTTACAAAATTGTTAAAATGATAACATAAACACTTTTATTGTTTTGTTGAAAGATTGGTCTTTCAGAAAATGTTCAAATTTAATACATGCTGAGCAAACTTTGTAAAGTTATCACTCAGTTATAAGAACTATCAGAATGCCCCTCGTATATGAAGGTAGACTTGTGTCCTATCTACTGTTTATAACTATGAACGCTCTGCTTTACTTATACCACCTAGTCCTTTCATTCAGTGTGGTTAGACGGTTCTTAACGCATGTGGATACAGTAGTTTGGAACCTATTAAATTTGACAAGTAACGATCTTAAGCTGGGTTCACACTTTGACGTTTTGACCAACGTTTACCGACGTTTGGGCAAACGTTCAGGTCCGATAGTAAAAGTAACTAAACGTTTTGTAAAGTTGACGAACGCTTGTAAATGCTGAAGAACGTTGCATTCTTTGAAAATTTTAAACATGCAAACACTTTGCCGACGTTTGGAAATAAACGTTCATGTAAGTTGTGCTTCGTTTGTAAACGATCCTGAACGCTAGATTAAGTTGATCAAAGTTTGCTTATGTTAAACTCCGTTGGCAAACAACTGCTAAAACGCTGGTGGTGATAATGAATTTAGTCTAGCGGAGGCCAACGGGTATCCAAGTTTAAGTGCGACAGATACACAACGCTGGTAGTGTAAACCACAATAGTCTCATAAACTATTGCCCCTAAAGTTGATGATCTAGCCACTGGACAATCAGGACCGGTTGATAAACTTACTTTATTGATCAACTTGAGAGGATGTTGATTGAACATGTGTGTCTGATTATATTAGTTCAGCTATTGTGTACCGTTTTTATGATTTTATTGTACTTTACACTTTATTAACTCAATTTAACTACACGACTTCAGTTATAAGAACAATGTTCATGAAGAACCACATACATTAGTAAAAAAACATGTTTTGTTACTAACGGTGTTAATAACCATTTGTAGGCACGCCAGTACAAAAGCGGTCTAGTCTAGGGTCTTCCCGATAACCTATGAAACGCAGGATTCACCTTAACAAACTAAGTTGCACTCGTAAAGATTTACATTCGTAAAGAAACAGTCAAATAAATTGCATATAAATTTGTTCCTTCAGTGCGTTTATTTACAGCTCAAATATAGTTTTACTGAAGCTCCAACTGCGAGCATGTAAGTGGGTTTGATTCGACCAGACAGTGGAACAATAACTTAATGGTACTTTCGCATAAATCTGGTTGAAATATGAGACACATTTGACAAAATCATTATTCTTAAACAATGGTCCTGTTTTCCTTTTCAGGAGAAATTTGATCTTGGGGAGCTTATGATTACGCTTTGTTATTTGCCGACGGCGGGCCGTCTCACAATCACTATTGTAAAAGCCAGAAACTTAAAAGCGATGGACATAACAGGATCATCAGGTATTGTATTGCTCCATTATGTTTAATGCGTTTGTTTATCAGTTTACTGTTCCACTGGACATTTAACAAAATATAACTTGTCCAACCTTGAACAGCTGGTGATTCTCCAACTTGTAACACATAACCGTAGCCCATATTACGGAATGAAAACAACATGTCCAACCTTGGAATCGAGCGATCTATTATCAGTGCAGACAGGCTAAATCCATACAAAATGAGCAGTACTAGTTAATAGAACCACATTTTACAACTTAATATTAATTTTGAACGCCACCAGAGAATGCAATTTTAACGAGAAGTCAGTTCCCCCTTTCCTACTCAACAACAAGAAAAAGGGTTTTTAATGTACACACAAAGCCTTAAGTTTGTGATTATTTACTCCATTATTTTCGCTTCTCTCAGCATATTTCAACATCTCAGTAGTATGCCCCCTTGTGTTCTTACATATCGTTGTTTCCCATGGCGGTAATACCTTTTCTCTTTTTCTGTCACCACGAAACGATTACAGACACATAAAATAAAACAAATAAATGAATATAATGATAATTAATTTGGGACGACAGGAGCGCTTGGCACCAATTAGTTAATGTGTCTTTTATTACACTTGTAGTATCCATGTTAAATAAATTCCGTTTATACGAGTTTATAATAATTCTGAGTTTCCCAACTATTATCAAAGTACAATATGGAAAATAATACGTGATACGTTTGCATGCACGTACAACATACACCGCACGAAATGATATAGTTTATGTATTATGTGTACGGAAAGTATTATTACGAGACGTTATGTGTGCTTGCAACTGTACCAAGCAAGCATTTGCATCAATTTATTCATTTGAACAAATCTTAAATACTACAAATCGAACAATATATATGAGCCTTTCTCAAAGAAAACCGGGCTTAGTGACATTACATAGGAACTACGTAATAAGATACAGAAAAAGCTCTGAAAAAAGTATTTATTGTTGATTTCACCTGCAGTAATTAGATAGTATAGTACTACCTCTTCCATTTAAATTGTCTCAAGAATTATGTTAAATACTTACGTCGTTGCTATGGTAACCAATTTTTAAAAAGTACCAATATTGAGAAAAAGAGGGGTCAATGGTTAGAATCAGTACCTACTTTTTTCTAAAAGCAAATATTCATGTTTTAATATATTGTATCAAAATAAGAATATAATTCTAAATTGTGAAACTTTTTTGAAACGTTTACGTCGACACTTTATAAAATACTGTATTTCTGAAGTGCCCAGTAACCTTATGAAAAAAAACCCACTGATTGACGTTTGTGACGTCACTCAAAAATTAAGGGAGTGGGTAGTTTTAAAGGGCTTTAAATATGTACATTTTGTAAGTGGGTGTTATTATTTGCTCAAATGTTTAGAAACTGTTCATAAGAGTCTTTCTAACGTCATGTTATCATGCTTTTCAAATTTTGTCATTAAGCCCGGTTTTCCTGGAGAACGGCTCATATCCAAACGTTACCTGAAGGAAAACAAGAGAAAATCATTCGATAGCATATTGAATAGTGTTGGTGCTAGGAGATAAGAATCTTGTTTTTGAAATTTCGGAAATGACCTTGAAAATTCCTGTTCATGCACTTACAACCTAGAAAAACATGCAGCGCGGTGAAAGATCTTGGAGGCTGATAAGTGTGTGTTCAGCCTTTTTGATGTGTTCACGGCCGCTTTCATGGCACGGAATTCTGTTGTTATTATGGAAATACGTACCTCATAGTATTGACGAAATGACGAAGGTGCGCGCAGCGTTCAATTTACAGACGGGTTTAAACATGTTTTTCGACAAAAGTGCCACCTGGTGATTGTGCAAACCCAATGGTACGTCTTCAGACTCAAGTTTCCAGACATCATACAAGACACCTATACATATCTTAAGAACAATACTATGAAATATATTATAACCAAACAGCGGATGCCAAAGTCTCGCGACAATGTGATAATACAATTTGTTATCGATTAACGAAGTCAAACTTTAAACATCAACGCTTCGAGTTTTGCGCCTTAAAAAGCAAAGGAACAATACCCTCTACTCAAACGTTGATTGATCTAACCGTAGTGTAAATGCAATATTCATTTCTGTTCAAATATAAGTTGAAAACCTCTCGTAGATTTATTTTTCTAGTTGGTTATCTATTATTCCAGACCCGTTTGTCAAGGTGACATTGGTATGTCAAAACAAAAGGATAAAGAAGAAGAAAACATCAGTGAAGAAGAATACATTAAATCCTGTTTATAATGAAGCGATGGTGTTTGACGTCCCACAGGAAAATGTAGATGATATAGAACTAATCATTAAAATCATTGACTATGATAGGTAAGTGGGTTAAAAGATGCACACTCGTATACAAATACCTATTACGATCATCATGATTGCATCACTTCTAAATGCCGAACTTTTCTTATTTGGGGATTTGTAACCGTAAACCGTAAAGACGAGTCTCGCCTTTCTGCTTAATTCCAAAGCCATCGTCCAATTTCAAAAAAAACTTAAACGAGCATATTTTTGGTAGTAAAAAGACCCCGCTTACTTTAGTTTCGGAAAATTGCAGTTGTAGAAAAATGTAACATCGGCCTTGTGACCCATTTACGACCTGTTACATGTGAAAAGACCGAAGCTGCACCAACTATTTGAAGCAAAATACCGAGCATGAAATTTCTTATTTTCCAAAAGCTTTTGAGATAGCATAGTTTTACATATATTAAAGCTGTCACTGTAAGTTGCAGTTTTGTATAATAACATTTCACAAACAATTTGACGAAAGTTGCTCCTGACATCCTACGTTTATGTTGCTTCAATATATCTAAGTCATGCCATCGATTCACAAAACTGTAACATTATGATTATTGATAGTGAAACACATTCTACAACTGATACTATGTTCTCTCTAGACACGTTCCTATACATCACCACACTACTAGACGTACATGCACAAGTGTCATTCAAATTATACGTAGACACGTTTATTTGTTAAAATAGTTGTCATCCGAACTTCTTCAAATTTTGTAGATTTAACTAGAAAACTGTAAACAATGTTAATGTGTATCCAATGATACACCAAGGGGCAACACGTCATTATTGTATGTGGTACTTGGATTAATACAACTACAGACTTGAATCACGTTGGAGAATTGGAGATTTCACCTAGACAATATTCCGCTACATTGTGTAAAATCTACAATTTAAGAGTTTGATATTATTTGATTTACTCCACTGAAATGATACCTCAAGTCCCGATTAGGGCCTTTATGGATGTCATTATGTTTCATACAGCTATGTGTATGTAGTTGTACATATGCACATGTATGTGAAAATGATTGTTCTGAATGGGTTTGGTGACAGAGCATGTATCGTGTGGTATAAAAAGCATTTAGCAAAAAAGTTAATAAGCACAATTTAATAACATCAACAATGACGACGGGACTTGCCCTGTGGTCATTAAGAATACCATCGACACAGCGACATTTTCGCCTAACCATCGGTCGGAAATTTAAATGGCCATCGTATTAGGTACGTTAATGATACCGTATTCGCTACAATATCGGATGACTAGATTTGTTAGCAATATACATGTTCAGAACCATACCATACCACTACTTCCCACCTATCTCCTTCGCACTGCTAATTGAGTTAAGTGCACAAATGTAACGACATAATTGCTTTTCCGATGAACATACACATTCACAGCTAAATTAGTTTCTGGTAAACTTGACACCGAATTTACTGGGAAACGGTTGATCTGCTATTTTAAGTTGTCTCAAATTAACAAAACTAAAAGCATTTCCTTGAATTTAATCATTGTTTAATATGTCTTCACAGTCAGGCTAGCTTTGAACTAGCGATACAACTAAAAATCGTCGACCTCGTGGTCTGCGATTAATAATCACAAAGTCGTACTGTACGTGTGGCTCCCATGCCTGCCATTGGTATAAGGAATATAGTGAAACCAAATCGACTTCATTATGATTGTTGAAGGAAGTTGTCAGTGTACCTTCAAACTTATTCAAACTAATGATACGCCCTGAAAGAAGTGACTGACACGTTGTAATCTCTTGTTGAATAGCCATCGACGGGAACAAATTATTACCTTATAATTAACATAATATACAATTACAATAGACATCAAAACATGATAATGACTCGGACATTGGAAGCTGTACTTGACAGAAACAGCAAAGCACAAACCAGAACACACAACAATACAACAGCACAAGGTAACAGTGCTAGTGACAAGGATACACACAATGAACAAGAACCTGATTCGGCATAATGCCACCTTGGTCAGACAAACTACATAGTCAGAGTCAACAGACGGGAACGAGAACAATAATAGTAAATGTCATCATCATGTCTTGGATGGTTGCTTTAAAAGGACTATAGTACTTCCACTCGCCGTATAAATGAATATGATTATCAGATAGTCGCATAAATAATTGTCAATGTGTATTGATTTTCAGTGTGGCGACACATCTAATGAGTCTCGGGTGATCTGACCTCTTCTAGCTATTATGTGCAATTAATTAACTACAAACACAAGGAGATTTTATTGCTTCTAATGATATCCATGGACCATTTAACGCACAATTTGTTACCAGGTTAATTATAGCCTGCTTTTAGTGTTGGTTGGTGTATATTACGGATCGCCAAACTTGCCTTTCATAACTAAACACACACTAATGTGTCCGTTTTCGTCGAGCCCGCTTGCGGTGAGCGAGACTTAGTCGCCACTTTTGGCGTGCGTGCGTGCGTACGTGCGATATTGTCCGGACCATAACTTTGTTATGCTTTGACCAATCTTGCTTATATTTGGCATGAATGTTTATCTCCATGAGGAGGAGTGTCACATCCAACCCCCAGATACCTATCTCAAAGGTCAAGGTCACCGTTGGAGGTCAAAGGTCAAATTGAATCTTGTCCGGACCATAACTTTGTCATACTTGGCATGAATGTTAACCTCCATTAGGCGGAGTGTCATGCCCAACGCACATGTTCCTATCTCAAATGTCAAGGTCACAGATGGAGGTCAAAAGTCAAATTGAAGGCTAATTTAAGTTGTAGTTATTTTTCAATGTGCGCCGAGGCTCGACATAATTTGCCCGAGGGCACGAATTTCTAGTACACATGTAGTAAAGTATGTACAATCTAAGAATTGTTGAATTTACAGTATTCGTACAACCATCACATGTTTCACAAATATTTGTGTTGTGCATTCTCGTATTTTATGTCTCCCTTATACAGTAGGGAAATACTTTGAGTTATTGCTGGACGACTTTTAAGATGGATGACACAGTTTGTCCGCACTAGTTCACCTTCGCTAGAGCACAGGAATTTGAAGTTCTACCAATAAAATATTATACAAGTCGGTCCATCACAAATCACTCTACATACATATATATAATATAAGAAACGCAAGGCCTTTTCCCCTCTAAAATGGAATCCCGTCGCCCGTGTCAACAAAATAAAAGATACAAGCGATCAAATTCCTGTTGCTAGAGTTTGTGGGATCGTTTAATGGATACATTCGTTTGTGTTATCTATCTAGTAAATCGATTTCAGTTTACATTAACCTGACATAGCAAGTTATAGCGCATGACAGATAATGTACTATGTGTTGATGCGTCCGTATTTCTGTAAAATATTGATAGTAGCGACACTTTCTAATAAAAGATATAATACAAATAAAAAAGGGCAGGAATAACTCAACATAAACTACAAAGCATGACCTTTACAAACATAACATATAATACAACATATAATACAATAAATGTCATAACAATGAACAAAAAAAATTAACAAACCAGCTACAAAAACAAGACCATCTACCCCGACAGACTGTCGCTTTGAACAAATTATATAACAACACACGTTTTGCATGTTATGCATCGGAGTTGCAGCGGAAATGCATTTACAATGGTTTGTCAGGAAATTAGATCTCGCTGCACAATCTTAATGTGTTACATTTATCGGAACTCTCGTCACATTAATATTTTATACCTGCTTGATGTTCAGTTAATATCCTCGCTCGTTGAATAATTGAATAAAACACAACGTTTTATGCAACAATTACTATGTACAAGCGGTCATTGTATTTAGAATTGCATTTTTGTGTTTACTTTCACTGTGTAGAGCGCCCTTTTTCGAACAACAAATTTACAATTGTTCAGTTAATCTATCTAGTTTCCCTGCTTTTGTATACCACCAAACATGCTTTAATGATCACAGGACATACTTCCTCTATACCAACGTATACTTATTTCTGACCAACCTGTTTCAATATTGATCCTAGACTCCCTTTAATAAACATACACGTTATTCAATTATAATGCATATGTCGTACTTAAATTGCTGTTCTAATTCATTAATATCAGACATCGATTCAAAATAACCAAAAAACATTTATTGAACTTTTCGTTTGACCATTGTTTAATGTCTGGATGACAAATTAATCACCCATGCATGTGATACAATTGTTTAGAAATCAATGTTGAATCCACACGAGATACCAAAGTTATTATCTACACAAGTATGTCTATAAAAGGTCCCAGATATTTGAACGTACAGAAACACCGGAGAGCAAATTGAAAGGCTCCTGGTAGGCGAGGAGGCACGGCATTGTAGTAAATATGTTTGTTACAATATGGCTAAATTATTATTTTATGCTTGATTTCGTTACCTTTACAGAATTGGAAGAAATGAAATCATGGGTTGCTGTGCTGTGGGACCGCGGTATGTTGGTACTGGCAGAGACCATTGGTACGAAATGCTGGAGAATACAAGGAAACCAGTAGCGCAATGGTACTCACTACAAGAACATGTGCCGTATACAGAATATAAAAGCAGCGGTGGCAAAGGTTGCTTTAGATATCGTCAGGCCACCACAGATTCCACGTGCAGTGAGGATACACAGTGAAATATGTATTTGGTATTCGTATTAACATTAATTGTTACATAATCACCGTACCATTTCAGTTTACAAAATCATGAACAAAGGAAAGTGTAGAATAACATTGGCTGTCTATTGGTAGATTGAAGTCTTTTTTTTAGTTTAGCCACGTCCATATTCAAAGAGCTCTGGTTGAATTTGGCCTATGCGTAACCTACTTTCTGATCACGAAACTACCATATCATGGAATTCCGGGCATCATACAGGTGGTCGGCATCCAGTGGATGACCAACTGATCATATCAGAACAGACCGGGTTTCGAACATCCGACTACCTGAGGCAGTTGCCTTGACCGCTCGGTCATGGAGTTGGGACCCTAACAACTTACAGCCCGATGGTTCAATTACTTGCAAACGGTACAAAAAGAAATATACTCAAAGTTTATCACATGCATTCTAGATATTGTTTCATAAGAATGACATAATTATGTATTTGTTTTGACTTTCGGTGCGGACAATAGTATGCATACTGCAATAAAAGTATACTCTACTGAAATGTATAGTTTAAAAGATTACCTTAAATTATTATCTATTTTGTTAATAGTTTGTAATTATTTAGTGTATGCTTGTATGGATGTTTATGGCCAATATGTGAAAATTTGTGCGTTTCCTGTTGGTTAATGAAAAGCTTATGACAATTGATGACTCAGAATGCCATACAATTTACATTTTTTGAAGACACATAGCTCATTCATTTGAACTTCATATTCATGTGCGGTGAAATATTTGCATTTATTAAGACTGATTTGCTCGATGTAGATTATGAAACAAGTTCCTCAAATTTAGTCATCTATGCTTTTAAATTCTGAGCAAGAGACATATACTTATTCCATTTGTGTTTTGTCTACGGTTTGTCACGGCTGCGGATGAAACAACACGCACCACCCTTAAAAAATTGTAAATACCTGTACAACTCACCACACATACTTGGGTTCGTTTGTATGTTTCAACTGCAGTGAATGTACTGTGCCTAAACAAAACTTTACATGTGCTAACTTATCTAAGTTATGTTTGGAAAAACGATAGTTCATTTACTGTTTGTATATTATGATAGACTTTGACAATGTTAGTAAATGTACTTTAATTTAACTATATATTCTTTTTGATAAATGTAACCATATGTGCTCTTATATTTACAAATGTAACTCTGTGTGTTGTTCAGTACTTATTTTTCTCACAATACAGGTTGGCTTTTGGCGCTAACCGCGGTTACCATTGTTGAACCAGAGCCCGCCAAACTGATAGATGTTAAACTATTGTCGAATGAACGCTTTTGTTCTTGCCTAATCTCGAAACTACTCAAATGTACGTGTGGGTTTTGCCGACTGGTGAAACCATATACAGTTAGCGCCAAAACCAACTCTTAACTATCAATTTTATTTCCAATGTACTATATTTTGAATATTTTGTCCCCACTTGGCTCGCGTTTATAATCTGTTTTTTAACTTTAGAAGCTGCATAAATGATAAATGCAGATGGATACCCAATTTAACCTTAATACGATGCTTGCTTGTTTGTGATAGTGTGCACTGTTCGTCCCCTTATGATATATATGTATGTTATAATATAGTTCACGTTAAGGACTGTGTGGTAGAATATCATTCTCTACATTGATACCAGGCTATTTCTTGTTAAAGCGAATACGAAATAAGCTTAGTACCATACTTAATTCTTACATATTGCGGACCGATATGGTTTGTTGGAGTTCATTAATTTCACCTTTGGTGGTAAGAATTGAGGCGGCACTGCAGTATACTAATACTTAGCTTATTCATCATACAACACATGATAGTAACATGTTTTGCCGTATGTTTTGAATGACCTTCGTATCTCCACAAGTATTCACGTAGCGTTGTGAAACTTCATACTCAATATGTCGTTATACGGATACTTGTATTTGCTTGTACAACGTTTAAATAAAGTAAGAGCTTTTGTTTACCTGGCTTTCGTGAAATATTTTCTTGTTGACTATGAATAGAGTCTGCATCGTTTATTGCCATGTCTGTATTAACTAGTGACATTCATGTATATGAAAACCATTGTGTAAATTGTTTGCATTTTATTTTTATATCAAACACTATTATCACAATCAAATGTTTTATGTGTTAGGCATTGATATCAAAATATTGAGCTCGTGTTTTGTACATGTCTATTTGTTGTGTGTATAACGTATGTTTTAATTCATATTGTGACTCACGATTATTGTTAAGTGTTAATACCATGTTGCCCCCGTTACATAATAAATATATTTATATTCTGAAACATTCTTTGTTATGTGTTGTATAAACCAGATGTATACATGTAATTACTTATGCACAATAGCGGCGTAGTCACACTAGAACCTATAACGACAACCTATGACGAACGTATGAAGATAGAAATACGCTGACATATGCTGAGGACGAGATGACCGGACACAAAAATTAGATAGCAAGTAAGTTAGTTAGTAAATACCGTATTTACCGAGGCCACATTTGTGGTTTCCGAATCTTCCATTTCGGCCTCATTCGGCCTTATAAATACTCGACGGATTGTTAACATAGCACTAAAACTTATGGTCAACTTAAATCTAATTTGTACACCGCGTATACATAGTAACGAGTATCGTATATGGATAATTTGACTTGATCCTGACCTTTATGCATGAATGTATTACTGAGTTGAAAACATACGTTTCCGCTAGCAGACCTTGCAATATCGGTCCTTCAGATTACTGTTGGTATTACATCTCGAGCGTCTTCATGATACTTCCCGCTTATAAAAACATACGTCAACTGGTACTTGAAATATAGACAATAGATCAATTGTTTAGTTATGCTCATAGAAGATCGAGAGTCGTGTCAAATTCTACGTAGGATACTTTATCGTACTTATCGTACACGACTTACACAGGCAAAAATAATTTAGTCAAACGTATGCATATTGTATGCAATGCTTGTGCTTGTGCACGCACACTTTGAACCGAATCGGTGTACGACGGCGTACGTCAACGTGCAATTAATTTGTGTAAAACTTACCCACAACGTATCACACATACACTAGTTAGCGTGTTTGCAAACTTCTCTTTCGCTCGGCATACTTTGTAGTTGGGACATATTCACAAGCTCACCAGTTACTTGCCATGGTTTTAAAGGCACTCCAAAATGAGCACTTACTCGCCCCAAGTATAGATCTACATGTAAAACATGAACATCTAATTCATACATTAAGAAAGTCACCCGACATAATACATACATAATTCCATAGTTACAAAATAGTATTGATCAAAGTTAAATAAGTTATGAATTATGTACACTTTATGTAAACTAGAGTAGGCGTTTGGACGTGCATCGATATTTAAGATATATAGTCAACAAGCAATACAGAAGTCCCCTACCGGTTTTTGACCTGATGGGACTATATGTTTGCCCTCCTTCCGTCCGTCCGTCCGTCAGTCCGTCAGTCCGTCCGTCCGTCCGTCATTCCGTCAAACATCTGTATCCTGATATAACACAACCAGTTTCCAAGCTAGGTTTATGAAACTTGGTATGTGGATAGGTGGCAATAAGGGGATAATGCACGTTCAAACATATTTTGATTCCGACCATAATTGGGGTTGTTATGGCAACAGAAACATTGAAAATTACTTAAAACCGGTAGGGGACTAATAAATATATACAGTCACGTGCATGTGTATCTAGCTTGACCACATTATCGAGACGTAGCTGTGTATCTTATTGCCTAACCGTCGCCAGATATACTTGCATATTGCCTAACCGTCGCCAGATATACTTGCATATTGCCACTATGTCAAAGTAAATCAGTTGGGGTGTCATTTTATAACCATTCTGAAAACACAACACATGGTTCCAATATACACATACATATTTCCCATTCGTGTCGGTGCAGTTAATATTCTAACCTTTTTACGGGTCAACATATTTCCTTGCAGGTATTGGGAAATGTGATACATGTATGATAAAATGGCGGAGTTAACCTTAAATAAATCGTTAACAAATAAAGATTGCTTCTTATTGTGATGCCTACGTACTGATTGGCCTTAACCCACACCACGCTACTTTAACGTATCTGTGTACTTAACAGGGAAATCTCCGCATTTTAGCATTACGAGTCTTACACGATGTGTGAGAATGGAAACGAGACAAAAGTGCATGATATTCTTGCCACTATTGTACCAAATTTCCGACAATAAACACATTTTGACTTGACTTGACCTGAGTCGCAGTTGTATGGGTTGAACGTTACCTGGAAAGCTTAAACGACGACAATGTGTCATTGTATGCTAAATGCGGCGCATGGATAGTCGGCGTTTAGCTGTCGACTAGGTAGTATATCAATACTTGTCCATGTGACTACGTCATATATACAAGCTAGTGTAAGACGGACAGGGATGTTGGCTTGATCTATATATATATCAAAGTTAAAATAGGACCGGTGTAGCATTCAAAAGTCATTCTAAAGAAATAAAAGATCAACTCGAATAGCAGAAAGCGATGCGCATGCAACTTACGCACTGTAAAAACTCACGAAAGGCAAATATCCCTTAACTGTTTAGGCTCAAGGCAATACACATTTGGCTGCCTCAGAAATAAAATAACTAAAGTGGTACCCGTAAGTATTTGTTTATTTGAACAGTATTTCGTTGCGATCCTCCATTTAAATGCACTGTTGCATCAGCATATTTTGACTTTTTCTGAAATCTCTGAGCTACTTTCTGAAGACCATAATACGTATGTATTCCTTTAATGAAATCGATCGAACGAACATAATGTATCGTCAGATACAATATCGCGACCGTGAACCTTGACGTACACTGTAAGTAGTTTTAAATTGAGTTAAAAACGATTTACATTGTCAGATATTCTTACTTGAATCTCGTGAGTATTCAAAATGGTTTTAAAACGGATCAGAATGTATGACCTTCGGTGGTGATATGTTGAAACTGTGAACAATACATCAGTCAATTGAAATAATACAAACTATTGCGAACAGTTATGGTCTAATCTACACCACTGCTCTTACGAAGATCGGTTTCCAAGGTTACAATGATACAAAAGGTCACAATAGTTTAATGACAATAGTTGAACCACATGTCCTAGTCCGCTTACATTGTATTTATATAATTATACGTATGTATGTTCATATTTTATGTGTATGTTTTAGTGTGTGTGCTGTATAGTGTGTTATGTGTGAAGGTATAGCAACTGTTGTCTGTGCTTTTGTATTTAAAATTGTTTTGAACATGGACTATAATGGTCGAAATCAAATGTGTATTGCACATTGCGTTGACTGAAATAACATTCTTCTTATACTTCCACTACTTTGACTAATTCTAGTGAAGAGAGTAGCGGTGTATGTTGCTGTTCTTGTGCTTTCAAATCAAATGTTTGTCTTAAGACAATATAAGTTCCAAAATTACTGAATCTGCCTGTATGTTAATAATTTTAATGCGCCGTTCATTGTAACAATAACAAATACATTATCTAATGTTCACAGAGTCCAGATACCATGAGTAAAACACTCTACACAGTATTTAAACCAGATGCAATAGATAAGTGTATAAAGGAAAGGTATCATTACAATTAAAGGAGTAGTAACAAACGATAACAAACAAGCTGGACCTAATCAACTTATTCACAAGAAACAATGCAAGACGCATACACTTTGAAAGAAATCATATAAAGATGAATGAAGACATACAAAGACATACATACAGAGGGCGAAAGTTAATAAATGGTTTAATACTAGTAATCACTTTAGAAATTGATGCATAGTGATGATAGGCAACCTAAAATTGATAAGACATTTTTTCTTATAAAAAAACAGTCAAAATATAGTGAAATTATTTTCATATTTTCAGTAATAATTAAATTGTGTTTGATAAACAAGCAGTATCTCATGCGTTTGTCAATAATATGAGTCAATATCTAGCTATATAAACCCCTTTCTGAATGGCAATTCGAGTCTTTAATACGACATTGATACAAACCCTCCCTTTGTTACAAGAACCATATGATATGACAGTTAAGCATATATTCATAAACCAATAAGGAAGCTATATTCAGCCAAATTCAAATAATCGACCCAATTTTGAAAAATAGTTGTCCCTCGAATTTGCCTGTTTATAACTTCTGATGTAAGGGTTATGCATAAATATTTTCTATTATTGTAGCATGTCTAACGACTTAGGACGACTTTGCTAGATTTGTAGCAATGTACGACTCGAGGAAACTAATTTTTGATGGCTAGTAAATGGAGAGGGTATAGCGTTTTCGCATGTCGCTTGGCTGACTTGTTGACTTTCATTGACGAAAAGTGTACATTATGTATATTCAATACGTAATAATGCCGTGTTTTCACATACTCGGTATGACATGGTATCAAAAACTGAAAGGCTTTGATGAATAACTTGCATTTTCTAACTTTCCGTTCACATTATGCCCTGTCGCTTGATTTCTTGTTTCCTACCGTAACTATTTTGATAAGGTCTTCATTTTACAAATGAGTAGCTTAAATTGTGATTTATATGTATGAAAGTGTAGCAATGACACCCTATCAGCAAATATGAGATACTTATTTCACTCACATACACTTATATTACATATATCAAATTTGTAAATCATGGTTTCGTTTGTCCAAATATTTTCCCTTTCTCCGTAACCATCTTTTCATACATAATCAACCGTTGTAGATAAAACTTGGCTTTGGTTCTACATAAACGAGACATAGTTATTTCCAAAAAGTGTTTTAAACCACACTTTTAATGAAATACTTATTGAATATATCGAATTAAACATGCAAATTTTACCCTCCGTAACTATTTCCTCCGTAACCAAATTTAGTGTTCGTAATATGTAACGTTATATCGCATATAAGCCCTCATAAAACATTGTTTAATGTATTGATATCTCTACAATATACTTTTCTGCTTAGCACAAGCCCCTGATAAAGGTCGGTTGATGCCTCACAGTTTAAAAATGCAGTTTTAATCTACACACCAACTTCTATTTAAATTCATCATTATTTTAAAACTGTAATTATGTGTTCAAAAAGGCAATGTTTTAGTTTGCAATTTCTGTTTACAGTTAGTGCATGATGAATCAAAGTTATAGGCAATGAATTTTCATTTATGAAACAGTTGTACGTGCATTGTACATGTGTATAAAATCGGTTATGTAAAAGCTACGTATCTTGATCCTATGGAAGAATAATCGCTTTTTGGTACTTTGATTTCATCAACTTAATAATTCCATGGTCATCTGTGTTGTAGTTGTAGTAAGGGTTCACTGTTAAAATGCAGGAATGTTATATTTAAACATTCCTGAAGAATAAGTACCTATATAATATATTCATTTTTTGATATGTTGCCAGAATTGAGCCAGATATTGTGTTTGCAAAAACGAGCGATGCAGATCTGATACATTCGCCTGATACTTAACAGACTTTAATATAACATATTGGAGGTTATTCCCGACCTTTGAAGTACATGTATGCTTATTTTGGAGCAGGTTTTTGTTTTATTTTTACCAAAGCTATCTGCTTTGATCAATCTGTAAATTGCGGCTTATGTGCTAAATTAAATGACAAAAACGTACCTTCCAGCTGTATATCTTTGTATAAATAACTAGGACAATGCAGAATGTAATATATATGTATCTTTAAAAGACCTTTAAGTTATACTAGATCTATGCTTTCCAAAGCATGTTTGTTTCGATTTATTTAATCTTTTTTTGCGATCACGTTTGGCTAAACCTGTCGTACTATTACATGGCAATACATTAAAAACAAACTTTAAATTTGTTAAAAAAGGCATATTTACCTTATTGGTCATTTACCATTATTTATAAAAACCGTGCGCAGCTAATATTAAGTGCCCCCATGAAAAGATGAAAAGGGGGAACGTAATAGAAAAACATATTCATCAGTTCATGTCTCAAAAGGTTTGTAATTCGAAGCATCGTCAGTTACATTACAGAATGTCACACGACCACTAAGTGCCAGTGTTGGTTTCCGATTCTCTTTATTCCAGGAGACTTTGTTTTGGAATAGTGACACATAATTTACAGTCAGGCAGGAAACTTGTTTAAAAAGTGCTAGCCAAGTGTGTTCATGTTATAAAATTGCTTCAGTGGGCCTCATCGAGCATGGCATATCGAGGATGGCATATCGAGCATGGCATATAGAGCATGGCATATTTCAAATACAGCTCCATTTCAACATGGGAGTATCAACCGTTCGAATTGAGCTCATGAGTAGCTGTATAGGAACGTTTTGTTTGAATGGGCCCTATTTGATATGACGTCACCTCGGGAACTGCACATTGTGCGTACGATCGCAAACGCGGCTCACTGCATTATTTTAAAGGTATCGAGACAACTACCTTACTTTACACTATATCCGGGACTGGTTGTTCTTCTCTGTATACACAGTGGGTATAACCTACAAACCAAACAGTATCCGAAGATTTTGCCTATATTCTAAAGAATTAAATACAGTAGTGAATAGAAAATTCAAAGCCATTTAGTTTCTGAACGGTGGCACTGCCTGTCACTCACACAAGAGACATAACATAATGTATATATCATCCGTATCCCGAAAACAATAGAGAGGTTGCGATGCGAACGTGTACGATTACTTGTACGTGTAGCTGCCCGTACAAGTGTAAGTACACGTTGCAATTAGATTTGGCTTGCGAAACACAAAGCACACGTCGTGTAAAACCACATGACAGTTGTAACATGATTTCTTCGTGAATTGATAAAGATTGTTTACATAAGCTCAATGAGACTACAGTCGATGAAATCTTAGGTTTCCCGTGCATACGCATACCTGTGTGCCATAGTACACATTAAGTTTCGTCTGTCACACGTTCGTTACTTGTAGAAACTACACATACCTGTATGACGAAATACGCAAACATAGTTTTCACGTGCACGTAGACGTTACACGTTGCCTTTCGCAACCTCTCTAATATGTGTAATATACCTGTACGGGTACCACTTGCATCCCTGCGTTTAACAATGATTTAAATGCCTGTATATTAGGTTAGCCATGGTCATGAATCTGTGACGAAAAGTTAATTGTCATTGAGCATGTTTTGTTTCACAAAGTTAATTATAGTTACTAGTTTTATTTGAAGAAACTATTAAATGTCCATCAGTTGATTGCTTCATTTACACATATTGAGTTGTGGAATTGATTAATCAAATTAAATTCTAATTATTTATTAATCAATAGAATCATACGTTAATATCCTTTAAAATCAGGCACATTAATTACAAAGCTCAATAATAATTGTTTGGCAGCTGGTTTTACTGGTTGCATGCTTAAGGAAACACATAATACATGCATGCAATATCCAAAAACACGTACGAGGATTTCACAACGTAGTACTCGTATGCATTGCTTTAAAAAATTAAAAGACTGTCGTTTTAGACAAAAACGTATTGTTTGTGCAATATTGTATGTGCATTCCGTGTCCGATTTTTTTTAATCTGTGAGACTAGCCTTACATATAACCCATACAATCAAAGTTCATTGTTTCCAGTGCATGTTCTCATGGTATATAATGAGGGAATTTACACATGCAGAGTATTGAACAAATAGTATTTGATGTAATTTGATTTTATCGCCATTAATCCCAGATTTGAGATATTTAACATTATGCTATATTTTTGTTTTTTTGTTTTATGTCCCTTTCTTATCGTGCAAATTATTTTGAAGAGGACAAACGCCTCGGATTGATGTTGCCGTTCTATGCAATATCGCGTCATGTCAAAACATGTATAGATGACATTTGTCAAATAATTTGATCAGTTCTAATTTTGTTGGCATGCATACATTTTTTTATATTAAGTCAGACAGGGAATAATACTGATATAAACTATTTTCTGTGCTCGGCTAGTTAAGCTGAGTGCTGCTTTCCCTGTCGGACTTAATATTATCTTTTTGTAAATATTTAAAGCCAAACACATCGACCACAGGAAGATTCAGCTTTACATAAATATAACATCGGTTTATACAAGGAAACAGTCATCACAATACATTTAACATGATACCATTATATGCAAATAATATACGACCTGACAAATATCATCGGTTTATGATTTCACTGGATTGTCGCGATGGTGTAACGTATATAATAATGCACGGTTGTTTAAAATAACTCCGTCGTTCGGCTTTATCAAATTTAAGCGAGACTGCATATTAGATTATTATACCCCATGGGAATATATTGGCAGACAAAATCTTATAATATAGCGACTATGAGTGATTGCGGTTGCGGTTTTGAACTAAAATATCTAACATGGTATCTAATTTTGTTCTGATAGCTGTCTTTATGCAACCACCATTATGTGGTTTGTTTTTGTGTTCTAATATACAATAGTGTGCTTGTTTTTCAGCATCGATTGTTAGAATGAAAGCCTTTAGTGCGCCTAGGATAATGTAATGAGTAAACAAACATGAATCGATTTGGACAACTATTACTAAATTATTTTTTTCCAAATAACTAAGTAGTAGTAAAGATACGGTCATGTTTGTATTACAACACCACTGATACGGTACATATATCGAGCACGGCCAACTGATTTACTCGCCTGACGTCTAAGTAAAGACATGGCCGAAATAAATGGAACTCAATGAAATATGTCCTGGCAAATACAGGTACGTAACGTCACAGCGCCTGGCTGTGAAAGTGCTAATATTTTTATGTGGGATCCCCGCGTGAGCGCTCAACACAACAGTGACCTTAATCTATTCGATAAGTGCCATTCGGTTATATACATTCGAACTGTATATTGCAAATACGTTTAAGTCTATTTTAGAAACCATTTTCTCGAACTGTGCTGAACTCCACAGACAGTTAACATGTCATCATCGAGTGTAACAACTGAACTACAACATAATCTAACCCTGCAATACGTGTTGTGTAACATCACAGTGAGTTATTCGATTTCAAAAATGGTGCCACTTAAAATCAATCGATAGGAAAAACAATTTCATTGCGTAATGACACAAGTAGCATATTTACAAACGTCTGGCATGGCGGGTATTCATATGCCTTCATTTTCTTATGGAGTTATGATAAACAAATCGTTCAATTAGTTATGAAGAAGTTATACATACATGTTTGATAACTTGATTCTTCATTACATGTATTGAAACTGAAGTGGGTTCAAACATCAGTCATGAAATGTACAGGATTTCATTTTATAGTATATTATATTAGTATAACATGTGCATTAACATTGTTGAACTGTATAAGCATGGATACAACTGTAAAGTATATCTATGAGCGAGATGTTACTAGATCGTTATGGAAGGGTCAATTTGTACTGGTTAGGATACAGACCAGGAAAAAAACAATTACGCAAACCGGCCGCCGACTATATCAATGAAAGTTTGTTTAGAACGGCGACAAACCCGAACCAACATAATTTGTAGACAGCATTCACCATTTGTGAATTCGTCTGCAGAGCAATTCTGTTTACCATTCAAGGAATTTGCAGTTCAAATACAACTGTATTATTTGAATTTTGATAAGGGAAATTAATGCTTACCTTGTTCGGCTGCTAATTAGTTTTTTTAGTTTTCAAAACGATTATGTTTCTTAAATTGATAGATGCACACAATCCTTCCAAAGCATTATGAAATGATCGAACTGTACGAGTATCAATATCTAATGACGATGAGAGAGTAATCTAAATATAGTGATCACAATGATTATTTCAGAATATGTTATTACATAATGAGCAAAGTCCAAGTTATAGCTTTCCTTCCGAGTCTAGTAAAAAACTGACGAATTCGTTTCAAATTGGAAGCGCGTGATATACCCCCACGTGGTCCTAAATTATAAACGAAACATGAATACATGTGCATGTAATTGCATATGACACATCAGTTTTATGAAGACAATAGATAGATAGATAGATATTTTATTCATCCTCCAATTTAGGAGAGCATATATAACATAATACATACATCAAACAAAACATGGCATACAGTACAATACAATGCTTAATATGTACACGCAATTCATTTCATACACATCCACTAATATTACACATAGACACGCGTACGTACGTACACATACGCACACAAACGCACACACACATCCACACACCCCATAAAGACAGCCCACACGCACACAAGCACGCACACATACACTGTCATTGTCATACACGCGCACGCACACGCACGCGCACGCGCACACACACACGCACACACACACACTCGCACACACACACACAAACACGCACACACACGCTCACTAATTCCACCACTGAAAGATCACCTAGACAACGAAACGAAACAGCTAGATGATCTAGGATGGAATTGTAATTTAATGATAGGTGATATATAGATTTAACATTATTAATACTGTTGAAAGACTTGGTTGCATCTAATTCCGTGGATTACATTTACGAGAAATGAACACCATTGATATCGGTAAGGTTATGGTACATGTATCTTGCATGGCTAAAACATTGGAGATTTAATATTCAAGTAATTTAATGGGTTTACAGAAGTAGTACTGATTTGTATGAACAAAAAGGTACAAATCATAACTGCTTATCCCTGCATAACTTAACTAGGTATATCTATTAAATTATCTCTGATAGATAAAAGAACAACATAATCTAACCTTTAGCAAAGTGAAGTGTATACATGCGGTTATATTTTCCTGAACAATGATTTAAACATAGAACAGACATGTTTTGCCAACTGATAATGACCGTACCTAATGTTACATATAGTCATTTTCAAAACAAAATCAAGTTGTTCACCATGAGGTAAGTGTGTCCAGCGTATATATGTCTTGACCCCACATGACTCAATAATATAGTTCCATATCTCTGTTCTCACTGATGTCGAATTAGGACAAAAATTCATACTATGATGGATAATATCTTCACAGTATACGTGACATTTTGGACAGACTTCATTATACATTCTAGAGTAAAGTTTTCCGATTACAGAAAGGATAACACACAACGTCCACCTGTGTTGTGGGAAACCAATTGAGATAGTCCATAGTTCAGAGGGATATCCGGGATTCGGAAGGAGATATGCACTGTGTTCCGATTGTCGCTTTGCTATCAGGTTCGCTAGACGCTGTTGTTTTACAGGTTCTACGATAATACGCTTCAGCTTCGTCTTCCATTCCAGTTTGTTAGGAAACTGCCCACTAGAACGAAATTCGTTAACGTCATTGATGAGGTTGTACTTCTGAACCAAAGTGAATGCATCCGGAATAAAACCCTGTGTTTGTCTATCATTGTTCATAAAACTCGTCAACCTATTGATGAATATCTGTTTCACTAAGTACCTACACGGGAGTCTACAAAGTTGACCGAAAAAGGTCAGCTTTTTATAGTGAATCATTGTTTCGATGGAGTCGATGTCTATAGATGCCAGTGAAAAATCCGTACTGGTACTAATGTTCAATGATTGAATTGTCTTCACACAAAACCTATGGGCGGTTTCTATATGAGCAAAATCACGCTCTGCATAATTGTTCCATAACTCACTACCATATAGGGCTTTCGGTAATACTATTGATTGATAGATTGTCCTCATTGTTAGAGGGTTTAGCCCGTGAGGATGTAGTCCGCTATTGAGCAAACTTAAAAATGTCCCGCGCAGTTTGACACAGGCGTCTTGGATAGATTTCTTCGTAGATAATTGACTGTCACAATTTATTCCTAGATGTGTGTAGTTTTTTACTTCCATGATTTCTTCAGGTCCGAGATTCCATTTACGGTTATTATTTACATTATGCTTGTTTTCGTTGAATACGATGATTCCACATTTACTAGGATTGTATTGGTATCTCCATTTGTTCGCATAGTTGTTACAGATTGTCATCATACCGGACAGTCCAATATTAGAAAATGATACCAGTATCATATCGTCCGCAACAGTCAAAGCACACGCGTTCATGTTAAATAAACAAAACCCAAGCTTGCTCGCTTCAAGCTCCTCTATCAGTCCATTTATGAAACACAGGTACAACATAGGCGAACTTTTACTACCTTGTCTCGTACCTTGACGTATATCGAAGATTTTCGACAAATATCCACGATGTCTCACCCGACTGGTTGCATCTCTGTAGAGCTCCCTAAAAGCTAAAAACGATGTACTGTCAATGTTGGTTTGCAGGAGTGTATATAACAGGCCTTCATGCCAAACCCGATCAAATGCCTGACGACCGTCAAGGTAACACACGTACAGGTTGCTTTTATTTTCACGCGCGAAAAACACACACTCCCTGAGTGCAAATGATGTCATCATACATCCTAGGTGTTCCTGGAAACCGCCTTGCTGCACATTGATCTTTTCTAGTAATTTATCTTCACACCTTTCAAGTAGCACTAACTCGTACAGTTTCAAGATACACGATGTTAAACTTATTGCACGGTAGTTGTTCGGGTCGTCCTTCTTTTTATTACCTCCCTTATGTAGTGTTATTATTATCCCTCTTTTCATTTCGTCCGGCACGTATGCTGAACGTAGCATGTGGGTAAAAATGTTAGCCAATACAGGTGATAAAATGTCACAACCAAGTCCGAGATGTTCGTAAAATATATGATCATGTCCGCAAGCTTTTCCTTTCGGCATAATCTTGATGATTTTCCGGATCGTATCGGGTAGCACTGTAACTGTCGTATCTGGAACGCACGATTGTATATTGTTTGATACATAGTTTGTTACATAATTATGCCATTCTGAGTCAAACTCAGCACAATGAGATGGTGTATATAAGTTTTTGAAATAGTTTCCCCATTGTTCAGTTAAATCTTGACAGTCTCTATAAACACGTTCGTTAAACTTAATACCTGCTCCAGAATTGTTCTTACAGTGTTTCTTCCGGCTGTTAACCATCTTCCAAAATCGGTAAGAATCAACTTCTGCTGTTTTGTCTATCTCCAGGTCTAGTTGTTGTAGGTATTGTCTTATATGAAAATTATGAGTGCGTCTGAATTCACGTTTGGCAGATTTGTATTGCTGGTAATATTCATTCCGTTTGTCACGCGGTCTACCTGCTGCACACCATGAACACCTCTTTTCCCACATGTGGTTATGAGCTGATTTTAGACTATCATTCCAGTATGGTTTAAGATATGGTCTGTATTTGGACACTGGCAAACAAGTGGTTGCGTTTGTAATAACGGTGGTAAGTGTTTGGTACGCATTGTCTATACCGCCATGGTCTAATGAACTACTCCCCAATCCCTTAAACCTTGAATCATTCTCTAATATAGACACAAAATTATGCTTATCACTAGCACTGACTTTTCTCCAATTAACCCTAGGTTGTGCGCTTACACGTTGAAGACGATGCACTTCACTTATATCGGAACAGTGAGAAAAATTTAATGATGCTAATATAGGTCTATGGCGGGATACATTAAAACATGCATCATCAACAATTTCACAATGTTTCAAACAATCAAGTGATTCAACAGGCATAAAAACATAATCAATCAAAGAACACGACATGTTATCATACGATACAAATGAGTTATTAGCTCCAATACAACAATCAAGTTTGTTTACAGCAACAAGATTAGTGTCACGTAAAAAATTGAACATCATAGTTTGCCTTGAACAATTGCCCTTTGATTTTAAATCAACATTGAAGTCACCTATAAATACAGGTATACCAACATCAGCATATATTGACCATATATTATACAACTTATCAATATATTCCCTAAATACATCTATAGAATGGTTACTACATGGAAGATATACCTGGAAAATAAACATATATAAGTTGGGTTGCAGTTGTAATTGTATACCAATTATACGATCGTCCTCAATTGGGAGAGGTGTGATGAAACAGTCTAAAGTATGGTGCCAAAAAATGGCCACTCCTCCTTTACCAACTTTCCTTTTACTAGGTAATAATAAACTTTTATCTGATACAGCATGACACATGTAGTCACTAGAAAGACTGTTAAGAAAGAAAATATTATGTTCATATAACCAATGCTCACTAATACCACAAATATTGATTCTGTGTTGTTTCAAAGCATCACATAAATAAGTCGCCGATGACATAATGCCAGTAGCGTTCCATGTCATTAGTTTAAGATTTGTGTTCATATTACAATACAAATATACAATGATCTAATCCACTGATAATGTCTGATACATATTGTAGTCACTCAGTGGCGGCCACTCTTCCGCGTCCATGCATGCATGAGGGGTCACCGTTTCACACATCTGGTGTGTGTGACAATGGGTTATGCTGGAACTGTTAGATGAACGAGCACGACGCTCTGCACGGGTAAGCCATGGGGCACATGAGATGTATCTAGGCCAAAATCCGGGATCAAGTACTAGATTACAGTTTTCATTGGAGTGTATATTTAAACGAATAATGGCCCTGTTTGAGTTACCACGAATTGGAATTACCCTTATTGAAGACACAGATGCGCCTCTATTTGTCACAAAATTGTTCAGGTACTTAAGTGAAACAGATTTACGAAATCCTCGCACACAAAATCTCTTCGTTGGTAGTGTCGCGTGCCAGTCAAATTCGTCATACTCTCTCGTATCGCGCTCTTGTCTAGTAGACACCCTGACAGGAATTGTCTTCATATTAGGAAAAGAGTAATTTCGAATAGCTTTCACCTTTTTATTCACATTATAGATAACGTCATTTGTCGTATGAGATGTGTTGCTGCTGGTAGTTCTATGAATACCATGATTCTGATTCACAGTATTATGATCAGTGTATGCCCCACTGTTCGGAGTGTTGCATCCTTCAATACGATTACCTGCATATGAAATGCAAGTGTTTGTCGACGGCTGTTGAACTTCATCTTGGAGAGTATGGGTTACCTTGTTTCTGGGTGTGGTATATTCTGGTAATACCGGAGTACCAGGAATATTTGTAGTAACACCAGAGTGTGCCGTATTTTCGTTAGCACTGTTGTCTGGTGTCGGGAGGGGCCTATTGTCTTCCAGGAAGGTAGACTGGATATTGTCTGAGATAGTGCCTTCGTCTGTACACTCTGTATTGCAGTATGGCTGCTGCAACTTAGATGAAAAACTGTCACCACAATTTTCACTAAGTTTGGTTATTGCCACAACCCCAGCCGTATCCAAAAACTTATCTAAAGAGTCTATCCTAAGCTCGATTGCATTTAGCTTTACGTTGAGTGAATGTTCTAGATTCCGACCAACATCAATAGCCGACGTGCATTCTGCTATAGTATCACATACGGACTGTTTACAATTGAATATATCTTGGCGAATGCTATCTACGGTACTGCAGACAGATTTGCATGCTTAAGGAAACACATAATACATGCATGCAATATCCAAAAACACGTACGAGGATTTCACAACGTAGTACTCGTATGCATTGCTTTAAAAAATTAAAAGACTGTCGTTTTAGACAAAAACGTATTGTTTGTGCAATATTGTATGTGCATTCCGTGTCCGATTTTTTTTAATCTGTGAGACTAGCCTTACATATAACCCATACAATCAAAGTTCATTGTTTCCAGTGCATGTTCTCATGGTATATAATGAGGGAATTTACACATGCAGAGTATTGAACAAATAGTATTTGATGTAATTTGATTTTATCGCCATTAATCCCAGATTTGAGATATTTAACATTATGCTATATTTTTTTTTTTTGTTTTATGTCCCTTTCTTATCGTGCAAATTATTTTGAAGAGGACAAACGCCTCGGATTGATGTTGCCGTTCTATGCAATATCGCGTCATGTCAAAACATGTATAGATGACATTTGTCAAATAATTTGATCAGTTCTAATTTTGTTGGCATGCATACATTTTTTTATATTAAGTCAGACAGGGAATAATACTGATATAAACTATTTTCTGTGCTCGGCTAGTTAAGCTGAGTGCTGCTTTCCCTGTCGGACTTAATATTATCTTTTTGTAAATATTTAAAGCCAAACACATCGACCACAGGAAGATTCAGCTTTACATAAATATAACATCGGTTTATACAAGGAAACAGTCATCACAATACATTTAACATGATACCATTATATGCAAATAATATACGACCTGACAAATATCATCGGTTTATGATTTCACTGGATTGTCGCGATGGTGTAACGTATATAATAATGCACGGTTGTTTAAAATAACTCCGTCGTTCGGCTTTATCAAATTTAAGCGAGACTGCATATTAGATTATTATACCCCATGGGAATATATTGGCAGACAAAATCTTATAATATAGCGACTATGAGTGATTGCGGTTGCGGTTTTGAACTAAAATATCTAACATGGTATCTAATTTTGTTCTGATAGCTGTCTTTATGCAACCACCATTATGTGGTTTGTTTTTGTGTTCTAATATACAATAGTGTGCTTGTTTTTCAGCATCGATTGTAAGAATGAAAGCCTTTAGTGCGCCTAGGATAATGTAATGAGTAAACAAACATGAATCGATTTGGACAACTATTACTAAATTATTTTTTTCCAAATAACTAAGTAGTAGTAAAGATACGGTCATGTTTGTATTACAACACCACTGATACGGTACATATATCGAGCACGGCCAACTGATTTACTCGCCTGACGTCTAAGTAAAGACATGGCCGAAATAAATGGAACTCAATGAAATATGTCCTGGCAAATACAGGTACGTAACGTCACAGCGCCTGGCTGTGAAAGTGCTAATATTTTTATGTGGGATCCCCGCGTGAGCGCTCAACACAACAGTGACCTTAATCTATTCGATAAGTGCCATTCGGTTATATACATTCGAACTGTATATTGCAAATACGTTTAAGTCTATTTTAGAAACCATTTTCTCGAACTGTGCTGAACTCCACAGACAGTTAACATGTCATCATCGAGTGTAACAACTGAACTACAACATAATCTAACCCTGCAATACGTGTTGTGTAACATCACAGTGAGTTATTCGATTTCAAAAATGGTGCCACTTAAAATCAATCGACAGGAAAAACAATTTCATTGCGTTGATACGTAATGACACAAGTAGCATATTTACAAACGTCTGGCATGGCGGGTATTCATATGCCTTCATTTTCTTATGGAGTTATGATAAACAAATCGTTCAATTAGTTATGAAGAAGTTATACATACATGTTTGATAACTTGATTCTTCATTACATGTATTGAAACTGAAGTGGGTTCAAACATCAGTCATGAAATGTACAGGATTTCATTTTATAGTATATTATATTAGTATAACATGTGCATTAACATTGTTGAACTGTATAAGCATGGATACAACTGTAAAGTATATCTATGAGCGAGATGTTACTAGATCGTTATGGAAGGGTCAATTTGTACTGGTTAGGATACAGACCAGGAAAAAAACAATTACGCAAACCGGCCGCCGACTATATCAATGAAAGTTTGTTTAGAACGGCGACAAACCCGAACCAACATAATTTGTAGACAGCATTCACCATTTGTGAATTCGTCTGCAGAGCAATTCTGTTTACCATTCAAGGAATTTGCAGTTCAAATACAACTGTATTATTTGAATTTTGATAAGGGAAATTAATGCTTACCTTGTTCGGCTGCTAATTAGTTTTTGTTAGATCTTTTTTTCAAAACAATTATGTTTCTTAAATTGATAGATGCACACAATCCTTCCAAAGTAATATGAAATGATCGAACTGTACGAGTATCAATATCTAATGACGATGAGAGAGTAATCTAAATATAGTGATCACAATGATTATTTCAGAATATGTTATTACATAATGAGCAAAGTCCAAGTTATAGCTTTCCTTCTAGTAAAAAACTGACGAATACGTTTCAAATTGGAAGCGCGTGATATACCCCCACGTGGTCCTAAATTATAAACGAAACATGAATACATGTGCATGTAATTGCATATGACACATCAGTTTTATGAAGACAATGATAGCTGAATGCGATACAAAAAGTAGCGGTACATGGAGCGTTTACATAACATGTTTATAACTCTACAATAGCATTGTCTGTGGTTGATTCAAACGAGATAATGAAGTGAAGACGATACATGTATGTATAACACTGACACCAATATTTACGTTGGCTTCTTGCGATTAAGCTAAGTGGAATAATGCTTTTAACTTGTAACTATGATGGCATGTGATGTTGAACTAAGTATCAAGACGATTCTAGGTTTGCTTGTTTATGATTTAGTACAATCGAATCATCGTGGAATCATACGCCATTGTCAGGCTCACCAATTCATTCTCATGCTTTTCATTACTTTGCGTACGTGGTATCTTCTTGACTCGTACACACACACCATATACCTGTTCTCATGTTTTAAATAATGCATTGTTGCACGAAACATTTATGACCATGCATACTTTCTAGTCAACTCTGTTGACATCATGTAGAATAATAAACGATTTTCACGTGTAAAGTTGAAATCAATGTATCCCTTTTTGTTTTCTCATTTGCTAAAACATCCGTAATTAGAACCATTGTGACGAAATTACAGCTGGAAATAACTCTCTGTGACGCATTATAAGGCGACAACACTATCTGAATACTGCATGTTGATTGTTCCCAGTACAACGATTCTAATTACGGCAGTTTTAGCCATTGCGATCACAAAACAATATTTAATACGAGGGTCATTCAGTATATTCGTAGACACTCGTTCTCATTTGATTATTATTGCGTTTTAACAATATTTTCTTATATGACTACAAACAATAACTTATTACCATCAGTCAATGGAAATCTATATTCAATAATGCAAACTAGTAGCATGACATCAGTCATTCTATTACCAAAGAAAATCGCTACCACCCCTGACCGACGTAACGTACCTTTTTCAGTAGTTCAACTAGCTATAAATTCCGATTAAGTTCAACTAGATTATTACAAAATATTATCATAGGATTTCATGAAATTATGAAGTTATTTGGACGTCTGAGTGTGAATTAAAAACTGTTTTATCAAGGCGAGTCAGGTTTTCAATAACGTCAAAATGTATATTCTTGACGCAAGGAAATTCGTACGACTATTGACTTATGCATGGTGCTTGGACACACACAGCATACACACAAGAGTTGCTACAGAGAGCGAAAGGAGAACGTACAGCATGCAGTAATATTTTGTTAAAGTGGCAAAAACAAATTTCTGAAGCGCAGCATGGTATTTAAAACGATACAGGGATGTGCAGATGGTCAAACGTAGTGACGTTTCACACAACGCCCGTCGAAATGTGCGATGTGTTTTCATGTTAATATACAGCTATTAGGCCAAGCTTTAATCCTTAATTTAGACTATATAAGATATTGTGGAAGATATGTTAAATCATATACAATTTGAAAGTTTATGTTTATTTCTATGTTACTAACATAATTTCATTTAGGGCTATCATTTTAAAATCAGCAAACCGTCAACAACGTCGCTGACGTCAGCTCATAAATCGCGGTGTGTGGTGGTACCGGTAAGTTGATATTTATATTGTAGCCATAATTTCTTTAAAAATGCGTTGTTTCACGCAATATTTTCAGCACTTGTGCCAAGAAGGCTGTAGTTTAACGTGATGTAGTTTGTTTTTCTCTGCGGCATCGGATGTTAAAATGATTAACACAGTCTACGAATTTATTGAATGACCCTCGAACATTTAAGGAAAATGTCTTATTGCATTGATTTGCGTGTTCGGAATTGAGAAAACACACGTTTTCTCCATTCTAAATCCTACAAGTTTACACAGACTTTCGCAGATTATTGGGGATACGTAATTTGCATGTCTGCACATAATAAATACATGTAAGTAACTAAATGTAGAATACTAATAACTTATGTGTTAGTTTACGTCTCCGGTACTATACATGAGACGAATATAAGATTGCCTATAATATGATATAAGGAACATTGAAGTGCCGTTATTGTAAAATGTTCTGTTTTATTAGTATATATCTTAGTCAATCGACAGTTTAAATGATTACAAATACTGTTATGGCCTTTACTTGAAATATACCGGAAACTTTTATACAACTTTGAAATAGTTCGGCCTTGGTATCATTCGAGTTGTGTTTGGTGAATGTTTGGCTAATACAGTACGAACAGTCATTTAGATACATGTAGTTGTCAAGCTTAGACCCCTGTTTTTACCGTAATTCCTACGTAATACAGGGTGTCCGAAAATATATGTTACACTAAGGAATCGTTATAATAACATGGATACGTTAGCTACATCCATGATAAATACATCATAAGAAAGGGTATGTACACATATTTTATATTGTGTACAATTTTTTGTGAATAAACCATAACTGTCCCGTTGCATAGCAACAATCTCATTATTCAAAAATTGGCTTTTGTTGATTATGATTTTAATAACATCATCTCTATATCTTGAGATGCTTGAAACATTTTCATTCAAACATTAATTTTAAGCAACAGGACATTAAACGAAGTATTGATTGTGTCTATGGTTGCATTCGGAAACACTAAAACAATGTTTAAAGAGATAAGATGGACACTGGATTTTCTAGTTCAGCTAAGAGCCGTTAAAAATTTGCAAAATGACTACATGGACCTAATTAAATATACGTCAATCTTTTCTTAGTATTCAAGGCATTTTTGCGTTTTAGGTTTTATTTGTAGTGCATACTAATTGGCCTCTAAAAGCATGGACATTTTAGTGAAAATAAATTATTTTGGTTACTATGGCAATCAATTTCCTCCAATGGTATAGGTATGAAAAGCCCTTTTATCATAGGTTTTTCGTTGCCTAGCAACACAAAAATGGTTAATTGATTTGGTTTTTAGATGGGCTTCACTGATGGAAAATAATTCCGGTAATATGACCAACTCATATGCTTAAGATAACTTAATCACATTACTCAACATACCTTACAAGATATAAGAGTTTCCTCAACAGGGAATCCGTTTATAAACGTCTTTGTACATTTTTTCGACACTTAGTCTAGTATTTCGACTTTATACAATATGATACGTTCAAATACATGGTTGCCATGAATGATCATTATTCCTATCACATGCAGTAATGTATTTAAAGTAGAACAATTATGTGTCGATAACTTGTGATACAATCATTGCCAAGTGAATTCCAACAGTATTATATTCTTTTCTACATAGATAAGTCAAGATGGTTACCCCCCAAAAAAACCCGCATAAAAGTGCTTTGTCTATTATAAGTTTCCATGATTATGTTTATACTGAGAAAAGTAAATCAATAGTGTGTTCGGAAAAACACACAGCCTTGCACCGTGCTAATATCTCCGTCACTTCTCTGTGTACAGTAGTTTTAAAGTAGTAAAACAATAACATTTCCAGACGCCAGCGGGAGTACAAACACACTTTGAAAGCAATACAAACAGCGATTGTTATTGAAGCTGTTCATGTCACACTATATCATTAATGTGAAGCTTCGCCAGTGTCATTACAAACTGTCTACAAAGCCTTAACACATCTTTGCTGGTTTCCGATTCTCATTATAGGTTAAAAGCGCGAAAGGAATTGCATAGATAGAGTGACACATAGTTTCATACGACGGGTGATTAGTACAGCAGCTGCGCCAATGACCACCGATAAAACTTGGTATTGGCATATAACACGTACATAAACTTAACTCTCAGCAACTTGATATGTCACTAGTAAATTAAATGCCTGCTAGACAAAGTCCGCCGCGTTACAACGTAATCACCGGATAATGAACTCGAAAAAATCCGAGTATTGAGCTACTCTTAAGGCATGCCAAAATGGCATTTTCACAAAGTTTAACGATGGTTGTTTTTTAATAGAGACATCTGTTTTTAATGGTGATATACATGTTCAAATCAAGAGGCACGACTCCACTGGGAATACCAATCACCGTGCAATATGCAACAGCCCGCATCGTACACACGCCCTGAACATGAAATGCTGTCCATAGAAAACAGCCAACACTCCTGAATTTGCGTTTTATGTTACACCATTAAAGAATACGGTCTAGTTGTAAAATATCCCTAAAAGGGGATCACTATAATATTTGTAGATAGTTCACTTTAGTTGCTCATATATAATAGAGTGAACTATCTACAAATATTAAAGAATACGCTTCCGTAATAACGTCTTGGCAATGGACACTAACCCCCGTCTCTATCAGTGTATATTATCTTATTATTTTACAAGGCTAGTCGATCGCGTAAAATTATTATAAGATGCGGAAAACCGCGCCGTAGTAATCGTATGCCTTTTTCTAAGTGACCAAGAACCACTCGCAACTTCTTGCACGAATCATCACGACACTGTCCGATATATCTAGTCTGGTCCCGATATTTACAATCAACGCAGTAAAGGTCTGGTGTCATCTAAATAAGATGGCGGCCCTTGGTAAGATTCAAAATGGCGGAAGTATAGTGTTGCATATAATAAAATTATTATTTTTACAAATACATAATGTTGCGTTGATCATGTTGTTGATCAATTTGTCTTTATGAATGAATGTAATCATAGAGTTAGACACTGACCCAGATACAAAATATATATACTAGTACTAGCATTCTATAGATGAGTATGCAGCTGTGTTTAGCTAAATAAAGTACGTTTCGCGAATGGTCAAACATGTTCGAGGATATTACTCGTACGTCAAGCTAATTATATCATTCTATCGTGCATTATTGTAAATGGTTGTTGAATAAAATAAAGACATCCTTTTCCACGTCCATCGACTACTAGTGTATTTGTCTTATTGACACTTATCGACTGCTCTAAATAGTCCTAATTTAAATTTGAATAAACTATTCAATGTTCAATATCACGAAATAAAAATGTCACAGATAACCTTTCTACTGCATAATCAACCACAATCAGTCGTCTAGGGAACTAATGCATGTTTGTTTTGCATGTATTTCTGTTTTCCAGGTGAAGCTTGTATGTTATGTTTTCCTATAAATTGACACGTGCTAAAACATAACATTGCTAGATGTATGAATAAAAACTAGGTCATAGCATTTAGTGTGGTTTAAGCCGGTGAACAAAATTCCTATCGTTCATGTTATAAATGATGGGTAGTTTTAATCAACAACTTCTATTGATTTATGTGTCTATGTAATGTTTATTTGGAATATTTGTTTGAAACAATGCGATGTTCCCGTAGTTTATTCCTTAAATGTTAGTGCGTATGGAATACTTATATGCCGAGTTAAGCAGCAAGTGTATGTTGGTATATACACTTATTGCCCACGCCATTTGTACAAATTATCTCCACTTTTATCTTCCTCGTGAGATTCCAAAAGTATTAGATGTACCAAAGGTACTAACGTTTTATTAGATTCGTGTATATATATGAATATATTCTTTATGTTGTACTGAGTATCGAGGCGATTATTTTACAAACATTAAACTTACATTATTTTGAACCAAATCTGTGTGAGGTTTCATTGACAACATTAGCATTGCAAAACTAGTTTTTTAACTTATCAATTCCCTTTGGTGATAGCATTAGCTAAAACATTCGTAATTGGAACCAAGTGACACTACTGCTCTTTGTAGCGTTATTACAGTCTTTAAGTTTATAGAATTTTGGTCATGTTATAAAACGACGTATAGATATATTTTCGGCTGCATTTTCAATATTATCACTAAAGGGATTTAACAAATGTAAATGAAAAAATATCCAGAAAGGCAAAGTACATTATTTAACTTATCGAAACGCCTTAGACACCTGTCTACATAACGTTTGTACTTCAAGCTTTCTGTAACTTTGTGAACGCCTTCCTATTTATTTACACTTCTTGTTTGCCAATGGCAATACAACCGTATAACCGTATAACAACATTCCCATCATCATTGCAACAGTTTTAAGACAATGCACTCTCGCCTATCTCCTCAAATGGCGCGCTCACAGTATGTAATAAACATCTTTAATGGAATTTAGGGGTTTGTCGAGCAATTTGTTCTGTCATTGCTGTATAAAATCTAGAAGATTATTCATGTAAAGTTCCGGTTCAATGTTTTATACACATCTATCCATCTATGATTTCTAGGAACTGTAAACATTATTTCTGATTGTGGGTGTAAGATATATAATGATGCAGGAAACGTTTTGATTTAGTTTTCGCGAGTAATACAATTAACGTTTGCTTCCCCATTTCAAGATTAGATGGTATCTGATACTCTTGAGAATTCTTATAACGCTGTGAGAGTATTTTGGAATTGTGGTTTTACATCAACACTGTTAACACTGTATATCTAGAATGGTATATATAATATATTTCCGTTCGGATATAACATCACCCTTGTAAAGGGTAGTATCTTACTTGCACATACACACGAATATACTTGTTTTGTCACCTGTATCTTTAATATTGGTAAATATGCAAAATGCTTGTACAAATTAAAGAATACAATGGACTATGATAGCAGTTTCCACTTTGATTGACTTTTTATATGTGGCAGTATTTTGCAGGTTGCTAGGCAGAGTTGTGTTTGTCATCTTATTGTGCTTGAATAACTGTGCCCAGAAGTATCTGGGGTTATACACCTCAGTCAGTGACACTTTTCTTCTATTCTAATTATGTCCATGTGTCGGTCTACGAGGTAAGTTACTGTTATTCCAACGTATAAATCTCTTGATATATACCAATGGTGTTAAACTGTGGTTGCCGTCATTATTATATTATGTGAAGCCATTTTCATTTGATAAGGTGAGACGATTTTATTGATCGTAAAATAACTAACTTTATTTACATTTTATTGCAATTTGTCTTGGATACTATACTTGTAGTAATAGACATATTATATATATTCATTGGGATATGTTCAACTGCTAGAAATGAAAGTTACTTCCATCTCATAAGAATAAACATATGAGAAACAATTCGAAGCAATTTGATTAAAACGAAATCCTCCATAAACGGTTTCACATGATGATTTGACGACAAACAATAGTTTCCAAGGTCAGTTACGTTTCATATTAATTAACCAGTCCTAACTAAACTCTCACATATTGTAATGGAAAGTAGAATAGTTAAACGCGTTATGTTTTACTTCAGTTTCAATTACTTTACCAATCTTACTTGTGTTAAAGCTAAACACGGTTTATCAAGTCATCATCTTTAAAACTCATGCTCTCATCCACTGAGTTAAAAGTAGCTACAAGGGTAAGTCTCATATTGACGAACTAGGATATCATCAATCAATTTCTGTAGTCATATTACTTAATTAAATATGCATTTTTCCATCGAGCCGTACATATTCATAGTAATCGATATATCGTTATCATATATATGACCATGCCTATTTACCAATGTTTACTGATTTAGACATGCAAAACGTACATGTAATATATGCACCTGTACTTAACACATTCGTCATGTTGCCGCTTGATGTTGATGACCATACGTGGCCTATTAAATTATTATGCTAATTTGTAAAAGGTAAAACATACTTTTAGTCGCGAAACTGGTAACATGAACTGCATGCATTTTGGATTCCACGTCACACTTAACAATAAAGTTATTGCTTGTACAGTTAAATTGACTTGTTACACTAATGTCGCTTGATTGCTCTCAACCAGTTTACTTACACTCGTGAAATTGTACATCGAAAATGTTGTTTATCTGTGTATAACATAGTTCGTGTTTGTGTTCGCCGGTGTTAATGTTGACTTGACTTCTGTTTTGTTGGTGCATCATGTGATGTGCGCGGTCGTACTCGTGGTTTGGTTTTAACTGATGTCTCTCACTACGGTTGTATTTAACTGACTAAGGCGACAGGCAGACGGAGTAACGTGTTTTTGATCTGTCAACAAGAAGCAGTCACAGACAGCCATATCCCCTGCCGAAGGGAAATAATTGTACCAAAGATTATTGAATACAATCATGAAAAAAACCATGACAATATGCGCTATTGTATATCATGAGGGCACATCTGTGAAGGCTTCATAAAAATTCCTTAAGAAATAGAGGAGGAGTTGCACACAGAACAGTTGATCATTTTTTCTATATCCCACAAAGTTACAAAATAAACAAAGGGCCATAATTCTGTAAAAAATGACCGAAATGAAAAACCCTGACGATATGCGCTATCACCTCATAATTGTACTTCTGTAAAAGTTTTTACAAAATTCCTTGAGAAATGCAGGAGGAGTTGCACACAGAATAGTTTAAATGCAAAAAATCAACAAAGGGCAATAACTCTGTCAAAAATGTCAAATAAACAAATCCTGACAAAATGCGCTTGGGGACACCACAGCAGTTATTCTGTTAAAGTTTCGTCAACATCCCTTAAGAAATTTAGGAGGAGTTGCACACAGAAGTTCGGACGGACGGACGGAATGACGCCTACCATTACCATATCCCCTTCGCCTTCGTCGGGGGTTAATAACATGTGTATGAATTGTGCTTCCATGTGACTGGTGGTATTCAGTAGAGTTAAGGATGTGGCAGTCAGTGTGTGTTGGGTTATAAAAGTGACTTCTTGAACGTCACTTGTTCACTCTTAATTAGTTTACTTACTCTAATACAGAACGTATTAAGAATGTTGTTTAGTATACACCCTTGTTACCCTGATAAAACAACATGATTGGATATTCCCAACATCATTGAAAAATGGCCGACATGAAAAATGTGATAAGTGCATTGTTTTTGCAATATTTTCCATATAAACTATCCAGATTGTTTATTTCAATATTACATAATCAACATATGAAGACAATGTACTATTTGCACTAAACAATTTGCATATAGGTAATATTTTTCACTATGTAAAGCCTTAAAGAATGTGTGGATTTTGCATTTGAGAATGAGTATTGTACTTAAAAACGTTGTTAAACTCATTTATTGGACTCTATGTAATGAATATCATTTGGGAAGTATCGGCAGTTGTATAAACTATGATTTTGACGTTTCAATTTTTTAAAATCTTAGATAAATTAACGCTCACCAACAATAATTCAAACATGTGTAGTATTTTTTGGATACTGACCGACGTGATTGTTAAATTTATTAGGATACTGGCCAACATGATTGTGGATAAAAACCAACATTAAAAATTGAAATCTTGCCAATGGGATTCTCAAGGTACAAATAATTGTACATTAAAGAAGTGTGCTCATGAATTGTGGTAGCAGGTTTATGAGCATACCCGATGTAAGGCATTTCACACCTAGTCTATAGCACGTGCTTTTAGGACATTTAATAATCAAAGCACTAAGAGTGCTGATGGGAGGCGATCTGGTTGCTGCTACTAAAGCTTAAACGACTTTACACGTTTAATGTTCGTTTTCTTACTGCCGATCTTGTCTTGAATGTCAAAATAGGCATATGTGACTATATAGGCATCTAGGGTATCTAAATAATTGTAAAAAGTGGCATATTGATGTATATGTAATACGTGTATTGAATGCGTATATCAAAAGTGGCTTTAAAATAATACTGCGCGCGCCTATTTATCAGATTCTACAGTACCGTCTTGTAATCACTTCCATCACAGCGTTAGAAATTTCTAGAAAGCGGCTAGTATAGCCACACCATATGATTGCATAGCATAACGATATACGATTAATTGATAAAACCATCACGTGACCCTGGTCTGAAGTTTCTAAAAATAGCTATACGGCTGGGACATTTGATGAACACTTCATTTCATATTACGAAACAAGTTCTATATCTCCCCGGCTGAGTGATTGTCTGCAAAAATATCGATTCAATGAACAGTTTCACAATAATTATTGGGAATGTTGACAAGTTTCTGGAACTACTTGAATGCGGATTCACATAGCAGCCTAAAGGCGGTCCAGGTTGCATTAAGAAATGGGCAATGGTAGTATAGAGAGGCTTACGCCTACCAAAAATGGGTACAAATGTTCACCACATCAAGACGATGTGTCATGCACAAAACCCAGGTCCCTAGCTTAAAGGTCAAGGTCACACTTTGAGGTCAAAGGTTAAAAAGCTCAAATAGGCATGTGATTCGTGTCCGCTCTGTAATTTTGTCATCTCCTATTGGATATTTTATAATATTTGGTACAAATGTTCACCATATCAAGGTGGTGTGCCATGTGCAAGACCAAGGTCCCTAACTTAAAGGGCAAGGTCACACTTAGAGATCAAAAGTTAAAATTCTCAAATAGGCATGTGATTCATGTCCGCTCTGTAACTATGTCATTTCTTATTGGATATTTATAACACTTGGTACAAATGTTCACCACATCGAGACGGCGTGTTACGCGCAAGACCTAGGTCCCTTGCTCAAAGGTAAAGGTCACACTTAGAGATCGAAGGTAAAAAGGCTCAAATAGGCATGTGATTCATGTCAGCTCTGTAACTATGTCATTTCTTATTTTATATTAATATTACTTGCCGCAAATGTTCACATCATCAAGACGAGGTGTCATGCGCAAGACCTAGGTCCCTAACTCAAAGGTCAAGGTCACACTTAGAGATCAAAAGTTATAATTCTCAAATAGGCATGTGATTCATGTCAGATCTGTAACTATGTCATTTCTTATTTTATATTTATATTACTTGCCACAAATGTTCACATCATCAAGACGAGGTGACATGCGCAAAACCCAGGTCCCTAACGCAAAGGTCAAGGTCATACTTAGAGATTAAAAGTTAAAAGGCACAAGTATACGCTTCTGGTCTGCTTTGGTTTTTTTGTTATTTCGTTCTGGATTTTAAAATTACTTGGTTACATTCGCATTTACACCCTGACTCAAATGTAAAGGTCACATTTACAGACCCAGCTCTTGTCTGCTGTTCAATGTCACATTTAAGCAATTACAAACTTGTTTCAAGTTATTCCATTTGCATAGCTTTATACTTAGATGTCTGATGACAGCTTTTAGCGGGGGCATCCGTGTCCTGTGGACATATTTTTAGTTAAATACTTTTTTCTGCTATATGTTGGTAAAATTCATAATAAGTCAAGACAGGTGAATTTAACACATGTATCTAAATGTGCACAATTCACCGGGAATAGGCATTGTGAATTATGGGGACCAGGCTAAACGCTGTGAGCATGTCTTGAATGGTGCCAAATTGTATTTCTAATTTTAAAAAGGGGACATAATTTCAACATATACTTAGTACTCTAGTACGGTTTTTTCCCCATTTTTTTCTTACTTGCATTATACATGTATATTTGAATTTGTGTAGTAATATTGTATAATCTTGTAGAAACTTGGCCATCATCCAACTTTTATCGATCGTGTTACGTAAATCCCGTGCACCGATATAATCACAAAACGCATGATTTCCACGTGCGCCAATTACGCATGATAAATCTTGGTATAAATTGAATCGAACTTTTTGTAAAGTTTGCTAATAAAAAGAAAATCACAAAAGAAATGGCATATGTTCAGGAATAAAAATGCCACGATTGTCCGAATATGAGTAAAATCAGGCCATCCGGATGCTTATGGCAGAGATGTTTAACAGGAGTTTGCACGACGGTTAAATTGTCATACACCGAACATTTCTCATCTAGAGACACGCTACCAACACACTGGCACCATTTGCGACAGCCTAAGTTCAGGTCATGCATGCGTAACAAGCCTCCCACAGGATGAATAAGACAGCACGAAACAGCTCCAGATCAGGCTCACAGCTGCTGCCGACAGTGTTCAACAACTTGTTGCTCATCATGAATAAGTAATCAATCAATATTTGGTCAATACTTTACATATTGACATAAAACAACGATTCCGAAAAAATAGCTAATTTATAAAAAAAAATCGTTATTTTTCGCCCGCACTATATTTATGTTCCGTTATTTTTCGGTCGCACTATACACCAAAACACTGCTCTGCACCTAAATGTAGCTCTATGTGATAAAATGTTACAGATGTATTGATAATGGAATAAAATTGCATCAAGTAAAATTAATGTAGTTTGATTGTCCATCATCAGATTGAACAAATATTGACAGTAGAACCCAGTGTTGCGTTTCTAGATGTACTCAGTATATATTTGATAGAGTTGCCTATTCATGTGGAGGTCATGGCGTCATGATGGTGATAAAGTATGCAAAGTATCAAAGATACATGTCTTAGAGGTTAAAATTGTGTACATAAACTGTAAACTTTTGTATTTCTAAGTACATTAGTCCAAATGGGGCATAACATTCAACAACATGCTTGATAGAGTGCAGATGTTGTGGTCAAGACGGTTGACAAGTATGCAAAGTATCACAGCAATATGATCATGCACTTAGATATAATAGGTTAATACCTTGAACGTAAACTTACAAATTTGCACGAAGTTGAAAAAAGGGACATATTTTCCGATAAATACTTCGTAGAGTTATCTACTCCTACGTACGTGTTGGGGCCATCCCATTATTCTTCCAATAGTGAAGCTACATATTAAATTCGCACTGCAGTGCATCAATGAAAATTCAATGTTGGTCAGTATCCACTTTAAAAGATAAATCATGTTGATCTCTATCCTCAATCATGTTGGTTTTTATCCATTTTTCACACATGGGTTACTTTAAATAGTTATCACGTAGAAACGGCAAATGTAAATAACTTACTCTAAACTAAGTCTGATAGTGAAATGAATGAGCTGTATAAACAAAAGATCTTAACCCAAAACAAACAACAATATATATGTTTTATAGACTGTCAAATACAGATTTTTCTAACTTTTTATCGTATTGTGTATCACATTCACAAACATACGGATAAATAGTTTTAGTTTCATGGAAGGAATGTACAAGTTTATCTTCATACAGCATCAGAAGGTGGTTAAACCCGTAGATTTTGAAGAATTGGCCGAAAATGCGATGAATATGTAAACATACATCCGCCATTTTTCAATCATGTTGGGAATATCCAATCATGTTGTTTTATCAGGGTAACAAGGGTGGTATATCTCATTGCAAATGGACGAAACAGATGTGTTGTGACCAATGCAATATCCAATTTGAAGTTATGGTCCATGCTCATGATGAAATAGCATGTATGAGCACCCATGTCATATGAACAGATTTGCACTAGTCCCCTTGCTTATAAGAACATTGATACATTTGTACGAGCGTTTTCACAATACCAAACATGTCTACGGATTGCCCAAAAAGGCGGGGCTATATTAAGTTAAGCATTCTTAACTTTGTCTCTTTTATCAATAACACATTGTCAATATGACAAAACATTAACAGATTAACACCAGCATCATAATGGTGATTATTTTGTCCAATGCCCAGAGTTGTATCCGATGTTTTCGATCACGTCTTTCAATATATTAACATGAATTAAACAAGGAATTTCAGCTGTACATAGAGATATAATTACATGCCGACTCTAAATGAAACCTCAGGTGTCAAGGATAGTGGATCGGCATGCAAAAATGTTCATCATGTATGGCAAACAGATTCACTATAGGGCTTATGTCCAAGCTATATCCAGACCACTTGCCTTTTGGTATGAAGTCAAATGTCAGTACTTGTTTGCGAACGTATTTTGTTTAGCTGCTGACTTGTTGTAATAAGTGGATTCTGCTTTCTAGTCAATGCTGACACATTAAATTACTCTGATATATATCTATGAACTGTTGATTTGGTTAAAGTTTACCTTAATACCTTTTACTTCTCACTAAACTTTCTTGTTGATTGTTCTCAATCATAATAATTTAATTTATTTCTTCTATGGGGATTGTTTATGCATATTTTGAAGGTTGTCTGCTTCCCATTCATTTAGTAAACTCACCTCTTTCTCTCAGCTTTCATTATTTTATCACGAAGGTGTTCGATTTTCACAAGATTGTCATCATCTCTGTGACTTAAAAACTTGTTTTCTCAAAATAAACGCTAAGACAACAATGTCTTATCAAATGATGACATTTTCTACGTTAGTCAGCAAAAAACAGGAAATGCCGCCATAGGTAAAAATACTAACACACTCTCACAAACGAACAGTGTAATTCATTAAACATCAAATAAAGTTAAAGTTAAAAAGTTACCAATTTTCTAGGGCTGCTTTCAGCAGTTCAGCCGTTCAGCCACCCTTTGACATTTAAACTTCCCCTGGTCATTGGGCTACCTATGGAAACCTGCGTTCGAGTCTCCCTGGGGAAACTATTTCTCTCCTGGTGGGTGTGCAGCCAACATCGATCTTCGGCGCCCAGAACTATCGAACATGTTCAGACACAGCCCTCACAAGTACCAATTTACACCTTAGTCGAGTGGAGCATGTGGGTTATTCGTGCTCAGAGAAATTAAGCAGTGGTCCAGACGGGGGTTGAACCCGGGACATCTAGATCCCGAAGCGCGCGCCCTACCTCTAGGCCACCGCTCCCCAAATAGGGGTTTTAGGTAGGTACCATTTTTTTGAACACCCTGTACATCTAGTGTTGCAAGTGTCATATGTGATTTGTTTAAATTTTAACGCCAGTGGATACTAGTATCCGAATAAATTCCAGTATATTTATTAAATATTCTATTTTCTCATCCTTGCTAAAGTAAAAACAGATGAGCCAGTCTCCAGGAAAACCTGCTTTTTTTACAATAAATTAGATTTTGAGATTTTTTATTATTTAAAAGAGTAATCCAAATGAAGCAAAATGCAAATAAAATTTTGTTAGTGTCGTGATGTTTAAGGAAGTTACAGCTGTTGTGTTGAGGCCCTATACATACTCTTTTTTGTGACGTCGCAAGCGTCACCCTAACGTTATTCGACGTCGTTGTAACAAGTACTTTATAAATACTGCATTTGATCAATTCTTGACATAAACTGGTCAAAATGGTATCAAATTTTAGAATGATGTTTTAAGTTTAAAATTATACATCCTATTTGTAGATGTTCACATTTAAAGAAAGGCTACTACTGTTTTAAACAACTTACTCCTCGTTTTTCTGAATCAGAGTACTTTTCTGAAAGTGGTCACCATAGTAACGAAGTAAATGGTTTCGACATAATTCATAACAAATAAAGCTAAGATATAGTAATATATGGATAAATGACTTAAAATTGAAACTATAGATATGTCATTTTTTCTTATTTGAAAGCTTTTTTAAAACCTTGTTACATACAGTAATTACATAATGTCAATATAGCAGACTGGCTCAGATATATTCTTGATTTCCCTTGAGTATTCTAAACGTCCGTCAAACAAAACAGGAATATTGCATCTCATGGAAATAGATCGCCACCTGACAATATGCTGAGACCTATGCAAACTGTGCATCGCATATATGTGATTGAATGCACCCATCATGCATGTATTCACCTTGGAATGCATTAACACCATGCGCCCTATGATACAATGTTGTATTGTCAACCATTAGAATTGATAACATGTCTTTAATGTGCATTTTGAGACTGCCATTTATGTTGAATGCTGCCCTAGTTTTGAGTGTCAACATAAAGTACTAGAAAAAGGTTTAGGGTCTGCTTTTAAGCGATTATATTGTTTAAACTTAAATAATTTACTAAATCCTATTACTTGTATTCCTCATTGCAAAGGGGACACTTTGCACACTTTTCTGTTTTGACATTCGAGCTCTGCTGTTTTGTTGAGTGCTGTCTTCCCCATTATCGTTTTTTCATTTTCATACGCGTCAGCCAATCGACCTAACTGGTTTTTCGTTCAATTATGAACCTGCATTACCTTAATACATTTGGCAATATCACGGAATAATATAACTTGCGTAATCTGACTATTACCTTATATGTATATTATAATGCCAAACAGCGGCAATACTGTGACCACCTACATGTATACAAAACAAAGCTCTGATAACATAGATCGGGTGTTAACGTACTTGATAAATCAGCAACGCATACCAGTCATTATTTTCTAATAAGCAGTTATTATGTTCTTTTGAACAACATTTACTGCATGATGCGGAGAAGCAACTTAATGCATTGATTCTGTTCGTACGGTATTACTTCACAGGTTAATCTCTAAAATTGATCAACCATTATTCGTTTACAGACAATTGTGTTTTACGAAGTAATGTAATAATACCGAGAGGTTTAGCTACGTAATTGAATAATACGTAATTGTTGTTTTCATTTTTACAGAAAAGTCAATGGCCTTCTACATATACCAAAGCTTACATATTCAGACATTACTACGCTTGTTGATATTTACAGAATATATCCTTTCCGCTACCACGATTGTTTGGGGGGGGGGGGGTATGAGAAATTCATATGGTTCCTATACCCCGTCCCTTAGACACTATTGACTTGCAGCACTGATAAAAACTCGATACATCCGGATGCTACATACCTGCCCCAAAGTGAAGTAGGAAAAATTGTCAACATTTCGACTAAAGGTCACCGAAATGACGATGTGACGGGGATCCTTGCGCAAAAAACTTTTCTTTTTTTAGCTTGATAGGCCTACGTTTGGGCCCCTTTATGGAACTGATCCTGACCCCTTTGCCTAGCATTATGTTCCTTCTATAGAAAAATAGACGGGTAGGACTAGTAATATTATTTTTGGAAAATCTACGTTCCAAGCCCTCTTTTAAGCCAGCGGGCCCAAAAACCTGTGCACGACATTGGGCCCGTAAAATCCTTTAGTCTGGGATACATGTGTACCCATGACAGCAAAATTCCAGAATTTGGGCATTTAGGTCGTAAACTACGGAAGGCCGAAATGGCTATCTCGGTCATTCTACATTAGTACGCTATGGTAGCGGAAAGGATATTTAAGACTATCATAATCGTGATCTGTGTACTAGATAATCAAACAAAGCTTGATTTGGTCTGCTGTATGTTAACGACTGGACTGTAAACATTCAGTTGGTACTTCATCAATATTGCATACTATTGCTGTGATCCCAATTTGGTAAACACATTAACGAATTAATTGCATTGTAAAGCTCACATACCAATTTAATATTCACATTTAGCTTTATAGACCTTTATTCGTTTTGTTCTAGAAATCTCTGCGGTGTTGTCTTACTAAAAACGGTACCTTACCATAATCATATCATTAACAGGCATCCGCTTCAATAATTGGTAATACCCTGCCATGTTGAATACTGTTTCTTAACATTCGTAATTACAACTGAGATAAACAAAGGTAAACATCATGGTATGACCCTTTTATAAACGCACATTCAATCAACAATTCCTAGCACCAATGACGATGAAACGGGCCCACAATGTAAATAAACAAGCAGAAATCTGCTTCTTACAATTATTAACATTGTAGTTATAACATTGCATGGTATGTTGATTATATAACAATCCCTTAATTCGTTGATTGAAATTAATCCTTAGGCACTAAATCAAATATAACTGTACAATTTATATAATATTGTATGTGTTTTGGAATACATTAACCGCTGTAAATCAAGGAATACCGGAGATAGTAATTTGAATGTTGTTTTCGAAGAGTCGTAATTAAACGGATGCAGTAATTAAATAAGTAATTAAAGTCCCAATAACGTGTTAATACAACATATTTACGTTAGATCTTATACAAAGTTTCACTAATTACGTTAGAACATCATTTTCTTATAAGTCATAGCATACACATCGGTGACTTAGAGTATCTAAGAGTTATATATGATGGGATGATAGTTCACGGACTGGACATTAGGGTACTGTTTTATCAAAGAACTTACGAAAATTCTTTATAATTCTTTAACAACTGAACATTCCTGATGGATATGGTCTCTAGGGGTCCAGTAACTGAATCATTATTATTATTGAAGCTCCAAATGTCTGTAAGTGCTTTGATAAAACAGTACCCTGAAGGTTTGTGCAGATTAAATACGATTGAGAAACAGTTAACATCATTGTGTAAAACGGTTACATATACATATCATGGGCGGTTAGTCAAGAGAAGGGCGAAAAACCCATTTTGAAAGAGTTGTTTTGCATTTATAAGTATCACTGTTTTCGCAATACTATAAACTTTAAGGTAATTGCCATGTATTCGCATGTTTAAACCTACCTTCCTTATAAGAACGTTATGTTTTATTTTGTTTGACAACAATTGAAGTCCATGTCCTAGGCTGCGTGATTGTACCATTTGACAGTTTTGTTGATTCAAATGGACGCGTGAGAGACGATGTTAAAGCTGTGGAGTAACATTTGTTCTTGTGCATTATGTGTGTTAGTCATTGTGCCTTGTACTTGTCGTCTGTGAGTTGTCATTGTGGGTGTGTTCATGGTTGACTCGTTGGTGATCTGCTGCATCTGCTGGGTGCTGCCTTACATGCCCGATTCGTTATTATTTGTTTCATCTGTACATGTACGTAAGCATAATTATTAATATTTTGCTTCGGCCACACTCATACAGTTCATCTGTACACTATTCATTATGTTGCAACACAAGGCCATTTCTCTTCAAATATCTGACTGTGAGCTAAATCCAAGATCTAATATTGTCCCTCGTTGTTGCGATCATTTCACCGAGAGTCTTGGCTGAAATCAGTTTATTATAAGAGTTCCGTGAAAATCAAACTAAAAGCCACAAATAATGATTTCAGGAAGACTTAAAGGTCATCCCAGAACATTGCATATATTGCGACTGGAGTGACATTAATGTAGCCAACTTCTCAATATCATGCAAATGTAAAGCACATGTGTATTCTAGTTTGAAAGGTCATGCAATGTGGATTCCACAATAGTGGATACTACAGGTTGCATTAGATTTATGGCTAATTATGCACAGAATTCGAAGTCCACAGTGTGTCATTCATTGCTGAGTGAGTATATAGGCTTGCTGGAAAGATCCATTTTTGGGATGTGGATGGTTCGTGCTATGTCTGTCTCTTGCGTGGATGGCTAGGTGCTGCCGTCGTTCTGTGTGGCTTTGGATTGTCTGTGCGCTACAGAATCTTTATAATCAGTAAGAGGGCGGCTATCATTCTGGAAGTGATATTATAGGACAAATTTCATAACGATCTACAAAGGGAGTCCTGATACTCCCAGGATTTGACTAAATTAATTAATTTTATATATAACTGCCTCGTGGTAGGTTGACGAATGGATAAGATTTCCTAAATAGTACAATCTCACGGGTATAAGAACCTTATATATTAAATTAATACAGTTTCAACATTCTGACAGTTAATTCATACTTGGAAAAAAACTATACTTCACGCATATTTTCACATTGAAAGAGATGTAAATTGAATTTTCAAAACGAATCAACGAAACTGGCAAACATTACGAAACGCACAGCCTATCGAAACTTCAAATTTCTGATATTATAATAAAACGATACATGAGTAATGATAACGAAACGTTATTTCCTGATATTTGTTATGTATTCTAGAAGTATGATTCTATTTCGGATTTTAATTTTTATCTACAATGTATTTGAGTAACCCATTTTGCTGATGCTGTACTTTCTCGGGAATTTCAGCCCAATGATGACTTTTCGTATCTGAAATATAACACATAATTCATGAAGCTTTTAACATTAGTTCAATTACAGCTCGATTTCTATCTAACTCAACCCGCCATTGTTACACTGTGGTGAGACAAGGTGCGTAATTATATAACAATGCAAATATTAAAGTACTACAAAAAATAGATTATGAAGATGATCGGCTGTATACATGTACAGTACAATATGAGAAACCAACAATTCAGGAAGTTCTGCAATTTTGGAAGTTTGAGAGACAATATTATGATCAATACTTCGTCTAACACTTTTCGGCATCAAGTCAAGAGGTTGTTTTAATGTCTCGGAAACACGATGCATGGTGTATGGCTGAAGTAGCCGAAAAAGTTTCGATCATGTACCGGCATATTACTCCTATCATCTTCGTTGTTTGTTGTGCAATATGGACTTCATACAGCTACATCTAGATATTTCGAAACTATGTACACACTGTGTAACTAGATATTGGGGTTCACCCCAGTGTGATTAATATCGTAGACGAAATACATGTCAACACATCAATTGTTCTCTTGCTTGACGTTCACCAATTAAAATTGGGAGCATACTCTAGCGGTGATGTATACCGCCACTCTGGTCCCATACTCTGGTTGTGATGTATACCGCCACTCTTGTCCCATACTCTAGCGGTGATGTATACCGCCACTCTGGTCCCATACTCCGGTTGTGATGTATACCGCCACTCTTGTCCCATACTCGGGTAGTGATGTATACCGCCACTCTTGTCCCATACTCGGGTAGTGATGTATACCGCAACTCTGGTCCCATACTCTGGTTGTGATGTATACCGCCACTCTTGTCCCATACTCTAGCGGTGATGTATACCGCCACTCTTGTGCCATACTCGGGTAGTGATGTATACCGGCACTCTTGTCCCATACTCGGGTAGTGATGTATACCGCCACTCTTGTCCCATACTCGGGTAGTGATGTTTACCGCCACTCTTGTTCCATAATCGGGTAGTGATGTATACCACCACTCTTGTCCCAAACTCGGGTAGTGATGTTTACCGCCACTCTTGTCCCATAATCGGGTAGTGATGTATAACGCCACTCTTGTCCCATACTCTAGCGGTGATGTACACCGCAACTCTTGTTCCATACTCTAGCGGTGATGTATACCGCCACTCTTGTCCCATACTCGGGTAGTGATGTATACCGCCACTCTTGTCCCATACTCGGGTAGTGATGTTTACCGCCACTCTTGTCCCATAATCGGGTAGTGATGTTTACCGCCACTCTTGTCCCATAATCGGGTAGTGATGTATAACGCCACTCTTGTCCCATACTCTAGCGGTGATGTACACCGCAACTCTTGTTCCATACTCTAGCGGTGATGTATACCGCCACTCTTGTGCCATACTCGGGTAGTGATGTATACCGGCACTCTTGTCCCATACTCGGGTAGTGATGTTTACCGCCACTCTTGTTCCATAATCGGGTAGTGATGTATACCGCCACTATTGTCCCATACTCGGGTAGTGATGTATACCGCCACTCTTGTTCCATACACTGGTTGTGATGTATACCGCCACTCTTGTGCCATACTCGGGTAGTGATGTATACCGCCACTATTGTCCCATACTCGGGTAGTGATGTATACCGCCACTCTTGTTCCATACACTGGTTGTGATGTATTCCGCCACTCTTGTCCCATACTCTAGCGGTGATGTATACCGCCACTATTGTCCCATACTCTAGCGGTGATGTATACCGCCACTCTTGTCCCATACTCTGGTTGTGATGTACACCGCCACTCTTGTCCCATACTCTAGCGGTGATGTATAACGCCACTCTTGTCCCATACTCTAGCGGTGATGTATACCGCCACTCTTGTCCCATACTCTGGTTGTGATGTACACCACCACTCTTGTCCCATACTCTAGCGGTGATGTACACCGCCACTCTTGTCCCATACTCTAGCGGTGATGTATACCGCCACTCTTGTCCTATACTCGGGTAGTGATGTTTACCGCCACTCTTGTCCCATAATCGGGTAGTGATGTATACCGCCACTCATGTCCCATACTCTGGTTGTGATGTATACCGCCACTCTTGTCCCATAATCGGGCGGTGATGTATACCGCCACTATTGTCCCATACTCGGGTAGTTATGTATACCGCCACTCTTGTCCCATACTCGGGAAGTGATGTATACCGCCACTCTTGTCCCATAATCGGGAAGTGATGTATACCGCCACTCTTGTCCCATACTCTAGCGGTGATGTACACCGCCACTCTTGTTCTATACTCTAGCGGTGATGTATACCGCCACTCTTGTCCCATTCTCGGGTAGTGATGTATACCGCCACTCTTGTCCCATACTCGGGTAGTGATGTTTACCGCCACTCTTGTCCCATAATCGGGTAGTGATGTATACCGCCACTCTTGTCCCATACTCGGGTAGTGATGTATACCGCCACTCTTGTCCCATACTCTGGTTGTGTCGTATACCGCCACTCTTGTCCCATACTCTAGCGGTGATGTATACCGCCACTCTTGTCCCATACTCTAGCGTTGATATATACCGCCACTCTTGTCCCATACTCTGGTTGTGATGTATACCGCCACTATTGTCCCATACTCTAGCGGTGATGTATACCGCCACTCTGGTCCCATACTCTAGCGGTGATGTATACCGCCACTCTTGTCCCATACTCTGGTTGAGATGTACACCGCCACTCTTGTCCCATACTCTGGTTGTGATGTACACAGCCACTCTTGTCCCATACTCTAGCGGTGATGTATACCGCAACTCTTGTCCCATACTCTGGTTGTGATGTATACCGCCACTCTTGTCCCATACTCTGGTTGTGATGTATACCGCCACTCTTGTCCCATACTCTGGTTGTGATGTATACCGCCACTCTTGCCCCATACTCTGGTTGTGATGTATACCGCCATTCTTGTCCCATACTCTAGCGGTGATGAATACCGCCACTATTGTCCCATACTCTGGTTGTGATGTATACCGCCACTCTTGTCCCATACTCTGGTTGTGATGTATACCGCCACTCTTGTCCCATACTCGGGTAGTGATGTATACCGCCACTCTTGCCCCATACTCTGGTTGTGATGTATACCGCCACTCTTGTCCCATACTCTGGTTGTGATGTATACCGTCACTCTTGTCCCATACTCTAGCGGTGATGAATACCGCCACTATTGTCCCATACTCGGGTAGTGATGTATACCGCCACTCTTGTCCCATACTCTGGTTGTGATGTATACCGCCACTCTTGTCCCATACTCTAGCGGTAATGTACACCGCCACTCTTGTCCCATACTCTAGCGGTGATGTACACAGCCACTCTTGTCCAATACTCTAGCGGTGATGTATACCGCCACTCTTGTCCCATACTCTGGTTGTGATGTATACCGCCACTCTTGTCCCATACTCTGGTTGTGATGTACACCGCCACTCTTGTCCCATACTCTAGCGGTGATGTACACAGCCACTCTTGTCCCATACTCTAGCGGTGATGTATACCGCAACTCTTGTCCCATACTCTAGCGGTGATGTATACCGCCACTCTTGTCCCATACTCTGGTTGTGATGTACACCGCCACTCTTGTCCCATACTCTAGCGGTGATGTACACCGCCACTCTTGTCCCATACTCTAGCGGTGATGCATACCGCCACTCTTGTCCCATAATCGGGTAGTGATGTATACCGCCACTCTTGTCCTATACTCGGGTAGTGATGTTTACCGCCACTCTTGTCCCATAATCGGGTAGTGATGTATACCGCCACTCTTGTCCCATAATCGGGTAGTGATGTATACCGCCACTCTTGTCCCATACTCTGGTTGTGATGTATACCGCCACTCTTGCCCCATACTCTAGTGGTGATGTATACCGCCACTCTTGTCCCATACTCTAGCGGTGATGTATACCGCCACTCTTGTCCCATACTCTGGTTGTGATGTATACCGCCACTTTTGTCCCATACTCTAGCGGTGATGTATACCGCCACTCTTGTCCCATACTCTAGCGGTGATGTATACCGCCACTCTTGTCCCATACTCTGGTTGTGATGTACACCGCCACTCTTGTCCCATACTCTGGTTGTGATGTACACCGCCACTCTTGTCCCATACTCTAGCGGTGATGAATACCGCCACTCTTGTCCCATACTCTGGTTGTGATGTATACCGCCACTCTTGTCCCATACTCTGGTTGTGATGTATACCGCCACTCTTGTCCCATACTCGGGTAGTGATGTATACCGCCACTCTTGTCCCATACTCTGGTTGTGATGTATACCGCCACTCTTGTCCCATACTCTGGTAGTGATGTATACCGCCACTTTTGTCCCATACTCTGGTTGTGATGTATACCGCCACTCTTGTCCCATACTCTGGTAGTGATGTATACCGCCACTTTTGTCCCATACTCTGGTTGTGATGTATACCGCCACTCTTGTCCCATACTCTAGCGGTGATGTACACCGCCACTCTTGTCCCATACTCTAGCGGTGATGTACACAGCCACTCTTGTCCCATACTCTAGCGGTGATGTATACCGCCACTCTTGTCCCATACTCTGGTTGTGATGTATACCGCCACTCTTGTCCCATAGTCTGGTTGTGATGTATACCGCCACTCTTGTCCCATACTCTAGCGGTGATGTACACCGCCACTCTTGTCCCATACTCTGGTTGTGATGTATACCGCCACTCTTGTCCCATACTCTAGCGGTGATGTGTACCGCTACTCTTGGCATATACTCCGGTTGTGATGTACACCGCCACTCTTGTCCCATACTCTAGCGGTGATGTATACCGCCACTCTTGGCACATACTGTGGTTGTGATGTACACCGCCACTCTTGTCCCATACTCTGGTTGTGATGTATACATACTCAGTGTAGCAATACCACGTGACTTTTGGCTACAGTTACGAGAAGAAATTTGTAAACATTGGAAAATAAAATATTTTAAAGTATTTTATTTCTTCATTGATTTCTATAAAATATACGCCACGCTAAAGGGAAAAGTATTTGCTGTCCGTGAAATATAGTATTTTTTTTAAGCAGTTTTACCGATTTTTCCATTACCCTGTGAAACCTACACGTTCCACGGTTTCACAAGGTAATGGACAAAACGGCACTGTCGCTGAAAAAGATTAATAGTTATCACTATTTTATTTTCCAATGTTTACAAATTTCTTCTGGTAACTGTAGCCAAAAGTCACGTGGTATTGCTACACTGATACCGTCAGATAAAGTGTGTCTAGTGTGTTAGTACATTTTGTAGATCGCGCTTGACAGTGTTATAGGTCGTTTGCGGCGAAAGTAATCGCCTAAAATGAAGATTTCTCAGTATTTACTGCACCTACAAGTATGAGATTTTGCACGACTATATTCAATGTATCTAAGCCACATCGGGTATGCGTAAAAAAAGTTTTATTCATAAGTTCTATGTAAAGTTTTCAATATATTTCATGTTTGAAGACTGGATACATGCAACAGTCAATTTTATTGTCACGTGACACGTCTATCGATAGATTTACGTATTTGTAACCTATTTGATAAAACATATACGAGGCCCATCTGTGCATCTGACTTTGTAATGTTTGTGTGCATCATATTTTGGGATCTAAACGATCGGAACGAAAAATGAGTGGCCTCTTGCAGCCTCCCTCTCGAACTAAACAATCACGTATTTTGCAGGGTCTTTAAACGATTTTGACTGCTTAATATTAGGCATTCTTCAAACGTGTGAAAGTCGCTTTCAGACCATTACAGAAGGTGTGTGTAGATGTATATAACTCAATTATTTAGAACCGGTGAAGTAATAAGACTAAATGCAATTGTGTATATAAACATTGCAATGCTTTTATTAAGTTCTTATTTATTATATAACATTATAATAATATGAACATGTAGGAGTTTATACATAGCTTAGTGAATAAGGTTTTGGTTTTTACTGCTTTTTCGAGACATTCAAATACAATATCTGTATACATACCCAAATCAACCGACTTATACGGGCCTCAAACATTTCGCTTTTATCACATCAATGTCAATCTCGTTGATCACGGACTATAACAGTAAACAAATGGCAGTAACACATCAATGGAATACCAGATTACCGCCCTGTTAAAGTGTCCAAATCCATGAAATTTTAATATACAATATAAAATAAACTTCTTTAAATTAGTAATAACAAACTATGAAATTTGAAATGGGAGTAGGTAGAATGTAATCATGGTTCTACGAAAATCTTTACCACACCTGATGGATAGATTTTCAGAAATGTAAAATTCAGACGATATTTTCGCAGCAAACGACCTATAATTATTGTTAGAATATGTTCTTAGTTGTGCTAATAAAAAAAAGTAAATGATCTGTTAATGACACACGAGAGCATCAAATGCATTAACGATTGATATGAAACATGAACATGTGATTGATCTACCGACATTTAACATGCATGGTTCAATCAAATCATTCATAGCATCAGTTGATTGATGAACCAGTTTCGTACCATGTTGACAATCTAGACAATGTACTGCGTAACTACTCTAATCTAAGATACACAATCAGGCCATTTAAGTTAAAAAAAGTGTGTTAAAGAAAAATGAAAATCGTGATTTTTCTTTTTGTATTATCTTTATAAGGTCATCGGATAGTTACGTTGATACGTATTTCTATCTCATCACGGATAGACACCGTACACCGGATATACCCCCTACATCACACGAAAACGAAAGTAAAAGTGGATAGCGTTTTTGGACGACGCTAAGTTTTTAATCATATTTCTGTAAATATTTATGTGATGCTCTTAAAGTGAACAGATTTAAGCAGCTGAATGTTTAGCTCAAAGCCCCAATGATGTGGTCATTTCCTCTGATATTTCCTTATTGCTTGACAAGCAGCACTGAAAAGTATCACTGTTGAAGGCAATGCAGAAAAACGTACATTTCCATTTTATTACAGCTAAATAATGCGTTTCCCAGGACACTGTTTAGATTTAAAATTGTACCTGTCATTTTCTTCACCTATGTTTAAAAACTCATAAGTAAACACCAACTAACAAGCATGCAATGGAAGAAAAAACAACATTGTCTTGTGTACGGTATCTAGCCTTTCACTGTACCGTATCTAGTTTGTTTTCATCTAGCCACTGTACGGGGATTAGTGGGGTGTACGGTATCTAGTAACTATATTAGTTTGGCTTTTTTAACGAATACATGTATGTTTTGTATTCAAATAGTGTGACTATCGATTATTTGTCACAAACAGTACGTAAACTATTAAAATTAAACACGGATGTCTGTGACAATGACAACGTCATTAGCTTTGGGCCTCCTATACATTTTCGTATAACACGAAATTATATGTACATGTGTTTGTATATATCTACAGATAACAAAATACGGTGGAGTAATTGATAGTCCATAATTTAATTTAAACAATTTCAATTTTAGGTGTATAACAATCGTTGTCACAAGGTTGTTTATACCCCTGAATAGCCTTACATTAAATTAAGGAGTTTTCATTACGCGTTTTTCATTTTTAATTTGTTTCGTTCTTGGGACGAACATCATTCTTTTCTTGTATAATATAAATTGACGAAATTAGTTATAATCCTTTCTAATAATACTACTTTTTGTCAGCTTGGACTTGGGTGGATCTTCACTTGTTTAGTTAGGCATTGTATGTGTTTTATGTTTTCTGTGCTCGGTTGGTTCAGTTTGGCATTGTGCATTGTGTGTTTTTAATGTTGTCTGTACTCGGCTGGTTAAGTGCTGCCTTCCCTGTCTGACTTAATATTTTTCTTTTGCCATTGTCTAGGTGGAGCCCAACCCATATCATCTGGAACAGCGTACCCCCCCCCCCAAATACCTAAAAATAATTTCTTGGCGCGGTTATGCAATAGTATGCGCCTGGAGCAGCGCCATATGTGGCCTGTGTATGCAGCGGTCACCTATCTACAATAGAGCTGTTACTGAATAATAAGAATGTTCAAATCAAATGAGGTTTTAGATATTTAATAGTGAACGTACGTGCTCCTTCTATTTAAAAAACGTACAAAATGCACACAATACTTTAGACTGGATATAGAAAATGAGTGCATGCTGTTGTCTTTAGTTATTTTGGGCAATTAATTGTATTTAATTAATCCATCGGGGAAACAAAAAGCTATATACTGTTTAGTACTGTTATGTATTATTGTACATGAAATATTAAAATTAAACTTGTCTGGATCCTGTTTAGGAAAAACTTATCCTGGTCATGTCATGCATCTTTCTTGAATTTGTCCATGTAACCTTATACTAGATCTAATAGTTCGACGTACAAAATGTAGTATACTTTCTTGTTGACTGTCACCACTCATGAGCATTTTGTTACCACATAATGTATTATTATGGTAATGTATGTATGAAGCATTATCTGTCGCCAAATATAGCATCACGACCGTTATCTTCTACGTATGGTGTGGTATAAGCCAGTTAATTCCATCACACTGGCATGTCTTATCTCTTGAGTGTATTCCAAATAATTTCCAGAAACGGATACACGTGCGCTTGTATGTGTTTCCATGGTAATGATCATACTGGTAGCAAGGCATATACTTAGATGTATATTTGTCATTCGTACGAACAAACATCCTTGAATAGAGGTATCGTATCCGTCATTTCTCTGTTTAAGTTCGGTTTCCTAACTTAAAGTACACATTATTAAAACTTCTAAATACATTAAAGTAAAGCAATTACATTCTCCGGACGCCTATGGGAGTACATTTGGTAACAATGCAAATGGATAATAATTCAATCCATCAAGTTCCCACTGCACGTTGTTCAACTGTCAGCTTTGTGCGTCGTTTTGTCATAACACGTTAATGCTTAATGCTAATTTACCGGTCGACAATTATTCATTGGGACAATATGAACGTTCTTCTGTGCCATTCTAATGAGTGAGTTTCGTAAACAGTCATTTGCTCGTGTAGGATCAGACCCAGACTGATTTGTAGCTGAGGCGTCAGTCCGGTCATGGAACGGTGTGTACTCTGTTATTTCTGTTCAATGCTGCTTTTGTTTGAATTGTCATTATCGTTACGACAAATAACCCATCTTAATAATTCAATAAATCTTCCTGGTGTAAACAGCAGCTATGTGCTAGTCACATTAAATTCTTAAAATAGTTACTTTTACTGACTGTTTTGTTTGGAAACTTAATGGTGCTGTATATATATTTAATTTACGAAAGTACGTTTGCATCAGTTGGCAACATTCAGACTTTTTCCAATTTCTCGAGTGTCAGATAAATATGGCCTGATATGCGTGATATAGTGCATTTCCATAATGTATAAACACATGTATTGTCATAAACATTTTAAAGAGCCGCCGGTAAAATTGACTAAATATATGTTTAAGACTTAATATACAGTTACTGTTATTTACCTGCCACGAAGTGCTCAAGGTGAGCTATAATTGTGATCACCATTTTGTCCGTCGTCCGTCGTCCGCCGTGCGCCGTCCGCCTTCAATAATTTGACTGTTAACCCTCTAGAGGTCATAATGTTCACTTAATATTTTTTAAACTTGGCCACAATGTTTGTCTCAATGGAATCTAGGTCAAGTTCGTAAATGTCATCAGGTTACATTGAAGAAATACCTTGTTAACACAATGTTTACATAATCTTTATGAAAATTTGTCACAATGTTTGTCTCTAAAAATTTAGGTTAAGTTTATAACTGGGTCATCAGGGGTCAAAACTAGGTCACCGGGTCACATTGAAGAAAAACCTTGTAAACACTCTAGAGGTCAAATTTTTTGCCTAACATTTATGAAACCTGGTCACAATGTGTGTATCTGTAAAATTTAGGTCAAGTTTAAAATCAGGTATTCATGAGCCAAAAACTGGGTCGCCAGGTCACAGTGAAGAAAAACCTTGTTAACACTCTAGAGGTCACGTTTTTTGGCAAATATTTATGACACTTGGTCACAATGTGTGTATTTGTAAAATCTATGTCAAGTTCGAAATCAGGTCATTTTGGGTAAAAAACTAGGTCACCAGGTCACATCAAAGAAAAACCTTGTTTTCACTCTAGAGGTCACATGTTTGACATAATCTTAATAAAACTTGGTCACGATGTTTGTCTCTATTAAATCTAGGTCAAGTTGTAACTTGGTAATCTGTGGTCAAAAACTTGGTCACCATGTCACATTGAAGAAAAACCTAGTTAACACTCCTATAGGTCACAATTTTAACCTAAATTTTATAACCTAGGTCACAATGTTTGTCTCTGTAGATTCTAGGTCAAGTTTGAAATTAGGGCATCTGGAGAAAAGAACTAGGTTACTAGTCCACATCAAAGGAAAACCTTGTTTTAATTTAGAAGTCATATTGTTTACCTCATCTTAATTAAACCTGGCCACAAAGTGTTTCACTGTAAAATCTAATAAATATTAAGGTCATATATCATAACAAATACTGCTTCTGCCTAAATTCCTAGTCTTCAGGTGAGCGCTTTAGGGCCAATGGCCCTCTTGTACTAAAGACTGTCACATGTTTAAACTAGCCAGACAATATAACAAGCGGATGGATGTCCAATATAATTATAAAAAGGAACAGTGGGTACATGTTACTTGAGTTGTCCCTGTTGCGCTATATTTGTAATTCTGTCAAATTGTCTGCAATGTCCAGTTACGTAATTACTGGTTTCCTATATAATTTGTAAAAATACGATATGAATTAAATTCATAGAGTGACACTTAGTTTGTAGTCGCATATGTTACGTGTTCCATAAATCGCACATCTGGCATGGTTGATGTACACGTGCTGTTCGTGCATGCTAGTCAGCGATCTTCTGGCTGGTGCTGCCTGTGGTGCGGTAGTCCTCTTTGACAAATCTTGCCGCGCGTCTTTTCCCTGTACATTAACCCATGTGAAAGACATATCACTACTAGGGTTGTTATCAGGTAGAGGTCATAGAATTGTTCTGTTTAAGCTTAAGCCGAAAGTTCTAATTGTTCATATATTAATACATCATTTCGGTTTTAATCATCTCTTTATAAAGATTTGTATGCACTGCTTTCCTTGAAAACGTATGAGAGAGTCTTGTGAATTTGTGTGATATTCCTAAAGTTATAATAAGACAATCCTTCCTCCGTTATTATTACTTTGGGAATACTATAGCAGAAATATAAGTTCGAATACTTTACAATAATTACTCTACAATAATCTGCTCTTAGTGTCGTTGCTTGTTATGATCCTCATGGGATTCCAAAAATATTAGATTTTCTAAGGACATTAACGTATTACTAAACACATGGATTGCAACATGTATAAATAATTTCTTCAATTTGTACTGAGTATTGCGGCGATTGTTTCAAAACATTGGAATTGAAATTGAAAAGGCTTTTTGTAAGATTTTATTGGCAGCAGTAGCATTACCAAATTAGTTTTCAACTTATATTATATTCATTTTTGTGATCACATTTGCTTAAACTTTCATAAATACGAGCCAGGGTCAACCGTAACGGTTGCAGACAGCCACCTTCCAAACAAGGTAACCAATGAATACAATTTTTAAATTCATACCATATGTAGAATACCATAATGAATTGGAATATGTTTTTGCGTTCGTCATCATTCATGGAGAAAATAGTGCTGTGTTACTATGCCTTGATGTGTTGTCAAATGCGGAGTATTGGCTACGTAAGAATTGAAATAATGAAGTATGTGCCTGTATCTTACTTTAAGCACAGTCACTTGTTCGGATGAGTACTCGTGATTTAATTAATACGCGTCCGAACTCGTGACTGTGCTTTATTCTACGATAAAACACAGGTACATATTCAGTATTTCGTTATTAGTGCATAACTGATGTTTTTTTAAAAAAGGAATTGACACCAATTCCCTTTTTTTGGAGCCCAAAATGAGCAAATAGGGGTCACAAATGTCAACCTAAATTGAAAAAAAAATCAAAACACGTCTACAAATGTAACCCTCAAAAGACAAAATAAGAAACACAGCTTAACATTTTCATACTTTATTTTGCAAATATCATACAAAAATGCAAAAATGTTTGGACGTCCAAACAATCGTATTTCCAGCGTGTGAATATTTTCACAAGATTTATTCAAAATGTTTGGACGTCCAAACATTTTCGTTTCCAGAGTGTGCACAATTTGAGCTGTAATAACATTTCAGTCAAATATACTCAAAAGCTGCACAACTTTCTGAAAATGAAAATGTTTGGACGTCCAAACATTTGATTATTTAAAATCAATATAGTCAAAATGTGTACATCCTAAAAACAGAATGTTTGGACGTCCAAACATTTTAGCCAAAAATATTCAAATTGGCAACTTTCTGAAAAAATGAAAATGTTTGGACGTCCAAACATTTTTTCAAAAATATTCTAATTGTCAACTTTCTGAAAATGAAAATGTTTGGACGTCCAAACATTTGATTATTTTAGATCAATATAGTCAAAATGTGTACATCCTAAAAACAGAATGATTGGACGTCCAAACATTTTGATAAAAAAATATTCAAATTGTCAACTTTCTGAAAAAATGAAAATGCTTGGACGTCCAAACATTTTGGTCAAAAATATTCAAATTGTCACTTTTCTGAAAATGAAAATGTTTGGACGTCCAAACATTTTGATTATATTAGATCAATATAGTCAAAATGTTTACATTCTGAAAACAGAATGTTTGGACGTCCGAACATTTTGGTAAAAAATATTCAAATAGTGAACTTTCTGAAAACAAAAATGTTTGGACGTCCAAACATTTTGATCAAAAATATTCATAATGTTAACTTACTGAAAAAGACAATGTTTGGACGTCCAAACATTATGATTATATTCCACCAATAATATATAGTCAAATTTGTGTTTCCAGAATTTAAGCAGTTGGAGCATATAATAATGATATTTGACCAAAAATGTCCAAACATTTTGGTCAAGTACATTCGGGAAATGAAAATGTTTGGACGTCCAAACATTTTGGTCAAATACATAATTCTCCAAATTTGCACTCTAAAATACTAAATGTTTGGACGTCCAAACATTTTAATTTTCAGGGGTAATATATTGTTAGTATATTTGATCAAAATGTTTGGACGTCCAAACAATTCTGTTACCAGAGTGTGACATTTTCTGTATTTGATTAAAATGTTTGGACGTCAAAAAATTTCAATTTTTGTTTCCAAAAAGCACCCAGTTTGAGTATATTTGACCAAAATGTTTGGACGTCTAAACAATTCTTTTTCCAGAGTGTGGCATTTTCAGAAGATTTGATTAAAAATTAAGATCCAAAAAGCACACAATAATAGACAAAATGTGAACAGTCTGAAAAAAAATGTTTGGACGTCCAAATATTTTGGTGAAAAATACTCAAATGTGTCCTTTCTGAAAATGTTTGGACGTCCAAACAAATATAGTCAATATATGTACACTCAGGAAACAGAATTGTTTGGACGTCCAAACATTTTGATCGCAATTATGTCATTTTAGTTATATGATATGTACAGTATACATACAGTGCAAAATCGTTAGGACGTCTAAACATTTTGGTCAAATTTACTACGAACAAATCCGTATTGTGATGTAAATAATGATCATCCAAACATTTTAATCGAATAAAGAGTTGCATAAATTTCATCATTACAAGTGTAATAACTAACACACACAAGATCCGAATAAAAACAAAAAATATCACTGAATGTGATAAATACCCCAGATACTGCTTGACAGTCACTCCAATGTGCTCTGACAATATGCACAACTGGACTTCGTAATTAATAAATAATGTAAGCTTTCATTGAAATCCAACCAATAGTTACAGAGAAAAGTGCAGACCAAAGTGTGCCGACGATATGCACAACTAAAATTGGTACTGATAATTCATGCAAAATTTTGTTAAAATCTGACCATTGGTAACAGAGAAAAAGCGCAGACAAAATTAAGTGTAAATAAACAAAGGGCCATAACTCCCTTAAATGGGATCCAACCAACGTGTACCAACGATATGCACAACTAGACTTGGTACAGATCATTCATGCAAAGTTTCAATGAAATCTGACCATTGCTAACAAAGAAATAGCGTGGACAAAATTTATAAGTGTAAAAATCAAAGGGCCATAACTCCCTTAAAAATGATCTGACCAACGTGTGCCAATTGTATGCACAACTAGACTTGGTTCGGATCATCCATGCACATTGTTGTTGAAATCAGACCATTGGTAACAGAGAAATAGGGTGGAGAAAATGTCTAAGTGTTAAAAACAAAGGGCCATAACTACCTTAAAATTGATCTGACCAACATGTGCCGACAATATGCATCACTAGACTTAGTACTGATCATTCACGAAGTTTCATTGAAATCCTACTATTTGTAACAGAGAAATAGTTATAAGTGTAAAAAACAAAGTGCCATAACTACCTTAATATTGATCTGACCAATATGTGCCGACAATATTCACAACTACACTTGGTACTGATCATTCTTGCAAAGTTTCGTTGAAATCCAACCATTGGTTACAGAGAAATAACGCTAACTGACAAACCCATCAACCGTCCAACCTAATGCATGACTCCAAAATAGCCCCCATATACTAAGTTATAATCTGGGGGTATAATAATTATCCCTTATTCTGAACAATAATATATGCAATGCAAAGGAATTCCAAACATGTTCTCTAATAATTTCTGTTTGAAGTTTTGAATCAAGCAATTTCATAGCAGTTAGTCAAATTAAAGAACAGTTAACATAAAAGAAAAAGCTTGTTTGTAAGAAGAAATGAACTATACATTAAATACTGTTTAAACTAGAAACTCATGCCCTTGGGCAAATTATGTCGAGCCTCGGCGCACGTTGAAAAAAGCTACAACTTTAATAAGCCTTCAATTTGACCCTTGACCTCCAACTGTGACATTGACCTTTGAGATAGAAAACTTGGGGTTGGTCATGATATTCCAGCTCATGGAGGTTAACATTCATGTCAATTATAAGCAAGATTGGTCAATGCATGACAAAGTAATGGTATAACTTCAACTTGACCTTTGACCTCCAACTGTGACCTTGACCTTTGAGAGAGGAACCTGGGGTTTGGGCATAACACTACGTCTCATGAAGGTTCACATTCATGTCAAATATAAGAAAGATTGGTCAATGTATGTCAAGTTATGGTCCGGAAAAGCTTCAATTTGACCTTTGACCTCAAACCGTGACCTTTGAGATAGGAACACGGGGGTTGCGCATGACACTCCTCCTTGATGGAGGTAAACATTCATGCCAAATATAAGCAAAAGTGGCGACTAAGGCTCGCTCACCGCAAGCGGGTTCGACAAAAATGTCTGGAAGCGGAGCGCTGAATGTTTATGGTCCTATAGGTCACTTACAAAATACCGTATTAGCAAATATGCTAACACATGAAACAGCATCCTGACAATTTGATCCCTTAACTAACTGTACATCAATTAAATTACATTCATGTTTGTGTATTCCTATACTGTAACAATGCTATAATCAAGTATCCATATGAAAGTGTTTGTATCAAATGGACTATAAGATAATTTTAGACAAAATAATAAAAACAATTTCATCAAATTTACTATATAGCACTTTACAAATCATGCAAAAATGTTAGAAGTATAAAATATTCACTTTACACTACAAAGAAAATAACTAAAAACATACGTTTCCGATTCATAATGTATGAATCCTTATTAAAAGCCCTAAATCTGATGAGGTAAGAAGATACCAGTATTTCACACACTTTTAGTTGGTACCACATGTTCTTCCAAAGTTAACTACACACTACATGCTGAATACACTTCATGCTGAATATGAAAGTCATAACCGCAGTAAACCCCTTGTGCCAACTTCATATACTGAAACATTCATCCACAATATAATGTCTCCATGTAGCAAGCTTGTCTGAAATTAAAGGAAAATAAATTAGAGCAATCTTCCATACCACTGTGTGGCAAACATTATTGCAGCTATTAGTCTTTCCGAATCATGAACATCAACATATTCAGGTTGTTGCTCATGTACGGGTGACTGACATTCTGCAACTGGAGGGCTAAGATAAGCCTGTATAGCTCACCTGTACACATTAATCTAGTAACAGAACCATATATTTTCAAACTGAAACTTGGGATTTGGTTGCCATAGTAACCAGATAGGATATCAACAATTTAGCTTTTTTTAGAATGGACCAATCATGGAACATTGTTACCAATCTGATTAAAATCATATCCTCAAACCCGCTACACATAAGGATCTGGCGGCGACCTATAGAAGGTCACCTCAGGCGACCTTTCCCATTAGCCAATTAGCACCTTGCTTTCAGAATTCTGAAAGTGATTTGATTCTGTTTTTAAAATACGGTAGTTATCGTGAACTCATGCATCTTACGCGCCTACTTCGTTCTGATCACCTCGGTCTTTATGGATTGCAATATTTACTGGAGACAAACAGAAATGGCCAAGCTTTCACAATTGATAATCAAATTCAACAATGGGATTATGGCCGAATTAATCAGGATTACTCAAAAAGCACACTAAAGCTGTTTTGTTTGTAATTTACCGTTTATTAATACGACCAAAGTACCAATGTAACGAGCGATATGATTGGCTGAATTATAAATAAACATAAATAGCGATAGTGGAAATTCCGATTTCTGAAAACAGGGACTGTTCCAGGTGGTCATCATGAAGATCTTCAAGTAAAGAAGATCAAGTACTTTAGTCATCTTCAAGTAAAGAAGATCAAGTACTTTAGTCAGATTGCATCGTCACCAATTCATAATGAAATCTAACCTGTACATTCTGATCAAAGCTTTACTATAGACACTGGTGGCCATGTTTTTTCACGACTCATGACAAAAATGTCAAGTATGTACATGTAAGAGAGTCACCAAACAATGATTTCAGTAAAAATTAAGAAATCTGGTTAGTGGTTGATTTTTTTCTGATTTTTAAAGCCTTTTCAAATTGGTTGCCATCTGCATGGATTACAATTTGTTTAGCTTTTTTCCAAAAAGTATGACTTTTGACCATGACACACTGTCTTGATGTGTTGAACAATTGTACTAAGTGATTTTAAAATCCAGTAAGAAATGACTAAGTTACAATGTGGACACGATTCTGCTAACAGATCAACCAACCGACCGACGAACATGGTGATTGGTGAAGGGGTTTTTTACAAAGTGATTGGGTGAACTAAAAACTTATTACTTATGCCTTTTTTATATATATCTTAAGTTCTTATCCAATTATTAGCATAATATAAGACTTCATACTTTACAACCTAGAGGTGGTTGGATATTACAAGAAAGCTAAAGGAGGAGAAGATACTACTGACATAAAAACAAACTGACGTATAGCGCTGTAAACATTATACTTTCATTGGTATAATAACCTAAGATGGACCAATAAGAAAGCTGTAGCAATTTTTAAACACAAAACAACATACCAAAAATAGTGCTTCCATCTTCTTCTATTTCTCTTTTGAACAGCAACCTGGAATTTTAACCACATATTCAAATACAATTTTGTGTGAACTATTTAAACTAGAAAGTCTGATCGATGCCCTTGGGCAAATTATGTCGAGGCTCGGCACACGTTGAAAAAAGAACTTAAATTTGCCAAATTACATCTTATCACACAATGCATAAAAAAGAAATGATCCGTACAAACTTCAATTTGACTTTTGCCCTCCAACACCGACCTTAACCCATGAGAAAGGAACCTGGGGTTGCCCATGACAGTCCGGTTAATAGAGGTTAACATTCATACCTAGATTGGTCAAGTCAATGCATGACAAAGTTCTGATCCGGACAAACTCCAATTTGACCTTTGATCTCCCGACAGACAACTGTGACCTTGACCTTTGCGATAGGAACATAGGCATAACACTCCGCCTCATAAAGGTGAACGTTCATGCCAAATATAAGCAAAATTTGTCCGGACAATCTCCAATTTGACCAATTCTACAATCACTTCAATTAAGCTGAGCATGATTTTTAGCTATGGAGTAAAGAGTTAATAACCAATATGGGCAAGATTGCTCACCAAACAAGACAGAGGATGAAGATTTCTATTTTTCCATTATTATAGCTATAGAAAAGTTACAGTTCACAGTATTTTCAACGTGATCAGAACGAATATATATTATTTACTGCATCTGACTAATTTAAAAGTCATATACATACTAGGGATGGCAACGAGTACCCGAGTACTCGGGTACTATTTCAAAGGTCTGATTATCGAATAGCACAATCAGTTTTTGAGTACTTGGAAAAAAAGTTAATCCTGTCTTGTACAGAACGTGTCCAAGTGTTTACATGATTAACATACGTATGTATGAACGATAACTTGAATGTGAATTGGTCACGCTTTGTAAATATTACTATGTCACCGGTTAATAAGAGTATTCCCCCTTAGTTGTTTTTTGTTGTCATTTTTCGATTTTCTAGCGTTATTGATTAAAAGTTATATCATAGTTGCATTGTATTGTTTTTTTTGTTAGTTTTAATTGTTTTAACATTTTTCTACCGATCTAGATTTGAGAACGGACAGGCATACACGATGTTCTATTTGAAGATGAACTCGTGCGTTTGCAGTACAACATTTCTGTGTCCCAAATATCATCCACATTTATAGTTTTCCGAGTACCCGAGTACTCGATCGGAAGAATGACCGAGTGACCGAGTACATGTACCGATTTTAGTACTCGTTGCCATCTTTAATATATAGCCTCTATTCCTATAACTTCGTGCATTCCTACAAGTTCGTGCATTTTAGTAAAACGTTCATTTCTTTGCTAAAAGTCTCATTTTTGTGTCCAAATTCATTTTAAGTTATTAAAAAGACATTTATCCAGCTGGATAATGCAAAAAGATGCCACAAAAACGGGTTTGTTACGTTCACGGGTGGGTTTTGTCCGAGCACCAATTTTACTGTTTATATATTCACCGCTTCCGGTCGCGAATTAGGGTGACATTTGTTTTCCTCAAAATTTGCATTAGATATGATAATCTACGATTGGAAAATGGTGCTTACTTACAGACAATTGATCAAACTTTATTTTACAAAACTTTTTAATGGCAATATCCTCCCCGTGCGATCCTAATGACGTCATCAGTTTATGTGCACGAACTTATAGGTCACAAATGTTTATATTAAAACTGCAGACTGCATGTAACATTGAGGCCGATTTTGCAAGTTTTTGCAGTTTGACATTCAACTTTGTGTTCAAATTTGTTAATAGACAGATAATTGATATAGTTTATCACATGGTTGATGCCAGTGTGTTTGTTTTTGTGCAGATGCGCCCATTTCAAATATAAGATGCACAAACTTGTAGGTGTACTAATGGATTAGTTGAGTATACATAAAGAATAAAATATATAACTTAATTTAATTTTTAAATATGCCTAGCAAACATGAAAACCACTGCAGTCCAACCTCTGTAGAGCAACACTAAAAGTCTTATAAATAATGGCAAATCAGTTTAAAAGCAGACTTTTTTGTTCTAATAGTTATAAAATACTGGCTTTTTATGATTGCAAATATCTGCATCATTTTTGAAAATTAAAGTGGAGTTCATAGCAGAACGTTGTACAACCGTCAACTACTTTGTCTTGAAAGGGGTTATTATATTTAAACTCACAACCTACCTCAGGAACTCGGGTCTTCTTGTTGATAATGGATTGCTTTAATCGCAGTAGGAAAACTGTCGTTCATGCTTTCCTGACGTGGAAAATTGCTCAGCGTCCAATTGTCAATCACTGAGGACAAATTCTCATCACAGTCTTGAATTTCAGAGAAAAAGCTTTTCCATTTTTTGACTGAAATTTGTGTCTTTGGACAGAATTCATATATTGTCAATCTGCTTCTGAAACCTTCCAACATCTAGGCAGCAGAATGTTCTGGAAATTTTCAGGGTAACTGTGCAAAATAATCCCATTAAATTAATTCAGGGCTTGTTAAATTTGCCCTTATACGACACTTTCACTAGACCTTCACACTTCACAAACCGATAGTGTAGTGGCTGCATAATTTGAGTAACGTTCACAATACATGGTTCAAGTACATTGTGCCAATGAGTTCTGAGTTAGGTAATAAGTTTAATAGTTTGTCAAGAGTTTCGGTATCTGTTTTAGCAAGTTTGCAGCTAATTTGCTGAAAGCAGCGTCAAGGTCTTCATGGGTGTGGCCAACCATCAAGAAGGATGTGTGCACCTGTAAATAATATATAGGAATAAGAACATGTTTATTGAAATAACAGCATTGACCATAAATCATCCAGCTGAAAGTCATTGCACACTATACAAACTGTAAATATTTGCTGTGCTAGTCCAGAGCATCATCTTCACACCAGCACCAAGTTTCATCACAATATCTCATTCCCAACTGATTTTTTCTATACCAATGGTTGATGCCTGCCTACCGATATTGCCAATGTTAGAACCAGTGTTCATGTTTAAAAATAAAATCATTGGACCATGGTTCTGTTTTATCAAAGCTAGGAAATATTAAAGTTACATACACATTTGAATTCTCAATTATCATTTAAAACCTACACATTGCGGAGAGATATGGTTTGTAGGAGTTACATGTAGTTAACTGAATCACCAAAATTTGAAACTGTTAAAGAATCATAAAAAAATTTAATTTGAATATAAGTTTAATATGACGCACAATAGCCACTCATGAAAATGGGTCACAAATAAGTTTCGGATGAGTGTAGCACACTGGCCTACTGTACACTAAACTCAGTTCAAATATTGTTCTATTGTTAAAATTCAGCTTATGAAATTTCAAATGACCATAACTAAAATGTCAATTCTTGGAATTCTTTCATCAACTAAGTTTTATGATACTGCACATCCTGATTTCAGGATTAATCCAGAACTGTATGTGCCCCGTAAGTACCGTGATAAATTATAACATACCAAGTTTTTATCATTAGATATTAAACAAGAGGGCTGTTGGCCCTAAAGCGCTCACTTGATGACTAGCAGTTTAGGCAGAATCAGTATTTGTTATGATAATTGACCTTAATATTTTATTTAGATTTTACAGAGACATACATTGAGACAAAGTTTTATAAAGATTAGGTAAAAATTGTGACTCTAGAGTTTTTACCTAAGATGACCTGATTTCGAACTTGACCAAGTTTCATCCATCCTCATACATCAGTGGTTCGTCAAGTTCCCAGACTACCCCCTGATTCAATACCTGTCATTCCGAGCGTAAACCTAACAAGAAGGCCCAAAGGGCACTAGGTCGCTCACCTGTCGTTCTAGTGCATGCACACCCCTATGGTGACCCTACACATTTTCTGAATAGAATTTGAGGAAATTCAGCCTCTACTGCAAGTTTTTGTATGATTTGACCATGTGACCTACTTTTTGACCCCAGATGACTTAATCAATATTAAACTTAACCTAGATTGTGTTGAAATGATCATTAGGACCCAAATCATAAAGATTTAGTTGAAATTGTAACCTCTGGTGACTACACAAGGTTTTTCTATGATTTGACCTATAATTTAAACAAAATATTTTGGAAAAACAAATTCCTTCATTTTAACTGTACAAATACATGCTATAAAGACAAAACAATACCTAAACACTTAACAAAATAAAAATAAAAAAAATATGGTTCCAGTGGGGGTTGAACCCACGGCCTTCAGGAAAATGTCAGTTGACATTGTGATTTTTCAATTGACATTGTGACCTCGCTTTTTATCCCAGATGACCCAAAATCGAACTTGACCTAGATTTTGTTGACATGATCATTGTGGCCAAGTTTCTTAAAGATTTATAAAAAATTATGACCTCCAGTGAATACACAAGGTTTTTCTATAATTTGACCTAGTGACCTAGTTTTTGACCTCAGATGACCAAATATCGAACTTGACCTAGATTTTGTTGAGATGATCATTGTGACCAAGTTTCATAAAGATTAGGCCAAAATTGTGACCTTTAGAGAGGACACAACCCAATTGTTGACGGACGGATGGACGGCGGACGAAGAGTGATCACACATAGCTCATTTCGTAGATATCTGGTGATTCCGTCTAACGTCCAATCAGAACGCTCGTTACTCTACGCGGGGAATTTTATAAACAAACTCGTGAGAAAATGTAAACATGGATCGAGTTATTGGATTTAAAAATGTTAACGAACTTAATTAGATAAAGTACATCTTTGATTAAATATAGTTAATAAAGCAGTCGTTATTAATTACAGATAGACTGAACGAGAGGTTCGATATAGACCTATCATGATATGAAATAAGTCCAAGGTCTTTGACGATGAGTGCCCATGGCTGTGAAGTTGTGATTCGAAATAGATCTATAGCTTTGTCAGGAATTCAAACGGCAATAACAATTAGCCGCATACATTAGATCTAATTTAATAATACTAGTGAAACTGAGACTGTGTGTCCATGAAGTGAACGCATCGAACGGGAGTAAATTAAAAATCATTTGTAAACAATCGTCCGTTCGACAGGTGCGCTCGGAACGTATTCGCCTTTGAAGAAAAGTTAGTTACAAAAAATGTACAATCTATAAACTCCCTGTGAAAATGTTCCGTGTCCAGCTCATTCTGATGTTAAGGAGGTACGAGCTGCTTTGTGCGCATGCGCGAAATTTCAAAATCGTATTAGATAAGAACAAACATGAATTTTAGTTTCAATTATCGCATACGAATGTTGATTAAGGATAATAAACAGAATATTATTGCACAAATTAGATGTTTTTAACTTTTTTTTTTTTTGCATGTATGAAAAGTGGGTGGGGAATGGCAAAATTGTGAATAATATGGGTTCACAATAAGTCCCTACATTTGTTCAAATCCATATGCTTATATATAATATGTAAGGGATGGTTTAGTTATAAGAGGTAGCCACACTTTGAAATATTTTTGATAAAAATTTAGTTCATTACAATATGCAAATTAGGTTAATTTTATGCAAATTTATTCATAATTAGTACTTTTTTATGCACAGCTCCCAAAAAAGGCTAGTGACCCCTGTTTTTTATTTGACTAAACTGGTGTTCTATTTGATACTTAACTTAGGGCCAATTCTAAATCATTTTCGATCGTTAGGTATTTTTTGATGTTCATTTGAAATCGTTTGAAAATCGCACTTTTTTGCAAGTGGGTGGGGTAACTATTTATCATGTTCAAATACTGAATTTGTTCACCGGGCAGCCGGAATTGTGACTTATGTCAATAGGAATGACCATTGAACAAACAAAATATCATGCAATGCTTAAAAGTGGTTTCATATAGTAATAATCTTAAAAAGAACATAATGGTGCCATAAATGGAAGAAATAGATAAAATGAACAAAATACAATGGTAGGTCATTAGAAAGCCATGTATGTCGAAAACGAGCCTGGTGACATATCATTTTTATGATTTCAATGTTGTTCTAGAAGACTGTTCTGTCATTTTAAGATGTTTCAAGGAAAATTCGATCGTTAGATCAAAGGCGCGCATACCTCCTTAAGGTAATAAAAAAATAATTTTCTTGTTTAATTATTCTGAATAATATCTCACAATTACTAAAGAAAAATTGCAAATATTTTTTTTCTTCGATTGGTTTTCCGAACGATAAATTTGAATGTTTTGTTTGTTAAACTCGATTTTGATCGGAAGATGTCAGAGAAACACCCGCCGTAATTGCTATAAATAGAAATGAACGAAATGGATTTGATTGGGCGATTTTTCGTTCACAACGCTAGGATTTGGACCTATTGATAGAGTATGTTTCGGACGAAGAATACTGTGGTGAACGAGAATGAGTTTCATCAATATTATGTCAAAAATGTGACTTCTAAAATGTTAACAAGGTTTTTCTTTGATGTGACCTGGTGAACTAGATTTTGACCCAAGATGACCTGATTTCGAACTACACTTACATTTTACAGATAGACACATTGTGACCAAGTTTCATGAATATTAGGCAATTAACGTGACCTCTTTAAGTGTTAACAATGTTTTTCTTTGATGTGACCTAGTTTTTGACCCTGAAAGACCCAATATCGAACTTAACCTAGATTTTGTTGAGATAATCTCTGTGACTGAGTTTCATAAACATTATGTCAAAATTATGACCTCTATAGTGACTACACAAGGTTTTTCTATGATTTACTTAGTTTTTTACCCAAGATGACCCAATATCGAACTTGACCTAGATTTTGTTGAGATGATCATTGTGACCAAGTTTCATAAAGATTAGGCCAAATTGTGACCTCTAGTGTCTACACAAGCAAATTGTTGATGGACGACGTACGACGACGAAAAGTGATCACAAAAGTTCACTCTTGAGCTAAAACTGTGAACACAGGTCCTGGCCTTTAAGCTCACAAAACATTTATACAATGGTATGTAGGCGTTTAAATTTTACTTACCTTAAGGATAAATGTGCTGCATGAGATTCAATATATGAATCACTGTACAGTTAACTGTCACAACTTCTAGACTTGCAAAATTTTAGCCTTGCCGAGCGAGGTACTGAGTGAGGTACTGAAATATAAAATACAATGTTATAATTTGAATACGTAATGATAATCAAGTCTCGATATCGACATTATAGGATAAAACCCGTTTTCTGAAATATTGTATTTATTCTACACTGCCAATTCCAAAGCATGACAGCAAGAAAATATACAGATTTACAGAGTTACAAAGTAAACCTATTATTTATGAAAATAGACTGTAAGCGAGGTCGTAAAAAAGTGTTGTCATACAGGGTTCTAGTAAGACTGTTCACGTATTCTTATATTTTGGTGCCTGGACTTCAGGTTTTTTCAATTATAGTGTACCAAAAAGTCCTGTTTTTCTTATTTTTCATATATAAATTGTAAAGTTTTTAGGATGACAGGTTTTCGAGAATTACCAACTTTCACCCATGTATTACACATAGATTAGAGCAAACAGGTGCAATCATAATGCCTGAAACTTTTTACCCATGGTAATATGATCCAGCCCCGATCCAAATATGATTTCAGATCAATCGGAATACCTCGCACAAAAAATTCTGGAAAAAAAAGGTTTTGACCTATGATGAGGAATAATACTTCAATGGATGATTGCAACTTACATTGTTGACTAAATAATACAACTCAAAGTTTGAGCACAGGAATTTGAAATTATATCCATAAAATATCATAGCAGTTGGTCCATTCCAAATCGCACTATACAATTATTATACTGAAAGAATGCAGCACATTTGAGTTTCCCTCTCCAATTTTTTTCTACAACATAAAAACATTTTAGAAACTGTTGTAAATACATTGTTTTAAAAGGTTATTTAGGAATTCATTAATTTTAAATAAGACATTAAATGTCATAGAATACCATAGAATGTATTCCTCTGAATACAAGTATGTTTTTCCAATCAAACCATTTTTTAGTTTTAATTAAAGTTTTAATTCCATTAAAATGACCCCTAATTATGCGGCTACTGTCTCAAAAACAGTAATTAGCAATAAACCAATATACAGCCCCTAGCAAGACTAAGGAGTTTTATGCAGCTTCAGTAAGTTCATAATCAATATTTATAATTCCTTGTAAAAACATAGACAGCTGTCACCAAGTTACATGACCCATTTAATTATGCAGCTACTGTCCCCAAAACTAGTAATTAACAACACTAACAGTATACAATCCTTTCAAGTCAAAGGAGTTTTATGGTCTATTTCCTGCCTCCTGCAGCTTCAATAATTGATAATCAATTTCCTGTAAACATAGATCCCTAACTCTTAGGATTTGAGCAAGGATAATGCAATATCACCTAATTGGAAGGAATTAATAGGAAACTGATTATAAAGATTATGAATTTCGCATTGTAGTGAAACTGTGGGAGGGGCTAGTCATGTCTTAGAGAGAGTATGGCTCTAAGCTGTGCATTATGGGAGGAGCTAAATAGTGTTTGATTGAAAAATATTAAAGTATTCTATAGACATCTGATCTCATAATTAGCAATAAAGCTGCTTTAAGATATAACAACTATGAAAGCACTAGAAAAACACACGAGTTTATCCGGAAATGTTTCACTAATAAACCTAAGATAAGAATGTTTTACTAATAAACTAAATAAGAATCTTCAGTGTAATACCGGTAATATATCTATTATTTCTATTTAATATCAGTCTGATGTTCCTCTCACAATTTCAAATAAATTCACCATGTTGAAGGCTAAATACATGTATAAGCCGAAACGTTGGTCAGAAATAAAATTTGAAAAACTCAACCTGCTTTGATTGTGTGGTTACATTTGCACTCCGATAAATAAATTAGTTGTACATAATTAATCAATGATCGTATTAGTGGAACATTTCTACACTCTCACAATTTCATTAAATAAATGCCTTAAGTGTACATAAAATTGCTTTTTATATAAATTGGTCATCGCACATATATATGATTGTGTTGAAATTAATAAATCATTATTTGCATAAAAATGACTTATGGGTTTTATCTAGAATAATGTATATCAAATATGTATCTGTCATTATGGTTGAAAACCTGTAGAGGAATAAAAAGCATAACTCAGACAGACATGATGGTAAAACTCATTAAAATCTAAATTTGAAGGATTTTTTTATCTTCTTTAAAGTTGGTGCCCAGAAAATATACTGGGCGTCACTGAAAAGTTACCATTTATATATACCTCTATATTTTGTATACAATATGACCAATCGGTACAAAAGTTTTTTAGGCATTTGAACATTGTTAAATAGGATAGCTATGACTACACAGTAAGGTCCAAACACAGTTGTGTTCGGCTTTTAACACAGTGTAACGTGAATTTTGAAGCATAAGAGTCAAAAGGGTGGTAACTTTTAATAGCCGCTGAGTATAATTAGGATGGTTTAACTATGAAAGTTTCAAACAAACATGGTTTTGTAAAAAATATATGCAGATTTACATTTCTATGTAACGTCAGTCCCGAGTTAACTGATCAGCCATACAAAATGCTAAATTTCACAAAAACTATTAACAGGAATGTATTTTAAAATTATAGACCAATAAAATAGAATCATGTTCTCATATAAAATCAAAGCACTGAGAGTGCCGATGGGAGGCTATCTGGTTGCTTCTACTAAAGCTCAAACCTTCTTTACACGTTTTATGGTTGTGTTATTACTGACAATGATGATCATCTTGTCAAATGTAAAAATAGGCGTATGTGACTTTATTGGGGCATATTATTTGGCATACATGTATTGAACGCGAATATCATAAGTGACACTTTAATAATTATAAGCGTCTATGTATCAGCCCTCACAGCGGGAGTCTCAATAAACATAAAATGTGGGTTTGATCTTTATATAATAGCAGCAACCAAATCGCCTCCTGCTTGGATTTATATAGGCCCTACATTTCAGTGTCTTTTAGGATGAGGAGGTAGTTAGTGTAATATGCATATATTTCAGAACTTAATAATTAACTTCGTCTGGTGTATATTCTAAAAATAGCTACATGATGGAACCTCCAATAAAAATTCTAAAACTATCTATACAGCTGGGACATTTGATGAACACGTCATTTTCATAATACCAAAAGTTCGATATTGCTCCAGCAGAGTGATTATTTGCAAAAATATCAATTTAACAAACAGTTTGAGACAATAATTGTTGATCTTAAAATAAACATTTGTTGCTGATTTAAGTAAATCAATTTAAATATTTGGAGAAACATATATGTGACAGTGTTGAAAATGGTGACATTTTCTGGAACTACTTGAGTGCAAAAATAGGCAATAATGCTACATTCGAGTTTGAGGGGCTAAATTTTTAAGTCTCCCAAAAACTTGATTTGACAGAAAAATAACTGTATTGTTTTACCTTGATGCCAAGGATGTATTTGGTGGGGGGGCTTTGGGACTGAAGTCCCCAGGTGTCTTGCTATATATCATTTGGGGGCTAGCTAAATCTATCATACTGGTAGAGACCTGTATATTGGACATTCTAATTTCTATAATATCCTGTGTATAGATTGTATAGCCCCCAGACATTACTAATCAAGTATTCAACAGAACCTACTGATGGTAGAGGTGTGAATGCTGCAACTGATAAGAAATTAAGTGTGTTGAGGTTGATTAAAGAAGGTCAGTCAGAGATTACATTTAATGATGTCAATTTTAAGTCATCACCATTTAATCCTATTAAATTAGAGCATGGTGATTAAAAGTTTGACATGAACAAAGATCTCAAAATTCACTTTAGAACTTTGACTTGAAGAATTGATAGTTAAATGTAACTTACATGCAACAGTGAGAAAAAACATGTATTTTATTTAATTGCCTGTTGGTGTGATTAATTAGGATTTCTACCTTTAGTATTAAACATACGAGTGAAAAGTAATGGTGCACATTCTTCAAATATTTTTAAATATGCATCAATTTCATTGAAATTTGTTTAATGAATTAAACATAGTACAGAGCTACAGATAAGCTGCGTATTGGGGTAATTACCCAATTAATTTTCTTAAAAAACCCATTAGATTTTAAGAGGAGGGAGTAAGAAATAGCAAAAACAATTTGAAATACCCAAATAGAAAAGGATGTTACATGTATAGTGAAAAATAGTACATAAAAGCTTATTTACCCTTTGAGTTTTATTAAATACCCAATTAAAATTTGTCAAAACCCAATCAAAATTGAAATTCAGGGGTAAAATACCCAACTGACTAAAACCTTATCTGTAGCTCTGCTAGTAGTACAATTCAAATCCGAATATCAAGGTTGAAATTTTATATAGAGCAGAAATTCGCATTACATTTAAAAATAAATGTTTGTGTATAAATTTGGATTTCTTAATAATTAGGCCCCATATGTTATAATGGTAAAACCTGAATGATCATAGTATTAACATTTCTAAAAAGTTTGCAGATGTAATTTCAATTATTAACACTTTTTTAGGTCTGACTTTAAAGCTAAAAGAGCAGGAAATTGCACCATTTTAGTAATCTTCACCAGGAGGGAACACTTAATTATTAGTAGCATAACTTTCATTATTTTGGGACAGGACCCCTTCATGCTGCCCATCCCATTCAGTCAACATTTATAGTAAGGTGCATAGCTATCTAGAGGTCAATCAACATAATTTCTGACAAAAATATTTCAAAGAGCCCAAAGCAAATCCATATGAATAATAGATTCATTGCTTACATCATGTTATATTTAAAACTAAAATTATGATGCACCCCCAAATGTTTGGTTCTCCTCTGGGCTACAACCCTGATAGTCAAACCATTACAATTTACAGTACCTGTACCATCATAATTAATACAAGGGCGGGTTTAGACGGGGCAGGGGAGGCGTACACCCCTCCTTAAACCATCAGAACATGGTATTTTGTTCTAGGTGCCGCCCCTGTAATAAGCAGCCACTTGGAGACCACCCCTGTAATAAGCAGCCACTTGGAGACAGCTTAGGCATCTGTCTACTACAGCCCTGAGAATCATAATTCAGTGTACCGCTTTATTCTAGGTTCCGCCCCTGTAATAAGCATAAACTTGGAGACCACCCCTTTAATAAGCAGACAGTTTATCTGCCTTCTACAGCCCTGACAATCATAATTCAGGTTTAAACTGCAACTGAGTATATAAATTTTATACTTAAAATAAACAATGAATAATACTAAAAACAAACTTACCTCGGCGTTCAGCCTCTTCTCACTCTCAGTTCATTTTCAAACGAATATCAAGTACAGTTTTCCTCCAAATACTTAAATAAAGCATTTGCAACGACAAATGCAATACAATTGTCATAATACATTTTTATAGCTTAAAATGCAATCATAATTATATTTCAACAACTCTCCAAGGAAGCGACAAATTTAGACGAGTCCACTGTACTAGCGTATTACTATTAGAAGTTTAAATAACTTTTGTGTAAATTAATCGTTGTTTAAATAATGCATTTTGCGTTATACATACTCATAATAATATGGATAAAGTATTTATTTAAATATTATATAACATTTACGAATAAAAAATAGTTTTTTGGTACGTAGCACGTTGACATATTATCCTGATTGCCCGTGTAGTAAAATGGAATAGTTATGGTAACTTCGGTCCTGTCCCGCGTAACAATACACAATGCATAAGGTAAACTATACTTACCTATCGCCGATGGGCTGCCTCGTTCTATGATACCAATACCATAACCTCTAACTATATTACTGAGAAGACCAATGTTGTGCCATGCTCTGTCCAACGTCAACTAACCCTCGTGTCCGACTGACTTGGCCCCAAGATTACCTACCAGTCCATGACCGGTTCAGTAGCGGAAAGAGCGCTATGAGCGGAAAGAGCCCATAATCACCACACTCCCCCCTGTCCTATATTAAGGTTCGAGGACCAGGGGTCAGGAACTTCACCGACGCTACCGCGGGACTCGAGATTCCCCTGCTGCATTCCATGGGTTCAGAGGTACAGAACTCCATTTCTATACAGGAGACACTGGCTCCTGGCTAACACTTTGAGACAGGCACGGATTCCTAGGTTACTAACCAGTACGGTATGCTCTCCTTACAAACCCAGGCCGCATACAAGAACCATGGGTAGGCTCTATGCTTTGTGCATACCCCACCAGGACCGCATAAATAACCCTGGAAGGGGCTAGATTCTCAGAAAAACTGAGGTCTAGCCGACCCAACCTGTGATTTGGTGCACAGGCTCGCTAGTCTTCCCCATCTGAAGATCCGTCAAATACCTTCCACAAGCACCCATTTTAGGCATTATCCTCTGAGGATGGGTTCCAACCATCCCTAAACCTTGAACCTGAATGGTAACCCGGGAACATATCTGAACCTCTTGTGCATGTATCAGTTACTTACATGTCTTCGCATCTAGGCATCTACCTCACATCTTACCCATTCACTACTGCCCAGTACTGGTGTACTAACTGGCCACCTCGCCTAGCGTCCCAATCTCAACCACCTCCCTTCCAACATGAAGGCTCGCTAGATCAATACAACTGCCTGAAGCAGCTTCAATATTGCCTCTACTTCTACTACATCTGGACGCGCCATCGCCATCTATGCCTCTAAACATGCCATCGCTACGTTCTACTCGCTCGCTAACTGAGACACATACAACCCTGTTGACCTGAATACAAAGATACAAACAATCTCCCCTGGGTCCCCAAGAAATTGAATAAGGTCACCAAGTTTGAAGTCATCTCCCAAGGATACCAAAGATATAATGCAGGTACCCAGGATCGATATATCTGCAGCTGGACCCGAGTCAAACGTTGACAACCAGGACTGATGCCCGCACCCCATCTTGATCGCAAAAAAATAAAATCATCCAATTTCTCCAAACAACGACTACTTTGAATGTAAACCCAGTGTCATATTGACATGTACACAGTGATAACTTCAGTTCCCTCCATGGTGTATTCCCTGAACACACTCGGCGCTACCCGAGCTGATAACCTGAAGAAGATTAACATGACAGACGACAATTATGTATATCCCAGTAAAGATACAAGAACAGAACCACATGTTGCACCCAGGTGAAGATATTACTCAAGATCCCAACCAATTCCCGGAGTTCCACCAACCCTGTCGCTACCAAGACTAGACTTCCCTCCTGTCCACAACAAGCTTCCCTCTGGACCACTTCACCTATCCGGTGACCCTCCACCCTGGCGCTACCCACGGTAAGATGGCCCCTGTCACCCCGGCGCTACCCGAGGAATTTCCCAGTGAAGCTAATGGACCAAGAGCACATGTTGAATTCCAGGCTAAGATTCTTGCATAATATCTCCTCCCAAACCTGGAGACCCCCCTGGCTAAACCAATATTTCGTGGGACAACAACACGTACTGTACGACAACCCCGCCTAGCAACATAAAGAAGTAGCGCTACCCATATCACACCAGTAACATGCAAATATACCATATTGATCCCCAACTATGCTAACCTCTGTTCCCTCTCCCCACCTATATCCGTTGACCCCTCCACCTTATGGTCCAGGTAGAATTACCACACAACCTACACAAACGCCACTGTCTCCACATCCACATCGCTACATGACTTTACACCAACAGAACAGCTTCATCTACATCATCAGTAATGGAATCCCCTATCATGCCAGGGCTTTAAATTCTTTTAAACCATGCAGTTATTTTTCAAAAATAAAATACAGAACTTCCCAATATTACAAAAATATTCCCCTTAATTAAAGGTCTAAAGCCATCCTACAGGTTAGAACAAAAACCCTGCGCGCATCCTCCGCATTCAGCATCCACAGATATAATACATGGTAGTATTGACCCCAGTCTGCATGCTTTTTGCCTAACACCAGCATACTTACATGTCATAAGAGATCCCGCAATCACCACGGCCATGTCAAGCTTCTCAACAGATCCTACAACCAATCGCTCTACTTCTCTCTCGATGAAATGATCTTCTGAGTTGTTCTCTCAGACAGGATAGACATCGCAATATGAACTTGAACATCTTAGACCCCAAGACTGAGTCTAGGGAATGGTGTACAAATTAAATGTATAAATTTGAAACATCAGCAGCTGGGTCAAAACTTCTGAGTCTCTAGAAATAACTTGAGTAACCGCATCTCAAGTTCTAGGTATACCGACTTCCAGGTTTAATAATGAACAAAAATATTTAACAAATTAAATTCCAAATGAAAAAGTTAATTTCTTTCACCGAAATTTACTATAGCTCATCCAGGGGAGGCAACTCTGTCTCAAAAAACATATCTAAAAATATTCCTAAACTGGCAGCTTTTTATCAAAATTAATTAATTAAAAACATTCTACTCCAAATAAAATTAAATAATTTATCTTAAAATCCTAACATGAAAATGTAATACCTGGAAACCAATCTACCCCACCCACAGTCATCTAGGCTGCCCCTAGCGGCCATATGCTTCCTATACCCCGCCAAGACCGCATACGAAACCTTGACAGGGGCCAGACCGCACCGGTCGCTCCGGTTATACCATCATCTAGGCTGCCCCTAGCGGCCATAATATTATGCTTCCTATACCCCGCCAAGACCGCATACGGAACCTTGACAGGGGCCAGACAAAGTCTCGGCCGCACCGGTCGCTCCGGTTATACCATCATCTAGGCTGCCCCTAGCGGCCATATGCTTCCTATACCCCGCCAAGACCGCATACGGAACCTATGGCAAGGGAGTCAGACATCGGCATCCTCAGTAGGTCCTCACTCTGCCTAGACATCAGTTGCAGATAAAAAACAAAGTGACTGACCACACTGACAATGTTTCTTTATTGAGACACATTCACAAGCAATGGTGTGTTAAATGAATTAATGAAGTCGGGTCCCCAATATCAACTAAAACAAATCACTTCCAACATGACCAATGGAGGTAAGTAGTACAGCACTCCCTATCTTGGAACAAGGAAAATATGCTGCACCACAAACCAAAGTACAAGGTCAAAATCAGAATTAACTGAAATAATTTGCAACAAAATACCAAACAAACATTAAAACAAGTGACAACAAGACCGACCTCTACATTTTCGCTCGTTCGGACACTGCAATTTTCGTACTTTCGACCACGCCATTCGGGACGAATTCAAAATGGCGCGAAAATTCGCCCTCGCTGACGGCCAACATTTTCGCCGAAAATTCGCTAATTACTGGTCTTCTACTGCTACAATCGGTCTTAATCCACGCCAGTAACGCTTCGCTCGTAACCAACATCGACGTTGCATGTGTATTCTGCCTGGTAGTGTGAAACGGGGACCACGTCACGTGACCTCTACTTTCAGTTCGTCCTTCTTCTTTAGACCAGCGCTGCACACCAGTATGGTAAGTTCGGTCCTGTCCCGCGTAACAATACACAATGCATAAGGTAAACTATACTTACCTATCGCCGATGGGCTGCTTCGTTCTATGATACCAATACCATAACCTCTAACTATTAGTCGGGAGTCCATACGGAGAAAATGTGACGGGCCATGGCATCGGAGAGTAGAATGTGGCATCCATGCTATATGTTATCTTTGATATGTGTGTAATCTGAAACGGCCGGATGCCATCAGTGATTTCTCAGAATCAGGTCAAAGGTCAAATGAGTGCATTTTTTATATATCTCACTCAAAATATCATTATATCTCTCTCAGTTTTAGGTCAAAATTTATACAAATGGTATCATTTTGATGCTAATGCACTGGGCTATCAATACAAATAACTTTTTACAAATGTATGCATTAGTATACTCATGAATATTGATGAGAACACCAAAAATTAGCAATATTTTTATAAAAAATCGACGTGTATGAACAATATATTTGTTATAATGTCGTCATTTTTGCTATTTGAAAGCCTAAATGGTTTTTATTTAAAGGTGAGATACTCAGCTATTGATATGTTAACTGGTCACTTACCTTCTCATTCATCTAAGTGCACACGATCGCTTAAAGTGGGTGGGGGTAAAATGACAAATGAACCCAAACTAACACAATAGCGTTAAAAGCAATATAAATAAGTAATGTATGTTTACATTGATTTAAATTGGATTACAAGTAACACCTATTATATATGTTTTGGAACGTATTCCAATTCATTTAAAAAAGGTCAACATTCATTTAAGGAGGAATGAGCTACCTACACGTAGGCCTACACGTGCGCTGCAAATCATAATTTCGAGTTTAGTGTGATAAATAAGAACAAACATAAAATTAGGTTCAATTATGCTATATGAATATAAAAAGATGATGATAATCATAATGATATTGCAAATTTTTCATAAAAGTTTACTTGTTCCTTTGTAAAAGCATAAAAATGGGTGGGAAACGGTTAATTTTAAAGCATGAATACTGTTATATAATATTATAATTTCATACAGCACCAGATTGATATTTTCATTCATGTTGTGTTTAAATTAGAATGAATATAGAGTTAACGTATGCTTTTCATGTTATAACATCTACAGAGTACCGAGAAACGGCGGGTACCCATGCCCTTCCGTGGGAGCTATGGTCATTAAACACAAGGTGCATACACCCCCTTAAGTGCTAAAGATGTATATATATGTACAAATAAAACAAGTTACAATGTCGCTGTTAAGTTTGAGATTGATTGAGAATATTTGTTTTGGATACATTTGCACGTGAATTTACAAACACCTTCTTAGTTCGATGCAAGCAGTATGTAGAATTAGTAGACATTTGTAGACGATTGCTACATTGTAATACCTTAGTCACGTCTTGATTTCTGTATCCATTACGGATGCATCGACTCGTATCCGTATGCAAGTGCCTATTGGTAGTTTGCTCCTGCGATGTGCAGTTCGAGCGCATCACTTCACATCGCTGGCGAGCAGTGGCCTATAGGTAGGACGCGCGCTTCGGGTCGAAAGGTCCCGAGTTCAATCCCCGTCTTGACCACTGCTCAATTTCTAGGAGCCAGAATAACCCACATCCTCCACTCGGCCAAGGTGTAAATCGGTGCCTGTTTGGCGGTGACTGTACATGTTCGATAGTCTTCGGCGCCGCAGATTGATGTTGACTGCACACCAACCAGGAGAGAAATAATCTCCTCAGGGAAACTCGGACGCAAGGTTCCTTAGGTAGCCAGGGAAGTTAAAATGTCACAGGATGGCTGAACAGCTTAACTACTGAAAGAGCCCTCTAATATTAGTAACTTAACTTCCTGTTTAACTTCTTGGCAGAAGCATTTCGAGCCTTGATTTATAGAGCATTAACAATCAGGAATCATCAACAAGCTTGTACAACTGTCTGTCTCATCTGAATGTACGTCTCTTCTAATATCCAACAGACGGTCATATGTTTTCCAGCAGAAGAATAGTTTCACATCCCGTCAAAGAGTGGACCCCCCCCCCCCCCCCCAATGATACGGTGGTCGTTTGGGGACATGTTCCATCTATATCATGATATCCGATATTTATTTTAATATCTTCATACTCTTCTTTATTAAGTATGCAAAGTAGCTTTGACTACAAATCAACACCAAAGAGACACAATACATACTTTGAACATACCGTTTGCTGAAGACTTAGACATTGATCAGGATGACAACATTATACACTTAATAGACAAATATTGCGAACCTTTATTGAGCAGCAATATATAGATTACGTCCAATTTGGAAAATCAGTAAGACCGAAAAAATAAGTTGCGAATATGCGAATCTATCAAGCAAATTTAAGATAACATGAAGATACTCATGACCTGTCAAGTTCCCACAATGACTGTCTACGACAAATACTTTTAACATATTATATCTTGACAAATTCTACCTATATCATTCAACTATTATCAGACGTAGACTTCCGGTGGCTGGGACAGTTCCCAAGAATGCATGTCGGGACTATGCCAAGGTACAAGATGCAAACTTATCAGCAAAGAGAAATAACACATTTGTTTATGTCTCTCGATACTCCTGATCTTCTTGCAGAACCTGATCCCAACACCTCCCTTAATTTCCATCGGGAGTAAATCATCGAGGCAGTGGGACAGACGCATACCGTTAGGACCACATCGGGAGTCATCCGATGTCTCGCAATACCCCCACACCGATTCCTCCCGATGACCCAGAATGTCTCATGACTTACCCAAAGCTTCCCTTCAGAAATGCAATCCCGAGACCGCGAATGTGTCCCCAAAATATTACCGAAATTTCTCTGAACTTTAAAAAAATCCCCTAGGGTTCGTGACACTTGTATCACTTTTTGTATCAAGTATCCTCTGGGATGCCTAGCGGATTTTTTAGCATAAGTGTCCATGATAACTGGTATTACCAAGGCTCTGGTGCGCTTCAGGGTTGCCTTCCCGGGTTATTCCCGACATGCAAGCGCGAATACATGGGGTACAAATAGGCATGCATTGAATTTTCCTGATGCATGTACACAAAAAGTCATGTACTCGCGTTTTCACAAGATGTCCCGAAATTCCTCATAACGTTCACGAAGCTCACCCGAGACACAGGAAACCTTTCCTGAGACATAGGGGATCCTAGACGCCTTCTATGCTCTTAAATCCATCGGGAGTACAACCCCCGAGGAGGAGGTACTGACGCATACCGTCTGGAACACATCAAGTGTTTTTGCAAGGCATCCCGATTCTCCTCGAATTATCATGAATCCTCCCGATGTCACAACTTGTCTGATGACCCCCCGATACTTCCCGTAGACCACGAGGAGCCTGTTTACGATGCCTCCCAACTCTCCATCGGGAGTTTATCTCCTAGACAAAGACATGCTCAGTGGGACATAGGCTTCAAGCGTGTCAATTGATACCTCATGGCAGTAAGAGACCAAGAACAAGACTGAAACCCGCAAGGCGAAGAACTGTAGAGTCAGAACCTAAGGAAAAACGGAATCAATGAAGAGAACCGAATGATGAGTAAGTAAGGCATCCTTCGCTTGAAACACCCAACACATAGAAGTGACCCTCATATCTTTTGATGACCTTTGGGGTACTTCTCGTCTTTTCGTTGTCTAATGTACATTCTGGTAGCTTTCTCTCACAACAAGCTCGTTCCTTCTTAGCAACGTCTATGACCTTGTTCGCAAAAAAGGGAAGTAACTTAGCAATATCGACTTTGGTTTTACTCATTAGCAAGATGTAATCGTTTGATTGTGGCATGGGTATACTTGTACCAGAACTAGATATAATTCGACGCATCGGACAACTTTTTCTAGCTCGTTAGCTTCCAAGTTATGTCGTCTTTATTGATGAGCTTATGATATGTTAAGTCACAATAGAAACGTTCAAAAAGGTAATTACTCATATGTGCATGTAATACCGTACTAATCATCATTACTTACTACACATTGCTACTGATTGAAATAGCAACAAACTGTAATAACTAAGGCTTTATAAACATTATGAAAGTACAGACGAGCCAGGTTAAAAAAGAAATGAACCACGATTTGCTAGGAAAAACGTTTTCTTGTACTCCAATACGACTCTATACATGCAACTAAAAGAGCATACGTATACCCGGTAGTTTGTAAACAAATACCAACTTATTATTTGAGTGGTTAATATACCAGGCGACACTTTACGTTGACGACACTATATGTTTTCTTTGATAGGAATTAGTGTAATTTGTAGCCTCCGTAGCCATTAGTAGTAATGTGTGGCCTCCGTAGCTCAATGTTTAGAGCGCTTGTCGTCTGATCTGGCGACCGGGTTCAAATCCGGGTAGAGGCACACATATATGCCTGCAATATTTCAGCTGAAAGCTGACTGGCAAATAAAGGCTATTTGTAATAAAGGTAGTAACTACTGTGGTTTGTCGATGATTACAAGAATAAATAATACAGTTCTAAACGTCATGTACACAAACATATATTGTGTAATGAGACATATGTATTGCATTTTGTATAATTATTAGAAGACACTGCTTGTTTATCACTCAGATATAGATCCTTATTTCTACGCTATTTGTCATACATGTTCAATAGATTATCAATATTCATAAATATGCAAATGAGTTAATAAGCATAATATTTAAGTAAATCAAAATCAAATTCCACCAATAAATCATATTTGGATATAAGGAATATGTTTAATGAGTGTCTAATATTGATTCTAAATGTATTGAATTTTTTACGTTCTGGTTACAATTTACCCCACACACCTTTGGCGGTTATTCTCGGTGGAATTAGATCATATTTGTGTATAAAAATATACATTTTATGAAAGCTCTATGTCTTCTCATGATTTTGGTACAATTTTGGTACAATTTGGATCTTTAAATAATAGAAATAACGAAGATATGGCATACATTTGTCAACCATACACGTAGATTTTTATCGAAATTTTACCAATTTTTGACTGTTGATACCAACCACCACGTAAAGTTAGAAGATCCTAGGGCAAAGCGTTCTTCGCTATAGAAGGGAAACCAATTTGGTCTATCGCCCGAACGACATGTACAAAGCAACATACTCCCTCATCAAAGATGGGAGGCATAACTAGTGACAACATCAAAGATAAAATTAGGGCTTTGGACCAAAAGGAGTTGACAGAAGTTTTAATTGCAAATGTACCTTACTTAATTTTTGAAAATACTTACCCCCTCCCCTAGTTTTCAGCATTTCTGGAATTACATGTTTTTTAATCAAAATTGGACAAGGAAGGCAGCATTCAACATAAATAGAAGAGCACTAAAGGCACACGTACCCCCAGCACACACCACAACAAGCAACACAAAACTAAAAAAGAAATAACGAAACCGAACAGTCACGAAGTCCTACACTTACGTATAAACCTGGTTCAATAAAAGTGTATGTAACGTTGAAAATAATGTAACTTTGCAGCTGCATACATGAATTGTAATGTTTAAACATGCATAATACAACATGACAATGGGGAACATGTTTAAGGCGAAAGAGCGTTAGAAAAAAAAGAAATTAAACAGGATCGAAGTCCTCATTACATGTGTCAATGCACCCCGATAAAGCGTTAGCATCATTGCAATGTGTACAGTCTCGGGCAATGAAACCCATTGAACTTTGCAAAAGTTTTATTTAAACAATACATTTGAAGTTATATCTATATAGGTGCTGCCTCACAGAAGCAATTTTAACCACTCTTGATATCGACCACTGTGTATTGTTTCTTGACAAAAAAGCGTTAAGTTTCCTTCCAACATGCTTTGTGAATTATGTAATTCACATGTGATCGAACTGTAAAATCAACAAACTACAGTGTAAACATCAGTGAGGTATTTGTTCGTTTTTTTATTCATTTTCATCAAATGCGAACAATTTCAGGCATTTTTAAGTGATAGTAGTGATAATTCTATAGGGCATTAATACCCTATAGAAATTTTGATGTAAAGATACTACAACTGTAAATAACTACAAAAGTTTCTCAAGTTATTTTATATCTCAGAGTGGTTGTTTATGGGATATACAGGCAACTATACCAAATTTAAGCGATCACTTAACAATTTTATTTCATTTTTGCAAAACACCAATATGTGAGGCAGTCCCTTTAACATATAAACATAACCTTACACTAGCAAAATGTATTTTTGGATTGAAGGGCATAAAAAAAGCCATTATCCACGAATTGATCAAATTGAAGATGGCATTTTTTTTCTAACTAATGAATTCGTGAATATCTTTATATCTCCAAATAAAAATAAACCTTCAACTGAAAGGTGCAAACAATCTATCACAAACAGTTCTCCGTTTTCTGTGTACGTCCATTTAAAGTGTACAATTTTAACCGTCACTTATTCCATGTAGTAAAATTGGTGAATACTAAAATAATCCAACTCAGCATGTACAACAAAATATCATACAGAGTCATTCACTCAATTCAATCGATAGAAGTGATTGTTTTCAGTGGAATCGCTCGCTGGGGACACTGTTTCTAATGTATCACACATTTCGGTAGCAGAGTTGTAGTTAACAGCTGCACATTTGTATGTTTTCTTGCAGTGGAAGCAGCACGCTATATTCGAACGTGCTTGGGAAGTATCTAGAAGAACCCCAGTCCCAACCACACCATCGACTTGTCTGAATGGCAAAACTAAACGAACGATAAAAATATGGTACATCTTCATTAATGTTTAGATGCAGTCAGTACGATAACCATTTTCGATCAGCGAAAACTAACACTTTTACAGTAGTTATGTAAAAATAGAAAGTTTTGCCTATTTTGTCACGTGATAACTAATGTTTAGCCAATGTGATTACATGTTCAATTTCTTTAAACAAATCAGATCACTGATGGACAAGATTAACATGGAACTTCAAGAGTGTCGATTTAACAAAATAACTTTTATCATATCAACAAGGTAAAAGCGATATCCAAACCCAAAATTTACCATTTGCGTTCGAAATCTCATTCCCCACAACCAGGACTTCGCATAGCGTAAATGCACCATCCACAACCGCATCAGGGTCTCGTGTTATTTTTACCCAGCGTCCGTAAATATAGGGCGACATTTCATTAGTGTAACTGGTCCCGATTTCACCAACATGGTACCCACGCAATACGCCATCATTGTCGTCTAATCCAATGAACAACTGAACATCTTGCAAGAACACTCCTGAATATGAAGAAAGTTGAAGAGTAAATACAATTGCGATTGGTTTTGATACTCAGCATCAAACGTTTCGCAAATCAACATTGTTATGTCTTTTTTATTGGAACCACTAACTAGTTCATGTGATATCAACTCATAACAATTATCAAATTTAAGAAATGTATTAATCCATATGAAAACCGTATATGACATAACCCAACATTTCAAAAATACACATTACGCTTAGCAATTTTTTGTGTACGTTTTGGTTACAAATACCCTTTCTCTGTATTGATATTTTTTCGCGAAATGATGCGTTATGCTATCGACCAATCTACCATTAAAAAGCACACAACAAATAAAGGTGGTTTTCCGCTCAGCAACATGTTTGCCGTTATCTTTACTTTGACAGCGTTTTAAAGAATATACTACCATTATTTCTATTTTATAGTGCAAGGGAAGTAAGATGGTAGAAACTGTCGTTCTCTGACTGTTATTGATAAGTGATCGTTTTACTCAAAAGAATAAGTTTTATATCGAGTTAACTGTATGCTTGACTACGGTTATGCTGTGTTTACAGTCATCCACGATGCCCACGATGTCCACGATTTGTCAATATCGTGGAGCTCCACGATAAATTGCATAAAACGTAATTTTACTACGCTGTCCTACACTTCGTTACGCTGTGTTACTACTTTTTGCGCTTTCTTACGATACCAACACGATTTTTGACAAGATTTGCCACGAATAACATCGCGTTCTCTTACGTTCTCTGACGACAACCACGATCCGCATTTCATTACGTCTTATTACGTTCTGTTAAGATTTCTTACGCTCATCTAGTTATGCTGAGCTCTCCGACGATAGAAGATGGATCAATTCTAGAGATATTCCAAAAGGAAACAAGCTATGCATTTAAGACATGAAGATGTCGAATTCGCAATAATTTTGTCTTCCTGCATAGCTTTTCTTCAACAGTGGTAACAAGGTATGGAGCGGGAAATACAATAGGAGATGTAAAGAAGAATACGAAATAGATGGCTTATGACCTACTATGCAGACCATGGTTGGGTGTAAATAGAAATAACCTACTGATTCAATATTTCAAAGATTACTGGCTTGATGATATGTGAGCTCTTCGTCAACTTATATGAGGATAAGTATATTTCATGATATTCTAAAAAGAATAGCACTAAACATAGACAGGAAATATACCAAACGAGAGCCCCTATCACATAGATTGGAGCTGACACTCATCCTCAAACATCTTATCAGTTATGATAAATACCCTTTACTGTATACTATGCCTTCATGGCATAGTCGTTTCTTCTAATATTGTTCAAGGAGTTCGTAAGGCAGTTGTTAAAACGTATGAAGGTGATATTTTCTCTTTTCTTGTCACCTTTGAAGAATGAAAACTAATTGCAGACAAATTCAATAAGCGATGTAACGTGTCACATTCTATAGGGTTTTTTGAATGGTCAACGCAATAACTTCCCAAAAGCCTGCACACACAGGTAGCTCGAGGGACTTTCCATGTACCACTTCAGTATTTGTAGATACTTGGTGGCATTTGTCATATGTCAGACGAACAAATTGTATTCATAACGTGTGTATGGTGTAACGCAAAATATCACTGGTCCGGCTTTTGAAAGCATCGGAACTTACTCAGACTAAGGAGAGCGCCACACAGCGTAGGAGTAAATCGGGAGGATCGTACCAGCACGTGCCGCATCGTGAGTACATTACTGATATTACCCCTATATCTTGTCGAAATGTAGGAGATAGTGATAGAGCGTAGTGGAATCGTAATGCAACTTAACGCATCGTGTTACAAAGACCATCAAGATCCCTTACGATGAGGCATCATTGTCTGACACGCTACGTTAAGGTCTGGAAAATTTTAATGCGCCAACTACGATTAGCACGTTCAATCATGCTCTCGGTTGAATCGGGACAATCGTGGGCACATTTGTGAGGTTCAAAACTTTTGACACGATGCTCCCGGTGCTCGTGTTTCCACTATCGTGGCTGACTGTAATGCTGCGTTTACAGTCAGCTACGATGCCACGATGTCAGCGATTTGACAATATCGTGGAGCTCCACGATTAATTGTATCAAATTACATTTTGCTACGCTATCCTACGCTTTGTTACGTTGTGTTACTACCTGATGCGCTTTCTTACGATACCAACACGATTATTGTCAAGATCTGCCACGAATTCCATCACGTTCTCTAACGTTCTCTTACGACAACCACGATATGCTATTACGTTTTATTACGTCTTATTACGCTCTGTTAAGATCTCCTACGCTCTTCAAGTTATGCTGAGCTATCTTACTATTAATATCCACGACTTGACAAGATGGTCACGTTTTGAGTACGATTGAATGTATAAATACCAATTCTCTAGATATTCCAAAACGGAACAAGCTATGCATTCAAGAGATGAAGATGTTGAATTCGCAGTAGTGTTCCTACATAGCTAATCTTCAACAGTGGCAACAAGGTATGGAGCGGGGTAGAATATAGGAGAAGTAAAGGAGAAGAAGAAATAGATGGCTTACGACCAACCGTGAAGCCCATGGATGGGTGTAAATAGAAATAGCATACTGGTTCAATATTTCCAACAAAGAATTCAGGCTTGGTGATGTTAGCTCCTTCGTCAACTTATTGGATGTTACGTTTATTTGATGATATTCTAAAAAGAGTAGCACCAAACATAGAGAGAAAATATACCAAATGAGAGCCCCTGTCACATTGATTGAAGCTGACACTCATCCTCAAACATCCTTTCACTTAAGACAAATCTTTTATTACACTAGGGCTTCATATATAGTCGTTTCTTCTATATTGTTCAAGGTGTTCGTAAGGCAGTTGTTAAAACGTATGAAGGTGATATTTTCTCTTGACTTGTCACCTTTGAAGAATGAAAACTAACAGCAGACAAATTCAATAACCGATACAATGTATCACATGCTATAGGGTTTTTCCATGGCCAAAATAATAACTTCCCAAAATACAGCACACAAGTAGCTCGAGGGATTGTCAATGTCCCACTTCGGTATTGGTAGATGCTTGAACTTAGTAGCTTTTGTCATATGTCAGATGAACAAACTGTATCCATTATGTTAACATGGTGCAACCGCAAAATATCCTTGGTCCGGGTTTTCATGTTTGTTGTCGACTATGTGCTATTCATGGATGGAAGGGTTGACTTTCAGGGACCTCTGATATCATCTGCTTGATGTCACAGAATGGAGTTACTATCCTCAATCACCCGAGTTTTACCGAGTTGTAGTCTGATACGGCAGTTCCTCTTGTAGAGGTGGGGTAGATGGGCTTTTCCATTGGCTGCGTGAACTTGAACTTACGGTTATTGGTGTTGGTAGGACGATTAGGCAATCTGATCATTCGTTTTTTGGCTGGTATTTTACGGTGTCGAAAACGCGACGAAACGTCACAGAGCGGCCCCACAATGATTGAAACGCATCGGAACTTACCAAGACGTAGGAGAGCGCCACAAAACGTGGGAGCCAATCGGGATCATCGTACCAGAACGTACCGCATCGTGATTAAATAACTGATACTACCCTATATATCTATGAAGCATCACGGTCTGACACGCTGCGTTAAGGTCTGATAAGTTTTAATGCGCTCCACTACGCTTTGCACGTTCCATCACGGTCTCTCAAGATCATAGTTGAATCGGGACAATCGTGGTCAAATATTTGACTGTCAAATATTTGGACACGATGATCACGATGCTCGCGATTCCACCAAGTTTCCCCACGATTTGATTCAACGTCCTCCGACGATCCACCACGCCCACCACAAAACTTTCCAATCGTGGTCATCGTGGCCATCGTGGCTGACTGTAAACGCAGCATAAACGCAGCCTTAGCTACAACAATGTCGTTTATTAATGTGTAAGTAACCTCCCCCGATAACGTCCCCTGATATTCAATAATAATACTTTCGGGGTGTCCTGATTAGACCGGTATATAGTTACATAGTACAAACTACAATTATGTTGTAGCATGTTGAAAGTACACCTTAACAAAAGTGTTCGTGTTGGTATTATCTGTTAGAAAATTTAATTTTATATCTCATACTGCTGTATTACATTAGAATATTGCGAAATTAATTAAAATCTATACGGGGTTAAACAAAATGTTAAATAATTTGAAATTAAAGAAAGCATGCTAATGATACTGTTTGTTCGCTTATCACGATAATAATCTTAGAAAGTATCTGGTAAAGTTAAGCAGACTGTATTGCTTTTCGTGTGCTCGGTGGTTTTTTTTAAATTATAAAAAATGAAATAATTAAACTATTTAACGTCCATCTTTCCAGCGTACTACTTCTATGATATTTGTTAAGGTTTATATTTGTGAAATTGCATTATTACGTATACATCGTCAATAGGGTTTTAAGATGTTGACATATTCGTATAAGATACCCGTGCGTTTGTAAAACAAATACATGTAGTGGGATGGGGTGTTTTCATCGCCCCTCCAGTTCAGCGAATGAGTCACACAATACATTTTTAATTTATGTGCGTCTCAAGAGAATAGTTCAGACCCACTTGAATATGGTTATCATGTAAATATAATTACATGAGTTGTTCAGGGTTTACAATTTGATCACGAAAACCCACTGAGAAAAAAAGCTGCTTTGATCCGTCTGAGCAAATGGTGGACTCTCATTTGAGAATAAATTAAATGCAAATATTTAACTGAGCAAAAAATTAATTGGCAATAATTAAAAGCAATCGAAAAGTACAAACGTGAATTTAACCGAACGAGACTATATACATGTATATTAGTGTCTGTACGGACGTATATAACAATGTCAGTAATACGATCGAAGCGTTCATCAATTATAATTCAATCATTTGTAACTTTTCTATCGATATCGAGTGCTTAATCGAAGCTCGACTATAATTGTTAACAGTAAGGATGTCAAATTTTGTTGTTTCCAGTAAATGAGAATGTTTACAAGTATATGTTTTATAATTGTCATGTAAGAATTATAAAACAGTGACATCGGCAATGCCTTGTTTTTTGGTAGTTTATTATATATGATAGCACGTCATAATGCCAATGGTTCAGACATGGTTATATACCTTTGATAATGTTATCGCACTTCTGACACCATTTAAAAGGATGATAATATGCATAAATGATGGATAACAGTCACAAAATATGGTTAATTCAATTTATTTCTTAAGTAAACTCCACCACTATTCAAACCCGAAATACCTTTAACCTTAATATTATTTAATGGCGAAATTGCCAAATTAATCGCATGACTGATCATACATACGCGATTTAGATTTTTAATAAATTTAGTGTTAGAACAATTGCTTAAAATGTTTGTTGGCAAACTATCATTACTCATTATGATTACTGTTAAACATATTTGGAGTTTGAAAAGTGACCCATAAGAAAAGTGGTTGAGTGTATGTTTACATTAGGCTTCGACGATTGGCTATAATTTCCTAATGTAGAAGGTTGCGAATGTACTCCGAAATGTTCAGATTTAAATATGCGCGTAACTGCGATTGAATAAGTAGGAGAAGCTGAATGTAGTATTAAATTGAGACGAATTGTTTACAGTTGAATTACATTGTTGAAATAAGTAAATGGGAGAAAGTTGAAACAACGAAATAAAAATCTGACACGCACCACAACAATCCAGTCGCTTAAATAAGGTCACGTGATCTATGACGTATATTTCTCCAAGGTCTACTTTCCACCATGCATTAGGATCTATGTGTGTGTGCGTGCATGACCCGTGGTCATAATGACCGTCAGTGTTTCCATCCACGGCAAGATTTGGTACCCCGTCAAAATCTGTATCAGACTGGAATGCTGACTTTCCTAAGGCTACATTGTGCATAGCTGTTAAATGGAATAATTATATGTACATGTATTTGTGATCATAGGATATAAATACTGTAGCACACAGACAATCTAAATCCAGCATCCCACACAAGAGTCAAAACGAACCACCCTTATCCCCAAAAAGGATATTTCAAACACACCTATATACTCACCCCGCAATGAATCACATGCTGTGGACTTATATTTTGTGCATAGTTAACCATAAAATAGCATTAGGCTGCGATTTAACTGCATTCATGTTCAAATGTTGTTACAAAACTACACGTATGACATTTTAAGATATACTAGTAGTATGCCCATCTGAACGAGAGGTGTTCAACTTATTCTTGAATAAAGCTGAAATTCGGATTTTGTCATACTTACGCAATAAAATCGATTTATTTCTTTTAAACAATGTAAGAAAATGTTTACGTAGTATATATACAGTCAATTTGTAACACATTTGGATTTTTCTTCTTGTAGAGGGCTTTGTATTTGCTTGTTAAGACCATTTGCCACTGTAGAAGCATACAAAAGTGTTGGTATATTATGAAATACTCATGCCCTTGAAGACAATCAGTCATATTTGTCATATGTAGGGCCATATTCGCCATGTGCTTGTATTGGTGAAAAGACACAGATATTAAATAATAAAAATTCGCACAATTTTTCGAAACCTGCAATCGCCATGCCCATTGGTCCAGTGATATTTAGCAAAGACTCAATTGCCCAAAGTTGGATGGTAGCGTAGTTGAAAGTTTCAACAGCAACGTTCAATCAATTTTTTTCGAAAATATTAATTGCCGAATTTCAGTAAAATGCGGTGTTCATAAGTCCAATGTCAAGCAAACAAAAGAGCGCAGACAAAGGGTTTGGAGGCTGTATAAACGACAACGGAAGGTTATTGGAATAAATATGTCGGCTCCGAGAATACAATGTATTATATAGACATATGCTTCTATTTTAGAAAGGGTCATGATGATGGCAAAAGTTGATGTTCCTTAAGCTTGGTGTGGTCGCGACCACTTTCATGAAGTAGTATTATTTTTAATATTGTGGAAAAGCAGAACTTAAAATGATTGAAAAAGCGGTCGAAAGTGAACGCATATTTTATTTATGCAAAAGGTTCAAAAACTTTTTTCGACAAAACTGTGACCTGTCTTTTTCCTGGTGACATTCTAAATACATGATGTTTCACCAATACTGAACTTTATGTCGCCCCACAAATTATGTCATGAATAACCTTATGGATAAGACTTGGAAGTATGATATACCTAAACGGTTGATACCGAAGTCTCCTTATGGAGCATCAATAGGAGAATATTGAAACGTCGATTAGACTAGAGTAGGGCATTGTAAGTCTAAGCACTTGGAGGATTTTGGCCTCTATACATTTGCTGATTGTGTTCTAAGCCTATTACATATACAGTTTACAATGATTGTTTATATCACTCGATACAATATTATACACGATGGAACAATTCGATCTCGTTAAACAATCCTGAAAATACTGTATTTATTCGATGACCAATTCGACCATTTGTTCACTTTTACAAAAATTGAAAATAGCACATTGGTAAATAACATTATTATCCATTTTCACAAAACAGAATAAATATTACGCGCTGAAAAACGCGTCAATGGAAACGGCAACATGCAATATAGACTGAAGCGAAATATATTTATTCGGCGCGTGTTACGTGCCGAATAAATACGCACCACAAACGCTTAGGTTTTACGCCTCATGGAACCGCACTTTACAATTTTTGAAACTTTTGGCCGTCCATTTCATTTTCTTCCTGTCACCGTATGTCTCCATTATCTAGTCAAACCCTGTACTTTCGTTTTGATTACAACCCTGTGTTGAAATATTGGTTAACTGGCAGGTATATTTACACAAATGTATCGATTTTTAATAAGGTGTTACAAGGAATTAATACACAGAAACTTTTCTGTTATTTAACACGTTTAATGCGTTATCGCTTCTATACCCATGGTTTTGTTGTTGTTGTTGTCGTTTGTATCATGGAGGATACCATCAGTCGTTCGTACCAGACGTATTACTATAGAGAACGTCGGAACCAGACTAACGATTTACATGGTATTTCAAGAGTTTCTATTTAAAATATACACGGTATTTCATCAGTCGCGGTCATTAACTATTATCATAATTTTATTAACTTTCTAAGAATAAAGCCAATTGGCAGCGATTATATCCTAACTCTAAACTTACCATTTGCGTTCGAAATCCCCTGCCCCACGACCAGGACTTCGCATAACGTGAATGCACCATCGACAGCCGAATCAGGTTCTCGTGCTATTTTTACCCAGCGTCCGTAAACATAGGGCGACAATTCATATGTGTACCTGGTCCCGATTACACCAGCATGATACGCATGCAATACGTAATCACTGTCGTCGAATCCAATGAACAACTGAATATCTTGCAAGAACTCCCCTGAATATGAAGAAAGGTGAAAAGTAGATACAAGAACGGTTGTTTTTTTACACAAATAACTCCACCAATAGACACTTCAATTATCTTGACTTGTACAAGGACACAATTTGTCAATGCAAACATATGGACGAGGGACGGCTTGTTTCCAGTACATCAGAATGATAACTAGTACAAGTATATGTTTTAGAATGGTTATGTATGAAATAATAAAAAAGAGTGACATCGTTAAGGCCTTGTATTTTGATACTTTATTATATATGAAATCACGGCATAATGCCAATGGTTCTGACATTATTATATACAGTATCAACCTTTGATAATGTCATCCCACTTCTGACACCATTTGTAAGGATAACAATAAGCATAAATGATGGCTAACAGTCAAACTATATGGTTAATTCAATTTTTTTCTAAGCGTAAGTATTTCTACATTAGACATAGGCGATCAGTATGGAATTCGGAGTGCACAATAATTCCTTTATCTATGGGTTTAACAGTTAACTACGTAGTTAAGAGACTTTAAACCGCGGTTACAAGTGTCATCTGCACAACAATTCTTAAACCGCAGATAAAGACTTAGAACTGCAGTTACAAGTCTCTTAACTATATGGTTAAGACAGAACCAATGAAAACAAAGCATTTATACCTACCTAAGCGCTGATTGGACATCTATTCCTAAATATCGTTTAAGAAAGTTGTAACTGCGGTTCTAAGTCTTGAACTGCGGTTCAAAGTCTTGAACTATCGGTTTAAGAATTAATGTGCAAAACAGCACTTGTAACCCGGGTTTAAAGTATCTTAACTATATAGTTAAGAAATGTTTAATTAATGTGCATTTCGCGAAAATATAACTCCAGTTTAAGCGTTTAAATTGTGAATTTCTGTGTTTTCAATAAAATACTAATTTTAAACTGGGGTTGGATCTACTAACCCCCGTTTAAAGTCGGAATTTCTGTGTTTTCTATAAAATTCATATTTTAAACTGGGGTTCGATCTACTAACCCCCGTTTAAAGTCGGCATTTCTGAGTTACACGTATTTTTTTTATTTTAAAATGGGATTCGATCTACTAACCCCCGTTTAAATTCGGAATTTCTGTGTTTTCAGTAAAATTCTCATTTTAACTGGGGTTCGATCTACTTACACCCGTTTAAAGTCTGAATTTCTGAGTTGGACTTTGAATTGTTATTTTAAACTGGGGTTCAATCTACTTATCCCCGTTTAAAGTCGGACTTTTGAGTTACATGTTAATTTTTATTTTAAACTGGGGTTCGATCTACTAACCCGTTAAATTCTCAATTTAAACTGTGGTTCGATCTACTAACCCCCGTTTAAAGTCGGAAATTCCGAGTTACACGTTAAATCTTCATTTTAAATTGGTGTTAGATCTTCTAATTGAATTCCAATACAATGACATATGCCTACGATCATATGAATTTGAACGGAATTATGAAGAATTGTTTATACATACATATACTTTAATCCACCCTTTAATTGAGAGTTTAAACTGCAGTTACAAGTCTTAAACTATGGGTTCAAGCATACTTGTGCAAACGGCGCTTTGAACCCGGGTTTAAAGTCGCTTAACTATATAATTAAGAGATGTATATTAAATGTGCACTTCGCGGGTGTTAAACCCCCGTTTAAGACTTGTAACCGCGGTTACAAGTCTGTTAACTCACAGTTAAGAGATAACTAATGAGAGCGCCGTATTAGTAATTTCATTATCGCTGATTGGTTGTCTCTTAACTATGGGGTTAAGGAATTATCATCGATACGTGTAACTGCAGTTCTAAGTCTTTATCCGCGGTTTAAAGCATTAATGTGCATATGGCACTTGTAACCGCGGTTTAAAGTCTCTTAACTACATAGTTAACTCTTAAACCCATAGATAAAGGAATTATTGTTCACTCCGCATTCCATAGATACTTGTTACTGCAGTTATCAAGTCTTTATCCGCGGTTTAAAGAATTAATGTGCATATGGCACTTGCAACCGCGGTTTAAAGTCTCTTAACTACATAGTTAACTGTTAAACCCATAGATAAAGGAATTATTGTGCATTCCGCATTCCATAGATCAGGCTATAAATGCCTAATGTTTAAAGTTGCAAAGTTACTCTGATATATTTAGATTTGAATACGCGCGTAACTGCGATTGAATAAATAGATGTCCGTGAAGTTGGCAGGCTAGCGGCCTAGCAAACGGATAGTAGTAATTGAATATAATACTAGTAGTAAATGGAGCCGAATTGCCAAAGGTAGAATGTTATTACAAAAGAATATCATATTTCCAAATATTGAAATAAGTAATTGGAGAAAGTTGAAAAAGAAGTAAAATTATGACACGCACCACAACAGTCCACTCGGTTATACAAGGTCAAATGGTATATGACGTATACTTCGCCAAGGTCTACTTTCCACCATGCATTAGGATCTATGTGTGTGTGCGTGCATGAGCCGTGGTCATAATGACCGTCATTGTTTCCATCCACGGCTCGGTTTGCTACCCCGTCATAATCTGTATCCGACTGGAAAGTTGACTTTCCTAACGCTACATTTTCCATAGCTGTTTAATGGAATAATTATTTGTATTTTATATACTGTAGCGCACAGAAAATCCAAATGTACACAGACAAAGCGACAGTGACTGGCCACCCAAGCTAGAACGTCAGAACGAACCAGCCTTATCCCCAAACAAGGATATTTCAAGCACGCCCATATATCAGCAGCAATGGAACATATACTGTGGGATTTGCATTTTGTATACAATTAACTATGAAATAGCATTATACTGCCATTGAACACATTTTCAAATGTTGTTGCATTTCAGCACGTATGACGTTCTAAGATATCCTAATAAAATGTTGTAGCATATTTACTCGTTTGACATTCTAAGATACCTTAATATAATGTTGTAGCATATTTAAAGGTATGACATTCTAAGATACCTTAATATAATGCTGTAGCATATTTACACTAATGACATTCTAAGATACCTTGATATAATGTTGTAGCATATTTACAAGTATGACATTCTAAGATACCTTAATATAATGCTGTAGCATATTTACTCGTATGACATTCTAAGATACCTTAATATAATGCCCATTTGTATAGTTTCTGTTTAAATTAATTAAATCCCTGATTGTGGTCGCATTGACATAAACTTAATTAGAATGATAATAATGAGAATGCAACAGAAATAACGGGTGTTCACAAAATGATTGTACACTTAAAAAATCTTATAACTGTGCATGCATATATTTACACATAGCTAGGTTACCATGTGGCTTTGTGGAAATACAATTCAATAAATCTTATTACAATCTGATTAAAATTAAAACTAAACCAATGATGACATCTGCAAAAGACAAATGTCGCACATATTTGCCGTGTGTTCATCGGGAGTTTGTCGGTTTGTTAATGCAGCTATTGAAGTTCGTTTTCAAATGCATGTACTTATCACTGAGATAGAAATGAGGATCCACTGATAAGAAAAAGGCTATGTTTAGAATGGCCGACGTTTTGCCTTACAATGGCAATTTCCTACAGGTTTCATATTAACACAATGTGCTACTAAGCAGTTTAAATGTTAACAACCATCATCTGGTTAAGTGAATTATTTTCTGTTTTGTTATTTGCCGATAAATAAAACATTTCGAGTTCAAATTACGTTTTGTATGTTTTATAACTTAATGAACCAGTGTGTTTGATTTTGAAGAAATAACTTTATTAATCTAATCTTGCAGTAGTCAATTGCATAAACACAAACTTTCAGGGGAAATATTAATAAACAAAATAAAACACAGATTTGTTAAGAATGAACAGGAATATGAAACTAAACCACCATGTGTATGTAAGCTAGCAGGTAAAAGCATATAGAAACATTTACAAACCGTTAACATGTGGGTATACACATGTCATACTGAATACAATAAGCACAATCAACAAACGCTCAAACAAGTCTCGAATTTGACGGCAAATCTTTGAAGACTGAGTAGAAGAAAACATTTTACAATACTGTCTGTTTACCATCCACTGGAATATAAATCCAACCAAATTCAAACGAGCCCCCGGAATGGAGACGCGAGAGATTTAATGTTGAATTCTGAAAATGAGAGGCTCAGGAATTGTTTTTGTAAGGCGTCGTGTGAGCTCACGATTTCAACATTCATAATTCATAGCACTGTTAACATTTTGTCATTACTTCAACTGCTAACAATGGCGTTCCGTTCGCTTTATAATACCCATTTGTATGATATTATGTTGAAAATGTCCAACAACCGATACTAGCATTAAACATTATCAAAGTGATATATTTAGCGAAACATAACCGTATATGTTTTAATGAGTGTGCCTTAGGAAATTACTGACCCGATAACTTATTCTTATTAATTATTCAAAATGTCAGTCTTTGTTTGCTTAATGTGAAAAGACGTATTTCAAAACATTGTACATACTCATCACAATGTCTAATGGTATTCTCTCTCATACAATGGACTCATTAAAAGTCTAAATATAATGAATACTTAATAATGCATTATGGAAAAAGGCCACATTTGTTGTTGTTCATCTTTGTGGGCATCTTCTGAAAACGTTATTTATTTTATTATCTTTTTAGTGTTTTCGAAATGATATTTCGATTTAGATAAAACAAAATACTTTTTGTGTTTAAATATCAGATGATCAAATTAACACTTTTGCACGGTAAAACAAAATAGTTCAAACATGAAAATAGGCAAAACATATTTTCTGCTAGCTATGCCAAAATAACGGAGTTTTATATATAGTACACGCACTTCAACAAAGTTATCGAGGATACCCTCATGTTGTTAGATAGAAAGATGGTTTATATGCATGTCAATCAAAATGAAAATAGAAAAAAATGGACAGGACGGCAGCACTCAACTTAACCATCCGAGTTACCACAAGTCCGTTCGGTCATTATGTCTTAGCATTATTATGTCACAAAACTGACAAAAACCAATTATTGCAATTGTATTTTCTAATCTTTCGTGAAACGTTAGTCAGATGGCATATTTATACTTAATGTCCCACAATGTTTATGCCCCATCTTTGATGAGAGGGTATATTGCTTTGCAGATGAAGGTCGGTTTGTCTGTCTGTCGGTCGGTCGGTAGACCAATTGGTTTCCGTTTAATAACACAAGAATGTTTTGCCCTAAGATCTTTAAACGTTACAAGGAGGTAGATCTTCAACAGTAGATGATTCCTATTGATTTTGAGTTCAGTAGGTCAAAGGTCAAGATCACTGTGACCTTTAAGATTGATGACTATTCAAATGGTTTCCGTTCAATAATTCAAGAACGCTTTGCACAAAGATCTTCAAATTTAACATGAAGGTTGGCCATCAACAGTAGATGAACCCTATAGTGTTGAGGTCACTGTGACCTTTACGATTTCTGACCTTTGGGCTGCCATGGGGGCATACTTGTTTTTATAAACATCTCTCGGTAAGCATAGTCTGGCAACTCACCAATCTACTGAAAAACGATACGAGACATGTTTAAATTATATTGGAATAGAAATGAACATCCAATACTTTCATGATTTACACCATGAAATCAAATAACATCTATCATGTAGTGTAAAGTAATGTTTCAAGAAATATATAAAATCATTGTAAATTGCATTAACACTACGGTTATATCATCATTTTAGTATAGGGTCTTGTGTTCTTTGCCCAATATTGTTGCAACGTTGGGGACTTTGGCATCCGCTGTTTGGTAATAATACATTTCATAGTATGATAATTACTTACGAATCTGGAATAGCGATTACATTGAAAATTCATCGCGAGCTAGAACTTATAAATTATTTAGTACCTTTAGATTACAACCTTATTTAGATGTTATCAATATAGAAAAATTTCGAACTGCATTAAGTAGACTGAGAACATCATCTCATAGATTAGAAAACGAAGCCGGAAGGTGGCACAAACCAGTACAAACCCCAGATAATGAACATAAATGATTGCGTTGCACGTCTACACCGTTAACCCGGTCACAGCGATGAAGGTAGCTGTCTTCTTTAGGTCCTCCATTTTGACGTTGAGTTTCTTCTGAAGTGATGTTGGTTCCGGCCATACGCCTTTTCTTGTATTTTCATGTAGGTGGCAGTGCTGCAGTAGGTGTTCTGTTGTTTGGTCACACATTTTACATGAACATTTTGGCGATGGGGACAGCTTCAATTTTTCATACATATGAGCATTGAGCCTACTGTGTCCTGTGCGTAGCCTGAATACTATGACTTGTTCCCACCTGTCAAGTAGATGGTAGTCATCCTTCTTTGACTGTGCTCTTGCTAGTGTCTTCACCAATGTCAGCTTTTCCTCATGAGTGATGCAATTAAGTGGTTGGTTGGCTTGGGCTCCTGTTTGGCAAATTAGTCTGCTGTCTCATTACCATTGTACTTTGATGAATCTTTGGTGTCATCTGCGTTTATTTTCGTCTACCTGTCAATAATTTGTAATATCCGCTGTTTGGTAATAATATATTTCATAGTTCTTAAGGTATGTATTGGTTGTTTTGTATGATGACATGGGCGTGAGTCTGGATGGAACGCAATGTTCTTGGCACAGTCACCAAGATTTGATTCGTTTGTACGTAGAACTCTGTGGTTTTTTTCGTCCACATTTCAATAAGTTTGAGGTGCGTATTCCAAAAATAACAAACTCAGTTCAGTGTCGTTAACTGTAATTTGATGAAACTTTGGTGCCATTTCACTATTACATATAGCAGAACTCATAGAACCCTTCTTACGACAAATATTACTAGATCTATATTTCAATAAAAAAGCCCATTCATATTTTACCAAGATTTTCTTAATGTTTGTATACACTACTCAACACTTATAACCGATCACTTCATAATAAGTCATGTGTTTAGTTAATTAATATTTTGTCACGTAATAATGCGATGTAAGGAGATATTGCTTATTTTCAAAATAATCACATACATTGTATTAAAGGGATTGAACACATGTTTAAAAACATGTTTAGATGGGCATTGCCTATCTTTAACGTAAACAACCTTCCTAGACACAGTAACGCATGCACCTAAGTTCACTCTTCCATGAGCGCCAAAACAACGCACATATCTATAATCCCTGCTCTTTCCAATGCTAATAATATACCGTACCATACTTTGTATAACAACATTACCACGGACTTACTACTATTGCATCAGTTTTAACTCAAAATATTCTCCCATATATATTCTAACAATATGTTATATATCGAATTTCTTTAATGGAAAACAAAACGGCACATTTTGGGCTTTAATTAAGTCATTGTGGTAGAAAGTCCCGAAGTCTATAGTAATTTCCTGTTAATTGCAAAGCCACTAACAAAACTAATTAATCTAAGTATTAACATGGGTAAATTTCCAGAAAAATTTAAAATGGCAAAAATTTCTCCAATATTTAAGAAAGGATCCAAATCTGATAAGACCAATTACAGACCAATCTCAATTTTGCCAGTTTTATCCAAGATCATAGAAAAACATGTATCTGATCATATAAAAAACTTTTTAGAGATTCACAAACTTTTGTACGATAAGCAATCAGGCTTTCGATCAAACCATTCTTGTGAAACAGCTCTTACTGCCATTATTGATGACTGGATTACTGCTATCAATGATAAGTCTTATGTTGGGACTATTTTCTTAGACCTCACTAAAGCTTTTGATCTTGTTAATCATTCTCTTTTAATAAGCAAACTGAAACTTTATCACTTCAGCGAAGTTTCAGTGAAATGGTTTACATCCTACTTGACAAACCGCTCACAGAAAGTATGCATATCTGGAAATCTTTCAGATGCACAACCAATCTCAGCAGGAGTTCCCCAAGGATCTGTTCTTGGGCCTGTACTATTTATACTTTACATAAACGACCTTCCACTCCACACTGAAAATTCATCAGTTGACATGTTTGCCGATGATACCACACTATCTGCATATGGCAGTACCATAGAAGAAGTACATAACATTTTACAACATGAGGTCAACACTGTAGACGAATGGTGTCGTCAAAATGCTATGATTCCAAACATTAACAAAACAAAGGCGATGTATATATCTGCTTCCAACAATAACCAGAAAATTGTTACGCATACAAACTCTCACAACATCCAAATGCAAGGACAGTCATTGACATACTCCTCGTCTGAGAAACTCTTAGGAGTGCATGTAGACCAAAATCTAAACTGGAAGAGTCAGATTGAACAAACTCTTAAGAAGTGCAATAGTTATCTATATCTTCTCCTAAGAATCAAAAGCTTCCTAAACATCCACTCTAGGAAAATGTTTTTCAATGCGTACATATTGCCCCATATTGACTACTGTTGTACAGTATGGGGAAACTGCAGTGGAGAACTGTTAGACACTGTTCTGAAGTTCCAAAAACGCGCAGCCAGAATCATTCTTGATAAGGAATTTGATGCACCATCTGCAGAATTATTTAAAGAATTAAAGTGGATGACTTTTCAAGACAGAATTCATTACAAAAAGGCAATATTGGTATACAAATCACTAAATAATATTTGCCCAGAATACTTTCATAGGAAATTCACATTTAACCAAAACTACCAACACTCAGATCGTCATCTTAGATCAACTGAAAATGGTGAACTCAATATTCCTAAACCACGGCTCGAGTTTTACCGCAAGTCCTTAAATTATTCAGGGCCAGTCATTTGGAATGTCATCCCAAAACAAATACGTACTTCAAAAACACTCAAACAATTCAAAAACTCCTATCTACAGTGGATGTACTCTGGCCACATGATGTAACATTTACATGTTTCACAACATTACGCTATTAATTATATCTACAAATTACAGTGTTGAATTTTGTATATCATAATTATTTACCATTACCTTAACATTGTGCTTTGTTTTGCATCTTTATTATTGACTCCATGAGTTTTTCTGTTATGTTTTTCTTTTGCTCATAATTATCATGTATTCCTGTAAATGATTGTATATATCCCATGTTGATGTGGACCATATTGAAAATTGGTCTAGAACCAAATATGTCATCCACTATAAATAAAGTCGTTATTATTATTATTATTATTATTATTATCAATATATTATATATATAGCTATCCAGACATAGGGACACATTATCTCGGTTTATGATTAATCACGGTAGTCAACCTTTTCGGTCTCAATACATTAAAGTGGATGTGATGTATATGATAATTATGCACGTAACATGTTGATTTTGTTCTCCCTGTATTACAATTAACGTTTGCTTCCATTTCTAGTTTTCAAAGCGCCTGGTACACACGGGGATAGTTATCTCATTTCATTGAAGTATTTTGGGATTGTGGTTATAAACTAACACTGTTTTGTATATTTTCAGTTCGGATAGCATACTTTATGCAACCACCATTGTCAAAAGTAACGTCTTGTATTACACACGAAGCTACTTATTAGTTTATCACCTTCGATTTTTGAAATAAACTGTTATTACAAGTTAAGCAAGACAATAAGGCTATGCCAACCTTTTGATTGAAGAAACGTATTCTGACATGTAATTTATTCATTCAATATTTTGTGTTTAACATCAAACTTGTACACCAAACATTGCCTCATGTGATTGACTGTGTGATGCAACAAGCTATTGGAAACTTTTAGCTACTTTTAATTTCATTGTTTCACGTTCATTGTATGAACTGTGATGTTTCCAGTGTGTGTATGTCTTTGCCTTTCGTGCCCTGACATGAAATACGTAATAGACAGGACCACACTAAACGGATAATAACAAATCGAACTTATCAAAAACAAAACAAGCATTAATAAAAGAAACGTATCATACACTACTCGATGCGCGCTTCATGGCCATTATATGTTGACGCACCATTAACCACACCACATCTAAATATGTATTTATTTTGAAGTAATCTGTATACGACATGCTCATTCAATTCTCATATTGATATGCCTTTTGGGGTAGTGTTTTGTCGGCGTGATTACAATGAGACTTTTTGATATAAGAACTAATCTACGCTTATATCCACGAATAAGTCTCGTGACAAATACTAATGACGTTAAACGTTGACTGTCTTCATTACTAGACAATGTGAAGCCAATTAATATTCTTGATAAAGTGAGACAATGTTCTGGATCGTGCCATGGCATTATTTACATTTTTAGCAAACGGCAAAGTATTTGACCTTTGAGGCTATCCTTTCGGCAAAAAGAGTATAATTATATATATTGTGATCTATTCGTGGAGTATTGATCAAGTAGCTAGTATTCTAAATTTCGAAAATGCAAATGGCATCCATTAGATGATTTCAATGTATAAAAAGCAATTCGAAGCAATCTGATTAAAATCCTCCCCAAGCAATGCTTCGCATGAGTATTTGAGGACGACCATATCAGTTCAATGGCATTGATCTCTCTTATTGACCAACCAATGCCTATCTTAAAACAGCTAGATTATCATACACTTAAAGGTCTTCGTAGTGTTTAACAATTAAATACTGTTGATCAAGATAAACATCATGTTTCTACCCATACTCTCATTAACTGAGCTCAACATACACTACAGTACGACCTCTGTTGAGCGGCCCTTTGTTAGCTACAGCCTTTGGATAACAGCATCTTCAAAATTTCTCTAATTCGCTGTTTACTATGTTTAACCTTTGTAGGAGACAACAACCTATTTGCAGCTCACATTGGGTGAGGCTCTTCAGAGATTTATTGTACGATGTAAAATCCCATAATGACGGCCTTAAATTTCATTGTCATCAGATCATGTTATTCAGACTGATAACCTATCTCATTTGATATCAGATTACATCATCTTCGCGAGTATACAGTTTAGCCCTTTCATACCATACGCACACCCCGCGAATTTAGATAGCGCGAACTAATTGTTTGATAGTGCGTTTCGTAACGGATGATATAGTGCGCACAGGATAATGTGATGTTCACAAACATGAATCGGTTTGGTAAACTGTTGCAAAATTGGTTTTACAAATTCCTAGAGTAAACATATATGGTCAATTTTGTACTACAACCCTCACTGATAAATCATGCACATTATTTTAAACGGTTACTTACTCTACTTGGCACATGCACACTTCACAATACCAGACTGTCTACATGCAAGTGTCAAAAGTAGTTTGTAAAAACGTTTACGCCAGTGTATATGAAAACATTCTATTTTATATTTATTAGATTGTCAATGTTCTCATCCCTGCTAAATTGGAAACAGATATAGCCTTGATTACCCTTGGGTATTCTAAATGTTCTCAAAACAAAACATCGAATATTGAACCAGGAAACATATTCTTTGAATAAAAATTGCCACATTAGCATTGATACTGTTCCATGACTATTTTCTACCGTTGGTTTACACATAACAAGGTCAGAGCATTAAATGCAAGGTTAAAAATACGTTTCAGTAGGCGTACAATTTTGCGACTAAGCGTACAGTCCAGACTTAACAAAATGCGACTGGTGGACCAGTTATGTTTCGACTAGTCATACAGTGTAATCGGCATACATGTCCCAGAAAAACATTTGTGTGTGTATCGATGTATTATACATTAATTTACAATGCAGAAAAGGTTCCAAGACTTTGTTAACGCTAAACATACTATTTTTTAAACAATTTGTACAAGCTCTAACAAATATCTTATCGCTATCTAACTTGAAAATAAAGTTTATAAGGGCTTTTATCAGGAATGTTTCGAATCTACATTAACAGTATTCAATAAACTAATACAGTCAACACTATCCGAGACGGTAAACACGATCGATTTATTTTCTGAACGCCTAGTTATCAGCGACTTCCGGTTTGGGTTACAGTGAGTCACTAAGTGATATTTTGTTCGAGGCTGGGCTATTTATAGAAATTTGTACTATTTGAGTCCAGAAAACACCCTGCTAGAGAGTATCCATATGTTATTTATATAATTGTGTATATTTCAAATGCTATATACCTTATACGGATTGAGATTGTACATGTATGTTAAATTATCATAACGGCAGTCGAAGTGCTGCTTACATTTTTTTATATTTTATTTTGTAAATGGTTGTAATTGTTATCGGTAAAATAAAATAAATAGCTCATGGCTGCTTGGGTGACAGTAAATAATACCAATCTTTATTCGCCTCGGGTGATGTAACTATTCTTGGGTTGGTATCATGAATTATTATACCTCAAGTGACCGCTCAATGTATTTTCCCCATATACCTTCAGTGTGATATTATGTTCGATCACTACTAGTAAAAACGAGGCTGGGCTATTTATAGAAATGTGTACTTTTTGAGTCCAGAAAACCCTGCTAGAGAGTATCCGTATGCTATTTATACATTTGTGTATATTTCACATGCTATTTTTAGTAAATCCTGTCAATTTCAACCGTTGAAATTGCTAGATCTACTAAAAAAAGCATCAACTCATTAGAAATTATATGAACTGAGATTGTACATGTAAAATTATAATAACTGCAATCTAAGTTCTGCTTACATTTGTTGATATTTGTTTTTGCAAAATGGTTGTAATTATTTTCGGAATAATAAAATAAATAGCACATGGCTGCTCGGCTGACAGTAAATAATACCAACCCTTGAATAGTCATATCTATAATAGATATAACTATTCTCGAATTGGTATTATTTACTATCACCCTCGAAGCCATGTTTTATTTATATAATGTCACCCTCGCAGCCATGTGTTATTTATATATTAATATTGCATACTCTGTTGTTAGAGGCCCTTGTAGTAGATAATAAAAAATGAGAGTTCCCTTTATGACAATAAGTTAATTATAAAGTATGTGTACAATAAAAATAAATTGCTGTATCAGTTACTTCAAACAAATTTATTATCAAACATAAATAATAGAGGATATGTAATGTAAACTAATCAATAAAACACTGGAATGTGTATGGCTATATATATGTTATGCAATTAACTTTGCAGGTGTCCGTTGTCTCATTAAACGTCTAATCACTAGTGTAACTTCTATATGAACTGTCACTTACATGTATGTCCCATGTTGTCTTATTACTTGAGTAGATAAGATGGGTGACATAATACATGTATAATGCATGTTTTAAAGCAAAAATACAACTAGAAATGTCTCCATGTGACACGGGTGCCTCCATTATAGCACATACCATTTCAAATGGGGAAGGAGAGAGGAATAGCGGTTCGAGGTAACATCATTATTCAATTATCGAGCCTTGTGGACTAAAATTCTATTTAAAAAATATCAAAGGTCCATCATATAGTAAAAGTAATAAAGGGCCATAAGTCTGGTAAAACATGGCACAACAAAAATTCCACCCTATAAGGTCATCAATACATTGCAATTGTTAATCTGTGAAAATTTGAAGAAATTCCACCCAACCGTTTGTGAGGAGTTCAATAACAAGGTTTTCCACTATGGGATATATAGTAAAAGTAACAAAGGGCCATGATTCTGTTAAAAATTGACGCAACAAAAAATCCATCCTTTACGGTCATCTATATTGGTTCAAACCCCTCTATTCTCATGCGTTGCTAGAAATACAAATGTATATTCTTACGATTGGAAGATATTTTCACTTTGTTGAAGACAAAACATGTTAAGATGGGGTTTATCCCCGATATATGTAATAGACAGTGCTCTCTTGATTTAAAAAAACTTTATCAACGACTGTCTGATACTTCCGGAATCTTTACCATCCAAGACACAGTGGAGAACTACCATTAAATAACTGGTATTGACACGTAAAACTTGCTCTTGGACAAAGAGAACCATGTCCAACGAGGACTTTACACGTTTTAGACAGTTCCATCCAACTATTTCAAAAGCAATTTTGTACCAAGTATTAAATACAAACTCACTTAAACATATCAGGCTGCTCATATCTAATTTATGGTGCAAAATACCTAAAAACAGTAATGAACAATGCAACAAATGTACATTAGTCGTTAATGATATGGAAATTTACTGTGTCTAGGCTTGTATCGGAACTCGACAAGAACGATACATTTTTTACACTGACGTCACTCAAATGAGCATCAATCTTGCCCATGAACTGTTCAGTATGACCCCCGAATGTTTCTATCTCACTCTTCTTTGGGCTGAGATAATCCCGTCAGACGAATACATATACGAGAGGGATATATTTCTCAAGCGCGCATACTTATATGTTTATCGATGTTTAAAGACTAACTTGTAATTACTTCGTGCATTGATAGTATGTGCCAATTATTTTATACAGTGTGACAATTGCTTTATACATTATGCACCCAGATTTATGAATATTGAATTAGTATTCATATCTATCTGTAGATAGCTCTTAGCATACATGACAAAAGACTGTTGTTATTAATATGTATATAGTGTTATAATGACTCATGTTATATAATTATTGTATATACATATATCTTATCATCATTAATGGTGGAAATATGCATATTGAATTGAATTGAATCATTTATTTTTATCTTTAAACTATAAGATGTATTTATTTATTTTTATGTTGTATCTAGTTCTAGTGTGTACAACTGTTATACCTGTTTTTCTTCATGATACTGGAACCAGCTTTAAAACAGTGAAAATAACAAAGTGGTAATTTCACTGTTATTTTCACTGAAAAAAATTCTTTGAAAGCAAATAATAAATGTAGATAGTTTTAACACATGCTTACATATAAATACCTAGTATGACAAATGCGCAATAAACCGGTCATTCATCCTAAACAGGCGCTCTATGACCCTAAGATCAAAAACACTATAATAACTAACATGCCATTAATGGGCCGTTTGTGCCTACTTGGATTGTAGCCCCAAATTTCGAGTTGAACCATAAATCACTAGAAAATTGTACAATGTCTTATTTTAAACTCTAAAACCGTCAACAAAAATGTTTTTCAATCTTAAAAATCAATCAAATGCCACCAAATCCTAGTTTTCGTCATCTTCCATGGGACCACTTTCATGCATTTCTAACATTTGTACACTATTCGTTTTTGTACCTTTCGTGCTCCGCTGTTTTTGTAGAGTGCTGCATTCTCTGCCCGATTTCTTATTGTCTTTTTTATATACGACAGCCAATTGGCCATACCGGTTTTCCAGGAATTTATTATCGACCTACACGAACTAACTTATCCTTATTGCAACTGACAAGGTCGCGAAATACTAAAACCTGTGTAGTCTGGCAATCACAATATATTGTTCCTGACCTACAACTGGAAGGTGTTGCCTACCTAAAGATAGTATTAACACAGCTTCGATAATTTAGCAACCATTCAAAGTTCGATGACAGGCGAGTGATAATGTTATATAGTAACGTAATCACAAAGATTCACAAAGTGATTATATACTAGTAATAGTACATGAACTCATAATTGCTTTTCCGATTGTTCGTACTAAGAGTACTTCTTTTAAAGTACACTGTATATATACGCCAGACGCCTGACCGAGACATACACATTACAAAATGTACTACTAACGATACCCAGCAAACATGGAAACAACAAGTACTAACATACCACGACAACGAGGCAAACGGTAACAATAGATGAACACAATATGTGAACACAACAGGAGCATCAGCAGTATTCGAAGTTTTCGGGTCATTTAGTGGAGAAGGATTACTTACTAGTGCGATTTATCATGTTGAAAATCAAAGTATTTACATCAGATATTACATTGAAAGTGATTAATACTTAATACATAATTATGCTAACAAATAACAACATAATGGTATGGGCATTTGCATGTAAACATTACAGTATGATCTGTACATGCATGTAAATGACCAAACCATTGTATTTCGGGTGTCGCTACAAAGCATTGTTCTTATACAACAGACACACAGGTCATTTACATTGCGTTTTACTTAGACCATTCGTCATTTTTTGTAGGTTTCTCGCGGATGTTGTCTGATTTAATACGGTCATACTATAATCATATTATACACAGGCATCTACTCAGCATTTAATAGGATTCACTAGTTTGGCCAATGAATAAAAAAAAAAACCTATTATCTTCAATATGATGCCAACGCGCGTGTGTGGTATCCAATCGTGTTTATGTCATTGGGTACCTTACCTGGTTCAACAAGAGGTATTACATAGTAGATATACACATTATGTTTACTAAATTAGATTACACGGAATTTCACGAATCCCCATAGTGGGAAAATGTTCTTATAACGATGTGGTATTAATTGAATTTAGCCTTTACGTGAACATTGGCCATCTGTTCGAAAATGTCTTGTCGAGATATTATAAGCAAGAACATAATTGTGATGTCTGTAACGTAGACAAATGGTAATATCCTGTCATAATATCTTGCGACTACATTTTCGGTTTGTTATTGCCTAAGATCAAACACTCTGCCACGCCTTACCGAACAATATGTTCAAGTTAGAAAAAGTAATGAGTACTTATAACAAATCAAACTTTTTTGAAACTCTGTAAATTTATAAAGACAATTCTACATACTGTCAGAACTAAAACTTAAACTTTCAATTGGGTATGTGTGGTATGCAATGTGTTAGTAAAATATGTTCAACCCAATGCATGTTCTTAATCTTCTTACAAATATATATACATGTATGTATACATATATTGTTTATTGTCTTGCATGTTTACAACTTTGTCTAATTTGTGTTTTGTAGCCTCATACCTAATGCATTTGTATTTGTGTTCCGAAATACAAAAATGTTCAGGAATGAGTTATAGCACAAATCTAAAGAGCACGGACGTGCTTCACACCGCTCCCAAATGTTACTGTCAAAAGAGTTTCGTTGTTATCATTATCAATATGGTTTCAGGTCATACCAGAAAATTACATTGCAAATATTGCGACCTGCGTGGCATCCATGTCATCAACAAGTCAATATCATGCAAATTCAATGTAAATTCATTTTCTAGCTTTAAATGTCATGCAAAGTTGGATTTGCGAAAGTGATTTTGCAGATTGCATTATGATTATATAACCAGAAAGATATCATATAAACAAGGAAGTGATATCAAAGGACACATTACCTGAACGATCAACGAAGGTATTCCATATACTAGTTTATATGATATAATTGGATTCTAGATGGATGACGAATGGATAGTAGTAGAACTCCACGGGCAAAAGAACATTAGAAAGTCATAACATTTTGACAGTTTATCCATCATTTGAAACCTTTATTCACGCATGTGTTCACATCTAAAAAAAGTAAATTTAATTTTCATAACAAATCACCAAAGAAACTTGCCGAAAGTACCGCCTATCTAAATTAAAATTTCCAGTGAGAGTAAAATACTGCAAGATGAGTAATACATACAAACCAATGGTTATGAAATAAGTTGGGAATTAACAGATACGTTTTCTGTTATGTTATTATTTGTCATAAACGTTGTGTTCTTTGTCAACAAATTATGTCTATCCAATGCAACGAGTACTTTAGCCACGCTATACATTTATGTAAATAAATTAAATGCATTTTGCCCGTGCACAATGCACGAAGGACGACCATATAAATTGAGATGCAACTAGATAGCGGAATCCTTTTTCAACATACTGTACCATCATGAACGAGAACCATTACACAGTCCAAGAGTTGCATGTGTCAATTACGTTAACCTGGTGCACGTACAAGATTATGTCAACGACGTAACACGTTCTTAGTGCTTTGCAGAGGGCTTTATACTGTAGAAATCATGCCTGTAACTCACTAAGATATACACCTACATCGTTTGTCAGAATCGCCTATATTATTTCGATCTTACGCCATGCATGTTGGCGAGAATCTGTACCATGAAACGTTGGTATCGTCACGATGTCTCGCTAACAGAAGAAGAGCCTTATTCAGATGTCATATTTCTTGCCTGACTTTGACGCATGAACAAACACCCCTAAACCGTTTGTGACATTATAAAACTAACGGAGAATTGCATAACTCTATTTTATTGACGTTACGATAGTTTCATATGATGCCAAGGTCATGTCGTCTTGCTGTTGACAGAACTTGGTATATGTTCGTTTTTCTTTACATTCGCTTTAAACCTATCTGTGTTGTTCATTCTACTATGTTTTTATTTATATTTGAATTAATAGTAATGCTGATGCTGTATTTTCCCTGAGATGTTCATACAGACTACATGATTCACGGAGCTTTCACAAGTAGTTTTTATTAACGCTCGATTTATTTAACTGAGATTGAGAACGTGTTAGGCTATACCACAATAATAATAAGAGAAAATCACTTTTTGAAAATAAATAATCAATGAAGTTCTGCAATTTTGATGACTCTTACACGTTTTGTCAAGAAATTAGAGTTGTTTTCAATGTCACAGGAACACTGGGCATAGTTTATGGCTGAAGTAACCGAGATATATTTCGTTATGTGCCGACATATTGCTCCTATCATATTCCTGTCTCTAGTGTGGCCTTGGATTGTTTGTTCACTACAGTATTCACGTTAATGGATGGTGGTGTTTTCCTAACCTTGAAAGAGATATATGGCTTTCGATGTTTGTTTTACGGATGTTTAGGCTTTTCTCCAACGTCATCGGTAACAAATCGACTTTTCGCCGAATCTAATTCAAATCTCCAGACATATGCTTTGCCGTTTCTGTTCTTGTTGCGCATTTTCTTTTTAAAAAATCGCTTTTCTAGCAACAAGGCGCTTTGTACATAGGGCGTAAAACTTTCTGTAAGAATAAGGTCTACTTAAATTTTCAAAACTCTACATGTTAGCCCTTCATCCGTTGAATACATATAATTAAGTAAACTTATGTTGCGACGTAAAATTCTCAACGAAAAAGGTTGTATATCGAAAATTGAACCTGAATTTATTGTGTTTTTGCGACAACATTCTCACTTAACGGATGTAGATTATTACGACAGTTGTTCAAATTGGAATGCAAGTGATGCTATATCTTTATTGTATCTATGATTTTTTTAAAATAGTGAGCTGTATATCAAAGATCATTTTATTAGCCTTAAATTGATAACTCACATTGTAAAATCCGTTTAGTGTAGCTATAACAATACGTCAATTAACACTGTCTACTCGTTTATACTAATGCTTTAATGATTGGGAAAATGGCACATTTTCTCGCCAAATTCGGTCCCATTTAAGAATCGTTGTTTTTTAATACGGGATCAAATACAAAATTTAAAATAACTTGTATGGTGAAATATGGTCATGCAATGTCTTTTTCATAAACTACTGATAGTTTAAGAAATTTAAAAGTGGAGACATTTTATTTGGTAATGAACCCCATGCACGCCATCCAAATACCGCAACATACTAGAAAGGGTTGATAAAATCGAATATTTTTGGAAACTGGAGGAGTATTACATGTACAACAGCATATTACACCAATTAGGACGATAAGTATAGTTTGTGTACCTCTCCCGCTTTGAGACGCCAGCACATATGCTCTTGAAAACTGTTCAAAAAAGTTAAACCAGTCTCTAGATAAAAAAGTCGACCGTTTGCAAATGTAATGACCACAAACGAGGCACGGGTGCATTTTGTCACCCGTGCGAGAGATCCATAAACAAATATGGGCCAGCAAAGACAGAACAAAAGTATGCATTACAAAACGCATCACGGACGCCAGTAGACTTGCACACCTTTTCCCATATAAGCCAAGTTTCTACCATTAAATTTGTTATATAAAATTGGCAATGTTTAAATGCCAAGCTTAATCAGAAATTGAAGAAATGCTCCGAAAATCGCTGCCAAGTCAAATAGTTGAAGGATGACATGCTATTGCAGAGTAATGGGCCACCACCTGCAGCATCCACTTACGCGACTTTCTGAGAAACGTGAAGGTTCTTGAGCTTTCCGATTATCCTTATTTTTCAAGCATTGTCCCTTGTGAACTTTACTTGTTTCAAACAACTCTTCAATTGCACTGTCGGAAACATATCAGGTACGTTAAGATCTCGGTTTAGCTTATCCCCAGTATATGCAGAGTGTACCTGGGAATGATAATAATAACGTATTTTAAAAAAGGATCAACTGATTGCAACTTCGCATATATATCGGAGATGAATACTGCAACGGGAGCAAATGCTTGTTATGCCCCCCCCCCCCCATCTTTTATGAGGGGGTATACGCCTAACGGCACTTCTAACGCTTCCTTCGATATATTTCAGTTTTCTTTAAAACTCCTCCATGCATTGTCTTGACATTTGGCACACATAATCCCCGATATTTAACACTAGTTCATATCAACTTTCATCTAAATCGGACTTTAGACTATTGCTAGACACTCCTTCAACTGAACAAATTCTTAAATTGAAGGTCGCATTTTCACGCAATATGTTGGACACCCGGTTGTTATTTATGCTTGTAGATGATATATCGATTTTCCAGATATGATGCACTCATGTTTTTGATAGGCATAGGCACTATTCACCAACCGACTAGTAAATAAAAGGATATTGTTTTGCTGCGAAATCAAGTGCTTATTGTTACCATAACGAGTCTGTTGTGAGAATACGATTTGAACTCAACTTGAAATTGGAACTATTGGTGACCAAAAACGATATTAAATTGATTTAATTCAATTCTACTGCATACCTTTACATATTCATTGTTAAGAAAGTATGTGTACAAACAATGTAGCCCTCCATCAGGTTTAAGGTTTATATCGAAAGTATCTTTTTTATTCAGAAGAGGCGTTTATTTTGAGGCGGTCTTGGCTTACCAACTGCTAGGAATTTGTAACGTAGATGACGTTCATGGATATTTTTACTATGTACAAACATTATGTAATATTTGAAACAGTAATGAAACAAAAAATTGAAAATATTCAATTTACCCTCAATAAATACCCTGTTTAATGTTGTGACTTTTGAAATTCGAGTGACGTAAATTAAACTTTTACTGCACTTTTCATATGCATCAATTTTTTAATGGACAAGTGCAGTAACAGGCACATGCATTAAACTTAGTTTGGTGAACATTTGATGAAGTTACCTCGAACGGTTTTGGAGATATAAGGAAAAATCAAGAGGTAGCGTTAGAAGTGCCGTTAAGTGTATTGATTTGCACATTCTGTCGGTTGGTCTGTCTGTCGGTCGGTCGTATAAAAAGGTTCCCGTTCAATAACTCAAGAACGCTTTGACCTAGGCTCTTCAAACTTTACATGGAGGTTGGTCAGCAAAAGTAGATGACCCCTTTTGATTTTGTGGTCAGTAAGTCAAAGGTCAGGATCAATTGGACCGTCGCCATTTCTGACTATTTGGCTGCCATGGGGGCATACATGTTTTACAAACATTTCTTGTTTCATTAGAATCCATCAAGGATAAAGTTTTATGGGCTTAGTTACATTCCAAGTTGAACAACCCTCGTATAGATGCAGCCGTATGTTACATTACCCCATATTCGATACCATTTGATTGAAACACCATCCAAGTTCTTAAATAACTACAGCTGATAAAGTGTTCAGGTCTCCGTTTTATTCCAGTAATAAATCCCCTGATATAGAGATTCTCCGTTGATACCAGTATTGATGTAACATGCGAGCCCTAAACTATATGACTTCAAAGCGCCTTTTTGTTGACATATCTCTTACAATTGTTTACCAAACAGTGGAGTTGACAGCCAATATTGATCAGAACGTCAGATCAATTGTTTGAACATAATATTCCCACAGCAGTAGTTGTGTGCATATATCATTTTGATTGTATCGTGAACAAGTACAATGAAAGGATAACCTAGCTTGCTGCGCAAATAATCAAAATTGAAATCATGCTTGACTTGCCTCATACACTAGTAGTGAAGTATACGACCAATAATGATGTGTCGAGTGTGATTGGTATTTTAGAACTCTAATGATATTTGTTAATTAAAGTAAGAATGTATAACCTGTGTTGATCATGAAATGACCTTAAATTATCTGTAAATGTCACGTGCGAACACCAAATGCAATAACTGTTGATATGAAACAGACACGGATGATTGATTTACCAGCATTCAATATGTAAGGTTCAATCGAATCATTTCTAACATCAGATGGTCAACAAACAATGTAATGTATAAGTAATTTTATATTTAACTATAAATACAAGCAGATGGTTCAATTTTGAAAAACAAATTGCAAATATCGACATCATAAAGCATATGTGCTCATATAAAACACATTGAATGTCGTTTTATTGAATTTATTATTTTGATTCATTCTCTCCTTGATTATGTTGCACGATTTTTGTGACGATCAAAGTGTAAAATTCATTATTATTAATATTGCTTCGTTACAGCTTCGTCGACATCCAATGCATGGGTAGGGACTATTAAATTAAATATGCATAGCACAGTGTAACGTTCAAAGATTTTCTGACGTAACTTTCGTAACTTCAAAAAGATGTTACGTTGTTATTGGCTACTTTGCGAATGTATTATATTGTAACAGTTGTCAGATTTACAACCATAGTCTCGTTGTGACAGTTCTAGTTTTGATATTGTATTACATAACCCCTTGGTTGTAATCGATGACTTGTATTACTATGTAAGACATTAGCGGAGTTGAGCGATACCCCACAGGCAGTCAATTACTGAAACTGAAAAGTGTGACATTTAGAAATGTCATAAAAGTGTGTCTCATGTAATCTATCTGAAGAAATACAGAAATATATTTACTCTGAAATACTGAATTCCTCTGCCGATAATATGCATAGATAAATCGTTGATGCAATACACACTGCCCGAATTGATATTACGTCTGCTGTAATAATGCAATAACTTTTAGTGATTGTTTCGGCCGTGCGGGTGTCAAGATGTATGTGCCGCGTTTGTAATATAACAGTCTTTGAAATGCACACTTAATAAAATGAAATAAAAATGCATTCCTTCACGTATAAAATTCCGAAAACAAATTCCAAAAACGACTCTTCAAATCAAACATTTCAACCGAGAATTAGCGCATACATTAAAAATAAGTGCGCGTTCTACAAAATGTCACCGTAAATTATTCCACGTGCTGTATTTTCAACATGCGTGCAGTTGTTCTAGTTAATTTAGCATCGTGTATACCGTTAGTATACGGTTTTTATTGTTTAAGCAATTTTATGAAAGAATTACGTATATTAAGAATACATGTACGCTGAGTGGCATCTGACAATCGGCGAGCTATACATGAAACAGACTCGTCTTTAATTAGATTAATCAATTATTTATATAACATGTATGCATAAAGATTTATATCACTACTTAATTCAAGTTGTACAAAATTATAATGTAGACAAGTCGGTAATCTGATTAGATACACGCGTCTAGCAAATAAACTGTTTCCTATAATTTAGATCTAAAATAGGATAACAGGAAATTCTATTTGAATCGAGTGCTTCACACGACGTTAGTCTAATGGATAGAGTCCTCCGAAATAAATCAATTTGGCGTAATTGCACCTTTTACAGAGATATGCGAAAAGCGATCAGGCAATATTGTACGAAAGCAAAATACACAAACACACCGAATAATATGAACAAAACGATACCGTTATTCACACCTAGCATGAATGCATGCGACCACACACTACTCAAAGTGATACAAGCATGCTGCTGTTATTTTCGAACATATCTTGTTGTTTAACCCATGGATTTTTATATCACTCCACCTAAATACAAAATGTACGTGTGAGGCAGACTTGGGTCCGCATACAGTGCACGCTAGCGTTACTTGTAGATAAATCTTCTAGTTATCTGTCAGTTAATACTCACAAATACGAACATGTAGGTATGGATGACTATACAGTGATCAAATAGTACGATATTTCTGAATGATAGTTAAGCATACATTAAAGGCCTTACTTCCAAAATGGCTGCACTAGAAAGGAGTGCGATACTTTAGCATCAATGCTTTGAAAATGTGTTAAACCACCGACAACAATTATTATAGTTTTCACCCTTATATAATCAGATTTCAATTTTCATCATTTTGACCTGCTCCACTTTAATGCTGGATTAGTCATTTCGTCACCTCAATTCCAGAATGTTCTAACTCCTGTTTTGAAAAACATTTTTTTGTATCGTTGGAATTCACTTTTCAAGATGTGTACATATTCTTAAACTGTGCATGGGGTTGTCACTTATTTTTTCCGACATCCATAAAAGAAAGTATATAGTGTTTGGTGTCAAATTTTAGCTTATTCAATTGCCTATAACACAGTTTAAATAGCTCAGTGAAAACATTCGTGTTTTTCGTTTAAGCGTGGTAGATGTCAAAATAATAGTGCATTTATTGTGATATCGGTGTTTTTGAGAATAACATTAAGGTGTGAGATTTTCTAAATGGTTTTATTGTGATAATTTCATTAATATCGGGTATGATCTCCATTTTGACGTATAACCTGTACGATACGACGGCTTATGGAATTGACGTCACGTTGTACGACGTGCGGAGGAATTTCATTCCATTCGACATGAAGAGCATTCTGCAGGTCCTACAATTTGTTGACATTATGTCGTGATCGTACCTTTATACCGAGAAGGCCCGTGCAACATTATCAATAGAGGTATCTCTAATGAGCATCATCAACGTCTCAATTCGCTAATGAGGGGTTATTTTACCGAGTTCACCTTTAACAAGCCTCTGCACGTGCAAATTATGCGAAATTCCTGTTTTGTGACATTACGTAACATTTAATCCGATAGGGCCTATTTGTGTCCATTGTTCGACAAAGTGACGCACATGCTTTACATCGTACAAAACTTATTAATAAATTCCTACGACAGATATTTCCATAGTTATCCCAATTTGAAACATGCACAGTTTCTTTTGCTTTGAGTATAAATTATAATGTTTTATTGAAAAGACTTAGAACATTGGGACATTCTGTACAATAAATATACTGTGCAATTGTTGTTCTTTCTCTAGTTACTGAGATAGAGAGGCCAAAATCTTTAAAGTCGATTTTCTCGAAATGAACGTTTGTACACTAAGAACATTCTTGAATTGAGATGACGATTTGTACATTGTACATTTTTCCCTTCGTTCTATGCTATCTCTGCAGAGTGCTGCCTTCCATGTCTGATTTGATATTACCGTTCACAGGAGTTCTTATACAGTCAGAACTCGATACAACGACGCTGTTCGTTTCCAAGTAAAATGTCGTTGTAACGAATATGTCAATATACTGAATTGATACAAAGAGCGTTTTAATACTTTTGTCCCCAAATATGGTACCAGTATAATGAATTTGTCAGTATGTCGGGTGTCGTTATATCGAGTCATGACTGTATCGCAATTGTCATAAGATATCTACGTTTGACAAGAAATCCACACACATAATAATGATAATAGTAATGGCCGAGTTGTATGTACTATTTCTGAATGACATAATTAAGCTATCTGTCTGTAGGAGCGTTAAACGAAGATTCGTAGATCCCTATCCATAAATTCATATTTATTTCTACGTTTGTATTAATATGTAAAACGTCATCTAATTTATCTAACGTCATCTTATCTGCACGGAGTTTGAACTTTTCAAACATATATTTATACCTACAAAATGTAGTTAAGACATTGTAGCATATATTACTGTTTTGTACATTCACAGCAATATAGTAATACACCGAACACTGTTCAAAGACACCACTCAATAGGAAAAGCAGAGAAACACCGACCACAATGACATGTCTTTGCTTTCGATAAAACTCTATTTTAAACTGCATCAATTATTCTAGCAAGATGTACACGTTTGCGAGACTGGGTGTACTTTTAAATCTCGTACCCCTATATAATCTGTACTATTCCGTGAAACCGCAATTACTGGTCTAGACTAAACGGATGTCTTATTCCGAGAACATACCATTGTCATAAGAATATACATAAGTACGATATCGCAAATGCTTATTCCGTCTATTGTTCCCATACGTGAACCTTTTGACAAACCAAGAAAAGGAAACACGCCCAACCGTTACTAACATTGTCCTTCATGTGCTAATCATTTAAATGTATATTTTCCTTCTGTATGTTACACAAAGGCCGTTTAAGGAGGTACGCGCACCTTTGATCTAACGATCGAATTTTCCTTGAAGCATCTTAAAATGACAGAACAGTCTTCTAGAAGAACATTGAAATCATAAAAATGATATGTCACCAGGCTCGTTTTCGACATACATGGCTTTCTAATGACCAACCATTGTATTTTCTCATTTTATCTATTTCCTGCATTTATGGCACCATTATGTTCTTTTTAAGATTTTTATTATATGAAACCACTTTTCAACAATGTATGATATTTTGTGTATTCAATAGTCATTCATATTGACATTAGTCACAATTCCTGCTGCCTGGTGAACAAATTCAGTATTTGAACATGATAAATAGTTACCCCACCCACTTGCAAAAAAGTGTGATTTTCGAACGATTTCAAATGAACGTCAAAAAATACCTAACGATCGAAAATAATTTAAAATTGGCCAAGAGTTTAGTATTAAATAGAACACCAGTTTAGTCAAATAAAAAATAGGGGTCACCAGCCTGTTTTGGGAGCTGTGCACAAAAAAGTACTAATTATGAATAAATTTGCATAAAATTAACCTAATTTGCATATTGTGATGAAATAATTTTTTATTTAAAATATTTCAAAGAAGTGTGGCTACTTCTTATAACTAAACCATGCACTGCATAGTATATATAAGCATATGCATTTGAACAATTGTAGGGACTTGTTGTGAAGCCATATTATTCACAATTTTGCCGTTCCCCACCCACTTTTCATACATGCAAAAAAATAAAAAGTTAAAAATATCTAATTTGTGCAATAATATTATGTTTATTATCGTTAATCAACATTCATATGCGATCATTGAAACTAAAATTAATGTTTGTTCTTATCTAAAACGATTTTAAAATTTCTCGCATGCGCACAAGGCAGCTCGTACCTCCTTAATAGCTTACAAAAAGCCTTCGTGTTTATTTATAGCTGCGCCATTAGTTTCGCTTTGTCAGCATATTTCAACATCTCAGTAACAAGTACGACCTGTGTGTTCTTACAATAATGTGCAGTTTCCCATGGCGCTAATAACTTCCCGCCGGATTTGTCACCACAACATGACAGCCTTCTCATAAAGTAACAATAATGGTTCCGAATAATGATGATTATTTCGGATATGACAGTAGCGTTTGAAACCAATTAGTTAATGTGTCTTTTATTAGTCTCCTTGTTGAATTAATTCAATTGATATTATTTTGTTGATCATTCGGAGTTTCTGACCTATTACCATTACACAATGTGGCACATCATACGGATATTGTGATATCGTGTTAAAATATTTTTGTTCACGTACACAGTTTGAATCACGCTATAGCAAACACTAACTATATTAAACAAAACAACCAAACATCAAAAGCAACTGTAACTTCTTCAAATATATTTTCGAATTCAGCTGCATCTAATACCGTCACTTTCTCGACAGTCCCGTTCTATCCCTTCCTATATTGTTTTCTGTCATATAGCCATCTTTTGTTTTGAATATTTTGTATACTATTTCTTCTATTAGATTAGACTCAATACATTGAACTATCCTGTTACTATTACACTATTCCCTCTCTACTGATTAATTCCACTCTCTATAAACTCATCATTAACCCGCCGACACTGCTTAATCCTTATTTATTCCTACCTAATATGAACCTGATGACATAAATGTTGTTTGTGTTTGTTTGTTGTTTTGTTGTACTTGATATGTATTGAAACCATACAAATACGCATAGTCATTTCCATGCGTCACATGACAATATTTTCTATGAATTGTTTATAAACTTGAAACTAAACTTTTGTCATTTTTTTTGCAATCACATTGGCTGCACCAACTGTAAAAAGAAGTGATATAATTGTTACTGAAAATAATTATCAATGTTTAACTTGATGTTTTGTCACGACACAACGCGACATTCAGATATGCGCCAGTCTCCAGAAAAACGTGCGATTTTGACAAAAATATTAGTTTTGAGATTTTCCATAGTTTTAAAGAATAAACTTAATGAACAAACATGCAAAATAAATTGTGTTAATATCTTGATTTTTAAGGAAGTTACAGCTGTTTTTGAAGTGTCCCTTTTCGGAGCTGTTTTGTGTGACGTTGCAAACGTGTATTTCAAAATTACACCATTTGATCGATTATTGACATAAATTGTTCAAAAGGGTATCACATTTTAGCAATATCTTTTAATTTTTCAAACATTTATCAAAATCGAAATCGTATGCATTAAGAGAAAAGCTATTACTGTTTTAAACAACTAACTGCTAGTTTTTCTCACTTTGAGTACTTTTCCGAAATTGGTCACTATAGCAACGAAGTATGTGATTTCGACATAATTCATTCAATTTGGCAAATTTAAAGTTAGGATATAGTACTATATGGGTAAACTACATAAAATATAATCAAGAGATGTGTACTTTTTCTTATTTTAGAGCTTTTTCAAAACCTTGTTACATAATAGTAATGACATAATGTCAAAATAGCAGGTTTTCCTGGAGACTGGCTCATATATTTTATGTTGTATTCTATTATAATCATGATTACAATTACAAAAGTGTTTGTTGATCAATATCTAAAAACATCTGGCTAGATGTACATTGTTTATATATAAACACATATATAAAGAAAGGTTATTTAAAGGGATATATCCTGAGGAAAATAAACTCAGTACTATACATCAGCCCGTCATGTTCCAGAGCAAGTCTTAGTTAACAAATCGTGGCAAGTGTACGTGCGCATGGGGGCTCTCAAAAGAAGGTAACTTCAACGTGGGTGTTCCTTAAGAATTTGTTCTTGGAAAAGCATTGATGGAAACTTTGAGATTTGCACTACCTAAACTGCTGGATCAAGTGAATCGTATAAAAACACCATGAATAAAAAGCATCGTGTCATCATATCTCCATGACTCTCATTAAATCCCAATAAACAACGCCAATGACAATAAGCGCAACACATAAACATGTTACAAATCAGAATGCCCGTGATGATGGTCACGTCATATGACGTGAGTCTTGCAATATCATTTGTGTTAATATTTTTATACAGCACTCTGGAAATTATTATCTTAAGTGTTTTCAACGAATTAGGGACTCTTTGAATTTCTATTTACTCTACATGTTTGTCAAATTTGTTCCATAGGACGCAACATCATATACATGTGGGATATTATGAATGACCAATGATGAGTCCAAAATGACAAAATTTGATAGAGGACGTTGCATAGTGATTTTTCTAGAATCACAAACGGGCAGGGTGCTGTGAAAAAGGGCAGGGCGAATAAAAGTTAGGGGTGTCTGGGGTAGGGGGTATGCTACAATGTAGGTGTCCTGAGGAACTGAAATAATACTGAACAAGGACAGATCAACGGAAACTCTTCACCAATAATGCCACCCCTGGGTTTCAATTAGTCGCAGGTATTATTATGTCATTAGACATGCCATAATAGACAATTATATCAATTAGATGTTGATTCATGGGTATCATAAACACTTGTAATTCATGATTGTGTTATTCATCCTTTTATACAGTTTGTCAACCAGTTCCGACTATTATTTTCTTTATTTTACGCTATGCAACAATACAAACAAAATAAACTGTTTGTAAGGTACCCTTAAGATAGAGGAATGGTTTCTTTGAGTTTAAGCAAGATAGCTGCTGTTTTATTCTTCCAGGGGCAATTAATGCTGAAAAAGTTTACCTGAGCAGGTTGAATGACTCAAGTTTTATACTATTTAGTACTTAAAAATGCAGTTATGAAGAATATATTCACGGGAAGTTTAATGCTAGTTCAATTATGTTTTTTAAATTATTTCAGATGAATACTGAAACCGACTGCTCAATGCAAGTTTATTTGTTTTTCTTATTTAAAACACAGCTATGACAAATCGTCGCGTTACACTTATAAAATAACACTGATATGAAAGGGAGACAATTCGTGGTAATATTATATTTCCTTACTTACAGAGTTACCTAACCTTCTATTGTCGTATCATCTGTATCGTGGTTCCTGTGGTCTTATACTAAAGTTCGTGTTCAAGTTTGAACTTGGTTCAACAACTAGGCCACAATAAATGACGATAGTTACCTCTCGTAACTGTCGCCCTTGTAGCACAATCGTTCATGTACTGTGCACTCCATAAAGAATAGCGAGAAAGACATGTACATATGTTTTACAGATTATTTTGTGCGGAAATATTGGGACAAATCGTTTTTTATCCCCCGCCGATGAAATCCGTAGGGGGTATTTAAATGGTGTTGTCCGTCCGTCCTTCCGTCCATCCGCAGCCATTTCTCTGTAACTAGCTGGTAGAATTTCATGAAACTTAAAACAAATGTGACCTACCATACTGGGATGATGCCCATCAAGTTTTTTTGTGATCTATAAATAACTCTGGATTCCATGACAACAGATTGGAAAAACTTAAACAATTCATACAAAATCAACCACTGGCCAGATTTCAAAATTATTCTACAAAAATACTTGTTGGGTAACCCTCTTACAAAATTGACATTTTTGTCATGATTTCTCAAAAAACATGGCCGCCAGCGGCTGGGGGCCTGTTTCTCTGTTTATATCTCTAGTAAAATATTTTAAAAATCTTCTTCTCTAAAAGTACTGGTTGGATTTCATTATGTATTGGAAACAATGTTCCTTTGGTGACTCTTATGACTCTGGTAGCCGTCTGGTTGCCGTGGCAACCGATTGCAAAAACTTAAAAAATTCATAAAAAGATCAACCACTGGCAAGATTTCAAAATAATCTTACAGAAATAGTTATTTGCTGTGGTCCTTTCTAAAAATAGCTAAAATATTTGAAATCTATTATTAACTACAAAACTTCTCCAAAACAACTTGGTTTTCATTAACAAATGTATCCAAAAGAAATCGTTCTTTTTTTTCGTGTACAAATAAAAAAAAGAAGTTTGATCATTTGTTACATATTCTGTTTTTTGTCTCACTTTCTGTTCCTACCCTTTGTTGGCAAATTTTCCAACCTGTGCAGAGATACTGAGCTTACATTCCAACCTGCTCAATATTACTGATAACCTGTAGGCGGGGATATCAATTCAACGAATTTGCTTGTTTTAATTAATTTGTAATAAGAACTTGAATGTCTTAAAATTGAACTCATCAGGATTACATAACTTACGTTTGAAAAAATAGAGCTCCACAACGTTAATTTACTAACGGTTTGACGTTATCATTTTATTTTGTGTATTTGATAATTATTTGAAGAATAAAAAAAATAGTACATTGTAAAACGAGAAACGGAGTTTTCATCACGTATAGACCGATTTCACCGTTACTATTTATAGACCATGCATATCATTAACTGAACCACATGTTCTCTTGGGGGCAAAACATTGACTGATAAGCCATTATACCCAGTGTGCTGTATATGTGAAGGATGCTATTATTTGTGTTTAAAATGGCATGTTTAGACGATTTTAAGAATTTAAACTTGTAGATCATCATGCATGATCATGCTAGAAAGTTATTTACCAGTACTATTATAATTATTCTTAAAATCGTTCAGATACTTGTTGCAAGATTGCTGGCATTATTTGTCAATGATGACATTCCAATCACAGTAACAGAAAATAACTCATGAACAAACTCACACGATAGCAGTATGGTGTGAATATAATTATTGAATATTGGTCTGGCCAGGCATACATAATTTTAATATCTAATATATTAATAACAAAATAATACGCAAATTGCCGTCCAGGTTTTATGTCGTACAGAAAAACGTTAGTGCATCAAACACTGGTTTTTCAGTCCTATCAAAATATGTTCTGTATTTATATTGTTATAGGGTACAGGTGACTGTCCTCATTCCTTTAACAATTGACACACTTGCACTAATTGTGCACATGCATTAGTTATACAATGCAAACATACATAAGTTGTACACTAACAATGATGGTCAGTTCTAACTTACACATTCATGAAGTGATGCCTTGGACAGGGATCTAACTATTTTCCCAATCAAGTAGGTAGTCAATGCATCCTAGTTTAATTGTCTTAAATTTGTATGTGACTTTAGTATCTACATTAACAATTATATCGTAGTGGGCTAAAAATTACGCAATGCTAAAATAATAGTAATAACAGTACACGTGAATAATAATACAAACATACTTATTTGCCGCAAATATCATAATTGGCAAAACTTTTTGTATTACGGCCCAATATAGTTTTTAGTTATACAATAGTCTTATTAAAATATTTATTAACTGTTGTCGATATGCTGGTTTGAAAGATTCTGGATATTTTAAATTACAACGTTTAGATCCAATCACTCAATAAGCAGTCTCACATAATCTTCTAACGGTCAAATTAGCACAATGTGGAAATTAATGTTGATACCTCTTAGTTCATGTACATGTACAATTGTGTTGGTATGTATTGGGATTGTAATTGTTATGTATGTTAATTCACATGTCAACCATCTTAAACAAACTATATGACATAATTATAATTTCATTATATATCCATACGCTTGATATTTGTGCATTTGTTATTAGATTTATTGATGTCATATTTCTGTTATTTCAATGTTTTTACTGTTGAGGGCATTACGGCAGATTGACAAATTAATTATGTTAAATATGTTCCCTCTATAAATAAAGTCTTTATTATAATCTATACGAGTATATGATTGACTTAGAAAAAATCTATATCCAAGATTTTAGTAGACAAACCGAGCTTGGTTTAGCATAAATTACCTATACACATAAAAAAGTCTTTAAAAATTAAAGATGCATCTTTAATCATTGTGATGCAGGTTTAAATTATATCAAATAACATACAAAAAATTGACATAGATGAACCACCTCTACCACCCGCTGTAGTAACTGATTTAGATGGCTGATATATGTGATTTCAAGTAGGAGTCATATGTTGGTCTTTCTAAAAACTGCATGTAAGCAGATCTTATCATAATTAATTAATAAGGTCATTCACAAAACAAAGGGCATGCTAATTAAGGTGCTAACCAATAACCGAAATACCATGGGCAGGCATTTGATTAACACAACATTCTTAAATATAACGTTTTAAAAAAGTCTAGCTGGTAGTCAACTCGTTTAAAAATGTCAGCATGTAATTTAAACCATTAACATACAAGTATATTATTCACAAAATTGTTAACATATGTTTTAAATATTGTTAGTGACAAGTATTATTTATTGTAAGTATTTATCTTCCAGGAAATATTAATCTTCATGTTTAAGAACTATCAGTTGGTGTCGATGCATGATTGTGCTTGTTTTGTCTCAATGAAGTTGTTTAAAGTATCCATGTTCTTTTCCTACTGTTCTATTTATATCCTGTTTACTGATCAGTGATGTTAATTTGGCTTTTTGCCGGTTTGCACAAAGTTTTACACTAATATTGTCCCAAAAACAATACAAGCATCCAATGCATATATGAATTTAGTACTGGAGGCTTATCAGCACCAGATGCGTTCTGCCCCCACTGAATTATTCATGAGCTTATCAGTCAAGTAGAGAGTTGGTGAAATCGGTCTATTGGATAAACTGTGTGCATTTGTAATCATATTTGAACTAATACTCGATAACGCAGATGACTTATTTTGGATTGTTTGAATTAAAGTAACATACCGACTAACACCCAGACATACAACTGACATATCATCATCATCGTACATGTAGCACTTATTATGGCTAGATTAATTTACATGTACAATTACAGCAACAACAAACATTACAATAAAGATAAAAGTTATAATCAATCAGGTATTGATATTTATTTATTCACGATAGATGAAATTAGGAAAGCAAACGAGTAGCTGTAATATGGTTAAGCACCAGGAGCAGACCAAGTGTAGACTGATTTTAACTGCTTAAAACAGAACAACTGACTCCTTCACTGATTACTAACATCATTCAAACGATCTGGACATCATAAAAACCACCCTCACTATGGAACATAGGGTTTCGAGTGAAACTGCCAAAAAAGGTGTTAAGACCGATTGTAACAATTCAGTGATTTCAACAAAGCCTTTAAAAGCATTCACATACCAGAACACTTAGGAAAATCTTAAGTTACTTTGGAGTTCCAGAGAAACTAATCTCCATCATGAAGAACTCATTCAACATAATTATTTAGAGCCATTGTCATACTAGGATCGCCGAAGAGACAAATATGCATTCACATGACTATATCTTGTTTCGAATATCTCAATTGATGAGGACATTAGTCTACCTATTGTTATTGTGAAACAGTATCTAAGGCGATGTATCAATCAAACGCGATAACCACTATTAACTTGCGAGCAATCTATAGCAGTAAATAATTAATCAGCAGATAATATAACACTGATCGGACAAGGAATGTACCACTTACAGAAACGGAAAGGCACTAATGGCATTTGATTGGTGTATTACGTATGGTTGTTATTATTTTGCAAAGAGTGATACCACAAGAAAGGGTATGTACCCACTCTCCAAGTCATCTTTCGTATTGGGACTAGTGGTCTCCCCTCGAGGATATGGGCAATGTTTTACGTGCATGCAGTACAAAAGGTACGAGAAATAATAACCAAAAAGGGGTTAGTGTACATAACGTTCTCCAGTTTATAGTGTTCAGACATGTCAAAGTTTTAAACTAATGATGACAACTGAAGAATTTCCGATTGCAACGCGCCTATAGATAAATCTCATTAACATTTCATATGTTGTCTAACTATGTTACGTTAGGTCACGTTTATTCCTAGTTTGTAAGAAATTTGTACGGGTATTTCTGCTGCAATATAAACGTAAATCTAAATCTAAATTTGTACATCGTGCATACTGGGTCTTCGGATCATTTGCATACATTCGTCTCACTAAACGTGTAAGTGAACACATTATTTTGTAGGTTTGTTTCAATCGGTTTAAACGCCGTTTCATAACAGTTTGTTATATACATACGCCAGTCGATTTACATATTAACCATTTGCATGGACTGTATTATAACCAGTTCTAACATAGTCCTTCACAAGGAACTTCTACGCATGAAGAATCGACATTGTTTGAAGTCAGTACTTGAGTCGAACAGACTGACTTTTGACAAACATTCGTTTTACAAATCAATTGTAAAAGAAATGTTCTTTGTTGGTTATGTCAATAAACCTTGAACCTTTTGTAAATGTCATACCGCCATTCTACGTACAAGTAAATGTTACAATCACTTCATCACCAGGGATTCCCTATACTGTCTGGAAGGTTACTCATTTACATTGTATGCTATTGATGAGTACAGTACTCTCGTTACTGATATATGTTATTTATCAAGATATATGAGCCAGTCTCCAGGAAAACCAGCTATTTTGACATTATGCAATTACTATATGTAACTAGGTTTTGAAAAAGCTCTAAAAAAGAAAAATATATATCTATTGATTCTATTTTAAGTAATTTACCCTTATAGTACTATATTTTAGCTTTAAATATTCCCATGAATTATGTCAAAATCACATTACTTCATTGCTATTGTGACCAATTTCGCAAATAAACTTAGATTGAGAAAAACGAGGAGTTAGTTGTTTAAAACAGTAATAGCCTTTCCCTGAATGCAAACAAATTTGATTTTGATATATATTTTAAAATTACAATGTAATTCTAATGCATGATTCTATTTAGAACAGTTTATGTCAAGAATTCATTAATGCTGTAATTATGAAATAACGTTTAAATGACGTTTGCGAAAAAAGGGACTCTACAAAAACAGATGTAATTTCCTTGTATACCAAGGTATTAACAAAATTTCTTTTACACTTTGCTTCCTTAACATTACCCTTTAACACAATGGAAAATCTTAAAATAAATAGTTTCGTCAAAATAGCAGGTTTTCCTGGAGGCTTGTTCACATCTATTTAATCCGTGATTCAACTGAAAACCATTAAACCAAAAACATGACCAATTTGAAATATATGAATGTGTTTAAAGTACTTTTTATGTACTCTTATTGGCAATATATCACTATATAATGAGTATTTATGAGACAGTTTTAGGAATATATAACAACTACGAATTACGTCAGTTTGGTTAGCTTCCCAACTGAGTGGATATATTGCCCTTTGCCTCATTAATATCTCGGTGTTTATAATTTGGCGTCTACATAGTGTTGTTTATTATGTTGATAATGATTTGGTATATGCGAACAAGTTGTGAAGATTAGGGGTTTCCATGTATCATGATACGGAGGTGTATATCATTCAGTGCATTATTACGAAACTTCAAATAATGAATGTTAATTGTTTATGATAGATACAGGTGCATGCGTTCTACAGTTTGGCAAAATTGTAGTATGCTACCATTGAATTAAAATTCCACGTTAACCCTGAAGAAGACTTAATGTAGAGCCGAAACGTTGGTTAAATAAAAGAAGAAAAAACAAACACGTTGTTTAGTTGTTAGTTCAACATATTACTGTATTGTGTTAAATTGCATGTAGGAATACACAGCAAGAACTTTCAAAGACAACAAACAGAAGCCACAATTGCAAACCCAAAAGAATAACAAGAAACAAAATTAATAGCGTTCCTTGTCGTGCCCCTCGTACACTTTCTGCTGTTTCTGCTGGATGCAGCATCCCCTCCCCTCCCATGTTATTAGTCTACTATATTATATGTTCCTGGTAGATGACTGTGTCTTGTAACGAGTACGAGAGGTGCCCCACTTATATTTGAACACTGTTGAATATGCGATATTTTCATGCTAACCCGATTTAAATAAAACAACTCTTTTGAACCGCGTAAAGTAATATCGGATTAACACGAACGTATCGCAAATTCAACTGTGTTCAAATATAAGTGGGGCAACTCTCGTATAATTTTAATTATGCCTAATATTTGTGTGAATGCATAAAGTTGCAATGGGTAAATCCTAATGCTTGCATACAGGGTGTTTCATAATATATGACCCCATTACAAACGAATGGAAAGAAGGTGCTTGATCTCGTCTGGTGTTTTCATATACCGATGGAAAGCTGACATTTGGGAGCTGTATTCAATATATAATATGATCTTGTTACTATCAATGCAAACCAGACATTTAGATTCTTGCAAAAAGTCATTTTTCGATAAACGTCAAATTGACGAACTGTCTGTAAAGCAATCCATATATATCCATAACATACAATGAGGTCAGTTCTAAAACTCATCAAGCGCTGGCCAATACCTAGAGGAATAAGAATACTTTCAATATATCCTATAATTGATTGACCTTCATGGAAAGTGATTGTCCTGAAATGTAGACAATAATATCAGATGGTGGTCAGATATAGCGTGCACAACGTTCAAATGGTATCAAGTATTCAAAGGGTTTTCACATCCTACAAAGCTGAAATTCTGAAAATCTCATTAGCATCAGATCCTAACATAAGCTTTCGCTATTAATTTTTGTTTCTTGTTATTATTTTGTGTTTGCAATTGTGGCTTCTGTTTGTTGTTTTTGATTGTTGTTGCTGTGTTATCCTTATTATATTGTGAGAAAGTTAATACCTTCAAAAATAACAAAAGAAAATAAAAGTTTAAGCAAAGCATATCGCTTACGATTCAGAGCCATGAATTGTGCTGTTGTCTCATTTTTTCCAAATACAATATACATGTATTGCTAGCTTGTCACCTAATAATGGGATATATAGAGCTTTTATTACAATGGGTTAAATTACGAATGTTTTAACCACTGTGATCCAGAAAGGATTACTGTTTTTGATTCTTGTTCAGATTGGCATAACATACATATTAACATGGATTTGGATGCAGAAGAGTCGTCAAAATGAACTTTCTATAAAATATTTGCCGACTTTATCTGCTTTAAATTGGACGTTTTCGCAGTTCGAAACAATAGCCACTAACGAATGTCTGACATTGAGCATGCGGAAATACTAGAGATTTTTCATAATTTGTAGAATTCTTCGTAGTCCGAAATTTACGCTAGGGGAAATGTGAGCAAATTGGGTAAGGTCGCGAAAATCGCGAGTTTATGTAACCACTTAGCTAGTTTAAGCACTTATACAGTAAACTTCAGGCGAATTCAAAATTCCATCGATGATGTTTCCTGATGATGTAAGAAGAATAAGACGAATCAGAAGATACTAGTAGTCCCTACTAGATAAATGTAAGTAAATGATTACTAGTCTTGAAATGGTGGTAAGTTTGTTGATACGATAGAAAAGGTTAGTCTACAATATGACCTAGACGATTGACTGTAGCTCACTGCCCTTCAACTACTGCGTCTAACACGGATAGTGTGCGTCATTATTGTTCATTAACGTTGTTAGGCTTTTCGTACGTCACCATCAGCTACTTTCGTATAATAGTCTTCTACATACGTATGTCCTTGCTAATTGTCTGCTGGACATTTTGGTTAAAGTGGCAATTTATAGTCAAGCTGTTGCTTATATTATTTTACATTTATTGCATTGCACGTAATTACTATGCCATTCAACAATGTTGTGTACAGGAATCAGATAGAGTAATTACTTGTACGTAGAGTATTGATTACACGGAGTTGTAGGATAACAATGTTAGGTTCATAACTGTTGACTGTAGTTATTATGCATTATTAGCTTTTATGGTGGTACGCGCCATCTGAAACATCTAAAATGATAGAAAAATCATCTAAAACAACATTGAAATCATAAAAATGACATGTCTTCGGCTCGTTTTTCAGATACACGATTTCTAATGACCTACCATGATTGTATTTGTTTATTTTATCTAGTTCTTGCATGTATGCCTACATCAGGTGATGTTATACATACAATGTAATACACCATCGTTTGGCTATGCATTATGTTTCATGTGTTGGCTTTTAAGTAATGGCAAGAATGCTATTTAAAATCACACCTACACCATCGTGAGGGATACTTCATTTTAATTGTCCCTTTACGACAGAGACTTATTGAGCATTCTTTAAATCATAATGCTAATTCGTTGCCGATATCTTTGTGAATGACACCACACCATACTTATGACTTCTGAACTGTAAACCATTTATTGTATGACTGTATGAATTGCTGGCAAAAACAATTCGCCACTGATTAGTTTTGTTATAAACTGCATGTTTTTAATTGTGTAACTTTGTATGTCCTGTTCAGTATTGCTTTTTATGCCCCCGTATCGATAGATCGGGAGGCATATAGTGATTCACCTGTCTGTTCGTCCGTCCGTCCGTCCGTTCGTCCGTCCTGGTTAACCCAAATTGACCGTTTCTTCTAGCATTAATATGGCTTGCTACAAAGCTTTCATACTTGCATGGATGTTGTATATGAACACTCTCCACACGCCTGTATCTACTAATCCCATTCTGACCTTCACCTTGACCCAATTTTGGACTTAGACTTATTTATGGACAATGCTTCCACAGGGGGCATAAGCGTTTATTGAACGCAGTCTTGTTTGTTGTGTTTGTGGAATGTTATTGTCCTTGTCTACTGGATATCTTATTGCTAAGGCTGTGTTTGACCGTTTGGCGCTTATCGCTCCTAGATTCGAATTTAACGACAAACATTAAACATATTGACATTTTTCAACACCATTCGTTCGTACTACTGTCACGAGGTCATATTGACCTTATTTATTATTATTTATACTATCAATTATGTATGTACTTTATCTATATACAGTCTTTATCATACATTTATCATACCATTTTTCATCGATTTCATAACATTACTAACTTCATGGCATTTCACCGCTTCCTTACATTTCGCTGGACATAGCCTCGTTTTGGCTGTGTCTCAGTCCACTGAGCACGGAATGCCCTCCCACGTCAGTCATCGTCCAACCTTCGACTGGCGTGTCTCGTTGTTTGTTAATGTCATGTCCTTATAGACATACATGTTTATGCCTTTGCAGGTTAGTTCTCATTTTTATTGTTCATTCATGTATTCATGTTGTATTTCATGTTTATTAGACTGTTGTATATTGATGCGGTATTGCCATTTTTGTAAAGTATATTAAAAGTCATCGTCCAACCTTCGACTGGCGTGTCTCGCTGTTTGTTAATGTCATGTCCTTATAGACATACATGTTTATGCCTTTGCAGGCTGTACACCTACATACCCCATCCACCGAAATTAAACTCACGACATTGGTGGCCATTGTGGGGGTTCTGGTGGTTGGGGAATACTCTGGGGAAGAATTTGGCGGAGGATGACGTTGTAGAGGATTTCCGTAATTTGTACAGTATTAGCCAATCGGAGCGCTCCATAGCAAAATTGTGCACTACGTAGGAGGAATCCCTGAGGAATGCGTGTAAACATTCAGTGCAGTATTTGTTATATTTTGTGAACTGTAGAAATTGTAAATTTATGAAATTTGACGCGCCACGTGCGTTGTAGCGCATATTCGTGCAGTATTTGGACTGAGTGTACACTTTGTAATTCTACACTCTGTAATTCATGTAATTTATGTAATTATACCTGTGAAAGGTTTGTGTTTATTCAGCACCTGTGAAAGGTTTGTGTTAGTTTATATTCGTCGGTTGTGTGTTGACATTTGAGTGACAGCGTTATTCTTCATTCTACCAGAACATTTTCTACCAGAACATTTTTTTTGTGAACTACCAGAACATTTTTTTCATTGTGAACCTGTGATAAATTTATTATTTGTAAATTTATTATTTTATATAATTGTGTAGATCTATCATTAAGTGTGTTTATTTGAAGTTTGTGTGTGATTATTTTTGTTGTACATGCATTGCTTTGTTATTATTTGAAAGTTAAATTTTATAATTGATTTTTCAGATTTTGTACACCTGCATTGGCCTGTGGAATGAATTTATGATTGCACGACTGTCACAGCAACTAATCTATGGTGTAGGAATCATTGCATGGTGTGGTGAAGGGTTGGTGAGCTAACATTTCATCCTATTAACAATCAACTTATTAACCCATATTATCATTATATGAGTACATGAGTATATTGAATGTGATTATATAGAGTATTATATTTAGTATATTTATCTGTATTTGTATTTAAAAAAAATCAGCTTTGAGCAGGTTTGTCAGCTTAACTGTACGTGGTTTATGTTTATGGCAATAAGTGTTTATATAGACTGTAACCCGAGTCCTTTTGACCTGATTAGTGTAGTTCATTGTTATAGAGTACATGTAGATGTAACCTCAGTGTTCTTTTCAGGATTATCCATGCATTATTGATTTCAGATTTCCTTTGCAATTACATACATTGAAGCAATTTAGTTAAAGTTAAACCTTTAATGGTGAGCATTATGTCCGTTATGAGTTGTGCAGTGTACCCTGGTGTTAGTATTCACTGATGACTATGGTGTACTTGTAGGGCCACTGTATGCTATACTTGTGATTACTCTTTGTTATAGTCCATATAGTCAACTGTCTTTGATTATTACCTTCATATGGTGTACTTGTAAGGCCACTGTATGCTATACTTGTGATTACTCTTTGTTATAGTCCATATAGTCCATGTTCACTGATTGTCATCTACATATGGTGTGCCCATAGGGTCATTGTATGCTGTATTTGTGATTACGCTTTGTTGATCTCCTATATAGTCCATGTTCACTGATTGTCATCTACATATGGTGTGCCCATAGGGTCATTGTATGCTATACTTGTGATAACGCTTTGTTGCTAGTCCATATAGTCCATGTTCACTGATTGTCATCTACATATGGTGTGCCCATAGGGTCATTGTATGCTATACTTGTGATTACGCTTTGTTGCTAGTCCATATAGTCCATGTTCACTGATTGTCATCTACATATGGTGTGCCTATAGGGTCATTGTATGCTATATTTGTGATTGCGCTGTGTTGATCGCCAATATCATCCACGTTCACTGATTGGTGTTGTCATATGGTGTGCCCATAGGGTCACTGTATGCAATATTTGTGATTGCACTTTGTTCTCATTTTTATTGTGATTAATTGTACGATCATGGCCAATCATGGCGATACGACTATACCTTATGGCAAAGATGATTTGGAATACTTTGCCGAGCAATTACAGAAGTCCGGCAACTTCCATGTCATCAGAGCGACTACCGAAACCACTAGTACTCCACTTCCAGTCCAGTGACATGGAACTTAAGAATGCCTGTAGATTTTTGTTTGATACGGTGTATGAATTTAACACCTTAAGAAAGGGAAATATGGGCTGTTGAAGAAGACCTTCAGCAGAGTAAGGCAATCCCGGCCAAAGTAGCTCCCTCATCTGTTTCCAAGTCAGACTCGTCGTCGTCCCCGTCAGATAAATCAGCTTCGGCTGTTTGTGCAAAGCAATCCGTCTTGTCTTCGGAAGATAGACTTTCGAAAGAGATTGGATTGCTTGCCAAGCAGTTGGAGCGGATGGAGGCGAGGATGTCTGGGATGGAAAGAGAGATGGCAGCTCTTCGTCCAAATAATAACCATTTAAACTTCAATCGACCTCCATCGCAGGGCAGATGAAAGGTCCCGAGGTATACACTCCTCCCAGCCCTAGTCAGTTACCTTTGGTTGGTCCACCCAATGAACTGGCAATCATTATTAACAATTCTCACACCAAATGTATTTTGGATACTGGATCCATGGTGTCAACCATCAGTGAGTCATATTTTAAATCATTAGATTCAAACCCAGTTATGCATCCGCTGACAGATTTTAATTTGGAAGTAACAGGTGCTAATGGTTCAGAAGTGCCATATTTTGGATATTCTGTTTTGGATGTAAATAGCATGCTAAAAAGCGTTTAACCTGTCTTAGATTTGCAATTTGACATTAATTAATCCGGTTGCTTTCCCTACCAAAGTAGGAGGTCATTTGCCAATTTGGTAGGGAAAGCAACCGGATTAATTAATGTCAAATTGCAAATCTAAGACAGGTTAAACGCTTTTTAGCATGCTATTTACGATATATGTTCAGATGTTTAATTATTTTCAGTATAATTTTCTTTATCATTTGTCTGTTGACATGTTTCAACGTATATTGCTCGGTAATTGCCAATGTCATAGAATGAACGTAATTATGATGTGCTAGATTACAAAGGCAACAGTTCTGTCATTATATAAAATGAAACCACTGAAACGAACAAAACATTAATATACATATTTGTACATAATTATATCAACACAAATCTAGACATTGACAGGTTTTGAACTCAAAGTGAATTGTACACTTTTTCACAATAAGACTCGAAACAAATCGGTATGACTGTGCAGTTACAATCTCAAACAATTTTGTCTATTGATTTATATTATTTTTAATGGAATCTAGTGTATATTCTATATGGTAGACACACTAAGTAATCCGCTATAACATATCGCGGCTTGCTAAATATTGTTCATTGAACTAAGAAAACTGCAATGCATAGCATTGAATAATAATATTATTGTAGAGGGCATTGTGTTTTTTTAAGACAAAATGCCCTATAGAAGCATCAAAAAGGTGTTGGAATATTATGAATAACCCACGTCAAGTCACGTTTGTCGTATGAAGGGTGATATTCGTCTCATACATGTACGTAATTATATACATCTGTTACATATATAAAAGTTTTTTCTAATTTGGTATAATATCATATCACATACTTTCTCGCCATATATCACCATGCTGTTTATTTAATTACAGTATTGTTGCTTTGTAAAAAGTCCTTTTCAGGACTAAATATGCAAATAAACTATATTCTGTTCTATTCTATAGTAACGTTCACCTGCTTGTTTTGACAAAATGGCACAACATATTACAAATCACCAAAAATTGTCGAAACCTGCAATCACCGTGTCTATTGGCTCTATGATATCAAAAATTGGCTGGCAGCGAGTTGTATCAGTAGCAACTTTCAATCGAATTATTCGAAAACGTTAGATGCATAATTTCAGAAAAATGCGGTGTTCATTAGCTCAATGCCAAGCTGACAAAGAGCACAGACAAAGGTCTTAGATGCTGTATATGCGACTACGGAACAGTAATTGGAAAAGCTGTGTCGTTCATGAGGAGTAAATGTTTTGTCTTAAAGAAAATTATTGCATAGACAGTGTCTGTTACTTTAGCGAGGGTCATGCTGATAGAAATAAGTTGGAATTAGTTAAGCTTGGTGTATTCGCGGCCGCTTTCATGACATGGTCTTGCGTTTGATATTTTGGAAAAGCGGAACTCAAAATGATTGAAAAGGGGGCATAATTGAACGCATATTTTATGATGCAATGGGTTAAAAGAGTTATTTCGACAAAAAACGTGACTATCCTTTTCCTGGTAACATGCTATAGACAAGGGTGTTTCCCCAGTACTGAATTTTCTGTCACCCTACAAAATATGTCATTAAGTACCTTATGAATTAGAATGGTGGGTATATTATACACCAAATAATGGATACCGAAGTCTCCTTATGAAGTATCAATATAATTTAAATCTGGAAAATATTGAAACATTAATTAGAGAAGCGAATTGTAAGCATCAGTACTTGGAGTTGTTTGGCCTTAAATATGCAAAATTAACACACTCGATAAAATAGTTGGTTCTGTTCTAAGGGAATTACGTAGTGATTCTACAATGGTTGTTTATATCTCTTGATACATTAATAAAAATATTGAATATACATAATTCGATGTCGATGTTAAATTTATGAAAATACTGGATGTTCAATTCTTCATATATAAGTTGAACACCTGTCGTATTACATTTATTGCGCTGCGAGGGCATTTACCGCGCGTGTTATATGGAATGAGCATGTTAAAATGTCAATGGACACATGGACTTAAAAATTAAGCGAGTCAAGATTGATCAAATACATCAACATGCAATTGAAACAGGTTATAGTTTTTTTTTATTGACAGTGTGCTTTAGTGTGTTCTTTTTCCTTTCAGCAACGTTTATTGAATCAAATGTGAACGATAAAGATGTAAAATACGATTTACTTGATGTGGGGAGCGGTGGCCTAGAGGTAGGGCGCGCGCTTCGGGATCAAGAGGTCCCGGGTTCAACCCCCGTCTGGACCACTGCTTAACTTCTCTGAGCACGAATAACCCACATGCTCCACTCGACCAAGGTGTAAATTGGTACCTGTGAGGGCTGTGTCTGAACATGTTCGATAGTCCTGGGCGCCGTAGATCGATGTTGGCTGCACACCCACCAGGAGAGAAATAGTCTCCCCAGGGAGACTCGAACGCAGGTTTCCATAGGTAGCCCAATGACCAGGGGAAGTTTAAATGTCAAAGGTTGGCTGAACGGCTGAACTGCTGAAAGCAGCCCTAGAAATTTGGTAACTTAACTTTTTTATATACTAAAAATTCTGCCCAACGTACATGACGATACATAGAAATACATAGTATTATGTCATACGAAAGGTTGTTTTATGATACGACCAACTGACCTAGTTTTTACCTCTGATGACCCATTATCAAAGCTGGTCAGATTGTGTTGGGATCAAAATCTAGGTCACCAGGCTATATCAAGAAACACCTATCTTGTGTCAAATGTTTAGGTCATATCAAATCACAAATTACTGATTATGCCCAAAGGTGAGCACGGTAGGGCAAATGACTCTTGTTAAGAGTAAAACAAAGTATGTAAATAAAGGATTTCAGTTTGCCATACTTGATACGTAGGTTCGTTGACAACACTACTTTTATTTGAATTAAAATACAATAATTTCAGTGCCTTAACGGCTGGTCATTATAATCCGATTGCATCACCCGCTGCGCTGCGCTATTATATGCGCTATTATACATGTATGTTCAGCATAACTGTTTTTCTTGTCATAATTGTGATGTACAACAATCGCATTACATGCACATGTAATTACCAGGTCAATCAATTATATGCTGTGCATAAATAATATTCAGTAATAAGATGTATTGCATTGCTGTCAACAAACACTGATTTGTTAGTTAGCCTTGTCTTCTTCTTTCAAAACAAAATTGAACCAACATCGATATTCACCATTGCAACCAGTTCATATTATTACCTAGCACTCTATATAACGAGTAATTCGTTATTTTTGACTGTTTCATGTCTTAATGTTTATTTTTAGATTCAGGTATGAAACAGTTCATTGCCAGGAGGGCAACCGTTTTGACTGTTACACCCCTGGATGAACTGTTACCTGCGCACTACGATGCGCAATATAAATTCCTGCAAAAACACCCTGCTAAATCTATAGCGTATTTTTAATATAACTCTTGAACAATGTTTTGTCCCTTTTTGCTTTATTACATATTTTATTTGTTTGATAATAAAATCATGGGGACAATGACAGTCTTGAATTTATAACAAAATATCCGCTATTAGTATGACATAATGTCTTAGAAATATCCTTTTTGTTTGTTGTATAAGTAGAACGTTTCTGTAGTTATATAGAGTATTAGGTAATAAAACAGTTATTTCATGTCTGTTTTGGGTTAACAGTCAAAATTATTGTCCCTCGGTATCGGGGAAGATATTTTGAACTGTTGCCCTCGGCCTATCGGCCTCGTGCAACAGTTCAAAAGTCTTCCCCGATACCCCGGGACAATAGTTTTGACTGTTAACCAAACAGACATGAAATAAGTGTATACTACTGCATGGTTACAGAACTGTTAGTAATGACTACATTAAGCTATAGCATGTGAAATATATTTAGATAATGCTCCACATACATTGTAGCCCGTGAGCTTAAATCGGGTGCCGCGTGGAATTATTATATCATTTCGTCTCAATTTTTTGGGAGACATTTAGGCATTTTCTCATACAATTCGCCTCCATGTTGTACACGTATGTCTATCTTTAAGCAGTAATTAACTTTTCTTCGGTGCATATGTAGAAAAGTAGTCAAGTTATGTTTAATTGATAGTAACTTTTGCGTAATGAGTAGGAAGTTAATCTAAATCATCAGAGACCATGGGGAGATACTTTGTTTAAATTGTCTATATATGGAAAATAATTATTGAGCCTGCTTAATATAACAAAGTTATACAGAAAAGAGCTATTATGTCTGCTTAAAATAACAAAGTTGATATATTGCCGATATCATTGTGAATAACACGACACGAATGCTTATAACGTCAGAAATGTAATCCATTTATAAAAGGATTTGTCTGAATCTGCGCGTGTGTAAATGTGTGTTCATTGTGTATTTGTCCTTTTGTAATTTTGTACTACAGCATACGGCAATTTCGTATTTTTCTAAAATGATGCATTTATGTTGGGTGTTGCTCTGTAGCATGTGATGTATGCTCATCCCTGTGATTTGTTCTTGTCTGATGAGTATTGCTCCGGTATTGGTTATAATGATATTAACGACGACTTTATTTCTTGTGAATGACGTAATTGACTGACCAAGTTTCATTATGGTCCACATTGATGCAACAACAAACACATATACATAAATACACATCGTTCCATAATATTTAAAAATGCATGACCCTCTAGAATGCAAATATCCACTTCATATATCAGCCTTTCATCTGGGAAACAGTGGTAGCAGTCTGCACCGAATGTGGGGTATTTTCAACAGTGTTGCACCAGAGTATGAAAGTCATTTCCTCATAAATTCAAGCCTAGGTCTTTGAACATGAAGCCTAATCTGGACAGATTATTCTAAGTTAAGATCATGTACGTCATGAGTTTATTTGAATTTGTTTTGTATGTAACTAGGACAGTGATCATTAGTTGTTTTGAACATCTACAAAGCCTTTCTGTACTCTTTTCCTCATTGAATTCAAGTTATCCGGGTAGCAGAAAAGGCTCATTTGATGGTACTGAAAATTATGTGGCTCATCATTCCCGGATCACATCTGTCTTACCACTCGAATGGGGAAATAATTGGTCAATTTGGCAGGAATAAAGGCGGATGACCACGCGAGCAAAGCTGTGTCAATCGAACGCAAACAAACATGCTCCACCAACTCATATAACGTACAATATTCAGACACATAAGCCAATATTGTGTCCTGGCATACACCTAACATTCGAGCAACAAATTTTACTTAACAAATATATTAAACCTTCGTTTATATATTGCATCTAGCTAAACATTTAACCACGAATATCTCACATACGAATGTATGTATCGTTGCCATCAAAAGCTTCATAAAAGACAATGCAAGTTATAAGCATGATCTTAGCGGTTAATTACGCGAATTTTATGTAACGACAAATCGCTTTCATACCAATAGGTTTTCTGAAACGATTTCAGAAATCGTTTTTTTACTGTTATGGTAAGTGGTTTTCTGAAACCTTCAGTGCTGCATCTGCCCACAGACCCAATAAAGTGCCCAACATTACAATACATAATTCTACTATTTTACTTTCTACTATTTTTGTCACTTGACAGAGGTAGCTAGTGATGCTCTCGTATTCTAATGCGTAATACAATGTAAACTTTTAACTTAAGCAATTCAAGGTCGCATGGTCCATGGATAATTCATTCAGTTTTTTGTACAACAGATGCAAGTTTTAAATAGGTCAATATCACCGCTTGACAAATATAAATATCTACGACAAATACATTTTAATAACCACAGTGCAATGGATATTTCAAGATAGTATACACCAAAGACAAAAAGGTTTTTAAAGTGATGAATGGGTCAAGTACTATTAAACAACCCAAGCTTATACATGCATTTATTTAATGCTAACTGATGAGATATGGAGTTCTATCAGTGAAATAAAACCCATATTAGTCAATGGTTACCACCTACCATTTGACTGACATAAGTTCCGCTCCCTCACAGGGATTACTTAAATTTTACCCAAAAATAAACACTCAACTGTCGGTAACTTTTTATTACTAAACGGAAACATGTCAAGTGGGTTTTTTTACTCTTAGTTAGAACATTTCCTACAAGTTGGTGTATGATTTGATGCAAATTTATCAAAAAGGTTGTTTCGCATATTCACCATAATCCAAGATGGCGGACTTTGAATTGACACTAGATAAGCATTAAATAAATATAATATTTGTTTGTTTTTATTGAATATGATTAATTTTCATCTTGTAGTGATAACATCTTAATATTTTCACTTGGGCTACGCGCTCTTGAAAATATTTAATGTTATCACTGCACGATAAGATATTTATAAATCATGCTCAATCAAAACAAACAAATATCCTTATTTTTGTGTATATACCAATTTGTATAGTTGATTTTAGGAACCATTTATGACCAAGTCACGAATCAGGAGTTAATACATATTTCACGAATAGAATTGTTCGTTTGAGCTTCTTTGTCATTTGTGTTCCTGATTTGTTTTGTTTCAACCAAGTTATATTGTACAGATTTATGTTAATAAATGCCACTTCCATACATTGACATCGGAAGGCGTAGCATGTGGAAAGGTCTTTACATTTGTACAACACAATCTTCCAGCGTACTTAGATAGGATGTGTGGAACACACATAATTGTTTTATAATTTGCATGAGGGTATATGTTCTTTTTGCACTAAGTTAACTGGTTTGAAAATCAAACTAGTATTTGGATGTATGCTGTTTATGTTGGAATCCTCTTACAGTTTAGAAATTAATTTAGAATCCATAGCTCGCATGGCTACATTTGTAGCTCGGCACTGTACATGCATTTATGTTGATTGTCTGGGTATTATGATACCAGTATTTAATACAATTATTGTATAATTGGCTAGCAAGTTAACTGAAACATCTTTCTTTATCTGACTAGTTTGACATTTGAGATAAATCAGACGTTTGTTGTTATCAACATCAAAGCAACAAATTGCATGTTAAATAAAATGTATATGATAACAAATTTGACAGGGAAAACAGCATTCAACAGAAACAGCATAGCATGAGTATTGCCCGGTCAAAAGATAAGAGGAAAATCGGCAATGATGTAAGGTTTTCCTGAAAAAGAATGACACAGATAAGCATCTGCTTCAATACCTACCACCCATAATGGTTTTCAGTAAGGCATATACACGGCGTCTATGTATTGTCTTTTTTATTGCACAATTATGACCGATCATTAAGTATAGCTGGCTTTTGATGTAAAGTTTCCATGGATAGGTATGACTTTCAACAACCGGAAATAGAACACGAATAGCAGGGTTACAAATCTAGCATACTTAGCGCTCAACTTCCGTCACACCTTTCGGAAGTCAGAGCAACAAGCGGTTAAACAATTTAAAGGGAATGTAATAGACAATCCTCTGCATCAATGCCGGCCATCCAAAATGGTTTTCGATTCGGTATATACATGTATTATACGTATTGTCTTGTTATCGCATAAAGCATAAAGGTGACCGATCACTACGTATAATAGGCTAATGCATTATTCAATACATGCAAGCAATACCTCACACCTGCTAACTTAATATATGTAAATTGGTTGAGCAAGATGGAAAACATGAATGTAATGTTCCAATTTCTTATGCTGAACGACCTTCACTTTTAAAAACAGTTTCCAAGCATTTCCATCTTGAGGCCCACATGGAAGATTGGGAAACCAAATGTGTAGCCTCGTTAAATAAAGTCTTTACTTACTTACTTACTAACCAGTATAGACTATTTCCTACGCAAGGAAATGACATGCTATCGGCATAAAGCAACGTACAATTTGGGGACAAGTTATTTGCTCAGATTATCATTTATGTTCGATTAATTGACGTCTTTATATCTAGACATAACCACCAGACTGTATATTCAGGCTTTTACCTTAATAATGATTGGGTGGAGGTTGTCGTGAACAATATGGCATTGCATAATATTGAATTATTGCGAGGCGCAATTGTCTCGTATTTCTTTTATTCAAAAGAGATATCAGTAAAAAAATTAGTTTACGTTCGTTCCCTGACATTCTATGCTATTAAGAACGCAATCATTGTTCTGTGGAAATCGCAATGTCGTTTCTTTAAGTCGCCCTGTAATCATTGAGTTATGCAATCTGCAATTGTCTGGGAATGATTCCTGTTGTACTTCGTTGTTTCAGAAGAGATATCATAAGCTAACTGTTTCTTCTCCTTCCATGTCAACTGTATGACTGTGTAGCTACACTCTAAAACAACATTTTCATTGATTTATGATGTGTTTTATGTTATAAGTTTATCAGGTATAACATACCATGGTTAACTAAACATTGTTAATAGAACTAGGAAAACTGCAATAAACACATAAAAAAGTATATAGCATGGCCATACCCGACTAGTAGAATAGCAGTATGTAGTATAGGCTCATTCGAACATGATACCAACCATTTATTATCCATCAAATACGTCTGAACACCGTTGAAGAACAGTTACTAAGTAGTTCCAACGGACTTCATGTCATGTCATTACCTGCGAGCCTTGAGCGAGCAGGTATATTGGATAGCATAAAGTAAAAAGTCCATGGAGGGGCACATGACCTGTTCTCGATGGTTTACGATTTCAAAAACAAAATCCAAAAAAAATTTGTAAGAATGTCGTGAACCAGACTAATTCCATTATTCCATGCGGATAACATCGGTATTTGTCGCATTGCAATAGTTCATTTACCGAAGAAATCAGAACTGTCCGAAATGTCAGTGAGCGCTAGGCAATATTGAGACCATGGATCTAAACAGCAGGTGACTGCAGCTGCATATAAAGCACAGCGCTTCACAGTCAATTGTCATGGAATTATCGGAATTGGTTTATGATCTTTGATATTGTTGAACACTGAAAACATGTCTTATGATAATACCTTGTAATGAACTGATACGAGGTTTTATTTATAAGCATATAAATATTATATGGAACAAGGGAGTCATAATATGCAACTAAGTGTCTTGAAAATTGGTTTGTTATACATGAAATTATTTAACAATTTGTTGATAAATTTCGTATGTCAAATTATCGTGCATACAGTTTTCCTAATTTGAAAGCTACCGGCCTATCGCGCTTATTTTTCTCACAATTTTGAGATGTTCATGCTTAATTTTATACACATCAGCTGTTGAATTATGCAGATAGAAGATCGAGTATCCTGTCAATTCTCTGTCAAATGAAGTCGGTTCATCATTTGCTCGCAGGAACTATTTGACTTGTCAGTTTATATATTGACTAAAGTAATACTTAATAATATATGTTTTGCTTTTGTCATTAGAGAGGTTTCTAAAGGCAAAGTATAACATGTACGTACTGTGCATAACATTTTTGGGTATTTCGTCAAACAGGTATGCGCAGTTTCTACAAGTACCGGACGTTTGACAGTCAAACGTATAATATGTACTTTGTCACACAGACTGTATGCGTTTGTACGGGAATACCTATATTTTATCGCCCGTGGTATCAATACTTTTATATAAACATTCATTATCGATTTACTAAGAAATCACGTTACAACAGCCACGCGATTTTACGCGCATACGTAGTGTTGTTCAAACCAATTTTAATTGCAACTGTGCGTATACATGCACGGGTAGCTACACCTACAAGTTGCCGTGCACGTTCACTTCGCATCGTCCCTATTATGTTTTTATAACCTTGATGAAATGCAACATTCATTGCAGATGTTGGCACAACGAGTAGGATGAAGAGGACGATAGCTCTGACTAGGTACATTCAGAGTTAACTCGTATGAACTAAGGCACAATCTATTTTCAGCGGACTTGTCAGTTGTCCCACATGATTTGTAACATGTTCATCTAGTACCAGAATTTTTGATAGTGCATAACTTTACAAAAATTGTTCGGTTACGAAGTTACGAACCTGGAGCCCGTTACCTAACTACCTAGCGCTTTCCTACGACACGCTACTAGCGAGCAGTGCTCGCTGATAGTATACGGTTTCCTAACACTTTGCTAGGCAAGTGCAACCGACGCGGTCCGTTGCACAAGAAAGCGCTCGATAGCGGTCTGATACGAAATATTGGGTACGAAATAACGAAGGACGATACGAACCTGCTATAGTTTTTAAGTTCATTGTATAACTAGGTTGATTATGTGTATAAAATACGACTTTCCGTGTTTAAAACAAGTACTTTTGTGGTTTAAACACTTAATTTAACTGATATATGCAGCCTGCCACGTTCTGTGATTTTCGCCGCTGTGTTTTCCAAGATGGCGGTCAGTTGAATTAAAACCAGGGGAGGTAATACCTCTGTTACTAAGCAACATAGTTCTTACCTCCCACACTGCCTTTTAAACAACTTTTGTTATTCTATTGGCAGCCATTTTTCAGTATCATTCTTTCAGTGCGGAATTGTAATTCCAAATCCATTAGTGAATTCGAACTCTGACCAAATCACCATAAAGCCGATCAGTTATCCGCAGGCCTTTCGTTCGCTATTAATAGTCCTATAAAGTGGCATTCACGATAGAAAAGGTTAGTCTGACATATGACATTGACGATTGACTGTAGACCTCTGCCCTACAACTACTGCGTCTCAAACGAACAGTGTACGTCATTATAGTTCATTAGCGTTGTTAGTTTCATTATACTTTACCTGCAGCTACTTTCCAATAATGGTCCTCTGCATATACCCTTGCTAATTGTTTGCTGGACATTTTGGTTAAAGTGGCAATCTTACTTCAGACATTTATAGCCACACTGTTACTAAGAAATACTATGTCTGTGTGAACATTTTTATTATTCATTTCTATAATCACATTGGCAAAGACGTATATATTAGAATCATTGTTATGAAAATGGCACGCATGATTACGTGGGTAAATGTCGTGCTGAATTAATACATTTATCATAATAAGTGTACGTTAAATGTAATATCTATGGGAATAAACAATGTGTTGTACATCAATTAGATTCAGCAATAAAATTGTATTGTATTGTCTTCATCAAACACTAAACTGTTAGAAAGCATTATAAACAAAGTAGAACAATATCGATATTCACCAGCGCAACTACTTCACACTGCTGGGTACTGTGTGTATAAAGTGTGGTACATGTAAATGGAGCTGCAATACTAATAATGATTCAATTAATGCACTTCTTCAAACCATATCCGACATCAATATGCAGTTGTTAAAAGAATTATAAATAATTTGAATTTGGCCGAAACTTTAAGATTTTCGTAAGTGCTTTGATAAAACAGTACCATGTAGAATAGTGTTACATTAGTGTTAATAAGTTTAATACATTAAGCTTTAACATGTGCACTATATTTGGATATGCTTCAGATAGCCGTTAAGCTTAAAGTACCTAGTAGATTAATACATCATTTCTTCTCAAACTATTTTGGGAAGTGTAGGCATTTTTCCCATACAATTTGTGTTCTGTTCGAACAAGTATGCCTATCTTTAAGCAGTAATTAACATTACTTCAGGACATATTTAGAAAAGTAGTCCAGTTATGTTTAATTGATAGTGACTTTTTCGTAATGAGTATGATGCTAATTTAGATCACCAAACACTATAGGGAGATACTTTGTTTAACTTGTCTATATACGGAAAAGAACTACTGAGCCTGCATGAAATTAAAACGTTGATATTTTGCCGATATCATTGTGAATAACACGACACGAATACTTATGACGTTATAACTGTAAACCATTTATAAAAGGGTTTTCTGACTCTGACTTTTTATTGCCACTTGTTACTACAATATAATCATGATATTGCTGTTTCTGTGATTTCAAAAAGGATTCATTTCTGTTTGGTGTCGCTCTGTGGGTTGTGCATTTGATGTATAGTCAAACTTGTGATTTGTTCTTGTCTGATGACTATTGCTCCGGTAGTGATTATACTAATGATACTTATACTCAAAAAATAATTACTAAGTAATACTCAAATCAAGTAATTTTTTTACTTGTTTCAAGTAAAATTTCAAGTAAATTACTCAGTAAATTAATTACTAAGTTATTATTTAACTAACCAATTACTTGTTAATTACTAAGTAAATAATTACTAAGTAAATGTAAATTACTCAGTAAATTAATTACTAAGTAATTATTTAACTTACCAATTACGTGTTAATTACTAAGTAAATAATTTACTTGGTAAATATAAAATACTTAGTAAAGCAATTACCAGCATCATAAATAATCAAGATACTGATTGATTTAATGTCTGTTGATAACAACTTCCTATATGTACAGATTCATAAAGTAAAAGAAACATTTAAGTTTTTTTTTACAATAGCAATTTAAGTTTATAGCTATGTTTTATTCTTCTATAGCTTTGGAAAAGATAAATTATTAACTTTTTTGAATGTATTTTAAGTGTGTTAAAGGCAATTTAATGGTATAATTTTTAAATTACCTCCCTTTAATAATAATAAAATAGCATTAATATAATATCTCAGATATGTATTGTCCATCAAAATTTGCTTTGTTAAGTTTGGCTGAGAAGTTGTTAACAGACTGCATGTATGTAGTCACTACGGACAAACAGTGATCATGGTCTATACTCCTCAAACTGGTTGTGGAGGTTGGTGGTGACCAGTAGATGACCCTATTGATTTGGACCATGGTCTACCATGGTGGACTGACTTGAAGTGCTGTGTTGATCATTGTTGACCCTGGTCAACAAAATTCTTTACAACTGTCAACTATGGTCAACTATGGTGTCATGATTAAATACAGCTGTTGACCAATCCATGGTCGGACTGGTAACTCTAACTCGACAATGGTGAACCATGGTCGACTAGGCTCTCACCTTGATTTTTTCATGGTATTTGATTGCTGACCACAATAAAACATAGTCGACTATAAAAAATCATGGTGACCATGGTGGACCATGGTCATCCTTTTGTCTGGGATCGGTCGGATTTCAACGAAACTTGTTGTAAATGTCATCCACAAACTTTGATCAGATAAATTTTAAGGAGTTATGGCCCTTTGTTTTTTAGACATATAAATGTTGTCCGCTCTTGCACACTTGCAGACTTCTGAATATTAGCCCTTGCATTTTTCAAGCTTGTTGAAGCATACATTTTGGATTTGGATTCTTTCCTATTCTCTTTTGAAATACAATTTTCCCCCTAAAGATCCCCTAAAAATTTGACTCTAAAATTTCCACATTAGTATTTTTCCATGTTTTTCCAGCATCTAAAATTTCTAAGTTCCAATGTCCATGCTGTCTGATAAGAATTCCAGGGTTTTCCAGACTTTTACCAGCGTTGTACAGCCTTTTACCCTAAAAAAGAAAAATTAAGTTACCAATTTTCTAGGGCCGCTTTCAGCAGTTCAGCCGTTCAGCCACCCTTTGACATTTAAACTTCCCCTGTTCATTGGGCTACCTATGGAAACCTACGTTCGAGTCTCCCTGGGGAGACTATTTCTCTCCTGGTGGGTGTGCAACCAACATCGATCTTCGGCGCCCAGGACTATCGAACATGTTCAGACACAGCCCTCACAGGTACCAATTCACACCTTGGTCGAGTGGAGCATGTGGGTTATTCGTGCTCGGAGAAATTAAGCAGTGGTCCAGACGGGGGTTGAACCCGGGACCTATCGGTGCCGAAGCGCACACCCTACCTCTAGGCCCCCGCTCCCCACTTACCCTAATTTATCCAAGGGTGCATAAGCGTATATTGAACGCAGTCTTGTTTTGTCTGGTATATATAGTACATACATTCAATAACAAAACTCTTGAAGTGATCAAGAATATGTCAAATATATACAGCCAGCTCTTTAGCTCTACTGTTCCAAGAATAATGAGAACTATATTGCAAGTGTCGTCTGTTCACGTTAAAGTTTATGACTTGGTATACACACGGCTTGTGTAAAGATGCTGTACATTGTACGTCTGCGATTGAAAGTGGCGGTGATATAGTCAATTAAGGTTGCTATTACTAAAATGGAAAATCATTTTCTGCTCAACATTTAAATTTTAGTTAGGGGTCTGAGGTATTGTGATAAAATTGCCCTAACTTATTTTACTGGGCTGTATACTCTGATTGCAAATTCTATACTGTACAATATTATTGTTCATACAAATTTTAAGTAATATAAATACTTAAATGTAGAAGTTCCCCTCAGATTAAATTACTTAAAGAAGCATAATTACTTCAAGTAGTATTATATTACTATAGCTTAAAAAGTAAGTAATACTTAGTAATTAATTACTGTAAGTATTACTGAACATTACTTGAAATAAGTAATAACATTTTACTGAGTAATTTTTTTTTGAGTGTATAATAATAACGACTTTATTTTCTGTAGATGACATAGTTGACTGACCAAATTTCATTAAGGTCCACATTGATGTAACAACACGCACATACATAATTATACATATATATAATATCACAATTAAGCCTTATATTAAGATAAACTAGTTATTGAGACATGTAACAATAAAAAAACACAGCTTCTTGGCCGTCAAGAAATACCAGTAAATTTCCACATGATATATCTACCTATACATTTTGAAAGAGTGGTACATGTAGCAGTCTGCAGTGAATAGTGACTGTTGTATCACAGTGTTGTACCCGAATATGAACGTGATTTTCTTGATAATTCAAGCCTACGTCTTGCAACATTAAGCTTATTTTGGGCAGATAGTTTTAAGTTAAGATGATGTACGGCGTTTGTTTATTGGAATCTGTTTAGCATGCAACCATGACATTGATCAGTAGGTGTTTTGTACACCAACTAAGCCTGTTTGCATTCTATTCTGTCACTGAGTTAAAGTCACCAAGTTTGCAAAAAAGTTCATTTGATATAGAAAATAATCTTGATCAAGAATTAACAGTTCAGCCTTTTTTTAAATTGTTTACTTGATTTAGGAAATCCCCACTGTAATCGCCCCATACCGAGCAGCAGTAATCAAACTGGAGTCAGATATACATGTACGAATTAATGACCAGTTTCCTTGAAGAAATGCGACCATGTTTAATCGCGTGTGGCGTATAAATCCCAGATCACATCTGTATTTTCTCTCGAAAACGGAGATTATAAATCATGTTGGCAGGAATAAAGGCGGATGACCACGCGCGTACACAAAGCTGAGTCAATCGAATATGGCCCGGTCAAAAGATGTGAGGATAATCGACAACGATGCAAAGTTATCATGGAAAGGTATGACCTGCCTTAGCGTGGGAAATATTACACGGGCCACAAGGTTATAAATCCAGCATACGTAGTACTCAACTTCGATCACACCTTCCGAAATGTCTGAAGAACAAACGATTTAAATATTTAAGGCTATGAAATAGACAAGCATCTGCATAAATACCTACCACTCAGATAGTTTTCGGTTAGGTACATGGCGTCTATGTATCGTCTGATCATCGCAAACTGAAACAGAAAACATAAAGGTGACCGATCACTAGGTTTGCAGTATCTAAGACATGTGAGACATACTAAATATATGTAAATTGGTTGAGCGAGATGGAAAACATGCATGCAATTTTCTTATACATGTACTTTAGCTTAAACAGTATCTCTGCATTTCAAACCTGTACATACTGTTTCCTACCCAAGGAAATGACATGCTATGAAGCAATGTCCAGACTGGGGTAATCAAAGTTATTTCCCGTTCATCAGGTTATCATTTATGATTGATTAATTGGCGTATTAATGACTAGACTATACCACCATACTATAGGCTCATGCATTTTCCTCAACAATGATTGACCGGAAGTCGTCGTGAATAATAAGGCATGGGTTAACATTTTCGATTGAATTATTGTAGTATGACGCACTTGCCTCGTATTTCTTTGATTCAGATGATATATCGTTTGAAAAAAACACAAGCATTATTATATGACAATCGCAATGAAGATCCTATAAGTCGTCATGCAACAATTATTTAGTTAGTGTTATCTGCAATTGTCTCGAAATTATTCCTGATGCATTTCGTTGATTAAGAACAGATATCATTATCTAACTGTATCTTGTCCTTCCAAATTATGAATAACACAATTAGGTGTCAGTTTGCTATCGATATGTCGTCCCTACTTGAGTTACGATAATGCACAGTTATTTGTGTATAACCAATATTGCTCATATTGGGTTAATTTCATTAAAACTCATAGCCTATTTATTTGTTGTTTTTATTTAATTAAATGACACAGTCTGTAATATATGAAGATCGCGGTGTTGCATAGGATAGAGAATGGCCTTCTATGTGATATAATAATTATATTAGATATAGCCTCAGCCAATTATACACTGAGCAGCTTTTAAAAAACGCAACACTAATAAAAATCAATATACTTTTTGTTATGTACATGTATTAATATTTTTCAACGAAATTGTGTGTGCGTGGTATTGGCTACCCATGCATTGTAAATCGGTGTTCTTTCCATCTGAATTCGTACAATGCTGCATTGAACCACGAAACGGATTAAACATGATATACACGGACACTTGTTCACAAACTTTATACGAACAAAAAGTACACATCGGCATTTACAATCGTAGAAAGGTAAAAGGACACAGGACATCACATTTGCTTTTGTATATGACATCATTGTTTTGTTGTGGCTGTTAAGAGTCTTGAATGTGGTAAGGTTGTATCTAAAATATTACCTAAGCCACCGTATATGGTCGTTAATTCGACATAATGTCATTCCTAAAAATGGAAATCTGCGTTGTTGTGAATATGTGCTCATTGTGTATGTGTCCTTTTGAAACTTTGTACTACTAACTACAGCATAAGGCTGCTTGGTTTCTTTCAAAAAGGATGCATTTCTGTTGGGTGTTGATCCTTGCGTTGTGCATGTGATGTATGGTCAACCTTGTAATTTGTTCTTGTCTGATGACTATGGCTCATGTAGTGGTTATAACAGTAACATTAATAATAACGACTTTATTTTCAGTGAATGACATACTGTAGTTGGCTGACTAATTTTCATTATGGTTCACTTTGATGGAACAACACACACATACATAAACATTATATGTAATATTTATAAAACTACAATATTACAATTAAGCCTCATATTAATAGAAGATAGTCAGTGAAAAATGTAACAATTAAAAATACAGCTTGATGCATGACCATCAAGAAACACCAATACATTTCAACTTAATGATACTACCTTTAAAGTTGCTGCCTCACAGATTGATGTAATAGAAAGCCACTGACGGTTGCTTTATGAACGATTTGGTGCAAATAAGCAATTTTAACCACTCTCTATATCGCCCATTGAGTATTTTTATCTTGAATAAAAGCACTAAGTTTCCTTTCAACATGCTTTGTGAATTATGTAATTCACACGTGATCGAACTTTAACAGCAACAAACTACAGCGTAAACATCAGTGAGGTATTTGGTTCGTTTTCCGATTCATATTCATCAAAAGCGAACAAATGTCAAGCAATTTAAGTAATAGTAGTGTTAATTATATAGGGTATTAATATACTATAGAATTTTGGATGTATAACTACTAAAAAACTACAAAATGCCGAAGTTTCTCATGTTATTTTAGATGTCAGTATAGTTGTTTATTGGATATACAGGCAACTATACCAAACGTATGCGAATATTTCACAATTTTAATTTATTTTAGCAATACACTAATATGTGAGGCAGTCCCTTTAAACTGGGAAAGAGTGGTAGCAATCTTCACTAAATGTGGGATCAGATATTGTTCCACCCGAGTATATGCAACGATTTTCTTGAGAATTCAAGTCTATGTCATGGAACATGAAGATTATTTTGAATAACTGATATTAAGTTAAGATCAGGTGCGGTATTGATTGTTTTTGAATTTGTTTTGCATGTAACCAGGACATTAATCATTAAGTGTTTTGTATATCAACATGCCTTTTTGTGGTCTATTCTGTCACAAATTGCAAGCCCCCTATTTGCAGATAATTGGATGGAACTGAATAATCTTGATCAAGAATTAATATTGTAGCCATTTTTGGAACTTGTGTACTTTATCTAAGAGATCACCACAACAGTAGCCCCATACAGAACAGCAGTAATAATAATAAAGACTTTATCTATAGAGGCAACATAGTTAGGCATCTGTCCAATATTCCCTATGAGCCTTTTCAAACTTAAGAGACATTAACATAACATATACAACAACAGTGACATCAAATATTTTAAGTTTACACAAATCAATCATAATAAGGAATATACAGTACATTCATAATAATGTTGCAATCTTAAAATACATAGTTACAATGTAAGATGTCCAACTCAGTGCATGGTAGTTGTTACATTTAGATAGTATGGTTCTTCAAAAAGTGACATATTTGTGTAGGATAGGGTAAGAAAGTTTCCTTGAAGAAATTGACATTAATATTATATTCCTAATAAAAGATAAAGATAAGAGTTGCATTTAATCAGTACCATATTTTTTGACTATGTATGACTGCCTGTGGCGAATCATACCCGGTCCACATAATTATGTAGTTTCCCTCGAAAACGGAAATCATTGGTCATTTTGGAGGAAAAGGGTGGATGACCAGGCCAGTATACCTATGTCAATCGAACGCAAACAAATCGAGGCACCTCATATAGCACAAAACATTCAGACACACGGGGTACCATTGCCTCTTGACATACACCTAACATTCGAGCAACATGTTGTATTTTACACGTATAACCTTCATTTATAGATTGCATCTAGTTCAACATTTAACCACGACTAACTTACATACGAATTAATGTACCATTGCCATCAAAATCTTTATTAAAGACAAAACAAGTTCTAAGCATGGTGTTTAATTACGCAAATAGTATGTAATGACAAATGTCTATAATACCAATATATTTTCAGGATCAAGTCTGAACTTTTATCACTATAATTATGCACGTTTGCACTTGTTCATGCAATATGGAAACGATTCGTATTTTCCTCCGCAATGTTTAACTTTAGCTAACATTCAATACTACGATGCATTAAATTTTATAAATGAGAACGTTGTACGATACAATGCCTTTAGGTTACTGTGCTACTGCATATTTACTTCATTTATTGCAAAACATCATGCCCAACTACGAGCATTAAATTCGAAGTCGTGAGGGAATCGAGTCAGGTACGTATCTTTCTGATCATCTGAAGTGCGCATGCGCATGGGGAATGATTTATTTCAGGTTTTCTGAAACCTTCATTTCTGCATGAGCTACAGACCCAATAAAGTGCCCTAAATTACAATACATAAATCTACTATTTTAGGGGTTTCATTTGTCATGTACTCGTATTCTAATGCTGCAATTTATGGTTTCACCAGTCTAATACTGGTGTTTACATAATTAGGTGAATTATGTGTTTCATGTTAGGTGAATGACGGCATTCAAAGTATGATTTCAATGTTGTTACATTGCGTTGATTACTATGCGTAATAAAACATTCAACTAAAACAATTTACGGTCGCATGGCCCATGAATAATTTATTCAGTTTTTGTACAACAAATTACACAGTTTGAAATAAATCAATAATACACCTTGAAAAACATTACAATCAACAGATAAATACATCTAATTAAATACTGATCAATGGATATATGATATTTTAAGAGATTCTACTCCAAAGACAAACAGGGTGATAAAGTGAGGGATGGGTCATGTACTATTACACAAACCCAAACAATTTTATAGATGCATGTACTCATTTACGCGTGGATACCAATTTGTATCGTTATATTTAAATCAGGAGATGGATACAAATTTCACAAATTAAAAAAGAGATTCTTTATCATTTGTGTTCCTGTTTTTTTTGTTCCAATTAATTTATATTGCACCAAAGTAAGTATTTAAAATTGTATTTACAATATAAGCTCATGTGGCATTCAAAGTTTGTTATACAAACAAAACACAGACATTCTTAAAACACTGTAAAAATTTATCTTAATAAATGCCACTTTCATACATTGACTTCGGAAGGCGTAGGATTGTGACACATGTGGTATGGTGAAAGGTTTTTACAACAAAGCTTCCAGCGTACTTAAACATGATGTGTGGAAAGCCGATTATTGCTTCCTAATTTGCATGAGAGTATATGTTTATGCACCTATTTTCTGGTTTGAAAATCAAACAATGGTGTTCTTCTTGTGGTGTGTGGTATCAGGTCGTTGTTTTCTCGTCACATGACTCTCGTTCCGTTTTAGTTTGACTGACTAAGGCGGCAGACTTTCGGGACGGGATGCCGTGTTTTCAGTGCTTTGTGTGTTTTTAATGTTTTCTGTGCTCGGCTGGTTAAGTTGAGTGCTGCCTTCCCTGTCTGACTTAATTTAATCTTTTGGTTTGAGGAGTTTAACTGTTTAAATCTTTATACCGGATATAGTTTGTTTACTGGAATTGTAGTCGAATGTATGTTGTTTATGTAGGGAACATCTTACAGTTTAGAAATTTAGAATCCATATATCTTGCATGGCTAGCTTGGCACTTTACATGTGTTTATGTTGATTGTTTGGGTATTATGATACCATTATTTAATAAAATTGTCCTATAATTGGCTAGAAAGTCAATTGAAATATCCTTTTATATCTGACAAATTGGTTGAGCAAGATTAAAAAACATGCATGTAATTTTCCTATGCTGAACGACTTTCACTTAAGCAGTATCCAAGCATTTCCAACCAGTAGAGAATATTTCCTTCGCAAGGAAATGACATGCTCTTGGCATAAAGCAACGTCGAGTTTTGGGGTTAAGGACAAATTATTTCCTGTTCAACAGGTTATCATTTATGTTCGATTAATTGACGTCTTTATGTCTAGACATAACCACGAGACTATATATTATGGCTTTTTCCTAAACAATTAATTGACCGATGGTTGTCGTGAACAATATGGCATTGCATTAGTTAAGGATTCGCTTGAATTATTGCGAGGCGCAATTGTCTCGTATTTCTTTTATTCAGAAGAGATACCATTAAAATAATTAGCTTACGTTCGTTCCCTGTCCTTCCATGTTGTTAAGAACCCATTGTTCTGTGGTAATCGCGATGTAGTTCCTTTAAGTCGCCCTGCAATCATTAAGTTATGCAATCTGCAATTGTCTAGGAAATATCCCTGTTGTACTTCGTTGTTTCAGAAGTGATATCATTAGCTAACTGTTTCTTGTCCTGCCATGAAAACTGTATGACTGTACAGCTACAGTCTAAAACAACATTTTTATTTATTTATGATATGTTTTATGTTATAAGATACATGTAATCCCCTATAAAATACCATGGTTAACAAAACATTGTTAATAGAACTAGGAAAACTGACATAAACACATATATATAGCATTGCAATCCCAGAGAATAGAAAATAGCCGATATGGTATGAGCTCATTCGTTTATTATCCACCACATACGTCTGAACACCACTGGGCGTACCGTTGAAGAACAATTACTACTTATTCCAACGGACTAAATGTCATGTCATCAGTTTATAAATTGACTAAAGTAATGATTATTTGTTTTGCTTTTGTTACTAGAGAGGTTTCTAAAGGCAAAGTATAACATGTCACACAGGTATGCGTATGCATGAGAAACCCAATATTTTATCGCCCGTGGTATAAATCCAACGCGGTATGGGGACCTGTGCCACTAAATGTAAACCGGGAGATCAGGTATAAATTTATAGTGATATTGGAAAAGGGATTTTAATTTAAATTGCTTTGGTTAATAAAAGTGACAATTTCTCACATCTGATTAAATAGCTCAGTTATTTAGCTATTTGGAAATAGTAATGTTTTAGCCAAAACAGACACAAGTTTGAGCATATCTATATATTTTTGTATTATTTTTAAATCGGAAATTTAATGTGAAGCAAAAATACGTTTGTGTAATATTTTTTTATCATTGTATTTAATTGAAGTTTTAACTTTAATCAAATGCATTATGCGAGTAGTGTTCTAGTTCTTAAAACCTGCCTACACATTTTATAACAATTTAAAACATGAACAAATCAAACTATACTATTATAGTTGTTACTGCGACACGCATCATAGGCTATAATGTTTAATCTCCTGAAATTTCAATCATGTAGAAGAGCACGAGCAAATTGTGAATACGACAATAAAAGTAATGCATGTGCATGTATCACATTTATAAGTAATTACATAAAAGGAACACTACTAAGGACACGAGAAATAGAACGCGGATCGCAGTATTGTTAGGCGATCACCTATTCCTTTACGCTAAGATGTTTCATACAAGTCGACTTGGTAAAAATGTTTGAATAGAAAAGACATTGTATGTGTTTTTCAAGAGGAACAGTCATCAGTAATGCCAATTGTGTTCTTGGGCGGGTGAATTCTGGTCCACATGCATTGCACGTGCAAAAATGCATTATTACGCAATACACCAAAATGCACTGAAATATCTGCAAAACGGTTAAAAAAAATCGCAGCTGCATCTCTTTATCATGTATCGGTATGCGAAATTTCAGGTGAATACATGCATTTTTCACAAAACGGGAATGAAATATAAACTGGTGGAACAGCACTTTTGGGGAGTGTATACATGAACATGTATTGACATTGCAGATTATTGCGTTATATCAATAAGTTTATATAAACACTCATTATCGATTTACTAAGAAATCACGTTACAAAAGTCAGTCAGTGACACGTGATTTCACGCGTAACGTAGTGTTTCGAAGCAAATTTTAATTGCAGTCTGTACGTATACATGCACGGGTAGCTTCGCGTACTAGTAGTAGTACACGTTCACTTCGCAACCTTCCTATTATGCTTTTATAATCTTGATGAAATACAATATGCATTGCAGTTGTTGGCTTTACGAACAGTATGAAGAGAACGATATCTCCTACTAGGTACAAAGACATATACTATTAATAGTCTTAGAAAGCGTCATTCACGATAGAAAAGGTTAGCCTGACATATGACATAGACGATTGAGTGTAGACCTCTTCCCTACAAGTACTGCGTCTGAAATATATCATACTGAACGTCATTATTGTTCATTAGCGTTGTTAGGTTTCTCGCGATTCACCTTCAGCTACTTTTCTATAATGGTCTTCTACATATGTCCTAGCTAATTGTCCGCTGGACATTTTGGTTGAAGTGGCAATTTTACTTCAGACATTTGTAGACAAGCTGTTGCTAAAATATAGAGCAACTCGGGTCACTTTCCGGTGAGAACAATGTTACCAGGCTAGGTGATATCGTCCGGGTGGTGAGCCTTTGGCGACAATATCGCCGAAACTGATAACATTGTTCGATTTTCTATTTATCACGCAACCAGCATCACGGAACGAGTAATTGGAGTAATTTCTCAATTTCTAAAGTTACAACCGACTTACGGGTTTTAGTAAATCTAGTAATCCCGCCGATTAACACAATTAAATGAGCTTCCGCGCACAAAATAGTTCTCAATTCTACGCTGCTTAACAGAATAAATATTGAAACATACAATATTTCAATTATATATTCAGATCGGGAAATCTTAGTATATGTAAATAATAATATCAACTAACTACATCGTGTCATAAAAGTAGAATAAAAGTTCCCTCATGAATATTTTAAGTTTTCTGGATGAATCATCAATGAAGTACGTGTGTGAACAAGGTCGATATTACTACGTCATAAGTTCTTCTGTTATTCTTTACGATGCCTTGGAATAAATATAAACATGGACTATGTGAAACACTAAGTTGTTTGCGGTAACTGCCAGTCAGTGCATAATTGAATTCCGGACGGGGGAAATAACTTCTTAACACGTCTTAGTCAAGTTAGTGGGTGGAGAACGGCAGCCGGGAAACCTCAATGCTTTGGATACTGGTGGAAATACAATATGGTAAGACATTGATTTTGTTGAAGAGCCTATTGTTTCTTTACGTTTTACCTATGAATAAACCGTATCTACACTGAATCTAATAATGATTTAACTGACCCACTTAGTCTTAAGATTCGCCAAAAATTTCGGATTTTTAATTTTCAATTATTTTGTATGCGCATCTTATCGAGTCTTCAAATAAGTTTAAATTAGCATTTTGTCCAGTGTATTTGATTTAGAACCGTTGACTATGAATACTTTTTATGTTTATTTATCTTTGAGTATCCTATGCCAGTGGATTTATGTGCGTTTATTGTTTTTTTCAGGGCCTTTCCCAAACGATTAATCCTTGTATGACCCGTATAAATACAAGAACAATTACACTGGCGTAGCCCTACCTGGGGAAGAAATATGGCTGATGTTGGTTGTAAATCTAAACTTTGAAAAAAATATTAGATATCAAACGTATATTTTTGTAGTTTTCAATAATATCTATGTCAATTTCAGACGGAATGAGAAATTGGAAAATAGTCCGTGATTTGTGGGCGGAGCCAAAAAGTGTTCTCAGGCTACTAGCAACATATTGACCTGAGAACACAGGTTCTGAGGTCATGTGTTATCAGGCAGTTTCTATGACAGTTGCCTGATAAATACCATTCCTTTGAACATTTGTATTATTCATTGCTACACTTTCTGTGATCATATAGGCAAAGACTTTCATAAAAGAATCATTGTTATGAAAGTGACACGCATGATTACGTTGCTAAATGTCGTGCGATATATTATTACATTTATTGCGTGGCATGGTCACCCGCGCGTGTCTTATGGAATGAGCATGCAATAATGTCAATAGGTACATGGACAAATGAAATTTAAAAAAAGGGTTGTCACGCTGGATCAAATAAGTAACACGCACTTGAGAGTCGTTATGTAATTGTTTGTATTGATAATATGTTACAGTATGTTATTTGTCCTTTCAGCAGCGTGTCCATAACTTTGTTCTTGTAATGATTTTGATTCATTACATGTGCATATAATTACTGGGACAATCAATTATATGTTGTACATGAATTAGATTCAGTAATAAAATGTATTGCATTGTCGTCATCAAACACTGAACTGTTAGATAGCCTTGTTCGTTCAAAACAAAATAGACCGACATCGATATTCATCAACACAACTTGTTCATACGACTCTATAATTTCGTTACAGAAGTGTTAATAATGACTACATTAATATATTTGGATAATGCTCCAAAAAGCCACCAGGCTTAAATCTAGTACAACGTGGAATTATTTTATCATTTCTTATCAACTTATCTTGGGAGATTTAGGCATTTTTCTCATACAATTTGTCTCTTGGTCGAACACGCATGCCTATCTTTAACATTAGTAATTAACATTCCTTCAGTGCATATTTAGAAAAGAAAGTCAAGTTATGTTTAATAGATACTGACTTTTACGTAACGAGATGGATTACAATCTAAATCAACAGACACCATGGGGAGATACTTTGTTTAAATTGTCTATATACGGAAACGAATTATTGAGCCTGCTTAAAATTACAAAGTTGGTATATTGCCGATATAATTGTGAATAACACGACACGAATACTTATGACGTCAGAATTGTAAACCATTTAAACAAAGGATTTGACTGACTCTGCGTTGTTTAATATAATGTATTTGTAAACGTATCCCCTTTGTACTACCGCATAAGGCTGCATGTTTTCTTTCAAAAAGGGGTACATTTCTGTCATGTGTAATAATGATAACAACTTTTTTCTGTGGGTGTCATAATCGGCTGACCCATTATCATTTTGGTACACATTGATGTAACAACACACATTTATATTTATTAAAAATACAATATTACAATTAATACTCATATCAAGATAATATGGTTAGTGAGAAAATGGAAAACTGTTGTAGCTGTCTGCACTGAATGTGGAATAATGTTTCACAGTGTTGCACCCGAGTATGAATTGATTTTCCTGAGAATTCGAACATGAAGCTTATTTTGGGCAGATGATCTTAAGTTATTTGAGTTTATTTGAACGTTTGAATATAACCAGGACATTGATAATTAGGTGTTTTGAACATAAGCAAAGCTTTTTTGTATTATAGTCTGTCACTGAATTCAAGCCACCTAGTTGGCAGAAAACGTTCATGTTATGGTACTAAATGATCTTGCTCAAGAATTAACATTGCACCCCTTTTTGGTACTGGTGTACGTTTTCTACAGGATTCCTACTACAACTGCCCTATACAGAGCAGCAGTAATAAAGCTGGTGTAAGAAATGGCAGGAAAACGGCGGATGACCACACGAGCACAGCCGCGTCAATCTAACGCAAACAAACAAGCTCATACAGGTCACCATTGCCTCTTGGCATTCACCTAACATTCATGCAACATGTTGTATTTCACTCGTATAACCTTCATTTATTTATATATTGCATCAAGTTAAACATGTAACCACAATTACCTTACATACAACTTAATGTAACATTGCCATGTCAAGCTTCATCTTAGACAATACAAGTTCTAAGCATGGTGGTAAATTACGCAAATGGTATGTTATGACAAATGTCTATCATTATATAATACCAATAGGTTTTCAGGATCAAGTCTGGGATTCTATAACTGTATGCATGATTGTAGTATTACATTCAATATAGAAACGATTACATTAATCGTGCTTTCCTCCCCTGTGTCTAATTTTAGCTAACATTCAGTACCATGATGCATTTATAAATGACAACATTGCACGATACAACACCATGAGTCTACTGCGCTACTGCATTATTGTAAAGGTTTCTGAAACCTTCGTGTCTTCATTAGCCCACAAACCATATACAGTGTCCAAAACTACAATACTTGCATCTACTAATTTACGTATTTCACTTGACATGTTGTCGTATTCTAATGCTGCAATTTATGGATTCACAATGTCTAAGACTGGTGTCTACATAATTTCGTAAATATGTGTTTTGTGTTACGTGAATGACGGTCTTCAAAGTATGGTTTCAATTTTGTTACAATGCGTTGAAAACTATGTGTAATAAAACATTCAACTTCTCATGCCCTTGAATAATTTATTCAGTTTTTTGTACGACAAATTACACAGTTTGAAATAAGTCAATATTACCCCTTGAAAAAACATTACTATCAACGAACTCATACATTTTAATAAATACAGGTCCATGTATATCTGGCATTCTAACATTGTCTGTGTTTTGCTCCTTGTACACGTATATATCTGTAGCGATATCTAATAAACGGTATATCACGTTACAATTTTGGCTGTTTAATTTATCTCCCGCGGACAATTGTTTATTCTTGTTTATTTCATGACGTCATGAATTGTGATGTCGCCGTAAAGCACGACGTTTTGCGTAATTTTCATTTCGTAGTGTTTCTGTTTATGTATTCGATTGTATTTATATTCTAGTAATATGATAGTGCATGTATCAATTCATATGCGTAAACGTGAAATACGTAATTTAAAGTTGGCGTTAAAAAGGCATCAGTTTGGTGACAAAACAAGATAAAAATAAAGCTTAAAAATCCAGGGGCGGACTTTACGATACTTTGAACAGCGGAAGTTGTCTATAGCAACATGATAAACAACTCATCAACTCTTCAAATAAAATTAGTCCGTGTACAATTGCACAAATTGCTAGAATGGAAATAGATCGCAGTTTTGCGTGATTTACCGGTGAATAGATCACGGTTTGTCGTGCATATGCATATTTATTAATCACTCAGGCCAACGGCCTTCGTGATAATTCCTACGCATATGCTTTCTAAACCGTGATCTATTCACCGGTATATCACGCAAAACTGCGTTCTATTTCCTAATTTTAAAATATTCTACACCGAAGACAAAAAGGTTGATAAAGTGATGGATGGGTCATGTACAATTACATCAATCCAACAAATCTTATAGGTCGCCCTGCAATCATTGGGTTATTGCAATCAGCATTAGTCTGGAAATGATTCATGTTGTATTTCGTTGATTCATAAGAGATATTATTAGCTGAATGTGTCTTGTCCTTTTATGATCAGTGCTTTGCTATTTTTGTTGAGAGGTACATTCCCTGTCCGATTTCCTATTATCTTTTAGAATGAATCATCAACAATTATTATTATTTATTCATTTGTCTTTAACGATGTTCAATTTAAAAATGACACGTCTCCACGTGACCACACGCCAGACAACATTAACTGCTACACTGATACAGTGTGTTCGTTTCAATATACCCTTCGTATAGATCTATGCCGTTGCACCTTTTTTTCCAGACACTCTTAAATCATTGGCATTTCTGTGATAGCATGTTGTGACTGGAAATATATTAGCAGATGTTGCTCAAATACCGGTACTATTACTAGTAGTCGCAGATAGCATAGCTAAATACCTACTGTGAATTGTAGTAAGGTTATATCAGACGGCCAGATTCAGGACGTTAACATTATGTATAACAAAATACAAGTCTGATGAAAGTTATATTCACGATTGACTTTCCCCAGGTTTCTGGCTGATGTACTTTTTATAATATACGCATGCAACTATGTACAACAACGGCAAAACAACTGTTACAAGTTCTTGTTCAGCTATATGTTGGGCATCGTACCTAGTAATTGAAGTATGTAATGCTTTTATGTTTTCTGCGCTCAGCTGGATAAGTTCGGTGTTGGTTTCCCCGTTCAATTTTCTATTGTCTTTTAAATACACAAGGCAATATGTTTTCAAGACATGTCATGGCGGTATAAATATAGCATATGATGCATTCGTACAGGGTGATAATTAATGTTACATGTAATAACTATGTCAGTTTTATAGACATCTATTCTGTTTTATTATACCTACTTTATAGACAAAGATACAAATGTTTATAAATATTGAAATATGCCTCTTACATCACTCACAGCAAATGTCCTTTGCACAATTATGGGTGTAGTTTTTTGTTGCTGGTCTTATTCATTTGTTTGCCCCCTTTCATCCCATCGTATTATTTATATAAGGTTTGTTTACAACCATCAAACAATATTTTTGCGGCTGCAGGATTTACTATTTACTGTTATTATTAAGGTATTTGACCTTTTGCCCCCCCCTAATTTTTGAAATTGATTGTGGGCAATTCCGCTTTTTATTGCTGAATATAGGGCTGGGTTTTGCACCTTCAACTTTTTGACAGCTGAAACTTGGACTCACAGGGGTTAAGTTCGTTTTCTCGTTCAGTTGAATGTTGGGCCCTGGGCCGTGTGTTTGTGGTCCGTGTTGTTTTTATGTTTTCTGTGCTCGGCTGTTTCAGTTGAGTGCTGCATTCCTTGTCATATATGTTACTATTCTTCAGATCTGGATAGTGTTGTGGCCATTCGAATGATGTGTTCAAATGAAAATGTGTTTATAAATTCGCCCTGTCTTACGTAATATTAGGGTCCGTTAGCTTTCCAACGAGTAATCAATCACTCGTGAATGTCTGAGTGGACCAGTCTACAATATTGATACATTTTTAAAAAGGTATAAATACTTTAATGATGATAATAATCATTTAACTAAAACCGGTCGATCATACATACCCTATTACAAATGAGCTCGGATCTTGTTAACAGCGGATTTATTAAATAATCAAGTATGTTGGTTGGTGTTGGTACGTTTTCTAACTTATAACAGGTAAGACAATTTAAGTTCAATCTTGACTTTCAATATATCCAGACATTTACGGTCGGTAAGGTGAATATCCTGGTGTGTGGCTAACATATTAACTGTATTATCGTTTCAAATCTGACAAGTTTGACATTGAAAATAAACCAGACGTTGTTTATTGTTATCATAATCGAAGCAGTAAATTAAAATATTTCAACTTTCTCTGCTTCATGTCGGTAAGAACGTCTATGGTTATTGCATGAGATAGGAATTTATACGTAAATAGAACATCCATTTCACTATTATAGTAAATTTAATTAAAACTCCATTCTCTGTTTGACGTGTTAGACGGAAACGATCAATTCAAGTTATAATACAAATGGTAGAGGAATGGTTAATCGTTTTTTTTTTGTATTGTGTATTTTGTTATCAGTTACCATATTTTGGTGAATATACGAACGGTACGTGCTGTGTCTGACTCGTGTGTGGATGACTTGGTGCTTAAGCCGCTTCTATTAATTTTGGCTTTGAAATGTCAGTGCATCAAAGTATGTATTATATTTTAAAAATGCTTTACCAGCCAGATTTAAAAAATCGACCAAATTTTGAAAATGAAAAGTTGAAACAATGATATCAAAACATATGCACAGCAATATAATATCTGGAAACATGTCGAAAGTAATAATCAATAATATGGTTCACAACATTTATATGGTTGACTGACAATCTTCCCTTAATTCTAAGCAGTCGAGTCATGGTTACGGAAGAAAACTACGTGGGTCTGAGCATATTGTTATATCCTAGAAGTAAATGCAAACCTTATTTTCCCTAAATTAATTCTGCACAACATTAAGGCTATACCACAATAGTTTATTGATACACACAATTAAGCTCCACAAATGTCATACCAAAACATTTTTAAAATGGTTATTTGTAATTAGAATATATCAGTGTGTATCACAAAATTAAAAGTTTAAAAAACATAATGAATTTAAATAGTAGTTGGTGTGTCGATTAGAACTTGATATTTAACTGTCAGGCATCCATGGACCTTTAGTGGGTGCTTGTGGTAAGAAGAAAAGTAAATCGTGATGATACACATACATTAAACAATAGTTCTAATAAGGGGTCATATGTGGAATAACGTTTCAAACTACGAACACTAAATTTGGTTGCGGAGGAAATATTTACGGAGGGTAAAATGTGCATGTTTAATTAGATATATTCAATGAGTATTTCAATAAATGTTTGGTTAAAAAAGAATTTGGACGTACTTCTGTCTAATTCATGTTGAACCAAAGCCAATTTTCATCTCCAATGGTTGATAATGTATGATAAAATGGTTACGGAGGAAATGGAAAATAATTAGACAAACGAAAGCATGATTTACAAATCTGATATATTTAATATAATTGTACGTTAGTGAAATGTTTATCCAACATTTGCTGATTGGATGTCATTTCTACAATTTTATTCATATAAATTACAATTTATGCTAAATGTACAGGAATTTACCTCGAATCGCCATTTCTACTGCATTCCGGCATATGCCGAATCTCGTGTGATTGGGGTATTAGGAGAGTTAGTGATGTTTAAATCATGCATTAATTCGACGATTATGCGTAAACTACTTAATTATGTAATCTGATGTGTACCAATTGCATTTTTGTCAATTTTAGTAGCTACTAATTAAATCATGTAACATACTAACTAATAAATCGGCCATCTTTTATTCAAATTATTCTGACTTTATATAATAATACAGAATGATACATATTCACGAATAAGATAACACTAAATTACCCTCTCTATCCCATTGTGTCAGTTTGTAATAAAATATATTATAAATTTATTCAGGAAATATTTCATTGTAAGACATATATTTATCGGAAGTGCTCTATATCTTTTACAATGATTACAGACATCAGAATTAAATCAGACTGCGTTCGTGTCTATGTGAAGAATTAAAATTCCGGTGGCAGATATTATATACTAGTACGATTATATAGCATAGGACTGATAACTGATAGCATGTGTAGTCGCATGTTACTGAACGATTTCAAGCAAAAACTGAATGAATAGTAAATTCCGTAAGTTGACTAATGTAACTGTCGCTGGAAAACATCCTTTAAATGTCTTAGTTAATTTGTTCGTGTTAAACAGTACTGAAAGATGGTAAATATATAACTATAGTGCTCCTGTTCAGACATGTCTCCAAGTTCCGTAGCATTGGCTACTGCTATGCCATCCACATAATTGATTGAAACAAGACAATTTAGGCATGGTTGTTTTTTGCTTTCGGTAAGAAATGTCATTTCAACTGACTGTCATCTATATGTGACTAACACGAGAAGGGAGTGAAATATAGTAAAACATCGGACAGGGGAAGCACCACTCAATTTAAACAGTCGAGCACAGAAAACATAAAACAACGCAGACTACGATTACACGACACAATGTCCAACACACAACTGCAGGAGAAAAGTAATAAATTCAGTATTGAAAATCCTACACTTTTGCTTAGGGTGAGTGCGCTTGCAGGATTCCCAGAAAATAACGAGACAACATTCTATTACAAACTAAACTGATTTACACGTAGGAAAGATAAATACATACACATGCAAAATTATATTGCAATTACATAAATACTTCGAGCGATAATTGGCTTTGAATTAAGTGAGGCGTTTTTAAAGTCCTTGGGTGCATGTTGACAAAACTGCAGAAAAAATGCCATGTTTAGCTAAAACTGTAAGTTGTTTTTGGCCATTTTCACTACTATTTGTGACATGAAACTCCCCCAAAAATTATGAAAGCAGTATTGCTACACTTTTATATTTTTACATACCGTCGCCCGAGACTTTCTTGTTTTCGAGAAACTCGGGTTTTAAGATTGAGTGCTTTAAAAGCCTTTATACCTTTTTTGTTTGTGGACTAATTCTAACAGAAATTGGTACATGTATATGTTTTATGTATGTAGATCTCGGGAACACTTCCAAATATCATGAAGAATCGCTGATTCAAACATACCGCACTTGTAATCGGTCTACTGCAGATAGAACATTATACATCAATTTGGGTTTACATCACGTGACTTGATGGGAGCAATCCATTGGTCAACAACACAGACAGAACTATTTGGTTCTCAAGAAAAACATGAAGATTGAAATAGAACAAAATGGATATGTTGATATCTAAATATAAAGATGTTCCCGAAAGAGGACAAGGTCACTGTGACATAGCTCTCGTCGAGAGCTTTTCAACGGTATATAATACTCATTTTTGGCAAAAATGTCAATAAAACACTATGGTTCTCGGGCGACGATACTCAGTATTCTGCATATTGTTATATACACGTAATACTATGTACAATATAAGAAAGTGTAACAAGAATGCAAACGTGGTTTATGGAAGGTTATACGTCATGAAAAATCATGAAAATGGCTAAATGTGACATTTTTGTTAAACATGACATAATTAGGGCCTTTAAATAACTTGCAAATCATTAAAGGTAATAACTTCAAACTTTAAATATAAGCTCACATCAACAGTACGCTATTATATGGCAAGTTGCATAACTCTAGCTACAATGTCGGAAGAATTATGGCCCTACTGTTTCATCTTTTGTCTTAATAACTTGCAAACCATTAATTGATTATAACCTCAAACTTTAAAACGAAGCTCACAACAACTTTAACCCCTTTCACAATTGTCGTAGGAATTTCTTCGTCGTACGACGCTCGCGAATCTACGTCGAAATGTACCGACTTGCGTCTGGAAATGGTAATTTCGTGGAGCGGTCACAATTGTCGCACGATGGACGTGTGCATCTCTACGATGCGTATTACGGAACTATCGTGCGACAGCCTAACGATGAACAGTTGTCGCATGTCCGTCGTACGATCGATGTTCGTCCGTCGTACGATCGACGTACGTCCGTCGTACGACAATAGCATTGTCGAACTATTAGCTGGTTTAAAAAATAAGTTTCAGCAGCTGGATATATTTAATCAAAATGTTGAACCAAACTCTTAATTTTCGAATAATAATATTTTTTTGCGAATAGGAACTAACTAAATACTAGTATTAAACTACATGTATGCATAATCAATATAATAATAAGAATGCATTTTGTGGTCCACTGGTGTCAAACGCGGCCTATTTTATGCGGTGTTTGTTTGGACATATTTTGGTTGCCCACTTGTTATAAAAGAGAGAACAGTTGATTCCTGGTATATTGTTACTAAGTATACATTTAAATATAACTAATTATGGAATAAAAACATGCATGATTGTTGAAATTTTTATAACCTGCTACGTGATGAAAGTATGTTGTTGATATGCATGTATGAGTATAACATTGTAGCCAATGACATAAGTTAACTCCGGGTTGACAGCTGCTAAATATAAGGTTGATATTTTGACAAGAGGGGGTCATTTTACACGGAACAAGCCGATTATTAGTTATCCTAATTATAGATGTTATGTACATGTCTGGCTATACACTATATAAGCCAAATCAATTTGTGTTAAGATTAGTTGAAATTGGAGCGCCGAGGGACGCTTGGAACTATGACTTGTATGTACACTGCAACTGAATAAACTGTAGAACTGAAACGGTGTTTTTGAGTCTTAGCCCATTATGCTACAAGACTAAATATTTGATGCCGTGACCAGGATACGCGAGTACGAACCTTATACGATCAGGAGAGAGGTAAGTGAATGTTTGTAAATTTCTATTTGCTTGTTGTCGAGTATTAAATCTATTTTCGAATAATGACCGATGCTGATATTCAGCGTATTTTCGAAAATTTGTCAGTGCAGTTAGGAAAAGTTTCAAATGCTGTAGGAACTCAGTGCATTGGGCAACTGGTCCCTAAATTTAATGGCAATTCTAAGGAGTTCAAATTATGGGTTAAATCGATAGAGAAATACGCAGTTTTGGCGGGTTTAAATGAAGAAAAAAAACTGGTTTTATACCAGACTGTTACCGGGCCGGTGTCCGATTTTATACATAAATATTTGAAAGAAAATCCTGCATGTACCTGGGATGTTTTTAAAACAGAAATCAATAGGTTTTTGGAAATGCAGGATAATGTAAACAGGTCATTGATTAAATGGATAGAAAATGTGATACGTTATTTATTTAGACTACATTAGGCTAATAAATGAATATAAGTTAAGAAAATTTAAGCAGAAAAATTCAAAATGTCAAAATGTCAAGAAATCGTTCATGTATTTAAGTAAATGCGTAATTGTAAATAGTAAATTGTCAAGTTGTCAATAAATTAACTTTTTATTTTTTTAGGAAATCAGAAGGCACATATAAAATTATGATTTTATTCATAAAACGACTAGTATAATATCAGAAGAGATAGCAATAATATCATTGTAAGGATAATCGGTTTATGTTGTAAATATTGTTTAAAATATTTTTATGAAAAGTATAATAAAAACGAAATTATGCGTAGAAACACTTGTCTATATACATATGTTATGAATACAGTAATTGAATATGATGAAATCGGTAAAAGTCATTAGCATGTTAGGCAATCAGCAACATAGGAATATTTGTTATTCAATAAATTTAAAAATATTAAGTATCTTTGCATGTTTTGGGTTGGTTGTATTTTTGGTTGTGGTAAATTAGCAAAATAACAAATATAATAGCTTCATAAAGAACTTCTAAAGAAGTTAATTTTAAGACTTAGTATAAATCGCATTGTTACAATTATGTCATGCATATTGCCTTTTCATGCATATTGCTATATAGTAATAGGTGTACATCTAAGTGTATATTAGACTCATAGCCATAGTGATTTTAACTTCATTGGGTATACTTACGTTAAGTAGAATAACTTTTATTTCTCGTATTTTTCGGTTTTCGTAAGGAAATAAATTGTACTGTTAGAATGTACTGAAAGTAAATTGTAAGCCAATTGTGTATGTTACGGTTATGTCGTATTATGATATGTAAACGTTTTTGTTGTTGTAACTCGGTGGTGGTTTACACGAATAACAACTTTAATTATTGGGTGTTGGGCAATGTTGAATAAGTTGTATATGTTTATGTTGCAGTTGTTTATGTTTTATGAAGTTGAGTTAAGATTAAGTTCATGGAAGTTTTATAATATGAATAGAGATGTTATGCATGTCGGAGGTTTAATATAGTAAGATGACATTAGAAACCTATCAATTATGAAGTAATTTGCAACTTATAAGTACAAATACGTACATTTCATATATTATTTCTTATGAGTAAGTTATCACTGCATATATTTAAATAGAAGATAGAACTATATATAGATATTAATCATGTCAATTCCATACATTCCAGGAACTTAAGACACTGCGGCTGATAAACACGGACTCACATTGTAACTGGAACTGGAAGACGTCATAAAACAACAAACAGTTGTTAAAAACTTCCAATGTTCAGAGACGTTCCGTATAAATTTTGTATGAGTAAAAGCCGCAATTTTAGGAAAATTCAAGTGTTTTATTGTGTTAATGTCACCTATGATTATGTTATTCAGGAATACGAAACGATAGACACTATCAAGCAAAATTATGATAAGAAATGGAAAAATGTATATCTGAATTGTTATATCAAAATGTATTGTTTACCTTGATCACCCAGAGTTTTGTATGTGTTTTATGTTATAGGGTGTGATGTTTATATGTGATCAAGATTGTCAGAGGTGATAATTATATGGAGAAATACTCTGTGTCAATTGTCATCTCAACAATAATCGGAGTTCTGGAGTAATTAGTTATAAGTATATATTTGGGAAAAATTAAAATTGGCAAATTAAATTGAGTACTAAGTAATTGCAAGTATAGTAGGTTTTTTTTAATTATTTTTTTAGTAAGAATAATAGGTAATTGTAGCCAATGACATGAGTTAACTCCGGGTTGACAGCTGCTAAATTTAAGGTTGATATTTTGACAAGAGGGAGTCATTTTACACGGAACAAGCCGATTATTAGTTATCCTAATTATAGATGTTATGTAAAACATGTCTGGCTATACACTATATAAGCCAAGTCAATTTGTGTTAAGATTAGTAGAAATTGGAGCGCCGAGGGACGCTTGGAACTATGACTTGTATGCACACTGCAACTGAATAAACTGTAGAACTGAAACGGTGTCTTTGAGTCTTAGCCCATTATGCTACATGAGAACATTCAGACAACTTCGAGATCTTAGTTTACAGCTGAATGTATCTTTCATATGTATGTACAATGCAACCTCTCCAGAGAAGGCCTCCACTGAGCAACAACCTCTCTTAAGCAATATTAACATGTTGGTCGAGAAGAAACAATTTATTATGTATACCCATTAACCTCTCCAGAGCTATGATTCTCAATGTGTGTCGCTATAGAGAGGTTTTATTGTTTCCAAAGTACACATATTTCTCTAAGAATATGATTTCATCTTAGATTTGCACTATAGGGTATGAATTTTGAAAAAGGACATACTAGATATAATATATGTTTACGAGCGTCATACGACGGTCGTGCGATTGTCATACGACGGTCGTGCGATTGACTCACGGCTGTCGCAGAATAGTGAATATACACAAGACTGTCGTGCGACTGTCGTGCGACCATCGCACGTCCATCGCACGATAGTGGTGGGACTCTAAGTGCCTAGTTTGACTTTATACTCACAAACAAATCGTGCGTCCGTCGGGCGTCCATCGCACGTCCGTCGTGCGACGAAGTAGGGCATCGCACGACGGACCTACGACAGTCACCCGCCGTAGAAATTTTTTAAAATGTCCAAATCTCTACGACGAGGGTCCATGATTATGTTTTCCGTCGCACGACGGTCGCACGATGCAGAAATTTCTTAAGTCTAACGCACGATAGTCCCCAAATTGGCATCGTAGACCCGTCGCATGTCCGTCATACGACAATTGTGAAAGGGGTTTTACGCTAATTTATAACAATGTACATAGCTCTAGCTACATTATTGACGAAATATGGTCCTTTATTCAATTCCAATTTCTCTAATTTTTTATGTTTTGTTCTTCATTATAAACTTCAAAACCATAATAGATATACATATTAAACTTGCTGTACTTATTGTCAGTGATAATACACATATCTGAAGTAAAGGTCAACAACTCTAGCTTTGATAATTTTTGAATTACGACACTTTTTTAGCTTGAACAACATTGGCCATAGTTCAAAAACCGTACAAGATATTCAAATGAAAGTTACTGGTATTGACTACGACAAGAAGTACATGTCTGTAATAATCACATTTGTAGCAAAGGGCAACAACTCTAGCTTTAGTAAATATTGGCTGATCCTTTAAACACTTGCACACAAAACAAACATATAAATGTTTTCATCTTGCAATCAATATTGACCAATCAGGATGATGAAGGAACAGGGCAATGCCAATGGAACCAATGTCATTATCAAATTGAATTAAGCGTGCACACTTAGTTTACCAACAATAAGTTCAAACTTATTTAAAGTCAAAGTTCATCATGGTTTCTATTTTGGAAATTAAAACTGTGCTTGTTATTTTAGAAGAAGGTAAATAACTTTATTTCAGGCATCAGAACATGAATAGATATGACTTTATTATTGTGTCTTAGTAAGGAAATTTGCAACTAATAGCACTGATAATTATGCAACCCCACTTTACTTCTACACTCCCCCCTTCTTCTGGCATACTACCACGGGGTCATGGTCACCACAGTGATAATTCTAGTGTTTTACATATGATTTGACGACTTATTACGAGGGTATTTGTGATATGTATGCTTACTATTTTTAAAAACAGTATTATGTTAATAGAAATATTGGACTGAATTATAGTAACATGCATTTTAATTTTTTTACAAAACACATGGCAAATTAAAGCTATTAACGAACCTTGTACTTTTTACTAGTGGTTACTCCACTTGCAAAATATGTCCACCATCATCACGGAGTGTTAAATTTCATTTTGCATTTAATCGAGTCGGAGTTTTTTTAATCAGGATTGATTCCGTTTTCCCGTCTCGAGTATCTTGTTCATTTATTTTAAAACAGTACCGTCATGCTTTTGAACATATGCCTAGGTATAGGCGTGTTTTGCAATGTGTCTACTAACAGGTAGAAGTGCATTTTGTTGACTTCTTATAATTATGTTGATTGTGCGGTGTTATGCAATGTCGTTTTCACAAAATGTACACTTCAATTCGTAGACAGCATTTTGCATTACAAACGTTTGACATAATTCTATGGTAGAGCTTTGTCCATATTAAAATGTGTATTTTTGTCAGAGTCATGGAAGTAAATGAAATGCACAAGGGACTCGGAAACTATCCATATTTGCAATATTTTTCTGGAGGTCGGGAAACTCCACAACATAGTCCCGACCTATTTCACAGCTAGTCCGAACGGATTGACACATGCGAGGAACAATATAACAGAAGAATCTGTGCAATATACTTCACCATCCTGTAAAACTATTTATCAGAAAAAGAACTGTCAGTACACACAGTTCCGTAACACTTACACATACTCGGGTGTGAGTGTCACAAAACATAACCACTAAGTATTGTTCCTTACTATGTACATGTATGTTTGAGGAATCCGTATTAATACCAAGTAATACAACCTTGAAGCACATCAATCATAGCAAAGTGCTTCACAGTTTCACGTTGACACCTTCGTCTTTGTGATTTAAATGTCTTAATAGAAAACCATTAAATTTATCTTGATTTAAAAGAACGCATTTATCAGTTTCGAATGGATCGACATTGACAGTACATCTTATGTAGCATTGATGGATATCAAGTGTCTAGGAAAAATACATTTATTTGATCACTAGTTATTTCACTTTTGAGATTATTTCAATGTTTAATTGTACGATTTTTGTACGTGCTTCATATAATTAAATGTATAATAAATGTATATCAGTAAATTACTAGTCCATTTGTTGAGTTTATAATCAAAATGCCAGTACATGTAACTATGTTCACTTTATTATTGCTTGCTAGTATATTTGACCGTATAGTGATGAATATGATATGCCTGAAAGTTACAATCACATATAAATGTGTGCAAAATAAATGGTATAAATGTATGTGTATGTTTATTTCGATATCGCTTTGATATATGTGTTATACAAGCCGCTGTCGTAAAGGTTGTAAGGAAAGTTCGCTCCGTTTTGAAAAAAAACTTTGTACACAAAATGAATGGATATAATTGGATTAAAGTTTGGATTCAGTCTCCTAATCACATGATTATGTGTAACAGTTTTAGCTTATTTGACTGTCAATATCTTTTCTGACGCCATGAATGAATATGTTGATCTAGTTCCTCAAATGACGTAATCGACGTCGTGACGGGGTAAAGTTCGAAATACTCCCTTTATTATCCCGTTATTGTATTATTGCGTATGTTATAAACTTGTCATGAACCTAATTAATGTTCAACATTTGGTAGGATTCAAACAACATCCAACTTAGAAGACTGTGACAGTTTTTGTTTTGCAAATAGATGCCTTTTCCCATGTACGTGTTTTTTTTCTGAATGACGCGTTTTTGTCTATTCCGATTGTCTTTACTTTTCTATTAATTTAGTTACTCTTGACATGATAAATATGACATGCATGTCTTTGCCCATCCTTTTGATGTTTGTTGAAGTTGTGCATGAAATTGTCTGCCGTTATTGCTTACACAGTCGGCTATTATCTTTACCCTGCTCTCCGTGCTCGCTTGACGTTTACATCACGACATGCTCGCCAAAATATATACCATGTACTTGTACATTCGTACTATCGCCGTCTATAAAGCCATGGCAAAGATGCCCATTAAAACGGAATCAAGGCACAAATTACCCAAAGTTCCTAAATTTAGTACCTTTTCATAATATAATATAATAATATAGCATAAGATTTCGCTAAGTGAAAATAAAGACACACCACACTTTCTGACCCGAACGAACTTTCTGTACCCCCTATAAAACCGTATTGCATCCGACTACACTAGACCAATGTTCTAACTACACCGAATGAAAATTGAGTATCCATGGAACTGTTGTATTAATTCAAATGATTGTTTGAAAAAAGTCTACATTGATAGTAGAATATTTTACCCTGACTGCGTAAAATGAGCACCGAGGCATGACGGCGCAATATTGATTTTTGTGCAAGTGGCATTGTATATGTGGCAAAAAAACCCGTTCCACGTTGTAGAACGTTTCTTAGCCGTTTGTCCTTTCAGAAAAACAAATTAATGTTCGTATGTCATTTGAAGAAAGGGTTAGATGAGTGGGTAGTTAAGACAGTGGCTCGGATTGACGGCAGATATACCAGCTAATGATAATCTTGTTTACTCTAGTTTAAGAATATTCAACGTCAATAATTGCAAGTTCATATTTTTTATATTTCAATAACATTAAAATCCTAGTTTAATGTCGTTTTAGGTAGTTACTAAAACCTAAATCAAAACAAAATCAACATTGATTTTATCCTCTTTTTCCACTACTCAAACCACACATAACTTTGGCCTTTTCGAATTCCCACAAAAAATACCATATCACGCGTACAAAATAAGGTATTGTACCGTCATGCATCGGTGCATACTATTCCACCAACTGACATGTAAAAACATCCTAATACCGCAGACGATATCAATTTAGACACTACTAAAATCTCGTTGTTCAATGCAACGGTTCCAGAGATACTAACATTTACGTTCGTTGTAGTTAGAACATTGGTCAAGTGTACAATGTAGTGTCATACTGATATAAATATATGGTGCGACCATATTGAACAATAAATCTACGTATTGATCCTGAACAGTCAGTGCGTTGTATAATGTATATGATATAAACAATACATTGTATTACAGTATGTAATCACAGGTATTCGGCATGTTGGCTGTGACCCCCACTCCCTGCCAGAAAACCACTCTACAACCCATACAGAGAGCTTAAACATGTTTAAATAGTGTCCGAACAACATAAAAAACATTTCATTAAATATCTGAAATATCCCCTTGGTGTCTTATAACAACGTAACCAGCCGAGCACATAAAACATTAAAAACACACAAAGCACTGAAAACACGGCATCCTGTCCCGAACGTCTGCCGCCTCAGTCAGTCAAACTAAAACGGAACGAGGGCCATGTGACGAGAAAACAACAACCGGACACCACACACCACAAGGACAATCTACAACATATATAAAGTGTACATGCAATTTTGAAAGACACAAAGTAGCCCCGTGCTGGACAACGGAATTTCAGAATGGCACATACAAAATGAACAAAGTTTAACAAAAAGGCCATATCGCGAATTTTGTTTGTATTTTTGAAATTTTACTTTTACTTTCATCTCCCAGCTTTGAAATATATTACATAATACACTCGGCAAAACTTATAAGTACACACTTGTTTATTTGCCCATAGCTCGGTCAAGGCGTGCATGATCGTGCTGAAAATTTCAACATATGTAGATTGGATATGTAGAGTTACAATACAATCGATGTTTTTAACATCAGATTTAAATTGTCACAAACAGAATAAACTAATGATGACAACAGCAGAATCTAAAAAAACACAATAATGCCTTGTGTTCATCGGGCGATTGTCAGGTTGCTAATGCACATATGGCCCCGCTGCGCTGATACAGTACAGTTTCAAGTCTATGTTTCTATCACAGACACAGTAATAAAGAAAACAATGATAGGAACAAGCACAATTTAGGTTTAAAAATATAAACTTCTGATAAAAAATGCAATTTGGAACATGGTTAACTCCCCTTGACCATAACAATAAAAAATAATTTTAAAAGTAAAAAAACACCATGTTGTTGTTTGAAAAATCGAATTATTTTGTGTTTTTCTAATTTGACAATAAATCTAAAATTCAAATTTACCTTACATCAAAATATTTTGCAAATACGCGTCAATTTCACGGCTATTTTACGGTTTTTGATCTTTCATGGTCCAATGAACCGCTGTATTTAATTTTGAAGAAAAAACTTTTTTTATCCAGTCCTTTGATAGTCAATACCATGTACACAAAATTTCATGCAAAAAGAATAAAAATAAAAAAGTTATAACGATAAAACGACGTGTGTACTTATAAGTTTTGCCGAGTGTATACGTTCATGTTCCACCTCCGCAGTTTCGAAGAAACAATGCATAGCGTTTGTGTCTTCGATAGAGCTACATTATTGTACAAACAGTGTACATCTGAATATCTGAGTATGCCGGTGCCTAACCGGATAAGCTTGAAAAGGGTTACGAATCAAAAGATTTGTCCGATAATATTCCTTTAATTGCTTGTTTGTTGAATGATATTTTCTTTATTACCAGTTTCTACTCGCTTTATGCAAGTATCAGTGCTGTTTTGGGACATGGTGATCTACCGCTGAATATAGCGTGTAGTGCATGTCGTTTCTAATGGATGCCACACCAGCTTAAAACCTCATTATTTGGTGGGGAATCGCGATGTTGGTTATTCGGCATAACAGCGCATCAAAAGACAGAAACGTCAACGTCCTTTCACGGGAATACGACAGGGCATTAGAAGCACGACAGAATGTAACGATTAATTGTATGATGGGCAGTGTACAATGTAACATACACAAGGATCACCACAGTACTTTACCCTTGAGACATCTCAAATCTGATAAAACATCGGTTGATTAGATAGCGTATACAAGTATACTCGCGTAATTATCTCTGTGGTTATGTTCCCATTATAACCATTCCGAATATGACAAGTGGAGTTGTTGGACCGCATTTAAATATTTCATTGTTACTTAATGATTATATATCATCCAGCCTCCAGGGAAATCTGGTATTTTGACATTATGTAATTACTAAATATTACAAGGATTTGAAAAAGCTGTACGATAAAAAGAAATATCAGATTGATTCTATTGTAAGTATTTACCCATATATTGCCAACGGAGACAAAATAAAAAATTGAGCAATTACGTTTTAGACCTATAGTAGCCTCTTGTTTTTAATTAGTTTGTTATTGGGATGATATGATCATCCAGAGCTGGTAACGGAACAGTTCAGTAAATAATGACAGGACGATTAAAAATGCATTCAATAAAAGCATAATTCGGTTAGCTAAAAATTAAAAACATAGTCGGCTAACAGTGTTCAAAAGCTACATGGAATGATACAGGCGTGTAGGTGAAGTTGTACGTCATTTCTGAACTGTCCCGCGATTCATAAATGTACTTTGTTACAGAGGCTGTGTATACGTTATTGATTATCATATCCGAGTGGAATTTGGTATACAAATTTGCAACTGCAAGTTGAACTGCTTTTAATTGAGAGCAAAAGTCCTCGCAATTCTTGATCACCCCTCGTATATCATATTTAATGCAATCTATATTTTCTATAATGTCGGCACACTAAGTAATCCGCTATAAAATATCGCGGTTAACTAAACATTGTTCATAGAACTAAGACAACTGCATGTGTGTTCCCGATTACTGGACAATAGCAGATATGGTATGGCTCCTTCGAACATGAACCAGTATAAACGTTGCTCTTATGTTCTACGGCATTAGCAGCAAGCGCGAAACACGGAATCAAGTTATGATGAATACAAATAGTGTTAAAGTTTTCGTATGCCTATGATAATCAACAAAACAATTACAACTTGAGACATCTCCAATCTCAGCATCCGTTATGTCCATAATGAACTTATATACATAAAATGTCTGCCCAGAAAAACCTATTGACTGTCCAATAGGATAATTGAACATGTTCGATAGCGAATTGTACTTAAACGTTTATTGTATATATTAATGCACCGTGTTTTGCTTGAAGTGGTTCTTAAAGCATTGATTGCCGTTATCGAATAACGGTGTAGTTGGCCTTACATTCTAAGTCACTATTTTAGCAGAGTGACCGCAAGATGGAGTTGTAATGTTCTCACCCATTGTCAAATTGGCAGAATATTGATGTTTGTCCTCGCTACATACATATATTATGTGTTAGTGCTTTCAGTTCTGGTTGCTAGTTTTAGACTATAAAGTCTGGCCTCTGTATTCGACTAACACGTCAATAAAATCTAACAATATTTTGAACTGCTTTAGCCTAGTAAAATCTACAGGTTAGAATTGTTGCATGACCTGAATACGTGATATTGGTATAGAAGCTTGTTTCATTACCGTTCAGAAAAAGAAAGTAACGTCAACGGCGCCTTGCTTCAAATTATGCGTCACGTCATAATAACGTTTTAATGTTAACGTGTTGTTTTTAGAATAAGCCAATTACTGCTCCTTTATACGAGAGATTTAAGCATAGTTTTATTTAAAAGGTCAAATTTTATTTTACTCGTGATCAGAGAAAATGAAAGGGCAAGGTTCAAATACTTACTCAGTGTTCTGCATATTTTTATATATGTACAAAACTTGTACCACGAATGTCATCGTGGAACTTTGGAAAGGTTTACGCCATGAAAAGTCATGACAATGGCTAACAATGATATTGTTTTGTTTTACAGGACAATTTATATAAGATTTGTCGATAAATATCGAGATAAATTTGGACAAGTATGCTTAATGTTTTTAAAGACAGTGCTATGTTATTAGAATATAGGACAGATTTATTGCAACATGTATTTTTATTTTTTTAAAAAAAAACAAAGGGCATAACTTAGCCATGGATGGACATTTAACTCGTGGTTACGCCACTCGTGAAAAAATGTACGTCTTTATCACAGGGTGTAAATTTCCATTTGTATTTAATCGGGTTAGAGTAATTTGATCAGGAATGTTTCTTTTTTCCATCTCTTGAAGTTTAATTTATCATGTTCCTTCATTGTATATATTGGCATGCTTTTGAACATATGCCTAAAGCTTTTTGTGCATTTTGCCATGTGTCTACTAACAGGTAGACGTTTGTTTTTAATTTTTCATATGTTGAGTTTGCAAGGTTACTCCATTGCAATTTCTCAGATTGTTTGTTTCCCCTATATTATCTTATTTCACGTCATGCACACTTTAATGCATAGACAACATTTTGTATTACACACGTTCCGCATAATTCTATGGTTAAGTTTCGTCCATTTCTAAATGTGTATGCGTTGCCTTCTATTAGATATTTGCAATCAACCTGTTTTATACAAATATTGTTATTGGAACTGTATATAATATTATAGAAATATCCGATGCCTGCCTGTGTGATATTGATACATGTGTGTGCCTCGGTGTGACATTCTGCCTTCGGGTGTCACGCATGCAGGCATCTGATATTTATATAATATTATATACAGTTCCAATTACAATATTTGTATATGCATCAATAAAAGCATACACGAGTCGTGTTCAAATTCATACACATACATGTAAACATGTATGAGTGATATACTTTAATCCGTTAAATCATTTTGACATGCAATGTTCACTAACAAATATGAACAGGTTCAGTATGATTATCATTCTTTTTAAATGCGCGTTCGTTATGATTATTATGTATACTGTACACGCATTGGACACGTGCTGCATTTAAACAGAGATATTAACGTGCTTAAATTTTTTGTCCGAGTCATGGCAAAAGATGAAAAACACGAAGTACTGTCAATGTTTGACCTTATTCTTCAGGAGGTCGGTGAAGCTCCACAGTATTTTCCTGACCTGTCTCTACAGCTAATCTGAACATATTGACACATGCGAGGTATCAATATAACACAAGCATCTGCGCACTACAGTTCACTTTCATGTACAAAATAGTTATAATAAATGAAAATGTCAGAACACACAGTTACATAAAGCTTACACATACCCGGTTGTGGTTGTCACAAAACATAACCATTAGATAGTGTTCCTTATTACGGCTGTCTAAGGAACCCGTATCAATACATGTACCAAGCAATACAATATCGAAGCACATTTATCACTGCAAAGGGCATCACCGTTTCACGTTGACAGCTTCGTCTTATGTGATTTAAAAGTCTTAAAGAAAACCATTAAATTTATCTTGATTTAAAGAACGCATTTATCAGTTCCGAATGAATCGACTTTGGCAGTAAATCTTATGTCTGTATTGATGTATCGCAATTGTCTAGCAAGAATTCATTTATGTGAGCACTACTTATTTCTCTTTCGAGAATATGTCAATTTTCAATTGTACGCTTTGTTCATGTGCTTTATATAATGAAATGTATAATAAATATATTTCAGTTAATTAATAGTCAATTTGTTGAGTTTGCTATGAAAATGCCAGTACATGTAATTAAGTTCACTTAGTTCATTGGTTGCGAGAATATTTGACAGTATTGTTGAATATGATAGGTCTGAAAATTCCCTTCACTTATGTGTTCAAAACAAATGTATACATGTTTGTGTATGTTTATTTCGATATTACTTTGATAAATTGGTGATACAAGCCGTTGTCGTAAAGGGTGCAAAAAAGTTCGATCTGGTTTTTGAAAAACTTTTGTTTACAGAACAAATGTCTTATTTGGAACAAAGTGTGCATCCGGTCTCCTGGTACAAAGACATAATTATATATAACAGTTCTAGCTGACTTGACTGTTAATATATTTTCTGATGTCATGAATAATTTAATTGATCTTGTGGAAGATGACGTAAACAACGTTGTGACGGGGTAGAATTCGAAATACTTCCTTTATTATCACGTCACTGTATCGTTTTGTATGTTTAAACTTTTATTGAGCTTAACTAATGTTTAGCCGGATGTAAGAACAAAACATAATCCAAGTTATGACATTATAACTGAACGATATTTCGTTATGCAAATAGATGCCTTTTGTTTTCCCATGTACGTGTTTTTTTCCGAATGATGTATTTTTGTCTATTCAGACTTGTCTTAATATTCAAGTTATTTAGTTACTCTTTACATGATAAATGGGACGTGTCTTTGCCCATGCCTTTTGATGTTTGTAGAAGTCGTTCCAGTAATTCGCTGCCGTAATTTCTTACACTATCGGCCATGATATTTGCCCTACTCTCCGTTTTCGCTTGACGCTTATATCACGTAATGCACGTCAAAACCCATACAATGTACTTGTTGACCATAGCTAATCAGATCACATAAGATATTGTGTACTGAGAGTTTCAGTAATGGTTAACATGGTCGGCCATTTTCTCGCACTCAACTACATGTAATTCCGGACGCATCAAACCGACCGAACTTTCTCTGGTGACAGTTTGGTAGGTTTAACAAAACGGTTCGACAATTTTTAGCAAATGGCAAAACTTATTTTCGTTTCAGTTTTACTGAACAAACGGACAGTTTGACAAACCATTTGAAAACCAAACCTGGTTTGTTGCAAACAAAAGCGCCCTATACTGTGCGACCATTGAACAATAAATTGACTACTTGATCCTGTTCTGTCAGTATGTTGTATAATTTATATGATATAAAATACATCGTACGTGTAACATTTTGTACACCATGTAATACAGTGATCAATCACACGCAGAAATTACGTGTTAAGACTACAGCTTAGGTATAGACTTCCTGTATTATTGAGATAGTGATACACATTAATTATATACCCAGTATCAGAATGTTCAACAGGAATCCGTAAATTAATACAACGAATTTATCGAGAACTGAACGTATCCAGTGCATTATTCTTACTTGTCAGGCGCATGCAACGAGATTGAATAATATGTTACCGGATTAATCGAAAATTGATACAATATACGATGAACGTTTTCTGCATAATGTATCGTCCAACTCCGATGCTTCAAAGAAAGAATAGGGCTGCATTAATTAACATACAGGTTGTTAAAAATGTTCGTTCTCACTGTTTGAGTTTCAATATTTTATTTTTCTCACCTTAGAAGAAGTAATATTTTCAGGTTGAAATCCAGTGGGTTTTACAATTGTAATAACCCCTCTGGTATTAAATGAAACTGTTAGGGTAAAACATTAATATTGTCTACTACGTACATAGCTCAAATAAAACTTTATATGAATTTAAATTTTGAGAACAAGCTTTTTTAACACCCTGTATGTTGTACTTCTTAACAGCTGCTCGAGTATGTCAGTGTCTAACTGGATAAGCTTAAACATAGTTAGGAATTAAAACACGCATATATACGAGGGTCATCCGTAAAAGTCTAGGACAAGAATCATAGTGTAAATATCCGTTGAATCATAATCATGAACATAACATTACCTAAAACTTATATCTATTCGTGATTTACAAACGAACTATTGTGCAAATATATTAACAATTAGAAGTCTACATTACTTTGAAAGTATACGTAATTACTGTTACGTAATACTCCAAACACTATTATAACGTCATGACGTCAAAGTAGCTTATCATTATTTTCAAAACACTCTCCACCACATGCTACGCATTAACGATGTCGAGATTTCTTAATTTCATAAATCTATCTGTATCGCAAACATGAATATGTTTTCAAAATTGTGTTAACAGTGAGTGCATATGTTACCTGACCCATTACTTTACGCGGTTCAAAAGAGTTATTTAATTTATTAACATGAAACTATCGGATATTCAACTTACATATAAGGTGGGCACCTCTCGTATTTATAGATATAAATGTCAACATTATATCACAGCACAGGATTACCATAGTGCAATAGAAGCACGCAATACTGTAACAATTAATTCTTTGACGGGCGGTGTTACATATAAAGAATCACCACAGAACTTAACCCATGAGACGTCTCAAATATCATAAAACAGCCGTAGATTGCGTATACAAGTATACTCTCGTAATTATCTCTGTGGTAATGTTCCCATATCAACCATTCCTAATATGATAGGTAGAGTTGTTGATCATTGTTTAACTATTTTATTTTTACTAGATACATTTATAAGAGCCAGTCACCAGAAATTCCTGCTATTTTGACTTAATGTAATTACTACATGTCACAAGGATGTCAACTAGCTCTAACATAAGAAATTTACATAATATACATATTCATGTATTGAGTCTAATTAATTTACCTATATAATACTATATCTTAGCTTTACATTTTCATTTGCATTATTTCGAAATGATGATATGATGAACTGTTTCGATTGAGATACTCCGATTGAGAACAGCAAGGAATCGGTTGTTTGAAAAAAAAACTCATTTCTAAAACACGAAATATTTTAGACAGTTTATGCCAATAATTGATCAAATATTGTAAGTATGAATAACTTGATACCCTTACGTTTTTCACGAGTGACGTTGCAACGTCACACAAAAAGGCTCCAAATAGTGACTCTACAAAATCAGCCAAAACTTCCTAAAAAACCATACATTTTGCTTCATTAATATTTTATCTTTAGAACTTTGGAAAACCAATATTTTTGTCAAGATAGCAGGTTTTCCCAGAGACTGACTCAAATACTAGATACAGTTATTTATTACACCATGCTTTGTTCGTCGTGATATATTTACCTTTAATAACGAGTACTGGATAATATGAAAGTGATCATACTCGAACATGCTCGTACATTTATTGCGAACATTCGCAGTAATAAGCTAATACAGTTGTTTTAATCAATCATAATAAATAACATATAGGAACAAAACACTCAAAATATACCATAGACAAATAATTGTATTGAGCTTTTTTCTCTGGATACGGTCTTGACATTATTAATCGCAACTTAGATAATACAACTCGGTATGAAAATGCTCGTAAATCTATTACAAACATTACGACACAATCATTATATTAGATTAATGTCGATCGATCAATTCCTAAACCAATCGTTTTGATCAATCATTATCAATCACATACAGAATTGCAAGAACATAATGGCTTTGTCTTGTCTGGTTGGATTTTATCAGAACATCGTTACTCCTTAATTACTAAAATAATTGCAAAATAACAGTACTGGTCCTAACAATCTGATCAGTATGCAGGTTATGACATTAATATCATATCTAGTTAAGGACACAGTGTGTGTTCTATATAATGGGATACACTTAACAAATGTGCATGTATATCTTTACCCATAACTTGGTCAAAATGTGTTTGATTTTGTTGAAATCTTTAACATATGCAGCTTACTACAATCTGATGACACTTTTTACAAACAGAATAAACAAATGATGACACCAGCAAAAGCAAATGTCACACGTTTTTGCCGTGTGTTCATCATGTGTTTTAAGGTTGTTAATGCAGCTATGCACATGTATCCTCTTTACTGATCAAGTTCGTGTTCAAGTATATCTTATCACCGAGACAGAAATAAAGAAATAAATGATAAGAATAAAGCCCAATTTAGGTTTATAACTTATCACTTTTAAATTGCAGTTTTGGAAGAGTTACCTCCCTTTTACCATAAAATTTAACTGTATTCTTAAAAGTCAAAAATCAGCATTTTGTTGAGTGAAAAATCGCATAATTTTGTGTTTTTTGAATGTAACAATATATTTAAAATTCTAATTGACCATAAATAAAAATGATTTGCACCTTCTCGTGCATTTTACGTGTTTTGATGTTACATGTTTACGTTCCCCGCTGTATTTAATTTTGAAGAAAAAGTATATTAATCTAATTGTGTGTTATTCATTATCATGTACTCAAAATTTCATGCAGAAATATTCATAAATAAAAAAGTTATATGGTAAAAACACGTGCACACTTATACGATTTGTTAAGTGTAGTGCATTGTGTTACAAAGGCGTGTTTTTTGCACAATTCAACTATATATTTCACTTTATCTGTTAAAGGTCGTGGTACAAAATAATGTGAATAGTATCATAATAATTGGAAACTATTTGAGTTGCTTGCTTCAAGTCGTTAAACAAGTAGCCTACTGTTTGTCAATGCTTGTGATCAGTTTGCCCATCTAGTATTTAATGCCCTAACCATAGGGTGGGAAAATATATGTGTTATAGCTGAAGGAAGGTCAGTTAGCTTTCTTATTGCTAAAACTAGGTCATTCATATGTTTTGTAACTGAAACCAGGTCTTTTTAACCGCCTTTAGCTAGATTGAGTGTGAGCTTTCGGGGGAGAGGTTTATGCTCCTGTTCTCTTTTATTTATGTGTTGGGCATCTTGTCGTGTAATTGCGGCATTGACATAATTATGTTCAATAATATCAAACAAAACAATATGCATCTATATAGGTATGATGACACGTATGTTCGAGTTTGAGCACAAAAATATAATTATGAATCTCAAATTGCAGCAAAGTTGCGTAACGTATCTGGTGCTAATATAAATCTGTTATAGTGTCGGTAACTCAACCTAACGTTCAAGCTACATATTACGAATCTTTAAAACATGTATAAGTAATAAACAAAATCCAAAGTTACTATAAAAATACCACTGTACAAATAATATATAATAAACTAAATGGTACTTGTCAAACAGGCGTGGGAAATTCACCTCATCTGCATCTTAATTGTGGAAGGATCACTAAATGTGTTCCGCACACTACAGAAAATCAAGGACAAAACTTCGATCACAAGTATGGCGTGACAAACGTTGCAATATTGTATAAAAAATATTCGTTCAAAAAAAACACAAAATAATTGTTGTTGAAAAAATAATGATTCAATACTTGAATCATTATTTTTCAACAACAATTATTTTTTACCACAATTATTTTTTAAGAACAATTATTTTTTAAGAACAATTATTTTTAAGAACACTTATTTTTAAGAACAATTTTAACGCAATTATTTTTTTACAACAATTATTTTTTTACCACAATTATTTTTTAAGAACAATTATTTTTCACGCTGCAAAAAAATAATGATTCAACAATTTGAATCATGGGATACACAAAGCCCGTTTGTAAACGCGGATTTCATTGGCCGAGACGGAAAACAACAAAATGGCAGCTCACCCATATGAGGGAGAGTTATTTGATCCCAGTCCTTTTTTAGACTTCTAAAACAGTATGTGAGGCTCTGTACACTTGATACTAAATGATCTGGTATAGGCTGCAGACAAAACAAATTCTGTTCTAAGCACTCTAATGCATGAACTGCAGTCTGCAGACTAAATTGACAGTACTGTACTGTACAATCTTTTGCAGATATACAAATATGCCGTAACGCAGCTGGTCTGTGTTTGAACACATGCAACTTTAAGAGTATAGGGTATTTGTATGATTATTTCTACATAGTTACAATCGTCCGATGATACACTTTATAAAAATAGTTTATTTGCGCCACAGCTTCATATGCTTATTAAATAATTTCGCAAAACACACGTAACGTATCTGTATCAAAATTTTGGAAAAGTGTCAGGTCACTGTTAAAATTGTCTTTAATTGGAAATAAACTGCTTTCTCTGTCCAATTATTTACCAGAAATGCTAACTTAGTTTATTCAATAAGTCAAAATGACCATGAAATGATGGAAATACGTTTTCATCCATCTTCCATTTTGACATATTTGTAGCGTAACGTATCTGTTGCCAAAATCGTCGACACAGTCTCACCCAATGAACAGGACATAAAATTTGAGTTACAATCAAGTAATCGCTGATATGTATTAAGGTAACTCTTTCTACATTGTTGCCAGAATTCGGGCTCCATATAGCATTTATGACGCTCAGAATGTTTGCAAAAGACTTTTAATTATGTGTTAGATTAGACATTACTTATGCTAGGGTGTAATACTTAGTGTTAAGCAAATACTAATTTATTCATTTTACAAGAACATCAGTGTGCCGACAGCATTTTTTCCGTTTTGTTCCTCTATCTGTAGAATAATCGTTCCTTCTCTATGATAATGCATGTATAAATCCTAGCGCTTCTACTCACATGTCGCTTTGCCAACTTCATATAATATCGAGAAACTGAAACATAAAGCGGCGTCACAGCGTTATGTGGTAGATATGTAGTCTTTAAAATAATCTGTTTTGATCATGTAACCTAATATAGAGTTGTCTTCTATGAAAATTTGTTTTGACAAAATTCTGAAATCGATATTAAAATGATCGTGATTGCTCAGTTACATCTTTTTCGAGGAACGTAGGTTTTGTTGTAATGGCATATATTCAATTTCACATTACCAATATATACGGACTTTCCACTGTAGGCGTACTAGGAAAGTGAATTAAGTACATACAGGGTGTTAAAAAAGTTCGTTCTCAAAATTCGAATTTATACTCAATTCTATTTGATTTATGTACGTAGGGAACACTTTTAATTACTTACTCGAATAGCTACATTTCATGCCAGAACTATTAGAACAAAGGTAGAACCCTCTGGAATTAACTTGAAAATCTTACATTCTTCTGACGTCAGACTAAAAAAACTATTGAAAGAGAAACATTGAGAACGAATTTGTTAACACCCTGTACATTTAAGCATGTGTTAAAGCACACGTTAACATGTTTAAACCGGGCTAATAAAGGTACACTGTACAGGCTCGGTCAATTTTAATCCCCTACTTCCGAATTTCATCATACATGTACTTTACTAGAAAACGGTGTTTGTTCTGTTTCTAAGCTCTAAAACGCAGTTATCTAGTAAGACCTTCGTGTCCTGCTTTTATGTTTGGTGTGGCATTCCCTGTCCCTGTTACTATCTAACCACAATAGGTCTAGTTTTTAAATTGTTTTAGCTCTTACTGAACAGAAACGTATGCGATAGTAATGCGCACGTTAACATGTGTAAACAATAAACAAGGTCGTGCTAAAGAAATTACCAAATACATGTATAAAGAAAATGAATGCAGTTGGCGTTGAATAAACTACTATTTTAGCACATTTTCTATCAGTCTGAACTAAGTACAGAATGCTGTTGTCTAAAACACTTACAACAATGATATTGTTATAAGGACATTATCGCATCAGGGTTTTTTAGGTAAATCATTGCTACATTTTTTTATTATAATTTCTTCTAAACAGAAGCTTTAGGGCATACATCCAACCATGCGTTATAGTAAACATGTGTTAAATACCGAAATAGTCTAAACGTCTAGACGTGTTGATATCGCTTCATCAGTTTAGTGTGTGTTAATTATTGCTACGTCTGGTTTTAGTGCTGCTTAATTGCCCATAATGTTCTGTATTTTTAAGGTCTCGAGAGCGTTTCAATTATGAATTTGTCAAAATACCGGTATGGTTCAAATGACATTATCCAAGATGGATAAAATGTTGGCACGGGTCAAAGGTACTTTATATGTTTTTTGCGTTATATGTAATTTATTATTTGGCAAAACAAAGTCTCACAAAATAATATAAATCTCGATCAGACTCAAACTCACACATTTCTGCTTTTGCTATTGTTTAAAAGTATGTGTCAAGTTATGCAGTTATTTGTGCTTTGAAAAGTACAAAATACCTAAACATCTTCTACATGTAGGTAACAGTTTCAAAACCTTCTTAAAAAAGGGAGTAATTGTATTTGAGAGTGATCTTAAAGATTCGGAATGAAAATAAAAAAAACGTATCATAACTGTTTAGCACATTATTTCGATAAAGATTCGTAAACAAATGTATTTGTCTTTGAAATTTAAGGGAAATGTCTATAGTGTTTTTTCTGTGCAAGAAAGTTTATATTTGAACATATTTCTGTATTAGTAATAACATACTTTTGAGGTTGAGTTTGATCTTGATCACCAGTTCTTCGTGAGAACGGGACAATGCTAAATGTTCGAGACGAATTCATTCCTGGTGCTAACCACCCCCACGAGACTGTGACGATATTATTTGAGTAGAAACCAGCTTCAATTTGTATGCTGAGTATCTAGCAACTTTTAGGGAATTGCCCTTACCATTTTTATTTCGTTTTGTCTATGGAGCGGCGTTTGATCGAACCCGCAGGTCTCCAGACTCTCTCAACACAAGCTCTACCTCTATGCTTTCAAACAAATTATATTCAGTCAGACAGGGATGGCAGCACTCAACTTAACCAACCGATAACATAATTTTGGTTTTGCTTTTTCTGTTTAGCGCTGCTTATCCAGTAATATTTATTATACTCATTGTTTTCGTATCCTCACTCGACAGACTGTGTATCAAAATGTAGGAAGCATGGCCATTGTAACGGAATAAGTAATACCCGGAACGAAAACATATGTTAGTGGAAGAGTAAGATATAGTTGATAAACTATTCCTGACCTGCTGGCCAATAGCTCCTCGTATATAAAACACGGATGACAAAGAGATCAACGAAAATCTGTGAAGGAAACACTCAAAACCACATTCCACAATTGCAAGGCACAATGCCCAAGACAAATTCGAACGAGAACATGAACCAAACCGATGAAAGTCATAGTTTAAGCTGCCAAATATTCAAAAGTTCAAGCCCCAGCCGTCAAACAGCTGAAAGACATAGTTTCAGCGATAATGCAGCTGTATTCCCAACGATATTAGTTCATCGCGGCGTTTCCAGAGATCAGGTCATACGCACATACTCGTATATGGGACAAAAATAAAGTTTTAACGATTACATGTACAACTGAATAAATGCCTGGTATTATCATTTCAATCACAATCAATCATATATGGGAATACAGAAAATAAGATGCTTGTCTTTTTCCAAAGAAGATCAATCCTACACATCGAATATACAGAAAATAGAATATCATAACTTGACATATACATTGGAGGTGATTTATGGAAAGATTTATCAGTCCGTCCCTTTGGCGCAACAAAGTTGTATCTCTCTATACACTTTATAGGGAGATACAACCTTGTTGCGCCAAAGGGACGAGTCGTTTATAGAACAACAAATAAACACCACAACAACCAATGAAAATCGCAATGTACTTGTGGTCTTTAAATTTATCTTTGAGGTTTGTTATTTTGTGTCATTTGTTCTCTACTGGTTTGGTTGATGCTGCCTTTCATGGATGTCCGTTTTGTTATTACATGTTTGTGATCTGTACCTCTTAAGGTTTATGTGTCTATAATAGGAAGTCCTTGAGGTATAAACTTTATTTTACGATTTAACATGAACATTTTGCTCAATTAACAATATTAAAAATATTGATTTGATAAAAAATGACTACAAACATGGATCGGTAAATTGGGTGCTTTAATATAATAGTCAAACTCATTTACTATATAACTTCGGTCAGGTAAACCACCATAAGTACATCATATCGGTGAGGGTGGTGTTGTTATCAGATAATTAAGCTCATTTACTGCGAAATCTCGGTCAGGGAAACCACAAATAGTATAATATATGGGTGATGTTGGTTCTTTTATAAAATAATTAAGCTCATTGACGGCGTAACCTCGGCCAGAGAAACCACCAACTTATGAATAGTATATTATATGGCTGCTGTTGGTTCTTTTATAAATACGGTAATTAAACTCATTCAAGGCGTCTTTTTTGTCACGAAAACCATCTCTATATAGTACATTATATTGCTGATATAATTCAATGGTTGAAGGTATTAATCCGAACGTGATTGCTTTGTTCGGTATCTGCAAAATGCGCGTATAGAAATTAAGAATTAACGATTCTATCACGCGTATGAAGTTATTCCACACGCACATTTACAGATAATGAATATGATTGCATCGCTTGTAGCAGCAATTAATTTGAAGTCGTCGCTTCTGTTTTATTATTTAGCATATTCCTAACATCGATTGCATGCATGGCTTCTGGAAATCTACGAGTTTCTTGCACATGGCTTTGTTATAATTGGTGATTTCAATGTTCTGACAACATACATTCGACTCCAATATTACACCGCTTAGCTTAATGTTAATACGAACAAAATACCAGACGGTACTTATAACATATTGTTATTGTCGTATAAACAGCTGAGCACGATACCTTTTTCGATGGTATATTCAGTGATAGGGTAGTTGACGACTTAAATGTAAGCAAATACGTTTAGTTCATTTAACTAAAGTCATTGCAATGAATTGAACCAAATGAATATAGTATAATGTTATATGCAATAAGAACGCCTACAAAGTTCTATCTCTTTGAGCTGCATATACGATTACATAAATGTTAATGCATGTACGTGTCACTGCAACAGCAATTAAAGCGACCACATTGGTTGATAAAGACGGTAATGATTGCGTGGTGGTGAAGGTGATAATAGTACTAATATGATACAAGTAACGTTTTGAAATTGAAACAACAAAGTCGTGTGTTCCTGCATTTCGTGTTGGTAGCATTTAGATATAACACAATCACCATTAAACTAAATACATGATATTTGTTTGGAATAATAACATATTTTTTATCTTTCGTCAAAAAGTGTCTAATTAAAAGCAAGTTAATTATATGTTGGCATAGACGTCTGAGTGCAAGAAAAAACTAACATGACTGATCTCCGTATAATACAACAATAGACTGACATAAAATAAACATTCGACATGCTACCGAAGCGTGGGTGGTTGACAGATATATATATCAGTCTATCGGTGGTTTTCTAAAAGATCAGACTTTGACTTTCATAATTTGTATTAGTCACAATCGATCTCCGATTGACTTCCGCTTATGTCTAGACATTTTGATGGACAATTCCGATCGGAAATTGGCAATCGCCGTCCACTATTGTAAGGCCATTATGAATCAATGTTGGGGACGGGTCGGTTGCAATAAAATGTTGGAATATTATTATGCTGAACAATAAACAGTCAGAGTGCGATGCGGTTGAGCATAAATACACCGAAGAGAAATTTGTATATGAATTGTGAGTGCTGACCATTATCGTTGCTATGTGTGTTCCTCCTTATAATTTGTATTTGTCACACAACTCTTACACCGGTAATTTGTGAATGCCATCGCGACAGGCTGATGTAATAGGCTGTAGAGCTTTAGCTTTATTTCGTGTTTGTCTTTTACGCCGTTCGTTCACAGTTGTGTCTGTTCAGTCCTCCCTAGCCGATGTGTTATTTACTGTCCCTACGCCTACTACCGATACTTTGTTTAATCTGCACTTCAGTGGAGGGGTAACAGTGATCTTCCCTGTGATCATAATTATGATGAAGAACCATTTATGTACAACGTGTATCACCGTCGGGCATCCCCACTTTTCCGTTAAGGACGGGTGATTCTGGTCCAACATGTACATTATGACCGGTGCCTCGAAGACGAGTACACTCGCCGGGTGCCAGGTTAATTGTAACACTGCATTTGTACGACAGTGATGTTAGAATTGTAATTGTGCTTATTAACGTATTATAGTAACATAGCCTGATGGTTATAGTGATTGATTTATTTCATGCGAATCCCACATAGTACAATCTAGCAATATAAGACATCTTTAATTGCAATGCTACATGAACAAATAGACCTATTCATACAATTGTTTCAACATTTGTGTTCAAATAAAACAGAACGCAACGCTCACATTATTCTAACGAGACAGTAGTGACATTTAATACATATTCGTTCGGGTGACATTTAAGCCTACGTGAGAACAATTTATACAATTTACGAAGCCATATTGTCAGAGTAGGTATCTTTTCGTCCATGTCTATTTCGGTATAAGCATGTATGTTACTTTGTATTGTTTATATGTACTGGGGCTATGTCTACACATTACCAAATAATGTCGAGCAATGTCACAGAGATGGCTATTATATGATTATTTATAACATTTGTATGACTGCTTGTATCAAATTGAGTAAATTGTAACCTCATTTATGATATATTCACGACCATACTCTTTACAGACTGTGATTCTTTGCACGAACTTAACCTGTACAGAATACACTGCATTTATTCCAAATTGTGTCTCTCTCGCTTTCATATACATTTAAATAATGACATCCCTCTTAGTATAGTTTAAACATATTCTATTTCACATACGTTGACAATATATTATATACAAACCATACAGGAATGAGATCTAATCGGAAGCATTCAGAAGCTTGTTGAGATTATTTCTCGTAACAACAACGTATTCGTTTCGATGAAATCGCCTTTTTGTTCAGTTGTTCTACACAAATATGAGTATTTATATACATGTATATTCTAGTATTATTCAAACTTACACCGCCTTACAAAAGTTACTAGTATAATGCCAAACGATTTACATTCACGACCATTCAGACTCGGTTTTGTAATTCATATCCGAAGTCAATCACATATCAACGTTCATTGAAATAAACATTTAAGGTACATGTAGTTAACATAACCTGAATGGCGAAATGCTTAACATGATGTCTACCCATATACGTCTATGGTAGAGCTCTGTTTGCCAACATCCCTTTTCGCATTTAGGTCCGTAATAGGTTGTTAGAATTCACTGATGATTTTCATTTCAATGATGAGGTCATTGGGCACCTTCTGTGTTAATGTGGGCGCTATTAATTTAATGTTTCATGTATTCCATTATTGTTCGGGTTCATTGTGTGGCTTGTACTTATGTATGTAAATGTTCTTTGTTGTACGTTTCTTTTTGTATCCGTCTTGCTCTGCTGTATCTGTTTGTGTCTGATGCCTTCCATGTCGGATTAGTTGCTACATGTATCTTATTTCTTATCCGATTATGTATCCCGTAGTGTTTCTCCACTTTGTTGATTGTGTGTGTCCCTGATATAAATTCACCAATATATCAGAACTGAATTATTCAATAACAAATGCAAACAAGTGCAGACTTTTTCTGCATATTATCCTCCTGGGAGTTAAGTCGTAATCATAATCTATCTCCGTCACTCCATTATAAGACTCTTTGATGCATATCAGTTGACGAACATGTAATATATCCTTAAGGAAAAGTATCTAAATTGTTACGTTCTATCATTATATTTAGACTAAGGTTTATACTTCCTGCTCATTGGGGATTGGGGTTGTTTCTCCGAATTTTCTCTCACGGGTGTAATCAAACAATTGCTTGTGTGAAGCGTACGCTAATCTTTGTTCTGCTAACTACATGCATTGCCTATGTAGTTTGGTAGTGATTACTGGCTACGTGGGGTGTCCCAGAATAGCGTATAATCACGTTATAGCATGAGAACTATCAATTATTGTATGTCGAAATTATAATAAACCTTTAGAGAATTTATTTTTTGACAAACTAGAAAAATTTCATTACATATTATCTAAAAACCTACAAATTATGTACATTTTACGAACGCCGGATGAAGTCAGTCGCGTCACAGAACGTCAACGTCAACACTCGCCTACGACGTCATGCTATCACAGTTCTCCAAAGTACTTCCCTTCGTGAGCAACACACTTTCAATATTATATACCGATGTTGTAATAAACCATTTGAGAATGTATTTCTTTACATACTATCAAAATGTCATTTATCGCTTTTTAAAATTGACAACTTGAGTTGACGATTTGTTTAGGTAGTGTTGGAAACAATCTGACGTAAGTGTTTGCTCAGCTCGGTCGCTCTGTTCTACTTCTTTCCCCTGTCTTCCTTTGCCAAACAGAACCACTGTAGCAAATAAAAACAGCTGCATAATTACGCTGCTGTATTGTGCAGTTGTTTCTTAGTGTTATACTACGCTACTCACGGTATAGCGCAATGCATAGAAATCGACGATCGCTCGATAACGTTTTTGATACTCAGATCATAACAACGTTGTTATATTACGTCATAAACCCGCCATACACGACGTCGTTACCACGAAACGACACACAGCAACTAGCCAAAATATGCCAATTACGCTTATATAGCTTTTGTCTGGATGTGACAAATAGTACTTAAGTATTATTGCCATTAAATATTTGAATTCAATTCTGAAATATATACTTTTTTCTGCTGACGCACTGCCGTTACCATGGGTTACAAATTCTTCTATTTATCATATGCAACGTATGCTGATATACAATAAATTCCTCAAATATATGTGGAATAGTTGTAGAAATGCACATGCAGAATTTCAAAGCTGTGTCATCATGCTGGAGTAAATCAATCAAGAATTATACGCTATTCTGGGACACCCCACGTATTTGTATACAATACATACTCGCCCTGACCTGAGAACTGACCCTTGTGATACCGGTCGATCCCGTATATTATATTTGATTCTGGATTATTTGGTGCTGCTGTCAATGCATCGCTGAATGCAGACGCCTAATCCAGTGATACTTGGGGTGGATTATATTGACATAGTACAACTATATTTCTGAAATATGTGTTTCGTAGATCTTCGAATGTTCTATAGTAATACAGTAATACTTATACTTGTGTAGTATATAAATACTAAAATAGAAATAAATATTTTTAAAATGGCCTTGAGACGTTTTTAGTTGACGTTTAATTGTTCTGAAATTATTAGGCGGACTGGTGAATATAAAATAAATTATGATCTCGTATATTACACTGTTGTTTTCTACAGATTATAATTGATTCTAGTAATTTGATATTGATGGAACTTATAGCTTCAACTAATACACGAGAACGTAATTTAGCATTACACGGTAACAACAGAGCTCGAAAAGCATCAAGGGGACACACAAACGAAATAATCACAGACCAATAGCAAAGTCATTCCTTTGTATTTCATTAGGATCAATTGCCATCCTAGTATGATACAGTATATTAATTGGATTGAACATTGAATTTAGGAACTCACATAGACGTTAACATGAATTGTATATCATTCAGGATCTTAACATATAAATACTGGTTATAATAATGAGCATTCTAACAAAACCAGCAGTTTCATCTATACAAACATAATAGAGGAAATCGAGGTGTGCATGAATTACCGTTAAAACACAGATATGGCAAACAACTAAAACGCGTTCGTAGGAAGACGATATTGCAGCGTTTACTATAATCTAGAAGTCTTAATGTCTAGCCAAAATTAATGTCGAGTATTGACTATGTTATAATCGAAATAAGGAAGTTGCACCTGTGTATGCAATCGTGATTTAATAACTTCGCATCCGAACTCATGGCCGCGCTTTATTTTACGATACCGGTACATATTAGTTGTTCATAAATAAAGTTAGCAACATTTCCAATGTCAATTTCCGCAACTTTATGAGTAAAAACATAGATGATTACATTCAGCTAAGTGTTCACAAAATACACCAACTAGAACCGTGGTATATCAATGCCTAGACACCTTTAACAACGATATGCTTTGATCGGATTATTGTAAATTATCATACAATCATCATTCCATCCTAGGCGCTTCCCAAAACACGCCTGGGGAAATTGCCCACATCTGTGCTTAACCTAAATGAAGCGGTATTAGATACATGCATATTTGCATCCAATAAACATTTGATAAGGTTCTGTTAAACATGTTGCGCAACCGAAACATACAGCTCATTCATTGTATTACTTCATGAATTGCATGCAAACAAATATTTGCTACTGTGTAATTTTGTTAAACTACATGATTGTTCATTTTGTAAATTTGTATGCCCTTTCGCAATTTGTAGTCTAGCATAAGGCTGCTTCGTTTCTTTCAAAAATATTGTACATTGTTACAGTTGAGTGTTGCTTTGTATGTTGTGTTTGCGGAATGTAGTTGTCCTTGTCTACTGGATATGTAATTGCTAAGGCTGACGCGTATCGCTCCAATATTCGAATGTGTCAACTTACATTAAACATATCGACAATCTTCAACGTCACTAGTTCACACCACTGCAGTTAACTTTAACACGCACTAACACTGAGCTACTACATGTAGTGTTACTTGCACTGTATATGTTTATAATAATTCGGTTAGCCATCAAGCTAAAGCATTAACGTATTATATACTTTCTTCTAACAATATTTTGGGAATTATACGGGTATTTACCATACAATGTATGCATTTATCGAGAACGTACGCATATCTTTAAGCAATAGGTGGCATTACTTGAGTGCATATTTAGAAAAGAAGCCGAGTTATGTTCAATGTATAGCGGCGTTTAAGTAATGATATGGCTGTTAATTTAAATTACTAGAGGCCATTAGGATATCCTTTATTTAAATTGTCTATATACGACAACTAGTTATTAAAGTTGATGCATTACTGATATTATTGTGAATAGCACCACACGAATACTTATGACGTCGGAACTGTAAACTATTGCTTGTATGTATAAAGTGTTCGCAAAATGATTGTTGCCACTGTGCATTTTTATTAAACTGTGTTCTGTTTGTATGTGTACGTCATTTTGCAATTTGAGTTTTTCAGCATACGACTGATTCGTGTGCGTCCTTGTGCAAATTTGTATGTCAGTATTATACTGTTTCGTGTCTTTCTAAGGGTTTGTATACTCTTTCTGGGAGTTACTTTGTTTGTTTAGTATGCGGTGCGCTGCGGTCTTTGTGATTTGCTGGCTGTTTTCAGTTTAAGTTTATTTTGTTGGCATCAGCAAATTATTCATGTACGTCGCCTTAAACACTAGACTAGACGGTGGGTAAATTAACAGTAGAGCATGTACTAAATTATGAAATAAACAATATAAACAAAATGGCATAGCAAAAAACCTTGTACAAAGAATACAACATGTCAATTAATATAAACAAATTGGTAGGAATATTCCGGTTGTGTTTGTCTGTATGATGCGTATCGCAACCGTGAACGTACTCCAAACATTACAGATGTTCTCATTCTTCAAAGTTGGTGGTCATTGACCAATTTGGTTGGGAAAATAACCGGATTGACTGAAGTCAAACTGCAAATCTAAAACAGGTTAGCCGCTCTTTAGGATGATATTACAATATATTTTCTGGTGTTTAATATCAACGAATTAATTTCATTATAATTGTCATATTGATAAAAGCCCCTTTTTATTATATACTTTTGTTGACATATGTTCTGTTGACATACACTAGTATAATGTCAATGTCAATTCCTCATTAATTTTCGGTGTCATAAAATGACGTGCTAAATTAAATACACGAATAGTTTATTCATTATATAAAATGGAATCATCGGTATTCTGGATTATGCATACGAAAGCCTCCAGATAGCTAACCAGGGCTGGGACGATAGAAGAACAAGACGATTTCTAATTAAACGTTTACTTCTGTTTTCGTTCCAACTTGATGGTAAAATACTGGAAATAAATCAAAAAATAAAAGTATAATACTGTACGTGACTAGACAGAATACTTATTATGACCAAGAAGTATATCGAAATTGAGCTCTTAAACACTAACACTTCATGACTAGACATATCAATGCTTATCGTGTCAGAAAAACTTTAAATATACGGGCTTACGAAGACACTTATTAATGAGTAATAGATACTGTTACTAAGAAAAAGTGCACAAAATTCTATACTAAATCTGAACTAAGGCAATCTTGAAAAACAAGAAATTATAATAAAGCTAGGTACGAGAATGACAGAGTGCGAATGATTCGCCCCAAACTAAAATGACGGGATTGTATAGTCCCACAACGATAATGTGTTGTTTACAAACATGTCTATTTATAGCAAAAGATTATTCCAAATCAAAACATAGGGACCAATAAATGAATAAGACATTATATCTACATCAACAATGTATTCTCCTGTGGTTGCTCAGTGGTAAGACACACGACATTTACTCATATTTGAATGTTTTACCTTTGTGCGTTCGACCCCCAGTCGCGGCTTCTTTTTTGTCTATTTTATGATCAAGTAGTTATAAATTATAAGTATACTAATTATTATACATGATAAAGCCGATGTCATTTTATTGTTCAATTGAATATATTATTAAATATGTGCATGCATTATATGATTGTATGGGCACTAAAATGAGTATAAAAATGTAATACTACTTGTGAAATAGAAAATATTGAGATGGACAATAAAATAAAACCCTTCATTAAATAAAATCCCTAAATCTAAAAGATAAAAAGCATTACCAAAATAAAAAGTATATTTTCATGAACATATTTCTATAAAAAAAAAAAATTATTTTAAAAACTTTTATTGCTAATGGTATTCGAACTCAGAATCAACGAAGTGAACTAAAGTTGAATGTCAGGTACATTCTGCTTAGCGCACTGAGCCATCGGGACATCTGATCGGTTGGAGAAAAATAAAACGTTTTATTACTGTCAAGTCAATTAAATATAACACGTAACCCGTTATCAAAACATGGATGAGCCCAAACATTTGCGCGGGAATCACATTATCGTTGTGGGACTATACACAGTAGGAGTGAAGACACCAAAATATACTATTGTAAACATGTAGGGAATTATACAAAATAGAGAAAACGACCAAAACTTACAACATAATCGGCCAAGACTATACAATAAACGAAATACATTGCAAATATTGTCAAGAAACGCCATGCCGAGTAACGAAACGAGAACGAGGCTATAACAGCGCAAAGCGGTTTCAGTAGCGACAAGTAACGAGCGGAAAGTAAAGAGACGAAGCACCTTCCGAAAGGGTCCTAGGTAGAGAACACCAAACATCACAATCGGAACGAACAAAACATAACGATACAAAAGTGTACATAATTTAAGACGGAACAAATCTGGGCATTGCTAGGTTTTGAACGCACAGTGAATTGTATACTTTTTCATAATAAGACTCACAATAAATCGGTGTTACTGTGCAAGTACAATCTTAAAAAAACTGTGTATATTTATTTTTATATTTGTAATGAAATATTATATATTGTCTATACATGGTAGACACACAATGTAATCTGCTATAAAATATCAGTGTTTACTAAACATTATTCATTTAACTAAGAAAACTGCAATTAAACACCGCATGGCGATGCCCGACCATTGGAAAATTGCTGATATTGTAAGAGCTCATTCAAACATGACGCCGCCGATTTTTATCCACTAAATACCCCAGGGCACCATTGGGCACATCGATGCAGGTACATCTACTACATTGTTAAAATGGACTTCATGTTTGGTCATCAGTTTATACACCGACTAAAGTAATACTTATATGGTTTTGTATTTGTTATTACGTTTGTGTAACCTTGATAAAATACAGCATTCATCACGGATGTTGGTATATTGGTGTAGTGCAAACGAGATGCAGAATACAATAGTTCACCGTATGTGCATGCGCGATTAACGGTCCTAGAAAGTGGTAAGTTTGTTCACGCGAAGAAAGTGCCATTTACGATAGAAAGGGTTAGTCTGACATATGCAATGACGATTGACTGTAGCACTCTTCCTTACAACTACTGCGTCTCAAACGGATAGTTGACGTCATTATTGTTCATTACTGTTCATTATCGTTGTAAGCTTTTTCGTACTTCACCTCCTGCTACTTTTGTATAATTTTCTTTTACATATGTACTTGCAAATTGTCTGATGGTCATTTTGGTTAAAATGGCAATCTTACTTATATTTATAGCTATGCTGTTGCTGAGATATACTATGTGAGCATTTGTTTTATTCATTGCCACCCTTTCTATGATCACATTGGCTAAAACTATCGTATTATAATCATGTTATGGAAAGTGACCCGCATGAATAGGTGGCTAAATGTCTTGCTGAATTATTACATTTATCATAATTGCTGTGCACTATAATTGCATTACTTGTACATGTATTTACTAGAGTAATCAATTATACGATGAATATGAATAGATTCAGTAATAGAATGTATTGTAATATATTCATCAGACACTGAACTGTTACATTAAATTTTGTAGATAGCATAAAATTTTTTTTTCAAAACAAAAACACAACAATATCGATATTCACCAAAGCAACTAGTTCACACTGCTGTAGAATATTGTTACAACCGTGCTAATATCAAATACATTTTATAACATGTCCAATATATTAGGATAATGCTCCAAATAGCACAAAAGCTTAAATTTGTGTATATGATGTATGGTCAACCTTGTGAACTAGTTGCGTTGGTAAATACCAATCCTATGCATGCATGTACTCATATACGCGCGGCTACTATAACATAGCACGCTAAAGACTGTTTATTAAGTGATTATTTTTTTATTTCAGTACATACTAATTATACATGTTGAATGAGAGACTCCGTGTACTTGCTGACATTGTGGGAATGGAAATGTTCACAGCAAAGCATAGAATGCATTCGTGCGCGGGTTATTATGAAAGAAAATGTCAACATGCTAAGACTATTTTGTTGCAATTGCGCGAACTAAATAAGGAAAAATGTCGCACAACAACATAAGCTAATTTACTCAATATATTCTAACAGTTATATTTATTGGTTTAGGACACCTGAAACATGTCCGTCAAATCATAAAAGTCACACTATCTGTCAGACCTAAAACGTTAGATGATAGGCAAGTGCTCAGTTTCAAGCCAATAAAATGTCATGCAAGTCCGAGAAGGGCGGAAATTAAGAGAAGGTGTAAGACCGTGTAGAGAATGTGTAAGACTGTATGAGAAAAGAGTATGAGTGAAATTACTAAAATACTCAACGAAAAGTACCACTTAAAAATATTAAACTTTACAAAAAAAGTTGTTTGGCTCATTTGAAATCTGGGTTTAAAATACGTCGGAATTTCAAATACGACATTATCACAACCACTACGTTACAATACGAATTGGTACCGTTGATTTTAGGAACTTTTTAATAGCAAAGCCAAGGTTAAGATATTTAAATCAGGAGATGGATACATATTTCACGAATTAAAAATGTTTGTTAGTGCTTCTTTGTCATTTGTGTTCCTGGTTTGTTATGTACCAATTAAATTATATTTCCCCAAAGTGAATATTGTAATTACAATATAAGCTCATGTGACAAAGTTTGTTTTACTAACAAAATACCGACATTCTTAATACATTTTACACATTTATCTTAATGCCACTTCCATACATTGACTTTGAGAGGCTTAGCGTTGTGTGACACATGTGGTAAGCTGAAAAGTCTTTACAACAAAAGCATCCAACGTACTTACATACGATGTGTGCAAAACCGATTATTGTTTCATGATTTGCATGAGAGTATATATTGTTCTTGCACGTAGTCTTTGGTTCGAAAATCAAACAGTGGTGTATTTGGTTTGAGGATTTTATCAGTTTAAATCATTATACATGTACCGGAGGTAGCATCAGTTTGTTTACTGTAATTGTAGTTGAATGTATTTTGTTTACATGTACGTAGGAAACATCTTACAGTTTAGAAATTTAGAATCCAAGTATATTTATCGGAAGCTCGGTACTGTATTCTGTTGACTATCTGGGTATTATGATACTAGTATATTTTATAAAATTATCATATATTTATCTGCAATAAAGTGAACATTCGGATGTATGGCTAGCAAAGTGACTGAAATATCATTCCAAATCTGACAAGTTTGACATTTAAGATAAACCAGATGTTTTATGTTATCATCATCAAAGCAACAAATAGCATGTAAAATGAAAAAGAACATGTGAGAACAAATTTGACAGGGAAAACAGTATTCAACAGAAACAGTTCAGCATGAATATGGCCCGGTCAAAATATATCAGGAAAATTGGCAATCATATAAAGTGTTCACGCAAATGTATGAAATACGCAAGCATCGGATCTAATACGTACCATTCAAAATGACATGGCGTGTATAGTGTAAAGTTGTGCTGTCTTCTTCATCGCACAATGACATAGGAAGCATAGTGGTTACCGATCACTAAGTATATCAGACGTTTATATTATTTACGACATGTCAACAATACCTCACACCTGCATTACTTAATATATGTAAATTGGTTGAGCAAGATGTAAAATACACATGTATTGTTATGCTGAAAGATTTGCGCATTTCAAAACTGTATCCCTGCATTTCCAACACAGTACAGTCTATTTCCTACGCAAGGAAATGACATGCTCTCGACATAAAGCAATGTCCAGTCTGGGGTTAAGGACAAGTTATTTCCTGTTCAAAAGGTTATCATTTATGTTCGATTAATTGACATCTTTATGTCCAGACAATACCACCAGACTATATATTCCCGAATTGTCCTCAACAATGATTGACCTGTGGTTATCGTGAATAATATGGTTTTAGTTAACGTTTTCGATTAATTACTTGCAAGGTGCAATTGTCTCGTATTTCTTCGATTCAGACGGCATATAATTAAACTAATTAGTGCACGTTCCTTCCTACCCCTTGCATTCTATTAATAACGTTAGCATTGCTCTGTGGCAATCACGATGAAGTTCCTTTAAGTCGCCCCGCAATCATTGGGTTATTGTTATCTGCAATTGTCTTGAAATGATAACTGTGGCATTCCGTTGATTTAGAAGAGATATCATTAGTTTCTTGTCCTTCCATGTCATCAATAACACAATCAGTGTTCTATTGCTATCGGTATGTCGTTCCCACTTGACCTATGATAATGCGCAGTTATCTGTGAATAACCCACATTGTTTACCATTTAGTTAATTTCATCACAACTCATTATAACTCATAGTCATTTCCATTTGTTTACTGTATTTAATTAAATGATACAGTCTGTAATATATGAAGATCGCGTTGTTGCATAGGGAAGAGAACGCCATTTTATATGATTAACAATGTATATTACATATAGCGTCAGCCATTTAAATAAAATCACCATTAACATGGCTTCTTCGGTCGGTTTGGTTTTATATCCTACTTGAACGTGGTAAGGTTGTATTTAATTTATTCCTAAAGCCACAGTATATGGTCGTGAAGATGTTAATTCGACAAAACGTATTTCCTTAAAATGGAACATGGACAGTCGTTTATTCGGTTTAACTCAATTTAGAACAAGAACAACAAAACAAGTTTAGACAGGCGAATGCGATTATGGTTAATGTTGTATAATTGATGTTAACCAGAACATTTTTGAGTCTGATGAAACATTACGGGATTCTGTTTATCATGTCTTGCACTTTCGAAACCACTGTTGCTTTATAAATCATTTCAAATAAGGTAATAATTAATTCCACAATGATGTACTATGACCATTAAGCGCTAAACTATTAAGTAAGTAGTTAGTTTATCAACAAAGAGAAACAGAAAATTAGACATTGAAAGCAAAACACGACAGAAACAGCAGAGCTTGATGTATTTGGCAGAGCACAGAAGACAGTCACAAAAAGTAGAAAGCACCACAATGAGAAAGGCAGTAATACTTTTAAAACAGGTAAATATTCCTTCTTGCATGTGTCCATGTCGCCAGACAATGGTGCATGATAAATAAATATTTATTGACGGATAAATAATTTTATGTAGGGTTTTATATGCCATGGAGACGGTTTTTAGAATTTTATGTACGTCCCATAACGGATTAAACACCATATATTATTTCACTAGGTGTCACTCAGTTGTCCACCATGTACAACTATGTACAACGATTGATGTTCGTAGGTTCAGGCCTTCCGGAGATTATGGATGGACACACTACTAAAACAATTATGTCAAATACGTTAATTAATTTATATATAAGTTTATATGGTCAAACGCTCTATATAGGACTAAATATGGGTTTTATATAGTAAAATGTGGATTTGTATAACATGTTATATTGATATTTTGTTACAATATATATTCTGAGTTGTTTATTATGCAGTAACTAGTAAGTCAGTTTATAGTTTATAATATGTAAAAATAAATTCGCTAATTTCTCTTAGAACGTTTTAAGAGATTTGCTAAATTTATGTTATATCGTTTTGTAAAGAAGTAGGATTTTGTTCAATATTCTCTTAGAATGTTCTAGGAGATTCACCCATTTTCTTTAAGAATGTTAAAAATGTATTGGTTAATTTTCTCTGAGAATGTTCTATGAGATTTGTTGATTTTGTCTCATACGTGTTTAAAATTAGGACGAATTTTGTTCAATTTTCTCTTAGAACGAGTAGAGATTCAGTTATTTTCTTTGAAAATGTAATTAATGTTTTGGTCAATTTGTGAGAGATTTGTTGATTTTCTCCTTAAATGTTCAATATTATTTCATTTTCTATGAGAACGTTCTAAGATATAGGTAATATACTTTGATAATGTAAACGTGTATTGGTTAATTGTCTCTTATAACGTTCTATTAGATTTGGTTATTTTGTTTTGAGAATGTAATTTAAATACATTGGTCAATTTCTTTTAAAGCGTTCTAAGAGATTTTGTTGTTAAATGTTTTATAGTTTGAACTAATGTTTTTCTTAGAACGTTTTAGAAGCACGGGGCATTATACATTTATGAGTTCTATACTATCTGGTCAATTTCTCTTAGAACGTTCTAAGAGTCATGCATGTTATTATATTTGTTTATGTCATTTCATTTATAATTTGGAAAATATATTGAAAATAAATATAGTTATAAAAATATTGTGTTCATTGTCTATTTTCTATTTCATTTTAACATGCGAAATATAGCTACTTTTCTTATAAAATTGAACACTCTGGATAAATGCTGAAGTTTTAAGTACAACGTGTTTGTTTATAAACGTTTTTTGTGTGTTCTATTCTACGACACCGACAGCAAGTGTGAAGCACGAAATCAAGTTAATGTTAATATTATTTATGAAACAGTTCTCATATGCCAATGATAATCAACAAAACAACTACAACTTGAGACATCTTGAATCTTAGCATCCTTTATTCCCATAATGAACTTGTATACACAATAATGTCTGCCCAGAAAAACACATTGACTATTCAATAGGATAATTGTATATTTTCGATAGCCAATGGTACTTAAACGTTAATAGTAGTTATGTATTTACCATGTTTTGTAAAATGTGGTTCTTCAATCATTGGTTGCTGTTGTAGAATAACGGTGTAGTTGACCTAACATTATAAGTGACTTCTTTAGCAGAGTGACCACACTATCCTTGTTGTATTGTTCTCAGTCCTAGTCAAATTAGACAAATTAGGCAGAATATTGGTGTAGGTCCTCTCTACATGTTACGTGTGGGAGCTGTCGCTTCTGGGTGCTAGTTTTCGCACAGTAAGTCGGTTTCTATATTCGACTAACACCTTTTTAACATCGTGACGTTCTCATTTCTACGTAATTGTTAGCTCACCTGGCACAGCGTGCCAAGGTGAGTTCTTAGGATCGAGCTATGTCCGTCGTCCTTCGCCGTCCGTCCGTGTCCGTCGTCAACAATGTGTTTAAACAGCATCTCCTAAACCACTTGGTCAATTTCAACCAAACATCACAGGTATGTTTCTTGCTTCAAGCGCTACCGAAGTTGTTCAAAAAGTTCCATTCCATTCAGAACTCCAGTTGCTATGGCAACCATAAAGATATTTTTGAAAATCTTCAAAAACCTTCTTCTCCATAACCAGAAGACCTAGAGCTATAGCATAGTCGAGTGGACCTTTACTGAGAATGTTCAAATCAATGTCCTTGAGTCAAAATACGGGCACGCCCCTGAGGTCACTTGATTTATACACAAGGTGATCCAAACAACATGTCCAACAAACAATGCTTAATAACTTTGCAAATTTTGGTACTATAGTTATTGTTTTGGTATTGTCAGAAAGGATATTGATTCAAGTTTTTGTTGCATATAAAGACGACAGTCATATAATGTCATAGTAACCATGGTAACGCTATCAGCGATGATATTATATTCTTAGAGTTCCAAGATTGAAACGCAGAAATTATACATTTGTACTATAAAGTAGGCAAATAGGCTGCATTTGATATAAGGAAAATTGAAATTCCGAATCTAAAGTCAACGGTATCATTTAAAAAGCAAATTAGAAAGCATTATGTCAAAATTTGAGACACAATGACAATATTTTATTTGACATGGCGGCCACCGGCCCAGAATCAACATATACTATTTTACATATATCTATATCTATGCAGTACATAAGCATAAATGTAACACAATTACATGCATACAAACATATATTTCACACACATTTGAAAACAAGACAACATAATTCAACACATCTTAATTACAATTTCATTTTGATTTATATTACCGCACAACAGAGCGGCACAAATAGCCAATGTCAAACAGCAGACGTCAACATGCGTTTTCTTTCAATAAAACCATAATATACATACATATCAAGGTTTTTTATGATATGCTCATGTCTGTTGCTCATTAATATATTGAATGATTGCATGCATAATCTGTTGTAATACTTTAGTGGAATATATTGAGATCTTAATTGTGATAAGTTTGGACAGACTAATTTTTATAAAATGTATTTCATTTTCCACACCGGAACCGCAGAGTTTACATATACGTTCATGTCTTGGGGTATTTTCGTAACGCACTCTTTCAATACGAAGATCATGTGATGAAGTACGTAAACGAGCTAAAGCACTTCGAAATTTACGTCCATTTAAAACATCTAGATATGTTTAGAACAATAGAGCTTTTGTACATTTAATATGAATACAGTTTAGCACAATCGTGAATAGTTGTGGTCCATTCCTGTAAATACTGGTCAGTCATCTAGTAACGAATTATTTACCAAAAACATTTTCATTTACTACATACTTGTTTTCCCACTAATATCCTATAACATTTGACAACAACAAGATTTTACGCTGGTGACCCAATTCAGTTTACCATGCTCTGACAAATACTATAACATATTGTAACATTTCATTACTAGTCTATCATCAGATAATTTGACTATTCGGCACCAGTATTTGATAACATGCTTTGCAGACAAAATGTACATAGGATGTCGACCACAGTCTCTTAAAACAGCAGCGTTTGTGGTACGCTTATTCACACACATGTAACATTTACAGGCATAGTTAAGGATTATTTCAACAGATGTATGTCTTTGAACACCCCATATTTTAGCACAATCGAATTAAACAGGTACTATTTTTGTGTCAAAAATGTTAAAATAGGTACTACGTGGTAATTGGCCATATTTATACATTTTTGATAACAGGGATAAAAGAACACGTTTAGCCTTACAAGCCTGATCACTCGCCATTCTGAAGAAATATAACTGGTTTGTAAATGTTGTTCCAACATATGAGAAATTGTTAACTTTCCCTAGCACATGTCTATTATATGTCCACCTTTCATGCCTTGATAAACATCCACCTGGTTTAAAAACCAACACTTTGGTTTTGTCAATGTTAACATTGACTAGCATATTGTCACAGAAAGTTTCTAAAAGATTAAGTTGCTTTGGAGACAGATAATGTTATCGGCAGCAATCGCTAAGTCGTCCGCAAACAGGAGACACAATTCTTCCGCAATATCTGGAAACAGCTGTATCCCACGAGAGTCTGACTGTTCATACATTTTTACGAGTTCATTTATGAAAATTACAAATAATATAGGTGACCCCTTGCATCCTTGTTTAAGGCCAGCCTAGAGCTAAGATGTTTTGTATGTAGCATTGTCTTGTAGACTTCTACCAAGTTCATGTAAATCATGACCCCAGGGTCAATATTGGCCTACCCTGGGGGTCAGTTGATTTCAACACCTATTTGACAGTTGAAGTAGATCATTTTTTACCATGACAAATAACTCCCCTTAATTAAATTATACCTTATTGTTACTATACCCAGGTTAGCGATACACGGCCATCATGGCCCTAATGCTTTCAATTAAACCAATTACTGTTCCATTATGCGAGAAATTAAAGCATACAAAGTCCAATGTGTTTTTGTTGAAAGATTAACTTTAATTTCACTCGTGATCACATAACATTAAAGAACAAGGTTCACAAAAGGCTTATGTTGGCCCTGCGATTTTTCAAAAAAATAAAAATACATGTTCCTCTAAATGTGTCCTATAATTCTAATAACTTAACTATACATTTGTATATTTGTAAAATGAGCATTTATTATCCCAATTTCTAAATTGAATGTAATCCGTTGACAAAACTGCAGAAAATACGTCATGTTAAGCCCTAAATGTAATTTTTTGCCATTTTCACTTTGTCTCGCTACAATATTATATTTTGACATACTCAGTTGCATACACATGTATCTTTACACTTAGAGTGTAGCATGAATGCCATCGTAGCTTTAAGGAAGGTTTTACGCCATCAAAAAGTCTAAAAATAACATTATTGTTTTTGTTAAATAGGACATATTAACATAAGATTTGTGGACATATTATGAGGGAAATGGGGATATGTTTGCTTACTGTTTTTTTGACAAAACACCGGACAAAATCAAGCCATAAATAAACCTTGTCCTTTTAACTCGTGGTTACGCCACTCGTGAAAATATGTACGTCATTATCACCGTGTGTAAACTTTGCTTTTTATATTTAATCAGGTTGCAGTAATTTGATCAGGGAGGATTTTTTCCGCTCTTGAAGTTCAATGTATCTTGTTCCTTTATTTATTTTATTGGCAGGGTTGTGAACATACAATGTATTTATTATTTGCTTTCAATGGATTATGGACATTTTTAGTGAAAATAACAGTGAAAATAACAGTGAAATTACGCTTTGCTATTGCCACTGTTTTAGAAGCTGGTTCCAGTATCATGCAGAAAAAGAAACGTAACGTCAACAGTGCCGGGCTTTAAGATATGCGTTACATCATAAAATTCGATCTTACACCCAAATTAACAAATATCCTCTATATATTAGGTTTCTGCGCATTCTGCAATGAGTCTACTAACTGGTAAAAGTGAATTTTGTGAATATTTCCTATATTGATTGTTCAGTGTAACTCAATATTTCAGATTGTTCCCCAAAAAATATTGTTCACATCCTGTACATTTTAATGCATAGAAAGCATTTTGTATTACACATGTTCCGCATAATTCTATGGTAGACTTTCGTCTATTTCTGAATGTGTATTTGTTCTTATGCAAAAACCCCTATTTTTTGGATACAATTGTATATTTTAATTCCAATTATAGTATGAGTATATGCATCCATATAAGGATATACGGGGCGTGTTTGAATATGAATACAGCTAAACACATAAACATGTATCATTGATGTATTTTAATCCATGCAATCATTTTCACTTCGAGCAAATAGGAAAACGTTCAGTCTAGTTATTCATTTTTTAAATGCGAGTTCGTTATGATGATCATGTATACTGTACACGCATTGGACACACGGTAAACAGAGATCTTAACGTGCTTGATATTTTGTCGGCGTCATGGACAAAGATGAAGTGCACAAGAGACTCGGGAACTGTTCATATTTGCCCTTATTCTTCTAGATACAGTTCACTACCATGTAAAACTATGTATCATAAATAGAATTGTCAGAACACACAATTCCGTAACACTTACACATACCCGGTTGTGGGTGTCACAAAACATAACCACTAAGTATTGTTCATTACTACGTCGAAGGAACCCGTATCAATACCAAACAATACAATCTCTTAGTGCATTTATCATAGCAAAGTGCCTCACAGTTTCACGTTGACAGCTACGTCTTATGTGATTTAAAAGTGTTCAAAGAAAACCATTACATTTATCTTGATTTAAAAGAACACATTTATCAGTATCGAATGAATCGACATTGGCAATACATCTTATGTCTGCGTTGATGTATAGCAATTGTCTAGTGATAATACATTTCTTTCAGCACTACTTATTTCACTTTCGAGATTATGTCAATGTTTAATTGTACTATTGTCTGCATGTGCTGCATATAATGAAATGTATAATAAATGTATTTCTGTAAATTACTTTTAATTATTTACCATTTTTTCAGATTACCATAAAAATATCAGCACATGTAACTAAGTTAACTTCAGTCATTGTGTGCGAGTATATTTGCCAGTATTGTCTGAAAGTTACAATCATTTATGTGTGCCAAATGAATGGTTTAAATGTATGTGTATGTTTAATTTCATATCGCTTTGGTATTTTTGTGATTCTAGCCGTTGTCGAAAAGGGGGTAAGAAACGTTTGCTCCGGTTTGAAGAACCTTTGTACACAAACAAATGATAGTTAACCTTATAATTGTAAGAACAAAACATCATCCAAATTATGAGACCGCAAGAGTTTTTGTTTTGCAAATATATGTCTTTTGTTTTCCCACGTGTGTGTTTTTTTCTAAATGACGCGTTTCTGTCTATTCAGTCTTGTCTTTACTTTTCGAGTTATTAAGATATTCCTTACATGATAAATTGGACATATCTTTGCACATATCTTTTGATGTTTGTAGAAAGTGTTCCTGTAATTGTCTGCCGTTATTTCTTACCCAGTCGGTTTTCATCTTTACCCTACTCACCGTTTTCGCTTGACGTTTACATCATGTCATGCTCGTCGAAATCCAAACTATGCACTTGTACATTCGTGATTGTTGTCCAATTATATGAGTTTCAGTCTCTCAGCCATCGATAACTTAAAACATAACGTATAGTTTAAGAATACGAAATTATCTTAAATGCCTACAATTCCATATGTTTCATTTTTGAAGTAATTTCTTTTTGTCGACTTATCTTTTGACAATCGATATAACGTTAACGTAGGCTTACTTCCACGTTCTATAAATCAATGGCATCGGTTCCCATAATAACTGAATCCATACACAAATATTAAATAGTTCTTAAATTTAGTAATTTACCTTCGTTTAAAATTGCATAATATTTCGCTCGGTAAAAATACAAGTACGCCACACATTCTGACCGGAACAAACTTTCTTTACACCCTTTACAAAACCGTACTGCATCCATCAGGTGTCATAATGGATAAACCATACTGACATAAATGGATGGTGTGATATAATATGTATTGTGCGACCCTATTAAACGATAAATTTACGTCTTGATCCCGTTCCATTCGTCCGTTGTATAATGTATATGATATAAACAAAACATCGTATGAATTACATTTTATATACCCAGTAATACAGTGATCAATCACACCCAGAAATTACTTGTCAAGACAATAGCTTAGGTATAGACTGTCTGTCTTATTGTGATAGTGATACACATTAATTATATATATATAACTAGTATTTGAATATTCGAAAACCGTAAACTAATACAACGAGTGGATCGAGAACTGAACCTATTCAATGCATTATTCTTGCTTGCCATGCGCACGCAACGTGTTTGAGAAAGACGCTACTAGTTGCCAGATTAATTGAAAATTTATACAATACACATTGAACTTCGTCTTCCACCTCCGAAGTTCCAAAGAATCAATGCATAGCGTTAGTTTCTACGAAAGTGCTGCATTAATTGTACATAAATTGTACGTCTGAATAGCTGCTCGAGTATGCCAGTGCCTAACCGGATAAACTTAAAATATGGTTAGGAATCAAATTATTTATTACATTTGTCTGGTTTGTTTGTTGAATGGTATTGTCTTTATTACCATCTTTTGCGGGGTTTTGTTTAACAGTTTCGCTCAATAAATATAACAATCAGTACTGTTTGGGGGATGGTGATCTACCGCCGAATATAGCATGCAGTTTATGTCATTTCTAATGGATGCCACAACAGCGACTACTTAAAACCTCATTAATTTGGCGAATTTAACACGTATTAGTGTTACATACTGTCCAGGCATCGGCCAGTTGTGTTCGAATTATTCCCTAATGCGCAGTATGAGGAATTAAGATGTTGGTTATTCGACATAAAACCACCCTAACAGATGGAAACATCAACGTTGTTTTTACAGATGTACGACAGGGCAATAGAAGCACGGCAGGATGTAATGATTAATTGTATGATGGGTTTAGTTTCATATAAAGGATCACCAACAGAACGTTACCCTTGAGACATCTCGAATCTAATCAAACATCAGTTGATTAGATAGCGTATACAAGTATACTCTCGTAATTATTTCTGTGTTTATATTCCAATAATAACCATTCCATATGTGGATTTGTTGGACCACCTTTAAGCAAGAAGAACAACAAGGAAATAGTTGTTTAAAACAAAAGGAGCCTTTCTGAATTTGATATACATTTTTTAGATATATTGCCTACAGTTGATCAAATGGTTTAATTATGAATCAATTTTACGCTCACGTTGAAAAAAGTCTCTCAAAAAAGCTCCTAATATTGACTCTACAAAAACAGCTATAACTTCCTTAAAACTCAAGACATTAATACAAAAACATACATTTTGCTTCATAAATATTATTTTTGGAAATTTGTAAAATCTCGAAATTTAAACTTTTGACCTTGAACTGTGACCTTGACCTTGAACCATAATGGGTGAAATGTGGGTTCTGCACGTCGTCATCATTAGTTGCACATTTGTTATCAGTTTCATGCAATTCGGCCCTGGCATTAAAAAGTTATGCAGCGGACACGGAATGCAAGATTCAAACTTTTGACCTTTAAGTTAGACCTTGACGTTCAACTGGCATGGTTGGTATATGAGTTATGCACATCGTCTTTATTAGTTTAACATTTGGTATAAGTTTCATACAATTCTGCTCAGGCATTAAAAAATTGTGGAACGGACACGAAATGTAAGCTTCAAACTTTTAACCTTGAACTGTGACATTGACCTTGAACCGGCATGGTTTGAATGTGGGTTCTGCACGTCGTCTTTGTTAGTTACACATTTGGTATGAGTTTCATGAAATTCGGCCCACGCATTAAAATGTTATGGAACGGACGCGAAATGTAAGATTCAAACCTTTAACCTTAAATTGTGACCTTGACCTTGAACCGGATATTGTTGGAATGTAGGTTCTGCATGTCGTCTTTATTAGTTACAAATTTGGTATGAGTTTCACGCAATTCGGCCTAGGCATTACATCGTTAGAGAGCGGACATGATTTCGTTACGGTCGGACAGACGGGCGGTTGGACGGACGCACGGACGGAGACCATTCCTATAACCCCGTCCCACTTCGTGGCGGGGGATTAACAAACCAGTGTTGTTGCCAATTACATTGTATCGCCGACAAGCATTTTTGACATAACTCAGGCTCTATATAGCATTTTTGACGCTCAAAATGTTTGCAAAAGACTTAAGTCTGTGTTGAATCTGGCATTACTTACGCTAATGTGTAGTATCTAGCGTTGAGCAAATACTGATTCTTTCATTTAACAAGACAACCAGTGCGCCGACAGCATTTTGTCCGTGTCGTTCCTCAATCTATAGAATTAACTTCCAGCACTATGAGAATATAATCCTTGCGCTTCTCATCACCTTTACAAACCTCATCATAATATCGAGAGACTGAAACACAAAGCGGAGTCAAAGCGTTACATTCGTATGCGGTTGATATCTGTTTTGATCAACTAAACTCATATATTTTTGTCGTCTATGCAGATTCGTTTTGAAAAAAGTCTGAAAATGATATAAAAATGGTCTTGATTGTTGAGTTACATCTGTGGCGAGGAACGTAGATTTTATTTAAATGGTATATATTCAATTTCACATACCGATAATGCTTACTTATACAGACTTTTCACTGTATGCGTACTGGGAAAGTGCTTTACGTACATACATGTAAGCACTTGTTAACACACACGTGAAAAAGTTTATTCCGAACTAATATAAGTACATTGTACAGGCCGGGCAATTTCTTATCCCCTTCTTCCGAATTTTATCATAATTTATTAGGACACGATGCTTGTTCTGGTTTGAAGCTCTTAGTTGCAGGTTTCTGGTAAGCGTTTGTGCCTTGCTTTTTATGTTGGGCGCGGCCTTCCCTGTCCAATTTGTTATCATATTTTAACCACTGTAGGAGTACTTATTAAATTTACAGAATGAAAACACATGCAATATTTAATGCGCTCGTTAAAATGTGTAAACAATAAACTATGTCGTGCTAATGAAATTACAAATGCAATGCTAGTTGGCATTAAATAAAATGCTATTTTAGCACATTTTCTGTCAGCTTGAGGTATCCAGAGACAGGTTAAATTAAATGACAAAAGCATTGTATACGGTGACCTAGTTGTGTATTATTAAAATGTTTAGGTCTATTAGTCCGTAATATTGATTTTATCAGGTTTTGCCTACGAAGCGTATTATATAATAGCTTTGAAATTTTAGAAATAGAGCGAGGTATTTTCTGGTCGTATTTGTAGATTATTTCACACGAGATGCCATTCATTACGTTGAAATGTCTAAAAAAATTGTGTATACTTTTAAAAGTAACGAAAAATGTATGCTGTCTTTTATTTATTACAATGCAAAGTGGGATAATTGCCAACTGTACGAAACAAACCTAGCAGCGCTAATCAAATGTAAGCAATAAGTACAGAATGCGGTTGTCTTGAAAGTGACAACAATGTTAATATTATAAGGACATTATTACATCAGATTTTTGTTAGGTAAAATCAGGAAAAGTCGGCCTAATCATTTCTACATTGGCTTTTATTAATTGCTTCTAAACAGAAGCTATAAGGAATATATTTAACCATGCATTATGGTAAACCTGTGTTAAATACCGAAATAGTCTAAACGTCTAGACGAATTGATAAGTTTATCAGTTAAGTGTGTGTTAATTATCGCTATGTCTGGTTTCAGTGCTGCTTAATTGCCCATATTGTTCTGCATTGTTAAGGTCTCGAGAGCGTTTCAATTATGAATTTGTCAAAATATGCTTCAAATGGCATTACCCAAGAGTCTGTCCGGTACACAATTACGATGGATAAATGTTGGCATGGGTCAAAGGGACTATACGTTTTTATGTGTTATGTGTAATTTATTATTGGAAAAAACAAGGCCTCACAAAGAAACATAATTCTGGATCAGACTCAAGCTCACACAGTTCTGTTTTTGCTATTTTTAAAAGTATGTGTAAAGTTATGCAGTTATATGTTCTTTGAAATGTACAAAACACCTGAACATCTTCTACGTAACAGTTTCAAAACCTTCAATACCTTCATTTTCTTATAACAAAGGGATTTATTGTATTTGAGTGTGATCTCAAAGATTCGGAATGGGACGTAACTATTATATTTGTTAAGCCTATCATTTCGATAAATATTCGTAAACAATATTCAGTTTTAACCGTATAAAGGTTAAACTTTTTACCCATCAAAAATGACGCTCCGCCCATTTCACATTGAACACGTGACCAGCACCTATATAAACTACCGTTCCCGGAATTTAAATTCTTTTCGACTGTGATTCCAGCGGAGATAGGTACATGTACATGATGTATTCTACTTTTAACCTAGGCTTAAGTAAACAAAATCATAGAAAGTGTAGATTTTATACAATGTGCAAAGTTTTTAGAATGTAGGCCTACATATAATCTAATTTGATTTAGTTTTCAATTCGGTTGAATTAATTTAAATCAGCTTTAGTCTATTATTGATAGATCTAGTTCATAGCTCGAGGGCGCATGGCCGACCCACCTCATGCGTCAATATTTGATTTGACGTATCCATTTTATAATATTCATGATGTCATTGTGATTTAATTTAAGATCAGATAAACACGATACATATATGTTTAATAAGATAGCTGGTAGATCGCTATATTATATGCAACTTAATAAGCTGGTATTCTCGATATGGAATGTGCAGTTGTTTGTAAACCTAGATTGTCTTTCCCATCATCTATTTACATCTACTGTCTATGTAGATTACCAATGTTTATCTCACACAATTTTTTTTTTATTTTTTGTTTATGACATCGTTGTCTGCATGGTGCAGAGATTTAAACCCGATAAATCCAGTCCAGATGACCAATAATAAGAGAACCATCGCCTGCAGTGGAGTTGATCTGAAAGACCATGTCTCCAAAGGTTACAGATTATGTGTCGGTCTAACTATGTGGATATTGTTTCAGGTAGAATATTTATTAACTTGAAATTATAAAGATGTTTTGATTGTCACGAGTTTCAATCTAGATCTAGATATATTTTAAATCATTCAAATCTAATGTATAAATGAACGAGTCTATTTACTTCATGCTTTAGTCTGCGTAGTTTAGAGTATTCTTACGTTTTACTTTACAACTATAATTTTGTGGTTTAAATGTTTACATGTAAATATTGATCGATCAATTACTTTACGTATACTATACGTCACGAGGCGCGCGCGCGTGACGTCATAACTAATTAAATATCAATTATGAGGATGAACAACAAGTTTTGAACAAGTTATGAGGATGCAATAACATTATAACAATAATTATTTATGAGATTAATTTTTGAATACATGAGTTTAGGGCCTGCTATGCGTAGATTAATTATGTTATTTAATGGAGTATTTAGTTTTATCTATAACAATTATATTAATTTATTTCATTGTTATGACTATGAGAACAAGACACAGTGAACCCGATGACGCGAGTCACATCCACCAATGGCACGAGTCTCATCAAAAGAAGAATTTGAAGAGTGGGGATCATACGAACATGTGGTGTCAGATAGGGGAGTTGTCAGGTATAATAAACTTCTTAATCATGAATTATAAACGGAAAAGGGTTTACATTATAGGTTTATGACTATACAATTTAAGAATTTAGATGCCATTCGAATCTAGTTTTGGATCCCAGCCTTCACTGAAGGTGGCTTAACAATTGGGCTTGATGTGAACTAGGCGCGTGGATTGTACTTATGCTTTGTGTCAGGATGCACCTATAATAATGATCTAAGTGTGAAATTTTAGAATTGTAAACTATACATTGGCAATATGTATTACTTGATAAAAAAGGCACACTTTATATAAGCTTGATTCAATTTAGTAGTATGCCTTTTGTGAATTATTTATGTACAATCACGACATGACGTGGAGGACAGGACATGCTAGATGCAATTTGTTCATTTTAATTATTCAGAAATTGCACAGTTATGAATACTTGCACTTGTAATTTAAATGGCCGTAAACAGGTCATTGACTCATAATTGGCCTAAGAGACATTGACATTGGATGCATGTTTTCATAAATAATAGGATTTCATTTGGAAGGTCTAGCCCTCTATACATTTTAATTATACCGATATTTTAAATTAAAATTAAACTCATCTTGCATTTTGAAGAACAAAACTGTTCTTTTCATGTTGTTAGAAGTATACAGTTATAGATGATATTGAGGTGATGCTTATATATATGCATTTATAGGAAAGTTATTATTGAATAATAATTACACTTGTGATTAGTTTAGCCTTTTAATGATACATATGTGAAAGTTGTACTGTTTATAGTGTTAATGATTAATGCCTTTTGGTGATTTGATTAATGATGTGATTATCATATTGATATTGGTGTTGTTGTAAGGAGGAGCATGATGCATTTAATATTATAGTAATATTTATAGTGAGGAATATGCTGATACCGACTTTCTTTCTAGTCACTAATATGATAATGCAAAAACAATCATAATAATTATGATGATGATTATCATGGTAATTGATGATATTGAAATAAAGTAGAAGATGAGAAAAAATCACCTGACGTGTACAGTTGGTATGAAGTCACTAAGACTATATATAGATATATAGTAAAGTCGGTTTACTTTATGACTTCTATTATTGTGAAGAAAACATTGTTGATGAAATCATTGCAGTGGTTATTGTAATGATCATACTTAGTGTGCGAATTTATGATGCATGAATCAATTAGGATTTATGGATGAGAAATGTTAGAAGCAAACTAACATAAGTTTGGAATATCTAAGAACTATTTGGCTTCTTGGTGCAAATAATAGCATAATTACTAGTTAAATATTGAATAGATATCATGATGTGGCCCAATAATTCAATTATGTTACTTGCCTATTGAGTTATTAAAGACATTGTGTGGCTTTCCGAGCAATTGAAGGATATGCCAAATTTGGTTGGATATGTAATTGGACACTTGAGGCTATATGAGTTTTGATGATTAATAAGAGTTTTTTGTTTGTGATACAAAACATAGTATTGGAAGTTTCAATAGGGTGCAGGTTCGTTTAAATAATTGTCAATGATATTTGACTGTGTGTCAGAAGTTAAATATGTATCAGAGCATTGTGATATGCCTGGTTGTAATACATATATGTATATTATATATTTAAATAAGGCAATCTGAGCATATTGAAGGATTTGCCAAAGTTGAAGTTAATACTTTTATATTTAAATAAGGCAATCTGAGCAGGATCCGATGACGGTCCAGGTAATTTGATGTGTTGCTATATGTATAAGTCTTATATAAGATAAAGGATCCGGTGACGGTCCAGGTAATTTTGAAGGATTTGCCAAAAGTGAAGTTGATACTTTTATATTTAAATAAGGCAATCTGAGCATATTGAAGGATTTGCCAAAGTTAAAGTTAATACTTTTATATTTAAATGGGGCAATCTGAGCATATTGAAGGATTTGCCAAATTTTAAGTTGATAAGTTTATTTATATATATTAAGTAATTATATCATTTACTGTATAAAAATAATCCAGAAGTCAATTATACAGACTATGAAATTATCACGTGACAACTCTAGTTTTATCAAAATCATTTTCATATTTAATATAGGATTGCTGAGCTTAAGCTGGAGGCAGGCAGTCCGCTTTTATTAAGTTTAGAGTTTTGTCACACCCAAAATTATATGATGTTATCAGTTGCCATATGCTGTAATGTGAATGCCGGCGACAACCTTTGGCTTTAAGATATTAAATTTATTTAAAACCGTTGACGGATTAAATAATTTCAAGAAACGAACCGTAAGTCACCCAAAAAATGAACATTAACGCTTCCACGTAGTGTATCATTGGATTGTCAATTATCTCGGATAAATCGATTCTGAAAGACTTCACATACTAATAGGAAAATGAAAACCTTAAATTTATTGAGTCTATGTTTAATTTATGCCTACTAGACCATAGGAGTCTGGAGATGGATACCTGACAGGTGACTGATGCAAATGTGTTCTGAAGAGATTGAGTTTACCCATGCACACTGGTATATATAATATAAAGAAGATTTGTTAGTTTATTTTGCACCAGATGATTTCAGCTCACGGTTATTGTTTTTATATGCAACAAGTATGCTGTAAAATATTCCTGTTGTATGGCGTGTTTGTTACATGTGTTCAGTCTATTCAGCAGCCAAAGTGTCTTTGTAACACATGTCTGTTGATTCTGCAACATATGTCTTGTAAGATATTGTCAGTCCATTTTGCAGCAGATGGCTTGTTGTTTTATTGTTTTCAGTATTATATTGCTTGTCGTAACATACTTTCAGTCTATTTTTCAGCAGATGTCTTGTTTGTAACATAATTTTAGTTTTTTGTTTTTATTATTGCAGCAGATGGCTTGTTGTAACATAAGAAAGATTGTTGTTACTTATGTTAAGTATATTATGCAACGGATGGCTTGTTAAATAATTCCAGTATATTTTGCAGCAGATTGCTTGTTGTTGCATATTTAAGTCTTATATTGCAGCAGATGGCTTGTTGTTACATATTTTCAGTTTAATTTGCAGTAGATGGCTTGTTGTAACATATTTTTAACTATATTTTGCAGCAGATGGCTTGTTATATACTTTCAGTATATTTTGCAGCAGATGGCTTGTTACATATTTTCAGTCTTATATTGCAGCAGATGGCTTGCTTTTACATATGTTCAGTTCTAATTTGCAGTTGATGGCTTGTTGTTACATATTTTCAGTCTAATTAACAGCAGATGGTTTGTTACATATTTTAAGTCATATATTGCAGTGGATGGCTTGTTGTTACATGTTTACAGTATAATGTGCAGCAGATGGCTATTTGTAACATATTTTGAGTCTAATTTGCAGCAGATGGCTTGTTGTAACATATTTTGAGTCTAATTTGCAGCAGATGGCTTGTTGTAACATGATTTCAGTATAATTTGCAGTAGATGGATTGTTGAAACATATTTTCAGTCTAATATGCAGTAGATGGCTTGTTGTAACATAATTTCAGTCTATTTTGCAGCAGATTGCTTGTTACTAATTTCAGTGATATATTGAGGCAGATGGCTAGTTGTTACATAATTGCAGTCTATTGTGCAGCAGATGGCTTGTTGTTACATATTTGCAGTCTATTTGCAGCAGATGGCTTGTTGTTTACATACATAGTATTTGTAGTCTTTTATGCAACAGATGGCCTGTTGTTCTTACATAATTTCAGTCTTATATTGCTACAGATAGCTTGTTGTAACATTTGCAGTCTATTTTGCAGTAGATGGCTTGTTGTTATACATTTGCAGTTTTATTTTGCAGCAGATGTCGATTTGCCTTTTTATATTACCTCAGTCCCACTATTTGGTGCATTTAACTCAGCTTTTTATGTTGTTGGCACTTTTGTCATGGCTGTTTGGAACTTTTAAGTCTCAGTTGCACTCTCCGATTTAATCTACTGTTTTTTAAAATGGATAGTTTTTTCAAATTCGAATAAATAGCAAACATATATATCTTTCCATATCCCATTTATTAATATCTTTATGTTTTTAACATTCAAAGATTTAAAAGTTTGAGTGTAACTGGTCCTTAAATAGTGTTTTTCATGATACTCCGCTTTAATTGGCGGAAGGCTCGTTTCACTCACCTTTTGGCATATGTATCATTTCAAACTTGCGACCGTTGACGGGGCAAGATAAACAATAACTTTATGTACTCAGTAATATTATATATCCAGCCATGACAAAAATTTCATGCCAAACATAAATAAATAAACTAAATTAAACCTATTTATAGTTAGTCATTTTTTTGCTGGGTAATATTCAGTTTTAACCGTATAAAGGTTAAACTTTTTACCCATCAAAAATGACGCTCCGCCCATTTCACATTGAACACGTGACCAGCACCTATATAAACTACCGTTCCCGGAATTTAACTTCTTTTCGACTGTGATTCCAGCGGAGATAGGTACATGTACATGGTGTATTCTACTTTTAACCTAGGCTTAAGTAAACAAAATCATAGAATAACCCTCCCACCCTTTCCCTTTTTCTCGTGCTTTGTTTGTATAATTTCAGGATCGTCGTGGCTGGACAATGTCTGAACAATCAGTGTTTATATCTACAATTGACGACTCAAGTTTTCGTCTTAAAGAAGAACACATAAACTTTATCTGTTACTGTTGACAGAGCAGAACCCAGTTCAGGCGGCTTATATGTATCATTTCAAACTTGCGACCGTTGACGGGGCAAGATAAACAATAACTTTATGTACTCAGTAATATTATATATCCAGCCATGACAAAAATTTCATGCCAAACATAAATAAATAAACTAAATTAAACCTATTTATAGTTAGTCATTTTTTGCTGGGTAAATGTATTTGTTTTTGAAATTTGATGAAAATGTCCATATTGTTTCCTCGTGGTAAAATAGTGTAGCTTTATTTGAACATATTTCTGTATTAGTAATAAAATACTTTTGAGCTTGGTTTTGGACATGATGTTGAGTTTGGTCTTGATAACCAGTTCTTTGTGAGAACGGGACAAGGCTTAATGTTCGAGACGAATTCATTCCTGATGCTATCCTTAACCACGATATTGTGACGATAGTATGTGACAAGAAGCCAGCTTCATATTGAATGCTGAGTATCTAGCAACTTGAAAGGAATTACCAGTACAATTTTTATTTCGTTTTGGCTTTTGAGCGGTTGTTGATCAAACTCGCAGGTCTCCGGACACTCTTAACACACGTTCGACCTCGGTGCTACCAAACAAATTATATTAAGTCAGACAAGGAACGCAGCACCAACCGATAACATACCTTTTTGTTTTGCTTTTTTTCTGTTAGCGCCGCGTATCCTGTAATATTTATTATACACATTGTTTCCGTATCCTCACTCGACAGACTGCGTATCCATATGTAGGGAACATGGTCAATTTAACATAATAAGTAAAACCCGGAACGAAAACATTTATCGTCAGTGAATGAGTAAGATATGGTTGATAAACTATTCCTGAACTGCGGGCCAATTTCTCCTCGTAAATAAAACACGGATGACATAGAGATCAACGAAAATTAGTGAAGGGAGCACTCAACTTCAAACTCCACAATTGCAAGGTGCAATGCCCAAGACAAAATCGAACGAGAACATGAACCAAACTGATGAAAGTCATAGTTTCAGCCAAATATTCACAAGTTCAAGCCCAGCCGTCAAACAGCTGAAATACATAGTTCCAGCGATAAAGAAGCTGTATTCACAACGATATTAGTTCATCACGGCGTTTCCACAGATCCAGTCGTACGCACATATATGGACAAAGATGAAGTTTTAACGATCACATGTACATCTGAATAAATGTCTTGTATTATCATATCTATCACAATCAATCATATATGGGAATATAGAAAATAAGATTATTGTCTTTTTCCAAATAAGATCAATCCTACACATCGAAGATACAGACAATAGAGTATCATAATTTGACATATACATTGAAGGTGATTTATGGAATAATTTATCAGTCGGTTATAGCAAAACAAATAAACAGCACAACAACCAATTTACTTGCTTTTATATTTGCGGGGTTTTCGTTGGTTTCCTTTGTTCTCTACTGATTTGGTTGATGCTGCCTACCATATTATTACATGTTTGTGATCAGTTCTTCTTAAGCCTAAAACAGGAAAAATTTGGGGTTTCAACATGTACCATTTTATAGTTACAATGTGTTCAATTATAACATTTATTGCTTCGATAAAAATGACGTACAAATTGGATCTGTTAATTTGGTGCTTATATGTGATAATTAAACTCATGCACTATATAACTTCGACCAGTGGAACCACAAATAGTACATCATAATGGTGATGGTGGTGCTTTATAAGATAATATAGCTCATTGACTGCGTAACCTTGGTCTGGGAAACCACCAATACTACATCATATCGGTGATATTTGTGCTATTATAAGATAATTAAACTCATTCATCGCGTATTGTCTGTCACGAAAACCATCTATGTAGCACATTATATTGCTGACACTAATCCAATGGCTGAGGGTACTAATCCGAATATGATTGCGTTGTTCGGTATCGACAAATCGGCGTATACAAAATAGGAATTATACAGGATTGTATCATGCGTATGAAGTTATTCCATATAGGGTATGGTAACACTTACAGATAATGAATAGGATAGCATCACATGTAGCAGCAATTAATTTGAAGTCGTAGCTTCTATTTTATTGTTTAGCACATTTAAAACATCGACTGCATGCATGACTTCTCAAAATGTACGAGTTTCTAGCACATGACTATATTAGAATTGGAGATGTCAATGTTCTGAAAACAAACATCCGACTCCAATAATGCATTGTGTAATTTAACGTTGATACGACTAAAATGCCAGACGGTACTTGTAACATACTGTTATTTTGGTAAAAGCAGCTGAGCACGATATTTCGTTCTATGGTTTATTTATAGACTGGTTGACGACTTAAATATTTGAAGACCTTTAGTTTGTTCAACTATTTTTTTGTAATAAACTGACCCAAGTTATGCTGTTGTTTTACGCAATACGAACGCCTACAACTCTCCGTCTGAACTGCAGATACGATTACACATGTATAGATGCATGTACGCGTCACTGCAGCAGAAGTTAAAGCGACTACACTGATTGATGAGACGGTGGTGACAGCGATATGGTGAAGGTGATCACAGAACTAATAAGATACAAGTTACGTTTTGAAAATGAAACAACAAGTAGTGTAAAGTATGTTTGCATTTCTTAACTTTATATCCGAAGTAAAAGCATGAACTTGTATTCATTGCCTGCCAGATGAACATATACAATTGTAATATAATAAGTAAGAAGTAAATAAATAGAAAATGTAACATGTTCAATCGGTCATCTCCGACAGTATGAAAACCGAAGAGTACGATAAGTTGTGTTTCAATTGTTAAATAAAATTATTACAGTAGTTTTGTTATTTGTTCAGACCATTACCCTTCCCACTTAGAGTTATGTAACGAAAATTGCGTGATGTGTTAATTTCTAGAAACTACGCTAATAATTCCAATACATCTGCAAAGTTAATAATTTTAGATTGCAAATAATTTCGTGTCGATAGCATTTAAATATATTCCATACACACCATTAAACGAAATACATATACATGCATGATATTTGTTTGGAATAATAACATAGTGTTCATGTTTTGTTTAACAATACATATTTTCCAATTGAAAGTCACATGTGAATTATAAGCGGTTTAATATTTCGGCATAGACGTCTGAGTGCAAGAAGAAACACAAACGACTGATTTCCGCAGAAGAAAAAGATAGGCTGATAGAAAATGAACACTCGACAAGTAACCCAAGCGTGGGTGCTTAATACGTATATATCCCCTAGTCGTTTTCTATGCATCTAATCTGATTCTAAAAAGATCAGACTTTTCATAATTTGCTGTGTGTTACAAGTAGGCTCCGCTTGACTTACGTTTATGTCTAGACGTATTGCTGGACAATTCCGAACGGAAATTGGCAATCGCCGTCCACTAATGAAAGGTCAGTATAAATCAAGGTTAGGGAAGGGTCGGTTTTAATAAAATGTTGGATTACTATTATGCTGCTGACCTGTCAACCGCCAGAGTGTGATGCTGTTGAGAATAAATACAACGATGAGAAACTTGTGCATGCACAGTTAACATTTTCTGAGCTTCATTTCGTGTTTGTCTGTTTACGCCATTCGTTCTCAATTGATTATGTTAAGTTCAGTCCTCCCTATCCGATGTGGTATTATCCGTCCCAACGCATTACCGATGAGTTTTTAATCGGCACTTCAGTTGAGGGGCAATATCTCTACAGTGAGCTTCTCTGTGTTGATACGATGAGGAAAATTTGACAACGTGGTAGTTTAAACGTGTATCCAATCAACAATTGCCTTCGTAGATGGGCATCCTCACTTTCCCGTAAAGGCCGGGTGATTTGTTTCCGCTGCACTTGTCGACCGGTGCCTAAGAAGTCGGGTACACTCGCCGGGTGTCAAATTAATTATGGCACTGCATTTGTATGACAGTTATGTTAGAATTATAACTGTGCTTATTAAGGTTTTATAGTTACATAGTGTACTGTTTATTTTGAACTGTATTATTTCATGCGAATCCCTCATAGTACAATCTAGCAATATATTGCAAATAAACAAATAAGCATACCATAAGCTGAAAGAACTAAACAGAAACTATACCAGACCATCCGTTTAGCCTTATGTACAAGCGGGCACAAATATAATACGTAAGTAAGTAAGCTAAACAGATGACCGACAGACACACTGGAGATTTATTCTAAAGTAGATCTTCTACATATGTTTATATATCAAATGACCTTTTAGAAAAAACGACATTTGCGATACATCTTTGAATTATAATAATACCTAAGTCTGGCAAATTAAAATGGTGTTGCAAAGGTTAAGCAGATTTGACTACCAGACAAATTATTCTTTTACTGAACATATCAACAGACACTACTGCCTTGCCATTTAGGAAACCAAAGTAACCATTTACAATATTTAATTATGTTTTATTCGACGGCCTTTTATAATCCCAAGTTAAACAAAATTTAATTTCCTCTTCGTTATCAATCACCAGCTTATTGCCATATTCAACATTGCATTCGGTATGTATCATTTGCAGGTCGTTAACTGAGTCTAATTGGAACCAAGCTCGTGAAAACCTATCATGTAACATGCCTGGTAACCTCTCGACTCTCAACGTGTAACACGGCTATCGTCATTTACAATACACCAGTATAAACCTGTTTTGTTCACAATATTGCGTAAGTATATCTATCCTGTATCTACTTGGTGCAGTCAGACAAGCGTCCAGGTGTGGACTAACAGCACTTGAATCACTCATAACGTGATCCGCTTGAAGAATATTAACCAACTTTATCTACATTGCAAATACTGTCCAGTAAAACAAAAACGAAACTATAAAAGCTTATATAGACATCTTTGATTGCAATGCTAAACTAAAACAATACCTATTCGTACAATTGTTTTAATAGTTTGTGTTCAAATAAAACAAATCACAACGCTCACATTGTAGTGAAGCCATATTGTCAGTGTAGGTATCTTTTCGTCCAGGTCTATTTCGGTACAATCATGTATTTTACTTTGTATTATTTAATAATATATGGACTACGGCTATGTCTACACATTACCAAATGATGTCAAGCAATGTCACAGAGATGGCATTATATGGCTATTTATAACATTTTTATGACTGCTTGTATCAAAATGAGTAAATTGTAACCTCATTTATGATTTATTCAGAACGATTACCATTACAAACTGTGATGTTTAACATGAACCTTACATGTACACAAAAAACTGCATTAATTCCAAATCTGACGTACAATATGAAACACCTACAACTCTACAAAACAACGCTGTGGTGTTAAAATTTGTCTTTCGTTCAGTCGTACTACATAAATATGGGAGTTTATATATATTTTAGTATTACATAATTGCACACGTAGTGTGAATCAAATTAATTGCATTTGAAAAAAACTGAAAAAAAACAGTTTGATTCAACTTACATCCTCCTAACAAAAGTTATGGTGCCAAATGCGTTACATTCACGACCAATCAGACTCTCTTTTGTAATACACAAGCCCCTTTTCACTTTAAAGTCCCAATAAGGTTTAAATTGGAAGTATTTTCTGTCTACAAAGCCTATCGAAAGATCTAGATATTAAATTAGACCACCAATTGTACAGAAGGGACCCATATCTGATCTCAGGTCGCTGTTCCTTCTTTGATAAATAATCAACCGAAAACGTAATTAGTATTTTGTCCCCCATACAAAATACTAAATAGTGTTTACGTTTAAATTTTCCAAAGAATTCCGAAAACTTCGTCAATGATCGAAAGTACGCACAAACGGGAATATTTCACTTAAGAACTGGCGCTAGGAATAAGAACTGGCCCCGTAACTCAAAAGCCAACCACAAATACGAAGTTTGTATGCTTTAAAATGATAGTATAATATAATTTCGGGCCTCATATGTGAATTTTAGTACAATTTGAACGATAAAAAAAACTTATGACCTATTTTGGGATAACATACACGTATTACCTCCCTTTCAATAAGAACTGGCGCATAACAATCGATAGATACGAAGAGAACAGGCGCTATAACTAAATAATAATGCGTACAGAAGATGATTTAAATATTTTGAATGGAAGCTGATAGTATTTGGGGCCTATTATGTGAATTTCAGGACAATTGGAATGATAAAACATAACTTATGACAAATGGTGTTATCACCATTGTGAACGACACTTCATGTGAAGTCAAGACTCGGCAATATTAGCTCAGGTCTATGAAAATTAGACTAACTCGACTTTAACTCGTGTTTTAACAATCAAATAATATTTGTGTTTGGTTTTTGAATTATAGGGCCAGTTCTTATCCCGAGTGCCAGTTCTAAAGTGTAAGATAGTGCAATATGTGTGCTATCCATCCATTGGTTATCAGAAACTGGCGGAAATTTTTCGGTAGTTTCCGGAGAGTGACGGAGAAGCTGTTAAACGCCGTATTTGTAAACAACCGGGTTCATTATGCCAATCTTCCAGGAAAGATTATTTCACATATATGACACTTAGCGCATGTTTTAATGGCTCATTGTGTTCATTATCTGTCCCTCATAAATTCAGTAACACAGATTTGTGTTTACTATATGAAGAAAATACATCGTTCCGGAACCTTACTGTGGCTTTAATTGATATAAACATTTCTCTTCAGTACTGTTTTTCCGCTTTGCTGTGAATGTGTGTTCTTGATATAAAATTCACCAATACATCCGGCCTGAATACTTCAATTACACATGCAAACTAGAGTGTAGACATTTTCTGCCACAAGTGAGTTAAGTCGTAACCATAATCTATCTCTATCAATCCGTTGTAAGAATCTGTGATACATAACAGTTGATGAACACGCATTACATCCTTAAGGAGGTCCGAGCTACCTTGTGCGCATGCGCAAACTTTCAAAATCGTATTAGATAAGAACAAACATGAATTTTAGTTTCAATGATCGCATATGAATGTTGATTAATGACAATAAACATAATACTAGTGCACAATATATGTATATTTTATCTTTATATATTTTTATATGTTTAGTAAATTTTTCTATTAAGTCCTGTAAAAATGATCATGCTGATACTACCAATGTTTATAATACTAATTCAATTGATGAAAACCCAAAGATGGCATATATTTATAAATGGGATACTGAAAAAAGAGGATCATTTTTAAACTCATTGAATCAAGATGAAGTTAGAACTAAATTTGACCATCTCTGTGAGGAAATAAATATGTCAGAATCACCAGATGACGTCAACATAAATTTATCCAATTTTTACCATCAAATAGAGGATGTTTGTGATCCACTTTTTAAAAAGAATATTAGTTCAAAAGAACCCAACGTTTGTTGTACGTCAAATAATCAGCCATGGTATGATGAGGAATGCCAATGTAGTCAAAATGATTTTTATACTTGTTTAAATTTTTATAGGAAAGATAAATCTGACCAAAATAGAATAGAAATGGTTAAAGCGAGAAGTACATATAAATCTCTACTTAGAAGTAAAAGATATCAGTTTGAACTGAAACAGACTAGAAAATTACAAGATCTCAAGTATAAAAATGCTGAAGAATATTGGAAATTATTGAAAAGTTCATGCCAGCAAAATAAAAATTCTATTACAAAAAGTACTTTAAACACTGATATTTTAAATCAATTAATGATCCAGAATCAGTTTTCTTTCAAGCGGATGAAGATGTTATATATTTCAATGATAGGTACTTAAACGGGGAACTAGATGTTATGTTTCAAGAATTAAACGTTGATATTGAAGAAAATGAGATTGCACTAGCATGTAAACAATTAAAAAATGGTAAATCTGCAGGTCCTGATCTGATGTTAAATGAATTTTTTATAACTGGGATTAAGGATAGTCATTTTCTCAAGTGTCTGAGGACATTATTTAACAAAATGTTTAAAATTGGATATTTTCCAGACCAATGGTCCGAAGGTTTTGTAGTACCTTTACACAAAAAGGGTGGTTTTAATGACCCTGGTAATTATAGGGGCATAACTTTATTAAGTACTCTTAGTAAATTGTTTACGATTGTTTTAAATAATAGACTCACTGATTGGGCAGAGTGCTATAATGTATATATAGAGGCTCAATCTGGTTTCAGAAAACATATGAGTACCACAGATAATGTTTTTGTCTTACATTCTTTAATTAACCACTTGATAAATGACAATAAGAAAATGTATGCAGCTTTTATTGATTTTACTAAAGCCTTTGATTGTATTGTTAGAGACATTCTATGGTATAAGTTGGTCAAGTTAGGTATTCGTGGTAAAATGTTTAATATTGTAAAGTCGATATATGAGGGTTACAAAACAACGTGTCGCGTAAAGTATAACAACAAGTTAAGTGATGAATTTACATGTATGTTAGGTGTTAGACAAGGAGAAAGTTTATCCCCATTTTATTTGCTATGTATTTAAATGATATTGAAGAGTATTTTGTTTTGAACGGGTTTAAAGGAGTTGAGATAGATACAATACACATATTTTTATTACTGTATGCAGACGATATTGTTATCATTTCAGAAACAGAAAGTGGGTTGCAAAAGGGCTTACATTTACTAGAAGAATATTGTAATAGATGGAAATTGACAGTTAACATAAATAAGACAAAAATTCTAGTTTTCAGAAAAGCAGGTTCTCTTAGAAAAAACATTAGATTTTTATATGAAGATAAAGAAATTGAAATAGTCAATAATTTTAAATATCTTGGAATAGTTTATACTACTGGCGGCTCTTTCATAAAAACTTATGAATCCCTTTCTGGTCAAGCGCTAAAATCTTTGTACATGCTAAAATCTTATTTTTTAAAATTTCCATCAATGAGTGTGAGCCATAAGTTAGACTTATTTGATAAATTAATTATACCTGTACTTTGTTTTGGGAGTGAGATATGGGGTATCAATGACGTAATACAAATAGAACGCATCCAATAACAATTTTTAAAAGAAATTATGGGCGTTAGATCCCAAACACAGAATAATTTTATATATGGAGAATTAGGGCGATACCCACTTAAAATTACATGTTTAGTTAATGTTATTAGATATTGGTTAAAAGTTGTACAGTGCTCAGATACAAAATACATTAAAGCTACCTACAATATGATGATTAAAGACTTGGAATTGTATCCAAATAAGAAATCTTGGGCAAAGTCCGTTAAACATATTTTAGATACTTCAGGGTTTTCAGAGGTATGGATAAATCAGAATGTCGCTAACAGTAAATTGTTTCTGTCTATTTTTAAACAAAGAGTAAAAGATAATTATTTACAAATTTGGAATAACGAAGTAGAAAATTCGACAAGGGCAAGAACTTATAAATTTTTCTGTAGTTTCAACTTTCATTCTTACTTAGATAACATTAATTTTGATAAAAATAGGTTTGCGCTCACTAGATTCCGTGTCTCAGCACACAGGTTAGAGGTTGAGGCCGGAAGATGGCACAAGCCACATAAAATCCCATACGATGAAAGAAAATGTCATACATGTCATACCCTAGAAGACGAATTTCACTTTTTATTAGAATGTCCCCTATATCACGAAATAAGAAAATGTCATATTAAACGATATTTCTGGAATCATCCAAATGTACCAAAATTTGTTGAACTTTTAAAATCTGATAATAAGACTATCCAGAAAAACCTATCTATGTTTTTACAGAAAAGTTTCGAAATAAGACGCAAGACAATCATGTATGATTTTAATTAGTACTGTAGTATATTTCACTTTAATAACTCTCTCTCACTTTGTATATATGTATATGTGTTCATTGAATAACTACAATTACAGTAGGAGTGTATATATGTACCATACATTTAAACCGATTATGTTGCATGATAAAGTTAAAACTTACAAATTGATTATATTGCTTATTATTATATCAATATATTTGATACAATTATACCTGAATATGCTAATAATGTCACCATTAACCATTGTAAATTATGTGGAATTGTATATATTTGTAGAATGATAGGCATATTTGCCTTTTTCTTGAAAACTATATATTTTGCATGTATATCAAGTGGGTGGGGAATGGCAACATTGTGAAATATATGGGTTCACAATAAGTACTTACAATTGTTCAAATGCATATGCTTATATAAAATAAGAAGTGCATGATCTAGTTATATGTAGAAGCTACATTTTGAAATATTTTTAATAAAATTTTATTCCATTCCAATATGCAAATTTATTCAAAATTAGTACTTTTTGATGAATAGCTCCCCAAAAAGGCAAGTGACCCCTAATTTGTATTTCATTAAGCTGGTGTTCTATTTGATTCTCAACTTATATCCAATTTAAAATTATTTTCGATCGTAAGATATTTTTGACGTTCATTTCAAAATCACACTCTTTTGCAAGTGGGTGGGGTAACTATTTACCATGTACAAATACCGAATTTGTTCACCAGCAGCCGGAATTGTGACTAATGTCAGCAGGAATGACAATTGAACACACAAAATTTCATGCATCGTTTAAAATGGTTTCATATAATAAAAATCTTAACATGAACATTATGGTGTCATAATTATATCCTTTCCGCTACCACGATTTTTTGGGAGGCTATGAGAAATTCATATGGTCCCTATACCCCGTCCCTGAGACACTTTTGACTGGCAGCACTGATAAAAACTCGAAACATCCGGATGCTACACACCTGCCAAAAACTGAAAGTAGGAAAAATTGTCCAGATTTCGACTAAATGTCACCGGAAGTGACGATGTGACTGTGACCCTTGCGCGAAAAACCTTTTTGTTTTGTTTTTTTAGCTTTGGTGGGCCTACTTTTTGGCCCCTTTAGAGCACTGATCCTGACCCCTATGTCTAGCCTCATATTCCTTCTATTGAAAAATAAAAACTTTTTGGCGCTAAATGTTAATGCACAGGGAATCGTACCGCATTGGCAGGTAGGACCAGTAATTTCAGTTTTGGAAAATCTACGTTCAAAGCCCTCTTTAAAGGGGTCCAGCGGGCTCAAAAACCTGTGCACGACACTGGGCCCGTTATATTCTTTAGTCTGGGATGCCTGTGTACCCATGACAACAAAATTGCCGAATTTGGGCATTTAGGTCGAAAACTACGGAAGGCCGAAATGGCCATCCCGGCGAGTCTGCATTAGTACGCTATGGTAGCGGAAAGGATATGCATAAAATAGTAAAAATAAACAAAATAAAATGGTATGTCATTACAAAGCCATGTATGTTGAAAGCGAGGCATTTTTATGATTTCAATGATGTTCTAGAAAATCCTTCTATTATTTTAAGATGTTTTGGGGAAAGTTCGATCGTTAGATCAAAGGTGCGCGAACCTCCTTAAGGAAAGTATCTAAATTATTACGTTCTATCATTATATTTAGACTAAGGCTAAGACTTTCTACTTTCTGGAGATGGGAGAGGTTTCTCAAGGATGTAACACAATATTTGGTGTGTGAAGTGCAAGCTAAAATTATTTCTGAAAACTACGTGTATTGCCCATGTAGTCTGGTGGTGGTTACTTGTCGCTTTACGAGATCCGACCTTTGTCATACAGGCCAATCCCGTAAATTATTCAAAAACAGTAATTAGTCATTTCTCCAATTAGTTAATTTGTACCGCCTTACTTATTTGTTGGGAAGAGTAAATTCTAGCAAGTATTGTTACTCTTCGCTATGACACTGACTGAAATGTAATTAAGATTGTGTAATTATGCACACAGTGGGTTAATTGATTCTGGATTATTTGATGCAGGTGTCAATGCATCGCTGAATGCAGGAACCTAATCCAGTGATAGATGGGGTAGATTATATTGGCATAGTACAACTATATTTCTGAAATCTGTGTTTCGTAAGATGGAACGAGGATTATCTTTGATTGTTCTATAGTAATACAGTTATATTTATAGTTTTGTAATATAAAATACTAAAATAGAAATAACGTGTTTTTAGAATGGCCATGAATCATTTTTAGTTGACGTGTAATAGTTCTGGAATTATTGGGCGGACTGGTGAATATAAAATAAATTTGCACTGTTGTTTTGTACAGATTACAATTGATTCTAGTAATTTGATATAAATGGAACTTAACAAAGCTTAAACTAATAAACGAGAAGGTAATATAACATTAAACGGTAACAGCAGAGCGCGAAAGGCACAGAAACGAAATAATCACAGACCACTAGCCCTCCAAAGAATGGCAAACACCAACATGAAAAAAAGGAAATAGAACTTAACAGCTACACAGTTCTTCCTTTGTATTTCATTAGGATCAATTGACATCCTAGTATGATACAGTATATTAAGTAGTTTGAACATTGAATTTAGGAACTCAATTAGACGTTAACATGAATTGTGTATCATTAATTAGTGAGTTATTATCATGAGGCTCTTAAAGTGTTAATACAAGTTAGAATTATAATAATGAGCATTCTAACACAACCATCAGTTTCATCTATACAAACATAGAGACAATCATGACGTGTGTATAATACCGTTAAGACACAGCTATGACAAACTACTAAAAAGCGTTCGTAGGAAAACGATATTGCAACGTTTACTATAATTATCTAGAAGTCTTAATGTCTTGTAAAATGTTGAGTATTGACTATGTTAGAATCGAAGTAAGGAATTTGCACCTGTGTATGCAATCATGATTTAATAACTTCGCATCCGAACCCATGACCGCGCTTTATTTTACGATATCGGTAAAGATAAGTTATTTTTTAAATAAAGTGAGCAAAATTTCAAATGTCAATTTCCACAACTTAAGGAGTAAAAAAACATAGATAATTAGATTCAGTTAAGTGCTCACAAAATACACCGACTAGAACCGTGGTATATCAATGTCTAGACACATATAACAACGATATGCTTTGATCAGTTTATTGTAAATTATCATGCAATCATCATTCAATCTTGGTCGCTTCCCAAAACACGCCTGGGGAAATTAGCAACGTCTGTGCTTATTTTAAATGAAGCGGTGTCAGATACGTGCATGTTTGCATCAAATAAACATTTGATAATGTTCTGTAAAACATGTTGCGCAACTGAAACATATTGCTCAACACCACCAGATGGATTCAATATTCGCCCGGTGAATATCTTAGATAAATGAAAGATTGACACAAAGTTCTTGCTTCTATTGTAACGCAACTGGAACAGGTAAAGTGTTTTATTCTTTAAGACAATCGTAATCATCCTTTAGTTAATCATTGCGCGTGTGTTTGTCGTATGGATGGCTGTTTAATACGAGTGTATTTCATAAAGATGCCCTGTCCGATATTAACAGCGGATTGTGTTGTCAAGGTGGCCGCTAACACGACTTTAATTGTATGTACATTTACATCGACAGCGTTTGTGCACGCTCGTAGCTAATAATAATGTCAATCAATGCGAACATGTGACTTTGTTTCACGTACATCACTGATTGCATGTAACGTTGTAAGGTATTGTCACATTGTCACCGATATGAATGCGAATTAGAACCATTGATAGGCTTCCCATAAGCTGGTTTTTCATGTTCAATGTCCGAAGGGATTTTAATTCCAATCCTACAAGATGAGGTATTGTAATCGCCAACAAGTCTGAGATAGAGTTCGGTGTGAAATGGATGTGGAACATGTTATAGTTTATGATACATTAAGCAGCTTATAGTTAATGTTATTTAAAACCAACGTCGGTGGTCGAGTGGTTACATATGTTATAAGACTATTATACGTCGGATTATGTATACCCCAAGACAACGACTTGTAAGAGGGTATACTGGATTCAGTAGTTGTGTATGTATTCACGTTCTTTTACAGTTTGAGCAGGATTTTCGCAGATGAACAACCCCAACATGTAGATGTACATTGGGGACGCACTTAGAGCTGGGATGGTGTTTGTTATAATAAAGGTCCAATGTTTTTTATTTAGATACTACACGCATGGGCCTCTTTTAATCTAAGATACAATTAGGAATTTAATATTTGCGCGGAACGAAAGCTTACCATGGTTGACCCGGGTTGAATCTCCGATAAAGGACGTGCATCTGTACATGTATCTGCTAACGTCTGTAGAACGGTAGGCTGTAACACAGAAGGTTTGTAATTATGTAGTTACTTAATGTGTTTCTGTAACATTGCCTACGGTCATGTCTACAACATGTTTGCATGGAGGTTTATGGCAGTTGCTGGTACAATATGTTAGCTTACTGACACATATTTCAAAACTCCGGTTGAAACACGCCGTGCGCTTTAATTGCAACAAAACATCGTTACTGTACTTCAATGACTTGAAACACTAGGTCACTAGGTGGTGTCCAATGTAGGTCATTTCTCCGAATATACTTACAGCTCTAAAGATCTTTGAATACAGACAGTTTTATTGTCGGTTCTTGTCGGATATATTTCTTAGTTCTGGTCGAGTTAATGGCTAGTTGTTTCTTTGTCCGTGTGGCTTATTCTGGAGTAGTTGACACTTCGTTTCTTCAAACTTTCATTCAACTCAATATTGGATTCATACTTATCTAGTACGTACGTATGTGCAACTATTTCAAACTTTGTTATCGATTCACAAATGCATAAACTCATGCAAGAAGCGTTCCAAAGTATACAGACATTGGATAAATTGACTATGGAGAATAAAATATGTTTGAAAATAGAGGAGATTTCCGAATACGTCAGCAATACTTAATGTTACACCGATGTTCAGTACATTAACAAGTACTACTACACGTACTTATAATGTAGTTTATTTAGTTCATTTGTTCGCTTATGTTTTACAGTTCTATGTCATTACTGAACTATAGAGGCGGAAGAAGATACATAAGGAGCCATGAAAGCTTACAGTAATAGTGTTAGATATATTCATCCGCACGAGGATCGTTAATGGCTAGTTTGTGTCTTTGTCTTCCGGGGTAATCAAGATGTCTTTCTATTGCTGTATTTATAGAGCACATTTATTTCCTATCCGTACATTATGTAGATTTACCAGCAGTTGTTCATAGCTGGAGGTAGGCGAACTTTCAGAAACTTCGAAATAACGAATGTACTTTGACAAATGGTATTAATGTATCGGATGGTTACACATAGTTGACTTCCACACCTAAATAGCGTTAATTATCTAGGTATGTGTTTTAATTCAAGCTATGTAGTGTACACTAAGTGATACAATATAGTTATACACTTAAGAATCAGTTAGGTGTTTATTTTTGATACGGTGTATGTTTTATTTATTAATAGTTCAGCACGAACTTATGTGTGAAGTCTATTGATCGCAAAATTTTCGTCAATTTTAATTTAAAATGAGTGCAATTTTCCAAATTAAAACTTAGGAACGTACAATGTACAATATACATGTATTGATGCGTTGGTGCAAACTATTTCTATGATGGTCGATTCGAATAATAGAGGGTTCGAGAAATTTAAACTAATATACCAAATAAGGTGGTATTCCACTCAATAACGTGGTGGTCGTTAACTATGCATATTGCTTAGTAGCACTATCATAATATTACCACATTACGAAACATTATCTGATGCAAATTAAATACATGTACTAGACTAAGTACAAATACGTATAGTGTACAAAGTCATATAAATAATTTGCATATAATATATACATACATTATCAATGATCCAATGACGAATTTGATGATGTTTATTCCATGTGTATAGTAACGAATGCATTCTAGTTGCAAATAGCATAATTATGCAGTTCTCGTCTGACTTCGCCAGAAATCAATTTAATCTTCCTAGTAACTGCTAAATACTGCATCCATAATTATCCATTCTGTACCTACGTGCATATTTTTAATACGTTCATATAAGTACTTAGCTAGAAATAATTTGAAATTTCCCAAGAGCAAGTAATGCAGGCAACGTAACTTCAAACTTATGAGTAGGATTAATGGATTCGTATTCGGTGTATGGAAAGACTGATGGAAACGTCTTTTCAAAGCAAATGTGTCCTCAAAGAGAGCTAGCCAGGATTGCTGATTTAACATTTTAACTCGAAGCCAATACTCATGGCGAACAATAGATATACAAATTTATTTGGGGTAACTCAGGAAGTTTATTCGGGAATACATGTTTGTTGAGTCTTACTGTGTATATATGCTTTGCTGGACTGTACAGAGTTCAGACTATTGGTTATTTAGAATTGGAAGTATGAATAAGTGACCGTGTTGTATGTCTAATAAAATATGGTCATTCATTCGAAATCACACCTGCAATTTATCTTACTACGCACGCGTAATTGAATTTATACACATCAAAAACCGTAGCCATATTTTTTAAACAATAATTCAATGTTATATAATTTAACATTTCATTTCAGTTTACGATGCATGTCATAAATAGTAACACCCGACTCCAATATATAGAACAAGTTTATATGCATGCCGGAGTTTATCCAGTCTTGCATTGCTACATGAGGAATTTTAGAAAGTGACACAAAACATTAATTTGGTTACAAGTTTGTTACAAACATTTTGATAGTTTATATACATGTAGTCTGTAGGTGGGTGTTCATAGACATTTCACCGACTTCTGTACACATTAGTTACATATACCGATTGAGAGAAGATACTGGACGTTAAAAGGTCTTTGGTTATACTAAGGTAGCGCTTCCAATAGTACCGTGATTTCAGTTGTACGTAATCATATCGTGTATATACAATAGTCATGTAAGTGTACTGATAAGCCGTTAAAATTTAATTGCACATTTTAATAAATAATTGCAATCAAATGCGAGATACTTAATAGTACCCATAATAGGAAGTGACTACAACATAACCAATATCATTTAAACCAAATTCATACAATGCTTCACTACTTTACACTGATATATAGGATCTGATGGTACTCCATACTGGGTCATGTCCAAGTGACCTTTCAATCATCAAATCAAAATTTTACTTTCACAAATCTGAAAGTGTACAGGTGGCTAGATTTGTTCCAGGTTTTATGTTTGTATTGATGATTCTTGTGCATAGTATTTAAATATCACTGGTGACAATTATTCTCTTGCAATTTTCTGTAACTTTTAGCTATTTCTTAATTTCTACTGAACATAAAAAGGGATTTAGCTCAAGTAAGATCATTGTTTCTTTGAATGAGTTGTCTCCTTTGCATATTCCAGCCATCAAAATGTAATTGCACGTACTAGTTTAACTGTAACATACTGTCTTTTTATCCATTACACGTTTAACACTTGGTAACATACTTATTTGGTTAATAAATGTTTGCTCTGACAGCACCACCCAGTAATAGTCGGATGTTTGATGCAAATGTATTTTGGTCTTAGCAAAATTAATCACTAGGACTGGTGCAAGTCTAACTAGTGGCTACAAACTGACTGACTCACTGCGTGGGAGAGAGGTCATTTAAACATGACCTGCTATAGAGTGTAGTCAGATCCTAACAGCGTAGCTAAATGTTAGGGTCTGATTTTAATGAGATTGCAACATAACTAACCTTTATTTGTATTTGTTTATCGCTATCCACTGCTTAATAATGTTTTTATTCGTATACAAATAATACTTAAGTCTTCTGCAAACGTATTTATATCACAGAAGAAAATTACAAGACTTAATGGCGTCTAAAAAGATTATAATAAGTCAGACAGGGAAGGCAGCACTCAACTTAACCAGCCGAGCACAGAAAACATTAAAAACACACAACGCACAACGCACAATGCCCAACTGAATCAACCGAGCACAGGAAACATAAAACACATAAATACGCAATGCTCAACTAAACAAGCACAGAACTGCCCAAGTCCAAGCTGTCGAAAAGTATAATAAATTCTTACTACCTGAATGGTCAAGTTTCCGCAGCAAAAGGACTATTAATAATAATGCCTAGTTTTAGCTGTCAGAAATCTCAAAACGAAGAAGTGCCCAACACACTACCAGAAAATTAACCATTCCTTGTCCCACTGTTTAAAAGCTGAATAGAAAAGATTTAGCAAACAAAAGGCGGAATGCCTACGCTGACTGACCTAGTCACAACAGTAAAACTGCTAAACTACATAGTTTTAGCTGCCTTTAGTCTCAAAATTTAAGTAACAATATTAAAACGTTGAAAGGCCCGATTTCAGTAACAAAAAATCTGAAAGCCTTAAGCGGATGACCTAGTTTCAATAAGTAAAATGACGTAATTGAACACATCGAGATATGACGTAATGAACAAGTCATTAAGAATTACAAGCAATACAGAAGTCCCCTACCGGTTTTAAAGCCATTTTGTGTGGAGGTTATTGTCAGTTGCTTGTACAATAGTGTAGGTCAACTGACATATTTTTCTGAGCATCGGTTGAAACGTGGAGTATGCCTTAATGACTACACTAATCTAGTACATCGATACAATGACTTCAAGCATTAGTTTGTGTGCAATGTCCCCCATTTGTCCTTTAATATTTAAATCACTATAACAGGGAGACGGTATGTAATAATTCTTAAATACAGACAGAGTATTGTCGGGTACTTATCTGTGTTTGAATCTCGTTAATGGCTAGTTCTTGTCGGGTATATGTCTTTGTCTGAGACTAGTTACTGGCTAGTTCGTTTCTTTGGCCTTGTGGCTACTTCCGGAATAGTTGACACTTAGTTTCATCAAACATTTCATTAAACTCAATATTAGACGCATACGCATCTAGTATGTACCTATTGTATGCATCTATTTAAAAACTGTACTATGAATTAACAAAAGCATAACTCATTCAAGAAAAGTTTCAAAAATGTTAATTATTTTTTTGAATTGCGATGTATGATCTACCGACACATGTCTCTTGTTTGAATACATTGACTATAGAGAAACAAATATTGCTGAAGATAGTAGGAACTTCCGAACACAGTAGAAATAGTTCGTGTTACGGACAGTTAGATACACGGATGCTCAACTACACTAACAAGTTCTAATGCATGTACTTCTATTTTACAGTTTTATGGCATTACGCAGCTTCAGAGGCGGAAGAAGGTACATGATTGGTCATGAAAGCTTACAGTAATATTGCTAGATGAATTCATCCGTTCGAGGGTAGTTAATGGCTAGTTTGTGTATTTGTCCTTTAGACTTGTTTCCGGGGTAATCAAGAATTCGTCATATTGTTGTACTTATAAGGCAGAATTTGTTCGAATCCGTTCATTACGTGGAGTAACCAGTAGTAGTTCATACCCCGAGCGAGGCAAACATTCAGAAACTGCGAAATGAGGAAGGTACTTTGAGAATTCAAATTAATCTATCGGATGATGATATATACATAATTTGATCATGTACGTACATGTATATGCTGGAAATTTCCTCACCTGATTAGGTAGGTGTTTTCATTTAGCGAATGTAATTTGCGCAAAGTGATATAAAATGATACACTTAAGAATCTTTTAAGGGAACATGTTTTGATACCGTATATATGTGTTGTAATGTATTGCTATTTTTTATACGAAATATTGTGTACCGAATGTTGTTTGTATGCTACAAAATACACGAAAGTAACGTAACGTGTTCTTCAATTTCAATTTCAAATAGGGGATATTTGTTGATTTTGGCGTAAAATCGCATTTAAATTCCCCGAGTGATCAGAGAAAAATCAATATTTTTACGAGTGGCGTAGCCAGGAGTGAACATTTAATTTGTTATGATCACGAGTGGAATAACATCAACACAATTTCTGTTTATTATAAGCCTCAATATCTCATAAAGTGGTACCGCAATTTGCGTAATTGGAAAAACGTCACGACGTGACAATATGACGTCAAAACGACGCAACGCATAGTTTGAAGCTCGGCGCCGTTGACGTTACGTTTCTTTTTTGCATGATATTGGAACTAGCTTCTAAAACAGTGAAAATAATTAAATGATAATTGCATTGTTATTTTCATAGTTACATGTTACACTGAGAAATTTCCAAAATCTATTGAAAGCAAATAATAAATGCGTGTATTGAACCATGCAACCATTAGAACTTTAAGTGTACGACAAATTAATGGGTTGGTGCAAAATACTTTTATGACGGTTAATTCGAAATATAGATAGTTCAAAACATTCAAACAAAATAATAGAATAGCCGGTGTTCAACTCAGCAACATGGTGTATAAAATTACTACTGATTGGTAGCACTATTAGCATATTACCACCCATTATATATTTATAGTGGAGGGAACGTTATCCGTTGGGGGCGAGTAAGGGTTGTGTGGCTTAAAGTCGACGTTTTAAAACAAAAATTAAGCGTGATTTTTTATCATTGTATTCTTTATTTCTGTCTCCGAGATAAGTACACATAGTCATACGTACATACATATACATACAAAGTTTAGAAACAAAGCCGGCTTACTGTTGCATAAGACGAAGTACACACTACACATAATTTGCAACTTTTTCTGATATCTTTGTTCACTTCTTATTAATAAGTGATTTTGTTACATGAGCTATCAAATTGTGAACTAATCTATTACTGTAGCGACAAATGTATTTTTTTTATCACGATCAAATTAGCTATTGGAATATTTATACATGTACATTATAAGATGTTTTATGTGTATTTATATATTACATGATTGTATAGATACCTGCTTATTTATTGCCAGAAATATAATATACAATTGAGTGATTAACCATAAACAAAACACAAAATTATGCATGTAAATGACGACGAATGCGACGATAAATAATTTATGTGTATATTAACGAATGTTTTCTAGTCACAAATAGCAAATATGCGGATCTCGTCAGACTTCGCCAGAAATCGATATAATCTTCTTAACAAGTAAATACTGCGTCATTAATTAACCATTATGTACAAAAGTGCATCTATATCAATACGTATAATGTTCTTAGCTAGAAATGGTTTTAAATGTCCTATGGGCTAGTAATCCAGACATCGTAACATCAAACATATGGGTAGGAGTAATGTACTCAGTAAGAGTGATGTAATCGTCGTGTCGTATCAAGATAAATGTGTCCTCAAGGATTGTTAACAAGAATTGCCGATTTAACATATCAACACGAAGCCAATACTCATGTTGAGCAATAAATGTACAATTATTTTGGTGTAAACTCAAGGATTGTATTGGGAAATACAAGTTTTATTAGTCTTCTGAGAATATGCTATACTTGACTCTAAAATGCTGATCAATGTTTATTTTTAGAATTAAAAACACGAGCTCACGACCGTGTTGCATTTCTAAATACATTTTATTCGAAATCACACTAATCTTGAACTTTAAAGTATACAAATCCAAAACCTTGACGATAATTTGAAAATGATAAATCAATGTTACATTATTTTATGATTCATTTAGGTTTTAATTATGATTGATATGGATTTTGCAAAAAGTAACATTCCACTTCACTATCAATAACTAGTTATTATAAAATGTATGTCTGAGTTTGGTTACTGGCGACATACTAGTAGAACCACAATGAACAAGTCTGAATCGCCTACAAATAACTTGTTTATCCATGTTTTATTGATGCATGAGCAATGTTGAGGAATTGACACAAAACATTCATTTTGCTAAAAGATTGTAAGGATTCCAATACAAGAATTGTGATAGTTTCGATAGTCTGTAGGTAAGTGTTAATTGACATTTCACCGATTCTGTACACATTTGTCACATACACCGATATATAACAGATAGGGGACGGAAATGTAGTGCGTGTTATACTTCTGTTATTGATTCCAATTGTATCATTTTTTTCCTTAATGCCTAGATTGAACGTGTTAATATATCGCTAATATGTACGCTTAAGTCGTTGTAATTGAAATGAAAACTTTAAAAAATAAAACAAGTAAAACAATAAAGTGTTATCACGAAAAAAGTGTAATTTTGCAAAAACTTGCCAAAAAAATATAAGACGCAACATTATTACACATCTACAATTTCATTTGTATAAATAGAATAATTATGATTGCATTTTTTAAAAATGATTTTTGTTATATCATAAATATCAAAATCACAATGCATTCAAGACAACAGTTTTCTAGATAATAACAATATTGCGTGTGGAGGAAGAATGTCCTACGCACGTGTTTTCCTACGCACGGGTTTTCCTACGCACGCGTTTTCCTACGCACGGGTCTTCCTACGCACGGGTTTTCCTACGCACGGGTTTTCCTACGCACGCGTTTTCGCGATGCGTTGTAGCGAAGTCGATATTCAAAACGTAATATTTAAGTTATAAGTCATAGGACGTTGACATAAAATGAAATTGGAAATATTATTTTAGTTAATATTTTACTTATAAAAAATTAATAAGATTGCCATTTAAATAAGTCCGACGCATTTTACTATGTGTGCGGATGAAAATCGTCCTAGGGTGCAATTTTGCGACGTTTCGGACGTTTTATTCAACGGAAGTTATTATAGTTTGCGATATGCATAAAACAATTAATAAAAGACGACTTCTTTTGAGTGACACTCTGCAGTACCCGCATTTTATAGAACTATATGCATTTCTTTCTCATAGGAGAGTGCATGGATAAGTGTGTAAGGGAGTGAATAAGTGAGTGAGTTAGATACTTGTCAGATATATAACGAGATACATATAGAGCATTAAATGGAATAAACGGGAGCATTTTCGACCGAATACACACATCCATTATTGAATTAAAGAACAATGTAATTAATTGATAAATGTATCGTCGTTTTCGACATTGTAAATTATTGCAAATTGTATCATGTACATTTGATCATGAAACAAGTAAATATGTAATGTACTTATGTTGAGGTAACATGACGTTACACAGACGTCCCTATTACCGTGCGTTACGTCACCAGCAAAAGGAATTGAATGCAGCATAATTCACCATTAGTTGTCACTATTTGTTGGTATCACAGGATTAACAATGTTATATGCATATGCAATGATGCACTGACATAACCAGTATTCATGTAATCGCCAATCAAGGTTTATAAATCTGATAATGTTTCCGTATAACAGAAGCGTACGCATTTATATCATAGGAGACATTTACTAGGCTCGATGCTACGTGGCACAGTCTGACGCTCTGCCAACTGTAGTATTGACACTCTGCAAACTGCAAATTAAAAGCGGTAGATAACTTTATTATTTGTGTTACTGTAGCGAACGAGATAAGTCAGCAACTTGATACCGGATCATGTAGCCAAACCTTAGTTTAATATCTTATTCAATTAAAATCTCCATTTAATTCCCATGATCACAAGCGAAATTGGTAATTAAACTATTGCAACAGTGTTATTGCAAGGCAGTTTGTTTACTATGTGATATAATAGATGTCCCCATATGCATGGACTGATTATACAGTCACCAACATATTGATTGAATAGAATAGATTCCAGATTTTGTCTGTCGATGCCAATTAAATATATGAATTAAGTGAACGATTCGGCTGTGACTTCATCAATATCTCTTATAAGTGAAACACACACGGATTTCAGCTACAAACAACATTGACAATTCGTCTCTCATGGGACTCATATTGCATTCATACCAACCTATTTATTCCGTAATTTTTGCATCGGTTATAATTCGTATTTAGCTAGAATGTCTCTGAGATTTCCCTTGGGCAAGTTATGCTTCCAGCATAGGGGCAAGTATTATTTAATCGAATACTCGTCGCGGAAAAGATTGATGAAAACGCTCAATCAAATAATGTGTCCTCCTAAGAGGTCAACCGCATTTGTAACGCCTTATTTATTCTCTTGAGCTCAAAATATAGAACAGAATATGTAGACGTGTATGAATGTACAAATACAAGCAACAACAATCAATCAATCAATGAACTAATTCAACGTAACATATACGTACATGTACACACATGTATATAATGCATTTGTTATGCAATTAGTGGGGGGGGTATAACGTGGAACATGCGTTAATTCGAAAGTATATTTACCATTTGAATAAACTAGACGTTCATACATAGATGATACTAAGTAAGTGTCTTATAAGTCATGTACATCACATCGGCGCATTCCTATGATAACACTAATCGTAACTGGCATTTTAACCTGAAAGACAAAAACGTTTCCAGTTATCATATGTTTATGGATATTAACAAATGCAGGAAGTTACATGTCAATGCAAGTCTACCGAATTAAAGGAAAATGACACTGAACAGACTATAACGAATGCAGCAATATAATCAATACATCGGAATGGTGTTTGATGTTTGTTTTAAATCGTTGCTGGCATCACGGAATTCAATGTAGTCTGGGTCAGCTGTGGTATAATTGAAATCAAGCGGTTGTTTGTTACAAAAATCTGCCACCGTATAGGTAACCAATAATCATGTTCAAAATATTTTTAAGACATGATTACTCTTCAAATCCTACAATCTATGTTTACCTTCATCTATATTTATATCACGAGGAATGTTGACAATTTGACATAAAGCATTATTTTTGTTAGAGTTTTGTTTGAATTCCAAAATAATGTCATTGATCGTCCCAATGTAGCAGTTATCGACATTTCATCGATAATCGCATAATCTATTATCATACTGAGTGAGAACAGATACGGAACGAACATATATGTTTATACCGTCCTTGTTGCTTGGCTTTTTTACGAGAATAAAAACAACTATGCCATATAGCATACCAACGATTGTGCATACATGTTCCATATGAGGGTTAAGTTATTATTAAATAACCTTTTGTACTTAATGCATGCGATTTCATGTAAAGGGTGTAAAGAAAGTTCGTTCCGGTCAGAAAGTATGACGTATTTTTATTTTTACAATGCGAAACATTACGAAATTTGCTATGAGGATATAGTACTAAATTTAGGATCATTGGATTATTTTTGCTTGGATTCCGTTCTAGTGGACACCGTTGCCATGGATTTATAGAACGCGGAAGTAAGCGTACGTTTACGTTACGTCGACGGCCATTTTAAGGATGAGTCTACAAATGCAAATAACTGCAAAATTGAAACATAGCCATATTTAGGCATTTTAGACATTAATATTGTTTAACAAAACCTTATGCTTAAAGATATGGATGGCTATAGGACTGGTACTAATAGAATTGGAGCACAACTATGAATTTGCAAGTACAGGGTGTAGATTTCTTCGAGCGTGACATGACGTAAACGTCAAGCGAAAATTGAGAGTAGGGTAAAGAAAATGACCGACTGTGTAAAAAATAACGACAGAAAATTACAGGAACAACTTCTACGAACATCATAAGGCAATGGCGAAGACATGCCTCATTTTTTAAGTAAAAAGTAACTAAATAAATCGAAAAGTAAATAAACGTCCGAGTTGACAAAACCGCGCCATTTAGAAAAAACTATGTATGTGGGAAAACAAAAGGCATTTATTTGCAAAACGAAAACCCTTAAAGCTTCATAACTTGGATGATGTTTTGTTCATATATGAGGTTAAATATTAGTTTAGTTCATTACAAGCTTAAAACATATACAACGCTACAGTGAGTGGACAACAAAGGGAGTATTTCGAACTTTACCCGGCCATGACGTCGTTTACGTCATATTCGAAACAAGATTAACAAATTTATTCAATGCGTTTGAAAAAATATTGCCAGTCAAATCAGCTAAAACTGTTGTACATAATGATGTCATTATACCAGAAGACTGAATGCAAAATTTGGTGCAAATATATTAAATAGTTTTGTATACGAAAGCTTTTCAAAAACCGGAACGAACTTTCTTTACACCCTTTGGTAGGATAAATAACACATACAATTTATTTTGTTGATAACATAATTTTATATGCGCTTGTTATGATATGTTTGTATAAAGTTAAGATACTGTGCTAAAAGCTATCGGAAACATAATAAGATACATACTACCTTGCTTTGCAATAACATTGTGTATGGTTAAAGTAATACACATATATTCCTAGCTTGGTAACCGGTCATAGAACGGACATTGTTAACATTAAAATTTTACTTATGAAATGTTACTGTTGATGCAGTTTTACACTAATGCAGAAAGCACCTGTTCCACCATAAGAGAGCTTCGTCTATATACATTTGTAAATACATTTGCAATAATTTGTCCCAATAAAGTAAACGTCATAATTATAATGCACAGTTCTTGTAATCTGGTTTGGCAATTATGTTATCCAAAGAAACTAAATACATTATTGGTATCTTGAAGACGTTAAAAGTAGGTTGATCCGCCTAATTGAATATATCTTACACCATTCATAAACAGTTCTCATTAACATAATTATCTTTATGTTTGCATATCCTGGACTCAGCAGTTCATTTATGTCATCATACATGGATGCTGGACGTTTAATAACTACAAGTAAACTAAATCCATAAATGGATGACAAATAGGATGACATAAAGTTGGACAACAACTGTCCAACACAAAATAAAACAAAAACAAACAATGGAAAATATCAACAACGTACAACCCAATAGGCAGGTGGAGGGGTGGTGGTGGTTACAAAAAGTAAAGCGCAGAAATGTTTTCGGAAGCTGACAAAATGGATGCTAAAAATAGTCTGATGTAAAGTAACCAAAAGTTACAAAACTACCAAAAACACTCATAATAGCCCAATTCAATCAAATTACCCACAAACCCTAATAGGCCCCACTGTACCTATACATATATACAAACACAAATATCTTTGTATTGTTACACTATATAAAGCATAGTTTTATGTTTGCATATCCTGGACTCAGCAGTTCATTTATGTCATCATAAAATCAAACGCCATGTTGGATGAAATTGTCCAGCCCCAAATGGATGCTGGACGTTTAATAACTACAAGTAAACTAAATCCATAAATGGATGACAAATAGGATGACATAAAGTTGGACAACAACTGTACATTCATATACAAATACAATAAATCAAGTGTACGTTACAATTGAGCCAATCATATGCCAAACCTTAGATACATGTACACACATTCCTTAAATGACTTTGACTAAAGGTACACTTGCATTGAAACAAATAATTTTCATCAACATAATTTATTCCACCTGTTAACACATATCGCATTATCGAAAGCAAATGTGGCAGTTTGTATTATGTTTACGAGGCAAAGAGATGTTTTATTTCAATACAGCTTTAAATTAAATTAGTCGTTTTTCTTCGTTCGTGATGCACACAATTGTCTGCTGTAAGAATACAGAAGTAAATCTGTTTTTGTCTGTCAGATAATAGTGCTGCGAAAACTATTTCTGATGAGAGTGAACAGTTTTAAGATTGTTTCATTATATACATTGTCAAGTAATAACTTATATCTTATTATGGTCATCATTCTTACATATGATTTGCAGGAATCGATTATAAGGTTTATGCATTATTTTTTCATTTGAGGCCCCTTACGGGTGACCCCGTGTATCTTTTATACATGATACATTTAACAACAAGATAGATAAAATAGTTCAATCACACACTGACAGTTCATGAAGTTAATGGTGAGAAGTCGTTCTAAAACTTAATGACTCTATTTCTGAGCACATGTGCAGGGATAACAATAACATTTTACTCTAAATACTATGGATTGCTGCAAAGCTAAGTTAGTTCACCAATTCCATTCTATTCACAAACTAGAACATAAACAATCGGATAGTTTGCAGGATCGCTACACAAATGCACGGCTGAATGCGTCATTGCTGCTCCAAGCATTCCATTAAATGTGTCCCTTTTGTAAAGATATACATGTATTGACAGTTATATAACAGTGCTCTGCATCGTCTCAAAAAGTATGAATTAACATTTATTATTTAAGAAATGAAAATATGTTCGCGTATTTTGTCGGTGAATAAAACATGGGCAGGAGAACGTTCGGATGCGGAAAAATTAAATCACGAGTGCGTAGCATCCGAACGAGTGCCCGTGTTTTATCCACCGACAAAATACAAGAACAGAGTTTTTATTTCGATTCTAAATACGATAATATCTCGCACTATTTAACTGCGCGCATTCCATGTTCACCCATTTGACATTTAACATAATTCCACGTTAAAATTGAGTGGCTTATTAGCTGGTACAATTACCTCCTTCGTTAATGAAAACGACCTTCGTAATTTTCTGAAGGAAATAACACATTTTAAACATTGAAACAATTTTAATAACACGAGTGTAGGGTAGCTATTTAATGAAATGAAAAATATAAATGAATTGATTATCAGAAGTGTTTATGAAACTTAGTTCGAGATTATATTGGAGTTTCTAAAAATAGATGCGTCATAGCTGTAACACAGGATACCCGTGCATCTTGCCTTGTCATCGCGTTTCGTTGAAGATTTACTATAAAGTTCACGTGCATTCATTCATAAATATGTCACGTGATACGGGGCGTAAATAGTAACAGCCAATTTGATACCATGTTTTATGGGGGTAATAAAACATGGCCGGGACTGCTCTATATTTAATGTATTTATCCGCAGATCGTGTTAGAATGTTCTTTAGTAAATACCTTGTTATTACTGGTAACAAAGCTAATAACCCTGATCCTATTTTATTATTTTCTAGTGGATGTTATGTTGTGACTTTTGTGAGATTGTGACAAATTTCTCTTCAACATTAGTTTTGTAAAATTAGACGTTTTTATTAATCAACTCAGTCGTTCGAGTGCAGTTTTAAGCACAGAGTTTAAATTAGGTTTAGAAGTCGAGGATTCATTTGTTGATCTTTCATTAGTCTTGAGGTTTCACTCTTGATTTTTATGAGGGCTAGCTATACAATTTACGTTACCATAGTACTTTTATGTATCCCACTTTAAACAAAGACTCGGTATACACGTATATTCAATTTTGTGATCAGACAGTTCATCTTGTTTGGTTCATTGCCAATTATAAATACGTCAGTTTAAAGCATGCACTCAAGCACCATACAATACATTTTGTATTCTATCAGATACATTGGCTAAAACTTTTTGAACTGTGCTTAATTTATGTCGTTGAAAATGTTGAAGCCCTATAGATAAACCCTTTTATTGAATGCATTGTACACTCTTTGAAGTTCAGTTTATGTCTCTTTCATTTCTTGGTAAAGGCATGCACTGTACTGTTGTCGCTAGGTGTTTGTCTTGTGGGTCATATTCCTAGTGTTTTGTATCTGTATCTTGTTCCGGATATGTTTAACTGACAGAATGAATAAGTTGTCATGGCCTTGTAGCTATTCAATTCTTGTCGTCTATAGATAAATAATTGCTTGTCAGTGTATATCAAACAATATCCGGAGCGTTTCAGATTTTTTTGTAAAACCAAACCAGCGTTATATCTAATTACATACATTTGTAATAGCATATTGTTAAACTTGATAGAACTGCCAACATATTCAAAGGAATTACTTTTTGTGACATTATTGCCATTCCACAGAAACAATTCACATGGGAATCGATGCACAATACTACCGACGATTGAAATAAACGAATGTCGGTATTTGAAGGGATTTGTATCTGGCTCAATACTTGCAAAATTTCAAATAATTTATCTATTATATAGATACTTATTCTAACATTTTTACATTTTAACAGTAAATCCTTATTATAACTACAACACAGGTGACAATGAAATGACAAAGTTGATGAATTTAAAGTACAAAAATAAATTATTCTTCCCTCAGATCAAGCTACGTCGCTTTTACAATCAAGTTTGCATATAGGCGGACAACAAGTATTTTCAACTCAATTTAAAAAACAGTTTAAAAGCATGATGTTATTTATGCAATCTAGAAAAATGACCTTGAACTATTTCATCAATTTAATTTTCCTCCGTAACTTTCCTCCGTAACCGATTTTTATACGTACAATGCATGTACAACTGTAAGAGAACATTAATTGGCTAAAACTTGATTCATCAAGCACTAACAGTCAACAGTAATTGCAATTAAACATTTCCTTGTTGAACACAAAATTAAAGATTTAAAAAAATGATGAATGTAAATAGAATTTGGTGTCGATTAAAACTGGATTTGTAAACTGTGAGGCATCAATCGACCTTTATCAGGGGATTTTTCTAAGCAGGAAAGTATATTGCTATGATATAGATACATTAAACAATATTTTACGGAGGGTAAAATTTGCATGTTTTATTCGATATATTCAGTATTTCAATAAAAGTGTGGTTTAATATACTTTTTGGACGAAACTATGTCTACGCAGTTTATGTAAAACCGAAGCCATTTTTTATCTACAATGGTTGAGTATGTATGAAAAGATGGTTACCGAGGAAATGAAAACTAATTGGACAAACGAAACCATGATTAACAAATCTGATATATGTAATATAACTGTATTTGAGTGAAATGTTTATCAAATATTTGCTAATTGGGTGTCATTGCTACATTTTCATACATATAAATCACAATTTAAGCTGTTCATTTGTATAATGAAGACCTTATAAAAATAGTTATAATAAGCAACATGGCATACTATGAACGGAAAATTCGAAATGCAAGTTATTCATCAAATTATTTTACATATTGGATATACATAATAATTAATGTACATTTTTCGTCAATGAAAGTCAACATGTCAGCCAAGCGACATGCGAAAACGCTATACCCTCTCCATTTACTAGCCATCAAAAGTTAGTTTCCTTGAGTTGTACATTGCTAAATATCTGGGAAAGTCGTCCTAAGTCCTACTCAACTAAAGCGGCGGAAGAAGTTGCAAAATTGGTCATGAAAACTTACAGTAATATTGCTAAATCAATTCAACCGTTCTAAGTTCGTTAATGGCTAGTTTGTGTTTGTCCTTTTGACTTGCTGACGGGGTAATAAAGATTTCGTTCTATCGCTGTACGTATAAGACAGAATGTGTTCGAATCCGTAAATTACGTGGAATAACAAATAGTAGTTCATACATGTAGCCCAAGCCATACAAACTTTCAGAAACTTAAAGTTGCTTAAAGTCGGTGTTTTAAAAACAAAAGTGGGCTTATATTTATCGTTTTATTCTTTTTTTCTGTCTCTGAGATACATGTAAGCACAAGTATTCACACACTGACGCCTATACAAACTTTAGTAACAATAATAACTCAATGCTGAATAAGTCGGAGGACACACACCACATAATTAGCAACTTTTTCTGATGTCTTCATTTACTTGATAAATTAGTTTGTTAAATAAGTAATCGTACTGTAACATTAGCGACAAATGTTGAAAAATTCTTCACGATTAAACACGTGTTCCATTAGCTATTGGGAAATTCATACATGCACAGTTTTAGATTTGTTAAGCGTATTTATTGTAGATGTGCCTTCTAATGTATTGCCAAAATGCAGACCAAATCGCGCAGTGGAATACAGCGCGATGGATTACATTTTCAGTATCATACATTTCGGTTTTCATTTGTAATTCCCATATATGCCGATAAGATGCCGACGTTCGTGTCTCCTATGTTGCAAATTAAACGCATTTCGCGCGTAAAACGCGTTATCACTCGTGTAGGTATACAATAAAAAGGAACCTTACTATAGTTGTGTGGATCCGATAAGCCGTACTTCCGCTAGTTTTTGCGTTATACCACATCTCGGTCGTTTGATACGGTATTAAACACGGAACTCGAGGAAATACGACCCAACGCATCAACACATTGCAGTGATATTCCGTATGTATCATATTGGTATCGCCATTTAAACGTAAATAGCAATCAGTTATTATAATCGTTGTCCAACTGTTAAAATTGGAGCATTTACTTTATGCAAATCTTACATTTAATATATACATGAATAACAAACCAAATAAAAACTAATACTATAGTGAATAATTGTGACGACAAATGCGGCGATATTTATGTTATGTGTATAGTTACGAATGCTTTCTAGTCACTACTATCATATGCGAACCTCACCGGACGTCGCCAAAAATAGATCTAATAGTCCGACTGCATCCATAATTAAATATTGTCCGCGTATGTGCATCTAGTCTAATACGTATAATGTACTTAGCTAAAAATAACTTTAAATTTCCATGGGCAAGTTAAACGTATGAGTAGGCTTAATGGACAGGGATACGTTGTATGGGAAGACTGATAGAATCGTTGTATCGTATCAAAATAAATGTGTCCCCAAGGAATGTTACCAATAATTAACGATTTAACATATCAAAACAATACAAATTGAATTGAACAAAAAGTCATGTAAATGTATCGCACACTAGTACGCTTAAGTCGTTATAATTGAAATATCAACTAGACAACTAATTGCCTTTAATTGAGAGAAAAGTACCAGCAATAGGAAATGAATCTAGCATTACTCATCATTATGTGTCTCTTTGGTATCTTTTGATTGATAATGTTTCATTCATATACAATGGTTCAATGACATAATTAGTGTTCCTGTAGTCACCAATCAATGTTTATTTAGTCTTCAGCAAGAATATGATAATGTCGCCGTATGACAGAAGCATATGTATATCACAATCGACATTTACTAGACTCGATATCAATGCGAAATGTCAGTGACACAGTCTGACGTTCTGTCAACTGTAGTACTGACACTCTGCCAACTGCAAATTAAGAGCGGTAGATGAGCAGTGGATAGTTTACCATCTGCAATATCCATGACATGTTACAAATACAATTGTGTCGTTACTATGTTATTTGAGTTATTGTATTGAATTAGATAAATCAGTAACTGGAGACCTGATCATGTAGCAACACCTTGTTCAAAAAAGGACAATCCCCGCATACTATTCAATAATAACAATTTAATATCCTATTTGTATGTTGGCAAATGCTGTGGAACTATGATTTGGAGATGATTAGTATATAAATGAGCATTGCAAAATAACGATATAGAACTTATAGATTGCTATTATGCAGTGAGTGGCATTGTTAATTCTTAATTTAAGACAATGCAGTGTATGAAAAGCATAATATTGACATTGGACGGACACTTTTCTGTGATCGAATACTCATTGAAAAAACACCTAACCCTAGAATTAGATACAAAGCCATCACAAATCATCCGTTGATCATTGCCGATTTAGAGAGCGAGTTTAGAACAAAACATTATATTACACCATGCTAATAATATAAAACAACGCTAACCACCTTTCTCCTTAAATATAGTGTTCATAATAGCATTGTTTCTAAAATATTGATCGAACATATGAATATAAAGTTTAATTCTATTTCACCATTATTTGTTGCAGATAATTTCTCATGATTCAGAAATGAACATTAAATGTCCATTTACTAAGCATAAACAGTACTGTAATTCCATATTCAAATGCAATATAAGTGATTATGAAATTAATTTCCCTTCAACGAGATGAAGTAACAGTGCTCTCCATTCAAATTTCCTTACCAAAATGCAAACTCGGTATGTAATAAAGTCACGGTAAGATACAACTAGATTGGAAAGAGTAAAACAAAATTGAGCAGAAACTTAAATCAAAACTCAAAAACGAAGATGATCACGGTAAACAAACACTAAAAATACGAATTATGAGCACTAGCCATATGGAAAAACATTGAATTAACAATTAAAATTAAAACAGGAATAGCGATATATATTAAGTACATACGTATAACAAAAATGTTTATTTACTAGTATATATTTATTGACTTCCAATAACTTCTATTGATGCGTTTCGTGATATCAAAATACGCCTCGAGAAATTAGCAACGTCTATCCACAAATTAAATGAAGCGGTACAGTATAAAAGCAGATTCACGCACATTGAACAATTCATGATGTGCATATATGCTATTGGAATTTAAGTGTTATATTTATACTTATTACGTGTACGTGTAAAACAGAAACTTAATGTATGTGTTACTGATCTAGATAAAATACACTTAGTCGCAAAAGACATTTTACATTGTACATAGCATGGCATTATAACATCTGCATGAAATTTAATTTTGTGTACATGCTTTTGATTACCACAATAGTTTTTTCTTCATTTTTTAGACATGGTTCATTAAGCCATGAAAAACGAATATGTAAATGTACAAGAATTTGACTATCATAGTCAAGTGGCGGTTACCATGAATAAGATTTAAACGTTTGTTAATTTGATTTTGTATGTGTCAAAATTGTTGACTATATTTGTGTAGTATTGCATTCGTTGAAATGTTATTTCTTATCTTAAAATCTCAGATAAACATACTATTTAGTAAATATTAACCTTCGTTTGTTTCTTTCAACCTCAGATGAAATAATTTCAATTATAAACCATGTATACTTTCTTTTGCGACTGAGTGTAGTATCAGCACATATTGTGCTTAACTTAACGCTCGATCGCTAAATGGTAGAGCCTCCGCGTCGTGAGCCAGAGTTCCCAAATGCGCTCCTTGGTCGTGTCATACCAAAAACGAATATAAAATGGTAGAAAACAGAAAACATAAAACAACACAGACAAGAATAACACAGCACAATGCATGAGGATCTGACGACGACCAATGGAGGTCATCTCTGGCAGCCTTTCCCATTAGCCAATCGGTGCCTTGCTTTCACAATTCTGAAAGCGGTTTGATTCTATTTTTAAATACGGTAGTTATCAAGAACACATGCATCTTCGTCTGATCACATCGGTCTTTACGGGTTGCAATATTAACCACAGAGGAACGGAAATGGCCGGACTTTCATGTTGATAATCAACAGTGCGTTTATATCAAATTATCTGTACTACATATTCTACAATGACCGAATTAATCAGGAATACTCCAAAAAGCAGACTAAAGTCGAGGACAACTGGTGTTTTTTTTGTAATTAACCGTTAATCAATAGAACCAAAGAACCAATGTAACGTGATATATGATTGGCTGAATTATAAATATATATAAATAGCGATATTGGAAATTCAGATTTCTGGAAATACAAACTCGTATATAGCTTTGTCATCTGATTTACCGGTAAGGAAAATCAAGTTCTTTAGTCAGATTGCAGAAGTTCGTCATCAGTGGCATTTGAATATACTTCGAGAAAGGGAAGTAACGGGAGTATTAATTGTATGATTTTAACTTCCATTCATGACCACAAGGGAAATTGTAGTTAAAGTGTCGCAAGGCAGTTCGTTTAATATGTGATAGTATAGATGTCCCGTATATGCATGTACTGATTTTATAATCAGCGAAACATTGATTGATTACAATAGATTCCAGTTTTTGTCTCCCCATGCAAATTAAATATATGAATTAAGTAAACGATTTGGCTGTTAATACATTAATATCTCCTTTCATTGATAGACATACGGATTTCCGCTACAAACGACATTGACAATTCATCTCTTATGGGACTCAATTTGCATTCATACCGGCCTTATATTACGTACTTTTTGCATCCGATTCGGTTTAAATTCGTATTTAGCTAGAATGTCTCTGAAATTTCCCTTGGGCATGTTATGCTGCCAGCATAATGGCAAGTGTTATTTAATGTGAATACTCCTCGTGGAAAAGATTAATGAAATCGCTTAATCGTATTACAGTACATGTGCCCAACACTGTATTTACCTCTGAAGAACAAAATCAATAAATAAATCAATCAATAAATTAATCAATCAATCAAAGTAAGGTATACGTAAATGCATTTACAATTAACAATACTTGTATTCCGAATGATGTGATGGCCAATTGCATGCTATCGTCAGCGAACGCAGGGTTTTGCAAAAAAGACTGGTGACTGTAGACCTAGTTTCAAGTGCTTTAAGTAGGGGTTCGGTAGAGTCAGCTATTGGCGCATTCCAATGTTTACGAGGGTTGTCCCAGTAAATCGTAGACTTTGTTGATACTATTTTTATTTGACGTCACCTAACCATTATATTTGACAATTACCTTTATAAATTATATCATTATAAAAATCATGCATGTAATAAATAAAAATTATGTACTTAACTTATATAATCATTGATTGTCGCACCCCATGTAAGCGCAGGCGGCGCAACTCGTTAAACGTGCCGTTATTTATTCAATGTCGATGTAGTTAACATGCTTTTTTGAATTTGTTTTTTAATTTGGCGCGTATATTTCACGTCTGCTGTTTTGTGCGTTGTTATGACATCATCTCCGCAAATTTCGATGAATAAACGGCATTCGCACGCGAACCACGCACATTTAAAATCCATCACTGAAAATCGAAATATGCTCAAAATGGCGACGTTAGATGAGAGCAAGGCCCACAGAACGGCTATTCAGTTTTGTGAACAGACGGGAATGACACCAATAGACTCTTTCAAGAAGCTTAAAAGTACAGAGAGATGTAGTGGTGTGTCTAGGGCACTTGTGTACACATGACATTACAGGTTTAGTGATGGATGGACTGATACTTTGCCTCCAGGTAGAACGCCATTTAAAGATTTATGGAATGTTAAGGTTGTACAGAACGTCATAGATAGCAAAGATGAAGGCGTATTTAGGGGTTCACGTTTTCAAGATCGAGCCGAAATCATGTGTGCGATACAAAAATGCAATCGCTCATTAAATTGTGAATGGTTAAGGAGGTGTATCAAACATGGGATGAAATACATCATTCGTGTTGCTCACAACGGGGAGTAGTATAAACTGATCTGTGTAATGACGTTAAATATGTTACTGACGTGACGTTGGTGTGCGCCGCACATACGTACCATATGTTGTTTTAATGTTAATATGTTTTTAATTGTTTAATGTATTTTTATGAAATTATGTATACACATTCATAACATATTTATTATCTGTAAAAAGTTAAGGCTAAAGCGTCAAGTACTTTTTTGTTAATAAGCAAAGTCTACGATTTACTGGGACAACCCTCGTACATTAAGCGCAACTGGCTGTAACCTGAAATACAAATAACTTTGTTATATGTTAATATTAACGCACACAGACAGTTGTATGTGAATGCAAGTCTAACCAGATAAAGGAACGTACCACTGAATGCAGCACAATGGTCAATACATGCTACGTTTTAACTTTACATAAAGATGATGGTTGATGTGTTTTTCAATCGTAGCTGGCATCGCGAGTGTAGTCAGGGTCAGCTATGGTAGGATTGAAATCATGCTGAACATTCTGTGTTAGAACATTCTGCCTTCGTACAAGTAACTAATAATCCTGTTCTAAATACTTTGTAAATGATTACCCTTCAATTCCTACAAAATATGTTTAGCTTCATCTTAATTAATATCATGTGGAGTGTTAAACAATTGACAGAAAGCATTAGTTTTGTTAGACTTTTGTTTATATTCCAACATAATATGATTGATAATAGATCGTCCCACCAATGTAGCAGTTATCGACATTTCACCGACTTTCGTATATACTCGTCTTAATGATGCACTAACATAATATATCATCATACTGAGTGACAACAGATAGGGAAACGGGCTAAGGTTTTTATCAGTGCGGGGAATCACGTGACTAAAATATTACTTTACACCGTGACACATACCGCGGAAATCTTGATATTTGGATTTTATTGATTGTTGGTAAATACTCATATGTTATAAAGTGCCGGCAATACAACATTTAACGCTTGTTCGAATGGTGTATTTTGTGCACTTTTTGATTGATATCTTCGAGGTTTATGACGAACCAGAGATATATTTTGTCAATATGTCTCGAAAAACTACACAAAATGTTTGTATAAAGACAATATGATAGACGATGATCAGGTGTTTATGCTTTATTGTACTCTGAAAATGAGTTTCATTGACAAACAGTGACTAATGAATACTAATTCGATATTTTAATGCGATTTTCTGCCATTAAATGACAGAATATTGAAATGGTACTATACACGGATCAACACTGTTGTGATACTTACATGTCGAAGAGAGACAATTGGAATCGAAACTGCTCTAAATTAATTGATGGAACTAGAATAGGACAGACACCCGTGGTATATCCATTACGTCTGACATCTTGTGCTTTGTCATACAAAGAAAAGTGGTTTATAATCATATCTTAGTATTTTAATTGGTTTCGACTAAATACATCAACATGGTCGCTACACCGAAACTTTGTGTTTTGCCATGCATATCTGTTATTTAGTTTCCAGTGTTATACTAATTTAATAAATGGTATTGATTAAAACGTTGCTTTTTTTGGCTATACATGTATTCCAACTTTTTATATTTCCGAGCGGACGGATACTGTTGTGGTTATTTATTTCTGTGCATGACCAGGAACTTCAAAAGGGAGTATAAGGTTTCAAATAGTCTGATTTTGAAGAGTAAACACTGAGGCTCATATATTAAAAAATCTAACTTTTTTTAGTACGTAGTGGTTAGGTCTAGCATAGGAACGTATGTTTTGTGATTACATTTCTTGATACAAATCTATAATTGAAACCATTGTGATAAAAATGGAACTGATAAAAGCTTTCTATGGTATATTTAATTACGTGACAAACAAGCTAAATACTTTATGTTATAAAACAAATGGAAATGTTTGTTAAGATTCTTTGAAGTCGTATCACATATACTGTTTTATTTAAAGATGAATGTAATCGCAAAATGGATTCAATGTTTTATTGTTGTAGCTTTTCCTTTGTGTATACTTTAAAATACGCCACAGGGCATTCATATATTTCGAATCACAGATGAAAAGAAAAACATTATTTCAACACTTGTTTTCGTAATTATCAAAACTATTTGTTTATGTGAAATCAGATAATGCCTCTGATCTAATATATAATAATGAAGAAAAACATGCTTATAAGAAGTACATCGAATGCCGATTATACAATTTCATAGTGTTAATATTGCAAATGGAAAATACAAAATGTACAAGAAACTGTAACAAGAAAATGTAAATGAATTGTAGTACTAATCAACGTAAAAACATCATGGAAATTGGCGATTGCCATTTAATATCAATAAACTTAGTTTTCAAATTCTACCCTTAATGGATAGATGCAAGTTTGTATTATATTCCCGCCAAACTATCTTCATACCACACAAAAACAAGCTATTTATCTGTTTCGTAAGAGAATATTATTATCACAGTCATTCCGCAATGGCTGTGGTGATTGTTTACCTCCATTTCTATTATCTTAGTTGACGTACTCCTTTATTTGTCTGAGCTTTCTCCAAACGTCTTGCTGTTAAATCTGTTTGAGATTTAAAGAAACAACATTAGACAACTGAAAGCAAGGTTACTTAAATCGTATTATAAACCATGGAAATGCGAACGAAATTGTTTCGTTCTAGAATATACAGGTTTAAAAATGATCCGTGTTAAGTATCCCAACATTGTTGTTCCGTGTAAAGTACCATTTCAAAAATGTTCAAATTTTTCAGAAAATCGTTTTAAATCACAAATAAAGTAAACTTTTAGTCACTGTATTCTAACGGCAATCGTTTTCCGTGTTCAAAGAAAGCATGAACACCGGAACATGGTGTAGTATATTGCCATTGAACACAGTTTTTGTATATTTTTTTGTGAATATAGACAAAATATTCCTCTGGTTCGACTTAAAACGTCCAAGGTGTCTCATACATAAAAAAGAGCACAACAGATACAATTAAGGAGTACTTACCAAGAATCGAAAACAAACCATGTTATTATGAAATTTTACTTTTTTAGTCACGTGATTCCCAACACTGTTTATACCACTCTAGATCAAGGGAATACTATCATTCCACCTGTTAACACATTGCGTATTATCGAAATCAAATATGGCAGATTTTGATAAATGTTAACGAAGCAAAGTACTGTTTTTCCATTACAGCTATTAATCAAAATAGTCTTTTTGTCGTTCGTGATGTACACAATTGTCTGTTGTAGGAATACGGAATTAAGTATGTATGTTTTTCTGTCATCTAACATTGCTGCGGAGAACAGTATCTGATCAGAACGACTAACTTTGAGATTTATTTCATAATTCCAAGTAATACCAATCTATCAGAAAAGTTCATTTATATTTTATTACGGTCATCGATCTTTCATGTTATTTGCAGAAATCGATGAGGTTAATGGTGATAACTCGTTCCTAAACTCAATAACTCTATTTCTTAGCAAAGTACGGGGACGACGACGCCATTAAGGTAAACATACAATGGATTGCTGCAAAGATAGTGTAATAGATACTTTACCAGTTCCATTATATCGACAAATCTTCGCTAACATTAATTTTGTAAAAAACTGAGACGATTATTTTTGTTAATCAACTCGCGTTTTTAATTAAAATTAAACAAGCATTGGTGCACTTCAAGTACCGGGTTTAACAGTCGAGCTTTCGTTTTTTTGATCTTTCATCGGTTTTGAGGTTTCACTCTTGATTTGCTTGGGACTTGTCTTACGATTTACGTTACCAAAATAATTTTCTGAATGCCGTTCGGTGTGTATTGGGGATCTGGCAGTTCGCCTTGTCTGATTCATTGCCAATTATAAATACGTCAGTTCAGTGTATGCCACCAAGTAATATGCAAAACATTTTGTATTTCCGTAGTCGTCTTGCAGATACATCTGGTATAACTCTTGTATACTTTTCATAATTTATGTTGTCCACAACTTTGAAGCCATATTGCATGCACTGAACACTCTTTGATGTTCAGGTAATGGCTGCTTCACTTCATTCATAATGCCATGCACTGTACTGTCGTGTTTGGCTGTTGTTTGGGGGTTGTGCTTGGTGTGTGTTTTGGTGTTCATATTCCTAGTTTTTGTATCTTGATCAGGATATATTAACTGACAGAGTAATTTGTCGTGGTCTCGTAGCTATTCATGTCTTGTCGTCTATAGATAAATAATTGCTTGTCGGTGCGTATCAAGCAATTACCGGAGCATTTGAGATTTATTAAGTTATATATAATTACATATATTTGTAATTACATATTGTAAACCTTGACAGAACTGCCAACATATTCAAAGGAACTACTTTTTTGTGACATCATTGCCATTCCACTAATTACAGAAACAATTCACATTGAAATCGAAAGCAAATGACGAATGAAATGTCTATGTGAATCGATGCACAATACTACTGACGATTGAAGTAAACGAATGTCGGTATTTGTAGGAATTGTTAGTTTATTGCAAGAATATTATATCTTTTTTCTGTCAGACAAGGTACAATGTGTTATAAATACGTCGTTGCCTAATGCCCAAAAGTCTACACATTTCTGATTTTTGAGACAACAAATCACCATATTTACTTTTTTCCGGAATACGATCGAATGAAACCAGATATTTGACAGCTGTTAATACCAATAACACTAACTAACAATCTTCCATTTTGGAGATAAAGCAGAAATCTTAATCAATTTAGTTATAGTGCACCCAGGATAATATGAAAGGCGGGTAAAATTTGGTATATTCCACGAACTTCAAGGTGGATTACAACTATGTGCACGATTATCAGTGATGTTTTAAGTATAATACTGACATTATCTGTTTATTTAAGTGATTTGTAAAACCAATGTTGCCACAGTTGACCAAACCAATTAATGTTTGTAAATATCACATTATCCTGGGCGGGCTATAACTATAGTCATTCACTAAACGTTGATGACAATTGTGGACGCACGGAAACCAAGTTCGCAAATTACATGGCAACACGAAGAACAACATTCGGGATTGGTAATGAAGCCCCAATAGTGTGGACCATATTGAAGAATGGTCAGAACCAAGTATGTCATCTACTATAAATAAAATCGGTATTATTATAACTGTATTATACTTATTATATTAGAAAAACAAAATGCATTTATCGTTATTATGCGAGACCTAACATTAAATAATAAACATTCTAGGTGGCGTTAGCAGAAAGATCAATTTCTGGAGACTATATGTCGTTTTGTTTTATGTTATAGCCTGCAGCTTCATCCGGGATGTATTCGTTATGTATATACTAGTTATTAGGCAATCGAAATGTTCCTTTAATTTCATTTACACCTCAGAAAGGGCGCATATATAGAAAGCCGTCGATATGAGCCGACATATTCTGTTATTTCTAGATTATTTCGAGAAAGTTAGAGTATAACATTACCATTAAACATGTAACAACTCTACTGTTCTGTCATTATTTTATCTACATTGCATCGGTAACGTCTCTGCTTAACGCTTTTTGTACCCTCGGGTAGAATAGTACAGATAATTTGACACGGTCCTCTACCGTCTATTTGCATAATTTAACAGCTCATACATTGTCTATATGTATGACCCCGTTGTATGTATTCATAAGTGGGGAGTATTCACGAACACGTTCGATGTCTTATTCAAACACAAATCTAAAGAACTGTTATGTGCATATGTTATAGTTGTAAAATAAGGAGGCATTGCCCATTAACTAAGTTCAGATTCAAGACAATCGTTAGTGTATGCTTACATAATACCGTCAGTAAACATTATGATTTGAAAGCCAAATATCAGTTTGGAGTCCATCAGGACAAAAGTCGCTTTTTTCATGGTCCATGGCATTTTTTAGTAGAAGTGTTTCAATACCATATTTGAATTGCCCAATACCAGGTGTCTATGGTTTGGGTGGATGACATGCGCAAAACCCCCTGTGAAGGTCATTAAAAAGGTCAAAGGTCAATTAAGTGCATTTAGCATACATCAATTTGAAATTGCACCATATATCTTGGTCAATTCTACAGGTAGAATGGTCAAAAAGGTATCGACATGAAGTTAATGAATTGGTCCTTCATTTGCAATGATTTTATGCAAATTATCACATTTGAATACTCATGAATATTAATGAGGATGTCAAAAACTGGTAAATTTTCGTTAAAAATCTATGTGTATAGTTGACAAATGTATGCCAAATCTTTCTTATTTCTATTATCTAAATATCCAAATAGTACCAAAATCATGAGAAGACATAAAGCTTTCGTTTAATGTATACTTTAATAGATAATTTTAAATTAATTCTACCTAAAATAACCGCCAAAGCTTGTTTGGGTAAGTTGAAACCAAAATGTAAAAGTCTCAATACAGTCAGAATCAACATTAAACACTTAATAAACATATTCCTTATATCCAAATATGATTTATTTGCGGAATTTCATTTTGATTTACTTAAATGTTAAGAATATTGATAATCTATTGAACATGTATGACAAATAGCGTAGAAATACTAAGGTTCTATATCTGAGTGATAACAAGCTGTGTCTTCTAATAATTATACAAAATGCAATACATACGTATGTCTCGTTACACAATATATGTTTGTACATGACGTTTAGAACTGTATTATTTATTCTTATAATCATCGACAAATCACATTAGTTACTACCGTTATTACAAATTACACCAATTCCAATCAAAGAAAACATATAGTGCCGTCAACGTAAAATGTCGCCTGGTAAATTAACCTCTCAATTATAAGTTGATATTTGATACCAACTACAGGGCATACGTATGTTCTTTTAGTTGCATGTATAGATTCGTGTTGGAGCACAAGAAAACGTTGTTCTTAGCCAAGTGCAGTTCATTTCCTTCGTACCCTGACTTGTCCGTACTTTCATAATGTTTATAAGGCCTTAGTTAATACAGTTTGTTGATATTTTAATCAGTAGCAATGTGTAGTAAGTAATGCTGATAAGAATGGTATTGAATGCACATATGGGTAAATAACTTTTTGAACGTTTCTACTGTGACTTTACAATCATAAGCTGATCAATAAAGACAGCACAACTTGGAAGCAAACGAGGTAAAAAAGTCGTCCGATGCGTCAAATTATATCTGGTCCTGATACCAGTATACCCATGCCACAATCAAACGATAACATCTTGCTAATGGGTAAAACCAAAGTCGATATTGCTAAGTTACTTTCCTTCAGATTGCGAACAAGGTCAGAGACGTTGCTAAGAGAGAATGAGCTTGTTGTAAGAGAAAGCAACCAGAATGTACAGAAGACAACGAAAAGTATGCCAACTGTCATCAAAAGATACGAGAGTCATTTTCATGCGTTTGGTGCTTCAAGCGAAAGACGCTTTACTTACTTATTATTCAGTTCTCTTCATTGATTCTGTTTATCCTCAGGTTCCGACTCTGCTGTTCTTCGCCTTGCGGTTTTCAGTCTTGTTCTTGGTGTCTTAATGCCACGAGATATCAATTGAGACGCTTAAAGTCTATGCCGCACTGAGCATGTCTTTGTCTAGGGGAGGAACGAACTCCCGATGGAGATTCTGGAGGCATCGTCAACAGGTTCCTCGTAGTCTAGGGGAAGTATCGGGGAGATTATCAACCAAGTTGAGACATCGAGAAGAATCATGATAAATCAATGAGTATCGGGATGCATTGCAAAAACTCTTGATGTGTTCCAGACGTCATGCGTCAGTTCCTCTTCCTCAGGGATGTACTCCCGATGGATTTTAAGAGCTTAGAAGGCGTCTAGGAAGGTGTCTCAGGGAAGGTCTCCAGTGTCTCGGATAAGCTTCGTAAATGTTTTTGGGAATCTGGAGACATCTTGTGAAAACGCCAGTATATGTATACGTATGTCAGGAAAATTCAATGCATGCATATTTTTACCCGATGTATTGGCGCTGTCATGTCGGGAATATCCCGTGAAGGCAGCCCCGAAGCGCAACAGAGCCTCGGGAATACCAATAACCATGAATATTTATGCAAAACAAATTCGCTAGGCATCCCAGTGGCTACTTGATAAACAAGTGACACAAGTGTAACGAACCCTAGAGGATATTTAAATGTGAGAACTTTCGGTCATATTTTGGGGACACATTCGCGGTCTCGGGATTGCATTTCTGAAGGGAAGCTTCGGGTAAGTCATGAGATATTTTGGGTCATCGGGAGGAATCGGGATGGGGGTATCGGGAGACATCGGATGACTCCCGATGTGGTCCTGATGTTATGCGTCTATCCCACTGCCTCAATGATTTACTCCCTATGGAAATTAAGGGCTTCGGGAGGGATCAGGTTCTGCAAGAAGATCGGGAGTATCGTGAGACATAAACAAATGTATAATTCCTCATCTGGCAGTAAGCAAGGAGATAATTTGAGCAGTGACATGTAATTTGTCTATGGTATGACGTGGTCTTAGAACAGACACTCGATTGCTTACACTTTTACCTTCACCATTAGGCTATTTCTTCAGTGATTATGTTGTTATTCGCATTGCCATATCGAGGGTTGCAACCATTACTGTCCAAACGGCTTATTATTTAAGAAGGATGTACTGTAGTATTGCAGGCATCCCTCGATATGTGTACCTATACGATACATGCAGACATAGTTTTCACTATGTTCATTCGGAGTTTACAATCGTATTGATAAACAATTCATAGTTGAACTTGTTCGTATAATATTCACACAAATGTCCAATACAACAAATCCATGTACAATCTTCAACATTTCTGCCGGTGTGGATAACCGTCATAAATTCGTCAATGACACGTTTATTACAGTGACCCAAGATAATGTTTCTACTGCTATTAATAACACATAGGAAATGATTGATAAAATAAACCGGATTTTCCTGTCTAGAACACGACATTGTTATGGGATTTTTCTCTAAAGCTGCAGCATGATATACACCCATCTATCAATCCCTTACTATGTATTTATATTTATTTGAGCTACATGTATATTACACTAGAAATGACAGATGGATAGATTCGTGGCTTCAACCTTTCATATATTCTATCACCTAAATGAGAATATGTATATATAAATAACCAATGACCCGAATGGAAATCATTTTACAAACTGCGGGGAATGTAGGTTTGGCAATACTTTCATGCGGACATTTTCAATTAAAAGATGATTTCATTAAGAATTGAAAGGGTTTTTCGTGTGATTTGGTTAATGACTTTTCAGAATATTGTGTATCGGATGATTATATGGGAGCTATCTTGTTTTTAACTACCAGTATAATCTCCATCTTTGGATCGTCTGTGCGCTACAGTATTTACTTATCACTACAGCAGGTGTTAAGTGTCGTGTGGCGGCTGTTAAAAGTGTCCCCGCACTTCATTTCAGTGTAGTTATCATTTATAATTACCTCCCTTTATGGCTAAGTATGCACATAATTTGAATTACCCAGTACATTCATTGCAGAGTGAGTATATTGGCTTTCTTGAAATTTCCATTTTTGGTGATATGGATGCTTTTTTCTATGTCTGACTCTTGCGTGGATGGCAAAGCTCGGCCGTCGTTTCTGTGTGGCTTTGGATTGTCTGTGCGCTACAGTATTCATTAGTTTCAGACGGAATTGTAATATTGCATTGACTATATGTCTGTCACACGAATTCTTTCTAGTCACACTGTCCCTTTCAGGGTGTCAATCGACCCGTAACTAAAAGAATACGCTACCAGCCTAATACTAGTTCTATGATGGTGATTTAATATATTGGCATACCATCGAATCAGCAGCATTATGTTCTCGATGTGCCACAAGGCAAATAGAGTGATATATATTCATGGCAAATAAACACATGAGGATAATAAAATACTGATAATGGTAATCGGTTACATTCTAGCATTGATCATATAAGTCAAGGCAATCTTTCTGCTAAAATTACAAATGAATCACTAATGACATATACACCTTTTTCCACTACAAACATTTTGCAGTTTTTTTAAATAACGATGATACCTTGTAAATGTACTTTCCAAAAGTGTTTAATGTTGGTGTGATGGCTTGCAATACGTACGTTGCTTCGTGTGCTCATTATCTGCCGGATACCGCCTTCTCTGCAAAAACGGTTATTGTCGCTGTGGTGTGTTTATAAAATCAGTTAATTTATTTACACCGACGCTTGCTACCACCATCTCCGAATAACGTTTTGATCTAAGCATGCGTACATTGGCCTTACATCTACTAATAATAATCTTTGGAAGCTACGTGTATTACAAATATTACGAAACAAGAGGACAAAATAGAACTCATCAACTGGCAAACAAAGATTTGTAGTGACAATTGCAGGAAATACTATCATAATTATTCTGCGTAAGCTCGATACACTCATGTGAATCTGTGACTGTTCCACATATTTCACCAACTCACACATAACGCTGTAAGGCATTATGCCATTGTCTCCAATACAAAAGCTTTTAGAACTATTGATAGGCTTCCAATTTGGTTGTTGTTCATGGTCAATGTCCGAACGGATTTTGATTCCGATCCTACAAGACGAAATATTAAAGTAGCCAATAAATTAAAGTAGCCAATAAATCTGAGACGGAATTCGGTGTGAAATGGATGTGTAATCATGTTATAGTTCATGGAATTTGAAGCTGATTAGATTAGTTCATGCCATTTAAAACTAATGAAACTGGTCGAGTGCTTTCATCTGTTAAAAGATTACGATCGTACTGTACGTCGGTTTGTGTTGTGCTCGTACAACGAGCACCCAGGGCAACTATGAAATGATCGGAGTTTGCGATAACAAGTTCCGCGAGGCTTCGCAGAGGCTTAACCGACAAGTCAACGATGTTTCGTTTACTTGCCAGGAACCTTCGGGGATATTTAAATGTATGACGATCATTCGGCGATATTTCGGTGACACATTCTAGGTATTGGTATTGAATCCCCGAATGTTCGCTGATATTCATCGGGGATGATTCGGGGTACGTGAAGGCATCGGGAGACTGTCCGTGGTGTTCCCGACGTAATGGGTCGGTCTTAATGACAATAAGGCGCTTCGGTGCGTAGGGGACAGGTTTTGCAAATAAATAAGACAAACAATGTCGACGTTGAGGAATTCTTCGATGGACCTAGGTTTAACGTATATAGTACGGTATGCCGTCACAAAGAACATCTGTAATTATGTACTCACGTATGGTCTTCTTTGACAATGAATAAGATTATTTCTGCCAAATGTTGGGGTCATTGTCAGTTGCTTGTACAAAAAGTTAAGTCAACTGACATACAGTTCTGAACAACGGTTGAACCGCGGCGTATGATTTAATGACAACTAAACATCGATACTCAACAACAATTACTTCAAACACTAGTTAGTTTACAACGTAGCTTATTTGTCCGTCAAAACTTAGAGCTCCATAACACTACTTAACTCCTGAGACAGAAGACGGTATGTAATAATTCATAAATACAGACAGATTAGTGTCCGGTACATACCTTTGTTTGAGACGCGTTAATGACTATTTCTTGACGGGTATAGTTCGTTGTTTGATACTAGTTTCTGGCTAGTTCGTTTCTTTGACCGTGTGGCAACTTGCTGAGTAGTTGTCACTTCGTTTCTACAAACTTTCTTTAAACTCAATATTGGATTCATCTTTATCTAGTACATACGTATGTGTATCTATTGTAAACGTTATTAATAATTGACAAATGAATACACTCATACAGGAAGCAGTCAAAAGTATACAAAGAAACATTTAGCTTAATATGTATTGTGAACTCTTTGTGATTAAGATGGATGACTCTATGTTCCGGCACCTGTCTCTTGTTTGGATAAATTGACCATGGAGAATAGAATATTACTGAAAATAGAAGAGACTTTCAAATACGGTAGCAATACTTCGTGTTCCGGTCAGTACAATTGACGGACGTTCAAATATTCTAACAAGTATTATTGCAAGTACTAATAGTCTAGTCGATTGGGTTCATTTGTTCGTTCATGTTTTACAGTTTTATGGCATTATTCAAGTTCAGAGGCGGAAGAAGGTAGATGATTGGTCATGAAAGCTTACAGTAATATTGCTAGATGAATTCATCCGTTCGAGGGTCGTTAATGGCTAGTTTGTGTCTTTGTCCTTTTGACTTGCTTCCGGAGTAAAGAAAAACTCGTTCTATTGATGTATTTATAAGGCAGAATTTGTTCGAATTTGTACATTACGTGTAGTAACCAGTAGTAGTTCATAACCTGAGGTATGCAACCTTTCAGAAACTGCGTAATGAGGAATGACTTTAAGAATTAAAATTGATCTTTCGGACGAAGATACATTTTACGTTTTCTTCACTTTTAGTTGTGCATAAGTGCATTTACCATATGAACGTAAATGTACGAGAAATTGATGGGTTGGTGCAATATATGATGGTTATTTTGAACTGTAGATAGTTCGAGAAATTCAAACACAACACTAAAATGTTATGGTAGAAAATTGCACCTGGATGATATCAGAAGATTACCTCTCATAAGATATTCATGGTGGAGGGGGGAGGGGGGTAATCCGCTGGAGGACGAGTAGCGATTGTGTTGCTTAAACTAGACGTTTTAAAACCAAAATTAAGCTTTATTCTTGTTATTGTATTATTTGCTATGTCTCCGAGATAAGCGCACCTACTGCATAGGCCAGGGGACACACTACATAGTTACCCTTTGCAACATTTTTAAATGCTTTCATTCACTTAATAAGTTAGTTTGTTAAGTGAGTAATCAGATTGTAACATTTAGCGACAAATATAGAAATGTATAAGATTCGTTAAGTGTATTTATTATAGATATTTGGTAATGTATTGCTGTAAACGCAGATCGAATCGCATGATCTAATACAGCGCGACGGATTAAATGTCCGCATAATATATTATATCGGTTTTTAATTGTAATGTTCATTGCTTTATTCTTCCGACAATATGCCGACATTCGTGGCGTCAATATTTGCATTAAAACGCATTTTCGCACGTAAAACGCTTTTTCACTTTTGTCGGTATAAATGATAAAGGATACCTTACTGCAAATGTTCGTGAAGTTGGCAGGCTAGCGGCCTAGCGGCCTAACAGCGTGAAGTTGGCGGCCTAGCGGCCTAGCGGCCTAGCAGCGTGAAGTTGGCGGCCTAGCAGCCTAGCGGCCTAGCAGCGTGAAGTTGGCGGCCTAGCAGCCTAGCAGCGTGAAGTTGGCGGCCTAGCGGCCTAGCAGCGTGAAGTTGGCGGCCTAGCAGCCTAGCGGACTAGCAGCGTGAAGTTGGCGGCCTAGCAGCCTAGCGGCCTAGCAGCCTAGCGGCCTAGCAGCGTGAAGTTGGGGCCTAGCAGCCTAGCGGCCTAGCAGCGTGAAGTTGGCGGCCTAGCAGCCTAGCGGCCCAGCGGCCTAGCGGCCTAGCGGCCTAGCGGCCTAGCGATCCAGCGGCCCAACAAAGTTGGCAGTCCAAAAAAAAAAAAAAAAAAATTGTGAAGTTGGCGGCCTAGCGGCCTAGCAGCCTAGCGGCCTAGCGGCCCAGCGGCCTAGCGGCCTAGCGATCCAGCGGCCCAACAAAGTTGGCAGTCCAAAAAAAAAAACAAAAAAAAAATGTGAAGATGGCGGCCTAGCGGCCTAGCAGCCTAGCGGCCTAGCGGCCCAGCGGCCCAACAAAGTTGGCAGTCCAAAAAAAAAAAAAAAAAAAAAAAAATGTGAAGTTGGCGGCCTAGCGGCCTAGCAGCCTAGCGGCCTAGCGGCCCAGCGGCATAGCGGCCTAGCGATCCAGCGGCCCAACAAAGTTGGCAGTCCAAAAAAAAAAAAAAAAAAAAATAAGCAGCTTCACTGTCAGATGATGTTGTTAATTACAACACATACATCGTACATACCGTTCCGGGGAAGCCCGACAACTAGAAAGCTATAATTCCTGGAATGTCATTTAATGTGCGACATGTTTAAAAATAATAGTACATAAGATAGCTGATGCATGAACTTCTTGGTTTTAGGTTGATTATGAAACATTCGAGGCGGCACATTGACACATGAATGATTGCAATGCACATCATCAGTATTTGTTGCTAGTTTGCACGTTTTCATTCATTCAAATATTTTAGTCATCTTCATATCAACACTGGGTGGGATTAAAAATAATAATATGGCAAAGAATGAAAACAATAACGTTATAATTTCAATAGTTATGCTCCATATATAAATACCATGTATTTAATTAACATCGCAGTAATATGACTAAATTTTAATTCCAGATACTTCATACACTTATTACAGTAACTTTATTTGTCCAAATAATATACTTTTAGATAACAAATTATAAATAAAATTATATTTATGGTTGTATATTTATCAACCCACACGATCATATGAATTTGTTGTGTAGTTTAATTTGAAACTACAATAACTTTATTAGTCCAACATTCGTGCGCTAAATCGGTATGCACGTAACCACACATTTGAGTGTAGCTGGGGAACTTTGCCAAGAAATTCACATTATCCATGCTTTCTAAGGTTTTCTTCTATCCGGGACATTTCTAAAAGGTAAAATCATATCCTTAAATTCTTCTACCTCGAATGGGTTGTCCATTTTAGTTAGTGACTAACTTTGGTATTCACTAACATTCCATTGAGTTTGGTTGGAGTCACGCTGAAGTCGACGTTTCGCTCCGTCGAAAATTCCTCACTCAGTCGAGTCAACTCCAGCTACACTTACCGTTGTGAATACCAATTTCAGGTTAGGTCGAGTTCACACTCAAACGCACGGACGAAACAACAATTAAATTTGGATTAACTCAGTGAGTGAGAGTGAAGGAGAGGATGTGAATATGGTCCATAGTGTTTATCCCAATGTATTTATACTGTAACATTTATATATCACTGTACCCATGTTGCATAGATGCCTGTGATAAATAAAGTTCCGTTTTGTTCTGTGAAAATTCTAATACATATGCGATGTTGAATTTCTCCGTATAGATTCGGAGGCAATAACTGTAAAATTAGACTGTATTTCAGTCTCATCCATGTCTAATTATTACAAAATAACACTTATTATATCACAAATAAAACATGCATATAACCATTCGATATAGAATTAATTATAAGAGACTCAACTTATGTACAATCACATATATTTACACATTGCAACCAATGAGCATCTAATGTAAAAGTCACAGTATTTTTAAAAAGGATGAATTATTTGAGGACACTGCCGAACGACATAAAATATTTGAGGACACTCATGAATACGACCGTTTATAAGAAAGAGTTAATGAAAAACAATAGTTTCACAATTAAATGATCTTATTTTACTAACCATGAAATTTCCAAAATATGTATAACATATTAATAAAACAATAAACCTTTCTTTTTCGAAACACTTTCAATGTCTATGATCGTACGTTACTATGATTATACGGTTTGGTGTTAATCTTCGTCACAAATATTGACAAAAAAATCACGGCCGTGAAATACCACAATTTTCTAATCATTGTCATTTTATTAATATTTGCGTTATTGATAATTCTCAATATTGTTACATATTTAGAAACTAAAGAGCTTCATAACGATATAAAACAATAGAAATGGAGTGAATCATAAAAAAAACTGGTACGGCCGTGGAATTCGAACACATTAAAAATATAATTTCACGCCGAGAAAAATGTGTATATATTCAATTAGCCGTTATTTTATTTCAATATGTTTGTATATTTTAAAACAAGAGAGCTTCTTTTTTATTTTGATATAATTTATATGAAAATATGTTAATAAATAAAAAAATAAACTACTACGGCCGTGGAATTCGAACACAAAAATGTGTAGATTTTTTTCTCGAAAAATAGTCTGTGTTTGAACCATTATAATTCATATTTGCATGGGCATAATTTCATTTTTTATATTTAGAAACTTTAGAGCGTAATCTTTAATTTCATATCAACATTTTAAAATTCGTCAATAAATTAAAAAATTAACCCCCCCTCCACGCCGTAGAATCACTCCTGTGATCTTGTTTAAAATAGCATAGGGCCGAGAAATACACTATTCCGCTAACGTCACCTGTCAATCAAAATGTGGTGGTCATTTATAATGGGTCATTCGTATCAATTGACCAGACGCCGACTCCACCCACTTAATCTCGTTGATCCAATCAGAGCGTGTTATCGCTATTTTAGATTCCGATGTAAACCTTGGACAACATAACGAAGTCGAGATATAGGTTATAGAGGAAACATTGGTTTTGAAATCACTGCTACGCCTATAACTCTTTAGTTTGTGTATATATTTAATCGACAGTGGTTTCACGCGAAAGGTCTATTTTTGCAGTATAAGAAGGCACCAAAAAATTTGAAGATACAAGAGATATTAATATTTTATCACGTTTTAAATAAACCATTTTATTAGGCATTTTTGATCTACAAAACATGGTAACACATATAACTTTTTTGTCAGTGACTATGTTTGGATGACATCTGAATGAATTAACAGGTCTGTTTCTAAAGAATAAAACACACCCAATATGTTTGACAATCATTACATATTAACATTTATAGCGGTTTTAAAACCCGAGAAAATTCAACAAGGTATATATATAGACAATTGTGCATTCGGGAAGTATATTTCGACTTTTATCATCTGAAAGTCATTTTAATGCATCGTCCACAAAAAGCCGAAGCATTTAATGTTTATTCTTCAAACGAACTTTTATTTTAGACTTTGGCAAAGTTAAAAAACAACAATTAAAACGCATTTATTGTGAAACAATCGACCTAAAATAAATTGGCATGAAATGAATAACTTTCACTTCGGCTAAATAAAACATATGTGTGGTTCAGGAAACATTGGTGAACAATAGGATAGGTAGGTAGGCATTTGTTTTTAGATGTAGGTGTTTGACATACATCAGTGGTCACGATTCACCGGGAAAATAGTTCTATAGCCATAGCACTTTGCATATGCATTCACTGTATAAATTGGTATCGTTGACGGTACTTAAAGTATGTACCTACAGTATCTCCGACTGACAATGAACATGTCTACATGTATTTGATAGAGGAAAAATAAATAAATATGTTTTTACAGAAAATAAAAACGTCAGTCTATTATAACATGATAGATGTACATTTCATACAGAATCGCCTACCATAATAAAATTTAGCAATAAATACCAGAGACTGTAGTCGTAAATATACAGTTTCTGCCGGAAAGAAATCTACAGCACACGACTATAATTATGGTCATAAAATAGATTTTAAAAAATAGCAGACTTAGTTGAGAAATTACTCGTAGACAAATTTTTGCATTTTTCTCCAACAAATTTTAGTGGAAAGTTTGTTGTGAAAGGACTGGAATGTAAGCCAAAACACTCCTTAAGATTTTCTTAAGCGAGTTTGTTAGTTTGTTATGCTACGGTCACAAAGCTCGTACGATATCCGTACGAATTTACCAACTCGAACGAGTCCACAATGTTTGAAATCCTAACGGTACTTTTTCATTCGTAGGGTCTGGTCACAGCTCGTACGGGCCTCGTACGATTTATAGAGATGCAATCGTACGATATCCGTACGGACATCGTAATATCCATACGGACACCGTACGGGGCTCGCAAGGAGCCCGGCCGTACATCGCACGGTGCTCGTAGATCAATCAGAGCTCGTAGATAACTCGTACGGACATCGTAAACTCGTCAGGGCATCGTACGGATTGTTGTAACTCGTAGAGGACTCGGGAGCTCGGTGAAAATGTTTCACCGATCTCCGAGTTGTCTACGAGCTCGTAGAGATATTTGAAGTAGAAAGCTCGCAAGGAAGCTGTCCTCACCCAGTTTATGTATTATTATATTTTGTAAGATGATTTTGGATTAGTTGATATTTCATGTCATGTTTATATATGTAAGAAAAAATGCATAATTGTCCCTCGACAGACTCTGAAATTCAGCCTATTTCGCCATAACGTTTTGAATAGTACAAAGGGTATATACACGTATGTGTCTCATGTGTACCACACCAAATTTTTACCAAAAGAATTAAGTGAATGCAGTAGAAATAGAATATACATATATGTAGATGCATAGACAATGGTTTGATGTGTTCTAATAAGTTCTGTGCACGAGAATCACGGAAATAACAACTATCATACACTGAGCGTGTGCGGATCCAGATGGGGTGGGCCTGGACCCTGGAATTGTGGTGAATTGTGGTCATGTAATACAATGAGAGGAGTACGTCTTGGGTGGGAGTCTACTGGGTACCAACTTGGATAAAATGTTGCTGGTCGGACCCCTCTCTAGGAAAATAACCCGAATCCATTCTCATACGTGTATTGCCGGGTGCCTGGCAGAGTTGGGCCTACCGGCGTCTTACCAAACGACTACATCAGTTATAACCTAACTTTCTCCGGGGTTTGAACTTTCGATCTCCCGCTTCCTATACGGACGCCAAAATCACCCAGCCACGGTCGCGGTAATATGTCATGGATCAAAGTCTGGTGCGTCCCTACTTGGAGAAAGGTTGTTGGTCGGATATATCGATGATGCTAATACGAGAATACGATGATGATAATACGAGAATACGATAGTTTGATGATGATGATAGTAGAATACGATAATGATAATACAATAATAGGATGATGATTATACGAGAATACGATAGTATGATGACGATAATACGAGAATACGATAATGATAATACAATGACAAGATAATGATAATACGAGAATACGATAATGATAATACAATGATAAGATAATTATAATACGATAATATGATGATGATAATACAATTATAAGATAATTATAATACGAGAATACGATAATGATAATACAATGATAAGATAACGATAATACGAGAATACGATAATGATAATACAATGATAAGATAATGATAATACAATGATAAGATAATGATAATACGTGAATACGATAATGATAATACAATGATAAGATAATTTATAATAAGAGAATACGATGATGATAATACAATGATAAGATAATGATGATACGAGAATACGATAATGATGATACAATGATAAGATAATTTATAATACGAGAATACGATGATGATTATACAATAATAAGATAATGATAATACGAGAACACGATGATGATAATGCGATAGAACGATGCTGATAATTACGAGAAAACGATAATGATAATACGATAGCTCGATGATGATATTACGAGAATGCGATTATGATGACGATAATGATAATATGAGAATACCATAATAATGATATAAAAATACGACATTGTTTTCATGAATTAATCAGTGTTGTGTTTTTGCTGTTGGCAGAGTCTATCTACCGGAACTTGGATACATGATACAGTTGCAGTATCAACATAATAGCAGTGAATGTTATAGTGTGTACAACAATGTCATAGTGTGTACAACAATGCCATGCGTTATTACATGTACATTCGAAATAAAGATATTAAAAGTCTGTGTACAAATGTTGTTATACTCGCACAGTCTGTCTGTCTTCCAAAATTTTAATTTTTCAATATTTCAATATATGTTACAGGGGCCCATCCGGGCTCCGCAGGTAACGTCGTAACGCGCGCAACAATAATGGCGCTCCATGATGATCTACCGGAAGTGGTGTGTAGGAGGAATATAAGACAATCTCACAATTCCGTTTTATATGCTATTTTAATGTATCGTTAATAATAGAAGTGTCCACAGAGTAATGTAATATAAGTAAAATTCACGAAGTTAGTATCTTTCACACAAAGTCAAGTTATATAGAAGTGTACACGAAATCACTGAGAATATTGTCAATAAAATATATACTTTTTAGTCACAAAGAAAATGTTATCACTTAGACGGTGTCACCAAGACTGTCCTCCTTAGTTCATTCTTTCATTCTCCGAATTATTCGGATTGACCACGTGATGGTCAATTTACCAATCAAATATCAAGCATAAGAATAACAATAAAATAAAAGGCGGGGTTTCCAGCAGGAGGCAAATAGATTTAATAAGACGCATTTATAATCTTTTCACGATTGCTTAATACAAATCTTTCACATCTTATCGATAATTAAAGCATCGGACCGGTCGTAAAAATTATGTAAGGTTGATAAATGTTCCCTCCGTCGTCATCGTAATTGATTATATCATAGATAGCAAATGGTATTAAATAATTTAAGTGTCTTAACAGTCGATCTTGTATTAACATATATAAATGTCAGGTCGCTTTAACGCTAGTGTTGCCTAGTAACCGTTTAAGTCGATAAACTGTTTGTATATCATTTAAAATAACTAGGAAAAATAACTAATATAAAAATAAAGAATAAGACAAAGCCGGAAACAAAAATTCGTAATTTTCTCCCTATAATAATTTCTCCCTGCTAGAAAAACTTCGGACCCCGAAGTCATACAACATATAATACAAACGTATAAAATCATCCATACACAATCATGATATCAAGCGTACAGCATTTTTACACACTAAATTATTTCAGCACAAACGTACATTATTTTACATCATTCATTAATAAACAAAGACTCATCCAACAACACATTCATACCGATTATTTATAAATTTGAATTAATATTCCATAAAACATTCAATATATATAACTTTAGTGCCTCCATTTTTCTGGAGACATATACATGTAGTTTGCATGACAACATATTTATACAAGAACATAATTATGATAAACATATCAACAGCAAGGTAGATTATATTATTTACAACATATAGTCTGACAGCGAATATCAGTATATCAATAACACAGCATCACATTTCTATATCAACGTCTATATCTGTAGGTGTCGTAGCACCACCTGGCATTTTGCCTCACTTGGTTTATTTAGTTTGAACGAAACGAAATTAAAACTAAACATGTGAGGAAATATGGTCATTAAAGCATTCCACAAAATCAACAAATAGTCACTTTTTCACGAGCAAATTAAAACTAAACATGTGAGGAAATGGTCATTAAAACATTCCACAAAATCAACAAATAGTCACTTTTTCACGAGCAAATTAATTTGTCAAAATTCTGATATTAATAGTCTGTAAGTTGAGACGTAAATAGAATGCAATACAATGTATATTACAATAAACGGTATGATGCTATAATAATTTTCGTAATTTAGTGTCCAATTGTGTCCGTTGAAGAATTTATTAATATCATTTTTCTTGTACATTAATTTGTTTCTAATTTTCTAAATATAATGTTATTTGCAGCACGGCATATGGAGATATTTAAGTGTAAGGGTGTCGTAAACGAGCGAGAAATACGTCACTGTTGATGGGTTTTAGTCGATCCTCGCACATTGCTGTAAGATGGTTCATTTTCCCGCATATGGTACATTTCGAGTTTTTCGCCCAGCAAGATTGGAAATGATGATAAACATCACTACCGCATTTTCTGCAACTGAAATCCTTACATTTTCTCGGCGGTCTGTCATTATTGGTTGAGTATATCCTATTAAGGTTATTTAAGAGTTCCGATTTTACAGATTCATATTGATTTTTCATTTCGGTTGAATATTCAACCAACTGTTTTAACAAACTGTTATATTCCTCAAGAACTGCATGGTCTCGCTTGAAATCGCCACCCAACTCATCTATTTCTTGATTTAACTCATGAATTTCGTTTTCATATTGTTGAACTCTCGAATGTAACTCGTCATTTTCTTCGACCAAAATCAGCTTTTCATGGTTGACGTCTGTTATCGTAACTGAACACGCATCTAACTGAGATTGGACTTTTTGGAGGTCGTAGTCCACGATCATTTTAGCTTGTTCCGCTGCTAGCAGACGTCGTTGTTCATTTGATGTCTGATTCTTTAACTCCCAAATCTCTCCTTGGAGTTTATTTATTTCTTCGTCTAAACTTTCATTTGCTTCTTCATAGTACATAATGCAGATTCGCTCGCTTGAATTAAAATTCGTTTCCTTGATCAAATCCGTAGTTTCTTCAAAATAGTATGGCATTTCACTCAATAAGCATGCCGAAAGTGAGTTAATAGTTTCCGTTGCTGTAGGTCTGCCTCGTGGTTCGTCGGGGATGATTTTCAATTTACAGAATTGTGAGTAATGTCCGTAATTATGGCACGCATAGCACTTCCTGTTATATGCAGGACATCGTTGGTTCCACACATGATAAGTTCCACACCTCATACACTTCCGGTTTGATTCACGATATTGTCCTCGATAGTATATATGTCGATCGTTGAACGACAATTGTCCAGTTTGGGGAATCTGGATGTTTAACTCGCTTTTCATTTTGTGAAGAGGCACACGAGTACTCGATACCCGGCTGTTCTGCACCAAATTGTTACAGGGGCCCATCCGGGCTCCGCAGGTAACGTCGTAACGCGCGCAACAATAATGGCGCTCCATGATGATCTACCGGAAGTGGTGTGTAGGAGGAATATAAGACAATCTCACAATTCCGTTTTATATGCTATTTTAATGTATCGTTAATAATAGAAGTGTCCACAGAGTAATGTAATATAAGTAAAATTCACGAAGTTAGTATCTTTCACACAAAGTCAAGTTATATAGAAGTGTACACGAAATCACTGAGAATATTGTCAATAAAATATATACGTTTTAGTCACAAAGAAAATGTTATCACTTAGACGGTGTCACCAAGACTGTCCTCCTTAGTTCATTCTTTCATTCTCCGAATTATTCGGATTGACCACGTGATGGTCAATTTACCAATCAAATATCAAGCATAAGAATAACAATAAAATAAAAGGCGGGGTTTCCAGCAGGAGGCAAATAGATTTAATAAGACGCATTTATAATCTTTTCACGATTGCTTAATACAAATCTTTCACATCTTATCGATAATTAAAGCATCGGACCGGTCGTAAAAATTATGTAAGGTTGATAAATGTTCCCTCCGTCGTCATCGTAATTGATTATATCATAGATAGCAAATGGTATTAAATAATTTAAGTGTCTTAACAGTCGATCTTGTATTAACATATATAAATGTCAGGTCGCTTTAACGCTAGTGTTGCCTAGTAACCGTTTAAGTCGATAAACTGTTTGTATATCATTTAAAATAACTAGGAAAAATAACTAATATAAAAATAAAGAATTAGACAAAGCCGGAAACAAAAATTCGTAATTTTCTCCCTATAATATATACACCATACTCATAACTATTCATTGTCATAAGTAAAGCAGTTGAGATAATGTTCATTATCTACATCTTAATGGCGTCCCATGCGATGCAAAACCTTGCAAATTTCGATATCCGTAAGGATATCGTACGATACTCGCACGAGTATTTCGTAGCTCGTGTGGTGTCCGCACGAGCCTCGTGCGAGAGTATACAGACTTGAAAAATATCAACGGGCTCGTAGACAGCTCGGGAGCTCGGTGAAACATTTTCACCGAGTCACCGAGTCCTCTACGAGTCACGAAAATCCGTACGATGCTCGTACGATTTTCGATATCCGTACGGACTCCGTACGGACGCCGTGCGAGTTCGCCAAAATCAACTCGTACGGAGCTCGTAAGGAGTTCGTAGGGCAAATGTGACCGTAGCATTACCTGGTAAAACCCTTTAAAAATGTTAAAAATTATATTTACGTAGTTTTTCATTTACATAGCACAGGTCACTCGGTCCAAATGAAATTGTTGCACAGTTTTTGGAAAATATTTATGTACACTAGTCAGATGCACCATTATGCAATTATGCATCCTGGTAAGCATACTTAATAATACAATATTTGAGAAAACCGCTGTTAAATACAACCTGCAAACAAAAACCACTATATAACAATATATTCAAAAAAATAATGCCATCTTCTCATCAAACCATTTTCAATGATATTAACCCGTACCTCTTGAGAGGGACATACCTTTCATTAAATATCACTATTTGCAGTTTGCAAATGGATGGTCTTTATAGGCAAATACTAGTATTGGACTATATAATTATATTTAATCAAGATCTCGAAGGTTTTTGTTACAAAAAAAACCGATAGTCACAATTTAGTATGAATATATTGGCATACATTTTGTACCATGCATGTTCGATAGTGTGTGCCATTTAAGACCTGTATCAGTGTGAATCAATTGACGTGTTCCTCCACTTTAAGCATGAATATATTACAAGGTTACTGTGCGGAATATATCCGCTACCGTCATTATGTGAGTGTACATGTAGTGAATAAACTTTAAAATGTTGCCTTAACAGAATATATAAGTATACTCCCCTATTTATTTCTACAGTGTATTGTCCACGTGTACAATCACACAATGACATATCCTTGCCATGTCGGGAAATCTGAAGTTCCCTGTGCTATCGTGTGACACGGTAAACAAATAAATTGCGTCCGCCACATCTTTTTACCTGTAGAAAGTACACACATAATGGGTATTCAAAAGCACAAAACTAATATTTACGAAGTCATACCTAAATCATTCCAATCATCCCTAATATTGCAGTAGCAATATGATTAATATAGTATTAAACTGAAATACATGTATGTATAATCAATAATAATAATGTTTAGGCTGTTTGTTTCGAGATATTTTGGATGTCCACATGTTATAAAATGAGAGAACAGCTAAATCCTAATTCAAATTATGGCTTTCTTCAAGATGTTGGAAATATTTATGAATTAAAAAACGTGTTTAGAGTCTTTAGATGTACTGGTATATTGTTACTAAGTATACATTTAATGTAACTAATTATATAATAAAAACATACACTGTTGATATTTTATAACCTGCTAAGTGATTAAAGTATGCTATTGATATGCATGTATGAGAACATTCGGGCAACTTTTAAATCTTAGTTTTAGCTGAATGCATTTGTGAAAACTATGTACAATGCAACCTCTCCAGAGGCTCTGAGCAGCCCTCCACTGAGCAACAACCTCTCTTCAGCAACATAAACATGTTGTTCGAGAAGAGACAATCTCTACATACAACAACTTAATGTTATGTTTCCCAATGTGTGTCGCTATAGAGAGCTTTTATTGTTTTCAAAGTGCACATTTTCTCTTAGAATATGATTTATCTAAGAATTGCACTATAGGGTATGCATTTTGAAAAAGTACATAATTTTTATATGTTTACGAGCGTCGTACGACGGTCGTGCGATTGTCGTACGAAGGTCGTGCCATTGTCTCACGGCAGTCGTAGGATAGGGGATGTTCACAAGACTGTCGTGCGACAATCGCACAATCATCGCACGTCCATCGTACGTCCATCGCACGATAGTGGTATGATTCTAAGTGCCTAGAGTGACCTTATAATCTCAAACAAATCGTGCGTCCATCGTGCGTCCATCGCACGTCCGTCGTGCGACGACGTAGGGCATCGTACGACGGGCCTACGACAGTCACCCGCCTTAGAATTTTTTAACATGTCCAAAACTCTACAACGAGGGTCTACGATTATGTTTTCCGTCGCACGACGGTCGCACGATGCAGAAATTTCTCAAGTCCGTCGTGCGACGGACGCACGATAGTCCTCAAATTTACACCGTATACCCGTCGCAGGTCCGTCGCACGACAATCGTGAAAGGGGTTTTACAAAATGCGATACGGGCATCGGATATTTATGTATTAGCGTCCAAATAACTATGTACATTTCATGGATGTTATATTGAGGACTTTGGTTAAACTGATTGGAATAGACAAGTTAAATTCATAAATTAGATCTATATGAGTAGTTTATTATTTTTTATTTATCTTCAAACTATTAGATATATTTATTTTTATTTGTATCTAGTTCTAGTGTGTACAAAATGTTATATCTATTAATTTATGTCAAATAACTCTTAAATAATAAAATCGCCAAATTTATTGACATATAGGGAAAATAGCTGTTATACACTCTAACTAGATAGAAACAAGAAATAAATTAATATATCTTAATATTCCAATTTAAAACAAACATAAATGATAATATGACACATATTGTCTAGTGTACATACAGTACTTAGCACCCTATTGATTTTCAGTAGCCGGGACCAGTTTCTGTGTTTTATGACCCTAGATAAACAATGATAGAGATCTCCTGATGAAAGCCAGAAATATAGAAGTACCATTATAGGTCATCGTGCCTCAGATCTGCCAATCTACTAGGAACGCCGATTAACCAGCTTTATCAGCCAATCAAATCTTAATAGTGTTGGTGGAACTGACCAACCAGGCAATGTTCATCCTCATTCATCAGTGGTTAGTCAAGTTCCCAGACTCGAAGAATACTCTTGTGAACGAGAATGGACAATGTTATGTAACCCACAAAATAAAACCGACTGCAGCTGTTGACCCCTATATGACCCATTCGTGAAAATGTTCAGTGACGAGCACGTGGTAGTTGGTTATAGGAGGGATTCAGAAATAGAGAATGTCCTAAAATAGATTTACTGATAAGAACTGACCACAGCAACGGTTGCTGGTCGGTCACCGACCTAGTATCATTTGTATAGAATTTGTACTAAGGTGTGTAATATAGCATCATTTAAAACTCAAAGGAGTTAATTAACACTGTTGTGATATGATGTACATGTTTAGGTAACATATGTTTTTGGTTGGATCAAGTATAATGAAACATAATCATGCTTTTAAGTAAGCAATGTAAGGATTAATAGCTTAACTGGAAACAATGTTCAACATCATATGCATTTCGGATGTCATAATTCTGCTGTTGACCTAACAGAAAATAATAGTAAATAATTTTGAATACTTGGCACTGTTATAGTTCAATTTTGAACTCTGAGCCATAACCTTTCGGACTAGTCCATTCTGGCGGGTAGACCATACTTTATTACGTTAGCATGTCATTATTTAATTATGTGATTCTTACATATATCTGTTTGTTATCGAATTACAGTTTAGTGCAGTCGGCAACGTTCAGGATTTCTAACCCGAAGTTCGATGGTTCAAATTCCCAATTCGCTCATATTTTTAATTCATTATTTTATGTTATTTAAAGAGTATACTATTTATAAACTAAAGTTTCTTCTTTTAACTAATCCGTGACAATGTGTTGATTCAATTTATTTCTCATTTTCACTTATAGCGATCGTTTCCATATTCCGAGTTTACTGACAACCTGTAAATACGTTCTACAATACACATGCAAGATCTAAAAATATTTTGAAATATGTAACAAATATGGCTTACCACATACTGTTATAACACGGATATTGCAAGTTATGTGCATTTATAAATAAAAAAATGTGCAAATATAAATTTTGGTATTTTGGTGAGATTCGAACTAGCCCTGGTCAGACAAAAGTTATTTTACAATGTATCAAGCGCTATACCGTTACGACCATTCAGACATATGGAATAGTTGGCCTTAATTCTATTACTTACATTTTTCTTTAAACCTATACCAACCTATATCGATTAATGGTTAAAACTTTAAAAGTGCAGTCACGGCTCAATGCTCGAAATCGAACTATAATATAAATCAATTGTCCTCAACATGGTGAAGCTGTCGCTCGTCTTATCTCATTTTTGAATTGATATTATCATGATTGTACATGTAAGGTTGACAAAATCCCTAGTGATATATTTTCATGGTAATACTAAGTCTGTAATAAAAGAAAAAAGTTATTAAAATACAGTATTGTACATGTATTGGGCGGCACGAAATACCCAAATATACCCAAATATACCTTTATTAGTAAGAATCTTACCCAAATATTTGCAATTTTATAACAAACTAGCTTAAATAAACGCTACTACGCAGTTTAAGGAATAAAAAAATGTCAAATAGTAAGTTTTTTCGGTAAATAAACACTACTGAGTACAGTACGGAACCCGTATCCTGCCGATATATGGGTATCCGATAAATCTAACCCTATCTAGCTGGATATGTATGAATCTGGCCCATATCTTTGTCATTTTTATAATTTTCTACATCATTCCTTGAAATGGATTAAATACGATGTAAATAATAATTGTTCTAATTGATTACTAAGGACGCTAATTAATCCGACCAGTATCCTGTCGAACGGCGTTTTCCATAATATTATCACGTCGTGAAGATCACTTTGTCTCCTTTGACGATCTTCATGTGCGGATCCAGAGGGGTTCGGGACGTCCTGTCATAAGATTTCGATTTGTCAGTGTTTAAGTGTGTGTACTTATTTCTACTTATCATGTTAATTCATGTTCAGGCGCGTAGCTAGCCCTATAATCATGTGGATTTACGATTGTTTTAGGTGATCGGGGGCATGCTCCCCGGAATTTTTTGAAAACAATGGTGTAATCTGGTGCATTTGAAGCGTTCTCAAGGTGCTTTATTTAGTTTTTAAGATCATTATTTGTAAATAAACGATCTTATGTAAATAGAGTAGGCCTACTTCCCTGTTCAAAATAAAGCTAAAATATAAACCAAACATATTTACGAGTCCCATTTTATTATGTTCACAAAATTCTCAGATATCATACAGAAAGAACGTTGCTGCCTTGAAAAGGGACAGGCAACTAGACTTCTATTAGCGGCTAATAGAAGTGTAGTTGCCTGTCCCTTTTCAAGGCAGCAACGTTCTTTCTGTATGATAACATTGTCAGTCAATGTTCATATGTCTGTAGCTACTAGTAAGATCGCATATATTTTTTACCCTTCTTATAAAACTAAAACTACCTCTCATTTCAAGCTCTAGAGACCTACGTAGTAATTAGCACAAAAAAGGAACGGTTAGAACAGTGACATTTTCTAGTTTTCCGAGATGCGATCGGTGCATGGGAACGTTGCCACAGTGTCGTTGGTGGCGAGCTGCTTTTTACTTTGATCGCTCCGTATACTGGAATTCAGCCATAGTCACAGCTTTGTCCTCACCGCGGCACCAGTTACCATAAAACGCGGAAAACTTATCGTTCCGTAGCTATACAACTAAGTCGATGTATTGCTTATGTGAAAGTTTATTCGGTGGTCTAGCACCCTGAACCATGAACCAACCAGAAACTATGCAAAATGACGACAAATTAAAACCTCACGATGTTACACCTATATGTGGAATCGCCTTCTTGCTCTAGAAAGCACTTAAATGGAAGGTTATATATAAAGTTAAGTATGTCACTTTAAAACATTAATGGCTCTTAATGAACTTAACAACCAGAGAATCCCTAGTTGCGGTTGTACTGAGACCAGTTTGTTAACGTCAAAGACTACTGTAACAACTACAGTATGGCAGGTTGGTAGTGTTACACAAACACAAACATTCTGGCGTAAATAACCGGCTCGATGTCTGAGTATATATCACAAGGCGAATTCTACAGAAATTTAGAATAAAGACACGATAAAGAATGAAGTAGTTTAAAATGAATTAAGTTCGAACTTTGACAAAGATTTATGTAGCGCCCTTTTCATGCTAATGCACGTTCAAAGGCACTTTACATGATTGTGTTTCAGCCACGAGGGCGCAGGTGCATCCTCTACCAGTGCAGATACAGCATAATCTGACCAGAGGGACAGACTGAGAGAAAGCCCCTGAAGGGAGAGAGATACATTAGATACAGACATGTCCGGCGCTGCAGAAGTGCGCATAGCTCTTATTTCGAATAGACAGCCTGGTTATAGCACCGATACACAGTTTCCTGGCACTTCCAGATACTTTGCAGACCACACGGCCAGATATAGCGGGAAATATTATAAAAAGTTCAGAAAATGTCAAGTTCCGATGCCAGGGCCCACGACCTCTGGATTGACAGCCCAGTGCGTTACCACAAGGCTATTTCATTTCTATAGACTGGTCATACTCGTCCATAAAAATTATACAAAATGTTATAATTTCTCAATGAGAGAAGAGCTTTCGGTGTAATAGTTAGCTGTTATTGGTTGAAATCTAGTTCTGGAAAGCTAATTTAACTTCAATAAATTGTCGTATATATGTTTATAACTTCTTTGTTTAAATCCCTACCGTGGGGCATAGTTTTTCATCCGGGTATTTAATAAAAACAAGAATATAAAGTATCACTGTTGTCTTTCGAGGTATCCAAATTCCCGAATGAAAGTCTATTCCCCGGGACTCGGAGTCAATAAGGCCGGGCGGGCATAATATTGACTGGTGCATAAGAGTAGCGACTAAAAAATAAAATACATACATAGCAGTGTATGTTAAGGGCCGCTGGGCGTATGAGCTGGGGTGGGGGCAGGAAACAAACCCCCAATGTTAGGACTAGTGGGTAACGTTAGTTTGCTGGAGCTCCATAACTCTTGGTTGTATTTTATATTTGATTTTTTTCAAGGAAGTGTCTTTTCTATAGACTGGTCATACTCGTCCTTGAAAATTATGCAAAATGTTATAATTCCTCAATGAGAGAAGACCTTTCAGTGGAAGAGTTAGCTGTTATTGGTGAGGATATAGTTCTGTTCTGGGAAGCTAATTTAGCTTCAATAAAGTGTTGTAAATTTGTTTATATATATGTATGTTTAACTTGACTGTGTGCATAAAACAGGCAACCATGTTTGAACAGGGTTGATGGATTGAAACAAATAAATATTACTAGTAATTCAAGTACAAATGTTAATATAAATGATTTATTTTCTTTGTAAATCCCTACATACATTGTTCACCAAGCACAAGTTAATGGGCAATGTTCAAATCGATTGCCCGGATCCGAGGGGTCAATTTTAGAGCAAATATGTGTCAAATCCTCGTAATTTTGTCCGGTGTCCGGAGTGGAGGGGTTCCGGATCCGAGGGGTAAAAACGTATTAAAACATGAATAAGAATATTCGGGACCAACAGATCCGCCCGGATTAGAGGGAAATCCGGATTGGAGGGGTCCGGATTAGCGGGGTTCCACTGTACATAGATACTAACTACAGGTAAACACATCTTACATTTCGTGCACACTGCGATCAGGTGAGGTATAATACGATCAAATTGACCTGATCCTCAAACCTTTTGTTAGCATAATTTAACAGTTTTTGTGTGTAATTAAATTTAACATTAATATAAATCTCCGGCACTTGAATGATTCCTCTCAAGAAGCTAACACATGTAATATATTCTAGCATTAAGGTCCAGTAACAGGTAAATTTGTTTGTACTATATATTGTAATCATTTAACAGACATTATAGCAGCAACAGACAGTATGAAGCAGACCGGGCATTATAACAGTAACAGACATAATGAGGCAGACGTTATAGCATTAACAATATAGACACTATGAGGCATACATTATAATAGTAATAGACACTATGAGGCATATATTATAACAGTTATAGACACTGTGAGGCATACATTATAATAGTAATAGCCACTATGAGGCAGACATTATAACAGTAATATACACTATGAGGCATACATTATAATAGTAATAGATACTACAAGGCAGACATTATAACAGTAATAGACACTATGAGGCATACATTATAATAGTTATAGACACTATGAGGCATACATTATAATATTAATAGACACTATGAGGCAAACATTATAACAGTTATAGACACTATGAGGCATACATTATAATAGTAATAGACACTATGAGGCAGACATTATAACAGTAATAGACACTATATATATGAGGCATACATTATAATAGTAATAGACACTACGATGCAGACATTATAACAGTAATAGACACTATGAGGCATACATTATAATAGTTATAGACACTATGATGCAGACATTATAGCAGCAACACAAATTATGAGGCAGTCATTATGGCAGTAGCAAACATTATGAGGCAGACATTCTAGCAGTAGCAGACATTATGAGGCAGACATTCTTGCACTATAATTGAAACGCGACACATAAAATATTGTTTGAAAATAACATGTAATAGCAAAGTTATAAGCATTTTCTCGTTATATATGGATCATCCCTGAAGTCCATTATGTGTAAATATCGCTGGTTTAGAATTAGGAGGTCGCAAGTACAGAATCAAACTTTTCACAAAAAAGGAAAACGCTGTCTGTAAACAAATCATTACTTCTGGAAAACCAAACCTTTTAAATTTTACTTTGGCCAACATGACACTTCCGATTTTTCGACTGCCAACTTTGTTAGGCCGCTGGATCGCTAGGCCGCTAGGCCGCTGGGCCGCTAGAACGCCGCCAACTTCACAATTTTTTTTTTTTTTTTTTGACTGCCAACTTTGTTAGGCCGCTGGATCGCTAGGCCGCTAGGCCGCTAGGCCGCTGGGCAGCTAGAACGCTAGGCCGCTAGGCCGCTAGGCCGCCAACTTCACAATTTTTTTTTTTTTTTTTTTTTTTCGACTGCCAACTTTGTTAGGCCGCTGGATCGCTAGGCCGCTAGGCCGTTGGGCCGCTAGAACGCTAGGCCGCTAGGCCGCTAGGCCGCCAACTTCACAATTTTTTTTTTTTTTTTTTTTTTTTTTTCGACTGCCAACTTTGTTAGGCCGCTGGATCGCTAGGCCGCTGGGCCGCTAGAACGCTAGGCCGCTAGGCCGCTAGGCCGCCAACTTCACAATATTTTTTTCGACTGCCAACTTCGCTAGGCCGCTAGGCCGCCAGGCCGCCAACTTCACGCTGCTAGGCCGCTAGGCTGCTAGGCCGCCAACTTCACGCTGCTAGGCCGCTAGGCTGCTAGGCCGCCAACTTCACGCTGCTAGGCCGCTAGGCTGCTAGGCCGCCAACTTCACGCTGCTAGGCCGCTAGGCTGCTAGGCCGCCAACTTCACGCTGCTAGGCCGCTAGGCTGCTAGGCCGCCAACTTCACGCTGCTAGGCCGCTAGGCTGCTAGGCCGCCAACTTCACGCTGCTATGCCGCTAGGCTGCTAGGCCGCCAACTTCACGCTGCTAGGCCGCTAGGCTGCTAGGCCGCCAACTTCACGCTGCTAGGCCGCTAGGCTGCTAGGCCGCCAACTTCACGCTGCTAGGCCGCTAGGCCGCTAGGCCGCCAACTTCACGCTGTTAGGCCGCTAGGCCGCTAGCCTGCCAACTTCACGAACATTTACTGCAATTGTGTTGATCTGTTGAGCCGTATTTCCTCTCGTTGTTTGCGTAATACCACATCTCCCTCGACATTGCGATCTCGCGAGATACGGCATTACACAAGTTAATCGAGGTAATACGGTTCAACTGATAAACACACTAAAGTGATATTCCGTATCTATCATTATACTGATTTCGTCATTTAAACGTAAATAACATCCAGTTATGGCAATCGTTGTCCAACAGTTTATCAAATAATTTCGGAGAATTTTTTTTATTTTATGGACATCTTTTATTCTATATTCATGTACACATGAATGATAAACCATATAAAAATAATAATAATTTGCAAATGAATGATGACGAATGTGACGATATATAAAACATGTGTGTAGTAACGAATGTTTAATCAGAAATATAGATATGCGGATTTCATCAGACTTCGCCAGAAATCAATCTAATCTTCCTCCTACGAAATACTGCATTCGTAATTATCAATTTGGCACCTATGTGCATCTGTTCTAATACGTATAATTCACTCAGCAAGATATAATTTTAAATATCCCATGTACATGTAATGCAGACAACGTAACGACAAACGTATGAATAGGATTAATGGACAAGGATACGTTGTATAGAAAGACTGATGGAATCGTTGAATCGTATCAAAACAAATGTGTCCTCAAGGAATGTTAGCAAAAATTGCTGATTTAATATATCAACACGAAGGCAATAGTCATGGTGAACAATAACTGTACTTGTTAATCGGTGCAAATTCAGGTATTTTATTGAGGAATGTTTGTTGAGTCTTTCTGTGAACACAATTTGCTGGACTGTACTATGCAGATAATTGGTTATTTAGAATTGAAAGCATGAATATGTGACCGTGTTGCATTCCAAATAGAATATGAGCTTTAATTGAAGGCCACACCAGAACTGTTTCTAACTGTAACGCACGCGTAATTTCATTATGTACACGTTTTATGTCATACAAATTCTTGATAATAGTTTGAAAAGGATATTTATATTTATGTTTCATTTAGTTTTTAATCATGTTTACTTTGGTTGTCGTAAATATAAATATAACATGATGCTTCAATAGCTAGTGTCAGTTAAAATATATGCCTGTGTTTGGTGACTGAAGATGTTCTAGTGCAACCAGAATGAACAAGTTTGAAACACCTACAAATAAACTGTTTATCCCGTATTTCATTGAAACATGAGAAATCTAGAAACATTGACACAGAACATTAATTTTGCTAGAAGTTTGTTAACATTTCAATAAAAACTTTGTGATAGTTAACATAGTCTGTAGGTAGGTGTTAATAGATATTTCACCGACTCCCATACACATTTGTCTCACACACCGATTGAGAACAGGAGACGGAAATAGATTTTGTGAAATGCTGCTATTATTGCTTCCAATTGTACCATTCCTGTTTTATGTCTTGATTGAACGTGTAATTATACCACGCACGTGTACGCTTATGTCGTTATAATTGAATATAAATCTTGGTAAATGATTGTCATCAACTGAGCGAAACTTAGTAGTACCAACAATTGGTAGTGAATCTAGCTTAACTCACGAGTGTTTTTCTCTATAATGTTTCATTTATATACAATGATGCAATGACCTAACCAGTGTGCATGTAGTCGCGAATCAAGATTCTAATTTAGTCTTCAGCAAGAATTTTATAATTTCTCCGAATGACAAGCGTGCGTATCTATATAATAGAAGAAATTAGCAATACTCGAAAGGACCGCGAAATGCCCGTAGCGCAGCCTGGCGCTCTGTCAACTGCACTATTAATTAAAAGCGGTAGCTGAGAAGGGAATAGTTAACCATCTGCAATATGCAATTGTGCCATTACTATATCATTTGAGTAGTAAATTGATAAATCAGCAACTGGAGAATGAATCATGTTGCAACACTGTATGCCAAAGAGGACAATCCTGCATACTATTCAACTATTAACAATTTAATCTCCAATTAGTATTTTGGCACGTGCTGTGGAACTATGTTTTAGAGATTATTAATATGCAATTGAGCATTGATACATTCGAAGAATTGCATGCAAGATAGAGGCAGATAACTAATATTTTGTAGTTATGCCGTGCGTGGCATTGTTGGTTCTTAATTTAAGACAATGTAGGGTATGGAGTACATCATATTGATATAGGATGGTCACATTGATCAAATATTATGAATGCACAATAAAAGTTAACGTAACACTAGAATTAGACGCAAATACAACTTCTGTCCTTCAATATAGTGTTCATAATAACATAATGTTTCTGAAAATATTGATCGAGCATGTGAATATTAAGTCACTATTGTTTTCGTCAGAGAATTGCTCGTGGATTTCAGGAATGAATATTGCATATACATTTACTAAACATTAACAGTACTGTAATTTCATATTCTTATGTAATATAAGTGATTTTAAAATTGATTTTCCTTCAACGAAATGAAGTAACATTGCTTACCATGCCAATGTCCTTACTAAATTGGAAACATACCATAGTTGATTTCGTTTAACTTAATACATTAGCAAATGCATGAAGTTACATGTGAATCCAAGTCGACCGAACTTATAGAGCATGTCACTAAACGACTATGACGAATACAGCCCTTTGATCAATACATGCTACGTAGATATCGAGATGATGTTTGATATTGTTTAAATCGTTGCTGACATCACAAATGTAGTCAAATTCAGCTGTGGTAGGATTGAACGCCTGCTGTTGTGTATTCTACCACCGTAAAGGGAACCAATAATCTAATCATGTTATAAATAACTTTCTGAAATGATTACTCTCCAATTCCTACAAAACATGTTTAGCTTCATCTTTTTTTATATCATGAGGAATGTTGAACAATTGACATAAAGCATTTTTGTGGGAGTTCGAATTCCAACTTATTGTGATTGATAATAGATCGTCCCAATGTAGAAGTTATCAACATTTCACCGCATTTCGTATACATTCGTTATTATGATACAAACATACTTATTGTGAACAGGTAGAGAAACGCGCATAGATGTTTATATCATTCTTGGTGTTCGGCATTAGTTTTTTAGCATAAAAACGACTACAATAATTTGTATCAAATTTTCGAGCATACAAACGATTCTGCAAACACTGTCCTAATGAGGGATAAGTACTAAAAATTTGCCTTTTCTACCTAATGTCTGCGATTAGTAGGATTAGTATACCGCATACAAATTAATTTGTTGATAACATGTGATAGCATGTTTAATTTATTTTTAAATTATAATCAGCAATATTATATTTATTTATGGCAAACCTGATATGTTTTACTCATTATTAGTATTCTCTTTATCATAATGTTTACATGTTTGTCTATTATGTTCTATTTATCTTACTATAATAGCAATTTAACTGTGATATGTAATTTTATTCATTTGATATATATCTTTAAATATAATTTATGCTTAAATGTGATATCTTCCTATGTCATACAACATTATATCAAGGACCAAAATGGAAATAAGAATCCTTTGAACCCTTTTTTGTGTTATCTTTGACATTCAATGTTGATTTGACATGGATGTTGTATTGATTCATGCTTAACCATACATAAATCTACTGTATTTGTATGTTTTGATACTACCATTGCCATATGAATGTTCATTTTATGTCGAATAAATCTATCTATCTATCTATAACATTATTTTATATGAGCGTGTTATGAAATGGCTGAAGGAAGTTCAGATAATGTACTGATAGCTACCACAAACGTAATAAATTATATGCATGCGTACAATGTACTACATTAATTTGAAATAACATTATGTGAAGTTAAATATAGAACGGACATTGCTAGCATAAACTTATGAAATGTTACTGTTGAAGGTGTTGTATCCACCTTTTACATCATAAGTCAGTGTCGTCTATAAATAAATACATATTGCAATTAGTTGTCGCAATATAAATGTCATAAATAAAATGTTAATATGTTATGTATTACTATTATTTCCGTATTGCGCATGATTAGCTTAACGAACATAACAATTTGAATGAGAAAAATATAATAATTATAATTAATCTTTATTTGCAAACCTTATTGATAGTGGATGTAATATTGTGACTTCTTCCTCATCATTTATTTTGTGTAAATAGACGATTTTTAATTAATCTGTGGCGTTCGTGCTTTCTAATTAAGCGAGTGTCATTAACTTTCAAGAACTGTGTTTTAACAGTCGATGTTCAGTTTGATCTTTCATCGGTCTTGATGTTTCACTGATGATTTTCAAGGGGACTTGCTATACAATTTACTTTTCCACAGTCATTTCCTGAATGCCGCTATAAACTAAGACTCGTTGTGTATTGGTGGTTAGACAGCTCATCTTGTCGGACTCATTGCCAATTATACATACGTCACTTTAATGTTTGTACTCAAGTAATACGCAATACATTTTGTACTTCATATATTCATCTATCAGATACATCTGTTATAATTATTTTAAACGTTGCATGATGCATGTCGTTTACAACTTGAAAACCCTATAGTTAACCTATTTATTGCATGTATTGTACACTCTTTGCAGTTCAGCTTATGTTACTTCATTTTATTTATAATGACATGCACTATACTGTCGTGGTTGGATGTTGTTTTGTGAGTTATACTTGGTTTGTGTTTGGTTGGTCATATTCCTAGTTGTTGTCTCAATTTCCAGATATGTTTGACTGACAGAATAATTCGTCGTGGTTGTGTAGCTATTCAATTCTTGTCGTCTATAGATACATAATTGCTTGTCAGTGTGTATCAAACAATAACCGTAGCTTTTAAGATTTTTCTAAAGAAACCAAATCAACGCTATATTTAATTGCATGTACAAACATTTGTAATTACATTTTGTAAAACTTGACAGAACTGCCAACATAATCAAAGAAATTACTTTTTGTGACATTTTTGCCATTCCACCAATTACAGAAATAATTCGCATTTGAATCGAAAGCAAATCTGACAAATGGAATGTATATGTGCATCGATGCACAATACTACCGACGATTGAAATAAATGAATATCGGTATTCGAAGGGATTGTCTGTTTATGGTTAGAAAATTATATCTGTTTTCCTGTCAGACAAAATGGTATTGGAGGGTACAATGTGTTTTAAATACGTCTTTGCCTAATTCTTAATCGTCTTCTAATTTATGATTCTCGAGACACTAGTTAACCAGATTTGCATTGGGGTTTTTTTCGGAATAAGTTCGAATGAAACGAGATATTTGACAGTTGTTCAGAAGAAGTCATAGAAAGCTAAAGAATAGCAATGTTATAAAAAGGCTTCATGACATGGTAAGACATCAATCAATAGTTAATCGAGTTTTAGTATATAATAATTATATTAACCATATTTACGACTGGTTGAATACTATGTAAGAGAATATATGCACATACAGTTAATCACGTTTTAGATAAAGTATCTTACGATGAACTTGGATTACATCGTACATATCCCTTTGATACATGAATATCATCTCTGTTTTAATTTCGTCTAAATGATGTCAACAGTAAAGTAATGAAACGAAATACTTATACAAGTTTCCAGTGATGCAAAATAAAATGAAAGTGGTGTAAAAACAAAACATTAATTAACTGTTAGATATAGATTGAATTTTGAAGAACATTATTCTGGCTTGGTAATGAAGCTTCAATGATTATTACATAAGAAATACTAAAATGCATTGTTGTATGCGAGACGTTTGGATGCACCAAATATGAAACATTCTAGAAGATAGTATTAGCAGACAGTTAAAGTGTCTGAAGACGACCAAGTCGTTGTGTTATCTATCATAGCCTATGGCGTCATCCGGAATTTATTCTTACGTATCTTCTAGTAATTAGACAGTCGGAATGTTCCTTTACTTTCATTAACACCTTAGGAAAGGCTCATATATAGAAAGCGGTCGTTGTGAGCCCACATATTCTGCTATTGCTAGGTTATTTCTAGAGTGTTAGGGTATTACATTGCCATTAAACTTAGAACAAATCTACATGTCTGTCATATTCTATCTACATGATATCGACAACGTCTCCGCATAATGCTTTAGTACATGTACCCTCTGGTAGTATGGTACCAGATAATTCAGATAATTTGACACGATCCTCGATCGTCTAATAGCATAATTTAACAGCTGATATAGTGTCTATATTTATGACTCAGGTTGTATGTTTTTTTATAAGTACATTTGTAGGAAGTATTCACGAAGACGCTCGATGTGTAATACAAACACAAATCGAAAGAACCGATTTTGCACGATTTGCTCGCGGAAATTTATACCGTCAACGCATGAACATTGTAATATATTAATGCATAAAGGTTAGGATCAGGCCAAATTATCCGTGTTAAATATGTTACATGTCTACATGCACACGGATTTACAAAGGCTATTTCCACCGCTTACGATATTTTGTAATTAGTAATAGGTCGAATGTTATAAACAGTCCATAGTTTGTATCATTTACTCTTGACACCCTATTCTTGTTTGTATCAAAATGTACGACAGTATGAGACAAAAAAACACCAAGAGATTCTTTGAATTAGTCGTGTTGTAAATTCTGATAATAATAGCCCTCAGTTGCACACTTTCTCCGATTTATGTGGACATAATTTTGCGCGCGTTGACATTTTTTATTTTGTCTAGATTAAAGTGCTTGAGATTGAATTTATTTACCAATGTTGTCACTGCTCTGTGATACAAATACGTGTTTTATGTTCGTTTGGGATATGACGTCATATATTGCATGCTTTTATTTATCCTCACTACGGAAATCAATATGAGCGAGGCCCACAGAAGAGGTTAGACACTTTTTGAGGATAGTGCATGATGCAGAACATGCCCCAATAAATATCTGTTTGTGTGCCCTCACTTTTTTATAAGTGGGGGCACATATCATGGTGTTGTCCGTCCGTCCGTCCGGGCCAACATCCAATGGTTTATGAGGTTCATTCCGTTCATAATTTTAGTTAAATAAAGAAGAAAATCCACATAAACCAGTGTGGAAAATAAACACATAAAAATCAAAGGAAATGCCCCGTAAACCCCAAATGTTGGAACGTCCGTCCGTCCGTCCGTCTGTACGTACGTGTGTAACGTAAATTTTGTGTGTTCAACTCCTCATAACTGTTCGGTGGAATTTCTTCAAACCTTCACAGATGAACAACCTAAATGTATAGATGACCGTAAAGGATGGAATTCTTGCTGCGCCAATTTTGACTAGAGTTATGACCCTTTGTTACTTTCACTATATACCCTATAGTGAAAAATATTGTGTGTTGAACTCTTCACAAACTGTTGTTAGTAATCTCTTCAAATTTTCACAGATGAACAATCTTAACCTATAGATGACCGTAAAGGATGGCAATTTTGTTTCATCAATTATTACAAGAATTATGGGCCTTTGGTACTTTTACTATATACTTCATAGTTAAAACGCCTGTGTCTTGAACTCCTCACAAACTGTTGGATGGAATTTCTTCAAACTTTTACAGATTAACAATCTCAATGTATTGATGACCTTAAAGGATTGAGTTTATGTTGTGCAAATTTTTACCAGAAATATGGTCCTTTGTTACTTTTACTGCATGATGGACCTTTGATATTTTTAATAGAATTATAGTCCACAAGGCTAAATAAATTGAATAATGATGTTACCTCAAACCGCTATTCCCCCTCCTTTCCCATTAGAAATGATATGTGCTATAATGGGGGCACCCGTGTCTCATGGACACATTTCTAGTTTATAGGTGGATTAGAATTGTAAGTACACAATATGTTTACAATGTTGATAAGAAACATAGTATGCGGCTATATGTATGACTGTCGCCAACAGTTAATGTGTTATTAAGAAATTGAGTGATATGTCTTGTGGACGGTCAATCTTTTTTAGATTTCTCATACAACTTTCATAGTCGATGACATTAACAACAGCAATCTAGAAATCAAACAACACAGCATGTGTAGACGGTAAGTAAATAATCAAATTCTCATTTAGTCGTGATCACATAAATTACATTAAAACGTCACTCGTGAAACTATTGGTTTTAGTGATTGTTCAGTATGAGCGATTCACGGCCTATAAATTTAAGTTGCATATGAAATATAAATGCCTGTAAATCCCGAAGGCTGGATGTTCTCCAGTATAATGTATTTACTGTAAACCTAGAAAGTATATCGCGCGATTTAGTTACGCGGAGTACGCCAGTGGTAGAATTTCGCGACATTAAGTCACCGCGAAAGTGCTAAGAACAGCATGGACCTTGCAGGAAACTAAAAAAGGCGAAAGTTTGTAATCGCGAAAATGCTGACGATCAGCAAAACGCAAAAGTTAGTATTTGTAAATTGGTTTACAGTACCCTCCATGTGTCCCCTGAGGTCATTTTATGTTATTGTAAGTCTCCTACCGGTTTTTGACCAGAGGGGACTATTGGTTTGTCATCAGTCCATAAGTTTTGGTTCTCATGGGAATTGTGGTTGCTATGGCAACAGACACATTGAAAATAGCTTTAAACCAGTAGGGGACTTCTGCATTGCTTTCAATTCTTAACGACTTGTTCATTACGTCATATTTCGATTTGTTCAATTACGTCATTGAAACAAGGTCACTCGGCTATAGCTTTTAGATATTTTGTTGCTGAAATCGGGCCTTTCAACGTTTTAATACTGTTACTTAACTTTTGAGACTAAAGGCTGCTAAAACTATGTAGTTCAGCAGTTTTACTGTTGTAACTAGGTCATTCGGCGTAGTCATTCTGCCTTTTGTTTGCTGAATCTTTTCTATTCAGCTTTTAAACTTTGCTGTGGAAACTGGGTCATTCAGCTACTTACAATTTATTATACTTTTCGACAGCTTGGACTTGGGCGGACCGTCGCTTGTTTAGTTGGGCTTTGTGTCTTTATGTGTTTTATGTTTCCTGTGCTCGGTTGGTTCAGTTGGGCAATGAGTTTTGTGTGTTTTTATGTTTTCTGTGCTCGGCTGGTTGGGTTGAGTGCTGCCTTCCCTGTCTGACTTAATATATTTTTTTTATCAAATATCGTTAGTGTAGTTTCGCCTTCACAGTGCATACTAGATTGTGTATAGCATACAAATTCAAGTTAAGATGGAAGTCATATTTTATATTACGTCTTTTTAGAAATAATATAAATATTTAACGTTCACTATTAAATAAATTCAAATAAGCTTGAAATGTGACTCTGCATACAGTAGACAGAAACTGATTGAAAGCTACGAGCGAGCCAATACTGACATATAAATACACAAAGAACAGATGCGTTTCAGACGGAAATACAAACATCGATCAATATAAAACATTTAAACAGGTATTTAGTTGCAGTTAAAAAGAAAACATCACCACAGCAAATCAAATAATTTAAAACATTAGAATGGTTGGACTTAACGGAATTGCCAAAATCACAATGCATCTATTTCGACAAAAAGCAAATACAAATACGTACGAGGTGTAAGTATGCACATTTACCAGTCGTAAATATATTTGGTAATCTTCTTTTGTTTGCCTATACATGTAGCACAAACGTATAGCTATTATACATAATTTTATTCACAACATTTAATTACAATGTTAGGTAAATACACTCTTTTATTTTCGGGACTTAGGCGCGTCTTATGTTGCATTTATGGCAAATGTACACTATAGACCGTCTCCTTTTCTTTCATTCGTCCGTTTGGAAATGGTGGTTTTATTCTTTGTACTAAGCCTAAAAACTTTGTAAATTTGATCGGCATCGAGGATTACATATATATCAAAGGAATTTGATCGACATCGAGGATTATATATACATGTTTATCGAAGGAAGACCTAAACTTTGATGTATTCAATGCAATATATACATACATGAGAGTATATGGGCGTGTGTCATTTTTTCGCTTGACTCTGTGGCGCTTTGTTTGGCCCATATATGTTTTCATTAAACTTTTATTTTATATTTTGTCTTTTAGGCTTTATTTGATATAGCCTTTTTTCATATATTATATACTGTGGTAGAGCCTTATACTGTGTATAAGGCCTCTGGCTTTACCAAATAAAGCCCTCTTTCAATTCATACATGTGTCGTTATATTTCAAACATACAAGCTTCACCAGTCACCAACACCATGAGTATAATAATTTGAACTTTATATGCATCGTCAACGGTCATGCAGCACCGTTACTTGTTTGACGATAGGTTTTAAACAGGCTTGACGAACTGTTGTGAAATTTCGTACGTTTTGCTAAAAATGTCATCGTACGAGACTTGTATGAAAAGTATCATAATATTTTAATTTTATTTTGATTATTGCTCTGCATACATGTACAATGCTTTGTTTGACGGCTATTTGAAATGTTTGGTGAAGCTATTGTATTTTATATTGACAGGAACGACGTATTTAGTTATACGTGTATATTACGTGTGGGTTAAGAAAAGTCCATGGTACCATTAGTTTGGGCTTCGATGCATCAATAATGCATTGTTTCGTTTTTTACTAATTTAGTGCACGTTGATTGTAAACAAGTTCTACAACGTACTTTAATGACTTTCAACAGTTGTGCTGATTGTTTCAATCACCCTGACAGTAAGCGAGGAGAAAAGCTGAGCGGTGATATCTAATTTGGCTATGGTACGACTTGGGCTTAAAATAAACACTCCATTTCTTATACTTTTAACCTTACTGTTAGGTTATTTGTTTCGTTGTTTTTGTGTTGTTATTCCCATTGACATACGTGTACCTATACGATACACGCAGACATAGTGTACACTATGACAATTCGGAGTTTACTATCGTATTGAGAAACAACCAATAGCGGAATTTGTTAGCGTGATGTTCACAAAATTTCCAATAAAACTATACATACAATCTTCAAAATGGCTGCCAGGGTGATTAGCTCTTGAAATGTCCGTCATAAAATCGTCAATGATATTTTTATTACAGCTACGCAAGATAGTGTTTCTACCACTATTGACAATACGTCGGAAATTTCTGATAAAATTAACCGGATTTTCCTGTCTAGAACACGACATTTATCTCTAAAGCTGCAGCATGATATATGCCCATCTATCAATCCCTTACTATGTATTTATAGTGTATTAGCACTTGAGCTACATGTAAATTACACTGGAATTGACAGATGGTTAGCTTCCCTGTTTCAGCTCTTCATATATTGAATTACTTGAATGAAAAAATGTATGTATCAATAACCATTGACCTAATTTAAATTATCTTTTTGTATTACGTTTTACAAATTGCGGAGCATGTAGGTAGGGCAAAATTTTGATATGGACATTACAATTAAAACAGTCTTTCATTATGAATTGAAAGTGTGTTACGCTCTTTATGTGATTTTGCATGATTATGCATCAGTAGACGATATGGGAGTTATCTTGTTTTTAACTATCAGTATCATTAGGTAGTTTTAGGTGGGATTAGACTGTTGCATTGACTACTTTTCTTTTACGTGGATTTTTCCCGATCCCACTATCTCTTACACTGTGTCAATCGACTCGTAACTACAATTATACGCTACCAACCTAATCCTAGTTCTAAGATAGTGATGTATTATATCGGCATGTCATCGAACCAGCAGCATTATGTTTCTAATGTGCATGCTAAGTTACCGCTGCTTTATGTTATCACTGAATATTGAATAACTAACACGCAGACATATTGAGTGATAGATGTTCATGACCTGTACAAAATCTTGATATATTACTTATAGTGGTAATCACTCAATATAAGCTATCATTGATATTATACTTCAAGGTAATCCATATGCTCAAATGACCAATTATCTTTTTGTCATCGATATTGATACATCTTTATCCACTCAAAAATACAGATGTACATATGCTGGTCTCTGAACCATCTCTAAATGTCCATTTGCGTAACCCCCATACAAACAGTTTGCATTGTTTTTCCTGCCGCAAGAGATATGGTCCGTCAGTCCGACTATTATGTGCCTAACTTTTCAACATTTCGTAAGGGATTTTAATCACACTTCCACAGAATTACTGCCATGAGGTGCCCCAGCTCATAATGCCAGGATTTTGTGATTGACAGAGTTAATGCTATAGGTTTTTTTTACATATAAACTGTTTTTATTATGTGCAACTCATTGCTGGTTTGTTGGTAATTTCTGCTTCTTGTTGACTTTGTATAGTTTGGATGTACATTTGTATCGGATTTAGAGAAAAAAAATGGTTTTGCATCTCAACCATTTCTCATTGAGTGAAACCAAACTTTCACATAGCTTATGTTAAAAATAGTACTCCTAGTCATTCAGGTTTGGCATAATTATTTCCCTTCGGCAGGGTATGTCGCTGTCCGTGACTGCTTCCTGATGAAATGACGATGTTATCTTCCAAAATTGTCAAATGTTGGTTTAATGGCAACCTTCTTAAATAATGTATGTGATCTGTTGTTTCTGTTTAATACACATTATGTGTCCGATTTGTTATCGTTGTTATATGTTTATAAACTTAGCTATTTTTAAAACCGATGTTTGCTACCAACATCCCTTAATACAATTTCAATCTAAGCACATACTTATACATTCAACTTACATCAACTTTTGATAACCATTAAGAGCTTCTGTTACGTATATTACAAAAAGAAGTGAGAAATTGAACTAACAAACTGCAAACTAATAATTATAAGTTAAGTTACCAATTTTCTAGGGCTGCTTTCAGCAGTTCAGCCGTTTAGCCACCCTTTGACATTTAAACTTCCCCTGTTCATTGGGCTACCTATATGGAAACCTACGTTCGAGTCTCCCTGGGAAGACTATTTCTCTGCTGGTGGGTGTGCAGCCTACATCGATCTTCGGCGCCCAGGACTATCGAACATGTTCAGACACAGCCCTCACAGGTACCAATTCACACCTTGGTCGAGTGGTGCATGTGGGTTATTCGTGCTCAGAGAAATTAGGCAGTGGTCCAGACGGGGGTAGAACCCGGGACCTCTTGATCCCGAAGCGCATGCCCTACCTCTAGGCCACCGCTCCCCTCATTATAGTATTAACTACAGTAATCATAGCATCATACATGTATACAACTACATGTATTATAATGACCTTTCTTACGTTCGATAGTCTCATTGTTTGAAATATGTTTTGTTCAAGATGTATCAGTTTTATCATCTCTTGATCATCCAAACGAAAATAGGATTTCGATAATGAAAATATATGTTACAATATAAAATTAATACGTTTTTACCTTTCGTAACATAGTGTTACTGATATTTTTGGTCGATAGTTAACACCTGTTTTCTTAGAAAAGGGGTATGCCACAGATCGGGAACAAATATATTAAATATCTATCATAATGGTAAATATACTGCAATGCATCAGTCAGCATAGTTTTCGAATTCTTTTTAGAAATAGCCAGAAGACCACTGCAAGGAGAAAGTTAGATTTGTTGATACATTTATTTGAGCTTTAGAGCCGTTAACTGGCTGATTGTCTATCAGTGTATACGTATATAGCATCAGCAGTATTGGACATTATCGCTTCCAGTTAACAATTGCACTGGTAGTGATTTTGGTCAGGACATTACATTAGTTGAAGCGCGGAGCTATGATTTAATAGTATCATTACATTATTAAGAAACATTTAATGTAATTATCAAGCTCCAGGTACAGTGACTTTGCGGACTATGTTTAATTGCATCGATGGATAAACTTATTACGATAACAGTGCACCAAACAGAGGTAAAACTTAGTAAATAAAAGTAAGTAAATTTCGGTGTTTGAAACGAATTACTTTTTTTTTAGATTATTTGGTTAAATGATTCTATAGCTGGATAAAGTTGTTACGATCACGGTGCACCAGAGAGAGAGAGAGAGAGGGGGGGGGGAGAGAGAGAGAGAGGGAGAGAGAGAGAGAGAGAGAGAGAGGTTAAACAATAAGTGTTAAAAACTTGTTTGATAAACAGTATCATTTTATATAACAGTATGAAACATTGCTTGCTTGTATAGATTCTATTGATGAGGATTTAAATGACTTTGGTTATAATAACGTTGATGAAAACTTTATTGCATTTTACGTTTATGTATGACACACATTGTGATATACGCCGGCTCAGTTATGCAACGGATCATCTTAAGCGGTCAATAAACCAGTATTTTGTAACAATTCCAAGTGGATGCTTAAGACAGGATAATTATTTTTTCTGACGCCTGCACTCAATTGTGGGGTGGTGATATTATTGATAGTAATATGTGTATTTTGGTGGTATGTACATGGTAACAAGTATAGCAAAAAGATGTAATGCTATCATTATTTCATGCATGTCATCGCTATCAGAATATAATCATTATACACATAAAATGATTAAAAACAGGTTATAATTATAGTGTTTAAATTGTTCTTCTAGAATATCTCACACAATCAATCGGGAAGCTATTTTCGGCGAGTGCTATTTAGAATGAAAGCATATTGTTATACATAGCGTATGTTGTTACTAGACGTATCTGTGAGCGATTGTTATAAGATATTATTAAGTCAGGCAGAGAAGGCAGCACTCAAATTAACCAACATTAGAGACATACATGTATAATTTTGCCCTTCTTCAAAGTACGTGGGTCACCCGAGCGTGAAAAACTCACAGCAAATTAATTTAACATTAAAGGTGCTGCCTCACAGATCGGGCTTAACTTTTTGTATGACATTATTTTTCTACCTAACCAAGTATTTATATAATAGAAAGTCACTGGTGGTTGCCTTATGAAAGATTTATGGCATATAAGCAATTTAAACTCTTGATATTTGGCTCTTAGTATTTTTCTGTTTGAAAATATCGCAGAGTTTCCTTCCAAAATGTTCTGTGGATTATGTAATTCGCACATGATCAAACTGTAACTTCAACAAACTAAAGCCGAAGCATCTGTGAAGTATTCGGTTTGTTTCGCAATTCGTTTTCATCGAATCGAAACTTGAATGGAATGGCAATTTAAGTGATAGTACTGCTAATTCTATGGGGTATTAATACCCTATAGAATTTTGGGTGTATAAATGCTAAATTACTACAAAATGCCGATGTTTTCCAAGTAATTTTTTTTCATGTCAATGTGGTTGTTTATGGCATATACAGGAAACTAAACCTAAATTACGTGAATATTTGACAATTTAATTTTATTTTTGCAATACACCAATACGTGAGGCAGTTCCTTTAACTCCAGTCTTCGAATTTTTACCAAACGAATGTAGAATAGCATCTTATTAATTCAAAAAAGTTATTTTACAAAGTTAACGTAAACGTACTACAAATGTAGCGCTACTAATGAAGCAGTCCAAATATTAAACTAAATGGGTCAAAATTCGGCAATCTTATCTCGTTCGTAAATAACGTGAGTTACCCTTGATTTACAAGTAATATATACCTTGTATAATAACAATAAAGTATAATCGCACATGAGACGTCGCCGTCAAACCGTACTTTATGAAATACTGCATCAATGCATTATATGCGACAACAAGGAATTCCCCATTTGTTTCAAAGCTCAGTTGTCAATTTAAATATCGCTTACGGTCAGTTTACACACAGATTGATGACGGGTCATTTAGTCAAGATTTGGATCTTATGAATTTCGACGTCTTTTCCGTATGAAGCGCGAAATATTTGGCAAATGATTCAAGGATGTTTATAACATTCTGAGTGAGGTACAAACACTTTTGAAAAATAACGATGCAGTATAAAATATGGCTATAATCCCTGCCGCGTTAGTGGATAGTGGACTGTGAAATTGACTGTAGGTCAGACAGCTTGATTGAAACGTGAACTCAGAACGGCGTCTCTATGTGTCGCACATGTTCTATCAGATACACACAATTTGGTCCAGGCAATGACAAGTTACCAAGCGGATACAGACTGTAGAATTAAACTTTGAACTATGACTTTAACCTTGTGTCTGAAAGGTAGAAACATAGCCTATACAATATGTACACTGACTTCGTTATTTACACATTTGCTGTAAGTGTAGTGTCGTTTGTCCTAGGCGTTAAACAAGTTTACTGAGCAGACACAAGATATAAGGTTCAATTATTTGATCTTGAACTGTGACCTTGACAATGCGTCGACGGTCGGAACATTGGTTTTGTATGTCGTTGTTTAATTAGTTAAATATTTGCTATGAACTTTATGGAATTCGACCCAGGCGTTAAATAGTTATGGCGAGAACACAAAATCTAAAGTTCAAACGTTTTACCTTTACTGTGATGTTAAGTCGGTATGGTTAAAACGTGGGTTCTGCACATCGTTTTTATTAGCTACATATTTTGTATGATATTTAATGGAATTCGACACAGGCGTTAAAGAGTTATTGAGCGGACACCAAATGGAAAGTGCAAACATTTCATCTTAAACAGTGACGTTGAGCAGGCTTGGTTGGAACGTGGGTTCTGCATGTTTGTATTTAATAGTTATACATTTGCAATAATTTTCATGGAATTCGGCACAGGTGTTTATAGAGCGGACACGGAATGTAAGAATCAGTTTTGCACGTGACAGGATCACGTTGTTTTATATATTATGACGTTGTGTTTAAGCCCCACCTTTCAATGAGATAATTGTATCTATCATCATACTCTCTTGGAAATGTTTCAATAAAAGAGTATTTAGATAACGCATTGTACCTCATAGATGTGCTAATGAAAATTTCATTCTCATCCAGCCTTAATTATACACATCGACTTAGGCAAAATAGCATCTAGAGATGAGATAACGATGGGACATAATGATATTAATGACTGATGAAAACTTAATTCAACCATTGGCTGGTTAAACGTATTTTACAATATAATTAATGACAAATTCCTAATTACAGAAAATATAGCATACGTATATATCAAATACGCAGATAACACCGTTGCACAAATCTCTTATACTAAGTACATAATGTGCAGACGTACGCATGTATAAATTGTTTTGAACATGAGCAAAACATTGGAAGTGGCCGCAGGAATGGGCCAGAATGTATCGAATGCACTACGAGCGCACTCGGAATGCAAAAACATTCCAATTGGCTCTAACATATAATGCACTCGGAATACATTTCGAACATACAATAATGTACCGCGTAGTGCTATTCCTACGACATTCCGGCTCATCCCGACTCTCGTGTGATTGGGGTTTTAGTTAGATTATAATATGCGTCATCGATATTCGTAATATGATTATGTTTTCACCTATGTCAATCCAATAATCCTGCACATGAAATATGTTTGATATATTGTGGTACCTTTTCACGGATTGCACTGTCGACCGATGACTGCTTTGTTGTAGTAGAGAAACACATGTAAAAGTAATGATTCTTGCCTTCACATGTATGATTGGTGACGTCATTTTTCTTCTATGTTTAAAAATGTTCTGATGGTCACTGACTGGTTTTCTCTGCCAATGTATTGACTTACATTTTTCAAAATAAATGAGGTTTCACACCAAGTTTCCTTGTATGTAAGCGCTTCGGTTTTAACAATGAACTACTAATGGGTGGTATCAGTATGAACATTGTCATAATACACACATTCTTTTGTCGAACACCTAACATAAAATATGACCGTTCCAAAAGATTTGGCCATTAAACGAGATGTGTTTGTGCCATTTTCCATGCGCTGACCATGCAGAAGCATACACACCGCACGTTTCATGGGATTTAAACAATTGTGTTTATTCACATTTCTAACTATGTATTGAAAGATGTTTCCCTTCATGTATAACACAGTAAACATTTCTTCTAAATAATAAGTTATCGGCATGTCCATCAATGATGTTCTGTTTAAACACAAAATCACACGTTTCGTTTTTCGCCATTTACAGTGATTCTTAGGCTTTTTATGACAATTTGACTCCTCAAGTTAAGACTTTGTACTAATTTAGTTAACATTTCATTGTTCAGTTTTGTGTTGGATAGTATGGCGTTTGCTTGTGGTCTGTGTTTTTGTTGCATGTTTGTGTGTTCATTTAAAACAGTGCATTTAGTGCTCGGCTGTTCTGTCAAGTGCTGCCTTCCCTGTATATGTTTGTATTATCTGTTTCACATTTCTGCTTGCACTTTTAGAAAAGTTGTTCACTTTTTGTGTGGCTTATAACTCCGCTCGACATCATTTACATTGTGACACTACAAGCATTAACAAATACTGAAAACGTAATACACTACTACGTTACACCTTATCATCTGACAATATCATTATCATAAATAACACAAATACAAACCTTTCTGTTATAGTTAGAACATATTAAGTAAATTTTAATGATTAAAAAGGGCGGAGCGAGCGAAGCGAACTAACTTAGAATATAACATTCTGCGTTCTGATTGGCCGATAGAAAGTAGCGCCAACGCATGACGTCAAGTCTGTGAAGAGAAAATTTTAATGATTAAATTTTCATTTAAGCGCCAAAATTCGGCGTTTTCATTGGCTCATAATGTAGGTTATATTCTAAATACCATTAGTATTTAGAGGGCTTTGTTGGTTGATGAATGCGTTATTTGATTGTCGGTGTAGATATAGTATTGTTTCAGTTGGGATAGTTTGATATCTCCATTTAGCAATTTCCACTTGATCATACTTTATACAGCATACGTTTAGTTTTTGTAGATGCAGCTTTATTGCAAAAATATCGGTTAAAACAGAATATAAAATATTATTGTATTACTTAAACGAAACGTATGATTTTGGCAATTTCTTTAGAAAAAACCTCTTGACTTTTAAATCTAGTCGTTGGCGGATATCGTATAAACTGTAAATGCTTTTTCTATAATATCCGACTTGGTATACAGTCGGGTTCGAATTATATTTCGTACGGACGTTTAGTTCACTCTTAGTAATACAGCTATAGTTGAACGAGTGTAAACTGAACTGCTCTACCGATGTACTGCTAGTGTTAACTGTATAGGCAAGAAGGTACGTTACCATTTGTAACACAGTGGTAACATTAGATTTTGCTGTCAAAAAATGAATACAACATTTGAAGAGATTTCTAAGAAACTAAATATTTATCATTTCATTGTTATGTATACCAGAGGGTCTTTACAAATACCACATTAGTTTCACACAGGTGTGTCTGTCATAATTTCAAAGAAAAACCAGTTTGACGTGTTTATAACTGCTGTACCGGGTAGTGTTTATGACACAAGTGGCCATAATTGGATATTTCTTAGCGAAAATGAGTGTCGAAAACAAAACTTAACAGTAGCGGTTTCTCTTTGGGTATACGATCGTTGTTTATGCACTAAGCATGTTGATCTAAATCAACACTCATATGAGAGCCAACTATAAGAATCGTACAAGTCTGAAACTGACAGGTAATGTGATAAATGATGATCGTATCGTCTACAATTTATGTACTTAACATTTTATCAGTATAAATGTATTTGAAACACCGATTTGTCTAGGTAATCATTAAGTGTATCTCATAGTGGGATAAGTGTTGGTATCCTGGGGAATTCTTGACTACCAGCCAGTGGTCGTGTTACGTATGGTTTGGTATGTTGCGTAATGCAACCGTAACTGTTTAATATATAGTTGGATTTCAGTATTATTTGTTTTAAATTGGTATGTGCAGTTAATGAGATCTTTTCTGAATTAGTGAATTGACTATTATCATGAGAATTATGGCAAGTTATTTATGTACATACATGTACTCGTTTTAATTTCTTAGTATAATTTAATATCCAGCATTGTAAAATACAACAACACACAATGTTGGCAACATGATTTGAAAAGTATAGAATATATATTAGTGTACACCGTACATGTATTCTAGTGCAAAATATATGTACATGTACATTCAATATTCGTCAATGTACATGAGATAAAGCAAAGTGTAGGTGAAGGTTAAATTTTTCAAGTGAGTTATCTTGAAAAAAACCAAGACAAATAACTGCACCAGTAAGAAATAACCGGGCTAATAACATACATCACTTACAAAAAGCATTTACCACAAGTTAACATCATCAGAACACATCTTCAAAAATGGACAACACAGCATTGCTTCAAATGTTCTCATTACGCCTTATCGTGTTCAGAAACGACATTCAAAGCGTTAACTTGTCTCTACGCTGCAATAGATTTGATTTTCGGGTTGGACGACTTGATATATTCTTTGTGTGATGTTGGCTTCATATATGGTGACAAGCCAACCGTTAGTTCCAATAAAACATGTAAGTACTAGTTCATTATCATTCCCAGAAAAGAAGATAATAACAAATCGGACATGAATACTGATAAGGTCAACTTATCCCTGCAAAATATGTCACAAACTGGCATAAAGCTCGTGGAAGCTTGCAACAAATGGGCGTCACTGACAGTCATCGTTATTGTTTTGTCTTCCACCAAATCAATAAACTGTTCGTGTATGCTCCGTTATTTTCTGCAAGTTAGGTTATATGTATTACTCAATGATGTTTTTGACAGAAAGATGTCTTTGATAAAATTCAATTTATCTGTATTACTTACAAAATGTAATTATTATGTACCGTAACTAGTTAGCCGTTAATCAGTTTATGGCAGTCTGCAGTTACGTGATTAGGCTATTTTTAGGACAAACTCCCCTAATTGTGTTTCCTCTTTCCGTCTTCAATAGAAAACAAACCATGGCCATTATGGAACAGTATGCCGATATAATGAATTTCCACATTACACACATGCAAATGCATTTAAGGGAAATATAAACAATGCTTCATTATGCTCGTTTGTTTAGAGTTTAGTTAAAAAGTTCGATTGTCTCATCAATAGGTTGAGCTTGTACATGTACATAATTTAATTTTGACACCATTCTGTAACTTGAATGCTACATTTCAGTAATTTGTTGATTGATGAGCCTGCTTGTCAGTAAGTTGTCACAAATGAAAGCAAATTACGGCTCGTATGACGGTGTAAATCGTTTATTGATGTGGACGGGGCTCTTGCAATACGTATACGTGAAACAACGCGTGAATGATTATGTTTACACATTGTTATCGTCCCGAAAACGTATGGACAAACAAGCATATTCAGATCAATTGAAGTTGGCAGATCAATGTTCACAAACCACAATGTACATGTACTGAAGGTATAACACAGTTTCAAATCACCGTATTCCGTGTTTTAGCATCGCTGTGGATTCGAACATAAAATGTATTTTATAGCACAACAGAAATAATCACTTTCCTACAGTCTTTTGTAAGTATATTTAGTAACAGCAAGATATAAATAAGTTTATAATTTGTAATATGCCTAAGTTTCCTTCCCAACGTACGATTGTTTTACTGATTCGTTGCGTCAACCATACACTACAGTGATTTGAAATAACACTTTTCATTGATTTTGTATAATATGATCTGAAAATGCTATAACTCAAAATCGGACCAGCATGGAGTGTTTCGTAAATATATAATTAAGTAAAACAAATACATGTTGTTATCTCCAGACGAAGTACAAATACATGTACAGGGTGTCTCAACAAATCTAACACACTTTTCAAATGATACATATAGGTCCAAACATATCAACAAATAGTTTACACATCTAAATACATCCATTTTAAAGTTATATATGATACTGGATATTATATACATTCCTGCATATTTAACAAACAAAACTGTATGTTATATCATACATTTAGGGTGACGTGTATTTGTGTGACGATGACGTCAATGGTGTTTTAATTTGGCTTCTGTCGATACAATTTGCTGAAACTATTTAACAAGTCTGTGTCTTGTTAGTTAATCATATCGTTAGGCAGGTCATTATAATTGGAGAATTACTTTCAAAACAGAACTATTCAATAGTAATAGTTAAATTATTATGCTCTGAAGGCGACGTCTTGAAACCTTATGTCGACATTATTCGTGTAGTTTACTTGATATGAAATTTTATCATATCAGCTTCTAAATGAAATATGATACATAATTTTCTTGTAAATGCAATTATAATAGTTTGAAACTGGGACACATATTATGAGTCACCCTGTGCCTAAACAATGTTTGCCTAATTTTGCTTGCGCAATTAATTAAACAATATGTACGAGGTGATTTAATCCATTGTTTATGCAAGGAGTTCAATCAGAATTGTCGTCATTACATGTTATACTGCATCCAAGATAACATTTTTTAATGAAAAAGTTCAGCCACTAGCTTATGTGTTTTGGCAGGCACTGGTGGTATGTGGGTTTCTTTAAAGAGTTCATTGTGTTTGTTTTCGCGCTCTGCTGTTTCTGTTGAGTCCGAACTTCCCTGTCCGATTAGTTATTATATGTCTGCTTTATTCTCGTTTCCTTTAATAACGCATACGGACTTGGACAATTAGCATCTACGTATTTCGTGACACTAGTTCTAAAGAAATGTCATACATTTCATTTCCGCCCGTTATCGAAATAATAAATATCCTCAAACAAAAGCATCTGAATTATTGACTGCATGTAAATACCCTAGTAAAATAAGACATAAAGAATGATGTTCCTGACATTTCTGTCCGATATGAACGTGATAAGAAATAACCAGTTTCCTCATTCCTATTGTCAAGTCACTAATAAGGTTTTTGATAAGGAACGAAATAGAACGAATAGTACCGCACCGTATAGAATAATATACATTATGTATGAGGTATTGCTTTTCTCATACAATGTAGTTTCTATCAATTTCTACTACACCGAGCGGCTTTGAAAACGCAACACTAATGAAAATCAAGATACTTCTTTTGTTTATTAATATGTCTCAATGAAATTATGTGTGCTTGGTATTGGCTACCCATTGATTGTTCTTTCTATCTAAATTCGCTACAATGGTGCATGAACCATTAAACGGATAAAACGAAAAATGTAAGAGGAATTGATTGGATAATGCAATTATTTTTATGTAAGGTCAATTGAACTTGTAAATCAATCGACTTATTGAAACAAAACACAAAATAAGACGGTTTACCACTCCGCAACATAGTGGTCGTGAAGTTTCAAAAACGCTTGATAGCAATGTTTAGGGTTTACCGAAATATGCTACCAACTTCTATAGTCAATGAGGAAGTTTATTTTCTAAATCTAAATTAAACTTCATATACATATGTGTTTTACTTTGTTTCTCTGTTCCCTGCTATACACGGCATTTGTTCACAAACTTTATACGAAGAATACATACAACTCCGCATTAACAATATGAATAACGCAGAATGACACAGGGCATCAAATTTGCTTTAGTTTACGACATCATTCTGTTTTATTGTGGTTGTAAAGGGTCTTATCATATTGTCATGGAATGAAATTGATTGCTTTGCCATGAACATCTTAGCTAAAACTGCTGCAAATTTCAGCAAAATTTAATGCGTTTTGGTCGAGTTATCGGCAAATACATACATGCTTACATACACGGCTCAAAATAATTAAAGGAACACTAAAGTGTTGCAATTTTGCTACTTTTGTTAATACCTAAATTCAGGGAAACACTTTAGACTAACAATTATATATTTATTATGTGTGTATATGATTTTAAAACACATGTTGGTTACTGGGTTGATCCGTGGGTTCCGTTCCATTGTTTTCCTATGCCACCCTATCTTGTTGCTATTTTCTTTATTTACTGTGTTACAATTTAGGAACGCAAAAACTGAAACTGGACAGTTATGTTGTTTTGTTTCTGTCTTCTCTTTAGTATAGCTATGCTAGGTACAGTTGTCAGGAAGCATTTAAGAGCACGAATCGCACCAGGGACGGAGCAAATGGTAAACTTTTGGGCGTTACAACCAAACATGGTTCAAAGGGGAGATGTATTAATTTGTAATGTCAGGAACTGTGAAATCACTGTAAGGTAACAGACATATCAAAAACGAAACTCTGTCACAAATGAAAATGCTTCACAACCCCTTATCGGATGCCGTTATTTGAGATCCATTACGATGTGGTCGCCTATGTCAACGATAAAAATCCACTTCATTAAAAGAGCAACAAATCTGTGGGTTGTTGGTATTCAGTTTGAAAAAGGCTTTAGGAATGTGGCCTCATCATCAATGGATCGCTGCACGTCTCACGTTGACCACAAGGCAACGCAAAGCCAGTCTTGAAATTGCCCATGGCAATGCACGTTTGGAAATGGCCCTCAGTCGAAACTTTTTGTTCTGCGATAAAAACAGGTTCCGTTACCATGCATATGAAAGACGTGTACCCGTGTAGAAACCCCAGTGGAACGTCCAGCTGTCTGTACTATTATCGCATGGTATGGGTTTAAAATAGGTTGTGTTACTTTTTTATGGGAAGTGTGTGCTTTGGTGGGTGTTCGGATTTCTATCGGGTGGGGAAAAGGTGTTCAAGGAATTTACGATACTGGTAAAAGACCCTGCAACTTTTTATAACCCTTTTTGTCTGTACTCATGCTCGTGGAATATTTGGTATGTAGATTAAAACTAGCACACACCCTTCTAGAGTGGTATTTGACTTGTTTGTCCTTGGCAGAATCGTTGTTATGGACTGACCCGCATGATCTCAGGATTTGGGTTAATGTTTTGAACTTTGTCTACAGGTGCATTACACACCCAAGAAAGTCAAGGAAAACATTTGATGGACTGACCCTGGAAGTCGTGTAGGATTAAAGAGGTATTCCCAAAGCCACTTAAGAACGTACCCAATCGGTGTAGACATTGCAGTAACACTATAGAGGGGCCTATATATTACTAGTGAAATGCATTTTAAGTGTTAATAGAATAATCAACGAAAACCAAAAACAGTGTTATTCACACAAAAATGGGTTTTATCAGTATGTGTTACTTTTTTCAGTAAATATACGTCCTTTGCAGGGTGTAGATGTTTGCGTTTAAAAAGCCGCTCAGTGTATTAGCTGCAAAAAATACTAAATAATTTACAGTACTTTCATTTCATATTGCTCTTTGTATGAACATAATCATTCGTTTACGAGTATTATGATATAGTTGCCTTAAGTACGTTTCTGTGGATAAATGTGTTCTAATGATGATACAATAACAATTTGCACAAACGTAGTTTAATATATGCTAAAGCAATGCAGGTAATAACAAAGGTATGGCGCGTGAATAGGTGTGCCTATTGACCCTCATCACTATTCACGAAAATGACAACATTGTGGTTTGCCAAACGTATTAATTCGTTCACCAGGAGCGATACACTGTGTTATACAATCATTTATTTTGGGCATTTACAAACACTTGCTATTTAAAAATTTCCATACACTTTTGGATTTTTCTAAAGAAAATCACAGTTTCTTGACAACGGATCCTACGCCCATGAATACCTCTACATACTAAGACATTTCTTGATTAAAGTTATACGTGCTAGTTACATTCAGACCAATTATTATCTCATTTACTATCAATGATATAGCATTTAAACTAAGTTGAATAACCTTATGGCCTGCTTTGAACTTAGATTTATGTGACAAATGGCTGCAACAGTCGATTTGACAAACATGTTAACGACGCTCTAGTGAAAACTGCGACCTCTGTTACTATATAAAGCGTATGCGTAGAACAGAAGCACAGTATCTATGTACAGACTGAATCTTACTTAAAGCCATATATATGTAAATTCCCGCTTGCACTCACGCACTCACTAGGCTTTAGGAACTGATGGTGACCTAGTTCAATACAAATGTTCTGAATTCGCTATAATTATCTTACACTGCGTAAAGCTAAGTTATGCGGGTACCTTATTTAAAATGCACATGCAATTAGGCATAAATGTAATTGTATATATTGTTTGTTGTTAAACATGAAACTAAAAGAGTAAAAGTGTTCTGTATGGGAAGTTTAACTGAAGTGAAACATGGAACAACGAGAAATTGTTGCGATCAAAGGAAAACTATTGATTAGATAAATTGATTTGTAGTAGCAATTTCTGATTTAAAATGGTTCAAACGAGCTTACTTGCAATGATTGGGTTTGCTTAAATTAAAAGAGAGAAGTAGATATGCAGGTTATTCTGAAAGGTTTCGCTTGATGTTAGGTATATTTTGAATACGCTACGAGTATATTTATGTCAATGCGTTTCGAAGTGTGTTTGTAATGTTTAAGAGTATAGTGTTGCACATGTAAACAGAAGTCAAATGTAAAATAATTGAGCACCAAATAATTAATAAGTACGTACACATTCATTTATTTATAATGAACTCATTTATCTTTCTAATGTGATTTTGTCTTTAACAGTTTAACCAGCAAAGTCTATGTTAAGTTGAAAACCAGTAGATGGTATAAAACTAGAACCACTCATGCTTGTTCTCAAAACGCCGCTGTCTTTAGATTTTGGTTTAATGTAGTTTGTCATTGTCTCTAACATTGTAACGTTGGACGGTACCACATAGGGGGTAGTTGTCAGTTGCATCAGGCTAAGTAACGCAATATCGATTGATGTTTCCAGGCGAAGTGGTTCGATCAACAATCGGTCAATTAACGCCGTATATGTAAGAACAGCTTACATATCGTTTACTCTCATGCCTTATTTTCATATATCCTTGTCTTTTATAGTGTTGTACTTTGTATGCGACTTACACTGTTTGACACCGTGCTCATTTATTAACTTACGAGACGTCGTCTAATCCTACAATGTTGATACACTCATATGTCCGACCATATTGTCTCGCAAACGTTGCACACCATTCGTTTTCACAGCGCATTGTCGGTGTTCTGATATCAATATCACATTGCAACAATTATCATTCAATCAGATTGGAAAACATTTTCAGTGAAAGGCAAGTTTGAACTAGTTTACATTAGGATTGTCGCTGGCTTGATTTTAATGCAAATAGGGAATATATACCAACTTCATAAAACTCTTGCTATACATAGTGTATACTTCTATGAGAGTTAATGTGGTTTTGTGGTGCCGCATGTCTGCAGAGGTACTTATTCCAGTTCATTTGACAGAACTCGTAATATATTTATTTAAGTGATATGTGTAGGTAACATTGTATCGTCGAGTAAATGTATGACAATATTCAATCCGTTCACTATGAGTACACAAATGATGTATCCGGCGTTTTACCTTTAACGACCAGTAATGGTTTCCATGAACAAATGTGTTGCAAGATGCTCGGTTTGTGAGTGTGAAATAACACTAGCGCTGCTAAGCACTGTGTTGTGTTTTAATATTCATCTCCAAACAAAGCTGAGTATAAACATTTCATACAATTTATTAACCAGTCGATGTCTGATGTTCTGTGATAGACTATCAGCAATGCTCTGTTTTGAGTAATTATACCTTCGACAGATTTAATGTTAACGATGTTTAGATATGCATAATTATGCAATCTGAGTTCTAGCGGTATCAATCAAATTTGCTACAACTCGTTCCGTGTTTTCGAGTCCAGACTAATGTTAAGTAAACGGGATTGAAATAAGATAAGATGTCATGATAACAGCAACTTGAAAAGGTTACATGGATAGTACTACACTTTACCATATCCCGCTCACTCTTACTAGGTATTATCTCCATTGTTTCATTGTCGCAAGGTAGAGACGAGTTCGATTTTGAGTTATGTGGTTTTAAACTGTGTTTGTCATGTGCTGTTGGCTACGGTGATACTCGCCAAATGCATGTAGAGAAGTCACCTGTTTGTTGTTTAGATATCTAGACAGGTTAGTATTGATTAATACTTTTTCCCGAACAGCTTATTCGGTTTGACCGCCGTATAACATTGCCGAATGGTTGAACTTGCGTAATTCTTGCGGAAACCAAACAAAATAAAGACATAGACATTTCTGAAAGTCATATTTAAATTGATTTCTTGTAACTTGTCATTAGTCCGCCACGAAATGTATCGCTCTTTTCTGTTATCAAAGGATCTGTGTCTGTGGCCGAATTCAATTATGTCAGCATTTATTATCAATTGTATTATTATGTAATCAGTCACAGACCGGACAAATGGATATAACACAGACGTGAACTGCAACTAGTTACTAGCTAACCTGATTAAAGATAGTTTGCAATTATACGTGCTTAGGTTACAAATGACTGTATCATATTGTATTTATCCCGCGACATAATGCTTTCATTCCGTTCTCAGCTTCCGTCCTATATATCAATTAACCAAGGAAAGCCAGTTGCCGGTAGCGAAAAATACAATGTCATTAATATATGCTTTCATACACTAAGCGGCTTCGAAAACGCAACACTTACACTTATATAACTTATGTGTGTGTATGTATGTATGTATGTATGTATGTATGTGTGTGTGTGTGTGTGTGTGTGTGTGTGTGTGTGTGTGTGCGTGCGTGCGTGCGTGCGTGCGTGCGTGCGTGCGTGCGTGCGTGCGTGCGTGCGTGCGTGCGTGCGTGCGTGCGTGCGTGCGTGCGTGCGTGCGTGCGTGCGTGCGTGCGTGCGTGCGTGCGTGCGTGCGTGCGTGCGTGCGTGCGTGCGTGCGTGCGTGCGTGCGTGCGTGCGTGCGTGCGTGCGTGCGTGCGTGCGTGCGTGCGTGCGTGCGTGCGTGCGTGCGTGCGTGCGTGCGTGCGTGCGTGCGTGCGTGCGTGCGTGCGTGCGTGCTTGCCCATAACTCGGCCAATGTGCATTAGACGTTGCTGGCATTTTCAGCATTTGTAGCAAAGATATATGGCATAACAATCAATTGTATTCCATAACAATCTGATAAGACCCTTTACAACCACAACAAAACAATGATGTAATATACAAAAGCAAATGTGATGCTTTGTGTCCTTCTGTTTTTTCAGATTGTTAATGCCGATGTGTACTTATTCTTCGTCTAAAGTTCGTGAACAAGTGTCCGTGTATATCATGGAGCAGAAATAAAGTAAAACACAGATAAATATGAAGTTTAATTTAGATGTAGAAAAATTGAATTTTATTCACTCTATCTCTATCAAGCATTACTTCACCATGACTGTAAAATTGGTAGTATTTTTCGGTAAACCTAAAACATTGCTACAGTACAGCTCGCGCGATTTTTGCCTAAATCACTTTGTCACTGCGACCAAATCTGACTTGGAGTGGAAAATCACCGCGATTTTCCGAGTGATTCCACTCGTCAGTCAATCACCCGTCACCACGACCGCCGCGATGCGTGATGCCGATAAAACGCGGTGAATGTCGGTGATTCGCGGTGAATCCACTCGATACAGGTAAGTTCTACTGTAATGTTTGAATTGATGTACATGTGCAGTAGAAAATATTTAGAAATCGTCAGTAAACATTTTTTCTCGACGGTAATTACACAATAACACCGTACTTACATACATGTACTTGGTGAGATGCATTTAACTCCAAATTTTATATCCAAGTCGTTATTAACAATTGGGAATGTCATATCAAAACACGTTATCCATCCGTTAAGGAAAACAAATCCATGTACACACGTCTTAATGCTTATCACATCGTTTAAAATTACCAACTGACCAGACGTCGGCATATGCCAATTACCGATTACTCACAATGTCGCACGTGTACTCGTTGTGTACTAAGCGAGCAATATGACGCAATAGAGTTTAATATTTGGAATTATATATTTTAATACTGTTTTCTAACATATTTTACACGTAGGCCTACTCATAATAGTATTTCCAAGACGCAAAGTAACACAATTACACTCGATATGTCGCTGTGTTTTCATTTGTCAAGTTCAGTTGGGAGAATATTAAAAGTTCGATTCAACCGTTGGGAGAATATTACAATGTGTAACCATGTATAGCAATTATAAACATCTAAGGCCACTTCGGCTACGATATCTTTGATGTCAGTTCACAACAGTTTCTTTTGCCCGATAAAGGTCGGCAGCGTCTGAGTATTATTCATCTACCGATTGTCGGCGACTTCTGAAGTTACAATGTCGGTACGACTGTCTTTGATCGGAATAGTAAGGGCATGGTGATTTATAGTTGCGTTTTTGTCAACATCCACATCCTGCTATTTGTTGACTACATACGTTCAATTAATGTTTTCATAATTTATTTCATAACCTGCACCCGTTTTATTAATTAATACTTCACCATTTTCTCGCTCGTACATCTACGCACGTAGGCTGCCGTATACGTTGCTATAGGCTGCCGTATACGTAACGCCGTTGCTATGGATCGTACAAACGAGTACCTGCTTCTGTCGCAAATTTTAGTAAGGAATACATAGGTTGGGACTGAAAAATAAAATAATTCATTACGAAATTTTGTGGTGGGTTTTAACACTGAAGCATTTTTGTGGCCTCTAAACTCCCGCACTGCCAGCATATATATATATATATCTTCCAGTGACACTTACGCACTAGGTCTCACCTGTGAACTTTATGCATATCAAGGGCTACACAGGGGTGTCAATTACTATCAATTATACGCTTGTAATAAACAAGTGCACATTGTAGGTAAAAATTAATTGTTTGTGAATTCCACTATTGCCACCGCAAAACATCGTGTTTCCACCGTGTTGTCACGGTGGCAATGGCCACGATGGGCTGTCCACCCTAATTTAAAGTCTATGTGGATTTGGGTGGGTTCACGGTGGCATATTTTGCGTTGCCACACAGAGTCGTCGCCACCGTGACGGGTGGACTTTGGAAAACCCACCGTGCGTGTACTTGTGTTTGCCGATTTGCAATAAAGTTTATTTGTTATTTTGTTAGTTTTTTTAATTTTCTTGCGCCGATTCACCCGCCGGATAGGCTTGTCTCCTAGTGACCGCTTGTTAATTTCTGACTGTCCACTGTGTACTAGTGAGTGCTTCTTTCCCTGTTCGAGTGTTTTTTATCATCTTGTTAATTACGGCATGTGCGTAAAAATATTGTGGACTCGATTTATAAATTAATGTTGAGGGTTCGCAATAAATACTAACAAAGATCTAAACTTAACGTATTTTTGTTTAGCGATCTTAATTCAATAATCGCCACGTTTCAATCGATAGCAATTTATAAAATTGTGGTTATGTACAGTCAACTGTCTTTAAACGACAGACTTTACAGTTTTTATGTGTGTGCGAGTACCTTATATCTCATATACACAAGTGCACACACAAACATAATTTGCGTCAATACCATGTGGTCTAAAACAACCGACCTCCACAGAGCGGCATTTTTTCTTTCATATCCTCCCTAGCACGTCTTCAATTGCACCGCACAGACAATCACGTGAATAAAGTTCACAAACGACGTCTTGCATTAGTAGACTAGTCGTCTGAAGTTGCCGCCGATGACGTTTTATGTTTGCCGATCAAAGACCACAAGCCGACGTCAAAGAGACTCGCCACGCCCAAAGATCGAAATGGGTTAACACGTGCAATGGAAATTTACCCAGATTTATACGCCTATAATCGGACATGCGTACGTGTCAAACAATTAAATGTTGACATGGTTATTTTTAGTGTTATTTACGAGAAAACTACTGCACCAATATTTTTTCTAGGATTATTTTAAGGAATTAATTAATGGACTTATGTAATTATTATGTAAGTACAATTTCACCACATTTTACTTTGCACTTCAATACGTGTCGGAAATAATTAATATAAACAAACAAGAAGCAGTGCCGCTGTTCACGAGTAATGCAATTAGCACTCAATTTTGTTACCGAAAATGCGTGAAACACAACTAAATGTACATGTAATTAGCACATGAAAAACCATCTGATTATTTTCACTGTCCGGAATGGACGCGAAATCGAGAATAATTCAATGCCAATTCAGAAGATTCTCTTCATATACAATGTACTTACCTGTATCAAAACGAAATCACCGCGATGCGCAGTGATCACGGTGAATCGCGGTGATTTTCCCGTCGCTCATTTCCGCGATCAAGCCTGATAACGCGAGGGCAATTTCACTCCGAGCGACATTGTGATTTCACTCATGTTCACGCATCGCGGTGATCTTAGGTGATGCAAGTGGAAAATCACTCCTACCCCATTCGCGGTGATGCGCCATGTTAGGCAAAAGTCGCGCGAGCTGTACTGTATCAAGCGTTTTTGAAACTTCACAATCACTATGTTGCGGAGTGGTAAACCGTCTTATTTTGTGTTTTCCAATTAGTCGATTGATTGACTAGTCAAATTGACCTTACATCAAAAATAATTGCATCATCCAATCAATTCCTCTTACATTTTTCGTTCTATTCGTTTAATGGGTCAATGCACCATTTTAGCGAATCTAGATCGACAGAACATCGTGTTACAATCCATAGGTAGCCAATAGCACGCACACAAATTAAAGTTGATAAACTAATAATAATTAAAAAAGTTACCTTGATTTTCATTAGTGTTGCGTTTTCAAAGCCGCTCAGTGTATATATGTGGATAGGGATACCGTCTTATAACAAGGATTTGTATCCGTCGTTACAGTTGCTGCCAAAATATCTATTTTAATTCTCCCATTAGGCAAGTGAAGTAACATTCAAAAGGAACAGCAGAGCACAACAACCTCATCACATAACTTTTACGTACAACAAGAAATGCAGAATACAGACAGAAACGAACAATACTAAATCACAAGGGCATAAACTCCTAGACAACCATTACATATTAAATAGGAATACACGACGAGTTGACAAAGGCCCTACTATCCGCTAACTTAAAGACAGTCTGTTGGTTCTTTCGTCTAAACTAAAGATAGTAAAAATCGGACAGGCCGCGCACAGAAAACATCAATTCAACACAGACCGGTACAGAACCACGCGGTACAATTCCCATTACACAACCGAACGAGAATATGAACTCAATCGCCTAAAGTCCAAGTTACAGCTGTAAAAAATAGAAAGTTTAAAGAGAGCCTTTCATACAAATATAGAAAATTAATATATCAACAAATTACAAATAGAATCGAACATCACACGGTCAATCTTCATATGTAACAAGTAAAACAATAAAACACGTTGACAATGTTATTGTTGTCTTTTTCAATTTTTAGTGTCGTAATGCTTTCTGATACTGACCCATATTATCACCTCAAACATTGGTTGGTTGGTATATGGTGATAAATTGACAATCCAGGAAAATTAGATCATCCTATAGACAGAAACGATATTACTATTTAAACGTCCCGCGAGAACACAAGTGATGATATTGCTTTGTTTCAGGTCGACGGCGCAATGTACGGACGTTATTTCTCCACAATGCAGATGGATTTTACGACCCAAAAGGGATTTGTTTAATCTGTCAACATCATCACGCTGGTCTCTCTTTTAGTTACCCAGTTCATGAAGTACAAAGTAAACACCAAATCTACTCCTTGGTGGGAATAATAAACGATGGTGTATGGTTATATTAGGTATGTGTTTTCACTCATGTATAGTTAGGTGATACATTGTCATTAGTGGGTGTTTTTCAGAGTTCCCAGGGTGTCTGTACAAGCATAATGTACGATCAGGTGTTTGTAATTTTAGTATCTGGTATAATGTAAGGTTTGGTTAATACAGATTACACTCCCACGCGTTCAAATGAGAAACAGTATGTTCCAAAACAAAAAACAACTGTGTGCAAAGTCATTCGTTTTCTATAAGCACTGATACAGCATTAAGTCATTGCCCTCCCGCATGTTGACAAGCTCTTCAGTAAATTCAACTAAATTGCCATTTGAAGCGCTCCATTATGTTTAACCTATGTTAACACGAATGCGACTTGTCATCGCGCGAAACCCGCTGTATGTAGATATATAAGCATGCGATTGTGGCGATTATGTCAATGTCTGGTGCGTTCACTTTACTAAATATGGAGGGTGTACAATGTAAATGTACGACTCGACTACATGTATGTGTAGCTATCCGTACATATACATGTACGCGTTATAATTCAAGTTTGCATGCGAACACAACTTTAGCGTATGCAACCACGTGACAGTTGAAACATGATATATTCGCAAAACGATATTAGTGTTTATATAAACTAAATAAGTTCATGAGTAATCAAACGTGCAGTTCCCCGTACATACCTGTGTAACATAATGCTTGAACACTACCGTTACTTGTAGAAACTGCACACCATTGATGAAGAAATGCTCAAAAGTTAGGCGTTCAGCAAAACATCATGTAGTCATCTATTGGATTTTCTCAATCTCAATTCCAGAATCTAAATATCAGTTATTTCATGATATTGTTTTTAATGTTTTAGTACTACAGGCTAAAGAATACGTTCGTGATATGTAAACTCGAACGCACATTATACGTATATATTTAATCAGTATGTCAGTGGTGTGTGCGATGAGTGTAATTGATTTGAAACTCGGTGTTTAATTAACGATTTCATAGTTGTGCCATTCAGAGACAATTTAATAGGACTTGATTCATTAATAAATCTGTGAAGGATTTGAAAACGCATTAAACTAGTTTCTTCATGCATCACGTGACGTTGTTTCACGTGTTTACTTTCCGAATTTAGAGCAAAAGGAGTCAAGACCTTCCGACATACTGGGGTAAGTACTTACATATACCCTTCAGGTACATTTGAACGTATTATGTAATTCGGAACCAGACTGCGTATCAATCGTATTCAATCGATGCTCCCCAATCACACAACCACGAAATGATAAAACATAAAAAATATCAATTTATTCATTTTTACACAATAACGTCATTGCTGGTGACGTCATGACGTCAAACATTTGAACCAGTCTCCATGTCAACGCCTGCTATTTGACATTGTGCTATAACTACATGTAACGAGGTTTTAGAAAAGTTCTAAAATAAGAAAAACATGACGTATCCTTAGATTCCATTTTAAAGAATTTATCCATGAAGTAATATATTTTCGCTTTAAAATTTCTTATCAATGATGTGGAAAACACTAACCTTGTTTTATCCAATATTCTGAAATATTCTAAGCCGAAAACAAAACCACACCACACAATAAGTTTTTTGTAATGCACATAATAACGTGTCGACGATCATAATACGTTAAAATTCGATAGTTTAACATTTGTTTATACACTGAGCGGCTTTGAAAACGCAACACTAATGAAAATCAAGATAACTTTTTTTATGTATTGATATGTCTCATCGAAGTTTTGTGTGCGTGTTATTGGCTACCCTTGGATTGTAACCCGATGTTGTTTCCAACTAAATTTGCTAAAATAGTGCATTGAACCATGAAACGGTTAAAGCGAACAATGTAAGAGGAAATGACTGGATGATGAATTAATTTTTATGTAAGGTCAATTTGACTAGTCAATCAATTCGAACAACACAAAATAAGACAGTTAGCAACATAGTGGTAGTGAAGTTTTAAAAACGCTTGATAGCGATGTTTTAGGTTTATCGAAAAATACTACCAGTTTTGCAATCAAAGGGAAGTAATGCTGAATAGAGATAGGGTGAATAAAGTTCTATTTTTCTAAGTCGAAACTAAACTTTATATTTATCTGTTTTTTACTTTATTTCAGTCTCCATGACATACACGAAATTTATACGAAGAATAGGTACACATCGACATGAACAATCTAAAAAAAACGCAGAAGGACACTGCGACGCCCCAGAAATATAAGGTCGTAAGTGTTACTTACGACCTTATATGATGTATACATTTTCGGAAAGCTGACGCCAACACGCATCTTATGCACCCAATTATTTTCTAATTTGAACTTGCTTTTTGAACCAAAAGTGATAATAATGAAAGGGCGTATCTACATTCAATTATATGTATCAGTAATAGAAGGTCGTATGTGATGACCAGTCTGGTAATAGAAGGTCGTAAGTAACAGATACGACCATTGGGGTATTCGTGAACTTTGAATATTTTCTAGTAATAAAAGGTCGTATCTGCCACTTACGACCTTTTATTTCTGAAAATGGTACAAAATCTTTAAATCGAATCAATAAAATGATCTAATGTAGGGTCTTTCTGATAATTATATTGTTGATTTGGTCGGTAGAAGCAGTTCACATAATTATTTACATCGCCTCGGGTTTTATTTACAGTTTTCTCATGCATCTCTACCACTGTGGTCGTATTACTGGCATCCAGGGATTTCCTCGCCAGTGCCCCGCCAAGTTGGTTATCCTGGGTTCCTTGGTTTGTTCCTCTGATTTTGGTCCCGATGTGGATTTTGGTGAACCGTTCGAAAATGTATTTTTTTGTACATCATAATGTTTCTGTCCAAAGATATTGCGGATTGTTGCATTCAATTGTTTTCCAAATGCAAATGACCCTTGGTTGTTAAGATGCACTTCATCATAGTAGAGTGTCTGATCTATCTTGCCATCCTGCATTATATATTTGTATTGTTGCGGAATGTTAATCCTTTGTCTCTGCACATATTCCCTAAAAGCGTGTTAGTTTTGTTGATATTTTCAGTTGAAAGAATATCCTTTTTTTGTAGTATTGATGATATGACTATTTTTCCTTTGGAGTTAATCCCTTTAAATAAGTTGGTAATGTGATGAAATTCATTGCAAATGACAGTTCGTTGGTCAGCATTTGAAATAGTGTTGATGCCTGCATGAATGATGATAATATCTGCCTCTTTCGTTGTTTTGTGTGCTGTACTACTACTAGGCTCAGCAATAGCGGTCTTAATACCTTTGACTGTTGCAACACGATGTGATTTGGTAGGGACAGTAGTTGGTGTGTTAGACATTTTGTCTTTAAGCAGTCCTTTAGTACCAGAGTCTCTTAGTATAAAGACTTGTTTATAAGCTTGTGTGTGGTGTGTTGATTCTGTTGACTGGTCGGGGTTGGTGAAGGAGCCTTTGTTTGAGTTACTGGTGTTATGACGCTCGAAATCACAAGAATGTAGACAAAGATACGGCCTTTTTATAAAACCAAAACAAACGAACAATAATAAACATCTATCTACAGAATGTGCTTATTTCACCAAAGATTGACATTGGCGAAGTGTATTATAGCCGACAATTGGCAACATATAACCTGTCTGTGTTTGATATTGTTTCAAAAGAGGCTAAGTGTTACACGTGGAATGAAACATTAGCTAAGCGAGGCAGTTGTGAAGTTGGTTCTTGTTTGTATGAATATAACAAAAAGTGTTGGAGCTGTCAAGCATCTTACATATTACTCTGAAAGTTGTACTGGTCAACAAAGGAATCTTTATTTCTCAGCGATGTGCTTGTATAGCGTTATTAGTCCCCTACCGTTTTTTGACCGGATGGGACTATAGGTTTGCCCTCCATCCGTCAGTCCGTCCGTCCGTCAGTCCGTCCGTCAAAAAATCTGGATCCTGACATAACTCAAACAGTTTCCAAGCTAGTTTATGAGACTTGATATGTGGATAGGGGGCAATAAGGGGATTATGCACGTCTAAAAATATTTTGATTCTTACAAAAATTGTGGTTGCTATGGCAACAGAAACATTGAAAATGGCCTCAAACCGGTAGGGGACTTCTGTATTGCTTGCAATTCTTAATTACTTGTTAATTTACCAATCAATACAACCACACATAACTACTTTGAAAGGGGTCACTCACAAATGGAGGGCGATTCTGTACATGCGACAGTTGAGAGATTCGTAAAAGGCGCGAAATATTTGCGCCCTCCGATTGTGTTCTCGCTGTAAAAAACAACAAAGTGTCACGGCCTAGGTATGATGTCTATGAAATTGTACAAAGTGATGTCAAGAACTTAAAACGTTTATCATCCGACACAATATATAATCGAAATATTGATACAGATTACAATATTGTCCAATGAAACAAAGTCCATTCATTCCAATATCGGAAAACCCATCCAAATATGGTGTTTTTTAAGAATAATTTCGAAGATGAATGGAAAATGTTTCAAATTGATAGAGGTAGTCGCAGAACTACAAAATTGCAAGCAATGTCCGGATATCATCTGCAATCACTCTATGATAGTCCGTTGCCTATATCCAACAGTAAGTACAATGACTTGATGAAACTTTGTAAGTCCAATATAATCCCTCCTGTATACCATCCCTTTTATCAGGCTCTCCCGAATGGAAATGTGTCCGGTCGCCTTCCTGAACCCCACGAGTCGGAAGACTCGATGTAATGACTGGTGTTGTTATTCCTGAATACGCATTGCAGTTATAATTTTGGAACTGGTCTAAATTGGTGGGATTTTGCTAATTGCTTATGAACCTTTTCTCAAGCATATTATTCTTTATAAATGTGTTAAGCGGGTGTAGCATTGTCAGTTGCTCGTTGTTGTTTCAAATGTTGTTGTGTTGAAAACAAATCAAACATTATTATTGGTCAATTATTTGGTTTTTGCAAAGGGCCTATTTTTCCAATTTTCTATTTATATTCCTGTGACTTAAGACTTAAACGTGTATAGTTGATTTTGTAATACACGCTTTTTGTAGTATTTGGAAAAATCAGGAAATAATTTCAATTGATACTTTTTAACCAACTCTGAATTTCGCCCTAATTGCCGTTTATAAATTAGGTCCCTTTAATATGTTAAGTTTAGTTTAATAGTTTTCGGTTGATACAGTTTGTATCTGTTTAATGTTTTGCCTCATTGTTGATAACCTGTTATTGAAATTATGCACATTTGCAAGTTGCCGAAGTGATACATATTTGTATATTTGAAAGCACCTTGATACAGTGAAAACAGTAGTCTTCTATAGAGTTTATGTATTCCCTACTTTATTTGATCGGTGCTGCATTTGTTACTTCATTGCTCTGATTCATTTGCGTTTCTCTGCTTTCAAAATAAATTCAAATATAACGTTTTCATGTTTGGGTTATATTTACCATGGACAGAGACTCAATACATCATGTGGGATAAATCACTGCATACTATAAAATAAGTAAAATAACCAAAGTTTACGAACACGGAAAAAATACACAGACAGTTAATCAACACTACTTCATGTATGCTATTGACCGCGTAAAAAGGTCGTAACTAGCACTTACGACCTTTTTATTCGTTCCAAAAGTTTATTTAAAAGGTAAGTAACACTTACGACCTTTTTAATATGCATATCACGGAGCTATAAAATGCATATTGGTTACGGGTAAATACATACGTTCATACATATAATCCATATATTATTAAGTGTAAGTGTTGCGTTTTCAAAGCCGCTCAGTGTAGTATTACATGTATACCGTCGTAACCGGACTTAGTGACATTGTATTAGTATTTATGTAATAAGGTTAAAAAATCCCACTTAAATGACAAAAAAGTAATGCTCTTTGGTTATAGTTTAAGTTCTTGGATAATATAGAACTATGTCTTAGATTTATTTTTCTCATGAATCATGTTCTATCTTCTATCGTTGCTATGGTTACCAATTTTTGAAGAGTATCCGTATTGAGAAAACGAAGGGTTAGTGTTTGAAAACAGTAGCTACCTTTCTCTAAAAGCTAAAATTCACGATTAAGATAATGTTTTATTAAAAAAAAGAATATAATTCTAAAATGTGATACAAGTTTGAAAATTTTACGTCAAGAGTTCATCAAATACTAGATTTTGAACTGCTCGTTACGTAACGTCAACTAACGTTAGAATGACGTTAGTGATGTCACTAACAAAGTAGGGGGGGGGAGTAGTTGGTTTTAAAAGTATTTTACTTTGTAAGTTGATGTTATATTTTGCTCAAATTTTCAGAAACCGTTCAAGAGAGTCCGGTTTTCCTGGAGAATGGCTCATATTGTTTGTAGGAATTCTTTAACTGAGCAATTATAACTCTGTTAGATCTCTACCACAGTTTGCAACTGTCATTCGCGCTGATTCCATCCTTGTACGAGTGTTATTATTTTTTATTTAAAACCATTAAATACCATGAATGAAGTTTCATGGTAACATGGTATATTGGTCATTTTCATGTTTGTCCTTATGACTTTCACTTGTATCCGTGTGTTCGTGTTCTGTTTGTGCATTGCATGACCTGTTGTTTTTGTTATAAATACAATTATCGACTTTTCTACCTGGCCGATGCTATTATTTCCAACAATTTAACTGTTTTTTTTAGCGTAACTTTAAGATGTCTTCGTAAATGCTTTGAGAAATCTTTACTTAAGAGAGTATTTATTACTATACACATTCTATGGTTTAATAGAGTAATTTCGACTTTATCGTGTTACATGTAGCATGCAAATATCGGATGTTTAAAACTGCTATACCAACGGACACTTCTCTTACAGTACATAAGGTGTCGTTTTTTATATTTTGTTTTGTTTTCGTAAATAATCAAGCATGTGCGTAGTTTGACTTTAAATAAACCTTAAAGTTTACAACATATTCACTTGTTTCTCATTACCGAAGATGTAGGCGATCACTGCTTAATACGCATTAAAATAGTTTTGATTAAGCTAAATGGAGAAAATACGTTGTTTTGTGGTAAAGTGCTCAGTCAGTCAGTGTGAGGTGAGACAAATTGAGCATAATCATTTCAAACTAGAAGATCAGCAATTTTGTCAGTGCATTTTATTGACGTACTCTGAAATATTCTGCAATTCTCAGGTGTTGGAAACATGCATTTTCGTTTTAAAACTCCTGACTCGCAAAACAGTCAAACACATTGTCTCTGAACAATAATACCAGTAGGTAATTTGTGAATTTCTTCTTGAGAGATGTTTTTCCTTGTTGCTAACGTGTCCCGTATTCTCACGTACATCGATGTGAGTTGTTGTTTATTACATAGCTGGCTACTTGTAATTAGTTTGTGTTTTATACCAATCATTATTGTCATCATGAACGAAATTCATTAAACTAAACACATATTCTTGTGAGCATGTTGTGTTTATTCGCAATAATTATGAAGAGGCAATTTTCTTTTATATCAACCGTATCTTAATTATCCACAATGTGCATACTAGAAACAACCTGGCTTCCAAGCACACACATGCGATCATCATCAATGTAACTTCATTCACGTGTGTAATTCGCTTTGAACATTGTACGATTCGTTTAACACAGTGACATGTACAAACATGAGTATTTCGTTTTGTTTGCGAAACGTTTTGACCAACCGTGAAAACTGTTCAAGCAGTTGAAAGTTCTGGTCGCATCATTTGTACAAATTGAAGTGCTTCCAAATGCAAGATAGGTGTTCGAATGCTTTCTATTGGACTCTTCCGTTTAGAAGAATTACCATTTTTTTTTTAAAAGGCGGATTTAAAGAGAAAGCAGATTATGAAAAACAAAATGTCGACAACATATGAAATTAGACAGATCTGCGTTCGATTATCGGCCTCTTCCGTTCGCTTCTGAAAATACTCTCCTCTTATCAGTAGAAACTAAACAAACCAGCCTTAGTAATTTGAATTCCCTATTTGACTGGTTATCTTTCCTGGCATCGACTACGGTTATGTCCTCTGCAGCGGGAATGGCTGTCAGTTTGTTAGTCGTGAAAAATACAAGTACAAATCAGTTAATTTTGGCTTACCGTAAACTCAATAGTAACTGTGTGGTAGCCTGTATGCCTAAAACTGCGCTGTTCATTCAAGATGGCGTACGACAAACGCAACCAAAGTAAGTGTCTTTTGTTTTCGACCCAATATTTTTAAATATTGCAACCTCCTTTGTAAATTAATTATGAAATGAAAGACCTTAGATTGGCGATTCAAAAGGACTTTTCGTTTGTGATGAAACGCCAACGTATTTCTGTTAATTTTAATTGAACACTATGTTTTGTGAAAGTAGAAAAGTGAATCGAGAGACAAGAAGAAAAGAGACGATATTTCCCCAGTAAGAATACCAGTATATAAATAATCACCCAAATTTGTAGAAATGGTCCTACCCTTCAGACGTACCCATTGTTTTCTGATAAACAAATCACTAAGAAAGTTCTTTGAAAAGGTTTGAAATTTTGGCTACTGTACTGTGCTGTGCAAAACGTGAACACTAACAAACATACCACTGTATAGCGCTGAGAATGCAAATTCTGTATAGCGCTGTGCTGCAGAACTAGCCAAAAAACTAGCCATCTGTACAGTGCTTGCAATTTTGAAATGATTGAGCTGGTGGCGAAAGTTCTTTCTGTTCTTTCGGAACCAGCTCAATCAGTTCAAAACTGCAGTATTTACTGGCCGGCTATATATAGTTGTTCTAAGTGATGCAATTAAAATATGTCTAGGGGTCAGTAGCTAGAGACAATGCGAAATTCAAGAAAACCTTGTTCCAGGTGTCCAAAGGAAAGGCAATACATGTCAATCCCATTACGCAAATAATTTGCGAAGATTTTATATCCTCCGAAAATGTAAGTGGTATATTCCCAACTTCATCTATAACACTGAATGAAGTATCCAGGATATATCAGTAAATGATTAATACTGACCATTATTTGTACTCTAACACTGTACGTATACATCTAGGCAAAAACCTTGTAATTATGTAACATATACATATATAACGATATTCAATCAATAATATAGTATAATATCACTGTAAATAATTTGGTAAGATATATCCCATTGTTTTGCAGCCGCGACCGGGATCAAGCAGTAAGTGCGCTAGATTTGTAACCCGTCCATTTGACAATAATGTTAATGTTCCTCAACATATGGAGGTGTTACAGAACCTTTGTGAAACAGTACAAAACATTTGTGTCAACTTATAGGAATCGGACCGAAGCTAAGTGAGGAAGACATTGTATCGATTGTATCCATAGCGACCACGGGGCAAATCCTGACATCGTTGTTGACGTCGTTGAATCTGGCAACCTCACAATTGTTCTAAATGCTCCCTATATTGCACAAGATACAACTCTGACACAAACCCATTTCTACCTGGATATTTTATAACAACGGCTAATGACGTATTTACATCCCGGTGTACCCTTTGTAAGTCAATTAAAAGTTAGAAAACAATATATGCGTTCTTTAATACCACGGCTAGAACTTAGGTTTTGTTGATGTCACCTACATAATTATTTTATTATTGCCTGAATTCGTTATTGCTACATGCGGTGCATTGTTTGAGAAAACAAGAGCTGCAAGATTGTCCTGCATTGCTCACATGCACATTTTGATCAAGTAAAATCATATTTAAACTAAACTTTGATTTCGGTTGTCATGAAAACCAGACTTTTGCAGGGATTTAAATTATTTAGTGTTTTTTTAGAATTGACTAATCAAGGAACATTATTACCTATTTGTGGTGAATCCTGCCTGTACTTTCAGATAAAACGATACTATAATATAGTTACATAGGCTAAACAGAATTCCACCTACTGGCAGGTAAAGGTTTTTGACGAATCATGGCAAAAATATTAATTTTGTAAGAGGATCACTCAACAACTATTTCTGTACATTGTTTCGAAATCCGGCCAGTGGTTGTTTTTTATGATATTTTCATTTTTCCAATTTTATATAGTTATTTAGAAAGAATGACCAATTTATAAAGACTAATACTTTTCCAGTCGAACATTTTGCAAGAGTTTACTTTATATAGAGAGAGAAAAAATGCGCCAGCACACAAATGTCAAATTGTAGGAGGGTTACTTTACAACTCGTTCTGTACAATTATTTGAAAATATTTCACTGGTTTCTTTTTTAATGATTTAAAAAAAATCCTATCGGTTGCCATGGCAACCAGAGTTATTGATATATTTTAATTATTTTAGAAATGTGTAGACAGGACCCCGAAGTAATACTCTTGTGAAGTTAAGATGAAATTTGCAAACTGGAGAAGTCGTTCGAATGAATTGTTGACGGACAGACTGACTGACGCACGTCGAATGACAGATAAAGAGAGATCACCAAAGCGATACTGACAGATGAGCTAAATGTCTAATGCGTTCTGAAGAGTATTGTAATTTTTATATTCCCTTAAACTCGTTAAGAAACTAGACATGATTCTTTCAATTTAATTATTCGATTATTACCTTCTCTTATAATGTTAAAACCTCAACGTTTTGCTTCTTGATGAATGACTTGTACATTTTAATTACTTTCTTCCCAAAATAACTCATGTACGGTACCAGACATTCTTCGCTGCAGTACATATTCAAGTGTATTTTATTCACAATCCTTATATAAATTCAATTAAACCTAATAGAAAATTCTCCCCAACTATTAATCACGCTCCGATCGGCGGACTTTTACTCATTCATTTCTTTTACCATTTACGGAAAATCAATTAGTTGTTGTATCAGAACACATTGTCTTGCCAATGTCCTAACAGCTTTAATTCAAAATATGCTAAGATAATATGTTGTTGTTTTGAATTATAATGTCATCATGCTTTTTTGAAATTAGATTAAATCGAAATTTAACGGCATCTGTCACCAAAGGCGAGAAACAAAGCTAACTGTCTGGTGTGAACTATCACAGTTAGTCTTCATCAAAACATCAATTTCAATAGCATTGCCTTTCGATCTCATGGGGCGTGTATGAATTATTTTCGGTTAACACATAGTGACTAAATACAAACATTCAGTTATCTATCTAAAACTTTACCGATGGAACCACGCTGTTATTATCGCTTGTAACCGAATATTATGCTGAAAGTAATCTCTGTAACGACCCCCATAAATGTCTGGTAATCTGGAATGGTGTATTATAATCTTGTATTTTTCTTGTATTTTTGTGTATAATTATATTACATTATAATGATAACAGGAACGGAATAAAATATGTTCTGGAATATGTTCGGTCTATTAGAAAAGGCACTGACTTGTTTACATTGCATTCAGTGTATTTATAATGTTCTGTGTTCACTACATATGTAGCAAGTGTAAAGAAAGCTTTATCATTGTATAGCATTAGTTCGTATTTTGTGAAAAGTACACACAATTTAATATTGAAATGATAGTTGCATTGTTAATGATTAGATTTTACTAAATATGTTAAAAGTATAACGAATTCATTAGTTTGTTTCCGCCAAAATGAAATAGTATTTGTAACTTTTTCAGTGTACATGTATAAATAATTTTATGCAGAACAATTTGTTCTTAAAAAAGTTAAGTTACCAAGTTACGAGTGTCACTTTCGGCAATTCAGCCGTTCAGGAAATCTGCGTTCGGGTGTCCCTTGGGAGACTATTTCTCTCCAATAAATGAGCTAATCCACATTGAGTCGAGTTGAGCATTGTATGTTATTCTGGCGCAGACAGGATCGATCATGGGGCTTCTCGAACCAAAAGCGCGCAACCTACCTCAAGGCTACCGTTTCCCAAAATGATACCAGCAGAGCTTTATAATTGTTCTTACCGGGTCCCAGTTTGAAATGGTTAAGTACTCTGGTATTAATGATTTAAAGCGGTACGTGCGCACAAGTAGCTCGATTATTCTTATCAGTCACTACAAGTTATATCGAAGCGATAAACTTTATATCGGCATTTACGTATTTAAGGTGCTTATACATAGGTCATAAAAAGTGGATACATTCCAACAACAAAAACGCACAAAAAACCCCGACTTATTCATGTATCCATCGCATATCGTTTGCAATAAAATGAATAGACATGGTAATTGGCATTAAATAAACGACAATTTACATTAATTTGAATAATTATACTCGTATGAACAGCTTATAAACCCTATAATGATATAAACTTGCATCAGACATACTCCGATCCACTTGTACAGTATAAGATAATAATAATCGTTTACGACAATGTCCGAATAATTAACGCTGGATGAGCAAATTATTGAATCGGATGGCGGCCATCTTTGCAATTTATCCCGGCAAACAGCTAATCTCCAGACTGTCAAAAAATGTTGGTATAAAAAGCGTTCTGTTTTTTTCCGGAGTTCTCCTTGAGTCTTGAAAATGTGGTATTGCTGCTGTACTACAGATTTAGTTCATTCCTATTGCCTGAAATAGCGTGCTATACCGGTCGATCAATGGTGCACACGATTCAAAAATATACAATTACTGAAGTATATTTTAAAAACGTTTTGATGGCAGTGGTTAATGTATCTGCAAGCGGAGGTAACTACTGCAATGCTTTTGAAACTTTACAGTGACATTCCGGCACTTTTTCAAAATAATATTTGTTTGTTTCGCTAAAAGAGAATGTTCCTATTTATGTCTTAAAACTACGATTTAACTTAGTCTAGTAGTATTTACTAGTTTATATTAGTATGCAAAAACATGCAGAATAACTTACATGTATTAAGGGCGAGGTTAGTGGTCACAACGAATGTAACACATACTTGTATGCGCCTCACAAATTATGCAAAACCTTGAAGGATTGATGTTTCTTAAATATGTTCAATGAATGATCCGTACAATTTTAGGGAAGCTTGTTCTACAGTAAGGGTATTTGTTTCATAAGAATATAAACTAGTAAGTTCTACAAGATTACATTGTAATTTGTTCAATATATATTGCCGCCGCAAAAACAAATATTGGTAAAATATTGACGTATCCACTTAAAACAAAAACGTAATCAAACTTCGATATAAAATATGCCATGACGTCATTACAGAGGCTCCGTTGTTAAAGCCTACATAGTCGATAAAAATGGCTTCGTATTATATTATCTCTAAATATTGATGAAAAAGAAGTTATTTCCAAAGAATGTCAGTTTTATCTAAGTTGTTTCTGTTTTATATTTTCAAAGGTTGAGTGTTATCTGATTTGGCGCGTTTTATTCCGCATTGTTTTATAGAAACAGAATATATCATACAAAAACGTCTATTATTCGTGATCAACACATTATGCTCCAGTGGCAATAATATAATATATCTTTGAAGTTTCCTGTTAACAGCGCTAAACTTTCAGTATGATGCATTATGATTTAGAGTGTCTATTGCTAAGGAAGAAAGTTGTATCTACTGATCTACTAGTATCTATTTAAGGTCACAAACCACTAAATAAAAGTGTTATTTAGCTCAATGTAAAGTGACAATTGTCAGCCCAAGATAATATCATGTTAAGGTCTAAGGTCAGTTCACAGACCTATGTCATTGAAAAGCAGTACGTTGCAACTTCAAAATAAGACAAACAAAACAGAGGGTCATGTTTAATATAAGACATATTTTGTTCGTCAAAGGCGGTAGGCACTTTTTTACAGACGCGCGGACCGATCTAGTGTGGGTTTTACCCTACTCTACTTTCGCTTTGTCAAATATGCCAAAATCTCAAAATATTCAAGATGAAATGCATTCACTCATTCAACTACACGTATACAAAACCTTTAAACTCAATAAGATGATTCTACTTCCATTTTGTAAAGGCATATCACCATTTCCAGGCAAACAGAAGATTCTGTAAGGACTATTTGAGTGTATCCGATTTTGGGTGGCGTATGCATTTAGTGGTTTGTAACCTTAAATACATGTACAGGAATAATTGGTAAATTTGCTGCATGTTATAAAGGATGTTGTTGATTTGTAAAAACTATCGAATGATAATTTACCCATGTGAACACAGAAGAGAGGGTATTACTTTTACTAGTGACAAACGATTCATGAATAGTCAGAGTCATACACGGGTTAAATACGCCCCGCGATCAGATACCACTATTACAAAACCTGTCTGCAACTACCCAAATATTTATCTTTCATCAGCTGTCACCTGTTACAAATATAAAAATTACCGGTCTGTGCTGTACTTGCCATATATTTAAAAAATATTTGGTCAGACTGTTAAAGTTGACACCAAAAATATCAAAAAATCACACATTGCATTATTAAAATTGCAGTTCAAGATACCTGTATCCGGCTTAATCTTTTAAGGAAAAAGGTTGAAAGTTCCTGGCAAAGCATAGTCTCAGCTCCCCATTTGCCATATTCCATACATACCTAATATCGTAGAAATTACCATGATTCAAAACGTATACCCACGTTTGACACTATTTCATGTTTGAGTGTCAAAGCAGAAATACACCAGGCGCATTTCATAAAATTCCGATCAAATCAAATTGAATACGTTATGGCAGCATGGTTTTAAATTGAAAGATATATTGCACAATGGATACGACAAAACTGGGTATACATATTGCTGTATTAAATTGTAGTATACGTCTAGGTTATATACATTTAACAATTTATATAGACATGAAGACACGTTTATTACTGTTTAGTAATGATGTTACATTATGATATCTACCATTAAAAGTTATTTCGAACTTGATTCATCGTTTCTTGTTGTGCGTTATTCTCCTTTCCTTTAATCACGCATACGGACGTGGGGCGAATGAGAATCTACGTGTTTTATGACATAAGGTCTAAATAAATGTCATACTTTTCATTTCCGTCCGTTATCGAAATAATTAATAACATCAAATAAAAGCATCTGCATTATTGTCTGTATGTAAATACCCATAGGCTAGTGCAATAAGACATAGTGAGGACAGAGACATTTCTGTTCAATATGAATGGGATAAGAAATAATGATAATCCCTCCCTCCTGTTGTCAAGTCACTAATTAGCATTCAGATCAGGATCTCAATACTAGTACGAATAGGTCATCACGATCGCACCATATAGAATAATATACACTCTGCATGATGTAACGTGTTTCTAAAATGTTCTTATAACTTCTATTATTGGCTAGAAATTATAGTTTACAATGTCAGATTCCTCTTCTCGTTCACGAGGATATCATGATACAGTTACCTTAACGATGTTTCTTCGGGAATGGTTTGTCAGAATATGAAGTTATCAAAATGTGCACCAGTACAGAAAAGAAAGTATAACAATAGGAATGTTTCCAAACGTATTTATTTGTTTACCAAAATAGTTTAAATATAACAAAAATTGTTTAAGGTATTACTGTACAAGCACCTGTTATTTAAACATTCCTATACACGTTTGGAATGCCTACGAAAACACTTTTAACAATGAGAAAAAACCTTCACACAAATAGCCATAAGGTTATAAACAACTAACTGCATACGCGGGCCAAAGTCGGATACACTCAAATAGTCCTTACAAATATTTCGGTTTGACTGGAAATGATGATATACCTTGCCAAAATGGAACTATAATCTACTTATTGAGTTCAAAGCTACATGTATTGTTTACATGTATTTGAAGTAGTAAATATGTTTTATCTTGACTAATTTGTGATTTTGGCATATTTGTCAGAGCGAATGTAGAGTAGTGTAAGACAAACATTGAATCCGTCCGCTCGTCTGTAAATCATTGCCTACCGCCTTCAACGAACACAAGTTTTCTTAACATATTAAGCATGACCCCCTGTTTTGTGTCCTATTCTGTAGCTGAAAAATACTTATTTTTAATTTGTCGACTAGCCTTAGACTTTACATGATACAATCTAGGGCTGACATTAGTTTTTTATAAACATTTTGACACACTTTCAAGACGCACTCAGGAAAAGGCGACCTTTAGTCCGATATAAAGCAAATGCGCTGAACAGATTTTTTACTCACTCAGCTTTAGGATCTGGATATTGCCCTATTTAGAAAAACAGTTCTTATGCCGCTATAATTACCCAACTGTATGTAAAGCCAAACTATGCGAGTACCTAAGTTAGAAGGACATGCATTTGTCATGTCTGTAACTGTATCTATTGTTCGTTGTTACACCCATTGATTATATCAATTAATTTCGGGAAAGCAATTAAACTTGGTTTAAGCAAGGTTTCTGGCGATGGTTTGGTTTGAATCATTGCATTGGAAGAATTAAGTAGATTCTAAGAAATATGCGGGTTATTTCGAATAGGTTTGCTAGACTATTTATGTATGTATTTGAGCACGCTACGAGAGAGTGTGTCCATACGTTTCGAAGTGTGTTTGTTATGATTACGTTAGCGATGCGGAATGTAAACTAATTGAGTAACACATAATATGCACAATGAAATCACTGTTCTTTTTAATGTGACTTTTGTATTTACCGATTCAACACGCAATATATATGTTAAATTGAAAACTAGTAGTACGCGTGGTTCTCTTTTGACCTTGGTTTAATGATATTGTTCTCTCTAACATTGTTACGTTAGACAGTACCACATATAGGGTAGTTGTCAGTTGCATCCGGGAAAGAAACGCAAAATTGGTTGATGATTCAAGGCAAAGTAGTCCTGGAAACAATCGGTCAACGACCGCCGTATATAACCGAATAACAACAGCTTGGTTTTCTCTCATGTCTTCTTTTTACTTATCCTTGTACTTTTGTTTGTACTTTGAATGCGACTTTCACAGTTTGACGTCGTGCTCATTGTATTTCCCTACAAGACATTTACTAACCCTACAATTGTAATACACTCATATGTAACACCACACTGTCTCGCACACAATTCCTATTTACAGAGTTTTGTGAGTGATATTTTTGGAATTCCATTGACTGTGTACATTATATGTATTTTATTGTCTCCTCTGAGGGTGTTCAGATATCAATATCACATTGCAGAAATTTTTAGATTTGAAAAAGTATTCAGACGAGTTTGCCTTAGGATCGTGGTTGTATTGTATGTTAAAGCCAATAGGGCATTAACACTAAAATCATACTCATCAAAGTGTATATAACTATGAGAGGTAATGAGGGTTTTTTTTCGCCATTCGTATGCATATGTACTTATTCCATTTCATTTGACTGAAATGTATGGCACTATTCAATCCGCTAACTATCGTACGTATAGTACATTAATGACGTATACGGCGTTTAACCTTTAACGACCACCGATGGTTGCCATGAAGAAATGTGTTGTTATGTTCTTCATGTGTTTGTTTTACATAAATGTACTACTAGCGCTGATAAGCACTCAGTTGAGTTTTAGATACGATCTACTAAGAATTCCTCTACAGTACAAACATTTTATTAAAGTTATCAACCAGACTATGATATTCTATGATAGACTATCAGTAATGTTCTGTTTCGAGTAATGTTACATTCGACAGACAGGATGTTAACGAAGTTTAGATATACAATAGCGAGTTATCTGAACTCTAGCGGTATCATTCAAATTCACTACTACATCTAGTTCCGTGTGTTCGCGTCCAGACTAATATTAAGTAAACGGGATTTGATGATCTGCTTACACATCAGGTTGGGACATCTTCATTTCCCGATGCTGGGATGGGTTGTGAATAATTGTTGTTTCCGTTAACATGTGGAATAATTACAAACATATTATCCAAGTTAAGTAATATAAACAATATCTTAACAGCACTGATTAAAACAAAATAACCGAACAAACGCATTTTTAATAACAAGTTGTTTGCACTTGAAGGGGTGTTCCTAATAACTACCGTACCATGCATGAAATGAAATCAGATGTCATGATAGGAGCAACGTGAACAGGTAACAAGTCTAGTACTACACTATACCATATCCCGTTCACTCTTACTAAGTCTTATCTCCATTGTTTCATTGTCACGAGGCAGAAACAGATTCGATTTTAAGTTAGGCGACTTTAAAATATGTTTGTCTCGTGCTGTCTGCTACGGTGATTTTCGCTAAATACATTCACTGAGGTAACCGGTATGTTCCAATATCTGAAGCAGGTTTGTATTTGTTAATATTTATTTCCCGAAAAGCGTATTCGGTTTGACCGACGTATAGCATTGACGATTTGTTGAAACAATCAACCATTATAAAGGTTAAAACATTCGACATTTCTGAAAGTCATTTTTTAATTGATTTCTTGTAATTCATTAGTCCGCTACGAAATGCATCGTTCCATTCCGTTATTAACGGATCTCTGTCTGTGGCAGAATTCAATTATGTCAGCATTTATTATCAATTGTATTATTATGTAATCAGTCACAGACCGGACAAATGGATATAACACAGACGTATACTGCAACTAGTTACTAGCTAACCTGATTATAGGGAGTTTGCAATTATACGTGCTTAGGTTACAAATGATTGCATCATATTGTATTTATGCCGTGACATAATGCTTTCATTCCGTTCTCAGCTACCGTTTTGCAAGCCAATTAACCGCTGAAATCCCGTTTCCAGCATTGATAAAAGTTTAGCAATACAATGTAAAATGCCATAAGTACATGTATTCATATATATGTTTATGGATGCTGTCTTATAACGAGTGTCTTATTTTGATGAATACTTCTATCTTGTTCAAAGATATGGACGATATATAGTTCGCTCATTATATTTAATTTCATTAATTAGTTGGATTGTCTCATGCCGGACAAACCAAAAGTGTCCAAGTTCCGGATAAAAATGGAATTTACATAATCGGACGTACGTAATTATTCTAAACACAGCTTGATATTTCCTAATACAGTAAAAGTGTCTGTGTACAAATGCAATGCCTGTCCGATTGAAAACGCTAAGTCACATTTTACAATGTTCACTAACTGTCTTGGCAACAACCTTGATAGCTCGTTATTCTTCATTTTTCGTAACCGTCTTAACAAGCGCTGCTAAAATATATATTTTAATAATCCCATTTGGCAAGCTAAGCAACACCTAAAAGAAGCAGCAGAGTATAAAAAGCTCATCACGAACCATTCAAGGTAAGGAATAAAACGAAATGTAAACTACATGCACAAACGAGCAACAATAAATCACAAGGACTGTACTCTATGTCATCAAATAAACAATAACACAAAGGGGCAAGTTGGCAAAAGTCCAAATTTCCTCTCAGCCAGTCTGTTGCTTCAGTCGATCAAACGTAAACATATTAAACAATTGAACAGGTAAGGCCTTACTCAACTGAAACACCCGAGAACAAAAACATAAAAACAACACGACCAGTACCACACGCCACAGTGCCCAACACACAACTGGACGAGAAAATGAACTTAATCGCCGAAACTCAAATTTTCAGCTGTCAAAAATAAAATATCCAAAAACGAGCCATCATATATTAACAAATCACGAATATAATTGAAAATTAAAAGGACAATCTAAACAATTAAAACAATCAAACATACAGACCACCTTCATCAACATTGGTGAGTTGGTATAAAATAATGGTCATTAATTGACAATCCAGGAAGATGAGATCATCATACAGACATACACGCAATCACTATTTAAACGTCCCCCGAGGACACAAGACTAGTGCTGATATTGCTTTGTTTCAGGTCGAAGGCGTAATGTACTGATGTATTTTCACCACAATGCAGATATATTTTACGCCTGAAGCGGAATTTGTTTTAATCTGTCCTCATCATTGTCACACCTGTCTCTTTCACAGTTCCGTCTCTCATTTACACATCTCATGAAGTACAAATTAAACACCATATCTACTCATTGGTGGGAATAATAAACGCTAGTGTATGGTTTTGTTAAGTATGTTTTGTCACTAATGTGTGGCTAGGTGATACATAGTCATTAGTGGGTGTTCCCATGGGTATCTGTACATGCATAATGCACGAATTTTCTTTGACACTTGATCTTTTCGATGGTGTCCTCGATTTGGGTGTTTGTTCTATTTGGCGGTCCGGTTTATACAAATTATGAGTCTATTATTAACTGAATCGATTAAAAGTTATCAAAAAGCCTTCAATGCCATCAGGTTTATTCATATAATAAATTTAGAATTTGTATCAACCTTACACTGTGGATGGGTCTTGAATACATGCATGTTACAGGGGGCGTTTAAAATGTACATCAGGTGTTTGCAATTCTATAATCTGGTATAATGTAAGGTTGAGTTAGTACAGATAATGTCGCTTTCACACCCCGCCTATTGACGCCTTGCCACATGGATTCGTCAGTAAATTCAACTAAATTGCCCATTTGATTTGTTTATTATTATACTCCATTATGTTTAATCTATGCAAACACGAATGCAAGTTATCATCAGGCGAAAAACGCTTTTGGTAAATCTATACTAAGCGAAACTTCTAACCAAACACTTAGGTTCTTACGTAATATATTTTGTATCTGCTATAAGAGTTTTTTAAAATTGTTCGAATGTATTAACAATATGTCGGAACGCAGTGGTAAAATTTTCATATAAATATTTTTGATTTGCATGATGATTAAATAATAATTTTAGTTACCCAATCAACCAAAATGAAATTCACAAATGTACACTGAAAAGCTTTGAATACTCAACACTAATGAAATCAGGACAACCTTTTTATTTTTTTAAAATAAATTTTTGAAGTCTAAACAGACCGAACGTCGCTCCAAACTAGTTTCCGGCTTGCTTCAGCGCCTTATTGTGGACTGCAAAAACGTTCTATCCATAATTGTAACTATAGATGAGACGTATATACGTTCATTGCAATCCAAAATGAGATGACAGTTACCTGGAAATTCGAAATCCTGATTTACATCGCAATGAGTAGGCCACAGCCATGTAGTTAAGAGTGTAGGTAAACGTGTATAACAATATACGAGGGGTGATCCAGAATTACGTGGACTTTTGCCCTACACAGTTTATTTTACATCAGATCGGTATGAAAATTACACAAAAGCGGCTTTTATCTATTATTGACGTAAACCAAAACACATATTTAAAAACAATTCTTTGCATCAACATTTTTACGCTACCATAGCAACTCATGAATGCTTTCGCGGATCAACACATAATTTTTCAGTAAAACTTGTTACATTATTGCTAATTGTTATTTTGTTTCTTCATTTAAAAATTCAGAAATATGGCACCATGTTGTCTAATATCTTATCGACAACTGGGTGAAATTTCGAGGTAAAATTCAGTATATTCGTCTTGTTATGAATATATGAGTTACTGTTGTCATACCATAATTAACGTAAATAATGACGTCACAAAATTTCATTTACAGTCGCATAAATTTGCAATTCTGTGTACAGATAGGAAAAACCAAAACGAAGACCGAATAAATTTTGGAGAAATCAAGAATCAGATATTCTGTATCACGACCACTTGTTTTTAAATGTCATACACTTTTTAAAGAAGGCATGGATGATGTGACAGACAATGAAGGTAGAGTAAAAACCTGACGTTGACTGAATCGGTGCTTGCGTTGGTCAGAACCGACTAGCCGTGACATTAATAGAAAAATATGATCTTGCAGAGCTGTTAACGGTACAATTTGGTAGAATTTGACAGGGAAATTACAAATGCGTAAAATAAGAGTATAATGGATTTGGGAAAATAAAGCACGGTTGATTAACAGTGTTCAAAACTTCATGAAATGATATAGGCGTAAAGTTGACGTCGTACGTCATTTCTGAGCTGCCCCGCGAGTCATAACCATACCCTCTTACAGACGCTGTATTAACGTTACTAATAATCATATCCAAATGAAAGTTGGTATACGTGTGCAGTAAGTATCAATTTTACGTGGTATACAGAGTCGTAACTTTAAGGTAATCCATCCATCATTGGCAATATTTAGATTTCCAATGAAACTACCTTTTTCATAAAGTGTATCACATGGCATGTCTAAATATAAATTTTTAAAAACTTTTACCACGCCGTTTTGGAGAAATTCCATTTTAACTATGGTAACCATCCATATCAAAATGGAGCAAATTTCAGAAAAGGTCCCAACAGTATTTTTCTATTTTTTGTGTCTATAAAATCAATAAATTGTGCAAAGTTTTATGTTTTTACACAGCTTTTACATGTGTTTGTAAATGAAATGTAAAAGAAATTAATTTTGTAAATTACTTCATATTTTTTTCTTTCGCCTCTATATTTCAATTTCAGTGTTTTGAATGAGTAGAATTATCAAAATATTTAAATTTCCCTTTCAAAGAATGGTATAAAATCATCTTATAAAATGATTGGCATGCTACAATAGTAACATACAAATTTTAAGTAATAAATATGGTATAAGAAAATAACAAAATAAAAAAAGTTTACCACAGATTTATTTCAGAAAATGTACTTTTCTTTGCATACCCTCATTTCTGTGCTCGCTGGAGAATGAGTTCTCATTTGCTAAAAACACTGTAACTTTTTTATTATTGATGCGTGTATTCATTTTCTTAGTAAGATCATTTGCTACAAGTTGATGTACGTTCTGACATAAAATTCAGAATTTTTTTTTTAGTCCCCTATTTTTTCAACCAGAGGGGACAAAGGTTTACCCTTCGTTCGTCCCTCAAAAATCTGGATCCTGACATAGCTCAAACAGTTTTCAAACTAGGTTTATGAAACTTGGTATGTATATAGGGGGCAATAAGGGAATTATGCACGTCTAAAAATATATTGAATCCAACAAAAATTGTGGTTGCTATGGAGACAGAAATAGTGAAAAAATGTCAAAATCTGGATCCTGCCATAACAGTTTCTAAGTTAGGATTACAAAACTTGGTATGTGGGTAGGTGCCAATAAGGAAATTATGCACATCTGAATATGTTTTGATTAAAATGTGGTTGCTATGGAAACGGAAATAGAAAAAAAATCTATAAAATCTGGAATCCTGGCATAACTAAAACAGTTTCCAAGCTAGGGCTATGAAACTTGGTATACAGAAAGGAGTCTAAAAGGAGATTGTATAAACTTGCATATTTTTATTATTCTGATTAAAACTGTGGTTGCTATGGATACAGAAATAGTTAATTTGTTCCCTTTGGCTGGACGATTTTATAACCCCAAAAATAAGAAAATAACTTTTTTAGAATTTAGCATCAAAACATCCATTTGCTTATAGCTAATGATCTAACTAAGAAAATGAATATGCACACGTCATGTTTTCATTCAAAAGCAATTATGTTCTATACATTTTAGTAAACTGACAGCCACCCAGTTGTCACAACCAACACAGCATTAGCCACATGTGCCTTAAAGACTACTTAGCTTTATTGATTATTTCACATAGTGACCTAGTTTTAACCCCAGATGACGCTGAGTTGATCATTGTGACCAAAGTCACAAAGTTTCATAAAGATTAGACCAATATTGTGGGCTCTAGTAACTATAGAATGTGTACATGTATGCATGGTTGGACCTATACTGGCCTAGTGTTTTATCCCAGATGACCCAATGTAGAACTTGACATAATAGACTTTGTTTAGGGATCATTGTGATCAAGTTTCATGAAGATTAAACCAAAACTGGAGACCTTTAGAGACTGCACAAGATTTATGTATGAATTGACATAATGATATTGACCTAGTTTTTGACCACTTATGACCCAATATCGAACTTGATCCAGATTTTGTTGAGATGATCATTGTCATAAAATTGGACCAAAATAGTGATCACTGTGACTTCACAAGATTCATGTGTGATTTGACCAAGTGACAACTTTTTAACCCCAAATTACCCAATATAAAATAAATATTTGTTGAGACGGTTGTTGTGTCTATGTTTCATAAAGATTAGACCAAAATTGTGATCTCTACTGTCTATGCAAGCAAAAAGGGTGTAAATAACAGACATCGAGTGATCACAAAAGCTCACCTTGTGACTTTATGACAGGTGAGCTAAACTCAATATACCCAACAAGTATAACCATACACTTTATATGTCCTGCCTCATACTTATAAATGTTCAAGTTGTATATCTATGGAGTAATGGGTGAAATTAACTCATACACCCTGTTTCCCAAGTTCTTAATTGACACTCAAATCTTATTTATACAAACAGATTGCACTTTGTGACACAGGAAGACTGTCACTTGGAATCAAAGTAAAGGAAATGTGTCTGCCAATCCAAATTTGGACAGAATGGACACTGATACTAATCCTGAACAATACAACCATTTCTAACTGAGTGCAAATATAAAAGTAGCATTTGTGACTGCCGGCAACGACTGGAACAACTGCGCGATATATTCCTCTATACATATGTAAATATTTAGCAATCTTTCAGAAAATAGTTCCATGGTCCAATCTGGGTTATATGCCAAATCTTGCTCCTGTGCTGCATTTCGGGTAATATGCTATGTCTGATTCCACTGCTGCAATCTGTGTAGTATGCAGCGTCAGTATTTCACAACCTGCAAATAATAATAACATTATAATTATATACTAATATGATCATGGTGGTCCTGCGCAAAAACATTTTCTTTGTTAAAAAAATTAAAGTTCAGAAATTGTCAAATTATATCAAATCTAAACTAAAACCAAAGGTGCTTTTTTCAAAAGCTGAATCTATACCCAATATTAAGTGACTGATACATGACTGATGGGTCTGTTTCTTGTTCACCTTTATGTGAAAATCGATATATCGATGTATCAATGATATATCGGAATCATCAATGACAGCTCCAATAAAGACAGATATTATAAGAACAGATCTATGACTGAACTGCAATATAATTTGAATTTATTTGGAATATAGTCATGGTAACTGCAACAAAAACAATTTAAGCAACCAAACTGATTATGTATACAATTATAAGACAGAAAGTGGTTAAGTGCACCAACTCAGTATTAATTAAAGCAAATCATTAAATTAGGAATAGGTGTTTAATTATAACCTAAATTTTGCATTAGGAACAATGTATTTGCAAAACATAGACGCACATTACTTCTGCTTATACAACTAACTGTAACAATACAATCATGCATTACCTCACAGTGACAGTACAATTTTACATTTTTCACAAGTCTGCACAAATTTCTTCAGCGTCTCTAGTTTTGATGTCAACTGTTTCATTCTTGATTCCCTGCAAATATAAATAATAATTATTATCACCTTGTTTATTATGTTGACACTAAGTGATTTAGCAGATTTATAGTGTCCAGGCCTCAACAAATATTTTTAAAAGCACTCGTCCTGCAATATAGACAAAGAAGAAAACCCCAAAACTCTTTCGGTCAAGGATACCCCATGAAAGTGCAACTTATTTCCAATGGGGTCCTTTGTTTTTGCTGAACGGTTGTGATACAAGGAATCTGGGTGCGTTACCCTAGCTCGTTCCTAAAAGACTCCCTGGTTCTTTAACATGCCCGTGTATAGCACCGATACACGCGAGACTACCTCTTGGTTTCCAGCCAGTTTATCTCTAGTTGGGTGGGAAACACTGAAAAGCATTTCATAAATGACCGCGTGGTCCGGCCGAGATTCGAACCCGAGACCTCTCGATCAGTGGTCAAGTGCGTTATCCACTCGACCACCGTGCCACTCTAATTTTGAGGTTTTTCGCACAACAAAAGGGCCCGAGCCTCTACACAATTCAGCGAAAAAAAGGCATGGACCTTGAACCCGGCTTTCCCGGTTACAAGTCAAGCAAGCTAAACAATAGACCTGCGGCTACTACAAGGCTATTTCGGTACCTGGAGTCCAGTTCTTTCACAAATATGTACTTGTAGACACGTGGGCTATCCCTTGTAGGCCTACATCTTTTACACAAAAAAACCAAGTTAGACTTCCCCTGGGCTTCTTAAACCAAATTATCCATTTCATCTAGTTAAAATAACACTATGCATACACGAAGATCTCAAAAATTACCATTCTAAATCAGAATAGTTCTGAATTGAAAATGACCAAGTAGAGTCGAGCTGACAATAACAAGATGTAAAATGGAGCCTATAACGCTCACCTGACGGAAGATTGCAGAAGTTATACAAGAATATAATTTTTTGATCAAGAACACAATGTTTTAGTAAGTTTTACCTCAATGAAGTTGAGGAGCATCGTGATGAACATCAACATAGGCTGGTTTGCACTATTGAGTCTATTCTCGACGAAATGGTGCAACAGAAATATTACTACTTTCGTTTTCTCAATGTTTGTTTCCGAGATTTGCATCGTTTTCAACCGAACATTCAAAAGAATAACGGTATTCGTCCTCAAAGCGGTGTTAACCAATGTAATTTAGACTGATGATAATCCTCAACCCTTCCAAATAACACAGTTTTGGTGACAAATCGACCCCACGTCGAGAATAAAGTCTGCTCGCCATGTCATTTCGGAGCTTTATTTCGCGAGCGTTTCTATGACTTCGAATATCAAAGGGAAGTAACTCGTCCCTATTTTTTTTATTTTAAATAATTTTTTTTGAAGATCGTCAAATCTAATTGCCAAGGAAATAATTTATTAAGCAGATTTATTGATGTGAATACCGTAAAATAAAAATATTTAATGTTTACGGATGTTTGTAATATTTTCCGGACGGTACCGAAGTTTCCCGTAATAACACGAAATTACGTCGGCTAATGATGGACGGATTACTTTAAGCATAACGGTTTTTGAATAAGGGCAAAAGTCCACGTAATTCTGGATCATCCCTCGTAATTACCGCATTATGAATTTTGTATCGCTTGTGTGTAAAAAGAACATTATACACTAAAGGCGTTCCAAGAATATAACTTTATGCATGTTTGCGACTATAATTATGCGGCATCTGCAAATACGTGACTCGTAATGAAATTTATTATTACTGAAAGATCCATTATATAACGTAAAAAGGTTAAACACAAATGGGCATCGTGATGCTATAGAATAACAAAATAAGACATGCAAGCTAGTTTGTAGGAATTCATTAACTGAAACATTATAATATTTTATATCTCAACCACAGTTTGCAGTTGTCTTCCGCGCTGAGTCCTTCCTGGTGCGATTGTTATGTTTTTGTTTAAAACCATTAACAACTATGAATGAAGCTTGATAAGCACATGATATGTTGGTCATTTTTATGTGTGTTCGTGTTCTGTTTGTGCATTGCATGATCTGCTGTTTGTGTTGCAAATAAAATGACAGCATTTCCTCTCTGTTCGAAGTTATTTTTTCATAGAGGGTTTAAACTTCAGCTTAAGTGTTTAAAGATGTCTTCGTTAGTGCTTCGGAACACTGTACTTGAGTGTATATAGTACCAGACACATTAGATGGTTTAAAAGGTTATTTCAATGTCAACGTGTTAGCATGCAAATATCGGATGCTGAATACTGCTATATCAGCGGGTACTTCTCTTACAGTACAAGAGGTGTGTTTTATGGATTTTGTTTTGTTTCCATAAGAAATAAAGCATGTGCGCAGTTTGACTTTGAATAAATCATTACAACATACTCACTTGTTTATAATTACAAAAGATGTAGGTGATCTTTCTTAACACGTATGAATATAATTCTGACAAATATTTACAGTGGAAACTTGTTGTTTTGTCGTTAAGGCGCTCACTCAGTCAGTGTGAGACAAATTGTGCTTTATCCTTTCTCAAACAATGTCTAAAACATGCATGTTCGGTTAAAAACGTTTTGACATTCGGCCAATTGGCGCACACATTATCTCTGTACAACAATGGTAAGATTTGTAGATTTGTTTTCGAGCGATATTTTCCTAGTTGCTGACCTATCCCGTATTCTCACGTACATCGATGTAAATTGTAGTTTATTGTACAGCTTCTTGTACATGTAATTAGTTATCGCTTTGTGCAAGTCTTTATTGACTAATTACATGTACAAGTTCTGTTCGATTGGATTCTTCTGTTTCAATAGCCATTCTCTTTATTTGGAATAGGCTGAAAGAGCAAAGCAGATAATATAAACTAAATATGGCCACACCCTATGAAAACAGATTAGATTATCGGTCTCGTCCGTTTGCTTCTGAAAATGCTCTCCTCTGATCGGTAGAAACTACATAAAATGGTTATTCGCCAATTTAATCCCTGTTTGACGTGTATCCTTTCTGTCATTGACTACAGTCATATCCTCAGCATGAAAAAGGGCTGTCAGTCTGTTGTCGTGAGAAATACAAATGCACTTACTTAGTTAGCAAGTAGTGGTTTACCATAAATTCCACACTAACTATTAAAGCCATTTATTGACTGACATATGTGACTAGGTAGGACAGGGAAAAACTGTGTAAAAGAATAAAACAAACAGCCGAATAGCATTACGGGTAGAATTATGTTGATTGATATCCTTTCATCTATAACATAAAAAAGCCTTTCTTAACATGGGTCAAAGTCATATGGTCGGTAACCTATTAGTACAATCTTTAAATTTCCGGGAACACTGCAGTTTTTACTTGCCCGCTATATAGAGTTGATATTAGTTCCGTAAACATTCCCAGGTGTCCTAAGGGTAGGCCAATAAATGTACATTCCATCACACCAAATGATCTGGGATTTCTGCTTTTTATATCCTCCGAAAATGTAATAATCAAGTTTGTAAGTGATTTATTGCCAATATCATCTAATATACTGAATAAGGTATCCAGGATAAGTCAGTAAATAATTCATAATGACCACTATTTATACACTAACACTGTATGTATACATTGATCTAGGCAAATATCTTCCTGTATTTGTGTAACATATACGAAAAATGGTATCAATAATGTAGTATAATGTCACAGTAATTAATGTACTTCTACTTCTACATTGTTTTTGAGCCACGACCGGGGTCCAGAAGTAAGAGTACTAGGTTTGTAACGCGGTCATCTAGGATCGCGACCAGGTCGCAGCAGGTCGTATCTCCAATTAAACATTAGACAATAATGTCTATGTTCCTCCACATATGGAGATGTTCCTGGTTCCTTGGGAAATAGTTTTAAGCCATTTTCTCAAGGGAGGAACTCATTGTAGCGATTGTATCAATAGTGACCACGGGGCACGTTTTACATAGTGTTGACGTCATTAAATCTGGCAACCTCACAACTTTTCTATATTTCACAATATACGACTCCGTCCAAGCCCTATTCTTCCTTGACAACGACTAATGACCCATTTATACCCCTTTGTACCTTTTGTAATTCAATCAAAAGTAAGACAAACAATATATGCGTTCTAAAATACCACTGGTATAACTTAGGTTTTATTGATAGAACGTACATAACTATTTCACGATTGTCTGAATTCGAAATTGCTTCATGCATTGATTTCAATTATTTAGCTTTTTTTAGAATGGACGAATAAAGAGGGTTTCCCAGCAACTATTTATGTGCAATTGCAAAAGCTTTTTCTTATCGGATTCCATGGCACCCTGAGTGTTTTAAATATTTCATTATTTTAGGATTGTTTACAAAGGATCACCTACGGATAGTCCTACCAATTCATAAAGATATCCAACCGGTGCTTTTAGAGAAGACATTGTTTAAATATTTTACTTCCTAAACTCACTGGGAGCCCTGTTTTTTAACGAATCACGACCGAAATGTCAATTTTGTAAGAACGTCCCTTTAAATCTATGCCTGTATATTTTTGGAAATCTTTCACTTCTAGATTTATTATGAATATGTTTAAGTTTATCCTACCGGTTGCCTTGGCAACAACAGTTATTGATATATTTTAACAATTTTAGAAATTTGTAGATAGGACCACCCGAGGTACTTTCCCGTGAAGTTTGGTTGAACGTGGCCAACTGGTTTAGTAGAATAAGCCGTTTGAATGAATTGTTGGCGGTCAGACGCACACACGAACGTACGCATGTACGAAGGACGCATAGTGACAAAAAAAGCTCACCCTGTCACTATTCGACAGGTGAGCTAAAAAAACAAATGCGTACTGAAGCTTACTGGAATGTATATGTTCCATTAACGCCTGTATGAAACTAGACATGATTCTTTCGATTTAATTATTCGATTATTAACTTCTCTTATAATGATAAAATCACGGTATGTTGCTTCATGACCAATGGCTCTTACATTTTAATTACTTTCTCCCCAAGGAAACGTACCAGACATTCTACGCTGAAGTGAATATTCCAAACGTATGTTATTCAATATTATTATATAAATGCAATTAAACATAATAAAACGTTCTTCCTAACTATTAAGCACGCTCCAAACAGCGGTCATTGACACATTCATTTCCTTCACCATTTACGGAAATTAGATTAGGTATTGTATCAGAACACATACACAATTGTCCTGTCAGTATCCTGATAATATTTAATGTAGAATGTATTAAGATAATATGTTGTTGTTTAGAGTCATAATGCCATTATGCCTTTTAGAAATTAGATTAAATGAAAATATAAAGGCATCTGTCACCGAAGGCGAGAAACAAATTAACTATTTGTAGTGACATATCGCAGTTAGTCTTCGTCATAACGACAAGCCTAATGGCCTTTCGATCTCATGGGGCGCGTATGTATTATTGTCGGTTAACACATCGTGATTAAATACAAACATGTTTTAACCTCAGTTGTGTCGGTGACTTAATTCACAGTATCAGCAAAATTGCCTTACATCGATTCGGACAACGTGACTGTTGTTCGTGTGATTTGTTTGGCAGAGATGTAAACTGCATGTTAGGTTTCCGTGTCGTTCGTAGTCATTTTGGTATGGTTATCAGTTTGTGCTTTGCTAAATGCATGCTGCTTTATTGCTCCGATTTATAATGAATTGAACAGTTCGACTTTATGGTCATGTAAAAGTACCCCAATGAGTCTGATGAATGACAGAGGTGTACTGCCTGTGATTACCGGTAAAACTTCCGGGTTCAGATTGTCAGAACTTTCTCCTTATGTGAAACAATGTATGAGGGGTGATCAATATATTCGAAAACTTTCATTCTAACTTTTTCAATATTGATTCTAGAGCAATAAAATTACCCGGGAATGTAGATTACAAAAAATAATCACAAGCAACGGCATTTCATAAAGATTAGCACCAAGCTTGGAAATCCTTGCGCAATCTTAAAGTTGATTTGACCAACAAGTATAAGGATTATTTGCGCTCTAAATCAGTGAACTACACCAGATTACATTGTTTATGTGATTGTAGGGACTCAGCCAAACAGATGCCTTGGTCATATAAAAATAAATAAAATATTTTAGACCGCAGTAGGGTCACTCCTCCTTAATAAGAGGCATAGATCCGAACTATTTGTAACTGGCGAAATATACACCCAGCATAGACTACAACACATTATTTTTTTACTCTAATTAACAAGCGTTCTTTAGAAATTTCGCCCTAAACTTGTTATGTCTTGCTTTCTCCATCGTCGGGTTGGTACAACCGTGTAAAGCCAACCGCCTAGTTCAGAGTTTTATGTCCAATAAGTCATCGATACTTTTTGTTGGCTATTTCCGATTTTTTTCCATATTAAAAGTATTCATGGACCCGGATATGGATTCAGAAAGAAGCTCGGTGCTGCTCAAACGATGACGCTTAGAATGACACCACGAGACGACCAACGCCACAAAATATTTTTAAGCGCATTCGGTCCGAGATATCTTACTTTGAATTATACTGATTTGCTTTTGAGCCTTGCTGACAATACAAAATTGCTAGATGAAAAGTCTTCGAATATATTAATCACCCCTCGTATGTGTATGTATTCAGAACATTTGTCTGACGAAGTGTACAAACTATGTAATGCAATTATTGTCAGATCAGACATGTTCCCTCCAAATCGACATAACAAATAACCTTTATATAATGGTAACGTAGAGATTCTGTCTGGCGTTATACGTGCTTAGTGAGCGAAGTATATGATATATTATGTTTGTGAACAGGGGGATTTGTATTTAAATGTATACACCTGTTAGCTATTGGTAAATGATCGGTTTTGATTGTTTATTCATCGGGCACTTTGCACTCCGCTATTAAATTCAAAATTGAAGCCGGACCCGTTACAATGACAAATCCCAACCACTGCATATCATTTAGTTAATGTCCATGTGGAGCCGGACAGACGCCTCTCATAATATACACGCAATTGTGTTGTGAGAGCTTTATACGTGTCTCCATTCACTTGCTTGCATGCGAAACTAAAATGTAACACATATGAGTATTTGTATGAGTATTATGATTGGTCACATATATGATTTTATGCAAGCCATTTACCGTATTAACGTTCCCTTATATTCTCATATACATGTATCATTTGATTAAATTCTGAATTTCCGCGCATGGGTACTAGGAAGCTCGATCCTCCTTATTCATTTATGTATCGGCATTAACAATATAGGAGCTCTAGCAATACTCATCTTAAACTTGGCAGACTCATGATTGATCTATCAATATGACGTCATTGTTCTCAGTAATTCTCAGTAAAGGACCTAATCTTCAACACATGTTTGTGCTACTCTCCGTTACCAGAGAAAACACAAGAACACATTAGACTAATGATCTTCGCAAAAACCACAACCGGTATTATTATGACAGAAAATAGTGCCACAACGGTAATACTGCACTGGTAAAAAATGCGACAAAATTAATGCACTAGGCATGGCTTGTTTACCATCTCACCCACCACGCCCTTAGTTGAACTTTTTTCTAAACAGACCGAGAACATCTACTTTACACTCGATTAAATAAGATAACCTTATATTACCGACCGCCATCTATAATAACATCGAATGTTTATGCTATCACACTGTTATTATCTCTTGTAAAAGAATGGTATGCTGGATGTTAACTCTGTAATGAACTCCTATAAATGTCTGGTAATCTTGAACGTTGTATTATAATCCGTTTTTTCTTGTTTCTTTTTTTATGAATTATATTACATTATAATGATAACATAAACTAAAATAAACATGTTCTACAAAATGTTAACTCTATAAGGAGAGGCACTATCTTGCTTATAACTTTATTGCATTCAGTAAATTTATTATGTTCTCTACCCTCTATCATAGCAAAAAGAAGGGTAACGAATGCTTAATCATTGTTTACTTCACCATACACGAAGCATATTTTGTGACAAGTACACTCAATTTGGAATTGAAATGACAGTTTCATTGTCAATAACATCATTGTCCTAATATGTTAAAAGTATAACAAATGCATATGTTTTTTCTGCCAAAGTGATATAGTACGAAATTGTAAACTATTTCAGTATGTAAATAATTAGATGCAGAAAAAATCCGCCATACAAAAGTTACGTTACCAAGTTTCGAGGGTCGCTCTCATCAATTCAGCCGTTCAGACTCCCTTTAACATTTTTACTTTCCCTAGCCATTAAGCTACCTAATACAATCTGCGTTCGAGTGTCTCTTGTGAGACTTTTTCTCTCCTGGTTTGTGTACAGCAAACATCGAGTGACGGGAGCCAGAAATATTGAACAAGTACAGACTCCGCCCTCACAGGTATCAATTCACACCTTGGTCGAGTGAAGCATTGTGTGTTATTCTGGTGCGGACGGGATCGAACATTGGACCTCTAGATCCAAAAGCGCGCATCCTACCTCTAGGCCACCGTTTCCCAAAATGATACGGTACATGTACGTGCGCCTTTTATCTAACGATCAAATTGTCTGAAAATGACTGAAATATGATTTAACACTACATACAAAACACGAAATGCTAAAATATGTATCATGTGTATATTATTAGTTCCTATTCACACAAACAACGATTCTGGCTTCCTGATATGAACAAATTCAGTATTTTTACATGATAAATAGTTACTCCACTCGCTCGAAAATATTAAAAATGTTGATTGTTAATCAAATGTCCAAACACAATTAATGTTCAATTGCATTTTGTTAAAAATCAATCATTTAGACCATAAATTTAGTAAAATAAAAAGTACGGGGGTCGCCTTTTTCAACCTTTCGCCAAAACGTACTTGGATAAATTTAAGTAATTTGTAAATTGCAATAGATGTTGATTGTTAATCAAATGTCCACACACAATTAATGTAAAATTGCATTTAATTAAAAATCAATCATTTAGACCACACATTTAGTAAAATAAAAAGTACGGGGTCGCCTTTTTTAACCTTTCGCCAAAAAAGTACTTGCATAAATTAAAGTAATTTGTAAATTAAAATATATTATGTTTTTTTAAAGCTATTTTGTGTGTTAGTTCGTTCTTCAAATACTATAGTTAGCAGATACATTTGATTAATTTGACTTATTATACATATATTGACAGTATACACTTTCATATTGCACTGTTTTCCAACTACTCTTTTATATGTTCAAAACAATGAAATAGTATACAATATAAACACTGCGTACCACCATTATGTTAGTTACTTGTATCCTTTATTACCTTAATACCCTTTCCGCTACCATAGCGTACTAATGCTGACTTAACGGGATGGTCATTCCGGCCTTCCGTAGTTTACGACCTAAATTCCCAAATTCGGGAATTTTGCTGTCATGGGTACACTTGCATCCCAGACTAAATGTAATTACGGGCCTAACGTCATACAAAGTTTTTGGGCCCGTTTGCCCCCTTTAAAGACGGCTACGAACGTAGGTATTCCAAAACTGAAATTACTGGTCATACAAGCTATTGCGGTACGAATCCCTGTGATACTGCATTAACATTTAGCGCTAAAAAGTTATTCACGCAAAGGATACTGTCACATCGTCATTTCCGGTGACCTTTAGTAAAATGTTGACAAGTTTGCCAATTTTCACTTTCAGCCAGGTGTGTACATGTACCTAGTTTTTATCAGTGCTGCAAGTCAATAATGTCTCAGGGACGGAGTAAAGGGTCCATATGGGTTTATCCTAGCCCCAAAAAATCGTTGTTGCCGAAAGGATATGCCATCATTGGAACTGAATTGTGTGTCAGTTCTTATTTATTGAAAGCAAATCGATGCTCCTTATCAGTCACTACTAGACATATCAGAGCGATAAACTTTATATCGGCATTTTCGTATTGTATGTTATACATGAATATTATTCCGGTACAGAAAACCCAACGTATTCATGTATTCAACGCAAATTGCTCGCAATAAAATGAATATACATGGTAATTGGCATTGAAAAGCGACGATTTACATTAATTTGAATAATACTACTCGTATAAACAGCTTTTAAAACATATATAATAGTATAGCATTGTATCAAACATACTCTGGTCCACTAAGACAGTATTAAGACAAGTCTCGAATAAATTAACACTAGATGAGAAATTATTGTTCCTGTCTGATTATGTTGATAGTGGTCACAATGGAATTCGCACTTTATGTCGGTAGTCTAATAATATTCAGAGTGGCCAAAACATGTTGGTATAGAGCGCGTTCTATCACCTTTTGGGTTCTCCTCAAATGTTGAAAATGTGGTATTGTTTCTCTACTACAAAATGATGTTTTCTTTTGTTCGTAAAGCCTGCAATAACGTGCTATATCGGCCTATCAATGTTGTGCACGATGCAATATACTTAATTACTGTTAGTTTGTGTTGTCTTCTTACATACAATGTACGAGCTATATTGCTATTATTGTTACACTATCAAGTATCACGTAACCCAAGTTTAGCAATCTTGACTTATATTACGGCATAAAGTTTTGTGTTACTATAATACATGTAAGTAACAAAACTAATAATAGCACGGACTGTGCGAATATATATTTAAATACGTAATTCCTATACATGCATTATAATAGCCAATGCGCGAATTTGCAATTGTAAGTTCTTAATACGCAGAACACTATTTGCAAAGTGTAAAACATAATTATAAAAAGAAGTAACACCACACAATATTGTTTTCGTATTGCGCATAATGAAATATCGACGGTCATAATTAGTTAAAATTCTATAGTTTTACATTTGTATATTGTATTATAAGTATACCGACGTAATCACCGCATTATAAAGTATGTACCGCTCATATGCCAATTGAACATTATATACACTAATGGCGTTCCATCTATATAAACTTCAAGCATTTTTGCGATTATAATGACGAGGTATCTGTAAAACACGTAACTAGTTATGACAATTATCATTATTTATACAATAAAGAGGTTGAACACAGATGCGCATCGTGATGCTATAGAATAACAAAAAAAGTTGTTTTTAAGAATGCATTAACTGAAACATTACTCGTATCATTTTTAGATCACTACCATACTTTGCAACTGTCTTCCGCATTGATTCCACCCTTGTACGAGTGTTATTATGTTTTGTATAAAACCATTAAAAAAGATGAATGAAGTTTCATGGTAACATGGTATGTTGGTCATTTTGATGTTTGTCCTTATGACGTTCACTTGTATCCGTGTGTCCGTGTTCTGTTGTGTATTGTATGATCTGCTGTTTTTGTTATAAATAGAATACCCACCTTTTCTCCCTGTCTGGTGTTATTGTCTTCCTAATAACAAATTTAAATTCATCGTAACTTAAAGAATTTTTCGTAAGTGATTTGAGAACTCTTTACTTGAGTGTATTTGTTACATACATGGTTTAAAGGGTAATTTTGATTGTATCGTGTAAGTATGCAAATATCGGATGTTCAAAACTGCTATATCAGCGGGCACTATTTGTCGTGTAAATGATCTAGCATGAACGCAATTTTAAACATTAAAATACAATTACAACATACTCATTTGTTTCTAATTACAAAAGATGTAGGTGGTATTTCTTAATATGCATGAAACTAGTTCTGACGAAGCATAACGGAGGAAACATATTGTTTTTTCGTAAAGGCACTCGCTCAATCAGTGTGAGACAAATTGAGCTTTATCCTTTCCAACAATAACATGTAAGTTTGGTTTTAAATTTTTGATATTTGGCGATTTGGCGCACAAATTGTCTCTGTACAACAATGGTAAGACTTTTGAATTGGTGAGTGATTTTGTTTCCTGGTTGCTGACGTGTCCCGTATTCATTCATCGATGTGAATAGTTATTTATTAAACAGCTGGCTACTTGTAATTAGTTCGTGTTGTATACAATCATTATTGTCATCAGAAACGAAAAATTCATTCAGCTTACTTTTGTAACACATCTCCTCGTGTACATGTTATATTTATTCGCAATAATTCTGGGGATGCGCTTGTTTCTTGTATCAACCGACACTTAGTTATCAGCTATGTGCATACTAGAAACTATCTGGCTTCCAGTCGAACACACGAGAACATCATTAATGTAACCTTATTTATGTGTTTAATTCGCTTTAAATAAATTACGATACGTCTAACTTAGTTTCATGTACAAAAGTAAGTATTTGTTTTGTATACAAGTGGAAGTTTGTGAGACGTTTTACCAAAAGAATACGGGTTACCGTCATATAGCCATATTACACCAAATTATCTGAGATTTCTGCTAAATATATACTCCGAAAATGTAATAATCACGTTTGTAAGTGATATATTCCCAACGTCATCTATATATACTGAATAAAGTATCAAGGGGTTGTCAGTAAATTATCAGTAATGACCATTATTTATACGCTAACTCTGTATGTATACATCTAGGCAAATATCTTACTGTAATTGTGTATCATATACGAATAACGATACCCAATATATAATATAATATAATGCCACTGTAATTAATTTGGTTAGATCTATTACATCGTTTTGGAGCGGCGACATGGGTTCAGCAGCTAGTACGCTAGATTTGTAACCCGATCATATGGGATCACTTCCCGGTCACAGCTGGTCATACTTTCTCTTAAACGTTTTACAATAATATCGATGTTCCTCAACATATGGAGATGTTACTGGATCCTTGTGAAACAGTACAATGGCGGTTGTGTCAATTTTTGTCCTAAAATTCCATAGGAATTAACCGATATGTTATTATACATAGTATTTAAATATCACTGGTGACAATTATTCTCTTGCAATTTTCTGTAACTTTTAGCTATTTCTTAATTTCTATTGAACATGAAAAGGGATTTAGTTCAAGTAAGATCATTGTTTCTTTGGATGAGTTGTCTCCTTTGCATATTCCAGCCATCAAAATGTAATTGCACGTACTAGTTTAACTGTAACATACTGTCTTTTTATCTTTTACACGTTTAACACTAGTAACATACTTATTTCGTTAATAATTGTTTGCTCTGACAGCGCCACCCTGTAATAGTCGGATGTTTGATGTAGATGTATTTTGGTCTCAGCAAAATTAATCACTAGGACTGGTGCAAGTCTAACTAGTGGCTACAGACTGACTGACTCACTGTGTGGGAGAGAGGTCATTTAAACATGACCTGCTACAGAGTGTAGTCAGATCCTAACAGCGTAGCTAAATGTTAGGGTCTGATTTTAATGAGATTGGGTAAATTCCTGACATAGTTGTTGTTGACGTCAGTAAATCTGGCAACCTTACTCATGTTCTAAATGCTCCCTGTATTACACAAGATACAACTCTGTCACAACCCCTATTTTACCTGGATTCGAAATAAAACAACGCCTTATGACGTATTTATATCCCTTTGTACCATTTGTAAGTCAATTAAAAGTTAGAAAAACAATTTATCCGTTCTTAAATACCACTGCCTAAGCTTTGGTTTTGTTGATTACCGTACATAATTAGTTTATAATTGCCTGATTTCGCGATAACTACATGCGATGCATTGTTTGAGAAAGCAAGAGGTGCAAAATGGTCCTGTATCGCTCAGCTGTGCATATTGATCAATTAGAACCATATTCAAACTGAACCTTGATTTAGGTTGCCATGGATACTAGATTTATTTAGCTACAAGAATGGACTAATAAAGGAATAACATACATTGTATCATTATAATTGCGATCCAAAACACTTCTTGCCCTATTTTTCGTGTTAATAATGATCAACATGAGTATATTGCATAATTATACTGTTTTCTACTTTTTGGGACTTCTGACTTAAGACTCTTATACCGCATGGGCATGGGAGGATCATAACTTGTTTGGTTGGGCATTGTGCCTTGTATGCTTTTTATGTTTTCTGTGATCGGCTTGTCCAAGAGAGCCTTGTGCCTTGTGTGTTTTTATGTTTTCCGTGCCAGGCTGAGTGCTGCCTTCTCTGTCTAACTTGATATTATCTTTTTTCATCGTATTTATTTCATCAAATCAATAAACTTTCCGTGTATGTTCCGTTCTTTTCTGCAAATAAGGTTATATCAAATGCTCAATGTTGTTTTGGACGGAAAACTGTCTATGAAACAATTCAATCTGTCTGTATTAATTACAAACTGCCATTATTATACAATCAGTCACAGACCGGATACTATTAGATGGATATAACAAAGATCTATACCACAACTAGTAACATGTATCCGTTAATCAGTTTATATCATTGTACGTTTATACGTGATAATGCTACTAATAATTATTGTATCATACTGTACTTAGCTTAGGACATAATGTCCTAATTACGTTTTTTCTTTTCGCCTTATATATGCATTAACTGAAGACAAACCCTGGCCATTATAGAACAGTTTGCCGCTAGTATTTATATCCACATATATACGTATTTCAGGAAGATACTAACAATGTATCATTATGCTCGTTTATTTAGAGTTCAGTTAGTGATTTCGATTTTCTCATCAAGACTGAATGAATTAGGTTCGTGTAAATATAATCATTTAACTTTGACATGTTTTCGTATTTCGGATGCTACATTTCAGTAATTTGTTGACTGATATGATGTATAACATGTTCTTCCTGTTCCATCCTATTATCGTGGTACGAGAGTCATTTAATAAATTCGTAAACTGTGTTAATCATTTTAACATCCGATGACACAAATACCCAATGTACATGTAATGAAGATATAATACAATTTCAAATCACCGTATTATTAGCCCTAAAAATGTGTATATTGTCTATGCATGCCATTGTAATGATATAATATAAAATATAGAAATACATCTACTAACAGTAACAGTAAGATACTAAAACTAGTTTCCTATTAGTAATATGCCTCAGATGACTTCCTAACGTACACTTTTACTGATTTGTTGCGTCAACCATACACGACAGGCATTTGAAATAACATTGTGTATTGATTTTGTAAAACTAATCAGAAAATGATATAACTGAAAATCGGACCAACATGAAGTGCTACGTATATATAATTATGTAAAACCTGTGATCTTGGTTATCTCCTGCAAGTACAGGGAGATTCAAAAACGAACTCACTTTTCAAATGAAACAGATATGTATGGGCATAACCACAAAGAGTTCACACAACAAAATACTTGCATTTTAAAGTTAAAATTTGATATCATATAGTATATATATTCCTGTACAGTTTTCAAACAAAACTATATTTTATATCATACTTTCAATGTGACGTCAATTTTATGTTATGGTGACGTCAATGTTTATACTAAGAAAGTTATAACCTTTCAATAGAACCAATGGCATGTATTATTTATCTTGTACATGTAATTATAGTCGTTTGACACTTGGGAACATTATGAATCACACTGCACATGAATTAAGTTATCCTAGTTTTGCCTGCGCAAGTACACATGTAATTATAAAATAAATACGATGTGTGTGATTTAATCAATATTTTCTGCCAGGAATTCAATCAGAATTGCCGTCATTACATGATATACTTCATCCAAGATAACAAAACACACTTCGTTCTTTTTAATGAAAAGTTCTGCCACTATCTAAATTGTATCAGCATTCGCTTGTGGTATGTTAGTGCCCTTTAAAGTGATGCTCGTGATTTATTTCGCGCTCTGCTTTTTCCGTTGAGTCCTGCCTTCCCTGTCCAATTACTTATTGTAAATGTACGCTATACTCGTTTCCTTTAATCACGCATACGGTCTTGGGCGAATTAGCATCTACTATATTTTATGACATTGGTTCGAAATTTCATTTCATTTCCGCCCGATATCGAAATAATTAATATCCACACACAAAAGCATCTGAATTATTGTCTGTATGTAAATACCCTAGTACAATAAGACACAGTGAGGACAGAGACATTTCCGTCCGATACGAGTGTGATAAGAAATAACGAGTATCTCCCATACATATTGTTAAGTCACTTATAAGAATGTTGATAAGAAACAAAGAGTACGAATAAATCATCACGATCGTTCGATATATAATTATGTACGATGTAGCGTCTTTCTAATAGTTTCTAATAATTTACACTATTAGCTCCAAATAATACAAAGTAATTACAATACTTTTATTTCATATTCCTCTTTGTATGAACATAAGCATTCGTTTACGAGTAATATGATATAGTTACTTTAAAGACGTTTTTTCGAGTAAATATTGTCCAATGATGATGCCGTAACAATTTGCACAAACATAGTTTAATATATGCAGAAGCAATAAAGGTAATAACAAAGGTATGTCGCGTTAATGTTTGTGTGGCTGTTGACCCATGTGCAACATCACTGTTCACAAAAAAGACAACATTGTGGTTTTCCAACGTATGTATTTGTTCACCAAGATCGATTACCTGTGTAATAAAATCATTTGTGTTGGGCGTGTACACACACTAGCTGTTTAGACATTTATATACACTTTTGACAAACGGCTCCTACGCCCATGTATACCCATACTTACTCAAACATTTATTGATTAAAGTTTTCGTGCAGGTTACATTCAGATCAATTATTATCTCATATAATATCAATGATATTACATTGAAACAAATTGTATAACTTAAAGCCTGTTTTGAGCTTAGATTTTTGTGACACAAGGCTGCAAACAGTCGATTTTTAAAACATTTTGGTAATTTTTCATGACGCTTTGCACTAGTGCAAAATGCTATATCTGCTGCTATATAAAAGATACGCGTAGAACGGAAGCGCATATTAACTACCGACTAAATCTTCCTTAAAGCCAAATCAATGTACTTTTCCGCTTTCACTCAATCACTAGGCTTGAGGAACAGGATACTGCCCTAGTTCGATACAAATGTTCTGATTCGCTATAATGATCTAACCTATGCACCAAGCCAAGTAATGCGGGTACCTTATTTAGAATGCACATGCAATTATACAATAATGTTACTTGATCCATTGTTTATTTTGTTAAACATGAAACAAAACAAGTGAAATTTGAATTGTAGTGGAAGTTTTACTGAAGTGAAACACGGAACAACGAGAAACAACAAAAGTAGCAGTTTCTGATTAAACAAGGTTCAAGCAAGCTTACTTGCAAAGATTGAGTTTGATTAAATCATGGCATTGAAATAGTGAAGTATATATGCTGGTTATCTAATTCCCAAACACGGCGTTGGAGGGGTTGGTACAAATTGTATCCGTCCTACCGTCTGTGCGTCTGTCCGTACTCACCCACTTGTAGTCGTGGGGTGTGGAACAATAGGCTATATTTAGATTGTATTCTGTCCGTTGCTTACGGGTGCAAAATGTTGCTTATGGGGTTTTACAAACAAAAGGATAAACTAAAGAAAATCCCACAATGTCAAGTCAGTGCGAATATCCGTCCGTCCGTTACAAAACCGTGGCCGCTCCATAACTTTTTAATGCCTAGGCCAAATTGCATTTAACTCATAGCAAATTTGTAACTAATAAAACGACGTGCATAACCCATATTCTAAGAGTGCCGGCTCAAGGTCAAGGTCACAGTTCAATGTCGAGTTTTGAATTTGCGTGTCGTGTCGGCTCCGTAACTTTTTAACATCTTGGCCAAATTACATGAAACTCATAGCAAATATGTTACTAATAAGGACGACATGCAAAACCCACTTTCCATTTGCGCCGACTCAAAGTCAAAGTCACAATTCTAGGTCAAGGTTTGCATTTTGTGTTTGGAGTGAAATGAAATCACTGACCATTTTAATGTGACTTTTGTATTTAATAATTAACAAGCAAAGGCTTTGTTAGTTAAATACCAGTACGTGCTATACAATTATCTATTAGTAGAGCCACGCATGCTTGTTCACTAAACGCTGTCTTCAGATTTTTGTTTAATGATGTTTGTTCTTATTTCTAACATTGTTACGTTGGACGGTATCACACACATGGTATAGTTGTCCGTTGCACCCGGAAAAGAAACGTACTAGTTATTAATGATTCCAAGCAAAGTAGGCCGGTCAACTATTGGTCAACAGCTTCCGTATATGACCGAATAAGAACAGCTTCGTTTACTCCTATGTATTCATTTCCTTTATACTTGTACTTCAAAGTTTGTACTTTGTATGTGACTTACACTGTTTGACATCGTGTTCATATTATTACCCTTCAATTTTAAAATACTCATATGTTACAAAATACTGTCTCGCGACCGTTGCACACCATTTGTATTTACAGAGCTTTGTGAGTGATATATTTGGCATTCCATTAACTGTGTATGTATTACATTGTCTCTTCTCAGGGTTTTCTCATGTAAAATCATTTTGCAGCAATGAGATTTGAAAACATTATCGTGAAAGGCAAGTTTGGACTAGTTTACATTAGGATTGTCGTTGTCTTGTAAGCTGTATGTTAAAAATGCATCGCTCTATTCTGTTATTAACGAATCACTGTCTGTGGTTGTACTCAATTATGTCAGCATTTATTATCAATTGTATTATTATGTAATCAGTCACAGACCGGACAAATGGATATACCACAGACGTTTACTGCAACTAGTTACAAGCTAACCTGATTATAGGTGCTTAGGTTACAAATAATTGCATCATATTGTTTTTATCTCTCGACAAAATACCTTCATTTCTTTCTTAGCTTCCGTTTTGTAAACCAATTTACCGAGAAAATCTAGTTGCAAGTATTGATAACAGTTTGCCAATATAAGGTAAAATGCCACTGGTATTGATATATGTGGTGAGGGCTTCCGACTTAGACCAATAGTATTTTTTCTTACTATACTTCTATCTCGTTCAAAGATATGAACGATATACATATAGAGATGCGCTCATTTATATTTAGCTTCTTTAATTAGTTGGATTGTCTTACCCCGACCAAACCAAACGAGTACTACTTACGAATAAAAATATAATTTACATAATGGTTAACACATCTTTATATATACTCTTTTGTTTGGTATACGCCTGAACAATCGCTGCCAAAAGATGTACTAGTATTTTGATACTTCCACTAAGCAAGTAAACCTTCATTCAAAAGAAACAGCAGAGCACAAATTTGGCGGCAGGTTTCTACAAATTCTGAGTCTACTATTAACTGAATCGATTGCAAGTTATCAAAAAGCCCTACAATGCCATCAGTTTTATTCATATGATAAATTTAGAATTTGCATTAACCTTTCACTGTGGATGGGTCTTGAATACATGCATGTTACAGGGGGCGTATAAAATGTCCATTAGGTGTTTGTACTTCTAGAATCTGGTAAAATATAAGGTTCAGTTAGTAAAGATAATGCCGCGTTAGTAAAGATAATGCCTTTTAACGTCTCCCACATAAACATGTAAGAATAACCGTGTATAAGGTATATCCGTATGCGTCACTTTTCTATATGCAGTAATTAATACAGAATAAAGTCATTGCTTTCCCGTATGTTAACACGCTGCCACATAATCGTTCTTAAATTCAACTAAACTGACATTTGATTTCTTTATTATTATGCTTCGTTACGTTTAACATGTGTAAACATGATGCGAGTTGTCATCTTGCGAAACCCGCTGTTTGTAGATATATAAACAAGCGATTATGGTGAATATTTCATTGTGCGTGAGCAATGAGTCTACTAAAAGAACTTCAAGGTTACAAAGTGAACTTTACGACAGGTTCCCTAATATGTATCCGTATACGCTGTAATTAGAATTTGCATGCAAAACACAACATGTTCGAGTAAAACCGCATGTCAGTTGAAACACAAGATCTTCTCAAAACGGCATTGGTGTTTACATAAACTAAATGAGTCTCCGGATGATAAGATATGCAGTTCCCGTGCATACGCATACATGTGTTACATAGCATGAACAAATATCTCGTCTGCCACACAACCGTTACTTGTAGGCACTACACACACATGAATGAAGAAATGCTCAAAAGTTAGACGGACATGTTACAAGTGGATGTTCGCAACCTCTCTAATAAAGATATTCCATGATATTGTTTTTTTTATCATATGTTTGACGTCGCGGTAGCGTGATATTAAGCAATTATTTATTTTTGGTAATACACTAGTGTAATAAAGCTTTCACGTGACTATAATATCCTGAAAATAAGTAGCTAGTTTATGTTTCGGCCGGAAAAGGCTAATATGTGATAAAAAGAACATTACATTTGTGGCTTTCCACGTTGAATTTATTAAACTCGTTGAATAAAATCGATAAAATGCTCGACAGAGCCTCGAATGTTATTATTTTATTCAAAAAGATTAAATTAAGTCAGACAGGGAAGGCAGCACTCAACTTAACGAGCCGAGCACAGAAAACATTAAAAACACACAAAGCACAATCCCTAACTAAACAAGCGCAGATCCGCACAAGTCCAAGCTGTCGAAAAGTATAATAAATTATAGCTAGCTGAATGACCCAGTAGAAAAGATACAGCAACCAAAAGGCGAAATGCCTACGCTGAATGACCTATTTACAACAGTAAAACTGCTGAACTACATAGTTATAGCAGCCTTTAGTCTCAAAAGTTAAATAACAGTATTAAAACGTTGAAAGGCCCGTATACAGGTTACCGAATATCTGCGTGATATGTAAACTCTAATGTACATTATGTGTATATATTTAATCTGTATGTTCGTGATGTCTGCGATTAGTGTAATAGATTTGTAACTCGGTGTTAATTAATGATTCAGAGACAATTTAAGTGGATTATATTTATTAATGAATTCATGACTTTCATTCCACCCTTGTACGAGGGTTATTATTGTTCGTTTAAAACCATCAAAAACCATGCTTTGAGAAATCTGTACTTGAGAGTGTATTTGTAACTAGACACATTACATGGTTTAAATGGGTAATTTCCATTTTATCGTGTTAGCGTTCAAATATCGGATGTTCAAACTGCTTTATCAGAGAGCACTTCTCTTACAGTACATGAGGTGTCGCGTTTTTTTTGTTTCTATATAAAATCAAGCATGTGCGCAGTTTGACTTTAAATAAACCAATTCAACACATTCACTTTTTTCTAATTACCGAAGATGTAGGCGATCTTTCTTAATACGCATGAAAATGGTTTCGATAAAGCTAAACGGAGGAAAGACGTTGTTTTGTGGTAAAGGTGCTCACTCTTTCAGTGTGAGACAAATTCCGCTTTATCCGTCCGAACTACAAGCTCAGCAGTTTGGTCAGTGCATAGTGACGAAATCTGAAATATCCTGCAATTCTCGTGTGTCGGAAACATGCATTTAAGTTTAACACTTCTGACACTCGCAAATTGGCGCACACGTTGTATCTGAAAAACAATAGTTCAATTCGTGAATTTGTTATCGAGTGATGTTTTTTTCCTGGTTGCTAAAGTGACCCGTATTTTCAAGTACATCGATGTGAATCGTTATTAATGTACAGCTGGGTACTTGTAATTAGTTTATGTTTTATACCAATCATTATTGTCATCATTAATGGAATTTATTAAGCTAAACACTTTTCCTCGTGTACATGTGGTGATTATATGCAATAATTCAAGGGATGTGGGTGTCTTCAAGTTGTACCAACCTTATCTTAGTTATTCACAATGTGCATACTATAAACAATCTGGTTTGCAAGAACACACACGAGATCATCAATAATGTAATTTAGTTTACGTGTGTAATTAGCACTGAACATTATACGAGTCGTTTAATAGAATGAAATTTACATTTGTTTTGTATATGTGGAAGTTTGTGTAACGTTTTTGACCAATCGAGAAGACTGTTCGTGTAGTTGAACGTTCTGGACGGTTCATTGTCTAGAGGTCAGAATCTAGAGACAATGCGAAATTCAAGAAAAACCGAAAACATCTTAAGGGTAGGACGATGAATGCATATTCCGTTACTTAAAGTGATCTGAGATTTCTGCTTTTTATATCCTCCGAAAAAGTAATAACCACGTTTGTAAGTGATACATTCCCAATATCATCTAATATACTGAATAAAGTATCCAGGATATGTCTGTAAATGATTGATAATGACCATTACTTATACACTAACACTGTATGTATACATATATCTAGACAAATATCTTCCTATATTTGTGTAACATATACGAATAATGGTATCAATAATATATTATAATGTCAGTGTTATTAATGTAGTTAGATCCATTTCATTGTTTTGAGCCACGAACGGTGTCCATATTGGTAACACGGTCATCTAGGACCGCTTCCATGTCGCTGCAGAGCATACTTCCGATTAGACATTCCAGAATAATGTCGATGTTCCTTCACATACTTTTTATTACGGAGATGTTACTGGTTTCTTTTGAAACAGTACTAAGCCGTTGTGCCAAATCATGCCCTAACGTAGAAATCGTACCGTCAGTTAAGCGAGGCTCATTGTATTAACTGTAACCATATTGACCACAGGGCAAGCCTTGACATCATTGTTGGCGTCATTAAATCTTTTCTGAGTGCTCCCTTTATTACACAAGATAAAACTCTGTCACAAACCCTATTCTACATGTATAATAAATTACAGCGGCTAACGACATATTTATAACCCTTTGTACCTTTTGTAAGTCAATTAAAAGTAAGAAAAACAGTATGTGCATTCTTAGATATTCTTATTGATATTATGTACATACATTTTTGTGAGTGTCTCAAATTGCTACATGCAATGCATTGTTTGAAGAAAACAAGAGAGGTAAGAAGACCCTGTATCGCTCACTTGTGCACATTGATCAAGCTTAACTATATTTAAACTGAACCTCGATTTCGGTTGCCATAGGAGTTTTGCTATTTTAGACTGGACAAATATATACATACATTGTACTGTTACTTATTTAAAGGAAATTTAGCCTCGAATTTCAGATTTGTTTTAAATATTATAGTTATATAGGGAAAAAAGAGACCGTCCCCTGGTGGGTCGTGGTTTTTGACGAATTATGACAATAATGTCGATTTTGTAAGAGTGTCACCCAAAAACTATTTATGTAAAGGTATTTAGAAATCTAGCCGGTTGAAATTCTATGTTTTTCAAGGTTTTCAAATTCATGGATTATAATTATTTTAGAAATTACCACCATAGGAAAAGTTAATTGTTACTAATTTATCACGAAATCCAACCAGTGCCTTAAGAGAAGATTTCACTATTACCATATATAGCTCAACCCACTGGCGGTCATGTTTTTTGATGAACAATGACAAGTATGTAAGGGGGTCACCCAACATCTATTTGTGTACAATTGTTTTTAAATCTGGCCAGTGGTTGATTTGTTATTGATTTGTTCAAATGTTTTTCCAATCGGAATCCATGACAACCAAAGTTATATATAAATTTCATTTTTTTAGATTTTTTTAGAAAGGATCACCTAAGGAACGTTGTTACTAATTTATAAACATATGAAACCTGTGCGTTTAGAGAAGACCTTTTTATTGATTACTTTATACTGGCGGACCTGTGTTTTGACGAATCACGACAAAAATATTATATTAAGTCAGACAGGGAAGGCAGCACTCAACTTAACCAGCCGAGCACATAAAACATTTAAAACACACACAGCTGAATTCCCTTAAATTATTAAAGAAACTACACACGATTCTTTCGATGTTATTATTAGATTATTACCTCCTCTTAAAATGTTAAAACCTCGGCATTTTGCTTCTTTATCAATGACTTGTATATCTTAATTATTTTCTCCCCAGAATTACCTATGGTACTTACAGGACGTTCTACGCTGCAGTAACTATTCAAAATGCATTTTATTCAATATCCTTATATAAATGCAATTAAACCTAATATAACATTTTCCCAACTAGTGATCACGCTCCGAACAGCGGATTTACTCATTCATTTCTTTTACCATTTACGAAAATTCGATTAGTTATTGTATTAGAACACACACGCAATTGTCCTGTTAATGTCCTGAAAGCTTCATCTTCATAAGGCCATAATGCTTTCAGAAAGTAGATTAAAAGGAAATGTAACTGCACCTGTCTCCAAGGCGAGTGCAACAAAGTTGACTATCTGGCGTGAAATATCGTTAGTCTTCATCATCACATCAACTCTAATAGCATTGACTTTCAATCTCATGGAGCGCGTATGCGTTATTTTCGGATAGCACATCGTGATTAAATACAAAAATGTTTTAATATCAGTTGTGTTTGTGACCTAGTTCATTATCAACTAAATTGCCTTAGATCGATTCGGGTGATTTGTTTGACAGAAGTGTAAACTGAGTACATGTTAGGTTTCCGTGTCGTTTGTAATCATTTTGTATGATTATATGCAGTTTATGCTTTGCTGAATGCATGCTGCTTTATTGCTCCAATTTATTATGAAATAAATAGTTTGACATTATGGTCATGTAAAATTACCCCAAATGAGTCTGATAAATGACGGAGGTGTACTGCCTGTGATTTCCGGTAAAACTTCTGGGTTCAGTTTGTCATGAATTACTCCTAATGTGAATCACTGTAAGTGTGTGTATTCCGTACATTTGTCTTGCGGTGTGTACAAACTATGTAATGCAATTATTGTCAGATCAGACATGTTCACTCCAAATAGACATAACAAATAACCTTTATATAACGGTTACGTAGATATTCTGTCTGGAGTTATGCGTGCTAAGTGTGCTAAGTATAGGAGAGACTATGATGGTATTCAAGGGTATTCATAATTATGCTAATTGATCCACCTGTTAGATATAGGTAAATTATCGGTTTTATTTGTTTATTCATCAAAATGACTGTCCTTGGGTACATTGCACTCCGCTATTAAATTTTTATAATTAGAATTCAAAATTGAATCCGGACCCGATGCAATGACAAATCTCAACCACTACAAATCATTAAGCTCATGTCCATGAGGAGCCGGACTGACGCCTCTCATAATATTCACACAATTGTGTTGGGAGGGTTTTATAATTGTAAAGTTCTCCATTCACTTGCTTGCATGCGAAACTAAAAATGTAAAATATATGAGTATCATTTAATTAGAGTATTATGATTGGTAACATCAACATGCTTTTTATATGATGTCATGCAAGCCATTACCAATATTAACGTTCACTTATTTTCTAATTTAGCATTTGATTAAATTCTGAAATTCCGCGCGTAGGTACAAGGAAGCTGTAACCGCCTTATTCATTTATGTATCGGCATTAACATTACAGGACCTCTAGTACTATTCATCAACTAACTTGGAAGACTCATGATTGATTTCTATCTATGACGTCATTGTTCTAAGCCATTCTCAGTAAAGGACCTAATCGTCGACACATATGTGTGCAACTCTCTGTAACTAGAGAAAATACAGGAACACATTAGTCTAATCATCTTCGCAAATGCCACAACCAGTATAACTATTATTTATCAGAGTTATGACAGAAAAAAGTGCAATATCGGTAATATTGCACTGGAAGAGAATGCGACAACTTGCAATAATACACTGGAATTGGCTTGTTTACCATCTGACCCACCACTCCCGCAGTTGAACTTTGTTTTAAAAACAGGCCGAGAACAAACACTACGCACTCTACTTACTCATAGATAACCCCGTGTCTATCTATTACATCACCGATTAATATTGCAAACACGCTGTTATTATCGCTTGTAAACGAATATTATGCTGTCCAGATGTTATCTCTGTAACGACCCCTATAAATGTCTGGTAATCTGAAGTTGTGTTTTACAATCTTGTAGTATTCTTGTATTTTTGTATAATTATATTGCATTATAATGATAACATAGACTAAATAAACATGTTCTGGAAAATCTTCACTCTATTATAATAAGCACTATCTTATTAACATTGCATTCAGTGTATATATAATGTTCTCTACCCTACACATATGCAGCATAGGGGAATGAAGAGTAAAGAACGTTATATCATATTGAGCATTGCCTGTACCAAACACGAAACGTATTTTGTGAAAATAACACTCTATTTGGTATTGCAATGACAGTTGCCTTGTCAATAGTAGGATTTTACTAATATGTTAAAAGTATAACGAATGTTTGTTTTCCGCCCAAGTGAAATAGTATTTGTAATAAACTGTTTCAATATCTAATTAAGTATATGCAGAACAAATCCGTCATAAAAAAGTTAGTTACCAAGTTTCGGGGGTCGCTTTCAGCAATTCAGCCGTTCAGAAAATCTACGTTCGAGTGTCCCTTGGGAGCCAATTTCACTCCTGGTTTGTGTGTAGTCAGCATCGAGATACGGGGCCAAGAAATATTGAACATGTAGGGACACCGCCCACACAGGTGCCAATCTACACCTTGGTCAAGTGGAGCATTGTGTGTTGTTATACTGGCGCCGACCTGATCGACTCCGGGCCCACCTCTCGATCCAAAAGCGCGCCTCCTACCTCTAGCCTCTAGGCTACCATTTCCTAAAATGATACTAACATTGCTTTATAATTGTTCTTACAGGGTCATGGTTTGAAATTGAAAAGGACTCTGATATTAATGATTTAAAGTGGTACGTGTGCACAAGTAGCTCGATCCTTTGTATCCGTCAGTACTAGTCATATCGAAGCGATCAACTTTATATCGGCATTATCGAATTAAAGATTATATGTCTCGTACATGCATTAAATATAGGAAATAAAAAGTGGATATATCCGGTACAAAAAAACGTTTCTAACTATCCATCGTACACAATAAAATGAATAGACATGGTAATTGGCATTAAATAAACGACAATTTACATTAATCTGAATAATACTACTCGTTGGAGAAACAGTATAAACTTATATAATGGTATTAAGGTACAAAAAACGAACTTTTCTAACTATCCATCGTTCACAATAAAATGAATAGACATGGTAATTGCCATTAAATAAACGAAAATTTACATTAATTTGAATAATACTACTCGTACGAGAAACAGTATAAACCTATATAATGGTATAACATTGTATCAGACATATTCCGGTCCACTTAGACAGTATAAGATAATAACCTAATCGTTTACGACAATGCCCGAATAATTAACACTTGATAAGTGAATTATTATCCCCGTCTGTTACCCGATGATATTGCAAGTGGTCACAATACTATTACATTTCGGCTGTAAGCATGGATTGATTTTAGGGCCCGCACTTTGCAATTTATGCCGGCAGTATGATAATCTCCCGACTGTCCCAAACATGTTGGTAAAAAACGCGTTCTGTTACTGTTTGGGTCTTCCTTGAAAAACAAAAATCTGGTATTGCTGGTTTTTGTTGTTGTCTCATGTAGCCTGCATTAGCGTGCTATTTAGGCCTATCAATTGTGTGCACAATGCAAAAATATAACATTAATGAGTTTTCCGTTTACAAGGTTTTGATGGCAGTGGTTTATGAATCTGCAATCGCTGAGAACAACTGCAATGACTATAAAATCCGAAAGTGACATCCGGCACGTTTGTTTAAAAATAATGTTAGTGTAGGTTATTTCGTTAGAATAGTATGTACCCGTATTTATCTTTTTATGTCTTGAACAAATAAACTAGTTGTATTTACTAGTTTATATTAGCATGCACACACATGAAGAACAACCTACGAGGTGTGTCCAAAAAGTTCGTAGACATTTGCGATAAAATGAAACCAAAACAACATATCCACATCAAACTTCAGTATTACAAAAAACTTTGCATTTACATATAACACAGAAAATTTCAGTGAAATGCGTGGAGTAATGATTTTTCTACAATAATTCAAGTGTACTCACTCGTACCCGAGCGGCGCAGGTGGTGACGTCAGTAACGTCCGCAACGTAAATTAACAACATTAAAATTGTCACAATTTTTCAAAGTATCAGCCACCGTTATCAATGTTTTTGCATGCCTCTGTCGAAATCTGTCAACCTTGGCACCCATACCTTGTTTATACCTAACTGCTGCTTATGTATAATATTTACTGTCCCACGGCTCAATTCAGACTCACGAATGGCCACACTTCTATCCTTATTGACGATCTTTTCTATAGACGTCACAGTAACGTCGTTTATAATTCTCCGTCGTCCGCTACTACCGTCTGCTTTATTAATCGTTTTTCCATTTGAATATCGCTTGTTCCACTTGTACACAAGTGCTCTTCACACGGAATCCTTGCCTGTTGCAGACCGAAGTGTTTTAATGGTTTGAACCGGTGTTTTGTCCAATGATACACACAATTTAATGATAGTCCGTTGTTCTTCGACGTCAAAAGACGTCATTTTCGTTTCCAATAATTCCTTAGGTTCTTATGATGAAGTTTTATTTTTTCAACGTACAGGTGTTCTATTGCTATGATACTTGGCGGACGAGACATCAACACAACCTCGTGGCACGTTGACAAACGTCAATATAATCGCGCCAAAATTACGCAATTGCCATGACATTATATCAAACGTACTAACTAACGAACTTGACATGCGCCGCTTAGCACAACCATGATATATAAAATGTCATATATTGTTTTTATTTTTATAGTATATTCAGTGAAATTACTACAGAATATGTATTTTGTAATAAAGTATAGAGGTCTGGTGAAAAAGAATTTGTCATGACGCCGGATATCTTTTAAATTGGGATGTCTACGAACTTTTTGGACACACCTCGTACATGTATAAATAGTAGGTGCACGTCTACGGATCATTTATTCAAACTGCTTTTAAATAACAACAACTCGCAAATACTGGACACAAGGTATGTAAGGTAAATCCTTGAAGCATTAACATATTTTAAAAGAAGTTTTAATGAATGGTCCCTACAATTTTAGGAAAGCTTTTTTATTGTATAGTTTTTCATAAGAATAGAAACTGGTAATTTCTACAAGATTGCATTGTAATTTGTTCAATGTATATTGGTAAAATACCGACGTATCCTCTAGAAACGAAAACGTAATCAAACTTCTATATAAGATATGCCATGACGTCATCACCGAGGTTCCGTTGTTATAGCGTGCATGGTGGATAAAAATTGCTGCGTATTGTATTATCTCTAAATATTGATGAAAAAGAAGCTATTTTCAAAGAATGTCAGTTTTATCTAAGATGTTTACGTTTTATGTTTTCAAAGGTTGAGTGTTATCCGATTTGGCGCGTTTTATGATTCGATGATTTTTATGCCGTTTTGTTTTATAGAAACAGAATATATCATACAAAAGCGTCTATTATTCGTGATCAACACATTATGCTCCAGTGGCAATAATATAATATATCTTCGAAATTTACTGTTAGCTTTGCTAAACTTTCATTATGATGTATTATGATTTTGATTGTCTTTTGCGATGGAAGATTGTCGTATCGATACTAAACTACAAGTATTTGTTTAAATACATCATTAGAATTGCAGTCCCAAATACGTCATCAACTTTGTATGGTTTTAATAATGATCAACATGGTCATATTGTATTTTCATTAGGCTGGGTCGTCATTGTTACAGATATATCCGTTTTAAACACTTAAATTTTTCATTTAAAAGTTGGAAAGTCATTGAAACGCATTGTCGCATTGTCCCATTTCTCCCATTCTATATACATGTATGTCATATATCGTTAAATTACCATAGATCGGAACGTATCCCCACATTTCACACAATTTCATTATCTTGTATCAACGCAGAAATACACCAGGTGCATTTAGAGGTGGCACTAGGAAAGATAGTGTTAGGTCAAACAGGGAAGACACCACTCAATTTGCTTGTTCAGTTGGGCATTCTGCCTTGTATGTGTTTTATGTTTCTTGTACTCGGTTGGTTTAGTTGAGTGCGGTCTTCCCTGTCTGACTTAATATGATCTTTTCCTAACCAGCCGAGCACAGAAAACATCAAAAATATAGAGGGCACACTGCCGAACTGAACACGTAACTGGAATCGGGTAGGCATGATATTGCGATCACTTAAATTAAAAACGTAATGGCAGCTTTTATTAAAAAGATATATTACACAATGGATACGACAAAAACGTGTATAAAGTGCAGTAAACGTCTGGGTTCTCTACAATTTATACAGACAAGAAGACACTTTTATTACTGTTTAGTAATGATCTAACATTATGATGTCTACCATTAAAAGTTATTTTAAACGTGATTAATCGTATCCTGTTTTAATATTTCCGTTTGTTTCAATAATTCAGGAGGCTTATTTTGATGATTTGGAAAGATGCTATTGAATTTTATTTATTACACTGAGCGGCTTTGAAAACGCAACACTAATGAAAATCATGATTCCTTTTTTATTTATTAATATTTCTCAGCTATATTTTGTGTGCGTGTTATTGGCTACCAATGAATTTTAACACGATGTCCTTTCCATCTCAATTTGCTTAAATGGCGCATTGAACCATGAAACGGATAAAACGAAAAATGTAAGAGGCATTGATTTAATGATGCAATTATTTTGTATGTAAGGTCAATTTTACTAGTCAACCAATCGACTAATTGAAAACAAATGTATCGAAAAATACTACCAATTTTACAGCCAAGGTAAAGTAAAGCTGGATAGAGATATAGTGTAAAAAATTCATTTTTTCTAAATCTAAATTAAATTTATCTTTATCTGTGTTTTACTTTATTTCTGTCTTTATGATAAACACATACACTTGTTCACCAACGTTATACAATGAATAAGTACACATCGGCATTAACAATCTGAAAAATGCAGAAGGACACAGGGCATCAAATTTGCTTTTGTTTATAACATCATTGTTTTATCGTGGTTGTAAAGGGTCTTACCAGATTGTCATGGAATCTAATTAATTGTTTTGTCATACATCTTAAAAATATCAGCAAAATGTAATGCATATTGGCGAGTTATGGGAAAATACATACATACATACAAAAGTGTCTTCTTACAAGGGTTATTGTACAGTTTGGGGAGGACAGACAACATAATTGTCCGAGGCGATGGATACTATATGGATACTTATTCTCATTTTCCGACTCGCGGAAATTTGGTTGTTAGAATTGAAACATATGCGAAACCGTAAATAACACCATCAGAAATAAAAATCTGTTCGCGTATTTTATCGGTGAATAAAACATGGGCAGAAGTTCGGATGCGGAAAAAATAAATCACGAGTGCGTAGCACGAGTGATTTAATTTTCCACATCCGAACGAGTGCCTCCGATAAAATACAAGACCAGAGTTTTTATTTCGATTCTAAACACGATGATATCCCGAACTATTGAATTGCGCGCATTCCATTTTCACCCATTTGACATTGAACATAATTCCACGCTGAAATTGACTGGCTTATTAGCTGGTACAATAACCTCCCTCGTTAATGAAAACGACATTCGTAATTTTCTGAAGGAAACACCACATTTTAAACATTGAAACAATTTTAATAACACGAGTATAGGGTATCTATTTCATGAAATGAAAAATGTAAATGAATTGATTATCAGAAGTTTTTATGAAACTTCGTTTCGAGATTATTTTGGAGTTTCTAAAAATAGATGCGTCATAGCTGTAACACTGAATTCTCGTGCAACTCACGTCGCGTGGAAGAATTTACTATAAAGTTTACGTTCATTCATTCATAAATAGGTCACGTGATACGGGGCGTAAATAGTAACAGCCAATGTGATACCATGTTTTATGGGGGCAATAATAAATGGCCAGGTCTGCTCTATGTTTAATGGATTAATCCGCAGGTCGTGTTAGAATTAAGAAATAAAAATCTGTTCGCGTATTTTGTCGGTGAATAAAACATGGGCAGGAGTTCGGATGCGGAAAAATTAAATCACGAGTGCGTAGCACGAGTGATTTAATTTTCCGCATCCGAACGAGTGCCCGTGTTTTATTCACCGACAAAATACAAGAACAGAGTTTTTATTTCGATTCTAAATACGATAATATCCCGCACTATTTAACTGCGCGCATTCCATTTTCACCCATTTGACATTGAACATAATTCCACGCTGAAATTGAGTGGCTTATTAGCTGGTACAATTACCGCCCTCGTTAATGAAAACGACCTTCGTAATTTTCTGAAGGAAAAAAACACATTTTAAACATTGAAACAATTTTAATAACCCGAGTATAGTGTATCTATGTCATGAAATGAAAAATATAAATTAATTGATTATCAGAAATTTTTATGAATCTTAATTTGGAGAGTATATTGGAGTTTCTAAAAATAGATGCGTCATAGCTGTAACACTGGATTCTCGTGAAACTCGCGGTCCGTTAATTTTTTTACTATAATGTTTACGTTCTTTCATTCATAAATAGGTCATGTGATACGGGGCGTAAATTGTAACAGCCAATTTGTTACCATGTTTTATGGGGGTAATAATACATAGTTAGATCCGCTCTTTGTTTAATGGATTAATCCGCGGATCGTGTTAGAATACTTATTAGTTACTCGTGGCAATTTGAAGTTGTTAAAGATTTATCAAATACTTACGATGTCCGTAAATACTTGGATTAAGCAATACCCTGATGGCTATATAAATTGTTGGCGTGTCCAACAATATTCGCAGATTTACGTAAGCCAGGCTGAACCAAGGCGTGTGTTTCATCTTAAAATTGACGTATCCAGATTCACAAAAATGGATAATAATTATATAAGTCAGATAACAAAACAACAAAATACCTCTTCATCGCGTGCTGTCTCTCATAGCGTTTTCTACTAAAACATCCGCTGTGATTATGTCAATGCTTTGTTTTCATGGTTATCACACAGCACTATCTAATCAACAGTGTTGTGAAAATTGTATAGTTTACGAAACAATATCTAATTAAATGCCTGTGTTTAGATACAAATCGTGCCTAGTATTAAACGCTCAACATGGTACATTTGTATTGAAAGGAATTGGGTGTTATTTAATTGATTTCATTGCTGGATATCATTTTATCTCATTTCAGGCTGCTGTTATCAGGCAATTAACTGACGGAAGACAAGCAGAGAAAGAAATGCCCTCGGTTGGTATTAAATAAATCGTGACAAATCAAAATATCAACAAGGCATTTTTGCAAACATAATCTGACACAGAAGGAAAGCACACTGCGAAACAAGCAAACGATTTACATTGTATTACACGTATAAATATAAGCCAGGCGAATCGCTATTAGGATTCAGACATGGGAGTGAGCTGAATGCGTACTGTTAGTACGAATTTGCATTTGAAAATATTTGTATCGTATCGGAACCAATATTTGAGACTGCTAATCGTGTTTAAGAGTACGTACTATAATACTGTTTGAATACAATTTGCTGAACTTAATAGACATACGGAACTTGCACTTGGTCCTGTAAAGGGTATATGAAAGAACGTACTATTATCTGAATACACTTTTTATGCATTTATGGAACTGGACTTAGACACTGTCAAACGTGTATTAAACAACGTACTTAATAAAATCATTTATGATGCAGACATGGAAATGTGAACGTCTGCAATATCGAAACGGAAATACTATTATATAATAGATAATATTGCTATATGAAACTGAACTTAGTATCTGTTAAACGTTTGTTTTAGTACGGAAACAAAATATTTAGGGTATATGGAACTGAATGTTAGGCTGGGCTGAATATATTGGTTAATGATTATAGATGACTTTGATAACTATAGTCGCTCGTGAGAAATAGTCTACCGGAATATAATGGAATGCCGTCTGTATTCTAGAAGTTAGTGTTATACAGTATGATGAAGACGAATGGTGATTATTTATGAAAGCTGATAATTGACAGGCAAATCAATTAAGCGATTCCAGAGAATTATATTTATGCTGTGAAATTTCTGTGATGTGCTGATTTAATTAGATTAGTATGTAATTTTTGGCATTGTATTCCTACCAGTGTCCAGACGGCAGTGATTTAATGCTAGTATAATACACATTCGGGAAAGAGCAATCTGATAAATTATCCTGAATTTTCCGCCCAGAGATTTGGAGTCAATTAAATTTGGCAAGCAAACCGGATTTGTTATTTTTTCAAGCTCAAATCGCTGAAATATTATCTTCGCGCAGTGATGTATTTGTGATAAGTCAGGAATGAGGTTTTTACGAAGCTAACGTTATTATTTTGCGTGCCAACAACTGATCGGAGGTACCTGTGTGAAATAAGTGTTATATGAGAAATATTCAAACTTGTTTACTGTGTATTTGTCAGATATTGGATCCACTTGTAATTAAGTTGTTTATTAAACAAGCATTGGAATATTAGCAGGACTGAAAGCTTCATCAAGAAGTTTTGTCTTACTGAGTGAAAAGTGGCTTGGGTATTGTTCGCCACAGCTTGATACTGCTAGTGTATTCATGTTTCCGGATTTGTTTGATATTTATATTTAAGAACGTTCGTAGACTAGCGGAAAACATAAACTGCTTCAATTAAGTTCGTATTTACGTATGTATGTGTGTATCATAATTATTGAAACGATTTGAAATACAAATCTTACATAATTGTCGGCGAACGGGTAAATTATGAATGTGGTAAGGTTATATAAGTAAGCAATTGATAGAATAAATAAAGTTGATAGGGACTTTTTTACTGTAAACATCCGTGCTGTAGCGTTCTGATTTGATAGTGTCGCATTGTTTACGACTTTCTACATTCTGAAGTGATATTTTCTCCGTACGTCGTTGCTTGGGAACACAGATCTACAGAGATTATTTCCTTGCCACCCTGGTGTTGTTGACTAATAATAAAAGAGTTATAGATGTGCGTTATTATAGGATTACGTCATTCACAGAAACAACGGGAACATATGTCATAGAAAGCATAGGAGTGTATAGTTCACGGAGGCTCGGACAATCTCTGAGAACATCTGTGACTGTCAAATACATTTTATATAAGTGTAATATTATTAATATTGAACTATATTCTACAAGAGCGGGATTTACACCATTAATCATTGGCTCATTTGTTCCTGAAACGGTAACGATTGTTCCGACGAAATGAAGTACCAAGTGTTTAATTCAACTGGTTTTAATTTGACAACTAATGATGATACTCCCTTGACGTATCCGCCGATGCCATCGAGGCCCCCGATGCCCAATGACGTCTTAGAGGACTTTAATAAATACGCGTATGTGATAACATGTGTAGTTGGAATACTGGGTAATATTTTGATTTACATTGTGTTCACTAGAACTAAACTGAAGAAGCCATCTACGTCACGTTACCTTGCGGCCGCAGCCGTCGCTGATAGCGGATACTTGCTGGCCGTTATGTTCGTGAAGCTTGGACAATTCCACAAGTTACGATTTCATCAGTTGGTAGGGCCATGTCAGATTATATCGTTTAGTGAACATGCATTTTCTTTTTTATCAAGATGGTATCTTACTGCGGTTATTGTAGAGAAGTATATTGGAGTGATGTGGCCACGGAAGAAATCTGATATGTGCACTGTATTCCGAGCCAAGTGTGTGATCATTTGTATAGCCATTCTCAGTATCGTATGTTACCTGTATGTTACCTGGTTTGTTGGGGTGTCTGACAACCCTCCTCGCTGTGGGTTGTTCCTTGATAATTTGTCTGTCGTAGAAACATGGTCGATTCTAACAAAACTGGACATTATCTTTAATTTTGTTTTACCGTATCTCATTATATTTGTTTTGATTATACCCATTTCCTGGCGAACGTGGCAGTACCATAAACGATCCGTGACGTCAAGTGAAAGGTGCTTACGTCGACGTCGTGGACAGACCAATGAAGATAAAGAATTCAAAACTACACCATTGTTAATTTTACTAGCTTGCAGTACTTTGATTTTGTGCACGCCAAGTAGTGCTTTACGACTAAGGGACCTTGGCGACCCGTTTGCAGGCAAACCTCCATCGGATACGGACGTTCTTGTTATGGGATTGTTTCATTTCTTCGCAGTTTTAAACAGTGCGATAAAAGTGTTTGTTTATATATTGGCATCTATTTCTTTCGCTAGAGAACTTGGATTGGTATTTTGTGCCGTTCGGAAGCTGTGGAAGAGATCTGACTCAAATGAGCTCCAAACAAGACATGTATTAACCGACGGGGATGATGGATTTGTCAATTCAACGGAAGGCACTGTTTAAAATCTATATTTTGTATCAATAATATGTATATGTAGTTAGTATAAATATGTTTATCAGATATGCGTATTATGTAGCGCAACTTTTAAGGCACGTATTTATGTACAGTACTTTGGTCATAGTTTCAAGACTCTTCGTTAAGCTTACATTTGTTTCTTTCCTATATCTCATCGAACATAATTATACCATATGTTTTGATAACCTGATTATACGTTAACTTTGACTTAACTAAGAAAGGTACATTAAATTTTGTTACTGAGCGCCAAATGTTTTGTCTATTTTAGCAAACTTGTGTGTGTTAATACAACTACGAATAGGTACATTTGATAGTCAATCAATATAAAGAAATGTATTTATCCATATTACAGTAAATAACACTGCATATGAAACGACCTGACAATTCAAAAATGTACTAAATAAGGGTGTGCACATTTATGTACCATAAAACCTTTTTATAATTTTTTTTGCACAAAATGTTGGATGTATGCTACAGATATATCTATTAAAGAACAAATACACATAAAAAGACGGTTTCCACTCAGCAAAATGGTGGTCCGTAACTTATCTTGGTATAATATTTTGTAGACAATATAATAAAACAATATATATTAATTGAATGTCAAACTTTCCGAAAATGACTGCTAAAAAAGACAAACTATACACAAAATTGGCCGTATCTCAAAAATAACCTGGATGACCATTATAAATTGTACTGCTTATTTAGTTGATAAAAGAGTACTCAATCTAAAATTTAATAAAAAAGATATATCGCGGTACTACTTTTTGCGATACAACGTCATTTTTGCCCCCTTTATCATTAAAACCGTAAACGAGACACATTGCCTGCACGAACAGAAGAGAACAGTCCAACACTAAAAGAGTGCTTACATTTGCATATCATACACATGCTTACAGAGCATATATAATGAGAAGAAATTGAGGTGTTACCATGATTCGTTTTGTGCAGCTACGGCATATTTGTGTCATTTTCAATAAAAATTGCCGTGAAATGGCGCAAAAAGACCAAATTAGTATATTTTGCACATATGTTTTTCCAACATTCATTGTTTTATCATACTCTATATTTAGATTAGGATGTTGATTAAAGTATACTTAATCTCAAAATTAAAGTAAAACATATCGGAAATGTATTTATAGGAGTCCAAACAGACTTGTTTACAACTCCAATTCCTATCTAAATTTACCTTAAAACTACCTGTTTCTAATGCTCGTATATGTACCTCATTTCCTCAATAATCTTGTCTATTTTACAAATAATAATGCATAACTATATAATAAATATTGTTTAAACTAAAGTAAAACATAGTTCATTATGCTACGTTTTCTGCTATTATTACGGAATGCTTCCTCTTTTCCTTAGTTTGCAATGAAGTCACATTCTATATAACACCGAGGTCACAGATGTGCCTTGGATCGCTCACCGGAATAATCTTCACAAGTTTGGTCAAGAAATCATTAACTTATTCCCTATATATACTACTGACAGTAGGAGTGTATAAACCATACATTTAAACCGATTATTGTGTATGCTAAAGTTAAAATTTACAAATTGATTATAGTGTTTATTATTATATGAATATATTTGATACGATTAGAACTGATTATGCTAATAATGTCACCATTAACCATTGTAAAATATATGAAATTGTATATACTTGTAGAATGATAGGCATATTTGCCCTTTTCCTAAATAAACTATATTAGTAAAACGTCCTTATAATAAAGTTCAATGTTTTTCAGCACAAATTTAGCTTAAAAAATGCCGTTGAATATAGTGTAAAAGTAATAACAGCATTTTATCTGACAATATCATCTGTATAGAATCTTGACCTGCCATCATTAGGAACGGCAGATACACGGTATGGCTATTGGAGCGGGTGCCACAGTCTTAATATGGTAGAGACATGTCAGTTCCACTCGAAAGAAAATAGTCTCAGTAAAACACCAGCCAGCCACCAGCATCTCATATACACAAATGTGTTCATCATTACCATATTTGCCATCCTTTGAAGAGTGCATGTCATTTTAATTGTCTAGCTGTTTTGAACAACGACCGGGTATGTTGGCGTCTCGTAGGCATGTTTCAAGTATGTTCATCATGAATATTAAGTGCGAAATGAATTACACGATTTTCATGCGGGGGAAATTAGCCGATATACCATTTTCTGACAGTGTGACGGAAAACAAAGACAATGGGTTAAACTTAAAACATAACGGTACTCTAGAAGATACGTAAAATTGACACGTTCCTTCAAGTTACCAATTTAAAATGTTTAAATTTTTAATTTATTTGCGAAACCTTTGACGCTCAGTGTAGACGGCTATTTATCTATTTGTAACATAAGACTCGAAGCGCAACAGTTGATACAATAAAAAAACTAGTATATACCGATACATAAATATAAACGAATAGGTAAGATCATGTAACTTAATATAATTTCTACTGTTGAATTTTACGGTTGTTGTAGTTCAAGGTTAAATGCATATTGGTATATCCCATAAATAGTTATCAATGTATGAGTATACTTTTATTCTCCAGAAATATGCATTCATGCATGATTTACGTATTTATTTTAAATACGGCGTTCTTGAGTGAAATCAAACTCGTCCTCCAGGTCATTCAGCTTTTTGACTGCTGGAATTTGGGCGGCTCATTTACTCGTTCAAGTATTGTTCAGGTATTTGTTGGGAATTTATGTCGTGTAATTGTGGTACGTGATGTTTTCTATGCTCGGCTGGTTAAGTTCAGTGCTATATTCCTTGTCAGACTTTCTATTATCCTTTGCTCTAATGTATTGCCGATTGCACATTTCCGTTCGTATATTTCAATCTATAGTGGTGTACTACTTAACCGGTTAGCTCGCTAATGTTCCACATTACTTTTGGACGTATTATTGTCTTTATAACAACGGAATAGTATTACTGGTTTTCCTCTCTACTCTTGTCCGAGAAAAACATTTTTAAGGTACATGTATTGTCAATCTAACCGACACTATGACTGAGTCAAATTATTAAACACGTTTATCTTTTCGTAGATTCGGTGTTCTTAAAGATATATATTTATTTTCTTATTATTTTCTATCTTTATGCACGGAGATGTTAATATTTAACAACACTATTTAATAATAAAACGAGTTCTGTCGACGTAAACCGTCATATTAATTAATAGTAATGAACATATTTTAAACTGTTTAATGTGTCATTCATATTGAAGCTCAGTACCAAATTATTCTAGGTAAACCGTAATTTACACACAAAAAAATTATGCTAGTAATAAAGAAGTCGCTCCCAAGGAAACTGCGGAAGATTAAAGAATACTAGTATACCAGTAAAACGTTATCGCACACTGTCTAAGAATAACTAGATGATTACAATAAAACGTCGTTTGTTATCAGGTTATCAAAACATATGGGATATGTTTGATGAAACATAGGTACGAGCGAACATATTTCTACTAATTGTGCAATTGTTATATATGTTTTACGCAATATAAGAATAAGATATATTCTAGAATAGGCCTGGGCTGTTTTAATTCTTAAAACACACAGGACGAAATAAAATACATTCACAAATTGTCCGTAAGAATCCTATATTATAGACGTAATGTTAAATGAAACATAACAGTCTGCGTAATAATCGGATTTCCCTAAACGCTAAGGAAGATTCTAGAACTGTAGCTTATACTTAGAATGTGCAGGGCATATTTATTACGTGGATAAAAAGCCATTGCTATCATCTTGGAGTAATGGTAGTATGTTGGGTTTTTTTCTGACAAACAGTCGATAATGAGCTTAATAAAATGTACAGTAACTATTATTCACTGTGATTTTGTTTTTGGTTGCGTACAGTTATTAATTATGCTCTTCAATGGCTACATTTGCTATGAATTATATCATTGTTGTTTTTAATAATATTTTTGCAAACTGTAGATTTATGTCTGTTGTGTGCATGTTCAATACTAGCAAGGCCAAACTTGTTTATGTTAAATTGAATTAATACCTAGAGTGTCAGCCCCATTTATGTAACATTGTAACATTGTTCGACAAATAACAATTTAATCAAAGCAAAATATATAGCATTTTATCCAGTTTCACTACATTGTCGAACTTGAAGCCATGTATCATGTTTATGAGATTAGACATAGTTACCCTCCTTCTTATGCTCCAGAAAGTCTTTACTGTTAAAGTTTTTACTTCAAACTAATTAAGTAATCGTAAGAAATTAGTTAGTAATTTTTAATGATTTAAAATGGCGGAATGAGGCCTATTTATTCATCAAAAGTTACTTACTTACAAAAAGCCATATTAGGCCCCAAACAGCAATTTCCAAAAGCAATAACTTGGTGCACATGTAACTCATTTGCACACCCATGTATTTTGAGCACTTAAGTTGAGCCCCAAAAGTGGAAAACACCATAAGATTGAAGAAAGCGAAAAATAATCTCCAGTTGATTTGTTTACAAAATAATGAATTGTAAACACAAAATGCACAATTCATAATCTAAGAGAAGCAACTCTTGCAAAATCAGTATTTTGTCATTTTACTAAATGTTATTTTTGGCATACAGTTTCGACATTCTGTCCTCAGTTCTTGGTCATTTGTTAAAAAGATCCCAATTTATCCAGTCACTTCCGGCAAAATCTGCCAGTTATCGGATGCCGATTAAACTTAAATAACTAACCCGACAGAACGACGTTCAACCATGGTATATAATAAGTATATATATATATATATATATATATATATATATATATATATATATATCAAGAAGTACAAAGGAAAAAAAATAAGATAGCAGATGATAATCTAGAAATTACCTTGCATGTGCATTATCTATTTCTCGTTGCTGGTATACGAGTCAGTGTACAAGAACATTCGAAAATCATTATTATGTAATTAATATGTTATTTTCTCAATAAAAGTATACCGATCATGCTGATGTTGTTACAATTAATGATATCGTTTTTATTTTAATCATATACTAAGCACATATGATCAAATTTTTAAAGTGAATTGTTTGTTGTGTACTCCCATTTGTGATTGCATTGGCCAAAAATTTGCTAATGAAACCATTATTCTTCTTCTTCCGTATACAGGACAGGAATCCATCAGGATTTTGATGACATTTCAGTTGAAATGATACATCTCATGTCGAATTATATCGTGATACAACTAGCAAAATACTAGTATCTTTGTTGAAACCGAACGTTTTTGTAATTTAGATTATTTTTCGGGAAATTACGTACCATACAGAGATTTTGGCGGTTGTATTTTTATTACATCAATTCTAATTACGGATGCTTTAGTCAAAGTGATCACAAAAAAAGGAATTTAATTTATTAATTGAAAAAATGTTCTGATGTGCATATAAGTAAAATAGTAATATATTTAATGATCCAATTTTGTTTAGAGTCTATTATTTGACCATATCTAAATCAAAGTGGTCAAATATACAGTTGTCTAACCAGCCGCGTACTAGTTGTCAAAGTACAAAGCGAAATTGAGTAATGAAACACACCACTCTTTTTTATACTCTCGAAGTTCATATGAAATTGCTGATTGATTGTTAAAATAATGAAAAAAATATATTAACATATCGGACATGGAGGTTGGCATGCTTTCAACACAAACGGCTGAGTGGGAACGCTAAACAACAATTGCTAGCTTTGCATGAAAGTGACCAAGGCCAAATTACCATATACTTAGACGTGATGGTTCTGATTATTTATTATTACTAACGGTTTTAGAGCATTTCCTAGTGATTTGTGTTGAATTGTGGAAATATGGGATTAGAATTTAGAACAGATTTAGAAAACAATACAATCAATACAATACAATACAATATTTATTAACAATACAATACAGATATAATGTTTGTTAATTTTATACTTTGTTAAAAATGTCGGACAATAGCTATACATAGCTAATGTTTCGTTGATATACATGTATCCTACTTAAAATAAATATTGTATTGTAGAAAAGAAATACATGGCGATAAAAAATAGCAGACATGTAGTCTTCTTGCGTTCAATATAACTGTATCTGAATCTGTAACTGGTTTGTGGCTATTGTAACCCGTTATATTGTCTCTCTTCTTGGCGAAACAAATGAGAGCAGTCATCTGAACATGTCAGTATGTTTTATGTCTTCATTTGCATATAATGACAAGTTCCGATGTCACAACAATGCCTATATCACCGCAATTCACGTAAATACGTCATGGCTTGTCTTTAATTGTGAACATAACGTACATGAATTATGTATGTGTCACATACATACACTGTTTGTAATTAACGTCAACCAAAAGTTCTCCTCTCGCTCAGTATGCGAGGCATGCCGACATTTTGTTCCGAACCACGACCTGCCAAATGGAATAATTATACTTATTACATTGGATACCATTTGCATTACCACTTGTCAACCCGAATGGCAGTTGGTGTCTAGCGACGCCTTGCACTACAAAGTACGACAGAAAGTGTTAGACCGCTCTGCTATCGTAAAACACAACAACATTTGAATGAAAACATTAATATACTTACGAGTACATCACATCACACCAGCGCTGGGTTGTTATATGGATAACACAACTTATTCATTCATCCACCAGAAGAAAACGCCGATTCCATTTAATGGCGTGTTTCTTGACTTGTCATCGGCCATCCGCTAGTCACAAGAAACAAATGTATCTTAATAGGTAGACCAGTTTCTAGAGCACTTGATATCGTATAGATATAATTGTATATACAAAATGATATTAATTTATCTCTTATTGGGATTGAAAAACATTTATATAACGATGAAGTACAGACTATTGACATATTCAGTGTTTATTGCTTGATGCTTCAATCGAAGTTGGGGGCAGATGTCGAGTAGGTTAAAACAGATAATTATGTAGCACACACTGTCAGGTGACGTAATATGTTTATGTGTATACTATGTTACAAACGGATGCTTGGATACTCTACAAAATAGCTTAATATTATATCTTAAGTAAATATCCGGTGGTAAATTGATTCAAATATTTAGTATTCAGTAATGCAAAACACAGACAATTCAAAGCAATGCAGTAGCCATGGCAACTTCTAGTTACCAAGGGAAATTCAAAGACACAGAGCGTACCATCCGCCAGACACAGATACTTTACCCAAGCTTTTTCATCGTAAGCTGACCCCCACACACACCACGAATTACAAATTTATCAGCGGAGACTGGTTCCGAAACTTGTAAAACTTATCAAGGGAATTTCACTCCGGATCCATCGATACACGGGCATAGGAGAAGCACCAACTTTCCCTTTCGTTTGCTTTTGTTTAATTGCTGAGTGCCTAACAAGGGAATGGTTGACTAGTCTGTTTGGTATTTCATCTTTTCTCTCTACATGCATCCCTTATAAAACGATAATGCAGACATGTATAGTACTGAATGTTGCAGAGAGTTTGCCTAAAGTTGTAGTTTGCACAATGTGAAGTACACTCACGTACTGAATGTCTGGCGAGAGTGTTATGTTTTATTTAGTCTGTCAGTCGCACCAATCAATTTCGTTCCAGAAATACATTTGTAATTCTAACCAAGAATAGCATTATATTATAACTCGTACAGTACATACTGCTGGAATATGTTTTTATTAGATGGCAAGGAATCATATCCCATCTCTCATCAATTGACTGTACCTTTCCTCTCTTTACATGGAAGATGTTAACGTGAGGTTTTCTTGACAAATACAACATCAAATTGAAAACACCCAATAATCCAATGTACGGTCCTAAAAACGAATGTGTGAATATACAACGCAAATACAATGTGTATTACAACACTGTTTGATATTGCCTGCGTTTCCAACCCGTTTCAAACGACATGTAAATTATCATGTCCGACATTAGACCGTCGTACGTATTCAAGTGTCAATAGTTTTGTAGAGACAACACCTCGCATTCATCATAGTTATCAATAATACATTCTTCAACTGCAGTAAACTGACACCAGTTTACCATAATAGCTGCAGTAAATAAATAGGTACACATACTTTGTAATGTTTTACACCTATTTAATCTTACAAGGCACATAACGAAGAAGCTGTTCATATTGATACGAAACATTGCACTATGATACTAAGTGTACTTATCATCGGCACACACAAATTATACAATTATGCAAGTTTACTTTCAACGGCAGTATATCTGCAGTTCGGGTGTTGCTATGAACTGCTCTGTCTTCTGTATGTTGCGCGCATCTCCCCACAGCTTGGTCACAACGGATGTGACTGTTGGTCAATCGTCATGTCGTACATACTTTAGATTAGAGCAGATTGCAGTATACAGAATGGTGTTGACACATTTGCCCCGCATCCTGGCAGGACCCTGTCGTTTCATATGATTCCATAAAGCAATGTTCTGAACGTAGACAGAAGTTCAATACAAGTTCAAATGTGTACTCAATCATTTAAAAAATTCGTATTAATTCTCAACCCTTTCCCAGGAAAGATACATACACTGCATTCGTGGGCAATAGGTTCAACACAAGAATGATTCTCTGACAACACGTCTGTTAAATTGACAAAGCAGAATGTTGGTTGTCTAGACAACATATTGACTGAATTTTAATTTTAATTTATTCCCCAGTGTTCTTTTTTGAATACAAAATGTCAACTTTATGGATAGGCTTTGTACATAATGGTTGCGGAAGGCAATGCGTGTGAACCTACCTTTGATCTCAAATAAATTCGCGACGATTACTCTTCTCATGAATCAATCATTAATATCATTAGTGAGTAGTTGATAGAGAGCTAACTTAATATCAAACGAACGGGCTTGGTGCCAATACAAAATGTAAAAAGCATAAATGACAATAAAAAGGAGCTTGTTACATATACAAATGCCGATATAAAATATACAAGCTTATACCAAGAAGCGAAGCCCAACGCCCACCACTTCAGATCACTACAGGACCCTAGGCATATCCTGGCAAGACAATGTGACAAATACAGAGGTCCTGCACATAGCCCAGACAACAACCATCTACACAATGCTCAGCGAACGGTGCCTGTGCTGGCTCGGGCACGTACGGTGAATAGATACCGGGTACATTCAACAGTATATTATGTATGGGCAGCTTGAAAAAGACATACGAGCAACTGGTCGACCATGTATACGCTTTAAAGACACATGTAAGCGTGTTCTCCGGTTGCTCAAAACGATTTCCCAAGACGACCGTACAGAGAAAAGAGAAGATCAGAGGAAAAGACGCAAACGACAAAGATCCATTGGCAAGATGATTCTGCATATGTTTGTGTAGACTGCACTAAGGACTGCCACTCCCGCAAAGGACTGTTAAGGCATCGCAGTTGTTGTTTAACAACCACGGAGCGTAGATAGAGTCAGATGATGATGATGATGATGATGATGATGATGATGATGAAGCTTAATATAACATAAAAACAATCGGAAGATTCTGGTTGCAACTGACTTTTGGGAAAAGTGAGTTTTTCTGTTACATCAGCTACTGTTTTTTATCATGTGTTTGACATGGGCTTGCTGTTGATGCGGTTGACGACTTCAATATGGTAAACAGTGTTATCAGATGACCTCAAAGATGTTGTCAAACGTTGGTTAACTTACTTCTGCAGTACGTTATACAACCTCTAGACTATGTTCATGACATCGGATTCCGACTGACATACAGTAAGTTCGTTATTATGCTTAGAATTGGCTGGGGGATTGCTTGTACAATTCGGTCTCGAGCGACTTGGTCGACCATCACTAGTTTTCCTAAGCCTTAGTGATCACGCTATCACCAATGCACATGCCCCGGAACAAACAGTCATTCATGCAATGAAACCACACAAAACAATTGACGACTTTTACTATGTATTTGCTAAAAAATCGTCCGACACCTCCATACATGCAAATCATACCAAATTACGTGTAACATAGGTGAACTGTTTTATGGGAAAGGTTATCTGAGATAGATAAATAGGAAATAAAACCGTGAGAATAAAATAGCGTTTCAACAGTACATATATTTGAGAGTTATGTATTTAAAGGTATCTACATGTATTTACCTTTAAACGTTCAGCTGATAGTTGCTTACAATGTGCCTACCATTTGCTCAGCAAATTCACCCTCAACGTTTGTTCCAACACAAAAGACGGAATAAAATTTGATGCATAAAATCCTTGTTCGGCTTTCAACATTACCCATGTGACTATGATTATTATCAGGAATGAGATGTAGGAAGTGATATAACTTGTTCTGCAATACTGGTTGACCAAGTCAAGTCAATATCAATGGCATTTTGCCATAATTACTCGCTCCTCAAAGTACATATTACTATAACAAACACATATGTACAAACAATTTAATCAAGAATCCTACATGATTGACACATCAGTCAATCTATTTCGACATGACTTTGTATTAGAATCAAACGTATTGGATTTTACGCTACCAGCTCGATATAACAACAAACAGCAACAACACTGGAGCGTAAAGCACGCATTCTCAAAATTTGGGCCAATTGTCTGTCACAGCTACTTTAGTGTCCTTAATAACCTATATGCGCGTGCGAAAGTGCAATTGTTAGTTTTTAGCGTTAGGACTATATATTTCCTCAAAATGAAATATTATATTACATTGAAATTATGTTTTTTTACAACATTTGCATGCTTACAAGATACGACACCCTGCTCAAAATCGACTGCCACAAGCACAAAACATAAAATTTAAATGTTTCTTAAATTTGTTGTTCATAATTATGTATGCCTATAGGTTGGAAAATGCTCCAATATCTGGGCGAGAGTGACACGGACTTACATAGTTCTTATATTGGTGACAGTCCTCATGTCACTGATACGAGGTATTTTACGTGACACTGTTTTGTGGATGTGATTGCTAAGTAACGTTTTTCGGTAATTCATCAATTCAATAAACCAGACTGTTCACAAATATACATACGATTGATAAATACACATATTTTACAACAAAACACTTTTTATAATTCAGTTTATTTCATGTATAAACTAGTCAGGGTAATTCATGTTGTATTCTAACGTGACGCCCATAAATCGCATATTTATTGAGGAATAGTCATTTAGTCCTTGTTATATGTCTGAGGTCTGAAAAAAACTTTGGAATTTGAATAAAAAATTAAATTTAGGGTATGTTTAAAATTTATGGTATGTTTATTTTGAATGACCTATTATTTGCTTTTCAACAGAAATTTTTATTTATTGACATGTGAGTTATAACTTCAATTTATTCTTGAAAGAAAATGGTGCAACGTAATAAATATTCTAGAACTAAAGTCACACTGACTGTTTACCGTACGGTCAGCATGTTTTTATTCGTCACGTAAAATACAATTTAGTGTCACGTAAATTTTAAGTTCAAAATTTGAAATTTCTTATTAATGTACGCTTGATTTTTTGCATTCGATGACTTACAATGTTATTTTAGTTTTTGATATCTCTTAATGATTAGTATTTGCATAGTTTGCAGGTTAATCAAACTGAATATTTGACATTGGAAGTAAGACGAGTAAGGACGTACAATTTCCAGTTCATGTAGTTACATTAAATGAAATAGAGAAGATGAGAAGCAATGCTGCCTGTGACATGTTATATATAATGTTATATGCACTAGCATATTATCGTTCATTTATGACAAACTAATGCATATAATGACAGCAAATGTGTGTACAATCACGTCACGTAAAATACAAAATAATTCCAACGTTGTTTGAGCCAATACAGCAAAAAATTGTTGATGAGTTTCTCTTGAATGTTACGTGACGATTACTTCAGTACGAAAACACGCACTTTATATATGTGCGTAGCCAGATTATTTTAGATACTGTCCCAAATTAATAAGTAGTGCCATAGGTTATGACTTATGTTTTTGAATATAACACTGACATTTTTATGAATTTGTACTAAAAAGAGTAAACACTAAATTGAATGTAATAATGTACATACCGGTTTCATAAATATACTGGCAGTTTATTGTTTTCATGCAGTTGGTATGTGTAGATAAGTTGTAATTGAGTATTAGAAATAACCAAAGCATTACTGAACATCATTGTTGTGTTCATTAGGTTATGCAGTAATAACGTAAAATACACTGATGAAAACACATGCTTGTTTCAAACAACAACATTGAAAAATGTATGTGTTTATTGATGAGGGCATGTATGAAAAATGTTGCTAAAGATGTTCGACTTTCATGACAGATGGATGTTTGTAATGAACTTAAAGGTCAGATTATTCATAACTGTTCCATCCAGATTGGCCCAAAGTTTGAGAATGCGTGAAAAGCAGATATTCGTGCACATATAATTTTACAGGTATCATATTTTACAGACTCAATCACTTAAAACATACTTCTTGGGAATGTAGTATTTCGTCACGTGGTATTGCTACACTGGGAAAGAAGAAAACGTATTTCTACTGATTACACAATTGTTATAAAATGTATGGGGTTAATTCAGTCATTGTTATCACTAGCTATCAAATGTTACGTTCTTTACAAGAAGCAGAGTTGGATAATGAAGTTGATGATATAAAGGGTGTAAAGAAAGTTCGTTCCGATCACAAAGTAGGGCGTGTACTTATTTTTACCAAGCGAAATATTACGAAATTTGGAACGAAGGTAAATTAAGGAACTTTGGATTATGTTTGCTTGTATTCCGTTCTGATTGGCACCGTTTCAATGGAGTTAGAACGCGGAAGTAAGCTTATGTTGTTGTAACGTCGGCTGTCATTTTAAAGATGAGTCGACAAACAGAAATAGCTGCACAAATTTAACATAGCCATACTTAGGAAGTTTAGACATTCATATCGTTAAACAATAGGTTAAAGTTTTCGATTGATAAAAGAAGGGTACTCATATAATTGGAGCACAACTATGAATTTGCAGGTACATTGTTTCGATTTTGTCGAAAGTGACGTGACGTAAACATCATGTGAAATGACTGTGTAAAATATAACGGCAGAAAATTACAGGAACAACTTCTACGAACATCAAAGGGCATTGGTGAAGACATGCCTCATTTTTCAAGTACACAGTTACTAAATAACTTCAAAGGTAAAGAAACTTCCGAATAGACAGTAACACGTCATTTTGAAAAACAAACGTATATCCTTTCCGCTACCATAGCGTACTTATGCAGACTCGTCGAGATGGCCCTTTCGGCCTTCCGTAGTTTTCGACCTAAATGCCCAAATTCGGGAATTTTGCTGTCATGAGTACACAGGCATCCAAGACTACAGGATATTACGGGCCCAGGGTCGTGCACAGGTTTTTGGGCCCGCTAGACCCCTTTAAAGAGGGCTGTGAACGTAGATTTTACAAAACTGAAATTACTGGTCCTATCCGCCATTGCGGTACGATTCCCTGTTGAATTGCATTAACATTTAGCGCCAAAACGTTTTTATTTTTCTATAGCAGGAATATAAGGCTAGACAAAGGGGTCCGGAACAATGCCCTAAAGGGGCCAAAAAGTAGGCCTGTCAAGCTAAAAAAAAAGGGTAACTGTCACATCGTCATTTCCGGTGACCTTTAGTCGAAATATTGACATTTTTTTCTACTTTCAGTTTAGGGTAGGTGTGTAGCATCCGGATGTATCGAGTTTTTATCAGTGCTGCAAGTCAATAGTGTCTCAGGGACGGGGTATAGGGACCATATGAATTTCTCATAACCCCCCAAAAAATCGTGGTAGCGGAAAGGATATGGGAAAACAAAAGGCATTATTGACAAATCGAAAACTCTCTTATATAAGGTTAACTATTAGTTTAGTTTATTGCAAGTTTAAAACGTACCAAACGATACCGTGAGAGGATAACATAGGTAGTATTGCGAACTTGACGCGGCCACGACGTCATATACGTCTTCTTCGAAACAAGATAAATAAATTTATTCATTGCGTTTGAAAAAAATATTGACAGTCAACTCAGCTAAAACTGCTACTCATAATGATGTCATGATACCAGAAGAGTGAAAGCAAAATTTGGTGCAAATGTATGTTTGTTTGTGTATAAAAGCTTTTCAAAAACCGGAACTAACTTCCTTCACACCCTTGACCTGGCTTTTATAAATCATATCATTCTAACATATGGGACAGGGAAGGTAGCACTCAACAGAAACAACAGAATAAACGTTTTAATAGAACCGTGTAGTGTAGTGGGATCCTAATTGATCAGATTAACTTGAATTAAAAAAGGAAATTCATCCATATAGGCAAAATCTTACAGGGAATCAAAGTGTTTCAAAAATATTATGAATCAAGGAACAGATGTAGCATACCTTTGAAAATAGAAGTTTAGGCCCTTTAGTCGTTTAAAAAAATAACAATACAATCATTTAAAAGTGCATTTGCATATATATTATATAACTTATGCATTTCGCAGTATGGTAACAATCGCTTTATATTAAATACAGCGTATTGTCTTAATAAAAAGTATGCATAAAGTGTTGGTTTGCTAAATATTCTAATATCGTTCTCGTTTTACGTTAGTTCATAGCACTATATCGTTATGGGAAAAGGTATACCCTCACCGTACAAAGCGGCATTATTAGTCGAATACTTTAATCGTATGCTAGCTTATTAGATACGTTTGCGAATTACGAGCTTGTAATTGTGAAGCACAAAAAGAAATAAATACATTACCGTACCATAAACAGAGAAGTAATCACAACATAACGAGAAACGCTGCTGGTTTGTGACAGTGTCGGTCCGGAAATGAAATTCAGTTATAGCGTCATTGCCAGGCGAAACGGACGAGAGCCATCACACGAAAAAAACGACTATGTGATTTACTTATATAAATGTCAATTTTCATTGTTCCACAAATGCCTATAAATCGACACAATTCTCATTATCACGCTATGGTATGTTGGTAGCAAAGTATGTTAACATAATGTAAATGAATTATATATAATTATTTTTCGTATGCAAAGTATACACCTTACTTGCTTACAAGCGTTAACGCGTTTATTAATTATACGAAACACAATGACTCGTGCGTATATAGGCGTGTGACAGGGCATCCACTCATAAAACAACACTTCCTGGTCCCACATACAATAAACACGCATCGGCACTACAAGAATAGTATGTACAGGGTGTCCCAAAAAAACGGGGACCTAGGCTAAACATTCCAATTTGTTTCTGTTTAATTAATAACTCATTGTCAATATGACAAAACATTAAGGGATAAATACAGTTCAAAATACCAACATCATAATTGTGATTATTTAGTCCCAGTATTCAGAGTTATCTCCCTTGTTTTCAATCACGTGTTACAGTATATTAGCATACAGTGAACAGGGAATTTCAGCGTGTTCATAACAAGTTTTCATGTTGACCGCAAATTACATCTCATGTGTCCCATAGTCAAGGATAATGGATCTGCATACACTTGCTGATCACGTATGGCAAACAGATTCACTATAGGGTCCATCTCCGAGCAATATCTAGGCCAATTGCCCTAACGTATAAGGTCAAATGTCAGTACTTTTTTGCGAATATATAATAATTTTGCCGTTGATTTGTTGTAATAAGCGGTGGCAGCTTTCTTATAAATGCTGACACACTATATGACTCTGATATATATCGATGAACTTTTGTTTTGGATAAAAGTTCACATTATTACCTTTTGCTTTTTACTAAGCTTTCTTGTTGATTGTTCTTAATAATAATAAATGAATCTTTATATTTTGCTTCTTTGGTAATTGTTAATGAATATTTTGAAGGTTGTCTGCTTCCCTTTTATTTAGTAAACTTGCCACTTTCTCCCCTCTTTCATTACTTCATTGCACAGCTCTTCGATTTTCACAATATGTTCATCACCTCTGTGACTTTAAAACTTTGTTTTCTCAAAATGACCAATCTGACAACAATGTCTTATCTAATGATGCCATTTTCAAGACAAGTCAGCAAAACAAAACAGGAAATGATGCCGAATTGAAATGATGACGTATCTTCCTGTTTTAAAGCAAAACCAATTTACAAGGACTTTTTTTAGAATTAGAAATTACTTTTATACACTCTCACAAAACTACAGTCAAATTCATTTATAAATGAAAAAAGTTATAAAGGATTTTGGTAGGTCTCCGTTTTTTCTGGGACACCCTGTATAAGCTTAAACTAGACTCGATTAATCTGCGAAATTGTTAAAGACTTCGGGAAATCGCATTCCACTGCTCAAGGGCAGCATACGTTCAGTACCGTAAAGGCAAGGAAGGTAAAATAATAATGTTTGAACTGGTCACCTTTTATATAGTCAAACGTTAAGAATGCAAACAAAATTGATACATGTAAATGTTTGGCCACTTTTATTGGCGCTAATAAGGAACGTATGTACCTATCAACGCAACTGGGAAAGGAGATGGTTGATAGTAAAGTTCTTTAATGGAATAAGAGCAAGCAAGTTTGAATCAAAGGTATGGTATGTGTAAAGAGAAACATAACAAAGTTAATGTTCGTATTGTATGCAAACCCTCTGTGGTACGTCAGCCTTTTTCATCTTAAAGGTATTGTGAGTCAGATCTTAATTTACTCAGATGTGCTGCTGAATGCAACCCTTAAGCATCAGTTGATTGGTAGGAAAAAGAGAGTCATTTTCTTCTGAAATCCTCTTTATAAGGGCCGGTTGTTCTATATGCTTGAACATTGATAGTAGATGTGTCCGTTCAATCTAACAACGTAACACAATCTCAAAACAATACGTTGTCCTAGTTTTAGAGTACTGTAAATGCATTCACAATATTTGTACGTGCGAAATTACACCAATTTATATTCAATCCTGATTGCAAATCGATTTGGTAACAATGAAATGCAGGTTATTGACTTGTTTCCCTTCTATTTATTCAGTGTTTGTATTCAATTGCTTTATCACATTCAACGGTCGTGTAGGAGCTCATTATGTGTCGCAAACAGACGTCTGGTACGTTCCCACTGATATAATACGCAAACAAGAATAACAGTGACGTACTTAGACACTTGTAAGATTGACTGGATAAACTATGCCTGCATATCCTGTATTATAAAATTCAATTATATCATAATATAACCAAACAAAATTCTGGATGAAATTGTCCCGCTTCACACGAACGCTTGGCGTTTAATTTATAATAAATGAACTAAATCTAAAAGTGAATGAAAACAAAACAAGATAAAACTGACGTAATCACAACCAACTATCAAACAAAATCCTTTATAATAATTATGACTACATATGTACATTATAATAACTGTAGCAGACAGACGATCACAAGTCTTGTAAAAAGCAATCACATGATGATGTTGTCAGTTGTAGATGGCAGGAGGGCAAGTCAGTTTACTGGCTGCAATTATTTCCATAGCAAACTGCCTTATAGAATGGAAACATAGTGAACAATAATCATACAATAATGAGACACATTTATCGTAACGTTAGGAACTGATATATCATGAGTGATGTTACAGACGTTTGCCTGGAGTGTATTTATTACCCACAGTTTGAAGTGTATGCTCGTATGAAATATCTGACAATACCGGTATGTTTGTTTTAGTCTCTCAGATGTACCAATTAAGCTTCTGTCTGGAAATACAAACTCGTGTTATTAACACGTTTGGTAAATATTCGTGAACTGTTTCACCTGAATTAACAATGAATACGAGATATCTCCAAAAAGCAGGTTAATCAAGGTATCGTACAAGTAAACGTTTTTTTATATAATATCAAGTTTATGTAATTCCAAATTCCACAACACACATCTTATTTAACATCAGTATTACAACGATACTGACAACGACTATCGAGAGATCGACAAAGCTCCCCTATTATTCGAATAAATGAGCTAGTGCTTATACACTATACCAGTGACGAGGTCAGCATATATATTATGCATTTGACATTGATGTTACTTAATAAACAATACGATATTGAAAATGAAAGTATCTTCCTATTTCTAAATCAAAATAGTTTTATTTAAACTTGATGAAACATAATTATGTGATCCATGTATGGTATCAAGGCACAATGTACTCTCACAATTGTCATATCAGAGACACACTGTTGAAGTAACGCGGCTTCCGGAAATGAACTATATTATTAACAAAAATGAGGACATTATCAGGTTTATGCAATTCTATGTAAGATGTTCGTGTTTGCAGGCAATGGTTTAAATAAATTTTGAGACTAAAATGTGAAAACTATATATTTTACATGAATCTTATCACCTAAGGCGAACGTGCAAGTTTGTTCATATGGATTTTAATTTCCATTTACCCTCAAGTATTCTTATAGATATAAAGGCATGGCGAAGTGCATTGCAGTATGAATGTTTACAAGTGTGAGACAGAGTTACTTCATGTATACATTTAAGAGTGCAAAAAAGTGTAACAGTTACTGATAATCTTTGTTGGTGCACATATATATTCGCGACAGTGTGGAAAAGTATGGACATAGGGACAAGAGTTATGGCATAGGAGCAATTAATGTCCTGGTGACGGTACTGATATTGGTGTTGTTAATAATAATGATGAGAAATATACGAAGAATAAAAATACGTGAGAATGGGGCTGCAAAAAATCTTCAAACGTGATTAAAATACATTGACGCTCTACCAACAAAAACGTATTATACGCCTATTTACTTCTTCTTTGCACCCATTGTCTGCACTTCCAACCTTGTCATAGCAATAAGAAAGTACTTAGTTTTCTTGATGGCATCCTTCTTGCTTGCAGCTGCTCTTCTAGGGTGGCTAAATGTGGCAATATATTATACAAATCTTAATTTCATTTATATAATTATAATGATATATGTCTTTGTCATTCATTCGTATCAGTCAATATATTCAGCGATATACCGACTGAGTTGTAATTTCTAAATACAGCAGCCAGTCAATAAAATGCCCTAGCGCCCTCAATGGTTTGAACTTTGTGTTAACTACGTTTTTTCATTAGAAATCATACAGGTTTCGTAGCTAGCGTATATGCTTTGTTGTCTGAACACTTTGATGTTTCAGACAGCTTTAGTTGTTCGTATCTATTTACAAGTATGTACCATAAACAACAGAGGAGTAGAGATCCGTGGGTTAGGAAAATAGATTACGTTCGTCAGTAAGCCATGTTGTTACCTAAACATGTCTACGTCTGGGTGATAATGATAGATCGTTTGGAATGAAAAGCGCTCCTGTAGGTGCACCTTTATTGCGTTGGTACTAATAATAGCGCTTTAAGAGCGGCAATGAATGTTCCAGTTTACGTATTTCCCCATGTCAATTGCTTCAAACTTCGTCATCATACTTTGGAGGCGTAGGGATTAATCAATGTACGACACATGTCACAATATGTCGTAGGCGACTTTTTAAGTGCATTTTTGCGTTCGTTTAACAGGCCACCTACTGCACACTGTGAGTAGCATGTCGTTTATTACTTAACTGATGACAGTTTATCGTGTTAAAATGGAATAAATCCAGTGTAACGGTCGTAAAGATCTCACTGCATGTACAATCTATACTTCTTGCTTTGAAATGTCATTTGTCGATTCTTGTCGTTCAATGCTAGTGCCGTGTAGGATCTTTTGGAGCTGCAGTTTCATGTATGGTATAGTTTTGATTTGGGCATTGTTTTGTGTGATTGTGGCTTATTTCACTTCTGTTTTCTGTGCTCGGCTGCTTCAGTTGAGTGCTGCCTTCCCTGTTATAGTTTATATTATCTTTTTCATTGTTTGTGATAGAAATTGGATATGAGTTTGGTTAGTTATTTATCTATTTATTTATATGACTAAGAGTTAGATGCATCTCAAACACCATATACGCATGTATCCACTACAACATGTCATATTGCTCGTTATTGGCGTAAAAAGGTGATCTTAAATAAATGACCCATGTCAATGATTTATGTATAGTGTTAGGTTACAATGTGTTCTCACAATTGTCACATCGCTAAGCTATATGTTTCTAGATATGAACTATATTATTTAAATATTAAACTTATCTTGGCATTTCCCTCGGTCGTATAATTAATGACATAGAGTTTGCCTAGGCGGGCGATAGTGTCAATCTATAGTGAGGCAGTTTCGATGTCAAATAAATATTAAAATCAGAATTGGTAGTCAGATTCTTGGATATGAACGACAATAAGAATATTTATTGTACGGATTTTTATTTCCTTTACGCTGCTAGTGTTTTTATCGATCAAATATAAAAATGTCAAACTTGAAAATATGACGAACGTCTGACAGATTTGTATAACAATGCAATATAAATGTTACCGCAAACGGATGGTAATCTATGTAAGAACACATAAAAATTCGCGACAGAGTGTGAAATTCTCGTCATGAAAACATTGAACATTACATCAAGTTATCACTGTCTAGGTTGTCGTTTTGGTTGTGACAGGAAATGTTAAAGGAATCGCTTTCTCCGTCGATGTAAAATGCATAGGTTTGGGGGATATTATATTTTTCACACATCTAATAATCTTCCTGGGTCAAATGTAAAATGTTCACAGCAGCTAACCATGAAAGCAAAGCCTCGTATACCAAAATAAAAAAGTGCTGTTATCCCTGTCCGACTTTCTATAATTCTTTTGACAATGATTTGTAGAAAAGTTGTTTTGGCCTAATGCCATTGTTTACTTTATAACCCAACGTCCGTTAGCAATATGGAGAATGTTTACGTCATGACTTCATTGACGTTGATATATGGTCGACATAATATACCGTCATATAACACTTCTTACGTGTACACTACGGATTAAACGTTAGACAAGCAAACATGCATGATACAGAAAATGTAATCCGATTTGTTGGCTTCCACTGCACGATTTAGCCAGCAGTTCTGACAGTACGAGTATATTGATATATATGATTAAACTTTTAAAAGAATATATGTTGAATGGTTGTCCAAACGTCCTTTTATTTCTGACCCCTTCTCTAACACGAAAACTCTGTCACAGTTTAAATAAGGCGACAGTAAGCTGTATTGTTTCATAACATTCTTCAACTAGTTTTCAATTTGGCAAGTTATTTTGCAACTTAACATGCGTAGTGTAAACCAGTGTTATGCCTTATTTCTAAAGTATAATTGTTATAACATTAAATATATCTTTTAGTGAACATGTATGTAATACTATATATATGTATGTATTTTACGCCTCGTGTCGTATTTGCACTAAATGTTAATCCTCATATTTACATATTGTGTACTATGTATATTGCATGTATTGAGAGTAATAAAGATATGTTATGTTATGTTAATCCATGGCGTTGATATACTGTTCGTTATTTCTTGATAGACGTTTAGCGTAGAGTACTATCCGGAACATCTTATATACATCAATTAGTGTTGGACAGTCGTTAATCAAATTCAAATATCTTTAGTTAAATAACTATTTTGTAACAAACGTATCGATTGACCAATTTCAACACTCGTCATTTCATAAAACAAGTATCTTTATTAAAGATATCACATCAATTCAATTCCCTCAATGAATATTAAATAGCCTTTGTCAATGTATGACCGTATTATAATTTACAAATAACACTTTTAGATCTTTTGGGTTATGTTTCACACATTTATTATGCAAAAGTGATGAATTATATTGCTTACTGAACACACTTCAGAGACATCACATTGTTTTAGTCTTGAATCGCATCAGTAAATGTTAAGACACGTTTAGTTTTGCTTCGTTAAGGATCTATGAAGTTATGATATTGTGAGAGTAACGTTATTCGATTTATTTTATGTGTAGAGAAAATCCTTTGTAACAAATTATTGATTGTTGAATAAGGCTTTATAACTGGAATTTAACAGAAAGTAGTGGACTCCACCAATTTGTCACTTAATCATTTTGTAACAGTAGAGTATTCGTGTTAATCATTTAAACAATCCTTCTCACGATGTTTGTTTTTTTACTTTTTACTGCATGGAACTATTTGCAGAGTTAGTTTCCTCTTTTAATTGCTACATGTACCAGGTGATATTTGTTTATAGTTGCTCTTGAACATGGATTTGTATTGTATATACGTTCAGGATTAGAATGTTAAATGTTGAAATATGCTTAAAGATATTATTTAACTATATTCCCCGGGGTTATCTAAAATTGCTTTCGTATGTGTGGACAATAATTTCATAGCTAGGAAAAATGTCAAACGTACTTTATTGATACGTTCGCGGCGTAAAAGGTCTATTTCCAGAATATGTTGTTCATTTTACCCTAGATGATGATTTGCTATGAAAGAGCCAATGTAGCTCATAGTGAATGATAATCTATATTTGAGCTCACGTACGTGCGACAGTGTGGGGAAATTATTGTGATGAAACACAAAAGATCCAGGCATTATTTTCCAAGCAGTATTTGAGTATGATACGTACCTAGGGTGACAGAACTGGTTTCTCAGCCAGTTGTTCATTTCAAAAGATATCAATGATATCATATCATGGAATTGATAACGAGGTTTGAAAGATTCGGAGTACAAAGCTTACATTAACGCCGATGTTTTGTTATGGACGTTTATTGTCTTAATGTTAAGGCACTCAATGTATCATAATGATAGTTAGAACACTAAAATCTGTACCCGTAATACAGTATCGTCATTATTTCGAAACTATAGATCTTTATGATGTATAACCTTACAAATTGTATAATCCAATCACACATATATGTTAGCAAGTGAATACACGACTACCATATCTCATTGGCTTATCTGCGTGCGAGTGATAAAGAAATAAAGCCGTCAGAAATACGTAAATGTAGCGATAATATCTGTGTTGTGATATATGAAACAGGATCATCATGTATATTGTTAATATTTATTGTACGTCATATCACCTCCGTCACATTTTGTTTATCAACTTTAAGTAATTACATGTGACAGAACGACCACCGACAAGGCAGGGAGTCAGGGACTCGTTGTACGACCATGTTTTATACCGGTACTACTAATGATGTAATACAAAAGTCCCTTATTTGCCGTGCAAGTTTAATTAACGAATCGCCATCGTCTTTCATACTTTCATCTGTAATGGGGTGCCGGGGTGAATGTGAAACAATATACTTAAAATTTGGGAAAAAAGTGGACACGTGTACTAAATGAAAATTAGAATAATATACTGGCCATGTAATAAAACTATTAAATATAGTATTATGTTGTTCTGTGATAAATCTAAACAATGGTGTAGTGAAACCGGTGCGTTTTTTATTTACCATTTATCTAAACGTACTACATTTTTGTCCTGCATGAAGTGATTTTAAAAACATCATAATTGAATTAACATACGTGATTTACATTGAATTGTACGAAATCGCATTACCGACTAACAGCTATCGTTTTATTTTCGTCGTTAATGGTTGTTCTCAGGCGTCTTGGTTTCGAAATATCGCAATAGTTCTCTTAAAACACTTCATAAATCTTCGCAAATATATATTTCATTGTATTTTTCAGCGGTGCCTGTATAATTATTGGAAATGTACTATAAGTTGCTATTTTTGTCTCACATTTCTGGTGTACTAATGATGAGAAATATCTCTTTATGACCGGTATGGGTGCCAACACTCATCAGTAATTGAATAGTTGCTCGTGTCAAATTGTTCGACAGTCACGTTTCCCCGTTATACACTAGGGATCTGTTTATCGGGTTTGTTTTGTCTTAAATGTCCAACATTTATTTATTAATCGCGTTTGAATATGGTTTATTATAGCTAAAGTGATCAAGAAATACTGAACACATTCAGACGACTGATATGTAAACGCTCGGTTTGAAAATAATTGTTGAACTATTGGCTAAGTTTCAGCAGACTGATCTAATTAATCAAACGCCAACCAAACTCTTATCTTTCGAATAATATAGAATATTATAGTGAACACCACAGAGTGCCCTATGGTATTTCATGAACTAGCTATTTAGCCATAGTAATGTATATGGACCAAAGCGAAGCTGGGTTAATACATATAATTTCACTGAGCCTGAAGTAACCTGAAAAATTGCTTATATTATACCGCACATTCAATTTTGATGAATGTTTTTTTCTAAATGAAAATAGTTAGCTACTGTATGTTCATGATAAGAGATTACACTTATATTCAGGTAAGTAACCACTAACTACATACGCGGTCCAAATTGTGATACACTCAATGAGTCCTGGCAGAAACATTGGATTTACTGGAAATAATGGTATGGATTGCCAAGTCTACTTTGAAGTCATGAAATTGAGTTTAAAGTGATGGTGCATATGTATGTGATGTAGTTAAACTATTTAATCTTAAATTTTGACATTTTTACCTAAATCTGAAAGTGAAAGTAGAGTAAAATAAATAAAAAAATATACAATATTTATATAGCGCCCTTTTCATGCGAACGCACGTTCAAAGGCACTTTACATTATTTTTTTGTTGCAGCCACAAGGGCGCAGGTCAATCCTCTACCGGTGCAGAAACAATATACAACATGATCTGACCAGAGGGACAGACTGAGAAAGGCCTGAAGGGAAAGAGAGACGTTAGATACAGGCATGTCTGGCGCTGCAGAAGTGCGCCTAGCTCTTATTTAGAATAGACAGTCTGGTTCTTTAATGTGCCCGGTGTATAGCACCGATACACAGCTTCCTGGCACTTCCAGATTATTTGCAGACCACACGGCCAGATATAGCGGGAAATACTATAAATATTTCAGAAATGTCAGGTTCCGATGCCAGGGATTGAACCCACGACCTCTAGATTGACAGCCCAGTGCGTTAGCACTGAGCTAACTCCGCTTATTTAGAGTAGGGGTAAACCGGTCTAAGATCAATCCGCGCGATAGCTTAAATATGTTCTCTATCTTTGATGAGCAAAATCTTCCTTAGAAGATACATGACCCGCTTTCTTTATTGTATTATTTTGAAGCTTAAATCTACTTCTTTAAGATGATATATGTGTGCCAGGTGGCCATAGACTAAAACTTGTTGAAATTTGAAGCCGGTCATTGGCACTTTACATTGAGTTAAAGAACAAATCTATTTGATGGTTCATAACCTTAACTAACCTCCTACGTGCATCGTGTGATTGTCGCTAGCGGTTGTGCAATTGTCTCATAGCAGTCATACGATAATGAATGTGGATTATAATACATTCTTCAACTGCTGTAAACAGACACCAGTTTACCATACTAGCTGCAGTAAATAAATACAGGTTCACATACTTTGTCATGTTTTACACATATATAAAATATCAATCTTACAATGCACATAACGAAGAAGCTGCTCATATTGATACGATATATTAGACCATGATACTAAGTGTACTCGCATTCGGCACCCATTACTTATACAAGTACACCTTCTACGTCAGTGTACATCTGTAATTCGGTAGTGACGATGCACTGCTCTTCTGTCTTCTGTATGTGTCTGTTGGTCAAACGTCATGTCAAACATCCTACAAATTGGAGCAGATTGCAGTATAAAGAATGGTGTTAGCACATTTACCCCGCAGTTTGGCAAGACCCAGTCGTTTCATATGATCCCATAAATCAATGTTTTGCACGTAGACGGAAGTTCAATACAAGTTCAAATGGGTACTTAACCATTTAAAAACTTCTTAATAAGTATCAACCATTTCCCTTTATTCGTGGGCAACAGGTTCAATCCGTTTCAAGAATGATTCTCTGACAACGCGTCTGTTAAATTGACATAGCAGAATGTGTTGGTTGTCTAGACGACACTACTTAGACATATTAATATGACTGAATTGTAATTTCAATTTATTCCCAGTGTTCTTCTTTAAATACAAAATGTCAACTTGATGAAAAGGCTTTCTTCATAAAGGTTGTGGAATGCAATTCGCGACGATTACTCTTCTCATGAATCAAATACTAACTTTAGGTATCCAGTCATTAATGTAATAAATGAGTAGTTGATAGAGTGCTAACTTAATATTAAACGAATGGGCTGGGTAATACCATAATTACTCGCTCCTCAAAGTACATAAATTATCAATAAAATAAACAAATACGTGGGGTGATCCACAAGTAATGTCACTGATGCTATTAAATTGTCCACAATTTAAGAAACACACCAAATTGTACACAAAGTTATATGGATCTATTTTAGATATGAGAGGAAAATGCTCTGAACAGCTATTGGGATATTAGCATATACATGATGCATACCAACGGACATCGCCGCAAGCCAGACGTCAACGACGTCATAATGACGTTACATTCGTGGCACTAACTCTTCCTGAACATTTCATTCCATGTATCCTTCTTAGACTCCTGAATTCATGCAGCCATTTAATATATGTGTCCTTTAATAGTGTTCAACCCAGCCGATATTCGCTATCGTCATGTTAAAATTATTTCTCAGTGTATTTTGGATAGTCCCACAAGTAAAATCTTACTCTATACACAATGGTCGCATTATTGAAACGTCGAACTGCATTTACGGCGTCAGAAACAAACTTGGTGTTCTTATCAGAGCTACCACATACCAGTCTTCCGGCCATCCGTTGACAATGATTCTTTCAAGGCCATCCTTTAAAAGCTTATACTACATGTACATGTATACGCGCCTATGTCGTCGCCGTGTTTATCATAAGGTTTATAAGCTTACTTTATAGCTTGTAGAAAAAAATGCATTCATGAGCGCAGCGTCTTTTTGGCACAAATCTGCATAGTTTTCGCTTAGAAATCAGTTTGTTGATCGTTTATTGCGAGTTTCATAATTGAGTTATATCGCTTAAATTTCGACAGTAGACAGCAGACGGTTTAAGGTCACGTCCGATAATTATCGTCTGATTTGGCGGTTTTTTTATTTTATCATAATGTATGAAAGAAAATTAATATGATTATGAAAAACGTACGTTATTTTTATGTGCGGCGACATGACGTCATTGATATCTTTTGAATGTTTATATAATTCAATTATGAAAATCAAATACCGCAGCACGTTTCATGTTAATCCAAAATGAATTACTGCACATTTTGATATCGTTTTCTAAACCTATGCCCATAAAAAAGCACACAATGGGAGCAGTGACATCACTTTTGGATCTACCTACGTATATACGAACAATTTAATCACGAATCCCACATGATTGACACATATGTCAATCTCATTCTGCATGACTTTGCATTAGAACCAAACGTAATGGACTTTACGCTATGACAACAAATGGCAGCAACACTGGAGCGTAAAAGCAGATATTCGTGTACATATCGTTCACACAGGTACATTATTTTACAAACTAATTCGCTAAAAACATACTGCGGTGTCGTAATGGGTAGTTCAACTGTATAAACATATACGAAATTGTTTACCAGAAACTAATTTATTAATAACAGTGTGTTTTTATATTTGATATTAATGGGCTCCAGGTAAATAAAATACGTTCAATTTTTACCGCACTATTTTCAAGATAAATAGCTCACCATAATCATGCGTCGTACAATGTATTATCGTGCTTACACTTCATAGTCGTATACTTGTATGAAACCCAGGAAATAAGCAAACGTATTTCTACTGATTACACAATTGTTATAAAAAAAATTTGGGGTTAATTTAGTCATTGTTATCACTAGCTATCAAATGTTACGTTCTTTACAAGAAGCAGAGTACGATAATAAAGTTGATGATCTAAAGGGTACTAGATTTAGGAATTGTGAATTATGTTGATTGAATTCCGTTCTGATGGGCACCGTTTCCATGGAGTTATAGGACGCGGAAGTAAGCTTACGTTAAAATAACGTCGACTGTCATTTTAAAGATGAGTCGACAACCAGAAACAGCTGCAATATGAAACATAGACATACAATTAAATAAAGTTTAAAACGTACCAAACGATACCATGAGATAATAAAATAGGTAGTATTGCGAACTTGACCCGGCCACGACGTCGTGTACGTCATCTTCGAAACAAGATAAATAAATGTATTCATTGCGTTTGAAAAAATATTGACAGTCACCTCAGCTAAAACTGCAAGTGTATCTGTTTGTTTTGAAACGGTTGATAGTAAAGTTCTTTATTGGAATAAGACCATGCAAGTTTAAATCAAAGTTATCGTATGTGTAAAGAAAAACATTACAAAGGTAATGTTCGTATTGTATACAAACCCTCTGTGGTACGTCAGCCTTTTTCATCTTCAAAGATGTGTGAGTAAGACTTCAATTTACTCAGATGTGCTTCTTAATGCAATCCTTAAGCATCGGTTCATCGGTCGGAAAAAGAGAGTCATTTTCATCTGAAGTCCTCTTTATAAAGGCCGGTTGCTTTATATGATTGAGAACTGATGGCAGATTTGTCCGTTTACTCCGTGTCATTTTCATCTAAAGTCCTCTTTATAAGGGCCGGTTGTTTTACATACTTAAGAATTGACGGTAATCACACCATAACGAGAAACGCTATCGTTTCGGAAATGAAATCCAGTTATAGCGTCATTGCAAGGCAAAACGGACGAGAGCCATCACACGGAAAAACGTCATTTGCATATAAATGGCAATTTTCATTGTTCCACAAATGGCTATATATCGACACAATTGGCATTATCACGCTATGGTAAGTTGGTAGCAAAGTATGTTAACATAATGTAAATGATAAATATATATATGGTCGTATACAAAGAATACATCTAACTTGTCTACAAGCGTAAACGCGTTTATTTGATGATACGAAACACAATGTCTCGTGTGGATAGGCGTGTAACAGAACATCCGCTCATAAAACAACATTTCCTGGTCCCACAAACAATAAACAAGCATCGGCACTACAAGAATAATATGTACGAGGGTTGTTCAAATTGGAATGCAACTAAGCCCATAAAAATGATCCTTGATAGATTTTAATGAAACAAGTATTTGATCCCCTTGCCGTATTCATCTCCGCTGTGTATGCGAAGTTTTATTCAGTTTTTCCTTTTTTAAATTGCGATTTTGTTATCATTTCTGTGTACACTCTGCATATACTAGACATTAGCCAAACCAAGATCTTAAAGTAACTGATATTTTTTCGGCAATGTAATTTAAGAGTCGTTTGAAACAAATAAATATCACAAGGGACAATGCTTGACAAATAAGGATGGTCGGAAAGAACTAGAACCTTTCACGCTTCTCAGAAAGTCGCGTTTATGGCTGCTGCAGGTGGAGGCCAATTTCTCTGCAGTAGCATGTCATCCTTCAAATATGTGGCTTAGTAGCGATTTTCGGATTATTTCTTCAATTTCTGAAGAAATTTACCTTTGTTAAGCCTGACATTTACCCATTGTCCATTTTATACATCAAATGTAATGGTAAAAACTTGGTTTATATGGCAAAAGGTGTACATTTCCACTGGCGTCCATGGTGCGTTTTGCAATGCATACTTTTGTTCTGTCTTTGCTTGTCCATATTTGTTTATTTATTTGTCGCATAGGTGATAAAATGAACCTGTGTCTCGTTGGTGGTCCTTACTTTTGCAAACGGTCTACTTTTTTGTCTAGAAACTAGTTTAATCTATTTTTTGGACAGTTAACAAGGGCATATGTGCTGGCGTCTCAAAGCAGATAGGAGTACCCAGACTATATTTATCGTCCTAATTTTTGTAATATGTTCCATAATTGTATGAAAAGCTCCTAATGATGTGCCAACACATTGAGCTACTTGCCTAATTGTAAATACTCCACCAGTTTCCAAAAAATATTTGATTTTCCCAACCCTTTTCTAGTATGTTGAGGTATTTGGATGGCGTCTATGAGGTTCATTTCCAAATACAATTACAACCCTTTAAAATTTCTTAAACTATCAAATAGTTGATGAATAAGACATTAAATGCCATCATTTCATCATACACGTTATTTTAGATATTGTATTTGCTCCCGCATTAAAAAAACAACGATTCTTAAATGGGACCGAATTTTGTCACAAAAGAGCAATATTTTTCCAATATATTTTAGCATTAGTATACACGAGTAGACAGTGTTAAATGAGGCATTGTTACAGCTACACTGAACGGATTTTAAAATGTGAGGTATCAATGTAAAGCTAATACAATGATCTTTAATATAAAGCTTACTATTTTTGAAAATGCATTGATACGAGAAAGATATTGCAATATTTGCATTCCAATTTGAACAACCCTCGTATAAGCTTTATTTTTTAGGATTTCCGACAGCTAAAACTAGGCATTATAGTCGTTTTGCTGTGGAAACTAGGTCATTCAGCTAGTAATAATGTTTTATACTTTTCGATAGCTTGGACTTGGGCAGATCTTTGCTTGTTTAGTTGGGCATTGTGCCTTGTATATGTTTTATGTTCCTCTGCTCGGTTGGTTCAGTTGAGCATTGTGCTTTACATGTTTTTATTGTTTTCTGTGCTCGGCTGGTTAAGTTGAGTGCTGCCTTCCCTGTCTGACTTAATATAATATTTTAAACTAGACTCGATTAAACTGCGAAATTGTTAAAGCATTCGGGAAATCACATTCCACTGCTCAAGGACAGTATACGTTCATAACCGTAAATGTAAAGAAGGTAAATAAGTAAAGTTTGGACTGGTCACTTTCAATATAGTCTAACGTTAAGAATGCAAACAAAATTGTTACTTGTAACTGTTTGGCCACTTTCTATCGGCGTTAATAAGGACCGCGTGAACCTATCCACGATACTGGGAAAGGAAACAGTTGATAGTAAAGTTCTTTAATAGAATAAGTGCATGCAAGTTTGCATCAAAGTTATGATATGTGTAAAGAAAAACATTATAAAGTTAGTGTTCGTAAATGTATACAAACCCTCTGTAGTACGTAAACATTTTTCAACCTAAAAGAAGCGTGAGTCAGATTTCAATTTACTCAGATGCGCTACTGAATGCAATCCTTAAGGAGGTTCGAGCTGCCTTGTGCGCATGCGCGAAATTTCAAAATCGTATTAGATGAGATCAAACATGATATTTAGTTCCAATGATCGCATATTAATGCTAATTAATGAAAATAAACATAATATTAGTTTAAAAAATAGATATCTTTTAACTTTTTATTTTTTGCATGTATAAAAAGTGGGTGGGGAACGGCACAATTGTAAAGAATATGGGTGTACAATAAGTCACTGCAATTGTTCAAATGCATGTGTTTATATAAATATTTAGTGCATGATTTAGTAATATGAAGTAGCTCAACTTTGAAATATTTTTCATAAAATTTCATTTCATTCTAATATGCAAATTATGTTAATTTATGCAAATTTATTCAAAATTAGTACTTTTTGGTGAATAGCTCCTTAAAAAGGCTTGTGACCCCTTTTTTTATTTAACTTAACTGATGTTCGATGTGATTCTCAACTTTTATCAAATTTTAAATATTTTTAGATATTATTTGACGTTCATTTGTAAATCACACTTTTTGGGAAGTGGGTGGGGTAACTATTTATCATGTACAAATTCTACATGATAAATAGTTACCCCACCCACTTCCCAAAAAGTGTGATTTACAAATATGTACGATCATCTATACATTGAGGTTCTTCATCTGTGAAAGTTTGAAGAAATTCCACCCAGTAGTTTATGAGGAGTTGAACACACAAGATTTGTGTTACGTACGGACAGACGTACGGACAGACGTACCGACGGACGGACAACACCAATGCTATATGCCCTCCACTTATATATAAGTGTGTGGGCACAACAATACATGTACGTTGTCCTGGAGTACTATAAATACTTTCACTACATTTGTACACGTACTTGCGAAATGACATCATTTATATTCCATCCTTATTGCAAATCGATTTGGTAATAATGAAATCAAGGTTATTGACATGGTTCCTTATTGATTCAGTGTTTGTATTCAATTGCTTTATCACATTCAACGGTCCTGTAGGATCTCATTATGTGTCGCAAACAGACGTCTGGTACGTTCCCACTGATATAATACCTTTGTGTTTCGCAAACAAGAATAATAGTGACGTATTTAGGCGCTTGTAAGATTGACTGGATAAATTATGCTTGCATATCCTGGATTACAAAGTTCATTTATATCATCATATAACCAAACAACATGTTGGATGAAATTGTCCAGCATCAAATGAACGATTGGGGTTTAATTACTAACAAATGAACTAAACTAAAAACTGGATAAAAAAAAACAAGATAAAACTAACGTTATCACAACAACCTATCAAACACTATCATTTATAATAATCATGACTAAATTTGTAGGTTATTATAACTGTAGCAGACAGACAATAACAAGTCGTGTGAAAAAGCAAGGACATGATGATGTTGTCAGTTGTAGATGGTCGGACGTCAAGTCAGTTTACTGGCTGCAATTAATTTCATAGCAAACTTATAGGATGGAAACACAGTGAACAATAATCATACAATAATGAACCACACTTATTGTAACGTTACGAACTGATATAGCATGTGACATGTTACAGAGGTTTGCCTGGAGTGTATTTATTACACACAGTTTGAAGTGTACTCTCGTATGAAATATCTGGCAAGACCGGTATGTTTGTTTTAGTCTGTCAGATGAACCAATTAAGCTTCTGTCTGGAAATACAAACTCTTGTTATTAACACGTTTTGTAAATATTTGTGAAATGTTTTACTTGAATTAACATTAAATACGAGATATCTCCAAAATGCTGTTTAATCAATGTAGAGTGGCTGAGGTATCGTACGATTAAACAGTGTTTATATAATATCAAGTTTATGTAATATCAAATTCCACAGCACACATCTTAATTAACATCAGTATTACAACGACACTGACAACGACTATCGAGGGATCGACTAAGCTCCCCTATTATTCGAATAACGGAGCTAGTGCTTATGAACTATACATGTATACCAGTTACGAGGTCAGCATATATGCATTTAACGTTGATGTTACTTGATCAACAATACAATATTCAAAATGAAAGTATCTCCCTATTTCTAAATCAGTCAACACATTTTTATTTAAACTTGATGACACATGTGATATGATATCAAGGCACAATGTACTCTAAGTTGTCATATCAGTGACACACCGTTGAAGTAACCTCACTTTCCGAAATGAACTCTATTATTCAAATAAAATTCCATGAGGACATTTCCTGGTTTATGCAATTCTATTCATGATGTTCGTGTTTGCGGGCAATGATTTAAATCAATTTTGAGACTGAAATGTGAAAACTATTTTTTTACATGATTCTTATCACCAAAGGCACGTGGATTTTAATTTCCATTTACCCTCAAATATTTTTACCGATATAATGGCAAGTTGAAGTGCATTGCAGTATAAATGTTAACATGATTGTGTTAGACAGAGTTACCTTATGTATAATTAAGAGCGCAACAAAAGTGTAACAGGTGCTGGTAATCTTTGTTAGTGCACGTATATATTCGCGACAGTGTGGAAAAGTATGGACATAAAAAGCAAGAGTTACGGCATAGCAGCAATTAATGTCCTGGTGAGGGTACTGATATTGGTGTTGTTAATAATAATGATGAGAAATATACGAAGAATAAAAATACGTGAGAATGGGGCTGCAAAAACTCTTCACAGTCACGTGATTACATGTAAAATACATTGACGCTCTACCAACAAAAACGTATTATACGCCTATTTACTTCTTCTTTGCACCCATTGTCTGCACTTCCAACCTTGTCATAGCAATAAGGAAGTACTTAGTTTTCTTAATGGCATCCTACTTGCTTGCAGCTTCTTTTTTAGGGTGGTTAAATGTGGCAATATATTATACCAACCTCAATTTCATTGATATAATTATAATTATATATGTCGTTGTCATTCATTCGTATCAGTCAATATATTCAGCGATATACCGACTTAGTAGAGCAGCCAGTCCATCTAATGCCCTAGGGCCCTTAATGGTTTGAATTTTTTTTAACTATGTTTTCCATAGTAGTCAAACAGGTTGCGCAGCTAGCGTGCATGCTATGTTTACAGAACACTTTGATATTTCAGACAGCTTCTGTTGTTCGTATCTATTTACAAGTATGTACCATCAACAACAGAGTAGAGATGCGTGGGTTGGGAAAATAGAATGCGTTTGTCAGTAAGCCATGTTGTTACTAAAAAATAACACCGTCTGGGTGATAATGATAGATCGTTTGGAATGGTAGGTGTATCTTTACTGTGGTGGTACTAATAATAGCGCGTTAAGCGCGACAATGAATGTGCCAATTTACGTATTTCCTCATATCAAGGCGTAGGTATTAATAAATGTACGACACATTTCACAATCAGTCGTAGCCGACTTTTTAAGCGCAACTTTGCGTTCGTTTAACAGGACGCCTACTGCACACTGTGTGTAGCATGACGTTTATTACTTAATTGATGACAGTTTATCGTGTTAAAATGAAATAAATCCAGTGTAATGGTTGTATATGTATAGATCTCACTGCATGTACAATCAATACCACTAGCTCTGAAAGGTCATTTGTCGTTCAATGTTAATGCCGTGTAGGATCTTTTAGTGTTGCAGTTTCATATCTGGTTTAGTTGTGACTTGGGCATTGTTATGTCTGATTGTCGCTTATTTCACTTTTGTTTTCTGTGCTCGGCTGTTTAAGTTGAGTGCTGCCTTCCCAATTAGTTTAGGTTATGTTTTTTAATTGTATGGGATTGAAATTGGATGTGAGTTTGTTTGTTTCTTTATCTATATGACTAAGAGTTAGATGCATCACAAACACCATATACGCATATATCCACTATAACGTGTCCTATTTCTCATTATTTATGTAAAAAAGAGATCTTAAATAAATGACCAATGTCAATGATGTATGCATGGTGTTAGGTTACAATTTGTTTTCACAATTGTCACATCGCTGCGCTATATTATGTTTCTAGAGATGAACTATATTATTTCAATATCAAACGTATCTTGGCATTTCCCTCGATTGTATAATTATGGAAAGTGAGTTCGCATAGGCGGGCGATAGTTTCAATCTAACGACAATAAGAATATTTATTGTACGGATTTTTATTTCCTTTTACACTGCAAGTGTTCTTATCGATAAAATATAAAAATGTCAAACTTGAAATTATGACGATCGTCTGACAGATTTGCAATAACAGGGCAATATAAATGTAACCGCTAACGGATGGTAATCTATGTAAGAACACATAAATATTCGTGACAGTGTGTGAAATTCTCGTCATAAAATAGAATCGAACATAGCATCAAGTCATCACTGTCTATGTTGTCGTTGGTTGTGACAGGTAACTTTAAAGGAACTGTTTTCTCCGTCGATGTAACACGTATAGGTTTGGATGACATTTTATTGTACACAAAGTGTGGAGATGGTATTCGTTGTATCTAATAACCTTCCTGGGTAAACGTAAAATGTACACAAAAGCTTATCATGAAATCAAAGCTTCGTATACCAAAATAAAAAAGTGCAGCCTTTCCTGCCCAACTTTCTATAATCCTTTTGACAATGATTTGTAGAAAAGTTGTTTGGGCCTAATGCCATTGTTCGCCTTATACAGCAACGTCCGTTCCCAATATGGAACATGTTTTCGTCATGATTTCATTGACGTTGATATATGTTCGACATAATATTACGTCATATAACGAATATCACATGTATACTACGGATTGCTCGTAAGACAAGCAAACATGCATGGTATGGAAAATTGAATCCGACTTTGGCCTGCATTTTTGAGAGTGTATTGCTATGTATATAATAAACTTTGAAAATAATATTTGTTGAATGGTTGTCCAGAATGATACGAACGTCCGTTTATTTCTGACCGACCCTTCTCTGGCACGAACACTCTGTTACAGTAAACTGTTTACATAAGTCGATAATGATCTAATTTACAACTAACACTTTTAGATATGTTGGGTTATGTTTCCCACATTTAATATGCAAAAACTGATGAATTAAATTGCCAACTGAACACTCGTCAGAGACATAACATTGTTTAGTCTTTAATCACATCAGTTAATGTTAAGACACGCTTAGTTTTGCTTCGTTAAGGATCTATGAAGTTATGATAATGTGAGAGTGACGTTTTTCGGTTTTTTTATGTGTACAGAAAATCTTCTGTAGCAAATTATTGATTGTTGAATAAGGCTTTATAACTGGAATTTAACAGAAACACCCTTGTTACCCTGATAAAAAACATGATTGGATAATCGCAACATGATTGAAAAATGGCCGACATGAAAAATGTGGTAAGTGCATTGTTTTTGCAATATTTTCCATATAAACTATCCAGATTGTTTATTTCAATATTAAATAATCGACATATGAAGAAATGTACTATTTGCTCTAAACAATTTGCATATAGGTAATATTTTTCACTATGTAAAGCCTTAAAAAATGTGTGGATTTTGCATTTGAGAATGAGTTGTGTACTTAAAAACGTTGTAAAACTCATTTATTGGACTCTATGTAATGAATATCATTTGGGAAGTATCGGCAGTTGCATAAACTATGATTTGGACGTTTCAATTTTTTAACATCTTAGATAAATTAACGCTCACCAACAATAATTCAAACATGTATAGCATTTTTTGGATACTGACTGTCGTGATTGTTAAATTTATTAGGATATTGGCCAACATGATTGTGGATAAAAACCAACATTACCAATTGAAATCTTGCCAATGGGATTCTCAAGGTACAAACAATTGTACATTAAAGAAGTGTGCTCATGAATTGTGGTAGCAGATTTATGAGCATACCCGATGTAAGGCATTTCACACCCAGTCTATAGCACATGCTTTTATGACATTTAATAATCAAAGCACTAAGGGTGCTGTTTGGAGGCGATCTGGTAGCTGCTACTAAAGCGTAAACGACTTTACACGTTTAATGTTCGTTTTCTTACTGCCGATCTTGTCTTAAATATCAAAATAGGCATATGTGACTATATAGGCATGTTGGGTATCTAAATAATTGTAAAAAGGGGCATATTGATGTATATGTCATACGTGTATTGAATGCGTATATCAAAAGTGGCTTTAAAATAATACTACGCGCCTATTTATCAGATTCTACAGTACCGTCTTGTAATCACTTCCATCACAGCGTGAGACATCTCTAGAAAGCGGCTAGTATAGCCACACCATATGATTGCATAACATAACGATATACGATTCATTGATAAAACCATCACGTGACCCTGGTCTGAAGTTTCTAAAAATAACTATACGACTGGGACATTTGATGAACACGTCATTTTCCTATTACGAAACAAGTTCGATATCTCCCCGACTGAGTGATTATCTGCAAAAATATCGATTCAACGAACAGTTTCACAATAATTGTTGATCTTAGAATAAACAATTGTTGCTGATTGAATTAAATAATTTAAAAATTTGAAGAACATATGTTGCAGTATTGGGAATGTTGACAGTTTCTGGAACTACTTGAATGCGGATTCACATAGCAGCCTAAAGGCGGTCCAGTTGCATTATGAAATGGGCAATGGTAGTATAGAGAGGCTTACGCCTACCAAAAATGGGTACAAATGTTCACCACATCAAGACGAGGTGTCATGCGCAAGACACAGGTCCCTAACTCAAAGGTCAAAAGTTAAAATTTTCAAATAGGCATGTGATTTATGTCAGATCTGTAACTATGTCATTTCTTATTTTATATTTATATTACTTGCCACAAATGTTCACATCATCAAGACGAGGTGACATGCGCAAAACCCAGGTCCCTAACGCAAAGGTCAATATCATACTTAGAGATTAAAAGTTAAAAGGCACAAGTATACGCTTCTGGTCTGCTTTGTTTTTTTGTTATTTCGTTCTGGATTTTAAAATTACACCCTGACTCAAATGTAAAGATCACACTTACACACCCAGCTCTTGTCTGCTGTTCAATGTCACATTTAAGCAATTATAAACTTGTTTCAAGTTATTCCATTTGCATGGCTTTATACTTAGGTGTCTGATGACAGCTTTTAGCGGGGGCATCCGTGTCCTGTGGACATATTTCTAGTTAAATACTTTTTTCTGCTATATGTTGGTAAAATTCATAATAAGTCAAGACAGGTAAATTTAACACAAACATTTCACCGGGAATAGGAACATTGAATTATGGGGACCAGGCTAAACGCTGTGAGCATGTCTTATATGGTGCCAAATTGCATTTCTAATTTAAAAAGGGGACATAATTTCAACATATATTTGATAGAGTTGCATATTCATGTGGAGGTCATGGCGTCATGATGATGATAAAGTATGCAAAGTATCAAAGATACATGTCTTAGAGGTTAAAATTGTGTACATAAACTGCACTCTTGTATTTCTAAGTACATTAGTCCAAATGGGGCATAACATTCAACAACATGCTTGATAGAGTGCAGAAGTTGTGGTCAAGATGGTTGACAAGTATGCAAAGTATCACAGCAATATGAACATGCACTTAGATATTATAGGTTAATACCTTGAACGTAAACTTACAAATTTGCACGAAGTTGAAAAAAGGGACATATTTTCCGATAAATACTTCATAGAGTTATCTACTCCTACGTACATGTTGGGGTCATCCCATTATTCTTCCAATAGTGAAGCTACATATTAAATTCGCACTGCAGTGCGTCAATGAAAATTCAATGTTGGTCAGTATCCACTTTAAAAGATAAATCATGTTGATCTTTATCCTCAATCATGGTGGTTTTTATCCATTTATCACACATGGGTTACTTTAAATAGTTATCACGTAGAAACGGCAAATGTAAATAACTTACTCTAAACTAAGTCTGATAGTGAAATGAATGAGCTGTATAAACAAAAGATCTTAATCCAAAATAAACAACAATATATATGTTGTATAGACTGTCAAATAAATCCAACACAGATTTTTCTAACTTTTTAACGTATTGTGTATCACATTCACAAACATACGGATAAATAGTTTTAGTTTCATGGAAGGAATGTATAAGTTTATCTTCATACAGCATCAGAAGGTGGTTAGACCCGTAGATTTTGAAGAATTGGCCGAAAATGCGATGAATATGTAAACATACATCCGCCATTTATCAAACATGTTGCGAATATCCAATCATGTTGTTTTATCAGGGTAACAAGGGTGAGAAAGTAGTGGACTCCACCAATTTGGCACTTAATTATGTTGTAACTGCAGAGTAGTCGTTTTAACTATTTAAACACTCCTGCTTACAATGTTTGTATTGTCACATTTTTACTTCATGGTACTATTTGTAGAGTTTGTTTCTTTTTAATGGCTCCCATGTGGTATTTGTTAATAGTTGCTCTTGAACATGGATAAGTATTGTATATATACGTTCAGGATTAGAATGATAAATGTTGAAATATGCTTCAAGAAATTATGTAACTTTATTCCGCAGTGTTATCTAAAATTGCTTTTGTATGTGTGGACAATAATTTCATTGCTAGGAAAAATGTCAAACGTACTTTATTGATACGTTCGCGGTGTAAAAGGTCTATTTCCAGAATATGTTGTTCATTTTACACTCGATGATGATTTGCTGAGAAAGAGCCAATGTAGCCCACGGTGAATGCTAAACTATATTTAATCTCACGTACTTGCGACAGTGTGGCGGAATTATTGTGATAAAACACATAAGATCCAGGCATTATTGACCAAGCAGTATTTAAGTATGATACGTACCTAGTGTGAAATAACTGGTTTATCGGCTTGTTTTTCATTTAAAAAGATATCAATGATATCATGGAATTGATAACGAAGTTTGAGAGATTCGGAGTATAAAGCTAACATTAACGCCGATGTTTTGTTATGGATGTTAATTGTCTTAATATTAACTTAAAGGAACTTAATGTATCACAATGATTGCTAGAACACTAAACTCTATACCCGTAATATAAAATCGTCACTATTACAAAACTATAGATCTTTATGACGTATAACCTTACAAACTGTATGACCCAATCACACATATATGTTAGTAAGTGCATACACAACTGTTGAATCTTCTTGGCTTAACTGCGACTAATATTTTTTACAAAAATAAATAAAGCCATCAGAAAAACATCAATGTAGCGATAGTATCTGTGTCTGTGATATATGAAACGGGATCATCTTGTATATTGTTAATAGTTACTGTCCGTCATATGACCTCCGTCACAGTTTGTGTATCAACCTTAAATAATTGCAGGTGACAGAACGACCACTGACAATGCAGGGAGTCGGTGACTCGTTCCAGGACAATGTTTTTTGCCGGTACTACTAATGCTGAAATACAACGTGCAATATTAAATAAGGAATCGCCATCGTCTTTCATACTTGTAAAGAGTATACTGTGAACCATCCTGAATAGATATCGGGGTGCATGTGGAACAACATACCTAAAAGTTTGGAAAACGACGCCTGTACTAAATGAAAATTTAGAATGATATACTGGCCAATGCATGTAATAAAATTATTAATTATTTTTTATTATGCTGTTCGGTGCCAAATCTAAACAATGGTGTAGTGAACCGGTGCGTTATTTATTTACCATTTTATCTAAACGTATTAGATTTTTGTCCTTCATGAAGTGATCTTAAAAACTTCATAATTGAATTAACATATTTGATTTACATTGCATTTTACGAAATCGCATTACTGACTAACAGCTATCGTTTTATTATCGTTGTTGATCGTTGTTCTCATGCGTCTTGGTTTCGAAATTTCGCAAAAGTTCCCTTCAAACACTTCATAAATCTTGGCGAATCTATATTTAATTGTATTTTTCAGCGTTGCCTGTATAATAATTGGAAATATACTATAAGTGGCTGTTATTGTCTCGCGTTTCTGGTGTAATAATAATGAGAAATATCACTGTAAGACCGATGTGAGTGCTAAAACTCATCAGTAATTGAATAGTTGATCGTGTCAAGTTGTACGATAGTCACGATTCCCAGTTATACACTAGGGATCTGTTTGTCGGGGTGGTTTGTGTCTTAGATGTCCAACATATATATATATATTAATCGCGTATGAATATGGATTGTAACAGCTCATGTGATGAAGCTATAATGAACACACTCAGACGACTGATATGTAAAAGCTCGGTGACATATCGCGGAATGTAACAATGACGTTTAACACGTCGAGCAATACCCTTCCGTTAGAAATACAGACTGTTATCCAACAGTCAAGAGTATGGCAACAAATGACAGAATCGGATTCATAAAATCAGAAACATCCGTCTATGCGCTGCCTTGTCCACTTTGCTTCTGCATATTATTACCAACAGTGCCAATAATTTACTAATGCATCATACCACTTACTGACCGCACACAAAGACACCAAACTAAATTGCATTACGTTGACAAATTACATACAGTACATCACAAAGTCCATATCCAGCTTGGTAGAATTGAGCAGATGATATTATAGAGATATCTGAGCATATTTGTTCTTAGATGGTTTCTCATCGAAGGTCATTTGACAAAGATTCCATTGCACAAACTATGTATGTGCAAAGGTTACTATATTTTGACAAGGAATATTAAACCATTTTATTAAACATTCTAAAAAGTAATTTGAAGTAAACATCTAGCGCCTGATCAGTTTGTCACCGTAATAAGAAGACACATTGGGGAATATGTCACGTAGCAAAAACCCAGCGACAGCTACGCATTTTGCCTTTAACGACTTCGGAGCTATACAAGGGAAATTCTGACACTTTATATTATAGGCTTATTTACCATCGGGGTCTGTATCGACTCACTGGCCTTTCATTCACTACATAAAGATAACAGGGAAGTTATTCGTATCAAAATTGCGACACCACCAATTTTACAAACTGTCGTGTAAATTTTCCAAAAAGGCAATTAATCACATACTGTTTTCTCCAGTAGCAAGCTTATACATTTATCTTCGAGATACAACAAATGTTATGTCAAAATATATCGCACTCGAGCCGTTAGAAATGCATACATGTTGAAAATATACTGAAAAATAAAATCTGGACATGAACAGGCCCTTACCATACTAAAGGGCTCTTCGTGCAGGAGTGCCGACGACAAAAGCAACAACATGGTTGGATGAGCGAATAATAACTAAAACTATAACCAAAATATCACATCTGAAAAGTAACACAGGCGCTAGTGCGGTCATTTCATCATTTTGATATCTAAAAATGTTCATCGGACTTCCATTTTTGAGTCACGTGACACAATGCCGAATATCCGATGATACACGCCATTTTATTGGACACGCTGTGGTGGAACATGCGACGTCACAAACCACACCTTGGGACATTATGAAATTGGATCGAGGGTTGATCAACAACTACACTGGGTGCGGAAAAGTACAGTTACTAATTTAGAACTGTAGGCATATCTACTTTATTCGTCATTGGAAGTATATGAAAAGTTCTTAAACCACGGATCATTATTATTAACCAAAGTCCGAATAGATACAGCTTTTAAAAAATGTTTACAACGTTGCGTTTTGCAAACTGTATTGAACCAATCGTGCGTTTGTAACGTCATGTTTTGATAGCGCTGCGGGTTGGTTTTGATCGTTCATTGATATAAAGTTGTATATAATTCTGGTATCAATAAAGTATAGTACAGAGAATTTAACTGGATCCTATTCTAATAGCATAAATTAACAGCTAATACATTGTCTATATGTATAACCAAGGTTGTATGTTTTTTATAAGCGGTGACGCTCGAATTGCAATAAAAAATCTAAAGGGCCGATATGCACAGTTTGCTCGCAGAAATTCATATATTCAACGCAAGAGCTTGTTATACATTTGTATATCCAAGCATAAAGGTAAGGATCAAACCAAATTCTCAGTGCTGCACTCCGTATTACACATGACGTGATTTTTTAAAAATAAATTGTCCAAAATACATAAAAGTTATTTTTTGATTACGATTAAGAATTGTAATGAGACCAACCTGGAGAATAATAAATAAGAACTGACTTTCTACATAATAATCATGATTGTTCTGTGATACGCATTATAAATGGTTTGCCTAGTTTACATCGTATATACATGTATTGTGATCAGAAATGGACATACTGAAACGGAGTCTGCCTAAATCCGTAAAAGACCTAACTGCAGTGCAACAGATACACACAACAATCATGACTTATCTAATTCAAATTCTAAGCCATCAGTGATTATTTTTCAATTATTATGATTACTACCCGATTATCAAATCGCACGAAATACATTCATTATTACGGACTCGCCCTAGGGAAACTGCCACCAGATAAGACATATTGGTATCCTCGGTACGAAGGACTTATCGAACGATTTGTGCCGAACCCGTTCTGAACTTAGTAATACGCATGCGCATTCATATTCTCTTAACTAATCAATGCTGACCCATGTGATTGAGTACATATTAATTTGGTTGTACATTATAATATTTTACTTGTTCATTCGTGAATAGCACTTATATATTTAGTAAGGCAGTATTTTCACACTAAATACAGTTAACTGCCTGTGAGTCTATGAACCTATCTAATATCTTTTATTAAGTTCAGCACATCGTCTGGTGTATCGTTAAGTTAAAGCAATGATTTATTAGTCATATAATTGCAGTAACAGCTGTGATTTTCCATAATAATCAGTGCCGACGTTTCCGAGCGGTTAGTTTTATTGTATTTAATCGTTTTAGACGTGTTTAATACCGCAAATAGGGATAATGAATGCGGTCCTATTTTCACAAACAGCAAAATATTTCCATTGCTAAATTTAAACTTAGTTCAGATAACATAATCAATCCAAGCTCCACAACAGTGCTGCATTTAATTCATTATCGTTCAAATGTATTGCTACAAAAACGATGGCATTTTAATTGCAATCATGGTAGCTAACACGGAAATAATTCAGTCACAAGGTGAAATTATCCAGGAAATGTTTGCATTGCTATTGCTGGTGCTGAATTAGTACTATGCACTTAAGTTCTTAAATGATATCCTTGGTATAAAATAAACATTGGACAAACATAAACGCAGAACAGGGCGGACTTTAGAAATATTGTTGAGACATTACTATGCAAGTAACTGCATAATTATGTAAGTATAAACACCAGCAAACCCTAAAGATCTAACATCTCACAAAAAATGTTGATCAATATCAAACTGAATGTATTAGAGTGAGTTATTAACCTATTTGCATATACAAAGGGCGTTCTTTATATTGTTGGACTAAGGCTGCTAAACACAGACAAGCAAAATATAGATAATTAATTTATTACAACCCTGTAACGTAACCACCCTTTGCGTAAGAGGAAGCTTATGCGATGGGACCATGTTTGTATTGTGAGATCAAAGTACAAATGTTGAAATAACTCTGCTTCCAGGAATGAACTCTATCATTTAAATCATTTAAATAAAAACGCGCGAGGACAGATCCGGATGATATAATTATATTTATGGCGTTCGTATTTGGGGGCAATAGTTTCAATCAATTGTGAGGAAGTTTTGCTTTTTAAATATGATAACATTATCTTTGCCGAAAGCGGCAATAAGAACTTGTATCAAGGGAAATTAGATTCAATTTAACGTTAAGTATTCCTATCGATATAATATTATGTCAAAGTACATGGCAGTATAACTTCAAACAAGTGAAAACAGAGTTGATATTAGGAGGCAACAGTATTGTAGCTAACATTTAATGATAATCTATGTTAGTGCACATAAATATTCGCGTCGTTGTGGGAAATGTTAGTCATAGAAAAAACGAGGGAATTATCAATAATGACACAAATGATACAAATGCATGACATTTATATAGCACAATAAATCTTAACACATCTTAAATTGCGATTCACGGGTAACCGGACTGGTTCTATATTTTAGTCATGTTCATAAGTGTTGACATGTGTTACAAAACCACACAGAGGTTCTTGTGTGAAAAAAGTGTCAAAGGTGGTTCTTTTAAAGAAGTAAACATTTTGAAGAAGTGAGAACATTTACCAAACGACGGCTCGTGGGGCATTTTATCATCGACAAGAGAGGTACGTGGGTTGGCAAACGATAGGAATAGACGCAGGTATCTGTCTGGAGAATAATAACATCCCGTTTGGAATGGCTAAGCGCTACTCTATGTTTTGTATTCCTTTATTGTGTAGTAATTTTGTAGCGCTGTTAGCCAGCGTGACACTGAATGTGCCTATAGATACGAATTACCACATGACAATTGTTAAAACATATTCGCAAATAGTTAGAAATTGACACCATATTTAGAATTCGTAGGTGTATGTTAAAGTAGATACATCACCCTGGACTTCTCAAATAAATTCGACATAGATCACTATGAAACAGTACAATTTTATCTTGGGTAAAACACTGTCTGTCCTCGCGCACCCAGCTGGTCGTCCTAGACGGTTCGAGGTATTCACATCCACCCATTACAACTTGGGTACCCCAGGGTAGCGTCTTGGGTCCATTGCTCTTCCTTGCATCTATTAACAACCAACCAGGAAAGGTCACTTTCAAGGCAGGACTATTCACCAGGACAGTCTCCTATACCGGACCGTAAGGACTCGAGCAGACTCGACTGGAAAATGACTTGCAACGGGAACAGGTGCGAGGTCATCCACATTACTACATAAAAGAATTACTATTCCATCCATTGTGTTTAACTATTCCATTTTGCTCAGAAAAAAACATTGGTATCACAATCACACCTGATATTTCCTGGAACCAGCACATCGATAACATAACTCGTAAAAATTTATCCCTATCATTTCTTCGCCGCAATATATGGTCATATCCGCAGTCGGCCAATGACCTGCATACAAGACGTACGTTCGATCGTCAGTCGAATTTGCTTCTACAGGTTAGACTCCTCATACTGCCTCATACAAGCCTCAACGACCATCTTCGATATGTGTAAAGAAGATATCTCAGGTTCGGCAATCGAGTCTTCAAAAGAACAAATAGTGCATTAAATATGACTACAGATCTGAAGCGTGACACCCTGCAAAGGCGCAGCAATCCTGCAATGCTGGTCATGCTCTTTAAGATCCAGCATGGATTGTCGACGTCTCGCCAGACCTACCTCTACGTCCATCTACATGTAGGTCTACCATATTTAACAATCAGCAGCTGTCTCAGCTCTCTACTGCTAAAGCAACGAACCAATACATTGCTTCTTCCCAGCAAACATGATCCTCTGGAACAAGCCCAAATGCTTGTGAAGCATCCAATACATTAAGTTGTTTGCAATCTCTATAATATGAACTTAAGTGCGTGTGTGATTCGATTAGGTTTAAAATCAATTTCAATTGTCAATGCTTTATTAGATGATTTAGGCCGCCGGCATACATTAATAAAACATCAAATAGTGACGTTATTTGACCCGTGATATGTGAGTGGTGAAACATACCGAGTGATTTATGAAAGATGGGTTGTTACTGTATGTTCATGATCTCCTTGTACGCACAGGGTTTTCTGTATTCTGCTGTTAACGTTTAGTGCTGCCTTCCCTGTCCGGTTTGACATGTTTTTGTACTGGTAATTATAGCAAACGTACCTTAGATAAGAAGACAATGTCAAGGATCCATGTATGATGTTAGCATACAATGATTTCTAACAAATGTCTCATTCTTCAGCTACATTATGTGTCTAGATAATGAACTCGATTATTTTAATATCATAGTTATCTTCGGCATTCTCCGCGGTTATATAATTATTTAAATTGTGTTCATTTATGCGGGCAACACTTTCAATCTATTATGAGACAATGTCAATGTAAACGAATCAAGTAAATATGTATAACCAGAATGTGTAGTGAGACTCTGTGACATTAACCACAATAAGAATAATTATTGTAAGGATTTAAATTTCCTTTTACACCGCAAGTGTTCTTATCAATAAAAAATAAAAATCTCAAATTTGCACCGACGGATTTGCAATACCAATGTAACAGGGCAATAAAATCTTACCGCCAACGGATGGTAATCACTGTTTGAACACATACATATTTGCGACAGTGTGTGAAATTCTCCTCGTCATAAGGTGAAATTGAACATAGTATGAAGTCGTAACAGTCTATGTAGTTGTTAGTTTTGACAGGTATACTTTTGAAGAACTGAGTTCTCAGCCGACGTATGATGTATACGCTTGTCTGATAATCAAGTTTACACAAACTGTAGAGACGGTATATATGTTCCGTAGAAAAATCACACAAGACTTAGTTTTACAGACGCTAATCTGGAAATCAAAAAAAAGTAATAGAAAGTCGGACAGAGAAAGCATGTTTGCAAGCGTATACCCTGCTATTTGGCAGCTTACAATGCAAAATGTTCAAATCATTGATACTGATACTAAGTACTGTTCGTGATTTGTTGATAGACGTTATGTCTGTATTCGTAAAATAATCTCCGGAATATCCACAAATGGTATAAGCTACTCTACAATGTACCCGCTTCGATGTGTCCACATACTTAAACGTTAGAAAATCGTTCAATTGTGTCAACATTCGACATTCAGTAATAGCCCTGTTGAAGAGCTCTAATGGAGCTCACGCTACGTCCTTTTCAGGTTAAACCAGCGAAATATGGATGAATATCAAACCGCCTTATTCTGTATGTGACCTTTTATAATGGGAGAATGGCAGAATGCCAATTTTAGTAATTTGTGGTCTTACGATGATGATACAACTATGAAGAAATATGTTGTTAGCAGAACAATCTCCAGAGTAAACAAATTGACTGACAGTCACAAATAGTTTAGTTCAACTTTGTATTAATGCTCGCACAAATTTTAACAGATATGTTCCCCAATGTTTATGTTTATTTCAGTGTACACGACATGTGTACATGGTGATCGTCATTCCGTCCGGCAGTCCGTCAGTTCATCCGTCCGACTCTTCTGTGTGTAACTGTCTCATAGTTACTGCTACAATTATGTTTCTTCTGTGAACAGTTCCTCTTACATTTTTGTCAATATTTTTTTTATTCGACCGTTGTTGATTTTTATGCCCTCGAAGAGTGGCATATAAAAATTGAACAGTTTGTTCATTATTCCGTTGTCCGTTTGATTGTCCGGGCTTCAGGTTAAAGATTTTGATAACGTTCAATAGTTTATTTACTAACAATGGTATTGCATTGAAACTTGGTACACTTATTTATTATCATAAGTCAGTCATACTACACACGCGGCATAACTCTAGGTCGATATTATAAGGAGTTATGTTTTTTTTAACTAAGTCATTGGTTAAAAAGAATGTTAATAAGCACTATTTACTATCATTGCTATGGCAAATTGAAACAATAATTTTAACATTTGGCTAAATTTTTTAAAGTTGAATATTTTGTTAACTATCAATGCTATTGCATGTAAACCTAACACACTTGTTTTTTTGTCATAAGTCAAGGACACTTGACAAAGGGCATTACTCTAGGATGATTTTGTAAAGAGTTATGGCCGTTTTAACTGTAGTCCAGGAGCCAGATTTCAAAAGAGCCTTATAATGGATATTCATTTACCCCATCTGGTAGAAAAAGTCTGTTGGTATTTTCGAATAATATAGACATTCAGGCTTTGGAAAAAGGTGGATGCCAGATCTGAAAGTGGTGCAGATTTTTTAACGGGGGCAACAACTTTTGCTTCGGAACAAATTTACGAAAACACCCGATGTCCTATGTTCTGGTGTTAAATTGTTGTTTATATATGTATTGCAACATAATAACATGGATATTGTTCATTTGATAATGTGCTTCAAAAAGACATACACCATGGACCAGTTTGAGGTCAAGGTCAATTCAAGGTCAGTCAGAAAAATAGCTAAAATGAATATTTGCTCTCTATCTTTCTTAGTATAGCATGTGTTTTGATTTGAATTAGGTTATAAAAATGATAGTTGTGTTTGATAGTATATTTTCTCTCATTAAAAGCCATTTGTTTGATTAAAAATATAAAAATGTTGTCATAATAGCCATTTTATGCATTTGCATGTTGGCCGAGATGGCATTTTTACGAAGGCCCCTAGCATTCTATGATCTAATGTGATTTGTTTGTTTAAGTATGTAGTGTCTCATATTTACATGGATATGGAATTATGGCCCTTTTTGAACTTACACATTTTGGAAACTTTAAGTACTTGTTTATACTATCAGTACCGTACTTAGGGGACCCATGTCCCTTCCAGTTATAATATATATATAATATCTTTTTCAGCAGTTTTACCGATTTTTCCAATACCCTGTGAAACCTACACGTTCCACGGTTTCACAAAGTAATGGACAAAAAGGCACCGTCGCTGAAAGAGATTTTATATTCCATGGAAAGCAAATAATGTTCCCCTTAGCGTGGCGTATATTTCATAGAAATCGATGAAGAAATAAAATAGTTATGGCTATTTTATTTTCCAATGTTTACACATTTCTTCTTGTAACTGTAGCCAAAAGTCACGTGATATTGCTACACTGGTTATGGGGTGCCACAGCGCATATCTTCTTTTTTTTATAAATATATGTCAAAGTATAGTTCGGCGGAAATAACAATTTTGTTTACAAATAAAAATGAAAATTTAATACCGGTACATTTTCGATATACTTTTTGGTTCAATATTGTGCATATGCACTTCGAATGATATACTCTTTAAATCAACACTGATAACTGGCGGTCAGTCGACCTTGCAGTGTTTATAATTTGCTATGTTTGTTTATTAATAAGGCTAGCGTTATCCCCGGCGAACTATACATGACAGTATAACTTATACTTGCGTAGCACGAGTTATTTAATTTTCCGCATCCGAATGAGTGCCCGTGTTTTATTCACCGACAAAATACAAGAACAGAGTTTTATTTCGATTCTAAACACGATAATATCCCGTACTATTTAACTGCGCGCATTCCATTTTCACCCATTTGACATTGAACATAATTCCACGCTGAAATTGAGTGGCTTATCAGCTGGTACAATTACCTCCCTCGTTAATGAAAACGACCTTCGTAATTTTCGGAAGGAAATAACACATTTTAAACATTTAAACAATTTTAATAACACGAGTATAGGGTATCTATTTCATGAAATGAAAAATATATATGAATTGATTATCAGAAGTTTTTATGAAACTTAGTTTCGAGATTATATTGGAGTTTCTAAAAATAGATGCGTCATAGCTGTAACACTGGATACTCGTCATCCCATCTCGTTGAAGGTTTTACTATAAAGTTAACGTTCATTCATTCATAAATATGTCACGTGATACGGGGCGTAAATAGTAACAGCCAATGTGATGGGTATGTTTTATAGGGGTACTAATACATGCCATAGGTTGCTCTATGTTTATATAGATTAATCCGCAGATCGTGTTAGAATAGTGCCCATACATACTCGCGACATTTTTGGAATCGTTTGTCATAGATCAAACGAGGGAATTATCTATAATTACAAATATGCAAAAGCATGACATTAGTATCGCACAATAAATCTTTACGTAATGGTTATTGACCAAGTATGAGGTATTCCTGAATATGAACAACCCGCGCACGTGAAAAACGTGTTTAACGGTTTTCACGTGCGCGGGTTGTTTATATATACTATAGTTCGATTTCGAGCATTGAGCCGTAACTGCACTTTTAAGGTTTAAACCAATAATCGATATAGGTTGGTATAGGTCTGATCAGTCAGATAAGTAATACAATTAAAGCCAAATATTTCATGTGTCTGAATGGTCGTGACAGTAAAGCGCTTGATACAAATGTAAAAATAACTTTTGTCAAACCAGGTTCGAATCTCACCAAAATGTTTTTTATTTTATATTTTTTAAATGCACTGAACTTGCAAACTCCGTGCACTACTAGTATTTGTGACAAATCATATGTGTTGCATGTATATTGTAGAACATAAGCTCGGAATACACAAATCATCGAAATAATTGAAAATAAAAAAATATATTGAATCGACACATTTTCATGGATGAATTATACTTATAAACAAAACATGATGAAAACATATTTTAACTTATGATCTCTTTAAATAACATTAAAACAATGAATTTAAAAAATGAGCGAATTGGGGATTCGAACCAACGATTTCGTGGTTAGGAGTTCTGATCGTTGCCGACTGCACTAAACTATGGTTCGATTACAAACAGATATCTGTAAGAATAATATCACTAAATAATGGCCTCCGAACGTAATAAATCATATGTCTACCTGCCAAAATGGACTAGTCGGATAGGTCATGGCTCAGAGTTCAAAATTGAACTATATTAGGTATACCGAATTACGAGGACAATAACTGACTTACACAAATGTTGACAACAATTTGGACGAGCATGAAGCCAACAAAAAGCGTACAGGTAAAATCGTAATGTTAATTTAATTGCACATTTGTTACTAAAAATTAAACATATTATTGTATTGCAGTTATAACAAATTAATATTTTAATTTCACGGTAAAGATATGTAAGTGTGACAGTTGCTACCGGCGTTTATGTTTTGTGCGATTTCTGTGTACAGTCAAACATTTCAACAAGAGGAACAGCAACAATGTTTTTGTTGGCATCTTTTTGAGTTTGGAGTGATGACCTAGGATATGGTGCTTATTTTGAGATCAAGAAGTAAATGTACAGTCGGTAGAACAGAAAATTGTATAAAAAATACACTTTAATTTGATGATTTAACCTGAAACAGTCAAACATGTCTATACAAACCACCAACGGGAACAACAAATAATGCTTTCTGTTTACAGGTGGTCTTTTTAACAGGTTTAATTCAATTGTCAATGAGAATAATTCGATGGTAGATAAATTATTGGTTTTAGTCGACAGGTTTTGTGGGTGGTCTATAACATGTTTGACTGTACATCTTTATGACTTCGTGACTATATTTTTATTTTCAATGACAATGTAAAAATGCACGACTGATGTTGTAACAAGGTATCTAATCCCTTTTTCCGTAACTGTTAATCCTTTATGTACACATATATCCTACTAATTTAAATACTTTTCAGCACGTGGATGTCTATATGTGCACGGGCGCGGGTTAGCAAAGGTGCATCTACACGGTTAGTTTTGGTGTATACATCTTGACCTATAAGTCAAAATGTACCGTGTAGTAACGAGTAGTACACTTCTACCGTACAAGTTCGGGAGATGTACGACATATTCATTGGATAGTCGCCACAGTACAGAAATAGCTTGGTGTTACAGCGAAACGGATCTGCTCATATAATTCGGCCAGTAAGATACATATTAACACTACAAACAGTCCTATTTATAGGTCTTCCTCATCCGACTCCATTGTTAACAAGGGTTTGGGAGAGAAATAACGTGTGATTTATAAGTCATGATGTACCGTGTAGTGAGGGAAGATGTACGTCTTGTGAAGTGTACATCTTCGACTTATACATCACGACTTACCGTGTAGATGCACCTTAACCAAACTTGAACAACCCGCGCACGTGCGCAGGCTAGTAAAGGTACATATACACGGTAAGTTTTGGCGTATACACTAAGAGGCACTTATAACTGTGCACTTAGACAAATCTCACTATCTAAGTATTTAGTGTGTATGTTTTGTTAAAATTTGCAGTAAGTGTAGTTAAAAGATGTGTGATTATGTCTAAGAATATTTCATTTCATAACAAACAATATTTAGGAAACGCCAGCACATAATTTAGCAATGCGTAAAATTGCAAAGTCACAAAATCTGCTCCGGCTTAAAACGCACAGTTTTCCAACAAATAGGAACGCGTATTCCTGAGAGTTTAGGCTTTGCAATGTTGTCGCATTGACGTCACCTTTGATGGGCAATCTCAGTGACAGTTGATCGAAGCATAACATGCCTTTCTTATCAACATACGTTGAAATCCGACCAGTCATTGCAGAAAAACGACGCTGAAATTTGTTTTAACAATGAACGAACAGATATACAGGTAAAACATGGCTCAAACACCTGTAGGGGGATTAATGATTGTAAACGCGTACTTTTGCTTATTGGAACGCCAATAATAATTAAATTCAAACAGTTACATTGTGTAACATTGAAAAGCCGGTGTTGATAAACCCGACGTCACGGCGTCAATTTAGACAAACATTGACGTCTGTGTTTTTTTAGGATTACAGGTCATGAATTTAATGGAAATGACCACGTTTTATTTTATTTCCCGCTGTTTCACCATTTTCTCGTGCAATTCGTTAAAATGCTATTTTCACAGTCCAATGGACAATATTCATTGAACCGTATAGTCCGGTCAATTATGAAAAAGACCCGGCATTGGACTGTATAGTAAATATTTTTTGGTATTCTGTTAGGGAATATGTTGTTATTGAAGAATCTGAATGATGCCCAGCTGGCACCATTGAGCATTTTGAAAAATTCAAGATGGCGTCCAAGATGGCCGCTAAAATTAGAAAAAATGCCATGGGTGCATGACATAAGTTACAAATTGCTATTTTTACTCATCAGTTGTACTTAAGATGTTTTAATCATAATAATTAATATATATTTATCATTATTCATTGATTCAGTTAATATAAGATGGCATCCGGGACAGCTAAAATCAAAATGGCGGCTACGTTGGCCGCAATAATTGCCCAACTTGGTAAATTGTATCAAAAATCATCTATTTTAATCCTATTCGTTTATATCAGTACTGTAATATGTAATTATTATTCAAAATTAAACTTTCTTTCATTTCGAAACTATTGACTCATTAGCTGATTCAAAATGGCACCCAAGATGGCGACCAAAACCAGTAAACATATACCGATGAAAGTTACAAATTGCTATTTGTGCTGAATGACAGTTCTTAAGATGTATTTGACGTATTTGTTTATATCATGTTTATTGTTTGAGTCTATTTGCGATAACATCCATGAAGGCTGAAATCAAAATGGCGGCTACAATGGCCGTCATAATTGACGAATTGGCATATTTTATTAAAAACCATGAAGTGTAATCAAAATTGCTAATTATAATATTATCAGTACTGCAATATGTTACACAAATACTCTAATTGAAACTTAAATTAAAAGCAATTGACCCGATAACTGATTCCAAATGGCATCCAAGATGGCTTCCAAACGTGAACGAAGTTGTTAACCATACAGTCATTGTCATTGGTCGGTTGGTATATTTATTAAAGTATTCATTCCAAATAAACTAATTTATATTGATCGATTTTACAAAAATCAATGTACATGCTGTATAATACGGGACCCGTGCACTTGTTAGGTAGCATTAAAAGTTCAACCAACCAAGCGTATTATGTCCCCATCAAAACATGGGTTTTGTCCAAATTCCAGTGAGTCACGGTTGTGTAATAATTAATGCCCAGACGAATCCAGATAGTTAAAAGGCAATAACTCGTACAAAACCCCGAAAAAAAGAGTTTATCACTTTCATTGGTGATATAAATGCCATCACAAGTAAAGAAATGATCATTGATAACGAAAGTCTAGGCGAAAAAAACGGTATATTCTATGCTGCCATGTGATGCTCATGTGTTAAGTTATTGAATGAAAAAGATTCCAACACCCAAGAATCTACGAGGCCACATGGGGGTCATCAGATATGGTCGCTTTAAACCAAATATTATGTAGCGATCTCCAGAGGATGGGGAATACCTCTGCATGACACAATAGTTTATTAACGGGCAAACATAAGACCAGACCAGACAAGGACAGACCTGGTAATAGTAATACATGTAATACTAATAATAACGACTTTATATCTATTGTGGATTACATATTTGACAATTATAAAATTACTTGCTAGAGTAAGGAACGACCATTCTTGGATTATCTTTAAGCTTGGCATAATATCAACACGCCAGATATAGAATGTAATAATAAAATTATTTCTAAAGATCATTCGGGATACAAGAAGAGGATGACCAAAACTTGGCTTACTGGCGAGATGATAACTATCAGATAGACTGTTGCAAACAAGGACCAGATATCTAAAATACCAAGTGTAATATAGAGAACTATGGGAAGAAGGTAAAGAAAGCGCCTGAATGAACATGACGGTTGTGGCAAATTGATTACTAAAAGAATAGGTTAAGGATGACATGATGACACTGGTCATAAAAGATCTTGTCAGAAGGAGAGAATATGAACTATACATTGATCCTACCAGAAGTGATGCTACTTAGCGACCCATTATTAGGCTGATTGCAAGAAAAGCCTCCGTAATTAACCAAGACCAAGCGTTGAAAGCTCATACCCCAACCTTAGCATACTTATAATAAGTTGTTGAGTGATATGTGGAAGACATAAGGATTCTTGCATAGTGAAAGGAATGCCGCTTGGTCAAGGTGGTTTCGGTAACTTCCAGGATTAGAGAGGAATACAACCTAGTTGTCACTTGTAAGGTTAATATGTATATGACTGATAATAACATCACTTAATTGAGTCAGATATTTGAAATATGCTGAATGTATCGGCCTAGTGTCTCACAAGGACTTTTAATGTGTACTGTTGACTAGTATATCTTCAGATTGGATGTAGTGAACTGCAACATCTTCTGTACGTAGGTTGCTAGAATCTCCCACAGCTTTGTCTCGTGCTAAACAATGTACATTGTCTTGACAACAAAACCAAAGACTTTGGTCATTGTCAAGAAGACAAAACGGTTTGCGATGCAACATTATGCGCTAAGCTCTAATCATGCAAGATGCCTTGTGGAGCATCAAAACCTTGATAATGAGACCTTCACCTTCTTGAGACGTGTTGGAACGGACAGGGGAGGATTTAAATTTGAAGATTATGATAGGTAAAGCTTGCAATGCTTTTAATACATTTAAACCACAGTGGAACACCAGCAACAATTTGATCGAATCAGACATCAAGCTATTTATCTCAAGGCCAAGACAAAATAGCTGTTTATTTTAAAGACCTGGTACATTACTGAGCAGATAGTGAAGACTCCACGTAGACAGATGATGGCTCTGCATGCATTCCTCAATCAAAATGTCCATGTAGAATTGGGAAAATATACGATCAAGTCATAATTAAAAACTGTACGCCTTAACAGGGGATGAAGCAGAAGTCCACCGCCAACACCATACACAAACGAAAATGGCGTCAGTTTTGGCACAGGACGAAGCATGAACACACAACCCCAACCATAAAACGAAGAACATGGAAGTGATACGGCATCTACATTGTGAGAACAGTCTAACATCATTCACATATAATTGAAATTCAACCCAAAAGACCAGATAATCCTACCAGATATTACTTGAAGAATATTTCTTGTCGCAGCTTTCGTTTTGTGTGGCAAAAATTGCGACCCAGGTCCGAAAACGATTAAAAGCTGTTAACAATGCCTATTTCCAAACTACAGTAGAAGTGGATAAAATCAAGTGCAAATGTATATAAAGTGTTGTTTGTAAAATAAACAAATGAATAGATAAAACATATATACTTATACTAGTATTCACAATACCATATACATTATACTAGTATACCAACCGACCAGTGGTCTAAGATATATAATTAGCTTGGTTTAAACTTTCATGTTTGACATCAATCTTGGAAGCCAATTTGAATAAGCTAAACATAAAGTGTTTTCAATTGTAGTTTTATTAGATCATTTATTTCCTATAGCAGTACTTATATTAAAAATTAACAATTTCTATTACGTTACATGCTATTAAATGCTAATTTTCAGTTTGACATATGTGGCAGCCATTTTTGCCGCCTTTTTGATTTCAGCCGTCATGGATGCCATATTAAATTGGCTTAATCAATAAATAATGATACATTAATGCAGTGTATTACAGAAGTAATTATGTATGAGACACTTACACTACAATCAATCAGCAAAATATCAATATGTAACTTCTTTATGATCCACTAACATATTGTTTTTATTATGGGGGCCATCTTTGACGCCATTTTGAATCAGCTAATGGGTCAACTGTTTGAATTGAAGTTTTCTTTGAGTATTTATCATATATAACACTACTGTTACACATATAATTAAAACAATTGAATTTTAGTACAATTTGGCAATTATGGAGGCCATTATAGCCGTGATTTGGATTCCAGCTGCCATCTAAGATTCACTAAATCAATAATTAATTATAAATTTATATCAATTATTATGTTTTAACATCTAAAATACAATCAAACCGCAAAAAAGCAATTTGTAACTTATTCCTAGTACCACAGTCATTTTTTCTAATTTTAGCGGCCATCTTGGACGCCATCTTGAATTTTTCAAAATGCTCAATGATACCAGCTGGGCATCATTCAGATTCTTCAATAACAACATATTCCCTAACAGAATACCAAAAAATATTTACTATACAGTCCAATGCCGGGTCTTACCTAAATATCCCATTTATAGACCGGACTAGTAAGATAAAAATATCGGATTACGTTGCGTGTCGACTGACAACCAAATACACTAAATTTCGTTCAAAAATATTAACAAACAAAAAAGTTATTAGGAATTGAAAACTGCACAGTTATAAGTGCCTCTTAGTGTACATCTTCACCTATAAGTCAAAATTTACCGTACGAGTAGTATTTTCGGCTGATGTACGACAAATTCATTGGATAGTCGTCACTGCATAGCGGTAAATACTGCTTCCCAGGTCAAGATGTATACGCCAAGACTTACCGTGTAGACGCACCTTAAGCGAACATGAACAACCTCTTCACGGGTTGTCCATGTGGGTTATTAACCTGGGTCAAACAATGAAACCGGTGTGAAATTATATAGGATGAAACGACCATTTGCTGAAGTTTACCGATGTGTAAACACTCGATCTGAAGGAAAACATTGAGTAAAGTCCCAAATGGGCTTATAGTTCAATTTTGAACTCTGAGCCATGACCTATCGGACTAGTCCATTTTGGGGGGTAGACGTTCGCATGTCATTATTTAATGATGTGATTCTCACATATATCTGTTTGTTATCTAATTACAGTTTAATGCAGTCGGCAACGTTCAGGAATTCTAACCCGAAGTTCATTGGTTCAAATTCCCAATTCGCTTATATTTTTAATTCATTATTTTATGTTATTTAAAGAGTATAAAAACTAAAGTTTCCTTCTTTTAATTAATCCATGAAAATGTTTTGATTCAATTTATTTTTCATCTTCACTTATAGCGATCGTTTCCATATTCCGAATTTACTGGCAACCTGTATTACGTTGATTAGCTGTCATAACATTCTACAATACACATGCAAAGATCTAAAAGTATGTAACAAATATGGCTGGTCACATACTGTTATAACATGGATATTGCAAGTTATGTGCATTTATAAATTAAAAAATGTGTAAATCTAAATTAAAAAAAGATTTATTTTTTTTTTGGTGAGATTCGAACATAATTAAAAATAAAAGTTATTTTACAATGTATCAAGCGCTATACCGTCACGACAATTCAGACACATGGAATAGTTGGCCTTAATTATATTGCTTATATTTTCCATTAAACCTATACCAACCTATATCGATTAATGATTAAAACTTTAAAAGTGCAGTCACGGCTCAATGCTCGAAATCGAACTATAGTGTTAAATGTGTGTCTTCAGACCGGGTGATTACTCATCATTGAACTTCAATAAATGTTCGTTTAATCCTCATAATTCTAAACTGAGTTTTGAAATCGCCCTCAATCAAATAAATATCAATGAAAAATGGAGTATAGTCTCGGAATAGGAGCAAATTTTGTCGTGCTTAAGTATTAATGGTATAGTAACGTGAGTGATAATTAACGAAAAATACGATTTTGTCAGAAAAAGGGCCGCCAAACACGAATTCGATAAAACGTAATGAAAACATCCGACACGGTCTATAAAATAAACACACCTATTTACAAGTATGTAACACCAACAAGAGAGATGCGTGGGTAGGCAAACGACAGGAATGAACGCAATTTCGTCAGTAAGCAGTGCTGTAACTCAAAATACTATGTATTAAGAATAGTAATAGATCGTTTGGGATGGTTAAGCGTTTCTGTATGTGCACCTTTATTGCTTGTGTAATAATTATTGCGCTGTCGGCGTGGCTCTGAATGTGGCTATCTACGAATTTACTCAGTCATGAAGATGAAATCATATTTAGGATGCGTAGGTGCCCCTGGACTTCTCGAAAGCATTCGACAATGTTCCACGCAACCGCCTGCTACAAAATCTAGAACACTGTGGAACTCCAGTCCAATCCTATCTTTGGTTGGGTACTTTCTCTTCTGCCGCACCAAGTAGGTCATCCAAGATGACCACCACCTGTACCCGTTACAATTTGTGTACCCTAGGGTGGCGTCTTTGGCCCATTGTCCTTCCTCGCATGAATAAACGACCAGCAACATGAGGTCACTTCCAAGGCAAGACTATTCGCCGATGACATGTCTTCTATACCGGACCGTCAAGACTCAAGCAGATTCTTAAGAATTACAGGAAGACATATACCACCTTTAGGGATGGGGAAACGACTAACAAATGCCTTTCAATACGGAAAAATGCGAAGTCATCCACATAACTACCAAAAAGAAACCACTACAAACCTACTTATCCATCCATGGTGTGTAACTATTTAATTTCTTCTGCAAAATACATTGATATCACAATAATTCCTGAACTTTCTTGAAACCAGCGCATCAACAACATAAATCAAGTTAATCTCTATCATTTCTTCGCTGTACTATAGGGTCATGTCCACAGTCAGCTATGTTTCTGCTTAAACGACGTACGTTCGACCGTCAGTCGATTATGCATATACAGTCCGGTCTCCTGATACCGAAAGCCTTAATAACCAACTCGAGAGCAGCCAGGTTCGCCAATCGAGTCTTCAAAAGAAGAAACAGTGTATTAAAAATGACTGAAGTGGGACATCCTACAAAGACGCAGCAATCATGCAGGGTTTTCCTTGCTGTTCAAGATCCAACATGGACTTGTCTACGTCACACCAGATGAATGCCGAATGAGTTATGAAAGATGGGTTGTTACTGTAAGTATGTCTACGCAAAGTGTTTTCTGTGCTGTGATGTTTAAGTTGAGTGCTGTCTTTGGACAAAAACTAGGGAGATGTTATCCTTACAAGCTCCTAAAGCTGTTAACGTAATATTCGACTACCAACGACACTATGGATATTTTTGCTATGAAGAAGCATTTAAACTGTTCGACTCCATAGTCAAAGCTATACTCGTGTATTCATCGGACATTTGGGGTTACCAGTATTGCAAGGAAATCGAGCGTGTACAAGCAAGATTCTGCAAACGCATCTGTTGTCTGAACCAAAACGTAGCGAACTGTTTAGCTATAAGCGAATGTGGGAGAGCTCCTTTATCCATTTCGTATATGACAAGGTGCATTACGTTTTGGACAAAACTCACATCCATACCAAACAATAGGTTACCTAAACAGTGTTACAAAATGTTGAGAAGTTTAGACGACAGTGGACGCACGACTTGGGCAACTCATGTTAAGATGCTATTATTCCAGTACGGATTCGGCTATGTCTGGATTGCTAACGAGGTCGGAGATAGTGACTCCTTTATTCATATGTTTTCCTTACGGCTCAACAAAACATTTTCGAAGAGATTCATTCTTCCCCAAAGGCGATATCGTTCAAAGTATTTAGAACTGCACTTACCCCAGAAACCTATCTGTCATTACCTATACCATACAAGTTGAAACGAACTCTCGCGAATTTCCGCTGTTCAAGTCACGACTTAATGATTGAGAAAGGTCGTCATATGAACGTGGAAAGAGATTTCAGGTTGTGTCGTTATTGTCTGAATTATAATTTTTATGTAGTTGAAAATGAATATCATTTTGTTCTTATTTGCCCTTTGTATGACAGGTTAAGAGAACATTATTTCAGACATGAATGGACAAATAGAATACCGTGTGAGCGTACCTTTGTGAACATTTTGTCTGATGGAGCCAAAGAGAGTGTTTTTGCTTTAGCGAGATATATTGAAAACGGACTTATCTTACGACGCAATACACATGATTTTAGTGACCTATTCAAATAAGTCCATCCTAAGATGATTGCATACATGAACACTTATAACTGTAATATTGTACGTAATTAGTTATCAGTTATAGTCATTATTCCATTCATAAACATGAACATTGTTATTTACAACATCCTGTATTACTATATTCCATGCATTTGTATTTATTGTTTTTTGACACTATATATTGTGAATTATCAAGCTATTTGTTACTCGAATGGGTCCTCAAACAAGCTATTTATATTTTGGGCCGGAGGCCTTATATTGCGAAATAAAATTTGTCATTGTCATTGTCATTCCCTGTCCGAATTTCTATTATCCTTTTGACATGTGCTTGTACTAGTAATGATATAAAAACGTGCCTTAGATAAGAGGCCTAGGTCAATGATACATGTATGATGTTAGACTACAATGTTTTCTCACAATTGTCACATCGTTGAGCTACATTGTGTTTCTAGAGAATGAACTCGATTATTCTAATATGTTCGGCATTCCCCGCCGTAAGATTATAACTATTGAAATTGTGCGGGCAATAGTTTAAATCTATTTTTGGACAACTTCGATGTCATCGAATCAAGTAAATATATAAAACCAGACTGTGTAGTCAGTCTCTTTTCTGTGCTCGGCCGGTTAAGTTTAGTGCTGCCTTCCCTGTCTGACTCAATATTATCTCTTTGACATTAACGACAATAAGAATAGTTATTGTCAGGATATTGATTCCCTTTTACACCGAAAGTTTTCCTATCGAATATAAAAATGCCAAACTCGAAATTATAACGAACCTCTGACAGATCTGCAATAACAGGGCAATAAAATATGAATGTTTCCGTCAACGGATGATAATGCATGTTAAAAGTTAAAACACATAAACAGTCGCGACAGTGTTTGGAATTCTAGTCATAAAATGCAATTGAACATATATAATATCAAGTCACCACTGTCTAAGTAGTCGTTGGTTGTTACAGGTATACATTAAAAGAAATGAGTTCTTATTCGATGTTAAATGTATAAGTTTAGGTGATAATCAAGTTAACACAAATCGGAGAGATGACATAGTATAGATGGTACCATTAAATACTTTTCCCTGGTTTAAATACAATTTCAACAATAACCCTGCTAGTTGACAGCGTACCATGTGAGAGATTCGAATCATTGATACATATAATATAATGTTCATTATGTACGATAGATGGTTGATCTTTATGCGTCAGGTATTATCCGGAATATCTACACATTGTATAGGCTACGCTTCTGACCTGAATTTGCCCAAATACTAAAATGTTATAATACCGTTCTTTTATTTCAAATATCTTTATTAAAGAATTAAGTTGTCACATAGGTTTCCATTGGTGACAAAACTCGATATTTTATAATATCTCTATTAAAGGGCACCGCTACTAAAGAGCTCCAATAAAGATCAATAACACTAACGATCTTATTCTTCTATAAACCAGTGAAATAAATATGTTATATGTCTTTGCCAAAACATTATTATGTGTAACTCGAGTTCATACTCCGTCATAATAGCATACATTGTTTCTAGGCACACATGGTTTTTATTTCAAATCGATCGTCAGTGATATAAATATTCAAATGTATCTGCTTCCAGAAGTGTACTCTGTTAGCAGTTGTTAAATAAGCTTTGTCGACGGTATTCCCCATGTACGTGTATTTTCGTATATGTGAGCCATTATGTCTTCGCAATATGAGAAAATTTCAAACGTATTGTGTTGATATGTTCGATGCGAGTATTGAACTATAAACATGTATGTTCAGAATTTGTATTTCCTTCAAACCCTAGATCAGGATTTGGTGAAACAGATCCAATGTAGCCAAAGATGAGTGGTTTCCTATGCTTGGGCACAAATATCCGGTACATTGTATCAAATTAGTATGATAAAACATGTTATATCAAGTCAGTAATGGCAAAGTGGTCCTTGGGAGGCATACGCATAGACTTAAAATACCTGTATTGCATTTGGAAAGGTATCAATGAAATCATAAATCACGGGCTTCGGAAGATTCGGAATGAGTAGTACATGACAATGTATTAATAAGTGTGCAGTTGTTTTGTTATTTATGTCATATGGCACTTTGCATACCCAATAATTTCCAAGAAGCAGATAGGCTCGCAAATGACGTCATAATTGATGGTATAATACTATCTTATATACCCGATATATGATGCTGAAATCGTTGAATTGTATAGTGTATACTGACAGTGAAAACATAAATTCATTTTTAGCACGTTGCTCCGTACAACCACACGACGCAGATGTGTATGCGTCTTAAATTTATTCCATTAATATTAAAACTGCCTGTAAAATTGTAAACACGTAATGATTAAGCTGATTGTTAACAGTTCTTTTGGAATAACATAAACATGATGCTAGGCTAAATTTCACCACGTTAAGGAGGTACGCAAACCTTTGATCTAACGATCGAATTTTCCATCTTAAAATGACAGAACAATCTTCTAGAACAACATTGAAATCATAAAAATGTTATGCCACCAGGCTCGTTTTCGACATACATGGCTTTCTAATGACCTACCATTGTATTGTGTTCATTTTATCTATTTCCTGCATTTATGGCACCATTATGTTCTTTTAAGATTTTTACTATATGAAACCACTTTTAAGCTATGCATGATATTTTATGTGTTCAATGGTCATCCCTTTAGTCACAATGCTGGCTGCCTGGTGAACAAATTCAGTATTTGAACATGATAAATAGTTACCCCACCCACTTGCAAAATATAGTTCAAAAAGTGAGATTGTCAAATGAACGTCAAAAAATATCTAACGATCGAAAATATTGTATAATTGGCCATAAGTTGAGTATTAAATAGAACACCAGTTTAGTCAAATACAAAATAGGGAGCACCAGCCTTTTTTGGGAGCTATTCATCAAAAACTACCTATTATGAATAAATTTGCATAGAATTAACCTAATTTGCATATTGTAATGAAATAAAATTTTATTAAAAATATTTCAAAGTGTGGCTACTTCATATAACTAAACCATGCACTACATATTATATATAAGCATATGCATTTGTACCTTTGCAGGGACTTATTGTGAACCCATATTTTTCACACAAGTTTGCCGTTCCCCACCCACTTTTCATGCATGCAAAAAATAAAAAGTAAAACTGCTAAAATACATAGTTTTAGTTGCCTTAAGCCCTAAAAGTTAAATAACAGTATTAAGGAGGCCCGAGCTGCCTTGTGCACATGCGCGAAATTTCAAAATCGTATTAGGTGAGAACAAACATGAAATTTAGTTCCAATGATCGCATATAAATGTTAATTAATGAAAATAAACATAATACTAGTTTATAAAATAGATATTTTTTTAACTTTTTATTTTGCATGTATAAACAGTTGGTTAGAAACGGCACAACTGTAAAGTATATGGGTGTACAATAAGTCACTGTGCATGTTTTAGTTATATGAAGTGTCTAAACTTTAAAATATTTTTCATAAACTTTTATCTCATTCCAATATACAAATTAGGTGAATTTATGCAAATTTATTCAAAATTAGTTACTTTTTGGTGAAAAGCTCCCTAAAAAGGATGGTGGTCCCTATTTTTTATTTGACTTAATTGATGTTCTATATGATTCTAAACTTATATCCAATTTTAAATTATTTTCGATCGTTATATATTTTTTGACATTTATTTGAATTTCACACTTTTTGGAACGTGGGTGGGGTAAATGTATCATGTAAAGTTTCTGAATTTTTTCAACAGATACCCGAACTTATGACTAATGTCAATAGAAATGACCATTGAACACACACAATATCATGAATTGTTTAAAAGTGGTTTTAATACAATGTATAATAAAAACATGATGGTGTCTTATATGCAAGAAATAGATAAAATGAACAAAATACACTATGGTAGGTATTTAGAAGGCAATGTATCTCTAAAACGAACCTGGTGACATATCATTTTTATGATTTCAATGTCGTTTTAGATGATTTTTCTGTCATTTTAGGATGTTTTGGGGGAAAATTTGATCTTTAGATAAAGGCGCGCGTACCGCCTTAAAACGCTGAAAGACATGGTTTCAGCTGAATGACGTAGTTTAAGCAATAAAATAGCCAAAAGCCCGAGCCGGATGACCAAGTTTCAATACCTAAAATATTCCAGCTGAATGACCCAGTCGAAATATGCCTAAGTGAATAACCACGCCAAATAACCACAGTGGACGCCCCGGCCTGATGAATTAGTTTAAAACTTAATAAGCAATAATTTAATGTCTCAATAGAATAAGTAAACTGTCGTAGTTTAATGATCCAGCCTCAAAACTCGATATATACGAGAGTCGTTCATTTAATACCCGGACGCTCGATATTGCTGGAAAACTAACCGACTGATATTGATGAAAACTTACAGAAATACATTCACAAAATTCCTAAATGCACATACGAAATTTCCTTTTGTTGCGACGAAGGGTTTACGTAATATTTGTGTTTTAATAAGTCCATGTAACGCGAGTCGGCCCAAGTCGACGTTAAAATTTTGTGACGTTACGCCATTTTCGCTCCTAAAACGTGACATTTTTGCTCTATTTGATCATAGTTTTTGCGTCATAAAGTCATGCGAGCACACATATTTACCATTTTAAGATGTTCGGTTGTGATTTTAGATGCTGTATCCATTTTAATTCCGCATGGTTCCGTAAGTGCTATAGAAGTTATTATTCCAATAGTGTTTACCCCTCCAACAGGTGTTTAACCAACGACACTTTCCTGTTTCTGACGTTAGTTTGACCCAGGATCGGATCGTCGTGTGGCGAACCATATCATAATATGACTGTTCATGAGCAGAAATCCAACTATGAATATTCCCAAAAGTCTTCTCTAATAGATTCTTTAGTTTTACAGGTGTATGACTAATACGAAATTGTATCATAATCGACTTTTCCCCCGATTTCATTGCGATATTAACGGAAACACGCCCGTTGTCAATAAACAGCGCCTCAAGCACAGTAACAGTATAGAAATGTCATCAAACGTCGTATAACATAACTTTGATGTAGACATAACGTTACATGCTGTTTTCCGTTGAAAATAAGCTACTATACCACGCATCCTGTCATATCAACACTTTACATTTCACTGAAAACTTGGACTGGGCCGGTTAGACCTTAGTTGGGTTACTATAGTAACCACAGTTTGTTTTCGGTTGGGTAAACTTAAACCAAATTTTGTCGAATTATCAGGTTGGTGAGTAAGTCTTATTAAACGAAAATGTATTACATTTGTATGTTCCAATCAAGCGCTATGACGATCGTCCGGGTATTAAATGAACGACCCTCGTATGCCCAAGTGAACAACCACGCAACATTACCACAGTGGACTACCCAGCCGGATGAACTAGTTTAAATAAGTAAAATGTTTTTGCTGAATAAGTCAAGATATACCTCAGTGAACAACCATGCTACATGACCACAGTGGACGATAGGGCACAAGGAACAGTAACAGAAAACTAAATTCACAACTCCACAGCTGTACCCTCTAACGCATGACCGGGGCCAGGGGGTTTTCATTTCGATAAAATTTAAATGGAAACTAATTTTCATACAAACTTGAATTTTGATTTTTGCGCCACTTAGCATGTTTGTGCAGTGGTGTTCTTGGTGTTTGCGTGCTGAAATTCATCGACATGCGCGCCTGCATCATTACAGAACAAATGATAGAGCACCATTAGTTGTGGTTCCAAGTGATTCATAACAAACTCACACAATTATCAAATTGTGTTGCAAACTCGGATATTCACCATCTACATAACGGAAGATTAATCGACAAGCGTCATCAGAGACAACTTTGTCTCAGACACGTATGTGGATATTATCAGAGGCTTAAAGAAAGTGCTGAGACATTCAAGGCGCTATAGAACGATGCTGAAAGACTTTATTGGATATACCGTTGATCGAAATGCTCAGAGACGCTGGGAACTACAAGCGATGGACACCAGGGAAACATGTGACATGACAAGACTTAGTGTGAATTGCGAAACTGAACGGACGATATTGACCGAAAAACTATACGTTTGGTATTAAGAGATGTCTATTATACCCTTACTATTTGTTTTATAGATATGTTAAATGTATCGGCATAAATGACTGTTTAAACAAGTACACGTAGTGAAGTATGCACACTTTTAAACGACATCACACGACGTCATATTACCTGGCCCCGCTCAACGTTCACCTACTGTACAGTTTCATGTATATTGTCATTGTTAATTGCGTAAATCACTTAACATTTTCGGGAAATATCAAGCAGGCTTTGTTTATTGTACATACTGTGTTTTTGTATGCTTTGCAATATTATTGTAGTTATTGACACAGTCCTGTTAATTCTCAAATGCCCCTAGTGTGCTTATAATATGACCGATAGGGAACATTTTGACTATACCTCGTATATTCATAGCGTTGCATTGCATTGCATTGCATTGATTATTGATTTGTAGCACTGATAAAAACTTGATTCATCCGGATGCCCGAAAGTAAAAGTAGACAAAATTGTCAACATTTCGACTAAAGGTCACCGGAAATGACGATGTGACAGTGACCCTTGCGCGAACAACTTCTTTTATTTTAGCTTGGTCGGCCTAATTTTGGGCCCCTTTAGGGCATTGATCCCGCCCCCTTTGTCTAGCCTTATATTCCAGAACTAAAAATCTGTTCGCGTATTTTGTCGGTGCATAAAACATGGGCAGGAATTCGGATGCGGTAAAATTAAATTAAGAGTGCGTAGCACGAGTGATTTATTTGCCGTAACCGAACGAGTTCCCTTGTTTTATTCACCGACAAAATACAAGAACAGAGCTTTTACTTCGATTCTTAATACGATAATATCCCGAACTATTTAACTGCGCGCATTCCATTTTTTACACCCATTTGACATTGAACATAATTCCACGCTGAAATTGAGTGGCTTATTAGCTGGTACAATTACCTCCCTCGTTAATGAAAACGACCTTGAAATTCGTACTTTTCTGAAGGAATTAAATAACACATTTTAAACATTTAAACAATTTTGATAACACGAGTATAGGGTATCTATTTCATGAAATGAAAAATATAAATGAATTGATTATCAGAAGTTTCTATGAAACTTAATTTCGAGAGTATATTGGAGTTTCTAAAAATAGATGCGTCATAGCTGTAACACTTGATACTCGTGCAACTTGGCGACTCGTGGAAGATTTTACTATAGAGTTTACGTTCATTCATTCATAAATATGTCACGTGATACGGGGCGTAAATAGTAACAGCAAATTTGACAATCATGTTTTATTGCGATAATAATACATGTCCTGGATTGCTCTAAGCGTATAAGGATTTATCCGCAAATCGTGTTAGAATGAAAAATAAAACCTTTTTGGCATTAACTGTTAATACAATTGCACAGGGAATTGTACCGCAATGGCGGGTATAACCAGTAATTTCAGTTTTGGAAAACCTATGTTCAAAGACCTCTTTAAAGGGGGCCAGCAGGCCCAAAAACCTGTGCGCGCCCTTGGGTCCGTAATATCCTTTAGTCTGGGATGCATGTGTACCATAACAGCAAAATTCCCGAATTTGGGCATTTAGATCGAGCGCTACGGAGGGCCGAAATGGCCATCCCGACCAGTCTGCATTAGTACGCGATGGTAGCGGTAAGGATAACAATTGAAATTGATTGAACAATGTCGGTTGACTAGTACATTGTAAAATACTACTAAAGATTGAACATTTCTGACTGACATCAGTCTTTGTACTGTAAGTATCATCGTTGCTGGTTGGGAACGAACAATTTTTAGTTGGTGCCAGACTTCGAAATTTCGTAATAGTTCTATAAAAGCACTTCCATAAAGATTAATACATTGTATACATCAAAATGTGGTTTTTTGTCAATGTACGACTTTATAATAATTGAAAATATACACCAAATGGTTGTTAATGTAGCACATTTCTGGTGGAAAACGATGTGAAGTCAGACTATGTATTACTGGTGTAAGTGCGAAACTCATCAGTAAGTTGAAAGTTGCTGGTGTCACATTTGTCGACAGCCACATTTCCAGCTTATACTCTAGGGAGCTGTTTGTCGAGGTTTTTGTCTTAAACAGACAGGACTGATAGTTCTCAACAAAAACAGCAGAGTACAAATATGCACACAAACGTGCGTGTACAATTTGCTAGCTTTGCATGTCAAAAGACACAAGACACATTGATCAATGACATTGCATTAGAATTAAACAGTATTGACAATGTATAACAAGTTCAGTATGGCTACAAATAGCAGTGTCTGATTCATGAAAATGTATTTGCCTGTCAGCCTTTTATTACTCTCAGCATCAATTATTTACTAATGCACCACATGGATCGCAAATAATCTAACCAAAATGAATTAAAATTCATTATCAAATTTCATGCAGTACAGACTCTTGCATTTGTGCATATCCGTAAACTAATTCCGCCCATGTTTCAAGCCTGGGAGAATTGACCAGACGCTAGTACACGTATCCGTTCCCCCATTTGTTTGAAGAAAGCTTTTTATCGAAAATTAAGTGAATGTTATCACGCACATTTATTTGATTATTATGGTAATTATTATGGTTTGGTCAATTTGTCAACACATTCATATCTTAATGTCATTTACTATCAAACTTTAGCTGCATGCTGCATTGAACATGTCGAGGAAACTAAATGAGGAATGCATTATAGAGCAATGTTCCCATGACAAAACTGGGGACCAGGTTCCTTTTACGACGTCCGGGCTATACAAAAGGAATTTTGACACGAGTGATTATATCCCTGTTAATATAAGTGTAAGCTTCCAACAAACTTAATCAATGGCATGGTCACTAAACGGGTATGGCGGTTACTATTGAATGATGTACTAACTTTACTGAATGCTTATTATTTGCGTCAAAGTCATACACGATTCTGTTTTTATTTAAGGGTGTATGACAATAAAATTTTCGTAAAGAATTCAAATGGGAAATCTAGTGAAGTTTTATCGCGTTTACTAAATACTGCTAATATATTATAGCAAAATCCGTTTTGAAAACGTTGCAATGAGTTAAAATTAAACCGATCATCATTTTAAAGTATAGACGATGGTATCCACTACATCTAGGGCTGACCGTACCAATGGATTCGAAACGATCATTAATGTACAACTTTACCTCAACAAATCAATTCATGGAATGTGTGTCTTTGATTCTGTAAAACCCATATATATCTCATAGTTTATTGAATTATTTTCACTGGTTTTCACAGAAATTAACATCGGACTTTGTCATACTAAAACAATAAAATGATTTTTTTGTTTTAAACCATGTAAGAAAATGAGTTAAGTAGTATAAAGTATACGTACAATAGGTTTGTATCATATTTGCTATATCGTCGGTGACAATCATAAACCCCGTAACTACATTTTTTTAAAAAATCGTGTTTTCGGCATTTCCTACCGGCAATATTTTCCCGCATCTGCTGTCGAAGTTTCGTGAAATTCGTCCAATTAGATCTCTCAAAAACACCACGTGATGAAAAGCTGTAGCTTGGTTGGTTGAAATTTTTTCTCGGAAGGAAAACCCGTAACTTCTGGATAAATGGCTGCATTTTCAGTGCATTGTATTTTCTTTAAAAATGGTGGGAATATCAGTTCTATTTGTGTCAATATGTTCATGAATTAAAAGTAGTCCATCCATCAGGTCGGCAATGGAATTGAAAACGACAAAGCATAAGATTTTACTTAAAATGTTCTTGTCGGAAAGCCCGTAACTTCAACATTCACGACAATTTTCATATAATGCAACTGATCAGAAACCTCGTAACTACAAAACACACAAACCCAGCCTCATTCCTGTTTACATATCGACGTAACGTAAAAAGTTGCGACCCATTGATTTTGTAGCTTAGAAACAAAGTTATATGAACAAAATGCAGTTGTTGAGTAATACATTTTGAGAAACGGAAATGACGTAACTATAAAAAATCACATCATCATTGGCCAATCACGATGGTGAAATGTCGTAACTACCGTTGCTGTGCTGGATTTATCGCATCCCTATCAAACTTTTAATGGTTGTTTTCTAGCATATTTCTATCGTTATTGGTGAAAGAACAGCATTTCCCATCGTTTATTTTTATCACAAAACAGTTTTTTCCGTCTCCTGAAAAGTTGTGATTTTGTAGTTACAGGGTTTATGATTTTAACCGAAGATATATTTCAAACCAAAATTTACAATCTTGTAGAGAGCGATGTGATTTGGTTTTTAAGACACATTGCCCCTATAGAAGCAATAATAAGGGGTTGGTAGATTATGAATTACCCCTATCCGTGACAATCAGTAATATTTGTCATATGAAGGGTGGTAAACGTACACCTGCTTGTTTAGGCTAAATGGCATCAAGTATTAAATATCACCAAAAATGGTCGAAACCTGCAATCGCCATGCCCATTGATTCTGCGATATCTAGGGCATAACCAATAACCCAAAGTCGGATAGCCGCGAAGTTGTAAGTATCAGTAGCAACTTCCAATCGAATTATTTCGAAAATGTCAGAAAAAGGCGGTGTCCATAAGCTCAATACGAAGCAAAACAAAGAACACAGTCACAGGTCTTGGTGGCTGTATGTGCGACAACGGAAGAGTGATTGGAAAAAAATGGGTCGTACATGTAAAGTTAATGTTTTATCTTAGAGGAAATTATAACAAGGACAGAGTCTGCTATTTTAGAAAGGGTCATGCTGGTAGGCATAAGTTGGACTTAGTTAAGCTTGGTGTGTTCGCGGCCGCTTTCATGACATGGTCTTGTTTTTAATATTTAGGAAAAATGGAACTCAAAATGAATGAAATGGGGACAAAAGTGAACGTATGTTTTATTTAGGCAAAAGGTATAAAAAAAGTGTCGACTAAAATGTGGCACGTCCTTTTCCTTATAACTTCCTCTCGCCCTACAAAACATGTCATAAAGCACCTTATGAATTAGACTGGGAAGTATAGTATACCCAAACAGTGAATACAGAAGTCTCCTGATGAAGAATCAATAGAGCAGAATATTGAAACGTCGATTATAGTAGGGAATTGTAAGCATCAGCATCAAAAATACAAAAACAACACCATCTATACAAAAGTTGATTTTGTTCAAAGCATAATATGAACTAAGGCACAGCCTATTTTAGCGAATAATATCTTAAATTTTAAATAATAGCTCAAATGTACAGTCATTAAAAAATTTGTGACGTTTTTGGGTACGAAGTAACGAAGGACAAAGTCGACACGAACCTGTTTTCGTTTTGAAGTTCACTGTATAACTACGCTGATTATGTGTATAATAATACGACTTTCCTTGTTTAAAACAAGTACTTTCATCGCGTAATCAGTTGATCAATAGCTGATTATATGCAGGCTGTCACGTTATGTGCTTCCTCTTTGTTTTCCCAGCGTTCCAAGATGGCGGTCGATCAAAGTGCTATACGAAGCAACATAGTATTTATCTCCCTTATTTATAACGTGTTCTAGATAGGCCTACTAGAGTTTTTGGAATATTTTTAAACATCGTTTAAATATAAAAGAAAATTTATGAGCTACAGAATTACGCATTTAGGTAACTTTTGTTATTCTATTGGCGGCCATTTTTCAGTATCATTCTGTGACTCCGAGACTCTAACACAAATTTTCAGATCCATTAGTGAATTCAAACTCTGACCAAACCACGTGACACATTGACTTATTGCGAAATTTATTCGCTATTACATATACATTCTACAACGACTGTTCATATCACTTGATACATTACTATACACTATTGAATAGACGCAATTTGATTCCGTTGTGAAATGTATGAAACTACTGGATGTTCAATTTTGTCCAATTATAAGTTAAACACCTCTCGTATTTCACGTTACGCTTTATAAATTGTTTGTCAATTTAGCATAGCGTACTATGTTATCAGAAAAGGTCGGCCGAACTCAGAGAAACACCATACCAGAACAACGGATGCGCTTCTAAAGGTTAAGCAAATATAGGCTGATCAAGTCCGTATACAATCTAGTCCTCATTATGAAAAATTTTGATTGCCGAACAGAACCTTTATGGTGTGCATCATAGACCAATGCTGAACGTACGGTATGCTTCCAACATATAAGACATACTGGTGTTTGAATGTACCATCCGTTGGACATACTTGTCGAACCGTTTAAGCTGATCCCGTAGGAATGTCAAGCCAATACCAGTACTCGTTTTGGTATATACAATCTTACTTCATATGCTGGCACGTGTGATTGTGTAAAAATCAATTTGGATGTAATAAATGACGTGTTCATTCATAAAACGTATTTGTTTAGTCAGCCAGCCTTTCACATAAATACATTTAACCGTCTGCGAGTAACTGAACCGATCAAATGTCTTATATTAAGTTCAGCACATTGTCTGGTGTATCGTAAAATGAAAGCAATGATCATTTGTGATATAATGGTAGTAGCAGCTGTGATTTCCCGTGAGAAGTTAAGCTAAGCTAACAAGATGGTACAAGTACATATGGAGAGAACATTCGATCAAAGCGCAGTACTCAACGATGTATCCGAACTGTTGTTTTTATAATATTTAAATGTGTTTGAATATTATCGTAATAACGCAAATCCAGATAGCGCGTCCGGTGCTATTTCAAACTGACAGAAGAATGGTTTAATTTTTTAAATCTCGAACACAATCTTAGTTCAAATAACAAAATCAATCCATGCTCACTGTCTGGGTGTACTGTTTGCACTGTGTTTTGTTTATTATCATTCAGATAAATTGCTACAAAACAACGGATTTCATGATTGCAATCATGGTAGCAAATACAAAAATAATTAAAATGAAAGGTTAAATAACCCGGGAACTTTTATCATTGTGATGCCTGGTGTTTGAATATGCACTTTAGTACTGAAATGATCGCCTTTCTCGAAGTTTAACAAACATAAACGCATAACATAGCAAATTAGAGTAATGTTGCGCCGATCTAACTAGCCGAAGCGTGTCAATAACTGACGACAGCAAGCCGTCATCGTTCTAAACGATATACCTGGCACCATGTGGACGTTGCAATATGCAAATGTACGCTTTGTATACGATAGGCATAAGTTGGCTAACGTTGCACATAATTTATCATAGGTTATTTTCACTAGAAAATCGCTATATATGCGGTAGTTTCGCTTTGTATAAGGTATGAATAAGTTAAGTACAAGCTTCAAGTAGCAATACGTTACGAGCAAGAACATGTTTGCGTATGTCAGCATGATGGGTTAGATTTTCATCTTTTCGGTATACGTTTTTTGAGATACCTTGATTTATTACATACTGACAGACAAACGCAATTATCATACAGACCATCGGTAACTTTAGACAAAGTGATAAAGCATTCACTTGCTTTTCTCCATTATTCTTCGACTAGAATTCATAAATAATCGACATCCACTATTTCGAAGATATCAACACGATAACGAGTATGTGAAATGGCACTACATGTATCAATTATCATCGCAGGAAGTGACTGGACGCATACATTGAAGACGCCATGTTACTTTTGTATTGTGACTGTCTAACGATAAATCACCAAGTGTTGCTTTTATTGAAAGATGTACTCGGTGCACACAATTCATGTAACGTAACTATGCGCTACCAACATCACTATACCTAATACTCGTAAATATGTTCAACATGAGTGGGATGGTAAGTGCAGTATCATTGTATTTGTGTAGCGTCTTAAAAGTGTCGTCTCCAAGATGATTTGTTGCTTCGATAGCATTTAAGTGTAATGTTTATTTGGGAGTGAGACCAAAATAATATAATTTATATGTGTTGGTTATTTTGTATTTTGATTGTTCTAACTTTTTTCCGGTAGCCAAGTGGGTAGAGCGCCCCCTCCCCCGTCTAGAACCATATATATTATTCAAGTCCGCCCCATAAACAAAGGTTACTGGCAATGTACACCTACAGTGTCAAGATAATGTGAATGTGTCGTGAACATAAATGAACGAAACTGTAGTGGGCCTAGTACAGTGTGTACTTGTTTCTAAAGAGACAATAACCTATCTTTACTATTGTATACTCAACAACATTGACTATGGTAAAACCGCTGCTAGTCATAGAAAAGACACACTCTTATCAGGAACGTACTCATTGTCAGAGCTACTTGTGCTTACTAAGTGGACACTGTTGAATAATATTATTTCGTCGTTTATCTATTAATTGACCTAGTTATGATTAAGTGGACAATAGAAAATAAATCATTTGTCCTTTCTCCCTAATTGAAGTGAATGGCCGATACAATAATTGTGAAGCAACATATTAAATAGAATAAGTATGTATATGTCAGGAACATAGTAATTGCACTTAGCGCCCTTGATTAAAATGGTACTAGCATTAAATTGTAAAATAGATGAAATTGGTTTACTGCCATAGACAAATACCATTCCCTTCAACATTGAAAACTGATTTGGTGGCTTGTTTTTTTTTAGTGAACTGTCATGTTATAAAACAATGATATATACCACAGATGAATGCGGTATGGGACAATGACAAGAAAACACAGCATTAACTCAATAAAATTTGTTTTCTTGTAATTTGATTGAGAATAAACAATTATATTACATAAGAAAACAATACAATAATAGTTACAATTTTAATATAATATTCGAGTTTGTATGACATTTAAATGGTATAAGTTATGAGATGTAATTAACCTATGATGTTTACACTCTAGGACCATTAAAACGATTTGTGGTGAAGACTCACACTGAGCGGGAAGCAATGCTGTCATTGTTACACTCAAGAGAATACCACAATGTGTGTGTGTGATAGTAATGTGAACATGGCAATAGATTCTGTGTGTGTTCGTAGGCGATGAAAACACCAGACAGGAAGTGTATACATTTTATGCTAGTATATGTTTGCGACTGTGAACTAATGACTAAGTGTAGGCGTGTGACCTGCTATTTCATCCGTGTTTGCATCCCATTCAACTTCCCATAAACATTAATTCCTATTAATATAAGTGTATATCATCAGGTTTTCAATTATTTGAATTCTTCTACAAACATATAACAAAATAGATGACCAAATTAGAAATTCGTTGGAGTGTATGCTTATATCATATATATGCTTGTATGCATGTGTGCGTTCTGTTTGTCCAATTCTCGCGAAGTTTAGCGTTTTTCATTTAAGGCTATCAACGAAGAAGGCTTTCCTCACAAGTACGAACATCTTCCATGCCATTCACGAGGACCACGTGCATATAACTTTTTTCGCACCAACCGGTTCGCATGGATCATTTTGCACACAAACACCTGATTTATTCCTGGAAATCGAATTATTGGTGTGGAGTGAAACATTAACACAACTTTAGAGTGATCGATTGTACATATCGCATACCAATATATTTCACAGGGCGTCCAAATAGAAGTTTGTTTAAGTGTATACATGTAACACATTATAAACATAAAAGATAATATAACGTACGTTCATGAATAATTATAATGTATTTATTTGGTAAGATAGTCACCCACTTAAGAGTTTATTGTACACTTCATGTTGTATACAGACGTAGTTACTGCACAATTGGCATGCCTCCAACACGACGGTCACTTACAGTTTCATCTGATGGGACTGAAATACAAAAAAAACATATTGGTTAGGATTGTAACACAAATAGTTTAATTTATACCAAATTATTTCAGGCGTATGTGAAACACTTCTACAATCATCTAATTCTTAATGTTATCTACGAGAAAAGAGATGGTTTAATCACTTACTATCACAACTGACTTCAGCAAGAGGACCAGCTATGGACGTGATGTTACTGAAGGTGTCGACAAAGAAGACAAACTTCTCGTTAGAGGATATACTATTTAACTCTGTCTTGTCTGCTTCACCAACACCGATAGAATAAATGGTCACGCCTGCATTACGTAACAGTTCAGCCTCACTGACGGTTGCGTTCTGGTCTGCGCTTTTTCCTTAAAAAAGAAGTAACGACATTTAGTGACCGTTTTCATGATTTCGTCTCAACTATCCTTTGCTGAATATATTTAAATAAACATTGATACTATTCAGTCATAAAATATTAACAATTATAAATGAGGCAAATAAATGAGAGTATGTCGTTGCGAGTAGCCACATGCCAAACTATTATTTGTGTGGTGTGATGAAGTTATATAGAATCTATATGATTATTTATCGATACTGTTTTGCGAATAGTTCCGATAGCTCAGTGGTCTATTTTTTTCGCATTTCGCATTGCCAGGCATATAGTATGGAATTAGTGATTTAGCATGTCTAATATATTTGAATCCTCAAAGTATTTAGGAAAACACATATGGGTGAGGGCCTAACATATCATAATGTGTCTCAGAATAAAGTCCAATTTAGGGACTAATATTTCACAAATAACACTGTTCAATATTCCACTCGTTCTTTAATATTTCGCCTTAAAGCCTGTAAGGCGAAATATTAAAGAACGAGTGGAATATTGAACAGTGTATTTCAGAATGAGAGCAATTAGATTACTCTAGAAGTTATACCATACTATACATTAAGACGCTTTATCTGTACAGAAAGAAACATCTTACCGTCAGTGACAATTATAGCTATCTTCGACACATTCGGTCTCATTCCATGGTCCACAGTAAACATGTCGGATCTAGCAGACATTAGGGCATCAGCGGTGTTAGTACCACCATACGGGATTCTAGATCATAACAAAATTAAGCATTGCAATCTTCATATGTCCAATAAAGATTATATAAAGCATAAGTATGCTTGTACTTTATCAACATAGTATAGTTATTTCACATTAGATTAGTTAAGACCATGCTTGTTAACAATATGATAAAGGATTGAATCACAAGTTCACTAACTCATAGTTACAGTTCATCCCGTACGACTACTTTATATATAACTGATTGGTCAAATTTATTACAAGTATACATACTTATAATTGCATGTCTTTATTATTAAAAGTGCCAATATTTTCTGAGTACCAAGCAAGCGATCTTTAAACGACTTTGATATAATATCTATAATGGCCTAAAACAAACAATTTAGACTGCAATTGTAAGACAGACGCTTATGGCTTCAACCGATTGTGCAAAAAATGACATCAATTTTCATAATCTTGCATTCCAACAGCAATGCCTCTCTGTCTCGTAGGGTTACAATGACAATATATCCAGCTGGTGTTTTCAATAATATATAAATCACTACAACGATGGTCTATGTACACGAAGTGAGAGTGCACTGTTTCAACAACTCTTTATATTATATGCGTAACGTACGATAGCGTAGTGAAACTATCATATCAAAACATTAAAAAACATATGTTTTCACTTTCCAAATCAAACATATCATCTGCTTACGTTGTGTTGTGTATTTTTTCTATGAGGGCTGCCTTGTTGTTGGTGAATTCATTGAGGTAAAACTGCCTAGATATATTAGTACTGAACAATAACATTCCAAACTGTGTGGTTGCGTATGTGTAACTGAAAAACAACAAAGCATTATTAGGCAATTATAGAGTAAACTGTCAGGTATTTGCGCGCCATGATGTTTGGTATAGGTTGGTTGAATTGGCATATCATTGCAATTGATTAAATATGGAAAGTGTTATCTCTACATATCTTCTTCTGTTTGCACACTCATTTTGAACTTCAATATGAGTCAATCAAATTGACAACAAGCCACAAATAATTGCATGAAATACAGAAGTCCCTTACCGATTTGAAGCTTTTAAATCATTTTTAAAGTTTCTGTTGCCATGACAACCACAAGTTTTGTCAAAGTAAAGCATTATTTAATAGATGCCAGACCAATATTGATATATATGCACACATTAGAAATCGCCAACCTAGCATTGATATGTTTGCGTTACATAAAGATCCCGTTAAAGGAAAGTAATTTTACTATTTTTGTATCCATAATATCTACATGTACAATGTTTGTCAGAGTAAAACATATTTAAGTGTACACAATCTCTATACACTCCTTGCCAAGTTGCATAGCCCTAGTGTGGAAACTGTTTGAGTTATGGCAGAATCCAGATATTTGACGGTCGGACAGACGGATAGACGGACGGGTGGACAACAGCAACAATCGGCGTGTTGCATTCACCTGGAAACCCGAGTGTAACCGTAAAAGAGGGATATACTAAGAAACAAAGATGCAAAGGAGTACTATCAAAACGGAGAAAGATCCCTAAGGATTCAGTGCGTGACCCAGGCAGCAACATCCACCAAGAGGCGATCGGAGGAGACCTGAAAACGGCCCAATTCTCAACGAGGCATTAAATCAGACAAGTCATCAAATTGTCACTTTCTCGAAATGTATTGCAAAATACTACTGTCAAACGAGTACTTGCATAAGGTCAGTATCAAATCGGATTGGGAAGGATGTTAACAACATCGCATAAATGGTCGTACAAAAATACATTTGTATCTCGGACAGGAGAAGCAGCATCTACATTAAAGGCTAAACCTTCAAAAGATGGTAAAACATGGACATGGAAACTTGATGAATATATGAAGACACTTAAGTTCATTGAGAATGCTCGGTCGCCCACTATTAATGACTCATTATATTACATGCTCCTTGCGTTTAAATTTGTTGACAAAAACAAAAACCTGTTCACAATATTGGATACAAATGCTAGTTCCTTCTTGAAGTCATCAATTCCAATACTTCCAGATCCATCAACAATGAACACGATATCAGTTGGATTCCTACATTCTTCAATAAAAAAGGTTTATAGATCATGTTTGCATATCCTGTTTAAATACATTAGTGATGCAAAAATAGTAAGCATGTTTTACCCTGACACGAGGTAGCATGGTACCAAGAGGACAACAAAATAAGGTGCAATGATGTAATAAACAAAATGCATTGGAAATGAAACTAGTCCCCTAATCTGTGTTAACAGTGCAAGTCAATGAATGAAATATACAATCATTACAATTCTTAACGAAATAATGCAGAATCTGTATTCATCGGAATGCGTACATACCATCTTACTGGCCACATACATTCGGTTTAGGTCAAACATAAATAGTTGCGTTAATTGATCTATCAAAGATGCATCTTTGTATAACACGTACAGTAGTTGAAAATAATGGATAACCTTTTTTATTGCAAGTGGGTTGGTTTGTCCACTGCAAAGTGCCGTCATCTGTCTGTTCACATCGTACAGCAACTGGTCCCACCATTGTGTATCCATCATTACATACATAATTTACTCTAGAACCTAATAGTGTATCGTATGGCTTTTGAATGGCTCCATTCGTAATTGGAGGAGGGTTGTTGCAGACAGCTGTAATAGTATAGTAATACATGGGATAAATATATATAATATAAAAATGTGTATGATTAAGTTTCTATTAATATATAGTTTACGCTTTGCTTGCAGCATTTGGGATAACGTCACGTGTGCTGCATCTGATTCATGGATACATTGTATAACTACAACTTGTATATACTGTTGGTCATTCGCAATTGTGAAGCGACATTATTGCATCCATTCCATTCGGCCAGTAGAGACACATCAAAATCGTCACCGTTCAGGAAGAAAATCACGATCGAGCGTACAAAACAATTTTTATGTATAAACAATCCCAATAAAGTACACGTAATAACACACAACCGTATACACACAAATAAATTGTTAATCCTAACATAATAACGCAAATACAAAGATAGAGCTGTGTTAAAAACTGTTTAATTTCGACACATAAGAGTGTTAGGTATAAACGATAATGTATTAAATTTGGAAAAGTTATATTTAAAACAAGGGTAACTTTACGCTGCATCAATGTGAATTTAATCAATTTAGTTTAAAAGACATACCCGTTTTAACGCATGTAGGAGGGCTTGTCCATTGCACAGTTCCATCAACCCTCTCACATTGTATAACCTTAGGTCCCACCATTGTGTATCCAACTGCACATGCATAAGATACATTCGAACCCACATAACTCTCTCGTGGTTGTTTATAAAACCCATTGTCAATACGCGGAGGTGTACCACAACTAGCTGAAAACATGGGAATATTAATTCATCAATGACCCTGGCAATTTCAGGTTTTTAGTTAATTTTTAAACATACATGTATTTTATTCAGCTAATTTCTTCCCATTCATTTCTGGTATTTGCATTAATAATAACAAGAACCAATAGAGAAATAATGAGAAATGAAGGACAATAACAATAATAGGACCTTTTAATTAAATAATTATAAATTGCTCTTTGAATTCTGGTGTGGGCCCCACCATTGTGTACCCATCATTGCAAACATAATTTACTCTAAAACCTAAGAGTGTGTCGTATGTCTTTTGAATGGCTTCATTCGTATTGGAGGATGGTTGTTGCAGACAGCTGTAATAGTATAGAAATACATGAGATAAGTATATATAATATACAAACTGTGTACGACTAAGTTTCCATTATATAGTTTTGGCTTTGTTTGCAGTATTAGGGATTACGTCAAGTGCTACATCTGTATAATGAATACATTGTATAACTACAGCATGTATATACTGTCTGTCCTTCGCAATCGTGAAGCGACATTATTGCATCCATTCAACTCGGTTGGTAGAGTCACATAAAAAACGTCGCTGTTCAGCAAGAAAATCACGATCAATCGTACAAAACAATTTTAATAATGTATAAACAATCCCAATAAAGTACAGGTAATACTATACAATCGTAAACACACAAATAAATTGTTATTCCTAACATAATTACGCAAATACAAAGATAGAGCTGTGTTAAAAACTGTTTTATTGCGACACATTAGAGTGTTAGGTATAAACGAGAATGTATAAAAATTACATGTACGAAAAGTTATATTAAAAAAAGAATGTGGTAACTTTACGCTGCATCAATGTGAATTGAGTCAGTTTATTTTACAAGACGTACCTGTTTTAACACATGTAGGAGGGCTTGTCCATTGCAAAGTTCCATCACCCCTCTCACATTGTATAACCTTAGGTCCCACCATTGTGTATCCAACTGCACATGCATAAGTTACATTCGAACCTACATGAGTGTCCCGTGGTTGTTTATAAAACCCATTGTCAATACGCGGAGGTGTACCGCAACCAGCTGAAAACATGGGAATATGAATGCACCAATGACAATTACAGGTTTATTTCTTAAACATATCTTATTCAGCTAATTTCTTCGCATTGATTTATGGTATTTGCATTAACAATACAAACTTTGAGAAATGTGGCATGATAACAATAATACGATCATTCAACTAAATAATTATATATTGCTCTTTGAGTTCTGGTTTGGGGCGGCTGGTGTGTCCATGTTGTATGTCTCTCTAGTTGTTATTAAGTTACGTCCAACAGTCACCGTACATTATAGAATTGACGCAAAAGCCGATGATTAGTATCGATATAACATATATAACTCAAGACATACTGTATTCATAAGATTATAACAAACCTTCACATGTGACTTCGGCAAGAGGACGTACGATTGCAGAGATATTGATGAAATTGTCAACAAAGAAGACAAAATTCGTATTGGATGAAATTGTGTTTAACTCTGCCTTGTCTGCGTTTCCAACACCAACGGAATATATCGTTACACCTGCATTACGTAACAGAGCAGCTTCACTGCTTGTAGCATTCGGATTTGCACTATTTCCTGGATATATAAGGCATTGTTTAGAAGGTATCGGATCAAATATCGATTACATTTGATCTTGAATCAAATGCTATTTCTTCGAGTATTAATTGCAAATAAGTAATGACGTATTATTAGATAAGTAAAACCGGTGTTTATGCGATGGCAATGCTCATCACACTAAACTAATATTAGTATTTTACAATTCATACATCCAATAAATCTACCTATCACCTTAAAAACTTACTGTTCGAGCTGTTGTCGTTTCCCCAATAAAAAATCTTAATCAAATCTGCACGCCAAATGTCTGGCAATCAGAATACAGTAAGCTTTTTTCCGCAGAATATTTCACTTATACATTAGATTCGACGCGAGGAAAAATAGAAAAATACATGTATATAACAAATATTGTACTCTAAGTACTACTGAGTGATATGCACTGGTACATTAGGTATCCACAAGTGCGCGTCGATCATATTAAGAGTAATTAGTCATTTTGAGTATATGATAAGTTGCCTACCGTCAGTGACCATTATAGCTATTTGGGACACACCTTGCCTCATTCCATGTGCCGCAGTAAACATATCTGTCCGAGCAAACATTAGAGCATCAGATGTGTTCGTTCCTCCAGAAGGGTATCTAAAATATCACATACACTTGGAAGTAATAAATGCTAGGGATCGGCGCTTACTATCTAATCAAATACTTATTGTACAAATGGCCTCACACCCATTCACAATATATATACACAAAACATACCAAACTATGCAATGGCCAAATAACAAGCATATATACAAGTACAATAAGTAGGTGCAACGGTATTGTGTTGTCAATATTATAAAATGGTGCAGACCAGACTAGACTAAAAGCGACCTAGCTTTGGTTCGACCATACTATGACCATTGGATGTTCCACAGTTTTGAGAGTGGTAGGCTATGCAATTGTGTTAGTATGCAACGTTAAACGTCCTTTGTCACACTTCATGTGCATGTACTGATATAAATTTTAACTTCATTCCGTATGTCTAAAAATGCTTTCATACTTGGAGATAGTTTACTAACATACATTGTATATTTAATTAGTGTTAAATAATGTTCATAGCATCACTCAGAACCGTACTCAATATCATTCATGCTTTTGTAACTGTTGAGTTTGCTATAGCCACGCATTCCAATTCTGCTGTCAAAAGGTGAATGCACAACAAATTAAATTGCTTACTGTGTACTCTGTATTTTGGCAATGAGTGCAGTCTTGTCGTTGGTGAATTCATTGAGGTAAAACTGTCTGTATATATTGTTGCTAAACAACAGCATACCAAAATGTGTTGTTGCATATGGGTATCTAGAAAATAAGATGACATGGTGTTCAATACAATGATGACGTTTGTTTATAATAATTCAATATACTGTACCATAAAGCAATCCAGCCGTGATATAGAATATACTAGATTAGCATTGGTTGATATTCTTTGCAATACCGACCGTAACGTATATATAAGGTCAGATACTTCGTCTAAACATTATGACACATGGTTTCAGGAAATATGGCATAGTATGCATTGCATATTATATTATCAGTTCAGTAAGAACTTTATCCGATTGTTTCGGAAATCTTTATGCAACATTTATGCCTAAATTCTCAGGAATGTATTCAGTCGCTTCCTGCAAAACCTGTGATTCGCAATTGACTCACCCGATAAATCCCCTGTCTTGCTAGATAAACTTACTCTCTGTCTTGTTTGTGATATTGTGTAAATTGACACTTATTGCATGCCGGTAATACGCTGAGCGGCCTTGAAAACGCACCACGAATAGAGTGTGAAATGAAACGTCGTTATATTATGTTAATAATATAAAATGGTAGCAAATGATAATTCCATGCATGAGTCGCGTGAATTACAAGAACAATCTTAAAAGAGGAATTAAGAATGAAGTTAAAGAATTACGTGTATTGTCTTTGAGGCAGTGTGATAAAGAATTTCGCGAGTTTATCACCCACTCGACGGCTAACCCAAATGCATTACCTCTCCAACATTTTAAAAATAAATTAAATGGCAGGTAGTCGCCAAATTAGTAAACATTTAATAAAACTACGTAGCTGAGTAGAAAACTGTTGTTGTTTTATGTATCGATCTAACGAAAATTCCTGTTAACAAAACATAAAAACAATTTGATCAACCCGTCAATTCGTCGTTCATGTTTCTTTTTGGTGCCGTTTCATGATTTAATGCATCTCTCTAGTGAATATAAATGAATAGAACATCGAGTTACAATATCTGAGCAATTAAGATCACAAACACACATTTTTGTTCAGAATTATTAATGAATAAAAAAGTTTTATGAGTGCTGCGTCTTCCAAACTACTCTATTTATATCTTGAACACAGACACATCTACCGGGAAATCGAATACAGAATGATACATTTTCAGTTCAATATATTGTACCACTGGACACTTCTTTGGCATTACCATGGAATCGGATAAGTCAAAACATAACTACCTGTCAACCAAGTTGGTTACAAAAGCAAGTTCCTTTTGGAAGTCATCAGTCCCAATACTGCCGGAGCCATCAAGAATAAACACAACGTCAGCCTCTTTCATACATTCTTGAATGTAAAATATATCACGACTAAGTATATTGCAGAATTGAAGTAAACTTGTTATGCAAAAATGTTATGCACACACCATGACTAAATAGTGCAAACATACGTCGTGGCTCAATAATTACAGTAGGACTATACCGTGTAATTATGCAAAAATATTGACATGCAATAAGAATGTGCCCTATACTTAGTTTAGATACTGTTTTTGTGTGTTGGCACGTGTACTTGTGGTATATGAATACTTCTTGTTCAGTGTTTCTTTTTATGCCTTTCGATCTATGTTGTTTCTGTTGAGTGCTGCATTCCCTGCCCAGTTTTTTTAATCTTGTAATGTTTATTTTAACAATATTAAACGGTTTGTGTTAGGATTGTGATTACTTTTTAAGCGATTACTTGTGCCGCGTTTTCATTAAACAAAACGTTACTTGTGAGAATTTCGAATAGAGCTGCTAAAATAAGGAAGTACCTGTTTTGATGCACGTTGGAGGTTTAGACCACTGCAGAACTTTGTTACCTCGTTCGCACTGTATAGCATCAGGACCAACCATTGTGTATCCATCATTGCATACATACGTTACTTTAGAACCTAGATGTTTGTCGAACGGCTGTTTAAAATATCCATTCTCAATCTGCGGTGGGTTAGTGCAACCAGCTGAAAACAGAATTGTACATGTATGAATTGATTTATGACGCTTCTAATTCTAAACACAAATTTTCGATGTGTGCTTGAGGTATTGGGTTTACGTCACTCTTTGTGGTTATGTGTATAACTTCTCTTTTCCAGGTATTGACATGTATAGTATAGGCCCACGTTACGTTGTACCAGGTGCCGAAGTTGAATACGCATTACCACATTATGAGTTAACAACCCGATTTTGTAATGACCATACGAAGCAAACGAATGAAACGAAGCCATCATTGACCTCAGTAGCAACTCCACTGAACTGATGCGAGTATACAGGCTATCACTCCATAGGCCACAAAATTAGAAACAGATGATGATACTCGAACAAGGAAGGAAGCACTAAAATTTTAGCCGACTGCAGAAAGCAGAAATAACACAGCCCCACAAACACACGACACAATGCCCAACACAAAATAAATCTGAAATGACACCCAAAACGTCAGTCAAAATGTATATTTCCATTACAAGTTTACTACACAACATACGATACCAAGTATAGTAAATGTAATCATGCTACACTGTTCTGAAGTGACCATGGTATAGTATAATGTTCTTTCAGCCACTGACTGCCAGTAAGTTGAAACGTCAAACTTAATACACGAAAACAACACTGCACTTAAATAAGTAAATGAAACGAAATTGAATATTTTCTATTACATAACTGCTATCCTGATATTGTGGAACGAATATAAATACATGAGCAATTATGGATTAACATATTTATAAACCTGATTTACCATCGAAAATAAGTTGACAAAATGGGTCGAGATTGTGTGTACCCGCCTCATCCCAGCAATGGTCTATCCATAGTGGACTGTGGTTATGGCTTCTCTTTTCTGCTATTGTCCCTGAAAATGTTTTGACACTTTATTAAATATTATACCTCATCTTGTATTCAAAGATCGTGTGTATTCTAAACCAATACACAATTAAATATAACAATGCCAATGTTAATAGTGGTTGAATTTAGACTAAAGAAATACTTTCAACATTTAGGTTGATTTGCAAATTACGGAAAAATGAAAAACGCCATCATTGGCATTCGCTTACCGGTACAAAAGTGATAACTTTACAACAGGTTTTCACAACTTCACGTCAGGCTCTGTCTTTTATTCATGCATAACTGGTGTACATTATGTTTTGTAACGATTAGATCTATAACTTAGTGAATTTGTGAGTTATTTACTTTACCTGCTCCTCCTGATGCAATTACGGTTCCAAAGAGTAACGAACTATATAAAACAATTACGATCATTGAGGCGTCCATGATTAATGATTCATGAAAACTGTACAGAATTGATGAATTGAGAGAAATCCTTATGTTGTCTATTGAAAGACGTGTCCAATCTACAGATTGATGAGTTAAGTGACCAGTGTTATCACAAGTGAGACTAGGTCAGAAGAAAATTTGATTAAAATGTGCCATTGTCTGAAATATTATCAAAGGTCATGACGACATTATGAGGGTCGTCCACGAAAACACAAACAATGTCATTTGCGTAGTCAGTTGAGTTATTATGAGACCAGAATCAAATTGTTTTTTAACAATACACCAGGTGTTTAATTAAAATGAGAACATGTCGTATTAATACAAAAGTTACGAGGGAAGTTTTTTTTCAATTTTAAGTCATTACCCTCACTACTGATACGAAAAGTGTTCGACTTGCAATTTAATAAACTGAGTATCGGCATTTGTATATACACTCATTGTGGTATCATACTTGCATTATTTTTCTACCAAAATCAACCATCTTGTAGAGGAATTTGTTTTTGGCTTTTTAAAGACAAATTACACCTACAGAGGAATAAAAAAGTGTGGATCGAATATAAAATGTTAATTACCCGTGGACTTGAAGACAATCAATAATATTTGTCATATGAAGGGTGATATGCGTTCATCCGCTTGTTTTGGCGAAACAGCTATCACCAAAAATTGTCGAAACCTCCCATCGCCATGCCCATTGGTTCTGTGAAATCAAGGACGTATCAAATAGCCCAAAGTTGGATAACAGCAAAGTTGTAAGTATCAATAGCAACTTCCAATCGAATTATTTCGAAAATGTTTGATGCAGAATTTTAATAAAAATGCGGTTTAAATAACTGCAACTTTTGCCTATCATCATGATCCTTTTTAGAATAACATACTTTTTCTGTGTAATTTTTTCGTCTTAGGTAAAACCTTAACTCCTCAGGAGCGATACATTTGTTCCAATCACTGTCCTGTAGTCGCATATACAGCCTCTAAGACCTTTGTATGCGCTCTATGTTTCGCTTGGCATTGAGCTTATGAACACCGCATTTTTCTGAAAGTCTAACATTTTCGAAATAATTCGATTGAAAGTTGCTACTGATACTTACAACTTCGCTGACATCCAACTTTGGGTCATTTGTTTTGTCTAACCCGGACGTAGTACAATCCAGCTGATGGATTCCTGTCCTGTATACGGAAGAAGAAGAAATGACATTTGTTATGTTTAAATACGTATGGGCATTTGATTCAGATAATGCAAGGGCAAATGTGCCACCGTGAAATGTTTGTTACTTAGCTTTACAGAAACAATAATCACTGCAACATCACTAAACGATGTTATTGTTCTACAAAATCGGTCAAATCACTCCTTTTATCGTATTCGATAAACTCATATATATATGACTATATTAATAACATTTACATGTACCCATTTAAAGCAACTTATCTTGCATGTAATATTGTATTTCAAACATTGTGCTATATACATTATGCTTGCTTTCTAGATGATGCAAGCAAAACAATAATGTTTCATGTCAAACAAGCTCGAAATGCTGTATTCAGTCAAATGTATAGTCTAGTATGTCGTAAAATTATGGACGGATTGATATTTCTAAGACAAAGTAGCTGGATCCTGGCATGACATGCTTTTCCTGGTATCCGAGGGTATGCCTATTCATGGCAAGGTAAACAGCGCCATAAGTGCCATATTTACCAACCATTTCGATTATCATTATTAATTAAGACTATTAGGAAATGACAATAACTCGATGTGTTAATATGCCTACCTTCACAACGACAAACAATCCTAAAATAGTATGTAAAATGCGTCTTTACGACATAAAAACCCTATCACCGGCAGAATAACCCGCATGAACGACGGCAGTATATCATCAGAATGAAATGTAAAGCCTTTAAATGAGCATTGAATCATTTGTCGGATTTTATTACGGATTAAGTTGTGTACATGGTAACGAATATTTCAAGTCAAGAACATATCAAAAATAGTACATGATGTACAATTATGAAAGCCCTTTCAGTTCGATTAGTTTGACATTTAAATATCTTAAACAGCATAAGGAATGCTAATATTAACCATGTTAAAAATGAGTATTACTGGACTGCATATGCATTTAAAGTCCGGTAACGGACATGTCTGTTTGATATGGAATTCTCCAGTCTACGATGGATGGAGCAACATATAAAAAAACTGTTTTCTCTCTATGATTGACGTTTTGCATATGCATTAAATGATGTTAAGACAAGTAAAATATGCTATAAAAACACATTTGTAGCAACCTCATAAGTTTATACAACACACTTAATGTAAAGTATCGACCATGTCGTTGAAATCGGCGACATCGATTTTTCAACATTTAAGAGTCAGTATGAGACTTATTTCTTGATATAATTATAACAAAATCCAGCAAAATGGTGGCACCATCGAGTACTATCGATATAAACCCTTAGTTATCATATTTGTCTCGTCTGTAAGAATAAAACGTGAGGTAAAGTTTAGTATTTTGCATTTGCGACAGTAACGAACCTGTCATTTCAGCATATATAACGTCACTTTTTTCAGTAATTATAACAGCTACAGCGATTTTCTTTGTACACGTAGTAGACAGGTATTAAGCATATCATATGCACATAATAGCAGTTCTGAAAAATGTCTCATAGCGTCAAAAACCACCGGCGACACTATTTGCACCCGCTTATTAAGAATGACTGAATACCGATATATATGACGTTGCAGTCACATGATGACGTTTCAAAACGGCGGCAACCTGATCTTTACATGCCTACAAATGTATTAACACAATACTCAAAAGGCTACCATCATCATTATCGCTCATTACGACAACAATTAGTATAAATGCATTTTATGTGAAGTGTAATGGTGACTAAGTGGGTTCATCGTTAAGGTTTTAACATCTACACAAAGATCGTGACGTCATTGACGTCATTGTCTGTCGCTGCCCCGGGTCCGTGGTGGAAACCGTTTCTGTGGCGCTATACTTTATGTCAGACATACCTACCTACCTAAATTTGCGTACGGACTGTAGGAAAATTCCGCATTATGGTCACAGTTAACTGTATCATTAATAAAGAGTAAACAAAAAGTGCTTTTTTTATAAAATTTATAATATCTTAGAAAGGTTCATAAGACGGGATATTGATCACACAGTCACTGAGGTGCAGTTTGTTTGTAATAAACATTTCATTAATACTGATGTTATATATTTGCATACTCAGAAACTAGAGAGCTTCGTCTTTAATTTGGTTGTTTTAAAGATCCGTCCATAAATAAGAAAAAAAACATAAGGCGTGAAATCATGTTTCTTTTTCTAGTTCATGATATCATTGTTGTTTCTATTGAATGCAACTCTGTGATTTACAGGACACCGTGGTATACATTTCATGGTATAACTTTTTATAACTAGGCCTATGACAGGAAGAACTTGAGGGCAATAACTCAGTGCATGATATTAATGATGGATTATGATGACGGAACGGCATTTTTTGGGACATCAATATGAAACTATAGCATGATACCATTTGATTTATAGAACAAGACAGATTATATTGAGAAGTTTAAATATCACGACCTATACAACAGATTACAAATTAGAATTTTAATTCTGTGATAATTATATCGTTAAATAATGACATGATGACAAATTTGATAATAGTCAACCAATACTGTGAATATTTTGAAAATTCAATACGATGGACCGGAGGTATTTTCATAAAACATAATTATCTACAATGTTGTAAACGAACAACTATTGCGTCAAAATCGGATGCCGAATTTCTGATAAGCCAAACCTCATTCAAATGTTTATGCTGCGTTCAAGCCTATGTGATAACATATTGCGTTTCGTTTAGAGGTAATTTGGATCTAGCCCAATAGGAGAATTGTAAAGGGACAGACATGTTCATGTTTATCTTGCCACTTTGGTCCCTGTCGATAGGGCTAATCAGTTACCTGAAAAAGACGATGTTTTTTACCAAGTTCATCACATGCATTGTTCGAAACGTAGCAGTATGTTTGATGAATTTTTAATATTTGCACAATATGATTATGGATTTCTTGACCCTTATTAAACTTCAGGTAGTATAATTAAACTTCTGCGTTTTGAGACAATTTCGTACAGATGTTTCCAATTTTCTGGGACAACCCTCGTAAACACATAATATGGACTGAACTATTGACCTAATATTTAATGGTGTGATAAGCATATACTATCTAGTGGATATGGTTTCAGATTTAACGCACTTTCATCCAGATACGAACTTGAATTTCACTTTGGTGTAAAATGTGTGAGAAAGTATTCAAAAGTTCAGTTGTCGGACGACGTATCAATGAATCGTATACTAGAACAATGTACATGCCTTTTCAAAAATAATCATTGGAAAAAAGGTGTGTTAAATAATTTCTATATGTACCTCAGATGTCGTATTTATTTGGCACACAATTGCTGTAGCATTGATAAACATAACAATGGTTCCGAAAGTCAGTAAATTACATGTGTAAGCGTAGAAAAGAAATTAATGTCTTGCAACAATCCTACCAATAGTATCAATGTTGCATTCTGCTATTCATTTCGATTGTAGTCGCTATTAAACCCCTTTCACAATTGTCGTACGATATCATGGATCCTTATCGTAGAGTTTTGGACATGTTCAAAATTTTCTACGGCTGTTGACTGTCGTAGGTCCGTCGTGCGACGAGGTAGGACGGACGTGCGATCGACGCACGATGGACACACGATTTTTTGTGCTTTTAAGGTCAAACTAGGCACTTAGAATCACACCACTGTCGTGCGATGGAAGTGCGATGGACGTACGACGCTCGTAAACGTATAGGTCATTTACATAACTCATTCCCTGTAGTGCAACGGACGTACGTTGATCGTACGACGGACGTGCGACAACTGTTGATCATAAGGCTGTCGTGCGTCAATTGTTATGTCGTGCGACAGACGCACGATAGTTCCCAAATATGCATCGTCGAGCTGTCGTACGTCCGTCGTGCGACAAATGTGACCTCTTCACAACATGACCCTTTCCAGACGTAGATTCGCAAGCGTCGTGCGACGAAGACATTGCTACGACAATTGTGAAAGGTGTTTAATCACCATTCACTTAGTTTTTTTGCGTACAAACATTCGACCACAGTTGACCGACCTCTGTAACTGTATTATAAGCATGCACATGTTATGTGTGTGTGTGTTATGTTTATTTGGGTTTTATTCAGTTTGTCAACCGTACATAGCAGCAGACTATGTTCACTAGCTGTAACTAATATTCTTGGAATTAATTATCAAACATCTAACTTCTTCTCCTGCAAGCGATTGACAACGTTTCCACATCATGTGAAGGACATGGTCGTAGCCAATGTCATAGAAAACCAAACATGCCCATCTGTGTTTAAACATGTTTAAACAAGAAGTAGTATTTTCTCATTTTATATTGTATATCTTATAGTGATTAATGAACTGGTCTTTTTGTTAAAGATCAATGCCAAATGGTTGACGTTTTTCTATCGGACACTTGGCGTTTTATTTCCGCAATCTCGTTAAACTGCCACTCATGCTGTGATTCTAGCTGGTCACTCTCGGAGTCAAGTGGTTTAGTTTCCATTATGTGATTAATGATGTCCATCGTTTCCCAGAACATAAAGTGTTAATCAAATCACACCGTTCTTTTGCTTTCTAATGCTCCTTACGGGAAACAAATTCCCTGATATCTGAATGTATGCATTTATGCTGTTAAGATAAACATACATGTATTACGACAGCAATAAATATAACGAATAAACACGTTTTAAGCAATTCAATTAATGTTTTAATTATTAGTACAACATTTATTTATTTAGTACCATTCATACAAACAATAGAACTCCATTATTCCAGCCAGTCTTCATCTGATTGAGCTAAAATATAGAAAATGCAAACTTATAAGTTGATAGTAAACTTTGTATTTACAACACTTACTTGGTGCAAAAGGACAAGCCACCCGGTGTTTGTAACGAATACAGTTGTTTTAGATATATTTATCACATAAAAATACGACCTAAGAATTGTTTAAGCTACAAATCACAATGGTCCCAATAGCGACTGTTCTAGCCGGTGTGGATACGAAAGGGACTAAAAAGGATTTTTTTTAAAAATGATTATATGGGCATAGTATATTTATTTAACACCCTACCTTTCTCACAGCTAATTTCAGCAAGAGGACCTTCTATGGACGTGATATTGCTGAAGTTGTCAACATGGAAGACTAGACCCTCATGGGATGATATGCTGTTTAACTCTGTCATATCTGCGTTTCCAACACCAATTGAATATATTGTTACCCCTTCATTACGTAACAGTTCAGCTTCATAGCTAGTTCCGTTGGTGTCCATGCTCTTGCCTTCAAATACATACAAGTCATTATTGTACCTTTACTGTAATATTAATTTAAGAACACATGTCAACTAGTATGTGTATACTAAACACGTTACACAATATGTACAGTTCACCATTGTAATTGTTAGTTTGTTTGCTTAGTGTTCAATGTGAATGATCAATTTAATAAACATATTATTATCCATAGTACGAGAGTTGTTTTTGACATAATAAATGTCATGAGGCTTATTAAACGTCGTGAAGCTTCCGTAGTTGTTTTGTAACGTTTTATAATGTTACAGACCGACTATTAATGAAGGAATGTAACTGAATATGCAAGCATCTCATGTCAATTGTGTCTCATTTGCATTGTGCAACGTCTGCCACTATTTATTGACACGTTAAGGGCATAATTACCGTCAGTGATAATTATAGCAATGAGTGATATATTGGGCCGCATTCCATGTGCGTCCGTAAAAATATCCGTTCGAGCTGTCATCAGAGCACCACTAGTGTTGGTTGAACCGTATGGGATCCTGAAATGTCATACAAACCTTCAAGCAAATAATCATCAGCATTGAAAAACGTTATAAGTGGCAAAATATAAGGACAAATATTAATTGCAAAAAAGTGTAAACTCCAGAGGAGCATTTCCGCATGACAAACTGTCTTTTACACTTACTTGGATTAACTTTGTGCCTTGTGTATTTGTTCTGTTTTCAGTGCTCGGTTTATTCATTTGGGCATCGTGCCTTAAATATTTTAACGTTTTCTGTGCTCGGTTTATTCATTTGGGCATCGTGCCTTAAATATTTTAACGTTTTCAGTGCTCGGTTTATTCATTTGGGCATCGTGCCTTAAATATTTTAACGTTTTCAGTGCTCGGTTTATTCATTTCGGCATCGTGCCTTAAATATTTTAACGTTTTCTGTGCTCGGTTATTTTAGTTCAGTGCTTCCTTCCCCGTCTGACTTAATATCATCTTTTAGAGTAAGGTAACATAACGTGACATAAATGTTGCAAAGTATGCAACTATCAGTAGCATATTTTGATAATACTCACAATTTAAGGTCAGTTGAGAGACAAATATAGGGGCCTCATATTTTTCATTATGTTTAAATGATTGATATTGATGGAAATTTGAAAAAATGCATTACCCTATGACCATAATACTGCTATGCTCATGTAGTAAATTCTATATTCATTACCGATTATAATATTCAAGTGGGGTTGCTATTAATAGTTTTTGCTAAAATGACGTTCATAATAAATTATATATAATTGTACATGGCTGCACTGATTATTCGAAGACATACAGAAACGGCGGCAGCATAATACTACTTATTTGAAAGATAATATAGATCGACTTTTATAATACACATATCACCCCTCGTCAACCAGTTATATTTTTCAAAATCAACAAACCAAATTGTAAGTACACAAATGTCTTAGCTTACGATGTACTCTGTATTCTAGAGATCAGTTCTGTCCGGTTGGTTGTGAATTCATTAAGGTAAAACTGTGTATACATGTCCGTACTATATACCAACATTCCAAAATGTGTTGTTTGATATTCGTATCTGAAAACATAATAATCAATGCTATTGTAGCGTTCGTTCAGTAAAATCATACTGGCTTGCTCTATGTCTTATTACAGACTGTTTTAAATCACAATTGACGTGTTCGTTCTCTCTTGTTACATGACATAATTGATATGATGACCAACTCGATACAAGGCCATTGTTCGTCATATATACATGTACGAGGGGTGATCAACAAATACACGGAAAAGTGCTGTCATTCCTTTATTTGTCATTGTAAGTCGTCGAAACTTTCTAAACTGAAGGATAAATTTATTTCAACTTGATTCAGCGCTGATCATCACTATAAACCAAAGTCAGAATGAACGCGGTTTCCTATGGCAAAGTCATTCGACGTCATGCGGCCCAAATTTTTATATTTCCCAACATTGCACGTAGCAAACGATGACGTATCATTCGTGCGTATGTGATATTATCATTTTATAAAGGGTGGATTAAGAATATGCAATAAAATAACATTACAATCATAATTTCAAAAATATGTTTTAACGTCAAAATCTGTTTTAGAGCTATTTTCGTAGACGAAAAGTCGTGTTGCGAATGAAATGTAGTAAAATACCAATGACAATATTGCGAAATGCAACAAATATGTAATAGCATACAAAACAGGTGTCTGTTTTGCATATTCTGTCATATGAAGGCATGTGAAATCATTGCCGACATGCGAATGGGCTTTACGACGTCAATAACGTCAAATTACGTCACCATGTCTATGATGTGTATCTTGTTGTACAGCTATGTTTTGAGAATCATGCAATGCGTTATACATTATATATTGTGCCACAAATGAGTATGTATAATGATATTTACGACCGACCGGTGAGAAAACAAAACAGATGCAATATTTGAGTTGACGTGGTCATCCATGTTGTGTGGCCAACATGAATGACCTATTTATTATTAAAATAAACATACGCATAAAATGTAATACTATCAAATGGCATAAAGACATGTATGAAACATTAATCAACATAATTATGTACATTTCTAACAAAATGTGGGGTTTCCGCAGGAAATTGGCCCCTAAAACATGACTACTAAATCAAAAAAACGTGGTGAAAGGGGATGGTGGTGGGAAAATTTCATGTAATAAGGAAAAAACGTAGATGAATTGACAAAAACACGCAATGGCGGCTAGCTTACATGAATGTAACTGGACGGAACTGGTCAAAACCGGTTCCGGTCAGTTTGGGATTGGATAAAAACACTGACCCGTCCCCTTTTCCCGTATTATGGTAACAAGGTTAACCGCAGTTATCTCCCCTACCAGTCTTAAATTACGCTATGCCTGGACATAGCTAGTATTTACGACCGACCGGGGAGAAAACAAAACAGATGCAATATTTGAGTTGACGTGGTCATCCATGTTGTCTGGTCAACATGAATGACCTATTTAATTTTAAAATAAACATACGCATAAAATGTAATACTATCAAATGGCATAAAGACATGTATGAAACATTAATCAACATAATTATGTACATCACTAACAAAATGTGGGGTTTCCGCAGGAAATTGGCCAAAACGACGTCGCGATGACGTAGGGCCGGTGTAGCTATAGTGACGTTACGGTTTTTATGCTTTTCCCACCAAATATTTCCTTGGGCTTAATATGTTTATAGGTATGTATTTGTAATTCTCCAATCTAATCCTTGACCGAACTTGTTCTATATTGGTCACGTAACAACTATTTCAGATCTATTTCCACGTATTTGTTGATCACCCCTCGTATATGTACACAATGTAGAACAGAAAAGCGTATGAATTAAAACAACAACTGGAAGCCTGCTCTGTGCGTGTACGCAATGGGAATAAAACCTGTGTTTAACGTATGTGAAAATGTAAAACATCTCATATTCACCTCGTAACCATGTCAGTTACAAACGATAGTTCCTTTTGAAAGTCCTTATCCCCAACACTTCCAGAGCCATCAACAATAAATACAATGTCAGCTGGTTGCATGCAGTCTTTGAATAACAAAAAAATGCTATTAAGTTTTGTTTCTGTTATAAAAGTTTATACAGTTATAAGCATATTCACGAACTTATTTTGAACTTGCATTAGGGGACTTGGCAGTTGTGTTATTTATTCAAGTCGGACTAGTAAGGTATTACTCAACTGAACCAGCAGAGCACAAGATACATAAAAAGGATAATAATTCAAACTTAATGACCAATACTGAGTTTTGGTGAATTTCGACTGACTATTTAAGTTGGATAATTGCTATAATTCGCTGGCTTAGAATGCGAAGGTCGTACGTACAAAAACGCTATTTTGAAAAACAAGAAAAGTTGTCTGAAAGCTACTCAGTACTAATAGAAAAATAAGTTTTTCCACGTCAGTTTGTCAACATGACCTGTTCTTGTTTTCATGAAAGTATGCTCATAAGAAGCGCCTTGTGGTGCATATTTCAAATAAATATAATTCTTATAGGATCGTATGTAGTACTTAAGACCTTCTCATTCTAAGCCAGCGAATTGTTGAAGTCATGAGCCGGTACTCGGATACGATATGAGTTTCAAGAATTTATGTTAAAATATGAGACCTGTACTAGGATAATTATAATAGTAATGTTATTATACAGACAACTTAGAAGGAAAATTTTATGTATTCCTGTAATTTGTCTAAAAACGAAACTGTGACGTGGTAGAATTGCAAAATATATACGGCTATTTAGTTTATTCTACATCTAGTGTAACGTCTCATTGATTTATTTCATCATATCTGATTTATTCTATCATAGCAAATAGGTTGTGTAAACTAATTTATAAATTATCTTCAAAGTATACCTGGTTCGCAATAAGGCAGAGCTGACCAAGTGCCATCGTTCATACATGTAATAGACTTTGGACCTACCAATCTATTACCAGTTTTACATGAGTATTCCACAATAGTTCCGGTGTAAGTGTGTTTTGGAGAAGAATGGATGGCATTATCTACATTAGGAATTGGCCAACAGTCTGAAAAGGACAAAATTAATACGTTTCAGGGACATATTACTTATTATGTACAAGAAGCGTAAACGGATATCAAGAGAGCCCAATGGGCCCTAAGTCGCTCACCTGTCATAGTAATATATGCGAGCCCCTAATCTTTTACATTTTTTGTATACGATTCAAGACAATTCAGCTTCTATTGCAAGAGTTTTTATGATTTGACCTTATGACCTCGTTTTTTGACCGTAGATGTCTCAATTTCAGACTTGATTTGTATTGAGGTTATCTTGGAAAAAGTGAACCGTATATTTAAGGTTGACCATAAAGTCCTGAACTGTTACCAAATATAGATAAGACAGTTATCAACTCAATTGCTAGCTCATTGCGCACTTAATCACCATATCGTCGCTAATAGACTGCACATAAACATAGATTGACTAAGCTTTAGATCACTTACCGATTGCACAACCTTTTATGTTTGTCCAAACTGCTTTATTGCCGACTAATTGACACGTGGCTGTCTGTGTCGGTGGTTCAGTAGTTGTCGTTGGAGGTTCCGTTGTTGTTGTCATTTCAGTTGTCATTGTCTCATTATCACCGAGTGTATCATTGTCCATGTTCGTGCCAATGTCAATGTCATATTGGGGTGGCTCCGTCGTTGTGGTGGGATACTCCATTTTAGTTGAAATAGATGCGCCATCTGCAGAATCCTCAGGGTAAACACGCGTCTCGTCAGCCATGTCCGGTGTTGTCTTGCTAGGTATTTCATCAATAAAGGAATAACCATCTAGACATCTGAATTCGACCGTGTCATTGATGTAGAAAGTGGTTTCGTTTATCAGATCGACGAATTCAGTAGTTCCACTTAGTTCCGGTGTATTGCAAGTAATGTCTGTAAGGATGGGTAAATATATATGAACAGAAGTAATATAAAATAGAGATTATTGCAAGGAAATATTGCCCATGGACATATAATTATTTAGACATAGTACAAGTGAACAAATATAGAAAAACATTATCAAAATTTAGAGTGTCGTCTCATAGACTACAAATTGAAGTTGGTCGTTGGACCAAACCTAATCCAAAAACAGTATATTAAGTCAGACAGGGAAGGCAGCACTCAACTTAACCAGCCGAGCACAGAAAACATTAAAAACACACAAAGCACAATGCCCAACTAAACAAGCGCAGATCCGCCCAAGTCCAAGCTGTCGAAAAGTATAATAAATTATAACTAGCTGAATGACCCAGTAGAAAAGATACAGCAACCAAAAGGCGGAATGCCTACGCTGAATGACCTAGTAACAACAGTAAAACTGCTGAACTACATAGTTTTAGCAGCCTACAGTCTAAAAGTTAAGTAACAGTATTAAAACGTAGAAAGGCCCGATTTCAGCAACAAAAAATCTGAAAACCTTAAAACGAGTGACCCAGTTTCATTAAGTAAAATGACGTAATTGAACAAATCGAGATATGACGTACTGAATTGCAAGCAATACAGAAGTCCCCCACCGGTGTAAAGCCATTGTCAATATGTATGTTGCCATATCAACAACAATTTCCGTCAGAACCAAAACTGACGGACAGATGGCAAACCAATAGTCCCCTCCGGTCAAAAACCGGTAGGGGACTTAAAACTACATTAAATGACCTCAGGGGACAGAACACTACATCCATAACTCCACAGCTGTACATAGACTCATGAACGAACCCGGTAGGATGCGAACCGCGGGGACGAAATAGTAAGAGGACAACCGGCAAATACGAATAAATAGTTAACTCCTAGCTCCTTTTGGCCCCGGTCAAAAAATTAAATACTGAGAAATTATGGCATATTATCGATTATTTAAAAATGAAAAACTCGATTGTAAACGGAATTGGCGTTTAGATCCAGATACAAACCAATATTATAATAATTAAACAAAATACGAAACTACCGGAAGTAGCACCGACCCCAACAGAAACCGCGGGACACGCCAGAACAAAAAGGCACAGCAAATATACAACTTCACTCGAAAAGGCGCGGAACATACATAAAAAACTAGCAAAGGAACATGTAATACAAAACCGGGCATCCAATCCCGAAAGTCTGCTGCTTAAGTCAGTCAAACTAAAACGGAACAAGAGCCAGTTGGTAAGAAATTAACAACCGGACAAAACATACACCACAAGGACAATCCACAACAGACACTGAGTATATGCAATTTTGAAAGATACGAAGCAGCCTTGTGCTGGACAACGAAATTGCAGAATGGCACATACAAAATTAATAAAGTTTAACAAAAGGCACAGTGGCCAAATATTTTTGTATTTTTTCCAATTATACTATAAAGTGGACAGTACATACACAGAGGAAGGTTGACTAAAGGGCTTCCGCCTTGGAACGGACAGTGACACTTGTCACTGGGGGCTTAAACGTTTAACAGTGCACCAAACCTCACACTTACCCAATAGACAACCTTATAGAACAGGACAGTGTAAATAAATGTTTCCCGCCATGTAATGCCCCCTAACAAAAAGGCCACAGTGACCGGTAATAAAAGAATGTAAAACATGAAACATTATATAAAATACAACCATCGAGTAGCACAGAAAGTACTCAATGACCTATCAGAAGTCAGAGCAACAAGAGAGCAAAACATTTAAGGGTACGACAAGACAATGTAACAGACAGGCATCAATGCCAGCCGTCCACAAAGGCTTGATTTTAGGCATATCATAGAGTCTGTATATTTTCCGGTCATCGCACAATGAAATAGGAAGCATAGTCCCTGAAAGAAAATGTAAATTTTGTAACTGTTTAGAAGATGAATTCCATTTCTTGTTTGAATGCAACCTATATGACAATCTTAGAAAAAAATTCATTCCTTTATATTATAGACAACATCCAAACATTTTAAAGTTTAGAGACCTGTTACAATCTAGTGATGAAAAGATTTTAAAAAATTTAGCTGTCTACCTTTTTAAATGTTTTGAATTAAGAGAACAGGCTTTATAGATACTATTTTTACAATATTTACATGGTGGTTCACATTACCATAACTTAACTACTGCGTTCTGTGCGTTCAGAATGGCTAGATTTCCATATTGCTACATAACCTCAGACTTTATCAAGTTTGTTAAAGTAAATGGTGCTGTACATGTAACATTCAATCTCACCACTAATATTTTGAATATTTTGCATGTAAAGTGTTGGAATGTATATTAGTATTATATGTGTCTACATGAGAGGTATGTGTGTGTATGTGTGTGTGTGTGTTTGTGTTTGATGTGCTTGTCTTGTATGCGTACTTATATAATTATGTAAATATACATTGTTGTATTGTTGTAAACATGATCCATGGGCATTATGACTTAAATTCTGAAATAAACTGTAAACTGTATAATACATACATACAATAACAAATATTAACATAGCAATACATACATAAAATAAATTACATAACTGTTGCCGAACCGTTGTTTCGTCTCTTTGCTGATGTGTACCCAAGGAATGCAACGAACACATATTGTGTAGACTGGCATCATTAACTGTGGTTAATTTTGCTTAGACCAAACTATGCAAAGACGACAATTCGATAGGTGATGATATCCGAAGAAATATATGTTTAACTTCTACACAACCATCACATTGTTCAGTCGAGGTTCAGCCAAAGTTATAAAAATACTAGATACTTTGCCGTCAGTGTTAATAAACAATGCTTAAGAATATAATAAATACAAACATAAATGCATCGTGACAGGTTGCTGTGTGTATTGAGAACTAGGACTTATTTATCATAGTTAAAATAAAAATGAAAGAACAATAAATTATCAGATGATACCAAATACTTTTATAACTGTAAATCCATTAAAGGCATGAGAAAATATTAAATACCGATACAGCTCGGAATTGGCTCGCTCCAAGACCCAGTAAACGTCGAATTGTCGAAAACACACACAGTTGAGTTGTTGTCGGCTAACTTATAACCTTCATTGCATTCGTATTCAACTGTTGCTCCGATTGATGTTGACATTTTACCAATGATGTAACCATTGTCAACTTTTATTGCAGGTGGACAAACTGAAATAGAAGCATCAGCATATTCAACACTTACTATGGACTTGTTTTGCTCTGATTTCAAAAATCAAGTAGAATAGAATAAACCCTAGTCGGAAAATATTGAAACGTTTTGATACTTATTGATGTTTTTACATGGTTAGTAGGTAAGCTAAGTGGTATATAATTATCTTTATTTAATTTTAGGGTACATGTGTATGTTAATCACTTTTATCTATATAATAAACAAACGATGTTTGTGTTTTAAATGTCATTGTTCACCTTAAGTTTGTTTGATGATTTCATGTGTGTATAAATAACACTATTTCTACCTGGTCGACATCCTGGAAATGGCTTGCTCCATACAGCACTCGGTAGACATTCTATCGTATTGCCGGACACCAACTCGTACCCTGTGTCACATGTGTAGGTGACCACGGTACCAATCTCTGTACTGTTTGGCTGTCCAAATGACGCATTTAGTATAATGGGTACATCAGTACAATCTGAAATGCATCGAATCAGTTTACCATAATATTATTTATGCCCAGCCAATAAAAAAGTATGTACAGGTAATGCAAGGTATGTTTATTTAGAGTCGCAAGACTGTACAATAGACAACATCAGCTTAGATAAGGGTTCCTCTTGTTCAGGTTGCTACTGGGTCATTCAGCTAGTTATAATTTATTATACTTTTCGACAGCTTGGACTTGGGCGGATCTGCGCTTGTTTAGTTGGGCATTGTGCTTTGTGTGTTTTTAATGTTTTCAGTGCTCGGCTGGTTTAGTTGAGTGCTGCCTTCCCTGTCTGACTTAATATACTCTTTTTGCAACGTTTCGAACTCGTTTTACCATAGTTTACATACTGTTAAAGTACAGTAAATATGTGCACGTAAGATAGGATAATTTATTTTTTATTTAGAGTCGGTAAGCCATTACAATAGACACCAAGATACTGTTTCATCAAAGCAGTTACGGAAATCTTAAACGTTAGCTCCAGTTCAAATTCCTCATAATGCTTTTACAAATAGGGTATACATGTAGATAGTGTGTATAAGAGTTCATTTACTGAATCAGTATTGCGTACTATTTAGAACCATTTGCTAGTAATTTGTGTTGAATTACGAAACTAGGAGATTTAAAAGAGACCGAACACAGATACAGGAGAGCACGAAATATACGAATATAATTGCTGCGCTTGCAAAATTAGGATTAAGATAATTGAAATCAAGATAACCTGTCATAACGCAAGTAGGCGGCTTCGACCACTGCAGTGATTTGTTACGCCTTCCACACTGGATAAATTCCGGTCCAACCATCAAGTATTCATCGTCACATACATAATTAACATTAGAACCTAGATGCGTGTCGTAAGGCTTCTGAAAGTCTCCATTATCAATGCTGGGAGGGTCGCCACAGCCAGCTGTAAGCAAGAGTGAGTGCATTCATACATGTCAATGGCAATATTCATTTCTTTCAATCTAAGTTTGGACTCAAAGCATGTCTCTTACTGAAGTATAGAGGTTTACGTCCTACAGACGTGTTGTTTTCATTAGGTCATGACGATTTCTGGTACAATTGTGGTGTACTGTGTGGGTTTTATAGTTGTTTTCTATTTTGAAACAGTCAGAATGAATTCACCATCGAATAGAGAGTAACTGGTTTGTAACATCGATGTAGCCTCGCGTGTATCTGTGCAATACAGACTCAAGAAGACTATTCGGACAGATCCACGATTATTCGCACCGAAGGCGGTGGTCATTATCACGTACTTACGTCTGTCTCAGTCGAACGCAAAAATGAATGAAGATATTTACCCTCGAATAGACCTGTACAAAACGGATCCAAATTATGTGTTTCGGTAGATGTGTCCCAACAATGTTCTACCCACATTGGCTCATGATTGTGGGCTCTCTTCTCTGGAATGTTTAAGCAACGTAATGTATTTTCTCGTTTGATCAACGTCAGGTTTTACAGGTTCCTATGCGTGTATCCGTGCTGTACAAGTTAGAGAACCAAGGAGTGTATTCGGAAAGTAGAGCTAGAGCAGCATATCCAATTGTTTTGTACGTATATTAAACAACTGTATCTTCTCTCCAAATCGGAGACCGTTGGTCATGTGCATGGTTATTATTTCGAAGCTTTGCCATGGTTCGGAATACGTCTTTGCATAAAATAAAGCATCATGCGATTTTAAACATTACTGCTAAGATATTCGGATCAGTTGTTGATCGAATTGATATTATTACCAAAAAAGAAATGTTTTCACCAATACTTCGGTCCAAGACGCAACATTGGTACATTATATATCAAATAGTGTTAAATAAATTCTTGTTTAATTTACCTGCATATTCATCCAAAGAAATCGCAGGTCCAAAGAGTAACGTGGTAAATAAAACAACAATACTTATTATTATTAAAGACGACATGGTGAACGAAGTTGTTTCTTAGGCATAACAATGATAACTTGCGCGAAACACTGTGTGTGGAATTAATCTAAGTTGTCTTAAATGAAGGACTTGCTAGATTTGTAGATTACGCAAAGCACCAACGAACAGTGCGTGTCTACACTTTGTGCAATGCTTCCAGGTCAGACGGGTTCGATTTATACCGCTGATAAATGTTGAATTGTCTGGGAATTTTTATCATACTTAGTGCTCCAAATCATTGGACATTCTAAATCTTGAATATAGTTAGTTGTATAATAAAATACAGGCACGATCAAGTTAGCTCATCGGACAAGAACAATAAGATGCATCTAATGCAATTGACAATCGTGCTAAATTATACGAGAACTTAAGTGCGTCTAAGATGATATGATATTTACAAACATGAATCATTCAGCCTGTTTGAGCTAAGTCGTTCAAACGTTACACTCGGCTTGTTGAGGTTTGGTCGTTCAGCCAAGGCATTTAACTTGTTGAAACTAGGTCATTCGGCTTGGGATTTTTTATTGCTCAAACTAGTTCATTCAGCTGAAACCATGCCATTCAGCGTGGGAATTCAGCTTTTTGATTGCTGAAACTAGTTCATTCAACTTTTTGGCATCTTGGACTTGGGCGGATAATTCGGTTGTGTGCAGGGCATTGTGCCTTTTATGTGTTTATGTTTTCTGTGCACGACTGGTTACGTTGACTGCTGCCAATCCTGTCCGACTTAATATTCACTTTTTAGTCAACTGTTGCAAACTTGGTTTTGCAAATTACTTGAGTAAACATATATGGTATGTTATATGCTACAGTATATGTGCTATATACCAAAATATATTGTATTTCTCATAATCGTTGGTGTACTATTGTCGTGATTTACATCGCACTTTCCATATCCGCGTTACTAAACCACACCTCCATGCCGATCGTTTTGTATGGGAAACACCGTAAATTCCACTTCGGTCAGTTGTAATAACGTAAGATAGGGTGTCTATTCATACAATTTCTTTTAAAAGTAAATAATTGAAAAATTAAACATGGCAAGTGAGGGACAAGATACTATTGTCAGCAATATAACTCATAAAACCCTTCACGTACACATGAGCAATATACATTTACATGCGCCAGACTAAATGCTTGAATTTGTCAAGCTAGTTCTTAATTTTGACCTTAAGTACTTCTACATAACCTTCAACGAAAGTGCAAGTATGTCTGTGCAGTGCAGACATAGTTATGGACATTATTATAAGTGATGGCCACTCAGTGCATGTTCAGACGGATATGGCATATCAATGAAACCATTATGCCAGATGGCTTGTTACAGAAAAAGATGATGCCATCATACTCATTCTCACGATCTTGATAGTTATAAAGAGCTAAGCTCGAAATAGTTTAAAACTGCCAAACGGGAAATGATGCCATTTTGAATGTTTGCCATACTTGTATTGCGTATACGGGCTATACTTTTTGTATAGAGATCGGGACTTGTGTTTGTTCTTGGATGACAATCGAATCACGAGGTGGTATCGTATTTTTTTCAAAAACCCAAATGTTTGCAGTACATTATCATTTTATGTGATTTAATTAAAGTTTACAGTTAGTTTATGCGTCTTTAACCGTAAGATGTGTATAATTAAAGAAATACACTGACTTTTGAGTGTGGCCTTGTTGTAATGTAGTTCTCCCTTCAGCGTAACCTTGAGATGTGGTTAATTAAAGAAATGCACTGACTTTTGTGTGTGGTCCTGTTAAATTTAATTCTTCCGTTAGCGTAACATTGATATGTGTATAATTGTACAAATTCACCGACTTTAAGAGTGTGGCCTTGTAGTAATCAAATGTTCCATCAACGTGTGTTTAGCAGTGATATCAATAGCGATGAATGGTTGGACTTATTGGTTAATGAACGAAGATGGAGGTTTGCAATATTTCAATTGGCAAACTGACGTTTAATTTTCTCAATCCCCATAAAACGTCACTCATTAAATAATTCAAGTATGACTCAATTATAGTAAAGGATATTATTATCCCTCAAATAGTGCTTTACAATGCTCAGAAAATAAAGTGTATTAAAAGTTATCAGACTATGTGTCACGCTAGAAAACTCCCAGTGAAACAGGACTTTACAACACACAAGGGGACATTGACTGGCATACCAGGATTTAAGACTCCTATGCTGAGCCGCCCGTTTGTTATGGATCATCAGGCATGGTTTTTCAAAATAACACACCCAATTATTTTATAGATGTTGGCATAATGAAGAGTGATGAATAATAAAATAGTGAAAACAAAGTTACGTGAATATTTTACACCCTAACTAGCCAGCGCACCGGTTGATTTTCATATGTAGCATAGTGACATGAGTATTTTGGTCCAACATGATGGAGATATCTTGCGCATTGCTTTGTTTTAGCACATGTTTACAGACTCCTATGCAGCGTTGATGCGATAGGTGATCCAGAAATAATAGGACCTTTCTTTTAACGTCTTTATTAATTCATGTTATGCTCTATAAACTGGCATCAACATATATTCAGTGTTGTTATTGATACTCTTGATAAACGTTGTAATGACTAGACATGTCACATCTGTAAACACGTGGTGTATGTGTCAAAGTCCGTCATGGATGAATCTACGTCAACGCCAATACCTGGAAACCGCACGATTGTCAAACTATATGTTATATATTAGGTAGGCTAGCTAATTATTAAATAAGCAGATATAGTTGTATTTAGTAACCGTTTGTGTTCCGTTGGTACAAATTGTTTACACATGACAGAGGTGTGAACTAACAATCGAACACAGGTCAGATCAATAGGAAAACTAATTGACGTTTCACTATAATAGTCATTTCTAACATCATTATAACCCATGTGAGTGACCAGTGGTAACAGAGACACATTAAAACGATAGGGACAGTGACAAAATAGCTTTATTGACTGCCATGGTGATTATACATATAATGTAATATTTAAGTGTGTCTTTCTGTTAAAACACTGAGTTTGAGAGGCGTCGTCATCATTTAATTCATAACTACGTCACGACGCGACCCACCTCAATGGTTTACAGTATATTTAATGTTTATCACAAAATTGTCTTGATATTTTGCATATACATGTATATTTTTAGATGAAAAATATTCACAGCAAATTAGTTAAAGGTTTTCGGATTTCTACGATATTATAACACAAGTCACCTTATTCCTGTATCATCCCGCGAACCTCTAAATGTTTACAATCAACTATTGTAGGGATTTTAAAACTAGTGATGTAATGCTTAAGGATATCACCTTACAAACACTAACAATGTATTGTCATATAAATATTTACTTTAATTTATGTCACACGTAAGTCCCTGACAACAGTTACAGTCATTTGTTCTTTCTAAAGCGACTGTTTTACGGTCCAAGCGTGATACTAACATTAAATAAGCACCGCATATGCATTCTAAGCATATCAAAACATATTATTCTGCCGATACAGTTCTGATGAGACGTTTTATTATGGCTATCAATGGTCGTCATTCAGTCGATTATGAATGCTTGGCATTGAGTGGACACGCTGTGAAACTTCTGTTCCCTAGATAGCCTGTGTTTGTCATATTCGCATGCTCTTTGACGTCAACATATAACAAATGATAAAGATAAAGCGTGAAGAAAATTTGTTTTATGAATAGTTTATCCTCGTGGGATATTTATCAACATCAGACGATGATGTTTGTCATACATAACTATGATAATTTATCCTATGCGGCGCTGATTGCTGATAGATATTTGTCACTGTAGCCCTGTAGTTACACTCACCTATATATATATACGTGTAGCAGGTAAAAAGGGTAGCAAGGCGATAGTCATTCTTAGCAAATGAATGTGTCTGCTTGTACTAATTCTGTGTAGAAACATGGCGTTTTCGAGTCCCTTGTCTTAACATACAGAAACGTACAAATATCGTTGATTAAATCAAGTCGAACTATTGTGAATTCGAGTTATTCGAACGTAAATTGGAGTTTAAACATCTACTTCTATGAGTCAACGAGGTCTTGTGCACTTCATAGTTTATCAAGGAAGATGGTCATTGTGTTTTATCTGTATGTATAACAAAATGGCTCATAACTCTAGTGCAACTTTGACGACAATAAGTGCTCAATTTCATACGCTGATAAACATTTTAGTACTGCATGGGAAGGTTCCACTATCATATCTACAATACATGTGAGTCGTATTTAGTATAAACTATCTAATAAAGACAATAAAGACAAGGACATGCTTTTTGATTAAATATACTTGTAGCAGTTCATGTATTGATAATTGAATTGATGTTACATTTACCTGAACAAACTCCACTTGAGACGAGAGAACAACTTGCCAACAAAACACTACTTCTCTAGAACATGGTTACAACATTACCATGTGTCATCTAATCATGTCGTGTCATTGTTGCCGCATATTGCTTTGTGTCAACATCATATCGCACGCGTTATTAGACGGCGTCGTAGAATTTCTATAATTATAATTATATATGAGCCTCTTTTACCGCGCAAATCCCTTGGTTCCATACGAGTTGTGTGTCGATGAAAACTCTAATTTAAATGATGTTCAAACAGGTCGACGGACCTATAACTACGTGTAATAACCTCTGCTGTTACATCCAATGTTTAGGAGGGTTGTACAAAGCGTTACGGGATTTTATAGCCAAGTGGTAGAGAATTGGAGGTCAAGGTGTAGTCGGATATTGTGTCAATCAGTCCTTGAACAACCCTTATAGGCAATCCTTCACTTCGACAAAACTTTACGTACGGGTACAAAAATAATTCTTGTGAAAGGCAACTGTTGATGCGTAGAATATGGTATACAATTTTGATGTTTTCAGAATTCAAGGCCAATGTAACTAACTTACTCATATTTTAGTAATAATTGGGAAATACAAAATGTAGTTAACACTTTACCTTGAACAAACTCGTCAATATTGAATTTTGTAAACAATGATACCTCTTTTAGTAAAATGTTTGCAATGTACATGCATTTACATATGTATAACGTCAGATTGAGAACTTATCACGATTTTTTAACTTATAGAAATAGGTCCATCTATCAGTATAGGTATTCACTTGTTATTAACAAATAACTAAATCGTAATATTAAAGCGCAAAATAAGCTTTATTGATAAAGTTATCATTTAACTTCTTAGGACTTCAGACAGCTGAAACTAGGTATTCAGACCTTTATCTGTTGAAACTTGGTCATTCAGTTAGGACATTCAGCTGAAACTTGGTCATTCAGCTTGTTGACAGCTAGGACTTGGGCAGTTCATGTTCTCGTTCAGTTATAGTTTGGTCATAGTGCCGTATAATTGTGTTCTGTGTTGTTTTTATGTTTTCTGTGTTCGGCTGGTTAAATTGAGCGCTGCCTTCCCTTCCAATTTTCTGTTATCCTTTTGCAAAGATACTGCTACGACACCGCGGCCAAAGTATGTGCGAAAAAGTTATATATTGATAATGTTTCAGTAAATGAACTCCTGCATGTGTAAATACCACACAAGTTGCTATCTTAGAATTGGAAGGTCGTAAGTGCAAAATCAATATTTGGAGAAAACAAGAAAAAACTGTCTGAAAACTATTTTTATTTATTGAAAAACGAGCTTTTGCAACTTTAGTTTGGTCAACATGACCACTTCCGATTTTCACGAAAATCGGCTCAATAGAAGCGAATTTACATGAGTCTGATAAGGTACTTACGACCTTCAAATCTAAGCCAGTGATGTGTCATGTTTGTAGTTGTTAAAGAATTATTGGTTACCTTTGAGCGTAAGCTTACGATTTCCGTAAGTTATTTGATAAAATAGCATCAGAAGATTGGATGGAAGTGGGCATGCCAATTCCCACCTATTATGTCTCTCTATTAGTTATATGTGGCTGGTATTAACCTATTTCAAATCTAAATAAACGAGCACGATAGTGAATTTAATATATAGCCGCAACTATCCAAAATACCCAGTACCGCGTGTGGCATGGTATTTGAAAGACTACTACTGTGACAGCAATATTCCAGCAGCGCGTGAGTGTATAACCTTTTAACGTAATCAGTTATGATGTCTCTGGAGATCTTTTTGTTCTGGTGCTTATTTTCGTCTCTGAATTTTCCAAATGAAATCTTAGACAAAGATGATAACAAATATTCCAGTCAAATTCATAGACTATCAGCCAGGAAAGCAACGTAGTCTGAATTTAATCTTAGTTTATTTCTAATTGGCCGATGTTTCACATTAAGCTGTCACGACTGGATGAATTTATTAAATCCGTTGTGTAATCTACGTTGTGTAATATGAGGTCCATATAAAAGAGAGTGCATTACTGTAAATATGCTAGCCTCGTAAAATGAAGACTTTACTTACTTACTTACATTATACTTACTTACATACTTACTTACTAATCTTAGAGTTACAGTCATCGTGTACAATGCACTACATTTTAGCTCCACTAAGCACAATGCTCGATGTGAGCTTGTTTGATGGTTAGATATATAAAGGATATTTGTTGATTTTGGTGTAAGATCAATTTTTTTTTCACCGAGTGATCACAAAAAATCAATATTTTCTGTGATCACTAGTGAAATAAAATTATCGTGTATAATTGTGTGTTTTTAAAGTTTTCTGTGCTTGGCTGGTCAAGCTGCATCGGCTGGAGTGCTGCCTTCCCTGTCTGACTTAATATTATCTTTTTACACCAAAAATCAACAAATTCTCTGTTTATTATATGCCTCAATTTCTCTTAAAATGTGACGTAATTGGAACGACACGACGTAAGAATTATGACTTCATGATAACGTAACGCATATTTTAAAGCCCGTTGCCGTTGACGTTACGTTTCGTTTTCTGAATGATACTTGAACCAGCTTCTAAAACAGTGAACATAACAAAGTGATAATTTCACTGTTATTTCCACTATTATTTTCACAGAAAAAAATGCATAATCCATTGAAAGCAAATAATAAACGACGTTCCTCATTTGTTGGCTAAAAAGCCTCGTATGTCAATATGCTCTTTAAATGTTACCTCCATATAAAAGCATTAAAACTCATTATGTATCGAGCCCAGACATAGTTGTCCACACACACTCTTAGATTTGCAACTCCAATATTCGAAATATTTGGTTGTATTTATCATAATTTGATTTAGCAATGGAGAGGCATTAATGCAATACAAATGACAATATAAAGTTTGTGTCAGTAAATCAGTGATAAATGATTAAAAACAATGTTAAACCCGTACCCCACCCACTTTTTAACACAACGCAGGATTTTTTGTGTGCAATATTTCGTGTTTAATCGAAATGAAATCAACACATTTGTGAGGTTCTTTCTTGTACATGTCCATGAGACATTCCTATAACGTTTGTATAGAGTTACATAAATACTAGTTATCACTTTTCTGTTGCCATGGATACCACCCAAAAGTGTGTTCTAAACAAATTTCCAAATGTACGTGTATTTCCAAAAACTTAAAGTCAGAAACTCCTGCAAAGAAGCGTATTCTGACAATGAGTCGCGGGTTAGATCCTTAGTGTCCTCGTTAGACGACATTATTTGTAGTTCCGGAACACTGCATAATTATTAAAGTCACACAGTCAAAATATAGTATTTACTATTGGAATATCTTCCTTAACCACGAAACAGACATATGCAGCAAGTACTACTATAATGATACTCGTTTGGTACTCTTTCAACGCTGTATAAACAGGTCATGTCTGCTACTCATGTAGGTCAAAACAGCCGAGGGTTATTCATTGAAAATGGCATACATGGCTCTCTTGTTTGGTATGGTATTGGATTACCACTGCATTATACAGTCAAATATAATGAGACTAAAACGTTATCTAAAACAGATCCTTCACTGCTATCAGAGGAAATACTTTGGATAAACTCAATATTTAAAAAATCAAACAAGGAAGTGTTCCGGAAATAATAAGACTTTTTTAATAACAGCGCGGTAAATGCGAAATTTAGAAAACTTATTTGCTGTAAATAAAATTTCATCTATCACTGACAAACACGCGAAATATTGAAGCAACTGGATGAACAATTAAAAACATATTAAACATTTAATATACCATGTACCTTGGAGGCGGGTCGCGCCGTGACGTTATGATGACGTGGCCTTTTAAACATAGTATTTTAACGGAAAGACATCCTTAGTAATTTTTATAAATTGTCACCCTCAGTTTTAAAACAGATCTGATGTTACTGTCTACATTGTTTATATTTGTCTCTGTACCAATGTTCCCAAAAATGATTCACAGTGACGTACGAAATTGCTTTAAACCTGAAGCGTCTATCAGTGTACGAACGGTGCCTATCAACGTCAAACTACTTATTCTGTGACTTGACATGTGTTCACTTGTTAGTTCATACCTCCGTCATCTGTGAACAGTTTATGCCAAAAGAACACGAATAGATGCTGGATGCCATTACATTTTGCTTATTTGATTATTTCAATGGTTAGCATTGTTGTTTTTTCCAATTTATAACATTATAACATAATCTAACAATCGCGCGATTTCTAGATTTTGACGTTGACGTCGTTTCGTCCATGACGCGCTTGGATATATACAATTTTAACTCAGTCGTGATCATAAACAAACAGCGATTTCTTCCACACGTCTGTGACATCAAGGTAAAGGCACATACTTTATTTATTCAGTGGTTACTGAGATATTCCCGTGTTTAGTATGGTTTATAATGAAAATTTACAGTGTGACCCGACTGTGCATTACATGGTTTCTATAACAACGCTTTGTATAAGCATCACCAACAACAACGAAAATATGTTATTGTCAGTATATAGAGCATGAAATGCTACACATATGAGATAAATTTCATTAAAATGTAAGTGTTGAGTAAGAAGTTATAAGAAAAGTCCTATTATTTCTGGAACACCCCTCGTATATGTTGAGATACTTCATTTGTTCATAAGTATTGTTGGATTCCATCAAGCCTTTGTGATTTTTGCTCAATGTTTAGTGACTCAATTTCACACAATCAGTCATGTTCTGGGAATGTCATATTATTCAAGGATTTTGGAGGGATGTCGGATTGTTTATAAACCAAAAGTTTAATACGCTCGTACACATATCAAATTAAGCTTCGAAATCATCTCCTTTTCTAACTACTACTCGAAAAATAAAAACATAAACACAATAGTTTTTTACTATTAATTTCCTTTTACTTCTGGCTAAATACTGTATCTTCAAATACTTTATTTTCAAAATTTAATATTAGAGAAAAAAGATAAGAAGAAATAAAAGCATTTACGAAAAAAAGTTGACAAGCACATTGAAAGATGTTTTTTTTTGTAATGGATTCCCAAACAAAATAATTTTGAGTAAATGACTAGCAAAATACCACTGCTAGTAAATGACTGTTTAGTCATTTACTGTAGTCTTTCACTAGTATAGCATTAAATGCATGACTTATAAATGACTTTTTCGTGATAGTCATTTACTAGTCATTTATATAAGTATGTATCTTACTAGTCTTTCACTGTACTTGTACAATTGGGAAAAGTATTTTACTAGTCATTTGTTGAACTTAATATTTGAAAAAAGTATCTTTTTCTGAACAGATATATCTGTAGATGTTTGTAGAACTTCTGTAAGAACTTGCTCATTTATCAGTATCTCATTTTCAGATTGTGTCCTTTTTGTTTTATTCAGTACGGTCAGCTTTGTATTTAGTATTATTAAGTGTCCAGCCGCGTGTTCATGGTTCAAAGGGGATATGTGTCCGTATTTTTTACAAATCTTTATCAATTCAATTGAATTTGTAGATTCTGTACTGAGTATATAGGCCATTCTTATTCTGACTAAATTTGGTGCAGAGTACAACATTCCCCAAAAATACAGTACACACTTGAATAAAGACCACCTCATAATTAAGACCACTCCCTACATTGTAATATTTAATATTGAGGTGTTTGTGTTAATGTATTTGTTCACATGTTGCATTATAACTAATAGTCCGGCAGATAAACGGCAATTTTTGGGGTAACCGTGCAATGTCTTCTATACAAAATGTTTTTGCATTTTCTTGTTCTCTGGACTATACTTTAACAGAATCCGAATGATGCCACCTTGTCATCATTGAGCAAATCTCACAATGAGGCCCCAAAGGCGTACATGTTTTTTTCTCGAATTAATCACTATATATACATAACTATTCAATCAAATGTGAATCAAAACACATTAAATGCAACTTTATTGTGTTTAATAATGCGTTACATCGATATATACAAACTTTTTAATAATAAATTGTGGAAATGAGGCCCCATTTGTGGTTTAAGCCTAGCATGAGGCCCGGTATTACACAAAAATATTAATTAAATGAATAAATGTAAAGTGAATATGTCTTTATATTGCCAATAAATAGTATATTCGATGACATTGATAAGTATAAGGAACCTGCAATGCATTGCTTAACATTTTTTAATGAAAATCGAGGCCCTGCTAAGGGTTAATGCATGAAAAAGGATGTAATCTTTCAAATACGTTTTTATTTCTCTTATATTTTAAGAAAGAAACTTTATAATAGTTATATAAGACTTGGTATATTTAAGTTATAGAAGTACCACGTTCTGAATATTAAGTAAAATAGGGAAATGAGGCCCTGCTTGTGTGTTGAACTATAAAAAATGAGACTTTTATCAGAATAAATTGTTATCATTTCATTACACGTGTATTGACAATCAAAAATGAAGTATCTATGTGTCGTATCAAGCCTATACATAAGCAAGTAGCTTAGAAAAGTATAAACAACTTGAATTGCATGGCATGACATTGAAGCCTGAAAAACGGTAAATTCAATTACGGCTTAATGAATAAACGTTGTGTGAGATGTCAATGCATGTGGCTGGTATATTCTTACCGGTACAATCTCTATGTACTGAAAGTGATCCTCACAATCACCAACTATTGCCATGTGAATACCTTTATGGAATTTAAAAAGGATAATACTAGTCGGACAGGGTAGACTGCACTCATCAGAAACAACAAAGCATGACATATTAAACAATACAGCTACAAAACACCCCTCCGATTAATTAATTCCAAGCTATATCAGGTTCAAATGACGGCCTAGTGACTACGTACTGTCATTCCGATCACCATTTCAAACTCAACGCCACCACCAAGTATGACTTTTCCCAATGTCTAGTGCAGCCATTCATGAATATATGGGGTACACAACACAGTGTAAAGCTATACAGTATACTACTATTCAGTTCTGTAAGGCACCTACCATTAGTTCAGTCAAACCGTATATTTAAAGGGAATTGCCACTGGCGGTTACGAACATTCCTAGCTCTACATGTACATAACACTGCAAGCTACAGATGCATTGAACTTGTAGTAATAAAGATTGACCGACACACACATCCAAGGTTATGTTGGGACCTCAAAAGACAACATATTTGTCAGGGAAGGCAGTACTCAACAGTGACATAACCCATTAATCAACGTTAGTTGTGTGGCAGTTTACAATACAATATTGTACTCAGTTGTGCTTGGATTCAATTGAGGATGGAATATGCATGTGATTTATCCTATGGGATTTGAATGAATTTACTTGGTAAGTTGGTGAGTTCGCCATTAATAGAGCTTCGAGGTATATATAGGCGATCGTTTCCTGGTAATGTACTGGGCTGTCAACACAGAGGTCGCGGGATCAATTCCCGGCATGGGAACTGGACATTTCAAAAATTCTATTTGTGGTATTTCCCGCTACGTATGACGGTATGGGATGTAATATAAAGGTGCCGGAAGCTGTGCATCGGTGCTATACACCGGGTACATTATAGTACCAGGCTGTCTATCAGAAAAAGTAAGACGCACTCCTGCAGCACCGGACATGCCTGTATCTAATTCCATGGGGCTTTCTCTCCCTCTGTCCCTCTAGTCAGATTATGCTGTATCTGCGCTAATAGAGGATGCACCTGCGCCCCGGTGGCTGCAACACTATGTATTGCGCCTTTGAACGCATGGGAATGGCGCCACATAAATCTGGTATTCATATTCACTTGCAGTAAACGATGGTAGTGACTAGAGAGTACTCAATGAGGCATTGCACTCTGAGATAATGAGTCCGACATGGCTTTCAGTGACTGTACTTCGCTTCGTGGTCATATGTACACATAAGGGTGTGTACAAAATATAGTAGGTTGTGATGATTTTTACCCGAAACAGCTTGAAATTATTTAACTTAATTGTGATTGGCATCCCAAAAGGATCTTGTAAATCCTGATGTTGAAATGGTTGTACTTGATGATGACGAGTACAACAAAGAGATGTACACCATTGTTGTGAGAACCCAATATGGCTGGGAATGTCTGTAGTTAATAGCGGCGAGGCATTAGGCATACAACGGTTGTACTCTGCTGTGGTAAGGATTACATCTGGGTAGGGCATATAATGATGATGGTGGTGAGTGCCTTATAGGGCCTTGTTGCCAGTAGTAATAGCATGGCAGCATCTTGTGTGAAAGAAAAATGCAGATTGAATATCCAAATTGATCATAACTTCAGAAGTGAAAATATCCCGATCCTTCTTAAAATAGTTTTTAGTTTAATCAAGCTTTGCTACCATTTGCATGATACTAGTATGCAAAATGAAAATTATCTTGCACTGTTTCATCAAAGCACTAATGGAATTCTTAAACTTACGTCCAAATTTAAATTCATTATAATTATTTAACTACTACACAGTGTGGTGCAATTTTAACGATTTTTCGTTGATGAACTCCTACAAACAAAATCTATCCCCTATTTGTAGTTTGTAGTAAAATCATTATAAGGAATATTTTATATTTGAGCGTAAGTTTCAGATATCCGTAAGTGCATTGATAAGACAGAACCCCGTATTATATCGATCCATTCCGGGCCTCAGTTGATGATTTTATTTCTATATATCATTGAGTTATGTATTCTTAACAATACTATAATTTAATTAAACATAAAGATCTATTGTTTGATATGTTGAAATGTTATTTCTAGTTTAACACTCATGCAGGGCCTCATTCCTAAATTTTACTTTTTCAAAATGTTGCACACGAATATTTAGATCACATGGCCATAACAGTATAAGTTACGGTTATAATTGCATTCATTAAAGTATAACAGAATAAAAAATATCTTGACGTCGATTTTATAAAATTTCACTCATTTTTCTACATTTGGATTTACCCTTGATAGGGCCTCAATTTAATGAAATAAAATATTTAGTCATGCAATGTAGGTTGTTGATAGTTGCCAGTAATACTGAATTCAATAGTAAGTATCAATATAATGAAAAATATGGTACCATGTATCATTGACTGGTTTAATTAATATCTTTGTCTAAAAACGGGCCTCATATAAGACGTAAACAGCCAACAGGGCCTCATTTCCACATGTAGCTATTACAAAGGTTGTATATAATGATGCAACGCATTATCTAATACAATATAAATAACATTTAAGGTGTATTGCTTCACGTTTGACTAAACGATAATGTACTTATACTGCCTAATTCATGAAAATCCATGTACCACTTCGGGGCCTCAATGTGAGAATTGCTCAATGATGACAAGGTGGCATCATCCGCATTATGTTATGGTATTGCCAGGAGAACAAGAAAATGTAAAAACATTTTGTATAGAAGACATTGCACGGTCCAGTGCAAGTTCTACCGGACTATAAATATTAAGGTATTAATATTATAAAAAAAAATATAATTAATATATTAAAATGTGACAATTAGAAAATACATAAGACTACTATTAACATATCTTAATTACACAGTAAACTTAATGTTTCTTATTACACAAATTAGCACCTTGGCCAATAAAGCTTCTTAGTATCATTAACTCAGTTATCTGTGATTGGCTGGTTTGACTATTCCCCTGTGTCTGGCTTTACTGCTGCCCATATGGTGTTCATCATTCAAGTACACATATACTTGCCAGACAAAGGAACCAGGGTGCATTTTATGCATACTATTAACAGTAACATTAGCTGGATGTGTATAAAACCTTATACTTTATATTTTAATGTTGTGGCTCATTCTTGTTTGATGTTGATTTCCAGAATCAATTTTGGAATAGATAAACTCACTGGTATGTAGCATAAATTATTATAGTTATGTATTGAAATGCAACTTTATTAAGATACATGGTATAATAATATGATACTGAAGCCTCATTATACTATAAATAAATACATAAATTGATGACATACGAGGGATGATCCATATATAACGAGAAAATGCTTATAACTTTGCTATTACATGTTATTTTCTAACAATATTTTATGTGGTGACTAATACATATATAAGAAGAAAACGTGCGAAATATTTTTGAGATATATCGAACAATAAATTGTTTGGAACATTTTTGCCGACATATGAAACCGATAGGCGGGGCAACGTCCTTTTTAACGTCATTCAGAATTTATTTATGATCTTTTTAACGATCAAATTCCTTAGGTCCTACTGTATTAATTTTTTTAAAAAGGTCAGATTATCCTCCTTCAATATGTATACGTCTTTGCCAAGACGATACCAAGTTGAAAAGACGCACGATAGTCATCCTTTGGGATTTCGTTCAGAACACCCAATAGTTTCGTGCTTAAGTTCCGACGTCGACGTCATGTTGCGCCTACGTTGCGTTAGATCACTAGCATTTTCAAGTAAATTTTTAATGTGTTATAATGTGCACAAATCGAAGCTATTGACAAGACATGGTCACGAAATGATTACTGAATAGCATGCACAATTTTATTATTACTTGTTTTCTTCAAAACTAAATATTCTAATGATAATCGTGTGTCGTCCGTTATTTTTGCTATCGCGGAACGATAACACGTGCGTGATGTAACGAATGGCAACACAACTCGTGTATGACGTCACCATCAATACGGCGAGTCTTAAGTGTCCCCAAGTACCAATTTTCATCACATTGCTATTGCTTACATGAAAACTGTGACGGTTTGAACTTGCGCGAAAACGGTGAAAAATCCACAAAATGCCCCGCCTAGGCGTATCAAGGGTTACCTTAGCAACCATAGATTTTAGCATGGTGACATTGTAATCATGGAAATTCCGGGAAACATTGCTAATGTATGTTATTACTTCCAGCTAAAGTTTGAGTAAAATCTAAAGTATCATAAGAAAATTATAAGCATTTTCTCGTTATATATGGATCATCCCTCGTATATTGAAAGTGATAGAAATTATTGTATTCAGGCATCAAATCAATCTGACTAAAGTACTTGATCTTCCTTACCTCAAAGCATAGCTGGTTTGAGGATATGTTTTTAATCAGATTGGCATCGAATGAATTTTAAGCAGTAATATGTTATAAAATGTACTTATTTATCGTAATCTCTGAAATATAGGTTGATCATCTTCACTTCCAAATACCAAGCTTATAATATTACATATGTTTGCTGAAACACAATATCTTGATCTTAACTTCAGTATATACAGTGGCTCATAAGAACTTGACGAATTCCAAAAGGCTGGAAGATGCTTTCCGACAACGCAATTACATTACAAAGATAGCCATGTAAGTAAAAGGTAAATGCAGAATGTTGTGAATGACATTTTGTAAGATATCGTGTCTGCCTTATTTCTAAAACTACATGAACAGTCATTGTTTTCAGGTATTTTATAACATTTTACAGAAAATAACTGACCGTTTTTATATACATTTGTACATGTTGTTGTTTAGTGTTCACTTTTTCAATATGGGACTGTGTGCTCCATCTGTTTACCACAACAAACTTGTATCATTCTGAAAGTACAACCTTTGTAGAGCAACACCCTTTGGGAGCTGACGATATTGACTGCTGTTTAGAGGCTGTTGTTCTACAGAGGTCAAATTTAAATTTAATATCAGCTTCAGGAATTTGTTTAAGGTATTGTTGTAGAGAGTGTGTTGCTCCGCAGAGGGTTACACAGGAAATGTTGTATTGTACTTTAAATTACTGTCAACATTTTCAGATGCATACATTTCTGAAAGTAAATGATCAAAGTGAGTGATACAATGATAATTTGTTTCAGTTATTTTTGTATATAATCATTATAGATACATTTATTTAATTTGAATATAAATTTTTTGGAGGTGGTTAATTCTGAAATATCAATATGTTACTAATGAATTGTTTATGTTCTATAGTTCAAACCATCGCTTTATATACTTTTAATTATTTTGTTTCAGGTCATATGGAATATCATTATGCAAGAATTGACAGCTAACACAGCCAGATCAAATAATGGCAATGAGTTTGATTGTGATTCATGTTGGATATTATAACTATTGTGACAAGTTTTCAGACTTTAAATAGTTATCAGAAAAAATGGTTATTATGACAAAATTGAAACAAATATTTTCGTTGAAAAGTCCTTGAATTTTGTTTCAACCTTGAAAAATACTAGAATTAAGCTGCCTTGAATTTAACTGAAAACACTTTAATTAATGCAAAAGGCGTTGAATATACGAAGAAGTGTATTAATGTTGTCAAAATAACATTTTCTGCATAAATAGGAAACTGTTTAATAGACTCAGTTTTTCTTGCAAATAAAAGGAAGTAATTGTATAGCTGCAAGTGTGAGGTATGCAGCTACGCAGTTGTCGGGATGAATTTTCATGTATATCCGACTCAAAGATATAAAATTATACACTTACCTTGATAAAATAAAATGATCGAAAAATACTTTGAAAATACAAATTCTACCTTGAACATACATTGAAAAGTCCTTGAATTCGGATGTGAGAATTGTGTATGAACCATGTTTTTGTTATTTTGTATTTGTTTATTTTTATAAGAAAATAATTAATAAATTGCCAAATCATTTATTTGTTTTAGTATTGTCATTTACTAGTCATTTAACTATTATAAATAGTCATTTACTAGTCATTTACTAGATGTAATACTTTTGAGCATATATGAAGCACAAAAGTAATGTGCTAGTCATTTACTTAATAGTATTGAAAAAGTCTTTACTAGTATTGTAGAAGTCATTTACTCACCAATTCCCTTACTCCAATGAATTAATAAGTCATTTACTAGTCATTTACTGAGTCATTTACTCACCTCATTTGCATATGGAATTTTGCACTACTGAAGTACTAGTAAATGACAGTATAGTACTAGTCATTTACTGTAGTCATTTACCTCCACATTTTTTTGGTTTGGGGTTTTTTTTTTGTTAGTTTTTTCCCTTCTGGATTTTTTCTTTATCATTTTCCACAACCTAATCCCTTATTAAATACTGTTGTTGGATATGCACTAATATATTTATGTAGTTATATCTACACTGTATATATATCTCAATCCTAAATGTTTTATTAAATATGTATGTACATATATTGTAACTATATCTGGAATAAAAAAAACTAATCTAATTTAGGTTAGTAAAGCCTGTAATTTACCGCGATGAACAAAGTATATTCCAACATGATTGTGTTAAATAGCCATTGCGATGAAAGATCACCATTACAAAACCTGCGTTCAAGGATCGCTAACTGCATATCCCATCCAACCATCTTTTACACATGTAATGATATATAACCTTCAAGGAGACCATAAAACATAATCAAAACTAATTTGAAAAATGAAAACAGTGTATTTTGGTGCCCTATAGATTTGAATAGAATAAACACGATATATTGATTGGTCGTTGACAACCCTTTATCTCGCACACGTGTCCCATGTTATATTTTGTCACTGCTTTAACGACAGATTAGAAGCTTTATTTTAATTGTACAAGGCTATTTGCCATAATACAGAAAATATGATTCCATAGCATAATATAATGGAATTTTTAACAATAACCATTTACAATGTGATTTATCCATTAATATTAATGGAAATTATGTTAAAGTTAATACATTGTTTTCGTATATGACTTCCATCAATTGCATTACATAAACACATGATTCGTGATCATTCAATTATTTATTATATGAAGCTCACACAGACGCAACATTAGTAAATTGATATATCGTATTTGAGATTGGCTTTAATTAATATATTATTAACAAGCAGAGGCGGATATAATAGCCCCGAAGAACAATTTACAATACATTACACCACATTTCTGTAATTACATTTTCTAAACGATGATTGATGATTCTTTCGTAATGTGAATAGCGATAAAATTGCTGACGCAATGCTTGAAAACAATGTAATTCAACCAGTTGTTAAATGGCACTTGCGAACACAGATCACGATTACAAACATGGCTTCTAGGACCCCGAGCTGAAAATCCTATCTAATCATCTTTAAATTTGTAATGACATTTAACCTGCAAAGAACCCGTGTTTTACACAACTCATATTAAATGGTAACATAATAAAAAAATAAAAACAAATCTTAAAATGAATTCAGTGTATGTTGGTGCCTTATAAATTGGGATAGAATGAACATCCGACAAAGAAAGATCTTCGAAAAACCATTTATCTCGCACATGTGCCCCATGATAAATTTCTTCACCACCTTAACGTCATATTAGAAGCTTTGTCTACCATATTAAGTGGCCTCGGGGAAATCCGATCGTCAGGAAAAAGGTTATCATACCTCCTTAAATAATAGTTTGTCATGTAACATGTTTAATTTCCGAGCATCTATGACGTTATTTTGTCTGTTATATGCTATATATCTGTAGTTTTAAATGTCTTACCAGAAATAAGCGTCGGGATAAAACAATCACATTGCAATCGCGTGTCAAATTATGTCGTAGAAAAATGATTGTATGTCGGTAAATTGGCTGATTTTGGGTATCATGGCGTCTCTTTGGTATTGTAAAAACATAATATAACTAAACACAAGTCTGAGGGCTGGATATGCTCAGTTGATAAATAACATTTTTATACGGAATACAATATTTGTTGAATACGAAAAATCAAACCAAGTACAAGACAAAAAGCTTAATTATACGGAACGCTTAGTATTCACAGTAGTGTCCTTCTTGATTTTATCATATAGAATATTATCATAATGAATTGTTAACTTATACATTATAAAATTTAATGTTGTTGTGGTGAAATAACTGTAAAATACATTTTCGAAGGAAAGTATTTGATATCAGGCCATCTTCATTAGTGTACAAGGTTGCATCAAACCTACAATTTTTAATTAGTGAAGTTCTATTTTATCCGAAAATAACTTAAAATGTTGTACCGCATTAGCGACTAATAATGGTTAACAGTTAGTCTGTGATAAGTGGTTATTATATGTTTATAAATATTTCTTTAGAAAAAATCACCTATTCATATACAAAGTGCCCACCGAGGTCTATTGGAATAATAAACAATAAAAACCTGGCTTTACCAATAGCTAGCAGGTGGGTACAGTTACATGCCCCTGTATACAAATATGACCTCTACTATGGGTTTGTAGCGTCGCGACACATTTATTGTAAGTGTAAGTTTTCACCAAAGCAGTATGTGTGGGGTTATGGTATTATGGTACCTTTAGTACAATGAAACCCACACATATTGACTGATTTTACAGCTGACATTTTTATGCAACCTTCGCGCCATATTGATCTGACACAGATGGTGCGCATTTGTGAATCATAAACGGGGACCGAGAGACAGTGTAGTTGTTTGCATTTTCCCTCTGCTGTTCATGCTATATTGCAACCGTTTGCAGTCCAGTGGATCTAATTATTAGCATTTATTGAATGAACTGACTTACTCCTCCGCACGCAGTGAACAACTGATTGACCTTAGTTTTCTTGTTCAGTTTTTGTTAAACAATGTGGTGGGTGTTTGTGTTATGTGAATTTTTGTTTTTGTGTGGCCCTTTGGGCATTTTAGATATTTACTTATTGACTTTAGAACAAGACATTACAGACATTTTTGGTTGTTTCTTTTTTAGAAAAACATAATCGACCGTGCACTTGAACAAATGAAATGTTAACACATAGTGCATCTGTGCCCTAAACTGTATAAATATTCTGATTGAAACCATATATATAGTATACTGTTGAAACTTTTTATGTATAAATTCCCACGTATGAAATTTCGATGGAATACGTTGAAATCATAAGTAGGTAGAATTGAAAATAAACGATACGCTGGAAGTGTTGACTGATCTCATTAGCGTATATCCCACGATAAATCTTTCATTCACATTTATCGTTTCCTAGTTTCCAACCGGCGCCTTATAACCTTACTCTTAGACAGAATCTTGAGAATGAGAAATTTGATCAACAAGATCGCCGGAAACAAGTCTTAGAATCTCTGAGTTAATAGATGAACATATTATACAACAAATAGTGTATAATTTCAGTGAGCTATTAATTAATAAACGAACAAAGCATACATTATTCATTTATTACGTAGTTGTGGAAATAGGATTCCATGTGGTTGCTTCCTTCCGCTCCGTATGAATGTTCAGCTTGATATTTCACTGTGCACCTCTATGATCCTGTTACATATCCACGATTACATATACGAGTCAATTTGAAAAATTCGCTGGTTTTTAGCCTCTCCAATTTCTTAAATATTTGTTGTCAAATATAATGGTTTTAATTGTACAATGTTATTGTCCAAACTCTTCTTGGACATTTATGTATAGTTTCGACCCTTAATTAAGACAATATATATGTGTTTCAACTTCAAACTTAAAGTCACTTAATCTTTAAACAAACTGAAATCACCTGAATTTCAAGTTCATAGTAACAAAAATACTCATATCTGAATAAATTATGCTGAAATTGTAAATTGAATGAGTCACATGAAATTGCATAGCAAAACAATTCACCAATATCAAATCTGAACATTTTCTACTACTTTGTATTGTATATATTACAAATAAAACAGTTTTTTTTCTTTCATATATGTAGCATTTCCTACAGGCTATCTTTAAGATACATCTATTGTAAAGACTGTTTTTATTTCAATTACATCATACATCCTGATTTACATTGTTACACCACGGACATTGTTACACCATGGACAGATATGTTACACCACAGACAGATATGTTACACCATGGACAAACACATTAATATACCTAATTGATCAAATTTAGGAATAAACTTAAGCTAAAAGGTATTGCAGACTTGTGAGGTGTATTCAGTGCTACCCAATATCTCTATGCAAAAACCGAAAGGATATCATTTGTTAACAGTCAGGTCGATTTCCTTAAAGAAATTGTCCATGGTGTAACAGCTATATTACACTTATTAGTTTTATTATGAAATATAAGGACATTATTATGTTTTTTGCAACACATATCTGCTTTAAAAATACGTGTCAATGAAATGCAATCGTAAGCAATTAAAAATGTCAATATATTTATGAACTTCATAGTTAATTTGCTGATTTTGTCCATGGTGAAACAAATTTAAATTGTTACACCATGGATAGTTACACCACATATATATAACATATCTGACATTACAGAACTAATGTATACATATATCTTAAACCAAAAGTAGAACTATTCTAAAAAATATGCTTTCGGATGTATAATAAACAGCGTTTCACCACAGACAAAGAAAAAAAGTACGACCAGGGATACAAACATTGAATTGTCTATAGATTTCCATTTATAAATTGAATTAAAAACCATTCATCCCTGTTGTGTGAAGGATAAGGAACTCTTTCAAAATAAAGAAGTTATTTTGGTTATTTAGGAGATCATGGTATAAGATTAGGCACCTAATCGATTTCGTTACACCAAAGACACAAAGCTATTGGACATGCATAAAACATAATTATTTGCAATATTCATTGTATGTTTTTGTTTACAATATATTTTCTGTGTATTATTAAATATTCACCATCAAAATGCACATACAAGTTTTGTCTCATAACATATGACAACATGAAATACTTTAATAAAAAGCATAACACTGTGGTACTGGGACATTCATTTTTACCCTGTTGAAGGCAGTAAAACACAAATACAAACATTTACTGATGACAAATCATTTAGTTTTACAGTGTTACTATAAATAGAGTATATACGTGGGACGTTCAAAAATAAACAGGACTATTGTCACAAAACCCGCATGGTTAAATGAAATAAATCAAATTATATACCATCAGAAATCGGAATCCTTTTTCTACATACTGTAAAGATATGAACTAAAACAAATACGCGGTCCGAGAGTTACAGATGACTAAACAAGGTCACTAACATTGACCCGGCGCACAAAATGACGTCGCGCTATTTTTCACGGCGTTAGTGCTTCGCATAGGGCTATGAAATACGGGGTTTATAGTGACAAGGGTGAAGAATACATACCAGTACCACACTGAGCAACACAAGTAATGCGTTGGTGAGAATCGCATGTATTTTTCCGGATCTTACATCTTATATCTAGGCGAAAATCCGTACCATGAAACGTTAGTATTTTGAAAAAGTCTCGGTAACTGACGTCACAAACGTTCTTATGATTTCCTATTACTTCCCTGTCTTTCTGTATTTATGCCATTATAAAACTGATAAACGACTTGCAGAACTGTTTCCAAAATGTAGTTACGATAATTTCATACGATTGGGAGGACATATCATCTTGCTGTTGACAGAACTTTGTGTTTGTCCGTTTTTCCTTACGTTCTGGTGACGTCACTTTTGCGTCACGAATTTGTCACACTTGGAGTTCAACTTCTGTTTATTTCAGTACCTAACGTCTAAATGTCGTGATTTTTGCAGACATCGTCCAGCATGTAACATGAAATGATACGTGGAAGGTTGAAAACAAACGATTTGATAGTATAAAAGATACACCTCATTACGTAAACGCGATTAATGGTAATTGTTGGGCTGCGCCGGGTGCGTGTTACCATGGTTTCATAGAGGACTATTATGAGAGGACGTGATAGTGTAACTCGATAAATCAGATATCGAGTTTTCGCAATTGAATTACGATTGCATATTATGTAATAATATTTGTATAATATTGAAAACTATAGCCGTGAGGGCCCCAGTCCTGTTTATTTTTGAACGTCCCACGTATAGCTTTATATAATGAAGGTTTTACTATCATTTATCATATTCATGTCTAAGTTATTCAATCAGGACAAGAAAACCTGCGAATTTTGAAATTGACTCATACACTAATATACGTATATGGTGCGCCTGACCGTTCATGTATAATTTGGCCTTAGAATACTAGTATTACACGCATGTAAGATTCCAACTGTATTCACAGTCGAGCTTCTGACAAAAGGAACTTACTTTGGCTATCCGTATATCTGTTAGGGGGCGTTTTAAGTGTTGATAGTGTCAATTAAGGGCGCTCTTACCGCTGATAATGTTTCGTTATGTAAGTGACTGCTATGAGGAGTTTTGGCTTGGATTGTGAATATCGTGAAAATCGTGAATTAAACATTCTCTTTAAAATGATTTGTTTCATCGGCTCATATTACAGAAAAATGATTCAATAGCATAATGTAATGATATTTTAACAATAACTCCTTACAAGCTGATTTATCCATTAATATTAACGGGAATTGTGTTAAGTTAATACATTGTATTCGTATATGACGTCCATCAATTGCATTACATAAACAAATGATTCGTCATCATTCAATTATTTATTATATGAAGCTCACACAGACGTAACATTAGTAAATTGATATATCGTATTTGAGAGTGGCTTTAATTAATATATTATTAACAAGCAGAGGCGGATATAATAGCACCGAAGAACAATTTACAATACAATACACCGCATTTCTGTAATTACAACGTTGTTTCGCTAAGACAGTCCTATGAATCGGGCGTTATAACAGAAGTTGTTTCTTCACGACAGTCTTATGAATAAGGCATTATAACAGAAGTTGTTTCTTCACGACAGTCCTATGAATCAGGCGTTATAAAAGAGGTTGTTTCTTCACGACAGTCCTATGAATCAGGCGATATATCAGAGGTTGTTTCTTCACGACAGTCCAATGAATCAGGCGTTATATCAGAGGTTGTTTCTTCACGACAGTCCTATGAATCAGGCGTTATATCAGAGGTTGTTTCTTCACGACAGTCCTATGAATCGGGCGTTATAACAGAAGTTGTTTCTTCACGACAGTCCTATGAATCAGGCGTTATATCAGAGGTTGTTTCTTCACGACAGTCCTATGAAATAGGCGTTATATCAGAGGTTGTTTCTTCACGAAAGTCCTATGAATCGGGCGTTATAACAGAAGTTGTTCCTTCACGACAGTCCTATGAATCAGGCGTTATATCAGAGGTTGCTTCTTCACGACAGTCCTACGAATCAGGAGTTATATCAGAGGTTGTTTCTTCACGACAGTCCTATGAATCAGGCGTTATATCAGAGGTTGTTTCTTCACGACAGTCCTATGAATCAGGCGTTATATCAGAGGTTGTTTCTTCACGACAGTCCTATGAATCGGGCGTTATAACAGAAGTTGTTTCTTCACGACAGTCCTATGAATCAGGCGTTATATCAGAGGTTGTTTCTTCACGACAGTCCTATGAATCAGGCGTTATATCAGAGGTTGTTTCTTCACGACAGTCCTATGAATCAGGCGTTATATCAGAGGTTGTTTCTTCACGACAGTCCTAGGTATCGGACGTTATATCAGAGGTTGTTTCTTCACGACAGTCCTATGAATCGGGCGTTATAACAGAAGTTGTTTCTTCACGACAGTCCTATGAATCAGGCGTTATATCAGAGGTTGTTTCTTCACGACAGTCCTATGAATCAGGCGTTATATCAGAGGTTGTTTCTTCACGACAGTCCTATGAATCAGGCGTTATATCAGAGGTTGTTTCTTCACGACAGTCCTATGTATCGGACGTTACTACTGACGTTGTTTCTTCACGACAGTCCTATGAATCGGGCGTTATATCAGAGGTTGTTTCTTCACGACAGTTCTATGAATCAGGCGTTATAACAGAAGTTGTTTCTTCACGACAGTCCTATGAATCAGGCGTTATAACAGGAGTTGTTTCTTCACAACAGTCCTATGGATCGGGCGTTTTAACAGAAATTGTTTCTTCACAACAGTCCTATGAATCGGAGATTACAACTGACGTTGTTACCCACAATAGTCTTATGTATCGGACGTTACAGCTGACGTTATTTCTCCATGAAAGTCCTATGAATTGGGCGTTATATCAGAGGTTGTTTCTTCACGACAGTCCTATGAATCGGGCGTTATATCAGATGTTGTTTCTTCACGACAGTCCTATGAATCAGGCGTTATATTAGAGGTTGTTTCTTCACGACAGTCCTATGAAATAGGCGTTATATCAGAGGTTGTTTCTTCACGAAAGTCCTATGAATCGGGCGTTATAACAGAAGTTGTTTCTTCACGACAGTCCTATGAATCAGGCGTTATATCAGAGGTTGCTTCTTCACGACAGTCCTATGAATCAGGAGTTATATCAGAGCTTGTTTCTTCACGACAGTCCTATGAATCAGGCGTTATATCAGAGGTTGTTTCTTCACGACAGTCCTATGAATCGGGCGTTATGTCAGAGGTTGTTTCTTCACGACAGTCCTATGAATCAGGCGTTATATCAGAGGTTGTTTCTTCACGACAGTCCTATGAATCAGGCGTTATATCAGAGGTTGTTTCTTCACGACAGTCCTATGAATCAGGCGTTATATCAGAGGTTGTTTCTTCACGACAGTCCTATGAATCGGGCGTTATAACAGAAGTTGTTTCTTCACGACAGTCCTATGAATCAGGCGTTATATCAGAGGTTGTTTCTTCACGACAGTCCTATGAATCAGGCGTTATATCAGAGGTTGTTTCTTCACGACAGTCCTATGAATCAGGCGTTATATCAGAGGTTGTTTCTTCACGACAGTCCTATGTATCGGACGTTACTACTGACGTTGTTTCTTCACGACAGTCCTATGAATCGGGCGTTATATCAGAGGTTGTTTCTTCACGACAGTTCTATGAATCAGGCGTTATAACAGAAGTTGTTTCTTCACGACAGTCCTATGAATCAGGCGTTATAACAGGAGTTGTTTCTTCACAACAGTCCTATGGATCGGGCGTTTTAACAAAAATTGTTTCTTCACAACAGTCCTATGAATCGGAGATTACAACTGACGTTGTTACCCACAATAGTCTTATCTATCGGACGTTACAGCTGACGTTATTTCTCCATGAAAGTCCTATGAATCAGGCGTTATATCAGAGGTTGTTTTTTCACGACAGTCCTATGAATCAGGCGTTATATCAGAGGATGTTTCTTCACGACAGTCCTATGTATCGGACGTTACTACTGACGTTGTTTCTTCACGACAGTCCTATGAATCGGGCGTTATATCAGAGGTTGTTTCTTCACGACAGTTCTATGAATCAGGCGTTATAACAGAAGTTGTTTCTTCACGACAGTCCTATGAATCAGGCGTTATAACAGGAGTTGTTTCTTCACAACAGTCCTATGGATCGGGCGTTTTAACAGAAATTGTTTCTTCACAACAGTCCTATGAATCGGAGATTACAACTGACGTTGTTACCCACAATAGTCTTATCTATCGGACGTTACAGCTGACGTTATTTCTCCATGAAAGTCCTATGAATTGGGCGTTATATCAGAGGTTGTTTCTTCACGACAGTCCTATGAATCGGGCGTTATATCAGATGTTGTTTCTTCACGACAGTCCTATGAATCAGGCGTTATATCAGAGGCTGTTTCTTCACGACAGTCCTATGTATCGGACGTTACTACTGACGTTGTTTCTTCACGACAGTCCTATGAATCAGGCGTTATATCAGAGGTTGTTTCTTCACGACAGTCCTATGAATCAGGCGTTATATCAGAGGTTGTTTCTTCACGACAGTCCTATGAATCAGGCGTTATAACAGGAGTTGTTTCTTCACAACAGTCCTATGGATCGGGCGTTTTAACAGAAATTGTTTCTTCACAACAGTCCTATGAATCGGAGATTACAACTGACGTTGTTACCCACAATAGTCTTATGTATCGGACGTTACAACTGACGTTATTTCGCCATGAAAGTCCTATGAATCGGGCGTTATAACGGAAGTTGCTTCTCCAGTGAAGTCAAAGGAATCGGGCGTTACAACATAAGTTGTTTCTTTATGACAGTCCTATTAATCGGAAGTTACAACTGAAGTTGCTTCTCTTTAACAGTACTGTAGGATGTGACGTTACAGCAGGCCCCAATTCCATGCATAAACTTAAGTTATTGCTCAGCTGAGATTGCTATTTTCAATGTATTATATGACTACAATTATAGTCTTGTGATGTCGATTGCTACCAGAAACTGTGTATTTATTGCTAAATAATGATTTAGTTTGTGTGTTTTGAATAAAATGCTCTTGAAAATTCAACAGCAATGAACAATAAAGCACTTCGTACTTTAGATAGTTATAACAAACTCAATATTCTACTTTTGATGTTTTTAATTTTAAGCATTTTTTTCTGTAAAAATCAGACTGACTATGTATTGCACTATTAAATTGACATCTAACTGTGATAAAACAATGTATTCAAATATACATTTGAGTCATTTAACCACCAAAATATGTTTTTTAAATAACAGTCTCAGCTGAGCTATAAAGTAAGTTTTTAGTGGATTTTGGGCCAGTTGTTGAAACATCATAACGTGTTGGCATAAAGCAACATTTGCGATTACATAAGGCGTCAAGAATGATTGGCAGAACACTTGATTTAATGAAACATTAATGTTTCAATGCTGTTCTACTTAAGTATGATGTTTATGTTGGCCAGCCATTCTCTCGTCTCAAGTGTGATCAGGATAATGAAATATAGCTTGAATTCAATTATCAATACATGAACAGTTTCAAGTAGACAATTGTGTTATTATTGTAATATTGTTGAAAACAAAACCTGTATATATAAGTGTGTTTCTAATGGAACGTGCATCAGTTTCAATCAACCTTCTAATGAAGTAAGTGCTCTGTTAATGTAACCATTACGTACAATATTTAGGCATTATTTATTTGAACTGAACACAAATTTCAATATAATGATTACGTTTACTTAGCACTTTCACAAAGCACAATATCATTAAACTCCATTAAATTCAAAGTTCACTTCAAATCCAGATGAAGCCAAAGCGCAACAGTTAGATGTCACAGCACGAATTATATGGAAATCAATAAAAACTGTCAACGAACAGCTTGCTCTACTAGTCTCAGTGCCATGCTAAGATAGTAAATTTATAATCATTACGTTTTCAAAGCAAAATGCTTTATAGCTGCGGCATTATCCATTTCTGTGAAGAGGATGGGGCTTGTTTGAAGTCAAAAAGGGAAGATAATTTGGACAAAATGGTTGACAGAGTTACCAACTCCTGTATATGTTTTGGGGTTATGACGACGAACTATCAAAGCAATAGAACAATACACTAATAATATTTGCATTTCAAAGTCCAAAAGGGGACATACTTTCAAAGAAATACTAGATAGAGTTAGGGGATGGGGTAATGATGGTCAACAAGTATGCAAAGTATCAAAGCAAAATTTTAATGCACTTTAAAGACATTAGAGGTTTGAAAACTTATATTTAACTTTAACATTTGCACTATGTTGAAAACGGGGGCGTAATTTCAACAAAATACTTTATAGAGTTACCTACTCCTGCGTATATATCTATTTTTGGATGAAAAAATATTAACAGCAATTTCTTTCAAAATGTGCGGATTTCTGCGATATTATAACACAATTAAGTCATGTCATTCCCGTATCATCCCGCGAACATCTGAATTCTTACCATCAACCATTGTAGGGAATTTAAAACTAGTGTTGTAATGCTAAAGGATATCTTCTTACAATCACTAACAATGTAATGTCATACAAATATTTACTTTAATTATCACTGACAACAGTTACAGTAATTGTTACGAATGTTTTTCTGCCCGTGCATGATACGAACATTAAATAAGCAACGCTTGCATTACAAGCATATCAAAAAATACCATTCAAGCGTTCTGATGAGACATTTCATTATGGCTGTCAATGATCGTAGTTCAGCCGATTATGAATGCTTGGCATTGAGTGGACATGCTGTGAACCTTCTGATCACGAGACAGTCTGTGTTTGTCATATACGCCTGCTCTTTGACGTCAACATAAAATAAATGTACGACAAAGCGTTAAAAAATGTTTTATGAATAGTTGATCCTTGTGAGATATTTATCAATATCAGACCATGATGTTTGTCATGCATGTTATACGTATATAGCCAAGTGGTAGAGTATAGGAGGTCGGGGTTGTGTCGGACATTGTGTCAATCAGGCCTTAAATCAGTCTTGGTTGCAATGAGTCACTTCGCCAATACTAGTACATTACGTACAGGTACAAATATTTTAGTCATCATTTGGAAAATAATTAATAATAAATGTAGTATTTTGACTTCACAACTCGTCGTCATCATTTGTAAACAATGATGTATTTCACTGAAAAACCAGAAAAACGCACACTTCACTAAAATGGCTGTCACAGAGCAATTAATATGTTTTCTGACATAGACAATGTCAGTATCTACACATAAGAAAACTAATTTTTCAGGTACATGTACAATCAAGTTTGACAAATTTATTTTGACTATGTATGGTCACAAAATAGCTAAAATACCCTGTCACAAGCTACAGTGCTCTATTTTGTCTTGTTTTATTACACTGATACATATTCTTGTTTAATCTTTTTAGAATGGTTATGAATAAACATAAGGTTGAACTTTGATTTTTTTAATGATGCTGACATCTTAAGGAATCAACACAAACAAAAATTTCGCGATTTTGGCATGTCACAGAATTCTATGTGAATTACGTTACAGTTTTTGAGCGAATGAAAAATAGCCCATGCATGTACTTACGACAAAACTAACAGTCCCAGAAAACAAAGAGTACATGTAAAAATAAAAACATACGCGTCTATTTAACAAAAGCTGAGATTAGAACTCAAAAATATTGCATAAAGTTAGAATTGTCAAAATTGACATTTAAATGTGAACTACGTTACAATGTATTCCACTATTATAGAATAAAATCAGGAACGTGTTTTAGTGTGAATATGATGATACCAATGTAGTATCTATAATGAAGTTGTTAAAACTTGGTTATGTCCGAATAACATAAAATTGTAACACTTATAACAAGGATTCGTGAAATACGTGATTGTGAACTACGTGACTGCACGTATCTAATAAAGTTATATTGTTCATGCGTAGGACGTATTGCTCAATCGAAATTGTATCAGTGCACCCGTACTGAACGATGGGAGTATTGTAAAGCAGAAATGGTGAGTCTTTGGCATTTTCGTACAACACTGTATGTATTTAAAGGTAGTACTTAACACGGTGTTCTTATAATACATCGTAAAATTAGTTTGCGTATTGTTGCAACTATTTGTTTTATAATATTATGTAAGGTTAAAGGTGTTTCTGTAGTTCCCAACCGATTTTACACTAAAACAAATGTATCATTCAGCACAATAGTAATATAGATATGGTAACGTAGTTCAAAAAATGTTAAAATACACCTAACGGATTAAGCCATTCAATAAGTCTCCATTTTTTTTCAGGAATGGAGACTTTCTTAACAATAACTCTCCATTACTTTGTTGGCACATTTGAATGAATGTGTAACAAAATAATGGAGAGGTATCCACTCTGTGTATACACACATATATGTAGTACTAAATGTACTTGTTGTGCAATATAACCCAACATATTCATACTGTACAGTACGAGATAAATACAGAAAAAAACAAGGTTTCATGAATTCATCGATCTTGCATTACACACATTTTTATGCAAAAGAATATACATGTCCGTTAGATCATGCAGTGCCTTTGAATTTGATTATCTGTAATGAGACACAAGAACATACATGTATATGATGACCAAAACGCAAGATCTTGAAAGCAGGATGGCGAAAGCACGAACGTGAGGGTGTGATGACGAAAACGGGGGCAATAAGTATGATAATATGCTATAATAATACCGTACTTGAAATTATGGTGTTTTCGTCATCGTACATTTGCGTTTTCGTCATCAAATTCACGAAAATGCAGCATCTTTATGATAAACATAATATATGTCCACCATGTTTCATCAAGTTTTAAATATCCAGTTATTGTTTATTCACGGAAATATATTCACTGACACTGAACAATAATAGAACTCGAGTTTCATCATAAACATTTTAATAAGTCCATCATGTTATTTCATCCAGGGACACTGAATAAGTGACCACATCGTCATGGCTTGATCATGTGACACACAAATAACTACACAATCATGCTTCATGGACCACACTCCATTACTAGAGTAATGGAGAGTTATTGTATTATTCCACTGGTGTCACGAAAAGGCATGATCTACTCGGTCTGGCATGGTTAAGTTTGTGTTTTGATTATCTATAAGGGGTACATGAGGAACGACTTGTTTTAGTAAACATATATTTTATAACAATTTTGAAATTTACTCCAAATTTACATAAAATAAAAATAACATTTGACAACATGGTGTATTTTAAGTCAGAGAAAGTCCGCGTATCTGTCCATTCCTGTGAAATAATGGAAACTCGGCCCCTTCGGGGCCTCGTCTCCATTATTTCTCAGGAATTGAGAGATACTTGTACTTTCTCCCTAACGTAACGAAGTTCAAATTATAATAAATACCTATTTTTCTGATGTTTACTAAATATAAATTGCTAGCAGAAGCGTACATAGATAGGGAGGAGGCTGATAAATGATATGAATACTTTAAGAAGGATGTACAGGGAGTAAAGGAATGCGTGAGTGACAAAACGTTGTACGCGTCACGTGAACTACGTTACCCATGTACAGTAACATACTGAGTGAACTATTGATGTCAACAAGAGTTGAATGCACATACGATACGTGACTGTATATTAGATATATACGTGATACTCCTTTGAAACCATTTTCATTGTTAATTTAATTATCGTTTTAATAATAATGTTCAACATGCTTTCATGTTTACATGATTTACTTAGGTTGATTTCTGTATTTTAATCAGTGATCAATAAAACGATATTCATTTCTGTGAGCATCATCGTAGAGTGAGTTGTTCATTTCAATTGCAAGTGACAGTCGTAATATACCTTCATAAGTACAAGTATAATAAAAATATATAAAACTATGGCGCTTATAAACGCATGCAGTTTAAACAGTCGAACAGAAATATAGCCCTCATATCGAAAGGCATAATCGATGACTGAAAAGGAGTCAAAGTTTGAGCGAATATAAAAGTTATGTAACTAGCAGTTCGTGGCAAAACTAACGGTGACTTGTACTTACAATTGAATAAAACAGAATCATTTAACTGGTAAATAAAGTTTGTTAGGGTGAAGATGCACAATATATATGCGTGTGTCAATTTAATGTGAACTACGTTACCATGACAATAAGTGTTATTTCTTCACAATCAACACTTAAAAGTTTTATGTTTTCAATATTGTTTGGTAATATGATTCTGCATTGTTGTTTGTTAATGTTCAAACAAGTTTGTATCATATATACTAGTATATTTGTTTATCTTAGAGATTTAAATCTTATAATAGATGGATTTTATTGCCATAGCTGATAAATATGCATTTATAGTAGACATTTAAAAAATGTTTTGAATCTATGATATCTGGGCTATTTAATTAACAAAGAATTGGTTAAAATACTGGTTTGATGATTAAAAAATCAATCGCAGCATGTTTTTCGTCTATCAAACATGTTGTTGATCAGACTGAAGATATGTGGTGAGCTACGTTACCAACCAGTGGCTTTATACTTCATAGGAGTGTTGATTCCCCATTTAACATGACTACTCACAAGACTGCGCTAACGTAAGCACTTAATATGTCAGTATTGTAAAGGCAATTAAATCGATGTAGGATTCTCTATTCAGTTTACCTATTAAAATGAAAATATATATTTTTATAAACACAAAACAATTGTAAAAATTGATTAAGTGTCGAGTATTTAAATATTTATTGTACCAAATAGTGCATCCTGATGACAAACTTTAACATTTGAAAAAGTTTTATTATTCAGTTTAATAGAGTTGGACAAACTATCAATAGTTAAGGAGGTACGAGCTGCCTTGTGCGCATGTGCGAAATTTCAAAATCGTATTAGATAAGAACAAACATGAATTTTAGTTTCAATGATTGCATATGAATGTTGATTAATGAAATAAACAAAATATTATCGCAAAAATTAGATATTTTTAACTTTTTATTTTTTGCCTGTATGAAAAAGTGGGTGGGGAACGGCAAAATTGTGAATAAATCCCTACAATTGTTCAAATGCATATGCTTATATATGATATGTAGTGCATGGTTTAGTTATAAGAGGTAGCCACACTTTGAAATATTTTTAAGAAAAAATTATTTCATTACAATATGCAAATTAGGTTAATTTTATGCTAATTTATTCATAATTAATGCTTTTTTATGCACAGCTCCCAAAAAAGGCTGGTGACCCCTATTTTTTATTTGACTAAACTGGTGTTCTATTTGATACTAAACTTAGGGCCAATTCTAAATCATTTTCGATCGTTAGGTATTTTTTGACGTTCATTTGAAATCGTTTGAAAATCACACTTTTTTGCAAGTGGGTGGCGTACTATTTATCATGTTCAAATACTGTATTTGTTCACCAGGCAGCTGGAATTGTGACTAATGTCAATAGGAATGACCATTGAACACACAAAATATCATGCATTGCTTAAAAGTGGTTTCATACAGTAATAATCTTAAAAAGAACATAATGGTGCCATAAATGCAGGAAATAGATAAAATGACCAAAATACAATGGTAGGTCATTAGAAAGCCATGTATGTCGAAAACGAGTCTGGTGACATATCATTTTTATGATTTCAATGTTGTTCTAGAAGACTGTTCTGTCATTTTAAGATGTTTCAAGGAAAATTCGATCGTTAGATAAAAGGTGCGCGTACCTCCTTAATTGGAATTTTTTTTTATTTATACTTAAAAATCGAAAAGTCTTCCATGTCCTATAAATTTCCTATAATTATAATTTTGCAAATATGCCACAACTGCTACCACACCACACCACGGACAAACTATATGCGAAACAGTTATGTCGATCCTTATTATAATTATATTACGCTACACAATTTACAAAGAGAGATGTTACAAGTGAGACAATAGCATGGAATTGAATCATGTAGACTATGAACAAATGCGACGAATCTGTCTCTTTGCCTTACGGAATACACGAAGGACGCATGTTATCAGAATAAATTTTCGATTTTTATTCTATACGGCCTTGTGATGTCAATATATTCTTTGATGCCCACAAATTACATTTAATGTCATAGGCTATTATGCAACGTTCATTCAAGCCATATCATTGTTATTTAATCAACACTCTTGGTGAAATTCAAGACATTTAATTGAATGAACGACATGATAACGCATCACAATAACAGAAAACAAACGAGTCCCATTGGAATGCGTCACTCAAATGATTAAGTATAACATAATTATACAGTGGTTACTTGCATCAGGGGGTCTTTTATAAAAGCACTTCAGTTTCACACAACAATATATAACACAATGCTTCAATATGTTCCTATTGTAGTAATGGTACATGACGTATTGATGATGTTTCAGTAAATGAACTCCTACATGGGTAAATACAATATACGAATTAGAAGGTCGTACATAGCATGAAAAAACGGATTTAAGTGCAAATAATAGTTTATTATATTTACTTTTATTTGGAATTTGACAAAAACGTCAAATTCAAGTATATTTATTTTCCGTATATTAATTAAATGTAATTTGTAAATTTAATCGCAAATAATACATTATTATCTTTCCGTTTATTTGGAATTTCACAAAAACGTCCTTATTTAAGTAGATTTATTTTCCGTATATTAACAAAATTTTATTTATTTATATAATCACAAATAATACTAGTACAGGCATCCAACTAGATTCGCGTTCAGTTTACACGTAGATCTCCAAATTTTATTTCACAAATTTTGAAATTAGAAGAATGTCCATAATTGTTTTATTACCTCCCTTGAATAAAAATATTAGTAAAACTTGTATATATCTTTTCCTTGCCGTTAAATATTCTTTAAATACGAATTATACCGTTAAGTAGTTTCATAGTGAACTAGTGTATGTGTAACATGTGTGCAGAATAAATTTTATTAAAAACAAAAAAAAAGATATTTAATCAACTTTAAATGCAACTTAAATTTCAAATTTAAGTTAAAATTTAATCGCATTTAAATTTGCGTTTATATTGCATAAACGTGCATTTAATCCCATTTATATTCTATATTTAACCACAATTGAATGCAACTTAAATGTGACTTAAACTTGTAGGAATAATTCGACTTAAATGTAGTATTAAACTTGACTGAAATATGGAATTTAATAGCTACTTTTTTCTGATTAAATGTATTTAAATTCCGAATATAATTCAATTTAAGTTAAGTTTAATAGTAAATTTAACGTAATATTTCATGCTGTGGTAAGTACCAAATTAATATTTGGAGTAAACAAGAGATCACTGTCTGAAAACTACTATTTACTGATGGAAAACAATTTTTTTCAAGTTTAGTTTGGTCATCATGATTCCGATTTTAATGAAAATAAGCTCATAAGAAGTGCCTCATGATGCAGATTTCAATTTTGCATGCGAATATAGGTTCTTACGACCTTCTATTTCTAAGCATGCGATGTGTCTTGTTTGTAGTTGTTAAATAATTATAGATAACTTTTGAGTGTACCAGGGACATTCAAAAATAAATAGAGGATATTTGTTTGTTTTGATTGAATATGGTTTATATCTCATCGTGTAGTGATAAAATTCAATATTTTCAAGAGCGCGTAGCGCGAGTGAAAATATTAAAATTTTATCACTACAAGATGAGATATTAACCATATTCAATTAAAACAAACAAATATTCTATTTATTTAATGCTTATATGGTGTCAAAACTAGTACTATTTATGCCAAATTACCACTGTGGTTAGGCTACGTATGAATATGTTATTCCATTCATATGTTTCACATTAAAATCCGCCATCTTGGATTATGGTGAATAGGTGAAAACGGCTTTTTTGAGAATTTTGCATTAAATCATACACCAACTTGTAGGAAAAGGTCTAACTAAGAATAAAAACCCCCACATGACATGTTTCCGTTCAGTAATAAAAAAGTTACAGACATTTTAGTGTTGAGATTTTGGTAAATTAAAGTAGTCCCTGTGAGGGGGCGGAGCTTATATCAGTCACATTGTAGGTGATAACCAGTGACTGATATAGGTTTTATTTCACTGATAGAACTCCATATCTCACCAGTTAGCATTAAATAAACAGGACTATCGTCATAAAGCCTGCATGGTTACAATATAAATCAATATTTATATCATCAAAAACCGGAATCATTTTTCTACATATTGTACAATTATGAATGCAAATAAATACGCGGTGCATGATGAACAGTCGTCTCCACAGGCCCACTAACGCTGACCCAGCGCACAAAATGACGCCAATGACGTCACGCTATTTTACACGGACTTAGTGCTTCACGTAAAACTATGAAATACGCAGTATATAGTGACAATAGTAATATGTTCATTCCTGTTCTACACACGTTAACCATTTGTGAGGATCTAATGTATTTTCCGGACTTACATCGAACATCTGGGCGGGAATCCGTACCATGAAACGAAGGTTTTTTATCATTGTCTCGGTAACTGACGTAACTAATGTTCTTGTGATTTTCAATTACTACCCTATCTTTTAAGTCTGAACAACCGTCACTAAAACCTGTATGTCATTTTAAAACTAACGAACGTCGTGTAGGACTCTATGCCATTTGCAGTTACGATAATTTCATACGATGGCGAGGGCATTTCATCTTTCTGTCGACATAATTTGGTTTATCCTTACGTTTTGATGACGTCACTGTTGCGTTACGAAAGTGTCACCCCTGGAGTTCAAGTTCTGATTAACTTTCAAATGTCGTTTATTTGCTAATGTAATGTTTTGGTGATGTTTAAAAACTATCGATAGGATAGTATTAAAGATATGTCTCATAACGTAGTCGACATCGATAGTTATTGATGGGCTGCACCGGGTGCGAGGTACTATGGTTTCGAAATTGACTACTATAAACAGAAGTGTTATTGTTACATGATAAATCAGATATTGACTGTTCGCAATGGAATTCCGATTCAAAATTATGTAATAATATTTGTAAAAATACCGTGAGGGTAGCAGTCCTGTGTAATTTTGAACGTCACTTGTAAGCTTAAGATTTTCGTAAGTTATTTGATAAAACAGCATGAGGATCTTGAATGGAAGTGGACATGCCAATTCTACCTATTATGTCTCTCTATGTGTAATGTGTGCCTTATATAAGCCTATTTCAAATCTAAACGAGCACGACAGTGAATAAGCTGCAAATATACCGTGTTTGGTATGGTATTTAAACGACTACAACAACAATAATTCAGCTATTAAACGTAATGTGTTATGATGTCTCTGGAGATGTAATTGTTTTTATGCCTATTTTGGTCTCTGAATGTACCACATGAAATCTTGGACACAAACCAAGTTACCCGTTTCCTTAAAGATAAAGATTACGACAAACATTCCAGTCTAATTCAAAGTAATTTTTTGATTATCAGTCTGGAAAGTCACGTACATGTGTGTACTCTGAATTTAATCTTAGTGTGTTTCTAATGGCCCGGTGTTAAACAAAATTTATCTGCCACGACTGGATGCATATATTACATAGTTGGGTTATCTAGAGTTACAATTAACATGTACAGTGTACTACATTAGCTCAGTGATCGATGTGAGCTTGTCGGATGGTTGGATACCCGAAGTTCGTCATTTGTCAGCTGTGCTGCATAGAATGTTAACATTGTTTACGAATCCACTGAACAGACATTGAGCAAGCACTACTGTAACGATATATGGGTGGTACTCTTTCACTAGCATATAAACAGTTCATGTCTGCTGCTGATCGATGTTGGTCGAAAGACCAGAAGTTATTTTTATTCATTTAAAATGTCAATATTCTTAGGTGACGTTCCCTCTTGGCCCTCATGTTTTTTGTAAAATTGGATTACCAATACAATATACATCATTCTCAATAAAATAAGACCCTAACAATTGCTCAATTCCTTTATCTGACTGCACTCTGTATGTGGTCATGTACAAATGACCTTTCTGGTGCACAGTGACGGCACGTAATCTCAGACAACTCATCGCACTTTCAGGTTTGTGAAAGAAGCGATTTGATTAGATGACGTCAAGTTCACAGCGACATGACCTTATGCGAAGTGTCGTCAGATCTTATATCAGCGTAATGTATTGAAGCGTATTAAGAGGTCTGATTTTAATGCGATTGATTATATATGTTATTCAGATATATTAAGACTTTTATTAGTCTTATTCAGGTACTAAGGACAGCCTGTAATTTTACCGCGCTGAAATTTTTTACATTTTACGTACATTCCGACATTTGTTAAATGGCACTTGCGAACACAGATCACCATTACAAACATGGGTTCTAGGACCCCGAGCTGAAAATCCTATCTAATCATCTTTAAATTTGTAATGACATTTAACCTGCAAAGAACCCGTGTTTTACACAAGTCATATTAAATGGAAACATAATAAAAATTGGGATAGAATGAACATCTGACAAAGATATATCTTTGGAAAAACATTTATCTTGCACATGTGCCCCATGATAAATTTCTTCACCACCTTAACGTCATATTAGAAGCTTTGTCTACCATATTAAGTGGCCTCGGGGAAATCCGATCGTCAGGAAAAAGGTTATCATACCTCCTTAAATAATAGTTTGTCATGTAACATGTTTAATTTCCGAGCATCTATGACGTTATTTTGTCTGTAATATGCTATATATCTGTAGTGATAAACGTCTTATCAGAAATAAGCGTCGGGATAAAACAATCACATTGCAATCGCGTGTCAAATTATGTCGTAGAAAAATGATTGTATGTCGGTAAATTGGCTGGTTTCATGGCGTCTCTCTGGTATTGTAAAAACATAATATAATTAAACACAAGTCTGAGAGCTGGATATGCTCAGTTGATAAATAACAATTTTATACGGAATACAATATTTGTTGAATACGAAAAATCAAACCAAGTACAAGACAAAAAGCTTAATTATACGGAACGCTGAGTATTCACAGTATTGTCCTTCTTTATTTTATCTTATACAGGGTAGCAATACCACATGGTTTTTAGCTACAGTTACAAGTAGAAATCTGTAAACATTGGAACACAAATATAGTCATAAGTATTTTATTTCTTCATCGATTTCTATAAAATATACGCCACGCTAAAGGGAAACGCATTTGATTTCCGTGAAATATAAGATCTTTTTCAGGAGTATTACCGATTTTTCCATTACCCTGTGAAACCTACACGTTCCACGGTTTCACAAGGTAATGGACAAAACGGCACAGCCGCTGAAAAAGATTTTATATTTCATGGAAAGCAAATAATTGTCCTCTTAGCGTGGTGTATATTTCATAGAAATCGATGAACTAATAAAATATTTATGACTATTTTATTTTCCAATGTTTACAAATTTCTTCTTGTAACTGTAGTCAAAAGTCACGTGGTATTGCAACACCGTTATAGAATATTATCATAATGAATTTATTGAAGTCTATGTGTGGGGTTATGGAATTATTAGTACAATGAAACCCACACATATTGACTGATTTTACAGCTGACATTGTAATGCAACCTTCGCGCCATATTGATCTGACATAGATGGTGCGCATTTGTGAATCATAAATGGGGACCGAGAGACAGTGTAGTTGTTTACATTTTCCCTCTGCTGTTCATGCTATATTGCAACCGTTTGCAGTCCAGTGGATCTAATTATTAGCATTTATTGAATGAACTGACTTACTCCTCCGCACGCAGTGAACAACTGATCGTCCTATATTTTCTTGTTCAGTTATTGTTGAACAATGTGGTGGCTGTTTGTGTTATGTGAATTTTCGTTTTTGTGTGGCCCTTTGGGCATTTTAGACATTTACTTATTGACTTTAGAACAAGACATTACAGACATTTTTGGTTGTTTCTTTTTTAAAAACATAATCGATCGTGCACTTGAACAAATGAAATTTTAACACATAGTGCATCTGTGCCCTAAACTGTGTAAATATTCTGATTGCAACCATATATACGTGGGACGTTCAAAAATAAACAGGACTGGGGCCCTCACGGTACAGTTTTCAATATAATACAAATATTATTACATAATATGGAATCGGAATTCAATTGCGAAAATTCGATATCTGGTTTATCGAGTTTCCCTATCACGTCCTCTCATAATAGTCCATTTTGGAACCATGGTACATGTAACACGCACCCGGCACAGCCCATCAATTAACAGTAATGGCGACTACGTAATGGGGTGTATCTTTAATACTATCATGTCGTTTTTTTTCAAACATCGCCGTATTATTACATGTTACATGTTGGACGATGTCTGAAAAACTGACAACATTTGGACGTAAGGTACTGAAATAAACAGAAGTTGGACTTCAAGTGTGACAAATTCGTGACGCAAAAGTGACGTCACCCGAACGAAAGGAAAAACGGAGAAACACAAAGTTCTGTCAACAGCAAGATGATTATGTCCTCTGTATCGTATGAAATTATCGTAACTACATTTTGGAAACAGTTCTGCAAGTCTTTTATCAGTTTTAGAATGGCACAAATGCTTTAGTGTTTACTGTGCAGCTTTGTAAGGCAGGGAAGTAATAGGAAATCATAAGAACGTTTGTGACGTCAGTTACCGAGACTTTTGCAAAATACCAACGTTTCAAGGTACGGATTTTCGCCTAGATATGCGATGTAAGATGCGAAAAATACATGCGATTCTCATCAACGCATTACTTGTGTGGCTCAGTGTGGTATTGGAATGTTTTCATCACCCATATCACTATAAACTTCGTATTTCATAGCCGTATGCGAAGCACTAACACCGTGTAAAATAGCGCGACGTCATTTTGTGCGCCGGGTCAACGTTAGTGACCTTGTTTAGTCACCTGTAACACTCGGATCGCGTATTGTGTTTAGTTCATATTTTTACAGTATGTAGAAAAAGGATTCCGATTTGTGATGGTATATAATGGGATTTATATTTCGTTTAACCATGCGGGTTTTGTGACAATAATCTTGTTTATTTTTGAACGTCCCATGTATAGTTTATTGTTAATACATTTTATGTATAAATTCCCTCGTATGTAAATTTCGATGGAATACGTGGAAATCATAAGTAGGTAGAATTGAAAAAAATGATACACTGGAAGTGTTGACTGATCTCATTGGCGTATATCCCCCGATAAACTTTCATTCACAGTTATCGTTTCCTAGTTTTCAACCGGCGCCATATAACGTTACTCTTAGACAGAATCTTGAGAATGAGAAATTTGATCAACAAGATCGCCGGAAACAAGTCTTAGAATCTCTGAGTTAATAGATGAACATATTATACAACAAATAACGTATACTTTCCGTGAGCTATTAATTAATAAACGAACGAAGCATACATTATCCATTTATTACGTAGTTGTGGAAATAAGATTCCATGTGGTTGCTTCCTTCCGCTCCGTATGAATATTTAGCTTGATATTTTACTGTGCACCTCCATGATCCTGTTACATATCCACGATTACATATACGAGTCAATTTCAAAATTCGCTGGTTTTTAGCCTCCCCAATTTCTTAAATATTTGTTGTCAAATATAATGGTTTTAATTGTACAATGTTATTGTCCAAACTCTTCTTGGACATTTATGTATAGTTTCGACCCTTAATTAAGACAATATATATGTTTTCCAACTTCAAACTTAAAGTCACTTATTAAGTAAATTGTATTTGGTGTAACGATCAGGAAATTTAACAATAAATTCTTTAAACAAACTGAATTCACCTGAATTTCAAGTACATAGTAACAAAAATACTCATATCTGAATAAATTTGGTGAAATTGTAAATTAAATGAGTCACATATAATTGTATAGCAAAACAATTCACCAATATCAAATCTGAACATTTTCTACTACTTTGTTTTGTATATATTACAAATAAAACGTTTTTGTTTATTATTTTCTTTCATATATGCATTTCCTGCAGGCTATCTTTAAGATACATCTATTGTAAAGACTGTTTTTATTTCAATTACATCATAAATCCTGATTTACATTGTTACACCATGGACAGATATGATACACCGCAGACTGATATGTTACACCATGGACAAACACATTAATATACCTAATTGATCAAATTTAGGAATAAACTTAAGCTAAAAAGTATTGCAGACTTGTGTGGTGTATTCAGTGCTACCCAATATCTATATGCAAAAACCGAAAGGATGTCATGTGTTAACAGTCAGGTCGATTTCCTTAAATAAATTGTCCATGGTGTAACAGCTATATTACATTTATTAGTTTTATTATGAAATATAAGGACATTAGTATGCTTTTTGCAACACATATCTGCTTTAAAAATACGTGTCAATGAAATGCAATCGTAAGCAATTAAAAATGTCAATATATTTCTGAACTATATAGTTAAGTTACTGATTTTGTCCATGGTGAAACAAATTTAAATTGTTACACCATGGACAGTTACACCACGGACATTTTTGAGCTGTTGTCGTTATAACATACACATCGTTTATAGCACTTCGATACTGACATTACAAAACTACTGTATACATATATCTTAAATCAAAAGTGGAACTATTCTGAAAAATATGCTTTCGGATGTATAATAAACAGCGTTTCACCACACACAAAGAAAAAAGTACGACCGGGGATACAAACATCGAATTGTCTATAGATTTCCTTTGATGAATTAAATTAAAAACCATTCATCGCTGTTGTGTGAAGGATAAGGAACTCTTTCAAAATAAAGAAGTTATTTTGGTATTTTAGGGGATCATGGTATAACTATTGTTACACTAAAGACACAAAGCTATGGGACATGCATAAAAATGAAATTGACTCATACACGAATATACGTATATGGTGCGCCTGACCGTTCATGTATAATTTGGTCTTAGAATACTAGTATTACACGCATGTAATATTCCAACTGTATTCACAGTCGAGCTTCTGATAATAGGAACTTACATTGGCTATCCGTATATCTGTTAGGGGGCGTTTTAAGTGTTGATAGTGTCAATTAAGGGCGCTCTTACCGCTGATAATGTTTCGTTATGTAAGTGACTGCTATGAGGAGTTTTGGCTTGGATTGTGAATATCGTGGAAATCGTGAATTAAACATTCTCTTTAAGATAAATTATTTGTTTCATCGGCTCATATTACAGAAAAGTGATTAAATAGCATAATATAATGATATTTTTAACAATAACTTCTTACAATGTGATTTATTTATTAATATAAATGGGAATTGTGTTAAGTTAATACATTGTATTCGTATATAACGTCCATCAATTGCACTACATAAACAAATAATTCGTCATCATTTAATTATTTATTATCTAAAGCTCACACAGACGTAATATTAGTAAATTGATATATCGTATTTGAGAGTGGCTTTAATTAATATATTATTAACAAACAGAGGCGGATATAATATCCCCGAAGAACAATTTACAATACATTACACCGCATTTCTGTAATTACATTTTCTAAACGACGATTGATGATTCTTTCGTAATGTGAATAGCGATAAAGTTGCTGACGCAATGCTTGAAAACAATGTGATACAACCACTTGTCTTATCCATTATCAATTGAGTATTCAACCAGGGAAGTAAAACTCTATATATATAACAGTAATAACACTTTTTTATGATTAAGTTTTCGAGGTTTTCATTTGATTCTGTATGAAGGTAGTTGTAACGATGTTGTCTATGAATGTAATTATTTATGAAGATATCGAAAGCCAATTCTTGTTTTTGATTCCATGTAACTCTGACCACTTTTGTACAAATACACTTTTCTAAGATAACATAAACTTTATAAAAGAAACTTTATTTCACTCTTTCTCAATGATACAGTTCGAAAAACGAACAAAACGTTCGCGATGTTGTCATGTCACAGAATTCTATGTGAACTACGTTACAGTTTTTGAGCGAATGCAATATAGCCTATGCATGTACTTACGACAACACTAACAAGCTTAAAGGATTCGGTGGTTTTCAATTACTGTGAGGCGGTGATGCTTCCCATTTAAGGAGACGATTGGGTCACCATCTGTGTTGCTGATGCTTCCCATTGACATTGGCAATATCCAGAGGTTCATTTGATTAAATTTGTCTGCATTTGTATTTCATGGTCGTATAAAAACAAACCAACTTGCGTTCATTGATGTCATTGTTCACTTTTCATAAACGGTTCTCATTTTGTATTTGCCAGTTTGCAACTGTAGAGTCCAACTTTGGTTATTAATTTTTATGGTATAGCTCATGCGATAGTAGTACAATCCCCAAATGTGTACACAAGGTTTATCTATTATTGGACCCATTGGCACAGTTTTAACACAAAGATAACCCAATATCGTACTCGACCTAGATGTTTAGTGATAATTATTGTCGATTATGCCACAATTGTGACCACGCGTGTCCACACAATTCATGAACGATGGACAGAGGAAAGTCGATCACAGTTGCCCGCCTTGTTAGAGAGATAAAACGCCTTATATACTACAAGTGTTGCTTTTCTGAGAGTTGCCGTTTTGATGTGTGGTCGTACTTGTGATTCGTTCGTGTCTGTTGGTTCTTACACAAAGACAGTCCTATGAATCGGACGTAACAACAGAAGTTGTTCCTAAAAGACGTTACTTCTGACGTTGTTTCGCTAAGACAGTCCTATGAATCAGGCGTTATAACGGAAGTTGCTTCTCCAGTAAAGGCCAAGGAATCGGGCGTTACAACATAAGTTGTTTCTTCATGACAGTCCTATTAATCGGGGGTTAGAACTGAAGTTGCTTCTCTGTAACAGTCCTGTAGGATGTGACGTTACAGCAGGCCCCAATGTCACGAAAAAACTTAAGTTATTGCTCAGCCGAGATTGCCATTTTGAATTTATTATATGACTACAATTATAGTCTTGTGATGTCGATTGCTACCAGAAACTGTGTATTTATTGCTAAATAATGAATCAGATTTAGTTTGAGTGTTTTGAATAAAATGCTCTTGAAAATTCAACAGTAATTAACAATAAAGCACTTCGTACTTGAGATTGTTATAACAGACTCAAGATTCTACTTTAGATGTTTTTAATTTTAAAGCAACAACAATAACAGTCTCAGCTGAGCTATAACTTAAGTTCTTTTCGTGGATGTTGGGCCAGTTGTTGAAACACCCTAACGTGTTGGCATAAAGCAACATTTGCGATTACATAAGGCGTCAAGAATGATTGGCAGAACACTTGATTTAATGAAACATTAATGTTTCAATGCAGTTCTACTTAAGTATGATGTTTATGTTGGCCAGCCATTCTCTCGTCTCAAGTGTGATCAGGATAATGAAATATAGCTTGAATTCAATTATCAATACATCAACAGTTTCAAGTAGACGATTGTTTTATTATTGTAATATTGTCGAAAACAAAACCTGTATATATAAGTGTGTTACTAATGGAACGTGCATCAGTTTCAATCAACCTTCTAATGGAGTAAGTGCTCTGTTTATGTAACCATTACGTATAATATTTAGGCATTATTTATTTGAACTGAACACGAATGTCAAATATTAATATAATAATTACGTTTAATTAGCACTTTCACAAAGCACAATATCATTAAACTCCATTAAATTCAAAGTTCACTTCAAGTCCAGATGAAGCCAAAGCGCAACAATTAAATGTCACAGCACGAATTATATGGAAATCAATAAAAGCTGTCAACGAACGGCTTGCTCTACTATTCTCAGTGCCATGCTAAGATAGTAAATTTATAATCATTACGTTTTTAAAGCAAAATGCTTTATAGCTGCAGCATTATCCTCTTCTGTGAAGAGGATGGGGATCCTCTTCTGTGAAGAGGATGGGGCTTCTTTGAAGTAAAAAGGGGAAGATAATTTGGACAAAATGCTTGACAGAGTTACCAACTCCTGTATATGTTTTGGGGTTATGACGGCGAACTATCAAAGCAATATAACAATACACTCAAAATATTTGCATTTCAAAGTCCAAAGGGGGACATACCTTCATAGAAATACTAGATAGAGTTAGGCGATGGGGTAATGATGGTGAACAAGTATGCAAAGTATCAAAGCAAAATTTTAATGCACTTTGAAGACATTAGAGGTTTAAAAACTTATATTTAACTTTAACATTTGCACTATGTTGAAAACGGGGGCGTAATTTCAACAAAATACTTTATATAGTTACCTACTCCTGCGTATATATCTTTGTTTGGATGAAAAAATATTAACAGCAATTTCTTTCAAAATGAGCGGATTTCTGCGATATTATAACACAATTAAGTCATGTCATTCCCGTATCATCCCGCGAACATGTGAATTCTTACCATCAACTATTGTAGGGAATTTAAAACTAGTGTGGTAATGCTAAATGATATCACCTTACAATCACTAACAATGTAATGTCATATACATATTTACTTTAATATCACTGACAACAGTTACAGTAATTGTTACGAATGTTTTTCTGTCCAAGCATGATACGAACATTAAATAAGCAACGTATGCATTACAAGCATATCAAACTATACCATTCAAGCGTTCTGATGAGACATTTGAGTATGGCTGTCAATCGATTATGAATGCTTGGCATTGGTTGGACACGCTGTGAACCTTCTGTTCCCGAGACAGTCTGTGTTTGTCATATACGCCTGCTCTTTGACGTCAACATAAAATAAATGTACGACAAAGCATGAAAGAAAAAATGATTTTGATGAATAGTTGATCCTTGTGGGATATTTATCAATATCAGACCACGATGTTCGTCATGCATGTTATACGTATATAGCCAAGTGGTAGAGTATAGGAGGTCGGGGTTGTGTCGGACATTGTGTCAATCAGGCCTTAAACCAGTCTTATTTGCAATGAGTCACTTCGCCAATACTAGTATATTACGTGCAGGTACAAATATTTTAGTCATCATTTGGAAAATAATTAATAATAAATGTAGTATTTTGACTTCACAACTCGTCGTCATCATTTGTAAACAATTATGTATTTAGTAAACATTTGTAACACACATACATACATGTACATAATGTCATATTATGAACTTATGCGGACTTCTTAGAAAATAGATTCATGAAAGATTATACGTGCACACTAGGTTTGAATAAACAATTAAATCGCAATATTTAATGGGCAAATTAAGTTTTATCATTAAAATTATTATTTAACCTTTCAGCACTTCAGTCGGCTAAAACTAGGTATTTCAGACTTTTAACTGTTGAAAATATGCCATTTAGCCAAGGCATTCAGCTCTTTGATTGCTGAAACTAGTTCATTCGGCTTTTTGACAGCAAGGACTTGGAACGTTCATTTTCTCGTTCGGTTGTGTTAAGCATTGTGCCGTGTCATTCTGGTATGTGATTATTTTATGGTTTTTTTTGCTTGGCTGCCTTCCATGTCCTATAAATTTCCTATAATTATCATTTTGCAAATATGCCGCAACTGCTATCACACCACGGACAAAATATGTGCGAAACATTTATGTCGATCCTTATATTTATAATACTCTACACAATTTACAAAGAGAGAGATGTTACCAGTGAGACAATAGCATGGCATTGAATCGTGTAGACTATGAACACATGCGATGAATCTGTCTCTTACATACGCTGGTCAGTACATAAGGCCTTATATTCGAAATACACGAAGGACGCATGTTATCAGAATAAATTTTCGATTTTTATTCTATACGGCCTTGTGATGTCAATATATTCTTTGATGCCCACAAATTACATTTAATGTCATAGGATATTATGCAACGTTCATTCAAGCCATATCATTGTTATTTAATCAACACTCTTGGTGAAATTCGAGACATTTAATTGAATGAACGACATGATAACGCATCACAATAACAGGAATCAAACGAGTCCCATTGGAATGCGTCACTCAAATGATCAAGTACAAATGTATAACATAATCATACAGTGGTTACTTGCATCAGGGTGCTGTTTTATAAAAGCACTTCAGTTTCACACAACAATATATAATACAATGCTTCAATATGTTCCTATTGTAGTAATGGTACATGCCGTATTGATGATGTTTCATTAAATGAACTCATACATGTGTAAATACAATACATGAATTAGAAGGTCGTAAGTACAAAATTAATATTTGGATCAAACAAGGGAAAACTGTCTGAAAACTACTATTTACTGATGGAAAACAAGTTTTTTCAAGTTTAGTTTGGTCATCATGACCACTTCCGATTTTAATGAAAATAAGCTCATAAGAAGTGACTCATGATGCAGATTTCAATTTTGCATGCGTATATAGGTTCTTACGACAATCTATTTCTAAGCATGCGATGTGTCTTGTTTGTAGTTGTTAAAGAATTATAGAGAACTTTTGAGTGTACCAGGGACATTCAAAAATAAACAGGACTATCGTCATAAAGCCTGCATGGTTACAATATAAATCAATATATATATCAACAGAAACCGGAATCATTTTTCTACATATTGTACAATTATGAATGCAAATAAATACGCGGTGCATGATGAACAGTCGTATCCACGGGCTCACTAACAAAATGACGCCAATGACGTCACGCTATTTTACACGGACTTAGTGCTTCACGTAAAACTATGAAATACGCAGTATATAGTGACAATAGTAATATGTTCATTCCTGTTCTACATACGTTAACCATTTGTGAGAATCTAATGTATTTTCCGGACTTACATCGAACATCTTGGCGGGAATCTGTACCATGAAACGACGGTTTTTTGATAATGTCTCGGTAACTGACGTAACTAATGTTCTTGTGATTTTCAATTACTACCCTATCTTTTAAGTCTGAACAACCGTCACTAAAACCTGTATGTCATTTTAAAACTAATGAACGACTTGTAGGACTCTATCCCATTTGCAGTTACGATACTTTCATACGATGGCGAGGGCATTTCATCTTTCTGTCGACATAATTTGGTGTTTGTCCGTTTATCCTTACGTTTTGATGACGTCACTGTTGCGTTACGAAAGTGTCACCCCTGGAGTTCAAGTTCTGATTAACGTTCAAGTGCAGTTTATTTGCTAATGTAATGTTTTGGTGGTGTTTAAAAACTATCGATAGGATAGTATTAAAGATATGTCTCATAACGTAGTCGACATCAATAGTTATTGATGGGCTGCACCGGGTGCGTGGTACTATGGTTTCGAAATTGACTACTATAAACAAACGTGTTATTGTTACATGATAAATCGGATATTGACTGTTCGCAATTGAATTCCGATTCAAAATCATGTAATAATATTTGTAAAAATACCGTGAGGGAAGCAGTCCTGTGTAATTTTGAACGTCCCTTGTAAGCTTAAGATTTTCGTAAGTTATTTGATAAAACAGCATGAGGATCTTGAATCGAAGTGGACATGCCAATTCTACCTATTATGTCTCTCTATGTGTAATATGTGCCTTATATAAGCCTATTTCAAATCTAAACGAGCACGACATCGAATAAGCTGCAAATATACCGTGTTTGGTATGGTATTTAAAAGACTACAACAACAATAATTCAGCTATTAAACGTAATGTGTTATGATTTCTCTGGATATGTTACTGTTCTGATGCTTATTTTGGTCTCTGAATGTCCCACATGAAATTTTGTAAACAAACCAAGTTACCCGTTTCCTTAAAGATAAAGATTACGACAAACATTCCAGTCCAATTCAAAGTAATTTTATGATTATCAGTCTGGAAAGTCACGTACTCTGAATTTAATCTTAGTGTGTTTCTAATGACCCAGTGTTAAACAAAATTCATCTGCCACGACTGGATGCATATATTACATAGTTGGGTTATCTAGAGTTACAATTAACATGTACAATGTACTACATTAGCTCAGTGATCGATGTGAGCTTGTCGGATGGTTGGATACCCGACGTTCGTCATTTGTCAGCTGTGCTGCATAGTTCCTTTAATGTTATCTCGCCTAAACAACTAAGTGGATTTTGACTATGTTTCGCAGGTTAGATCCTTATGTAGTCCTCGTCAAACGACAGCTCCATATGTAGGTCAAACTAAAACGTTTACGAGGAAAGCACTCCCAAAATCACTGAACAGACATTGAGCAAGCACTACTGTTACGATATATTGGTGGTACTCTTTCACTATCGTATAAACAGTTCATGTCTGCTGCTGATCGATGTTGGTCGAAAGACCAGAAGTTATTTTAATTCATTTAAAATGTCAATATTCTCAGGTGGCGATATAGTTCCCTCTTGGCCCTCATGTTTTTTGTAAGATTGGATTACCAATGCAATATACATCATTCTCAATAAAATAAGACCCTAACATTTGCTCAATTCCTTTATCAGACTGCACTCTGTATGATGTCATGCACAAATGACCTTTCTGGTGCACAGTGTCGCCACGTAATCTCAGCCGACTCATCGCACTTTCAGGTTTGTGAAATAGGCGATTTGATTAGATGACGTATAGTTCACATCGGCATGACCACATGCGAAGTGTCGTCATATCTTATATCAGCGTAATGTATTGAAGCGTAGTAAGAGGTCTGATTTTAATGCGATTGATTATATAATATTTTGTGTTTTAGATATACATGTATTAAGACTTTTATTAGTCTTATTCAGGTACTAAGGACAGCCTGTAATTATACCTCGCTGAAATTACGTACATTCCAACATTTGTTAAATGGCACTTGCGAACACAGATCACCATTACAAACATGGGTTCTAGGACCCGAGCTGAAAATTCTATCTAATCATCTTTAAATTTGTAATCACATTTAACCTGCCAAGAGCCCGTATTTTACACAATTCATATTAAATGGTAACATAATAAAAATAAAAACAAATCTAAAAATGAATTCAGTGTATTTTGGTGCCTTATAAATTGGGATAGAATGAAAATCAGACAAAGATAGATCTTTGGAAAACCATTTATCTCGCACATGTGCCCCATGATAAATTTCTTCACCACCTTAACGTCATATTAGAAGCTTTGTCTACCATATTAAGTGGCATCGGGGAAATCCGATCGTCAGATATTAGGTAATCAAAGATCACCATTACAAAACCTGGGTTCAAGGATCGCCAACTGAATATCCCATCCAACCATCTGTTACATCTGTAATGATAAACAACCTGCAAGGAGACCATAAAACATATTCAAAACAAATCTAAAAAATGAACAGTGTATTTTAGTGCCCTATAGATTTGGATAGAATGAACACGATACATTGATTGGTCTTTGAAAACCATTTGTCTCGCACACGTGTCCCGTGATATATTTTTTACCTCTTTAACGACATACTAGAAGCTTTGTCTACCATATAAAGCTGTCTCAAAGAAAATCCGATCGTCAGATAAAAGGTTATCATACCTCCTTAAATAATAATGTGTCATGTAACATGTTAACTTTCCGAGCATCTATGACGTTATGTTGTCAGTAATATGCTATATATCTGTAGTGATAAACGTCTTATCAGAAATAAACGTCGAGATAAAACAATCACATTGCAATCACGTGTCAAATTATGTCGTAGAAAAATGATTATATGTCGGTATGTTCACTGAGTTGGGGTTTACTGGCGTCTCACTGGCATTTGAGGAAACAATAATATAATTAAACACAGGTCTGATAGCTGGATATGCTCAGTTGATAAATAACGATATTATACGGAATACAATATTAGTTGAATATGAAAAATCCAACCAAGCACAAGACAAAAGGCTAAATTATACAGAAACACAAAATGACACTATTTTTCACAGTATTGTCATTATTTATTTAAGAAATAAAAATCTGTTCTTGTATTTTGTCGGTGAATAAAACACTGACACTCGTTCGGATGCGGAAAAATTAAATCACTAGTGCGTAGAGTTTTTATTTCGATTCTAAATACGATAATATCCAGTACTGTTTAACTGCGTGCATTCCATTTTCACCCATTTGACATTGAACATTATTCCACGCTGACATTGAGTGACTTATTAGCTGGTACAATTACCTCCCTTGTTAATGAAAACAACCTTCGTAATTTTCTGAAGGAAATAACACATTTTAAACATTAAAACAATTTTAATAACACGAGTATAGGGTATGTATTTCATGAAATGAAAAATATAAATGAATTGATTATCAGAAGTTTTTATGAAACTTAGTTTCGAAAGTATATTGCAGTTCCTAAAAATAGATGCGTCATAGCTGTAACACTGGATACTCGTGCAACTCGCGACTCGTTGAAGTTTTTGCTATAAAGTTAACGTTCATTCATTCATAAATATGTCACGTGATACGGCGCGTAAATAGTAGCAGCCAATTTGACAGGTATGTTTTATTGCGGTAATAATACATGCCGTGTTAGAATTCATTTTTTAGAAATGAAATATTATCAAAATGAATTGTTAACTTATAAATTATAAATGTTGTTTCGAGGTAACAAAATGTAACTGTAAAATACATTGTCAAAGGAAAGTGTTTGATATGGGGCAATTTTCATTAGTCTACATAGCTGCATCAAACAAGGAATTATTAATAAGTGATTTTCTATCATATCTGAAAAGAAGTTGAAATGTTGAAACTCGTTTGCGACTTATAATTTTAAACACATGAGTGATATACATGTATTGTTATTATATGTTTTTAAAAATAATATTTCTATACGAAAGATCACGTATTCATATGCAAAGTGCCACCCGACAGGCTATTGAATTACAAACCATTAACAACAGTCACTCAACAATAGCTATAGTGCGCACACGGTAATGAAATAGGCGGTAAATTTTGGTATATTCCACAAATGTGGATTTATCAGATATGCATTATTTATCAGTGATATTTTAATACAGAACTGACCTTATTGGTTAACTTTTAAGAAATTTTAAACTATTTTGCAACAGTTGACCAAACAGATCCATGTAGGTGGTGGGTACATTTGCATATGAATAGCTCTGTATACAAATATGAACTCTCCTATGGGGCTATAGCGTCTGTTGAAGTGCAAGTTATCAACAAAGCAGTTTGGTGGATTTATGGCAAAATGGGACCTTTTATGTAATGAAACCCACACATATTGACTGAGTTTACCATTGAAAATTTAATGGAAAATTCGCGCCATATCACGTTAGCACAGATGGTGCACATATTATTCGGTGAATCATAAACGGGGACCGGAAGACATTTCAGCTATTTTGATTGTTCCCTCTGGTGTTAATGCAAAGTTTATTGCAGTCGTTTTCATACCGACACAGTGCCCAGTGGATCAAATTAACATTCATTGAATGAACGGGCTTGCTCCTCGGCAAGACGTGAAACATTTTTCGACTTAAATTTATTTTATTTGTTCTTGTTCAGTTTTTGTTTGGCATTGTGCTGGGAGTTTGTGGTATGTGAATTTTCGTTTTGTGTGTCCCTTTGTTCATTTTGTGCTTGGCAGTTTCTCTTGAATGTTGCATTTGTCAGATTGGATTTTTTCTTTAAACAAGTCATGGCAGTTCCGAATGGTTTCCTTATCCATTTAAGAAATATTCTATACCGGAAAGATATTATATTGACACTGGGTAATATACGTTAGAGCATATGTCCCATCAACCGTGCAGCAGCCGTACACCTGTCTATGATCACTTTTAGGGGCACCTTTGGAGGAAATCGCTGGTGTTTTATGCGACAGCCGTAAGACCATCCTACGACCGCCGTATAAAATATTACCGCCGCAAGATAAACGCAACGACGCAAACCAAATGCTCATGTCGCAATATTTCTACTACAATCATGCGACGCGTAAGGCAATTGTACGATCATTGTACGACAGACTTGCGATGTCTGCGATCTGTCTGAATGTCTGTGATTTAGTCAACAGTCAGAAACTTATCTTAATTTAAAATATCGTAAAAAATACCGCATTCCAGTAGTTACATTAGGTACAACTATATCATATAAGCTTTCAAATGATATATGAAACATATAAATATTGGACAGAACGAAAAGTTATAATAGTTTGAAACTGGGACGGATACTTTGGTATTTTGAATCACCCTGTATTTATTGATGTAATTCATTATAAACAAGTAAGTAAGTTGAAGTAACATTTGACATTTAGCACTAATCAGATATATTCATCTTGCTGCTGTGTATAGGACAGAAAAGAACACAAGTGTCGAAAAAGCGAGAATCAATGTAAACACGACAAAACAAACTTTGTCAAATATTCCGCTGATTTCCTTCCATGTGATACTGTTGGATATATTCTGGTATGGTTTGGTCGATGGTTCCGTAAATTGTCCTTCAATCTGTTTTCCATTGCCAGTGGAATCTTTCTTTTCGGTCATCTGACTTATAGCATTTTCAAGCGACTCAGTTGGCATAATACTGGGTGAGTTGACCGTCCTGCTAAATATATGTACAAAAGTTATCCAGAAACGGCTGATGATCTCTTTCTCGTCTTTGTGATAAATGTTCAGACTGACAAGTGTTGTACCAATAATAAAACCACTCAGGAATAAGATTCCTAACAGATAGTAACCAAATAGAGCCATCGGATTTGATATTCTTGGTAGGTTATCTCCTACAATTGTCAGAAAAACTGCAATTGCTAACAGTACGGTGATACTGAATGATGTCCGTTCACCACTACCAGTCGGTATGAGGAATGTTAAAAGATTCAAAGCGGATAGAAATATAATAGGAATAATCATATTAACTATTACATATCGAGATTTTCTACGTATGCTTATGCTAACTCTGAAGAACATTTCCCAGCTTCCATCTCTCGATATTACTTGAACCTTAGAGTCTTCGAACGTCCAGCCACCATTTTCAGAGAAGTAATTTGTAAGAACTTTATTCGAAACACTTTTCAAAAAGATTTCACTGGATGGTACGCCCCACGCCATGAAAGTTAAATAACACTGATGTAAATCCCAAGGGAAATAAGTCACATCCGTATTACATGAGGCGGAATATACTTCACCGGGATAGAAGGCTGTTAATCCATCCGATCTGAAATACATATTTTGCCACTGCTCGCCTATCTTTTTAAGGTTTTCAACACTGTTGGTCAATACTAGTGATGGTGTCCAAAAATGTCGACTGTTCACAAAGAAACTTTCAAGACCACCATAATCGTCTGGGTTCCATGTCATTAACTCGTCATACCAATATTGATTTGTCACTGTCGCGATTTGAAGCTTTTGGTTAACCTCGTCGAAATTAACAATTGAAATTAGTTCCATATCTAGGTAAAGATTTAATGCATCGGTTTGGTTCTTCATTGGTCGCACATCCTTGTTATAATTTGCGAGTTTATCTTCTAAAAGTTTATTAACGTCCTCTATCATGTAGCCATCAATACATGACCACATCAGAAACGATGTGATAACAAACTGTAATGTCAGCTTCTTCATTGTTGAGTATCTATAGTGTCAATCTGAAACACAATCACACGTATGCCGGTAATTAATAAATTCATAATTATTTGTATTGTACCAAAACGGTAGAGAGATTCTTACATTGTCCCGATTCTTAAAACGCACTCATACTATTCTAAAAATAGCCCTGTGCGTTTTAGGATTTTTAACATCCCGCAATAATATTACAATTTACAAAACGTGCAGGACGTACTGAACGTACCTAACGTATATTGTACATAACATATATAGCTTGCTATATAGAATTAGAAGGTCGTTAATACAAAATCAATATTTTGAAAAAAGAAGAAAACTATCTGCAAACTACTCTTTACTTATGGAAAAACATGCTTTTTAAACTTCAGTTTGGTCAACATGACCACTTCCGATTTTCATGAAAATAGGCTCATAAGAAGCGCCTTGATATGCAGATTTCAAATAAGCACCAGTTTTGTAAGGTCGTAAGTAGTACTTACGATCTTTTAATTCTAAGCCAGCGATATATGTTATGGTATACTAATAGGTTTAGTGGCGCTATGAGGTTTTGAAGGCGTTTGGTTTTGTATGTATATGAGTGACTTTCGGGCAATGTTTTATCTAGGAAAAGACAAAATGACTATCTTATGTGACTGAAACAGAGTTGTTTGTCGGGTGTTCTTTAGGGTTTATTTAAGTATCACATTATCATGTGACCACATTCATCTCGTTTTACCTTTGCTGTATAGATATGCTGCTTCCTGAAAGTTATAAATAACTGTTTCGCTCTATGCGCTATTATGCACTTATGCATTATTGATTTGTCATGCACTGCTATGTAATGTTCTTTGTTATATTATCTATGATTATATAGTTGAATGTAAAATTGTGTACTCATGGACACATTGTCCAATCTATATAAGAAATAAAAAAATATAAAAACAAGTTTTTAGTGAATCAGTTAAAAATAAGGCATGACTAACACCGGTATTTGTAAAATAAAACGAAATAAAATTAACACAGTATTACCTACTTTTATTTATATCCACCACACCACAGAGAACGAAGTATTTGATTCCGTACGTAATCATGCTGCAATAATAATTAGATTCGTATAGTGAGAGGTTACCAATTCATCTAGGTGCATTAAATACAGTCATACAGTGACTGTTGTTTGGATTACAAGTGCAAAGTTCCAAACAATAGTATACTTTTTCTAAATCATCCAGGAACGATGAATGTACCTTTTAAGATTAGTAATACGTGCTAACAAAGCTTGAAAGGAAATGTTTCCACTTTTAATTACTATAACATTACCATTTGTTAGTCGTTGTCCCACCGGAAAGTAACCCTTTGTAAAGCACACAATGATCCTGGTGTAAGCAAACAGAATCCATGCTGTCAAACAGGGCCGGAAATTATCTCCATTAATTTTGAACAATGGAAACAGATTATTTAAATAATTATTGAAATTCTGCTAAGCATCACTTCACTCAAAATATCGTATAACAACGTATTTGTGTTTGTGTTGCCTAGGCACTGATGAAGTACAATGATAAGTCCGTGTTCCTCTGGGAATGCACATCATTTATGGCATAATAAATATTCTGCTAGTCTAGTAATGCACGTATAACAACACGTCAAATAAAATACTGAAGGTCAAACATATGACGTTTATGTTTTGTTATATGTTTGATATGTCATTTTACTTTCACACAATAATTCGTCTGTTAAAAGATGGACTTTTGACAAAACGAATAAAGGACGTTGATAAAAAGCAAAAATAGGACAGTGCCTTTAACCGATCATTTCAGTAATAAAAGCCAGTCCTCATGATACACCCACCACAACTACTTTGAAAATTTCTAAATTTTGTATCACATAAAAATCTAATTTAAGAAAGCATACACGCATATGGCCCCTTCTTCTACAATTTTAGAACTCCTAGTAGTCCATTTCGTTTTCCTCCTGTCCGTGTGTCTCATTTACGCACTTCAGACTAACCCTGTACTTTCAGGCACAAACCAGTTTTGATAATGGGTCATCAAAGGTAAAATCTAGATCAGTTGGTCGAATAATAAAAATAGACTTTATATTTCAATGTTCATGTAGCATCATTAAGTTGGTCAAAACATGTGTCCTATATGGCTCATCTGATGTTCTCAAAGTATTGGTACCAATCTGCGTGCATTTAAATCACGTGGAATCTCTTTTTTATGTAAATGACAAATGACATTGTCATTGAATAAAATACACTCGGCAAAGCTTATAAGTACACACTTGTTTATTTGCCCATAGTTCGGTCAATACGTGTTTGATCTTGCTGAAAATTTCAACATATGTAGATTGGATGTGTGAAATCGATGCAAGCAATCGATGTGTTTAACATCTAATAAAAATTGTCATAAACAGAATAAACTAATGATGACACCAGCAGAACCTTTGGGCGATTGTCAGGTTGCTAATGCACGCATGGCCCCGCTGCGCTGATACAGTTCGGTTTCAAGTCTATGTTTATATCACGGACACATTCATAAAGAAAACAATGATAGGAACAAGCCCAATTTAGGTTTAGAAATATCGACTTTGGATACAAATGCAATTTCGGACATGGCTAACTACCCTTGACCATAACAATAAAAACTATTTTCAAAAGTAAAAAACCATTATGTTGTTGTGTAAAAAATCGAAATATTTTGTGTTTTTTTAAATTGACGACATACCTAACATTCAAATTTACCATGAAAAAAGTGTGTTTGCTCCTACGCGTAAATTTCTCGGTCATTTTACGGTTTTTGATGTTTCATGGCACAATTTAATTTTGATGAAAACACTTTGTTTATCCAGTCATGTGTTAGTCAATACCATGTACAAAAAATTTCATGCAAAAATGATAAAAAAATAAAAATGTTATAACGGTAAAACTACGTGACTGTGTACTTATAAGTTTTGCCGAGTGTACAAACATTTATTTAGACGTTCGTATTCATAACCACTGATTAGCAAGTATATACTTTTTAGATGCACTTAAAATTATACATGTAAACTAGCGGAACGATATTATATTCCATATTATTAAAATGTCATTCTTTTATTCGATTGTGTATTATAAGAAGCACATAACTGCAACACTATAGATATGGAGTTGGTTTAACTGATGTATAAAAACGTGTAGAAAGGCGGTATAATTATTATAACCAGCAGTGATATATCATTGAACACAAAACCTGCACAAAACTATCGCAGTAATTACTACTTTGGTATGCTCCGTGATGTGAATAATGTTAAACTAGATTTGTTTACATAGTTTTTCTATTTGTATAAACAGCAGCAAGAGAATATACCTTTCTGGCTGGATCATTTATTATGGACCACCATGGGAGACTAATAAATTACCCCACGACGAGTACATGTTCAGTCACTGTATATTAAATCCCATTATGTCTTACTCTTGCAATCAGATATTATATTCCTAGCGCTCATATTCAATGTATGTGCGTGTTTTATTTTCTATCTGTTTTACTAATCTTTTTATATCGCGACCGTGGCCGAGTGGTTATAGAGTGTCCGCCTTGGAAGTTCGAACGTTTGAATCCCGAGTTAGAACGGATGCGATCGGTTGGTGAGCCGCCAGACAGTAAAATAATGGTAACCATAGGCCTAACTCTTCCAGGCGCCCGGCAATAGAGAGAAGGGACTCGAGAGGTATTGTGCGCACGACAGATAGGTGTCTTATAAGTCAAATTGGCTTGTCCTTTTAGTAGGGGCGACACTTTATAATAAACAAAGCCTTACCTTTTATTTAGGTAGATTGAGAAAAAAGTTCTTACAACTTAGATATATCACTCTCGACAACTCATTCCTGATGTTTTCCATCGTTTTGAGGGTAGGAGAGGGCATAATGATAGTTCTACAACGTCGTGTCACTGAAAACATACGTTGCTCGTCTAACAATGTAAGACTTAGTATTGAATACGGAAGAAGACTGATCGGCAAACTCCAGTCAGATGTCAATCCACCGTGATACCGCTGTACGTCGACGTTGTGAACACAGTATTCAAAATAGGAGATACCATGTCTATATATGGAAGTATTCATATGCAAATATGCCCACCAGCTAGCTTTTGGTGAATGACAGGTTTATATTGTTCATACATCCAATAAACTGCCGATGGACACTTTGCATTTGAATAGGTGAAATTACCTATTAGTATATATTGAACGTGAACAATCTAAATAACAGACTCGACTTCAGAAAAGGGGAGGCATGCTTTCACGTTGCGTATCTTTTACAAATGTATAAAACAGCGTGTTAATTTCATGTAAACCTATTCATCGGTTAATGCACAAAAAATATATAACCTAGATATTCACGTAGACTTCAGAAAAATACATCATAGAACATGTTTGTTTGTTGTTTTGTTTTGTTTTGTTTTGGTTTGGTTTTGGTTTTGGTTTTGGTTTTGGTTTTGATTGGGGTTGGGTTTTGGTTTTGGTTTTGGTTTGGTTTGGTTTGGTTTGGGTTGGGTTGGGTTGGGTTGGGTTGGGTTGGGTTGGGTTGGGTTGGGTTGGGTTGGGTTGGGTTGGGTTGGGTTGGGTTGGGTTGGGTTGGGTTGGGTTGGGTTGGGTTGGGTTGGGTTGGGTTGGGTTGGGTTGGGTTGGGTTGGGTTGGGTTGGGTTGGGTTGGGTTGGGTTGGGTTGGGTTGGGTTGGGTTGGGTTGGGTTGGGTTGGGTTGGGTTGGGTTGGGTTGGGTTGGGTTGGGTTGGGTTGGGTTGGGTTGGGTTGGGTTGGGTTGGGTTGGGTTGGGTTGGGTTGGGTTGGGTTGGGTTGGGTTGGGTTGGGTTGGGTTGGGTTGGGTTGGGTTGGGTTGGGTTGGGTTGGGTTGGGTTGGGTTGGGTTGGGTTGGGTTTGTTTGTTTGTTTGTTTGTTTGTTTGTTTGTTTGTTTGTTTGTTTGTTTGTTTGTTTGTTTGTTTGTAAAAACATAATCGATCGTGTACGTGAACAAATTAAATTTTAACACATGGTGCATCTGTGCACTAAACTGTGTAAGATATTCTGATTCCGATCATACTTTATTGGTTAGATATTTATGCATTAAACTCCATGCGCGTAAATTTCGATAGAATAAGATGAAATAATAAGTAGGAATACTTTAAATTAAAATGATACGCTGGAAGTGTTGACTGATCTCGTTAGCGTATATCCCACGATAATTCTTTCATTCACAGATATCGCTTCCTAGTTCTCCACTGGAGCCTTATAACGTTAATGTTAGACAGAATCTCGAGAAATATAACCAGGAATTTCGCCGGAAACGAGTCTTAGAATCTCTGAGTTAATAGATGAACATATAATACAACAAATAACGAAGAATCTCCATTAGCTGTAAATTAATAATCGAAAACTATTCATTTTATTTCCACAACCATGTGTATCAGTATTTATTTGCTTTCAATGGAATATTGAGATTTTTCATTGAAAATAACAGTGAAAATAACAGTGAAATTACCACTTTGTTATTTTCACTGTTTTAGAAGTTGGTTACTGTACCATGCAGAAAAGTAAACGTAACGTCAATGGCACCGGGCTTTAAAATATGCGTTACGTCATCATGACGTAATAATTCTCACGTCGTAACGTTCTAATTTCGACGTAATTTTTCCAATTAAGCCAATTACGGCACATATTTAAGAGGAATTGAGGCATATAATAAACAGAAAATTTGTTGATTTTTGGTGTATGATCAATTTTGTTTCACTCGTGATCACAGAAAATTAAATTTTCACTAGCCACTCGTGACAATATTGATTTTCTGTGATCACTCGTTGAAATAAAATTCGATCTTACACCAAAATCAACAAATATCCTCTATATCTGCAAAAGGACATTAAGTGCTGATAGAGTCAATCAAGGCGCGTCTTACCGCATATTAAGTTTCGTAATGTAAGTGACTGTTATTAGGAGTTTGACCTTTGATTGTAAATATCGTGGGAATCGTTAATTTAACATTTTCTTTAAGATACATTGTACATACATTATTTGAATAAAAGGTTAACCGTTAAATTATTTATTTCAATTGTATGTTGCCATCGACCCGCAATACAGAAAACATGATTCCATAGCATAATCTAATGGTCTTTTTTATCCATTATTCTAACACTGGTTGTATTTTGCTCCATGTAAACGTATATATCTGTAGCGTTATCTAATAAACGGTATATCACGGTAGAATGTCGGCTGTTTCATTTACCTCCCGCGTATAATTCGCGATTTTTATCAATGAAATTTACGTCTTGTTTATTTCATGACGTCATGAACTGTGACGACGCCGTAAAGCGTGGAGTTTTGCGTAATTTTAATTTCGTAGCGTTTCTGTTCATTTATTGAATTATATTTATATTCTAGTAATATGTATGGTTTTTCGTTTATATGCATAGTTATTATTCACTCAGGTCTACGGCCTTCGTGATTAATTCCTACGCATATGAACTCTAAACCGTGATCTATTTACCGGTATATCACGAAAAATTGCGATCTATTTCCTAAATATAAATAGGAATTGTGTTAAAGTAAGTACATTTATTCGTATCTGACTTTCATCAATTGCATTACATAAACGTCATCATTCATTTATATGTTATGTGAAGCACACGCAGACGTAACATTAGTAGATTGATATATCGTTTTAGAGAGTGGCCTTAATTGATATATCACGTATTAACAAGCAGAGTCGGACAATGGCACCAAAGAACAATTCACATACATTATACCACATCTCTGTTTTTACATTTCAATGCAATGATGGATAATTGTTTCGTAATGTGAATAGCGATTAATTTGTTGACGCAATGCTTAAAAACAATGTAATTCACTCAGTTGTCTGATCCATTATTGATTATGAATTAAACCAGGAAAGTAAAACTAAAACAGTAATAATAAGATGTTTGTATTTACTAGGTTTTCATCTAAGTTTTGCGGTCTTCAGGAAGAAATAGAAACATAACAAGAGGCGCTCTTGGTGCACTAGGTTCATTACACAGATGAGCTACCTTTGTCCTTGTGGCACTATCATTCTATGTTCATTCCCTCCTCTCGGATTGCATGGTTTTAGAAACCAGTGCCCGTTCTGAAAGGCTTACAATACAATCACGAGATTGAATTTTACACAGTTGATACAAATCTTGCCACCTCATTATGAATACTAGTTTTTGTATGCCCCTTAAGGGTGGCATATTAAATAGAACAGTCTGCCCGTCACTTTGTGCGTCTGTTTGTCCGGACATTTATTAAAGTTTTTAATAAGTCCAATAGTTTGTTTACTATCAATGCTATTGCATTGAAACTTTACTAATACTTAATTATTGTAATACGCCAACACCACTAGACAAGACAATGGGCAGAACTAAATGATTATTTTATAATGACTTATTGCCCTTTTAAACTTAGACATTTAGGTTAAAGGTTTTTTTTAAATTTCGATACATGCATTTTGTTTACTACCTGTGCTATTGCATTGCAACTTGACATACTTATTTATTGCCATTAGTCAACACCACTTGACAAGGGACAAAACGGTATGATAACTATCGCCCTTTTTAACATTTTAGACATGTTGGTTCCAAGTTTTAAAAAATAGTTTAATATAGCATTAAAACTTCATAAACGTATGCACTGTCATTCGCTAACCCTTCTAAGAAAGTGGCATAACTCTAGGATTAATTTGTACGGAGTTAAAGCCATTTCTAACATTTTGGTTAAATTGTTCAATAGTTTGTATACGCTCAATGTTATCGTAATGAAACTTGGTAGTCATACTTAACATCATTAGTCAACTTTACTAGACAAGTCATGTAACTACAGGATTATTTTGTAAAGAGTAATGGCCCTTTTAAGGACCAGGTTTAAATGGAGCATTTTTCAGGTTTGTACATGCGTCTATCCAGACAAACCCTCTGCTCATTTTAGCCAACTTTCCAATCTGTATTTCATTACCGACTGTGAATCTGTCAATGTTTCCTTGATGAACAATATCTACACAGACTGAACGTGCCAATATATTGTCAATTAAATATCGTATTCCATACTTCCATGCCAAACTTTGATTAACTTTAGGAAAGAATTGGTACGCATTACAAACACAATTGGCTTACCAATTAGTTCTTGGACAATTTTATCAATTTGACTGAATAGACGCATGGTTTAGCGTTATCAAGGCTTGTGCATGTGTTTCTGATACCGTAAAATAAGCAATAACTCCATTACAAGAATACACAACTGATTTACTGATTGGGTTTGTTTAAAAATCATGAATGCAGCTGCAATGTTATATAGTGTTGCATCCACCTTAAGTTTGCACACGGAGAGGGGTTTTGTAGCTGGTTGCATGGAGTCAGCTTTGTGTTGGTTATTAGTACTGTGTGTGTATATCCCTGTTAAATGGGAGGGAATTATAACAATGGTGTGCGTGCGTGCGTAACAAAATCGTGTCCGCTCTCTAACTTTTTAATGCCTTGGCTGAATCGCATGAAACTCATACCAAATGTGTAACTAATAAAGACGACGTGCAGAACCCACATTCCAACCATGCCGGTTCAAGGTCAAGGTCACAATTCAAGGTCAAAGGTTTGAACCTTACATTTCGTGTCCGTTCCATAACTTTTTAAGGTTGAGCCAAATTGAATGAAACTCATACCAAATGTGTAACTAATAAAGACGACGGACAGAACCCATATCCCAACCATGCCGGTCCAAGGTCAAGGTCACAATTCAAGGTCAAAATTATGAATCTTGAATTCCGTCTTCACTCCAAAAAAATTTTAATGCCTGAGCTGAATTGCATAAAACTGATACCAAATGTGTAACTAATGATGACGGTGTGCAGAACCCACATTCCAACCATGCCGGTTCAAGGTCATTTCTTGTCCGTTCCATAACTTTTTAATGACTGGACCGAATTGAATGAAACTCATACCAAAATGTGTAATGGCGAAGTGCAGAACCCATATCCCAACCATGCCGGTTCAAGTTCGTGGCCACAATTCCAGATCAAAGGTTTGAATCTTACATTCGTGTCCGTTCCATAACTTTTTAATGCCTCGGCCGAATTGCATGAAACTCATACCAAATGTGTAACTAATAAAGACGACATGCATAACCAACATTCCAACCATGTTGTTTCAAGGTCACAATTCCAGGTCAAAGGTTTGAATCTTACATTTCTTGTCCTTTCCAATATCTTTTAAATGCCTGGGGCGAACTGAATGAAACTCGTACGAAATAGAACTAATAAAGCCGACATGCAGAACCAATATTTCACCATGCGGGGTCAAGGTCACAGTTCAAGGTCTAAGGTTTGAATCTTACATTCCGTGTCCACTCCATAACTTTTAAACGCTTGGGTCGAATTGCATGAAACTGATACCAAATCGAGGGGTTAGAGCCAAATCCTGCTATGTGCTATTTCCTAATGTTTTCAGCAGAGCATTTTTTAATAACCATTTGTTAAGATATGGTTATTGTTAAAGTTAAACTATTAAATTAGGTAGACAGTTGAATACTTTAAACCCTCATATGAAATATTTGTGAACATTGTTAGGAATAATGTGATTTAAATGCCAAAATATTTTTGGGTTTTCAAACCCTCACTCAATGATACAATTTGACATTTGCCAGATCCAAATGTAATACGATACATATTTGTGGCAAGCAGCTGATGATAAAATAATGGGAAACCTGTCCACACTATACCACGCTTATTTACACTAGACCGGTAGGCAAATCCACTTTCCTCCTGATATCAAAACATTTAAAATGTCAAACCATATTATTGTCATATATATGTATATGGAGTTTACGATAAACGTCCATGTGATGAAAATTTTAGAAACTTTTTATCATATTCAGTGATGAAATCCTCTGGTATCATATAAGTTGATGTTTGTGGACTAACAAAAAACATCAAGAAAAGATTATATGGTACATGGTCTGATTAAGCTTAAATGTCAGTGTAAATCAGAATATCATTCAATGCTCAAATTGCTTCCGTAACAGATGTAGCATTTTGGCATATAAAATGTAAAGGAAATGTGACTTAAATTTTTTTTATGCAATTGCGATTGTAAATATATGCTGAAGGATAATGACCAATACGGCTATGAACTATAATTGCAGTTGTTCACCATGGCCACAAGCTAAGAAACCTTTAAAATTAATTACGAAATTCAGTGTTCACTGTGACATTCATCACTGTATTCATATACAATTAGAATTTCATGCCGTAATTAATAGTTTTTTATGAATTTATAAATTTCATGTCGTAATTAATAAAGTTTTTCATAAATTTATAAATTCATTAAAAACTTTAATATTTACGGCTTGTAAATTAAAATTTAAAATGTGTTTGTATGTTTGAATTACAAGCAGGTATGAACATTTAAAATATTAACTGGGTAATGAGATACAGAATATGTTTAAAAAATATTTTAGGATTGGCACCGCAACTTAAATATGTACTACAGAAGTTTGAAAACTTCAATATCTTGAAATGTATGATTTATCTTTTTTTGCTTTCGACAGACAGTTTTAGTGCGGTTTTATCTCTGCCTAATTGGCAAATGACCTCAGGGAGAAGAGATATGTTGATGCTTGTGTGATACAAGGCATTCAGACAGGATGTCCTAGTCAAGTCATTCTGACTAGAATTCCTGTGTCCAGACATAGATTCAAACCTGGGAATTCCGGATTAGTAGTTGAACGAGCTAAGCACTCAACCACCGTTCCACTCTGATATATGATATATATCTCTTGCAACAACTGGGCCACGTGTCATTCCATGTGGAAATTTTTACTGAGATAATACATAAAGCTATAACAATCTTTTGCATATACAGTAGTGTTGGAAGGTATTGTCATAATAGATGTATATTTTCCTGATACACGTATAATTTGTCTAAGTGTATAAATGAATCAACTTCCAGTTATCGCAATAAGTCATACACGTTGAATTGTATAGTCTACCAATGAATCACACAGTGATCGGAAATCACAGGTGCTTTTACTCACAATTAGGCACATAATTTGCATTGTATAGTATCCCAATAAGTCGTACAGTGATTAGGTTTGTAAGCTGTGATTGTGGTCATTTTCTGTTTTACCTTAGGAAAGTTAATTAATAACGCTAGACCATTACTTGATACCAAGTTAATACATACTAGCACCTTCCTTAAGTTTGCTTACGTAGTGGCTAAACAGTCTTTTAACTGAATGTCTTAATACACATTCAAGTGTTTAAAAGTTTGTTTTCTGTTTTTCATGTGCATGTATTACAATTCTTACTTAATACACCTTTATAATCAAACACTACACAGCTATGTTAATATCCATCTCGGCGAATGAAAATCATTGATTAAATAATACATGCACTGTTCCAAAAAATAATTCGTACTAGCTGTTACAAAATTAACAAATTGAAGCACATTCACGTTTACTAAGTAAGTTATAGTAACTGTTATAATTAAGAATTAGCTAGTGTTATGTTCTTTATTTAAGATTATTAGAAGAGCTTCTCTTTACAAAAAGATTAAATAAATGAAAGCAATTTAATGTGTTTCTAAACGCACAACATTTAAATTCATAAGGAATACTAGTAGTCAGAATAATTTCCGCCAAAACTACATTTTTCTCTCTGTAAGTAAGTAAGTAAAGTATTTATTTAAGTGACATGTGCAATATTACAAAATATACATTCATGATATTATATACACGATTACAGCACCCGGCCCAATGGACCTACAAGTCACTGACAATTAAACATATGATATTTACAAATTGATACATATAATGGCATGGTATGGTATGGTATGGTATGCAACATAAATATATCTATAAAGTCTATGCTAACAAATTACAGATTTGATATGTATATACATGAGCAAGTAAAGGTATAATATACATATAACATAAACACCCGGATTGAATGATCTAAGTTATTTATATAGTTAAATGGCGGTATTATATTGCAGCTATCGCCAGTGATTTTTCGTATTGCAGAGATACACGTACTAAAGCATTTTTAATAATAGTATTTAAGACATTGTACTACAGTACTACTGTGCACTGTAATTAATTGCATCGATATACATATAGTCCGTTTGCGGCGAAAAAAATCGTCTAAAATGAAGATTTCTCAGTATTTACTGCACCTACAAGTATGAGATTTTGCACGAGTGAATGAAATGTATCTACCTAATATGCAAATAAATTTAAGCAGCATCGGACATGTGTGAAAAAAGTTTTGTTCATAAGTTCTATGTAAAATATATGTAGTTTACAATGAAACTTCATGTTAGAAGACTCGATACACGCAACAGCCAATTTTATGGTCACGAGACACGTCTAACGGTAGATTTACGTGTTTGTAACTTATTTAATATAGAATATACAAGGCCCGTCTGTGCTTCTGTACTGTTTGTGTGTATCATATTTTCGGGCCTGAACGTAAAAATGGCTTGCGTCTTCCAGATTCCTTCTCGAACTATAAAAAAACGGATTTTACAACGTCTTTAAACGATTGTGAGTGTTTAATATTAGGCATTCTTCAAACGCGTGAAGGTCGATTTCTGACCATTACTAAATATTTGGGTAGATGTATATACAACTCAATAATTTAGGACTGGTTCAGTCATAAGACTACATGTCATTGTGTACATAAACATTAGATCTACAATGCTTTTAATAAGTTCTTAATTTAACATTATTATATAATATGTACATATATGAGTATATACATAGCTTATGTGGCTTAGTGAACAAGGACTTGGTTTTCGCTGCTTTTTCGTGATATTATTATACATTATCTGTATACACACAAGCGACACACCTAAGCAAATAGACATATACGGGCCTCATGAATTTCGCTTTCACCACAGCAATTTCAATATTGTTGATCACGGATTATAACAGTTAAAAAATTACAGTAAAACATAAATGAAATAGCAGATTACCTCCCTGCGTTAAAGTGTCAAAATGCATGTAATATCAATATACAATAAAGAATAAACTTGTTTAAATAATTAATTGAAAATTATGAAATTTGAAATGGAAGTAGGTAGAATGTAATTATGGCTCTATGTAAATTGTTATCAACATCTGATGAATAGATTTACAGAAATTTAAAATTTAGACGATTTTTTTCGCTGCAAACGACCTATACATACATTGAATGAGACGACAGAATGTACATAATACATAACAGTAAAACACAGTGCATATTAACCAGTGGAGTAATATCAAATACTTAGTAGGTCTATTTGTTATATATATAATGTTGTCTCTTCGTAAAAGCCCTCACAAGATATTTTGCAGCCTTTCTAGGATAGTCAGTTATTAGGAGGGAACTTTTATCAGTGTCACTCATCAAATTGAAATAATTTAGTAGGTATTGTTCACTGAAAATATCACGCCGAATGTTTGAGTAGAAAGAACAAGAAAATGAACCTCAGTTTCGGTCTCACCCGAGTCACAAAACAAACATAGTCTTTGTTCCGGAGTTTCGCCAATATATCGACCTGTTTCGATCCTTAATGGGAGAATACCACATCTGAATTGAGCTAGTAGTGATCGTTCGTTTCTCGCTAAGTTCAACGAAGTGTACCTCTCTTGTTTAAATTCATCTTTGAATGTTATATAGTATCTCAGTTTCGAGACTTTTGTAACGTTTTCTTTCCAAAGGCGGTTGTAGTATTGTGAGATTGCTACTTTTATTGTAGATAGACTGACAACTGTTTTATCATTAAAGTGAGTTTGTAGATTAAGTTTCGATAATATATCCTTTACATCGCTACACCAATTGTTTTGGCACATATCGTAATCCGTATTGAATACGCGCTTAGTTAATCTGTTGTCACTCATTGTTAATAATCTATTCCATTGTCGAAATATCGCAGTCCACCGTCTATATTGAACCGGAAGCCATCCAATATCACTCGTGATTGCTAGGACCGGTGCAAAGCGGTGCACTCCAAGAAAGTATCTTATTGCTCGATTTTGCACATTGTCTGTTGGTTGGTATTTCCGGTATCCCCATACACCTGCACCGTATTTTAAAACAGGAATAACGCATGCCTCGTACAACCGTTCAAATGTTTTTATCCCGAATTCCTTCAGACGGTGTATTTTTGATATTATTCCTCCTAGAGCTCTTCCTGCACTTTTTGCAAGTATGTCTGCGTTTAATGTGAAATCACCATTGTAGCGAAAAGTAACTCCCAGATATTTATATTGGTCAACAAGGTCTATGATATTTTCACCTATTTTGAATACATGTTCCGATTGACGTGTTCTACCTCTCCGGAAATGAATACATTTTGATTTTTCCGTGTTAATAAGGACACGCCATTTCTTACACCATTCGTGCATTGTATTAAGCATAGTCTGTAGGTCGCTCTCCGACTTAGCAAGTAAAACAAAGTCATCTGCATAGAGTAAAATTGATAATTTCCGGGGACCTAGGTCAAAGCCAAGATTGAGGTCATTAACTTCATTTACAAGATCGTTAATAAATATTGAAAACAGCGTTGGTGACAGGTTGTCTCCTTGTTTGACTCCCGTTTTACAGTCAAACCAGTCCGTAAGTTTACCATCCACTCGAACACAGGCCGTTGTATGGTCATATATTGACTTGATAGAATTGTATAGTTTACCGTCAATATGTTTTAACAGCAATTTGTACAACATCATATCTCTGTTAATAAAGTCAAAGCATTTTCTTAGATCGATAAACGCAGCAAACACAGACGAATTATTCTTAACAATACTATTGAGTGCAAATATATGGTCTTCACATGATCTATTAGCCCTAAAGCCATTTTGTTCATCGGCGAGTAAGTTATTGCTCTCTAGGTAACTGGTTAGACGTCCGTTTATGAATGAACTGTATAGTTTGCTAACACATGATAGGAGGCTTACACCTCTGTAGTTCATCGGTACTCGTTGGTCACTAAGTCTGTCTTTCAGTATAGGGCAGATAACGGCCCTTCTCCACAACGACGGAATAATACTGCAATCAAATATCAATTGGAATAGTTCTTGTAGAACAGCAATTATGGGTGGGTATTTCAAAACACAATATGGTATCTCATCATAACCGCACACTGACCTAGATTTTGTTTTCATAACGATACTGTTAATTTCTTCAATGGACACATTTCTGTTCAAAGAAACATTGGGTGTGTATAACGGGTCGGACATATTTTGTTCCAATAATGTTTTATGTAAGTTCGTTTGGATAAAGTGATTGTCGTCAAACTCGTTATTGCCTTCTCCGTTATACAGTTTATCAAAATCAAGCTGCCAGCGTTTCAATACTTCGGTTTCCGTGCGTGTAATATTCCCAAGACTATCTTCAACTTCCATAGGTATTGATTTTTCTTTTCTTGGTCCCAGGGTTTTAATTTTATTCCAAAATTCAGTAGGGTTTGTGGTAGTCATACACTCAATTTCCATAGCTTTAGCTTTCCTGTAAGTCCGTTCAGCTTGTCGGATTGCCTTATCAAAGTTACTACGCGAAATTATATAATCATGACGAAGAACATTTCTCACGCGTCTTGGTCCATCACACTTGAGGAATAGTTTTTCTGTAGTACCCATGATATGCCATAAATTGCGAAGTTCCTCGTTCCAGTATGGCTTTGTGTTTTTAAAACGTTTATTCGTATTCTTGCTATCGGCAAATTTCGGAATTTGGTTATTCATTTCTTGGAATATTGTTTTACATAAATTATCGTACACTCTATCAATGTCGTTTTGTGTTTCCCTGCAACATTCAATTTGGCTTATAATTTCTATCAACGCTAATCTCGATAATTCACTGTTCATGAAGTCCGTCGGTATTTTATTCAATTTATAACGTGACCGTACGTTATTGTTATTGTGTATGGTTGTTGATTGATCAGTGTTCTCGATTTGGGTCAACACAAAGTCTGTGATTAATATTGAATGGTCGGGTAATCTCGATCGCTCACTCAGAAGACCGTGCAAGTTATGGTCATCAACAATGGATTGTACCGGTTTCACTTCGAAATTTGTACAGTTATTGTAAAAGTCGTGAGGTACACATATGTAATCCACTACTGCTCTCCCCTTACGCGATACTGATGTAAAATTATCACCCTTATTGAATCGACCGTTCAATACACAACATTTTGAGTCATTTAGAAATTCAATGAATTCGTTTCCGTGTTGGTTAATAGTGGTATCAATAGGAATTCTGGTGGGAATTAAGTCTATGTCTTCAGAAGTGTCTGATAACTTCCCTATTCGCGCATTCAAGTCACCCGCAATTATCAAGGCATCACTTTCACTGTGCAAATAAATTTGTGATAGAATATGTGCAAAATAACTTTGAGCATCACGTCCTCTCGTGGAATGTTCTGGAGGGAGATAACAACTATACATGATAAGCTCATATTCATTCATTTTGTATAAGGTAATCCTGTTTCAATCACACATAGCTAAATGTATACAATCCATTTTAGTCACACTTTGACATCTTATTCGAGTGAAGCTGCTATTATTATACAACAATATAAACAACAACTGTGGTTTGACATTTAATTTACAGCGATGAAATTGTATGTACTACAGACCAGCACCCGGTGCCTTGTTGTTGACTTATATAAATTGACAAATCGAGGCTGATGTCATTTAACCAAAATGTCATTGTTTTATATGGAACAGTTGAGCGGGACAAATATCATATTAAGACATACTAATGTTATTGGTAGAGATTGATATACAGATTTGATTCATTCTAACAGATGTTAATGTTACATCTATGAAAATATTAAGAGGCCATTGATTTAAAACTGGTTTTGCCTCCAATGAGTTATGTAGATACACAATAGCTCAAAATGACTATTATCAATATTTAATTAATTAAATTCGATATTTTGAAATAATTTTGAGAATAAATAACAATGGTGATACGGAACTCATTTAACTAAAAAAGTCAATTTGGACAAGTTTATCAGATAGGAGGTTTTGGCTGTAACCCCTCGAAATGTGTAACTAGTAAAGATGACACACATAACCTACATTCCAACCATGCCGGTTCAAGGGCAATGTCACTGTTAAAAAGTCAAAGGTTTGAACCTTACATTAATTTTTCCCAACCACTCTTTTATTTTTTTTCGCCTGTGCCAAATTGCATGAAGTCATAGCAAATGTGTAACTTATTGGACAATTTCACTGTTCATTAATGCGGCGAGGAATTATAGCCGTCTTTTGGACTGCCTTGTTACAAAATGAATTGACTAAGTTTTTTATTACAAGCTTTTTACTATGCAATAATTCCTTTACTTTAATATCACAACTGTGACCAGTATCAAATTAACAGCCCGATATGAACCTCAAATAATATACCAGTAGTGTATTACAAAACAAAAAGAAACATATTTAATTTGATGCTTTTGAAATTACAGCTTAAATAATTTCTCGAAATCTGTTAACAAATTTTTTTATGCACTATGCTTTAAAATGTAGTAAGACAAAATAATACAAACTTTAATAATTGGCTAAAAAGATCACGACAACCGATTTGGAAGGCGAATATTATGTTTCTATAATAGAGAACTTGTGATACAAACGTACTACTACGTGTAACTGTCCGTTCATGACATATACTTCAATTTGCAATTATCGGTGCAATTGAAGCTAGAGTTTCCCGTCCCATATGACAAAGCATATAATATATTAATACAAATTATTTCGTTTGTCACACGTCCATTATCTGTAGAATTTTCAAACACATGGAGGGCGAAATGCTCTAAAGTAGTATTCGCGTTGTTCTGTTCTGTTCTGTTCTGTTCTGTTCTGTTCTGTTCTGTTGTTTTACACGTCATACGTTGATTTTCGCAACCTCTCGAATAATTTGTCATCTGACATGTTAAGTAACCGAGCATTGGCGACGCTCTGTTGTCGGTAATTATGTTATATGTCTGAAGTTTTAAATGTCTTACCAGGAATCAGTGTCAGGATAATGCTAACATATTGCAATCGTTTGTCAAATGTAGACGTATACAAATAATGATGCGTGGTTTAATGGCGTCTCACAGGTATTGTGCAAAGTATAAAGTATTTATCATTCAGGAGACACGATACGTTCAGTTGATACACAGCGATAGTATAGGGGTATTATTCGATCCCGAAGCGCGCTCCATGTAAGTCTAGACCGTACTTTAATTCTAAGTGCTACTTTACACGAATAACTACTGGTGTCACATTGGAGACTCCGAGTCGTTGCAATAGTTGGTTATATTGACAACAAATCAAATCACTACGAATATTTATGTAGGGCTCAAATGTGACTTCTTTGAACACTTGGAAACTTTAGCAAGTAAATGTGTTCTTACTCGCTAAATCAGAAAATCTAATTTCAAATTAAGACAGTCAATTAAAACGTTACAATATCCTTTAACTTTTATTCTACCAGTGGGGCATAGTTAGAGCTAGTGTTGTTAGACCTGTTATGCACCAGGCAGTAACTTTGTGGGAGTCATTTGTGACCTCTTCTAGCAGAAATGTACGGCATATTGTCAGGAATTTTAGGCTGGATGTCCTGAAACATTATTTGATGTTTGCAGGAAATGATTTGTACTTGCAATAAATAGCAGGTAATGATTTTATCAACTTGCATTTTTGAGAAATCTATTTGCATTTAGCAAGTTAGCAAGTGCTAAATTTAGCCCTGATTTGTAAGTATAATATTATATAACGCATAATTCTAAAGTTAACTAATCGATCGCAAATTGTTACATTCACTTAATATGTATAAATATTGAATATTGAACGTATCCCGGGGATGGTATACAATATTGATCTTTTTAATGGAGAATAAGGATAGCTAATCATATTGCCTGTTACTGACCAATAGTTTAATATAGTGTGATATGATTGGTTGTCCTTATCTTTAAGTCAAGTAAGGTCAACATTGGCCTCAATATCACCAATAGTGCTGGAACCAAAATATTGATTATGCAAAATCGTTTGATAAGTTTTGACCCATTTCCTTTCGATTAAACATGTTTTTGTTACTAATCACAGTATATTAAATATGTGGTAGCCAAACCAACAGTTTGTGTCAATTTTACCTCAATACGTTGTTATTTGTTCTCTTAGAGTCGCTCTCACTTTGTGTACAAATATGCCAAAACTTACATCAGCAAATAAGCAAAAATAGTTTAAGTAAAACGCATTTGCGCACATTTTTTCAACAAACGCAATATTTACGGAAAACTAACAGCGTAAATGCTTCGATAAAGCAAATTATATAACCGGCGGTCCTGAACAAAATAATTAACCAAATCTAACTTGCTCTCAAACGCAGTGGAAAGCTTCTCCACTTGTGAACGAAATGGCCGTAGCCAATTGTTTTCTGGCACATATTTCTGACGCTCAATATTGGAAAGCCTGTCTGTATGGTATAATAACATCGCTGGGTATGTATCGAGAGACATATACATATTACCTGGTTAACTGAAGTTCGAAATTTATACTTCTTATCCTACCGGACAAGTTTTTAAATGTTACGAGACATTTCCAGGGCTTTATGGTTTTTTTAAATTAACGTATATCTATGTGTCTATTGAGTACTGATACTAGTTTTGCATTTATTTATAAATTATCAGGAGTTAGAATATAACCTACATTATGAGCCAATGAAAACGCCGCATTTTCGCGGATAAATGAAAATTTAATCATTAAATTTTTCTCTTAACAGACTTGACGTCTTGCGTTGGCGCTTATTTCTATCGGCCAATCAGAATGCAGAATGTTATATTCTAAGTTAGTTAGAACATATTAAGTAAATTTTAATGACTAAAAAGGCCTCGCTTCGCTTCGCTCGCTCCGCCCTTTTTAATCATTACAATTTACTTAATATGTTCTAACTATAACTTGATACTAGATCTGATTTTAAGCTCCGAACACGTCAACAATAATATATTTAAAACTTAAATAATTAACCAAAAGTCGTTTTAAATCTCATTCGTTTTCTTACCTCGACCACTTAGTATGCAACATGCAGAGTTTTGTTCAGCTGCAATGTTCTCGCAATGGTTCTAATGACGGAGGTTTAAGCCAATGCGATCAAAAAATAGGATTAGATCAATGTTTGGTGTAATTTGTTCGGATGAGCATAGTTTATCAAAGTTCTTTGTAGAGTACTAAAACTATTCTGGGATATTTTCGGTTTCTTTTTTAACCGGACAACCTCTCGTTATAAATTGTGAAAATGCAAAAGCTATTTAAAAATGCTGAATAACTTAATTCCGTTCCTTAATAACAACAACTTTTTTTCACAACTACATAATTATATTGAATCGACTTGAGGAATAATGATTAAATGTGTGTATTTCTCGACTACATAGCGGATGAATTAGATAATTTAAATCGTGACAGCTAACGACTAATATCCGACAATTCGAAACAAACCTGTACATGCCAAGTTGCTACAAATCTGATAAAATCAGAACATTTAGATTTCCAGTGTGATAATCATACAATGTCTAAGAATTTGACTGGAACATTTGTCGTTATCGAGAGCGTGTTTTGAGATTTGTCCAGGATTTCATCTGATTAAACTTGGGAAAAGGGTTTGCTCTTGAGAAATCACCATATAATTGATTATACTGTAAAAGAATTGGCTAGGGGTTTATGCAGGCACGCGCATCTGAAAAAGTGGATGCAGTGTTTCATATAACATACCACACAGTTTACTGAATAATATGCATATATTTTGTATTTTAACTAATTCACTGATGTTGTGCCCATTTTATTGATGATTGTGCTTATTGTAGCCAGTACGGCATGTGTATATATTCGCATGTTAACGGGTTGTAAATGTTTTTATATGCGAACAGAAGAGCAACAATGAGAATACTTATAATTGCAGTAAGTCAATTTGAGACAGCAATTTTCAATTTGGTTACACGTTTTTTAGGATATAGCTCATGTGAAAGTAGTGCAATCCCCAATTGTGTACACAAGGTTTATCTATTGTTGGAGCCACTGGCACAATTTTTTAAAGATAAACCAATATCGACCAAGATTTTTAGTGATTATTATTGTGACAACATTTCGCAAGGATAATGCCACAATTCTGACCATAATTATTATGTGTCCATTCAATATATTGTGGACGACGAACTATGGACAGACAAAGGACAATCACAAAAGCCTACCTTGTTAGCGAGCTACAATGGCATGTTTACTACAAGTTCTGTTTTTCTGAGTTATCTGTTGTTTCTTACTCTGGTTATTTTAGCCTGACAGGTGACTCGAAACATGTAATCATTGGTACAGTAGCTTTTTTCGCGGTCATTTTATGGCTGTGTACTAGCTATCCGATAATAGTCTTGTTTGTGTGCATACCGTAATCTGCTGTTTGTTCGTGTGTATACTGTAATCTGCTGTTTGTTCGTGTGCATACTGTAATCTGATGTTTGTTCGTGTGTATACCGTAACCTGCTGTTTGTTCGCGTGCATACCGTAATCTGCTGTTTGTTCGCGTGCATACCGTAATCGGCTGGTTGTTCGTGTGAATACCGTTATCGGCTGTTTGTTCGTGTGGATACCGTAATCTGCTGTTTGTTCTTGTGGATACCTTAACCAGCTGGTTGTTCGTGTGGATACCGCAATCTGATGTTTGTTTGTGTGCATACCGTAATCTGATGTTTTTTTGTGTGCATATCGTAATCTGCTGTTTGTTCGTGTGCATACCATAATCGGCTGTTTGTTCGTGTGGATACCGTAACCAGCTGGTTGTTCGTGTGCATACCGTAATCGGCTGGTTGTTCGTGTGAATACCGTAATAGGCTGTTTGTTCGTGTGCATACCGTAAGCTGCTGTTTGTTCGTGTGCATACCGTAATCTGATGTTTGTTCGTGTGCATACCGTAATCTGCTGTTTGTTTGTGTGCATACCGTAATCTGCTGTTTGTTTGTGTACATACCGTAATCTGATGTTTGTTTGTGTGCATACCGTAATCTGCTGTTTGTTTGTTACATACCGTAATATTTTGTTTCTGATCAGTGCTGCCTTTCCGACCCAAATTATTATTATCGTTTTGCTTTTCTAAGACCGTCCTATGAACATAAGTGGCTTCTCCACACCGGTTCTATGAATCGGGCGTTACAATGGATATTGCTTCTCCACAACAGTCCTTAGAATCAGGCGTTTAAACAGAAGTTACTTCTCAACGACAGTCCTATTCACCATATCGACATTACTGGTTAAAACCGTTGTCTGGGATTACGGAATTAATTGAGCGACAATGTGCGAGATATTCCGAATGTACGTCAGGGGGGAAACTGATATTGCGTATAGAGCAACTAGGTACAAAAATCGCGATTATTTTAGCCAAAAGATAAGAATTTGAATAAAGTCTTACTTGAACACATTGACAACATTATTTTACGACCTCGCTGACAATATTTTTGCCTCAATAATATGTTTAACTTGAAAAATGCGTATATTTTCTCTCCATCGGTATCGAGCTTCAAAAGCGACAGTGTTAGACCGTGAGCCAGAGGGGGTTTTGCCCCCCCCCCAGGGGGAATTTTGTGGACCATATTTTTTTGAAACCCCAAGGTGTGGCGAACATTTTGGCATAAAGTTTGCAACTGGCGTGGTGGGGCTTTTGAAAAAAACATGCTCAATCTCACTACAAATGATCCTCTAATACCTTAATAACAACAACTTTTTTTCACAACTACATAATTATATTGAATCGACTTGAGGAATAATGATTAAATGTGTGTATTTCTCGACTACATAGCGGATGAATTAGATAATTTAAATCGTGACAGCTAACGGCTAATATCCGACAATTCGAAACAAACCTGTACATGCCAAGTTGCTACAAATCTGATAAAATCAGAACATTTAGATTTCCAGTGTGATAATCATACAATGTCTAAGAATTTGACTGGAACATTTGTCGTTATCGAGAGCGTGTTTTGAGATTTGTCCAGGATTTCATCTGATTAAACTTGGGAAAAGGGTTTGCTCTTGAGAAATCACCATATAATTGATTATACTGTAAAAGAATTGGCTAGGGGTTTATGCAGGCACGCGCATCTGAAAAAGTGGATGCAGTGTTTCATATAACATACCACACAGTTTACTGAATAATATGCATATATTTTGTATTTTAACTAATTCACTGATGTTGTGCCCATTTTATTGATGATTGTGCTTATTGTAGCCAGTACGGCATGTGTATATTCGCATGTTAACGGGTTGTAAATGTTTTTATATGCGAACAGAAGAGCAACAATGAGAATACTTATAATTGCAGTAAGTCAAATTGAGACAGCAATTTTCAATTTGGTTACTCGTTTTTTAGGATATAGCTCATGTGAAAGTAGTGCAATCCCCAATTGTGTACACAAGGTTTATCTATTGTTGGAGCCACTGGCACAATTTTTTTAAGATAAACCAATATCGACCAAGATAATGCCACAATTCTGACCATAATTATTATGTGTCCATTCAATATATTGTGGACGACGAACTATGGACAGACAAAGGACAATCACAAAAGCCTACCTTGTTAGCGAGCTACAATGGCATGTTTACTACAAGTTCTGTTTTTCTGAGTTATCTGTTGTTTCTTACTCTGGTTATTTTAGCCTGACAGGTGACTCGAAACATGTTGTCATTGGTACAGTAGCTTTTTTCGCGGTCATTTTATGGCTGTGTACTAGCTATCCGATAATAGTCTTGTTTGTGTGCATACCGTAATCTGCTGTTTGTTCGTGTGCATACTGTAATCTGCTGTTTGTTCGTGTGCATACTGTAATCTGATGTTTGTTCGTGTGTATACCGTAACCTGCTGTTTGTTCGCGTGCATACCGTAATCTGCTGTTTGTTCGCGTGCATACCGTAATCGGCTGGTTGTTCGTGTGAATACCGTAATCGGCTGTTTGTTCGTGTGGATACCGTAATCTGCTGTTTGTTCGTGTGGATACCGTATTCTGCCGTTTGCTCGTGTGCATACTGTAATCGGCTGTTTGTTCGTGTACATACCGTAACCAGCTGTTTGTTCGTGTACATACCGTAACCAGCTGTTTGTTCGCGTGCATACCGTAACCAGCTGTTTGTTCGTGTGCATACCGTAATCTGATGTTTGTTTGTGTGCATACCGTAATCTGCTGTTTGTTCGTGTGCATACCGTAATCTGATGTTTGTTCTTGTGGATACCTTAACCAGCTGGTTGTTCGTGTGGATACCGTAATCTGATGTTTGTTTGTGTGCATACCGTAATCTGATGTTTTTTTGTGTGCATATCGTAATCTGCTGTTTGTTCGTGTGCATACCATAATCGGCTGTTTGTTCGTGTGGATACCGTAACCAGCTGGTTGTTCGTGTGCATACCGTAATCGGCTGGTTGTTCGTGTGAATACCGTAATAGGCTGTTTGTTCGTGTGCATACCGTAATCTGCTGTTTGTTCGTGTGCATACCGTAATCTGCCGTTTGTTCGTGTGCATATCGTAATCTGATGTTTGTTTGTGTGCATACTGTAATCTGCTGTTTGTTCGTGTGCATGCCGTAATCTGATGTTCGTTCGTATGCATACCGTAATCTGATGTTTGTTTGCGTGCATGCCGTAATCTGATGTGTGTTTGTGTGCATACCGTAATCTGCTGTTTGTTCGTGTGCATACCGTAACCAGCTGTTTGTTTGTGTGCATACCGTAATCTGATGTTTGTTTGTGTGCATACTGTACTCTTCTGTTTGTTCGTGTGCATACCGTAATCTGATGTTTGTTCGTATGCATACCGTAATCTGATGTTTGTTCATGTGCATACCGTAATCTGCTGTTTGTTTGTGTGCATACCGTAATCTGCTGTTTGTTCGTGTACATACCGTAATCTGATGTTTGTTCGTGTGCATACCGTAATCTGATGTTTGTTTGTGTGCATACCGTAATCTGATGTTTGTTTGTGTGCATACCGTAATCTGCTGTTTGTTTGTGTGCATACCGTAGTCTGCTGTTTGTTTGTGTACATACCGTAATCTGATGTTTGTTTGTGTGCATACCGTAATCTGCTGTTTGTTTGTTACATACCGTAATATTTTGTTTCTGATCAGTGCTGCCTTTCCGACCCAAATTATTATTATCGTTTTGCTTTTCTAAGACCGTCCTATGAACATAAGTGGCTTCTCCACACCGGTCCTATGAATCGGGCGTTACAATGGATATTGCTTCTCCGCAACAGTCCTTAGAATCAGGCGTTTAAACAGAAGTTACTTCTCAACGACAGTCCTATTCACCATATCGACATTACTGGTTAAAACCGTTGTCTGGGACTACGGAATTAATTGAGCGACAATGTGCGAGATATTCCGAATGTACGTCAGGAGGGAAACTGATATTGCGTATAGAGCAACTAGGTACAAAAATCGCGATTATTTTAGCCAAAAGATAAGAATTTGAATAAAGTCTTACTTGAACACATTGACAACATTATTTTACGACCTCGCTGACAATATTTTTGCCTCAATAATATGTTTAACTTGAAAAATGCGTATATTTTCTCTCCATCGGTATCGAGCTTCGAAAGCGACAGTGTAGAATAAAATGCAATATTTCAAATATTGAACCTTTTTTCAGATAATTCTTGCTAAAGTTTAAAAAAATAAGATGTTTAGTGATAATGTGCAATAATTGTTTATATGTTTTTCATGTTTAAACGTTGAAAAAAGAAAACAATATACATTCCTGCTATACCGCTTATTGCTCGCTAACCCCCTGACCGTGAAATTCCGGTTCCGGAAAATTGGGTTTTACCGAGTAATGTCGATATAGAGAATGAATCGGACGTTTCAACAGACGTTGCTTCTCCACGACAGTCCTAGAAATCAGACGTTACAATAGAATATGTTTTTTCACGACTGTCCTATGAATCAGGCTTTATAACAGAAGTAGATACTCCACGACTGTCCTATGATCGGAAGTTTCAACAGAAGTTGAAACATTATAACGTGTTGACATAAAGCAACATGTGCGATTACATGGGGCGTCAAGAATGATTGGCAGAACACTTGATTTAATGAAACATTAATGTTTCAATATTATTCTACTTAAGTATGGTGTTTATGTTGGCAATCCGTTATCTGTCTCAAGTGTGATCAGGATAATGAAATATAGCTTGAATTCAATTATCAATACATGAACAGTTTCAAGTAGATGATTGTGGTATTATTGGAAAGTGTGTCATCCATGCTTATGAACACATCGTCTGGAACAACTACAGTGGTATTAGGTTGATTTGATAGTAAGAAGGCATTGACATGATCCTAACCTTTATTAAGCTGTTAAATTATACTAAGAGAAGGTCGAAGATCATGTTAAATCTCCGAACCAGTAGACCAGATTGTGCACCTTTGATGGAAATATGTTTTAGTAGAGTCGGGGACCTTTTTGTGAATAATCTGGCAATATCATTGGTGCTTAAACATGTGACACTGTGGGAACTTTCTTCAGTCCTTTCAGCGACTTAAGACCTGACGGAATTAATCAAGATGCATTCTATTATATGCGTTCAACAAGTATTCAATTAGGATATCATGAAACAGCTTGTCAACGAGACGAACAAAATGTCCAAAACTGACACAGAGCCTTGTGAGAATCAAGCAATGTTTTGTGTTTATTTTCAAGGCATCTATCTTGTTTGTAGCCAATAAAGTGGATAAAAACTTGGGATCTACATTTACATGCTTATCTTGTCGAATACAAAACCTGGATCTATAAGGGTGTTACTAATGGAACTTGCATCAGTTTCAATCAACCTTCTAATCGAGTAAGTGCTCTGTTAATGTAACCATTACGTATAATACAGTAGGCATACTTTATTTGAACTGATTTCAAATTTTAATACAATAATTAAGTAAGCACTTCTACAAAACACAATTATAGCATTAAATTCCATTTAAGTTTATTACAAGACTAGATGAAGCCAAAGTGCATCATTTAAATGCCACAGCACAAATTCATGTAAATCAAAAACCAAAAAAATGCAACGTGAAATAAAGATCTACGTAGAATCAATACATGTTAACATATATAAGGTGCTTTAGAAATAAAGTACTAGTGACAGTTTAATGGTGTAATACAACGTAGGGTTGTGTTAAGCAAGTGATGTATAATCATCCGAGAGCTATACATTGCGTTAAATACAATTTACTTTGTTCAAATATTAAAGGTTCGGCATTCAAAACGTTGTGGGGATATGCAAGGATGGTGCCGTTCTGTGTAGAGAGATATTGTGTGGGAATAAGACAGGCACATTAGGGCATTCAATGTGAGCGGAAATGTTGTTCTGTGTCACAGAGATTTTCTGTTGGAAGGTTTTGTGCGAAGGGTTCGTGTGACTTTCCTTTGCATACAAATCCGTTCCAATGATCACAAATTGGTGCAATAAAAGCTCCGCGAGTCGCATGTGTCGCCTCTAGGTGACAAAGTTATGCTCCGGACAAGAAATACTCTAATTAAATCAATCAAAGGGCGATAATTAAACAAACGATGCATGGTAGAGTTATGGTTCTTGTGCACTGCACTTCGGCTTATTGCAAGAAACATGCATACCGAATCTTGAGTCATTTGAACTAAAGGTGACAAAGTTATGCTCCGGACAAGAAATACTCTAATTAAATCAATCAAAGGGAGATAATTAAACAAACGATGCATGGTAGAGTTATGGTTCTTGTGCACTGCACTTTGGCTTATTGCAAGAAACATGCATACCAAATCTTGAATCATTTGAACTTAAGGTGACAAAGTTATGCTCCGGACAAGAAATGCTCTAATAAAATCAATCAAAGGGAAATATTAAAAAACGATGAAAGGTAGAGTTATGGTTTTTGCACACTGCACTTCGGCTTATTGCAAGAAACATTCATACCAAATCTTGAGTCATTTGAACTTAAGGTGACAAAGTTATGCTCCGGACAAGCAATTTGTTACGCCGCAGCCGACGCCAAAGTAACACCTATATGTCGCCTTTTCAGGCGATACAAAAACAATGCATGTCTCCCACAAGGGGCAATAACTCTGTCAAATACGTCCAACCACAAATTGCAGACAACATGCACATCTAGACTAGCTACTTTGGTGTAAAGTTTCATTGAAATCGGATGAGTAGTTAAGGAGGTCAAGCGCCGACAAAGTTTGTTACATTCATCCATCCAGACGGACGCCCAGCACACAGTCTATAAGTCGCACAAACATAATAAACTCAGAATTGTATGAGTCCCATATTACCACAGTCTGGAATGCCGAGTACTGAATCCTAACTTGTTGTAAACAAATACCTAAATATACACAGATTAGACACTCCATTGAAAGCTGGAAGAAAATGCAAAACTGCATGCAGCAGATTCTGTTATTTTGCATTAAAACATTTGCTTGTCATCCTTTTTACTCCCATACCGGTTTTTGACCGGAGGGGACTATAGGTTTGCCCTCCATCTGTCCGTCCGTCAGTCAGTCAGTCCGTCCGTCAAAAAATCTGGATCCTGACATAACTCAAACAGTTTTCAAGCTAGGTTTATGAAACTTGATATGTGGATAGGGGGCAATAACGGGATTATGCACGTCTAAAAATATTTTGATTCTGACAAAAATTGTGGTTGCTATGGCAACATAAACATTGAAAATTGCTTCAAACTGGTAGGGGACTTCTGTATTGCTTGCAATTCTTAATTACTTGTTTAAATACCAATGTCTCATTTTGAAGAGCTAAGTTTCTTCTATTGATTTATGTAACTTGTTTTTGTCTACCTCTTATATAATTCAGAAAATTATGATTTGAATGAGGCAAATCGGGTATTTTCTGATAAACTTTGAATTTCCATAAAAACGAGAGTAGGTCTGGCTCTTTGATGTCTTTTGTTTTATTCCTTGACGGATTTCAATAAATGAGATATCATTGTAAAGCTGAATATTATATCTATTGCATAGAATTATTAGTTTCTGCCTGTGTTTATTAAAACAGGAGATACAAGGGTTTGAAAACAAACAAGATTTCGCGAGAGTTCAAAAGATTGCCGCAAGATATTGTGACATTTGATACATGATTCAAATATTTGTATATTTATGTCTTTGTTGTAAATCAGTGAGTTACGAATAATTATGTAGTAGAGTGTTGCATACAACCTTTAATAGTACACTGACAGTTTGATAATATCATAAGGTCCATCAGTTTCAGTTTGTTACTTTATCATGTGTTAGGTCATACAATAAGAAAATCAAGATCTGATTTAAAAATTCTGTTTAATTCAATCTAAAAATTGCAAACAATAAAGAATATAATTCAAAATGTACATAAGAATTGTTAATCTAGCATATGTCTATCTAGGACACATTGCGTGACGTCCACCATCTACAGGAAGCGTTGCCCCAGTGATGAATGACGCACTGTCAGATGCCAGATATGCTATTGCAGCAGCCACTTCATTGGGGTCTCCTGGACGACCCAATGCATGTGTCTCCTTCGAACGCTCTAAAAACTGAAATATAATGTACATACATATTTAAAGATGTTTAAATAAATTTAAAGTACGACCCAATTATATTTCAAGGTTTAAAAACTTTACGACCAGTCTATTAGTTTATTGGTGTTTATCAAGTGTTTTGTTTCCTTTTTCCGACAATTGGTTCTGTCATATAGTAAACCAAATATATTGATATAACATCTTCCATAACCCTGACATTTACACGTGTTGAAAACAAAGTTATAACCTGTCAAAACTATGATTTGAACCCGGGCATGATGGACAGTGTTCAGTCTAATTTCGACCAGAAACGTTCAAATGAAACAGCCACACTTATTTTATAAGAATATTCTGTATTCTTTGTTTGTATTTTAGTTCACCGGTCCATACACACAAACAATATACACATAACATATCTACAATGTACATCTCATGCCAGAGACAGAAATGAAACAATTTTTATGCATGTACATGCATATAGTAAAGTAATTAAACAATGAAACATATGAACAGTCTTATATAGTACACAAACAAGGAATACCTTTGCATAAGCTTCATCAGACAAACCTCCACGTTTCTGTAATTCTGTTATTGTTACACCAGGGCTGCAAAAACATACTTAAAGTAAGTTTGTATGCTTCATCTAATTACATTCTACCTTAACTTACTTACTTACTTACTTATTGCCATTTATGCCCTCTGGCCTTAACATATACCGTATAAGTGGACACCTTGGAGGGTCTACAAGTGTTACATGTGCTAACATAAGTGTTAGTGAAGTGAGTTCGAAACAGTTATGATGCAATATCTATTTTACAAATATGAGGGAAGTCGAGAATTACGCAGGTGTTTCTGCGACATTTGCATGCATTATCACCTTTGCGATAACAAGAAAGTTCTTTTGCGTTAATAAGGCCCAACAATGGGATATTTATTTCAAATGTTGTCGAAATAGTACTGTATAAGTGGTTAAGTTCGCGTCGTGGAAATCTTCGCGTTTTTCGCGAATGGCACATTTTCGCGAAGTTTTCTGCCCGCGTAAATATCTGTCATCATTAAACGGTGTTTATGTACGATCAACTATGATTTCACCACTTACGATGCTTGTTCGTATTATACAAACCAATATAGGAAATGTTAATGGAGTGTGATATGAAAATAAAGAAAACATAGCTGTAAAATGACGAATACTTTAGAAAATTACAGTGAAATGAATATTGTATTGACATTTCAACCGTCACGACTAGTTTACATACGCACACGGGTGAGTCACCGGTGTAAACATACTTTATTATGATTGATTAATTCAGTCCTATTTATCTCCCTTTGTTAACACTGCACGAATGCATTTCGGATTATATCGAGTTTCTGGTGTGTTTTCATTAAAAGTTTCAAAGTTTTAGCGATCTGCCTTGAAAACATCAACTATGCCAAACGCTGGTTGATCACACATGCACAAACGACGGGTGAAAGACGTGTGTCTACATTGATCTATGGCAGTTTATCATAAACTGTGAAAGGGGGCCTATTGTTCTAGGTGTGAACAATTATTATATACAATGATACAAGAAAACACCAACACAAAACAAAGACGTGACAAGTTTTTTATGATTTATTCAGTTATATTCAGTTGAGTCAATATCAATGAGTAACAGTAATATTAATTTCATACATAAAGATTATTTCTTGTGAGCGTATCTGATCACATATCATGTTAAATACACACAATATGCATAAAATACGAGGTCAAACCAAAACTAATCCCCTCGTTAATGAAGGTAATTTATTATTAAAGGACAATCTGTCCGGTACGGTAATACCAGGAAATAGCATTTCTTAGCGATTTTCACGACGTGTAGTTATTACGCTATTTGAAAAATCGTATTTTCGCGAAGATTTATGTACGCGAAATGCCTGGAATGATGGATTCGCGAACTTTTCGACACGCAAAAATAACCACTTATACAGTAGATAAACATGCGTTTGATTGATTTGCGAAGTGTAATTATTTATTTTTGTATACTTCCTTTGCAATCTTGTTGTTTCTGTTTGCATCACATGTGATCACACGGTTCCCCTTTATGTTTCAGTTTGAGGTAGTCGATCAAATGATAATTCATGTCTAAAACGTGCATCGACTACCTCAAACTGAAAAATAAAGGGGAAACAGAAACAACAAAATTGCAAAGGAAATATACAAAATGAAATAATTACACTTCGCATATCAATCAAACGCATGTTTATCTACTATTTCATTTAGTCATAAAATATCATTTGATCGACTTCAGTACTATGAACTCAAACGTCGTGCTTTATTCTCAGCTAATATACTGAAGACATAAATGTTCTGGAACTAAAGAGTTGTGCTGTTTAATCTATCAAAGTTGCCCTGTTTTAACTGTTGCTACAACAAGGAGATGTTCAGTTTTAAGTTATGAGTGCAAACAGTAACGCTCTATGATACATTCGCCAACATTTCGACAGTTCTAACTAGGACAGTAGTCATTTCGTACAGACCAAGAGTCCACTTAAAGCTACTGTGGGCTACTTACTGGTCAATACAAAATACTGAACATATTGGCATACTGAAACAATTGCTATAAGCGCTACAGATTTGGGACTGCTAATGGCAGTATACTTATATTATTGCACTATTATTTATATTTGCACTGTTAATTATAGTATTCATTAGTTTAGTCTGTGAGTATACTAGTATATAGTTACTCTAACTAATGTATCTCAAGGCTATAATTGGCAACATCTGTTTTATTACAAGTAGTAAAACAACAATTTACGATTCAATAATAAATGTTTATCTGTCTTTTCAACTCTAATTGGACTAACGGAGTATCAGACATATACTCCCATCTGTGTTCTAAGCTCTTTTATTGTGATTTATTATGGTAGTATAAGTATATAATTGCACAGTTATTTATAGTACTCATTTGTTAAGTCTGTAAGTACACTATACACAGTAAATAGCTACCCAAATTAATGCATCAGACCCAAAATATATAATTGGCAACATTTATTTTATTGTTAGTAATTAAACAACAATTTACGATACAATAGAAATGTTTATTTGTCTTTTCAACTCTATTTGGACTAATGCTGTATCTGTCTGCTACCTCTATCAGTGCTCTAAGCTCTTTTATTTTGATCTATTGTGGAAAGTTTTTGTCAAGGTTTTTGTATCATTCCTGATGCCTTGATCTTTCTTTACTAAGCCCTGTCTTATTGTCACAAACGTAATACCATTAACTCGATTAGTGAGCTCATCTGGTAAAGATGAAATGAACTTTGATCATCGTACATCAGTGATTAGTCAAGTTGTATATGAACTTGATGAATACGCTGGTGGACGATAATGACTAGTAAGTGTTTTTTTTGGAATGTGGCAACGGCCCAACGCTGTTTTAAAAGTTAGCTGTATTATGGTAAGGTATGGAACCTCATTTGAAGAAAAAGTGTTCCGTTGTTATGAAATCTGTCAGACTAAAATAGTTTTTTTACCAAGGAACACAAATTGTAAAACAACTAGCCCTTTAAAAGAAAACATCCCTGCAATCTATATAACCATATAAATACTATGTATCATAAATACACTTACTTCACAGAATTCACACGAACTTGCTTTGGAGCCAAATCTACAAATCAAATAAAACTTACTTGAAGACTGTCAAACAATGGTGGTTCTATATCATTCATGATCCCCCACAGAGGCGTAGTAATTGGGGTCATATACATATTATAATCAATCCACTAATAAAGTTTGAATATCCTTGGCCACAGCGGCCTTGCATTATTGATCACTTTTTTGACACCATTACCTTTGCATTGAATGTAGTGACGACAAAATCAATAGGGATTGTTTACATGTGAAAATGAGGGAGTTTAAACATTCATGGCTGAAGTGTTCTGAGGTTATTGACTGGAAACCATTTAAATATGTTGAACATTCAGTGACCATGGTTAAAGTTACCTATATACACGTAAAAACCAGTTCTCACTGTAGTTCTAAAATCATTGATCAAAGCCTTATATAGATATGAATAAATTCCAAGGTCATTACGACATTTACATAGAGCTTAATACTTGATAAATGAGACTCATCAACAGGTCAAGACTAATTAAAACATAAAGTTCGAAGGACTTTGGCCAGAGCGTACTGGAGTTAAGGATTGGAACCCTTTTCATTCAATATCACTGTGGCATTGACCTTGAACGTGATGGCCTTAAAATCAATGGATAAGTAATATGCGAGTTTCAAAAGATGAATTGCATGTAGGCACATATTACATCAAGCCGTTTACCATTTGCACAAAAGTCATCCATTTCAAAAACGTCTTTTGCAATTTAACCTTAACTATCACCTTAGAATAAACTTTTAAGGTGCTGTACATGTATATCCTGTTTACTGTTTAGTAACAGTTCACTTAAAATTTTCACTTGAATGTATCCATGTGTTATGTATATATGTATACAAAACACTTACCTAATGCCACACATCTTGTGAACTGATCAACAGCACTTTTTGACATGCAATATGCCAAAACATTAGGAAACTGAAATAAGTAAATATACATATACAATATACAGTCAATACTATGTTAGTGGTCACCTAAATGATGTAAAACGTTGTCTTCACCATTACAGCCAAATAGTCATTAATATTTAAGGTCACTGCGACCTTGACCTTTGATCAACTGACAGCAAAATCATAAGAGATTGCCTAGGGATCATAACCTATCACACTAATTATATATACTGAAGATTCTAGGCTAAACCATTCTGAAATTTATTGATTGGAAACCATTCCATTTGGTATACCAATCGACCGACAGACATGTACAAAACAATATCTTCCACAAGGGGAATAACAAGAGCTGTCCACGAACAGCGCGCTCCACTATTCGCAGCGCCATGCTAGAATAGTACAATTATTATATATTATGCTTGATAGAGTTACCTACCCCTGTGTATGGGTTGGGGTCATGATGGTGAACAAGTATGTAAAGCAATATGTGAATGCACTTTGAAAATATTAGAGGTTAAAAAACCTGTACCTAAACTTTAACATTTGCACTAAGTTGAAAAAGGGGGACAATTTCACCAAAATGCTTAATAGAGTTACCTACCCCTGTGTATGGGTTGGGATCATGATGGTGAACAAGTATGCAAAGTATCAAAGCAATATGTCAATGCACTATGAAGATATTAGAGGTTAAAAACACGTACCTAAACTTTAACATTTGCACTATTTGCACTAAGTAGAAACAGGGGGCATAATTTCAACAAAATGCCTGATAGAGTTACCTACTCCTGCATATGGGTTGGAGTCATGATGGCAAACAAGTATGCAAAGTATGAAAGCAACATCTCAAAGGACTTACAGAATATAAGAGGTTAAAAAACCTGTACCTAAACTTTAACAAAAGTGTTACACCGACTCCCGGGTGACTGCAATAGCTCCCCTTATTCTAAGAATAGTGGAGCTAAAAATCCCACTTATAAGTAGCCTTGTTGGTTGTATCATTTCTGACTAGTTTGCTTAAATAACACACGAAAAGTTGCTACAGTGTATAGATCAAATATCGGAGTACAAAAAATGGACTAGAAATATAGCATGTACTGTCACAATGTATTCACAGTGTGGAGGGAAACGAATGGCAAATAACACTGTAAATACCAAGGAGAACTCAACCTTGACAAATGTAAACCAGGAGAAACTACAAGTGTAAATGTCAACATAAAACAAACATTTCATGTATTGAAGACACAGTGAAGCCTATACTGTGCTATGTGCTATAATAAATTACCCAAATCCTGTCTGGTATATATGGGAACATTTTTCAGGCTTCCCGGCAATAACATATACCACGTACAGCACTACAAGCTAATGTCACATTTTATTGATTTAATTGTTAACTTAATGTGTAAAATGACATAATAATTGCATGTAATTATATGCACGTTTTTCTACATGTAAAAGCAATTTCAAAACATGAAGTTATAGAAAGCTCATCTTTTTTCACAGCTTAATTAATACTGCAGTTTTTCACTAGAATAACTTCGTCTTTGCTCCACAAAAGCACTTGATTTCAATAAAGCTGTATTTTAAGTTGACCAGTTCCACCAGCTTTATTGTAGCTCATTTTACTTTTTTTCCAACACAAAAGCAGTTCCGTTGCTAAAACTGTGTTTTTTCTATACATGTGGCTGTGTATAGTAACCAGCCAGCTTTAGCTTTTACTTTGGAGTAAATTTAATTTCTTAGTAGGTCAGGCCCCCGTAATTATTCCCAAAGCTCATTTGTTTAGATGATACGTACCGATCTCATTCCATTCACACTGGAGACATTTACAATATTGCCTTTTGTTTTAATTAAGTGAGGAACTGCCAACATTGTCAGATGGTAGACAGATCTGTAAATAAAGACACAATTATTTATATTTTAGTAGACAGTAGTTCATTCCACAGCATGGTTCATCAGAAAACCAATCTGCAATAAATCCCACTGCCTGACAAAATATATACAAAGTATACATAACTATGTGAATTTCCAAAATACAGCCAATCCATTTTAAATACAGCTGCATGTAAACAAAATGTTAAATATGCAAACAATTAGCAGTTTTTAAAACTGCTGGACACTCGACTTTCTTGTACTTGATAGTAACCTTGCTCGTCTGTGAGTCAAATTTCTAAGAGTAACAAGGGCAGATAACTCATAAATATAGGTCACAAGGTTACCAGCCTTGTCTGTATGAACTCCCCTTGTGATAGTGAATAACTATGTTAGTAGATGTAGGTCATCACATTCAACAAATGTACTGACTTTCAAGTTGAAAGCTTTGATAGTGTTTGAGAAAATTCAGTTTATGTGTAAAATTTGCCACTACTACTTTGTACTAAGTCCAAACAAGGGCAGATAACTCTACAAATGTTAGTCAAATAGTTATCAGCTTTGTCAGTACGGACTCCCCCTGCGATGGTGAATAACTATGTTAAGTTTCACGTTGATACCTTTCATAGTCTTTGAGTAATTGACATTTTTGTGTAAAGACGCAAAGTCAGAAAAGGGTAATAACTCTTATAAAATGCTGTATAGAGTTGTTTCCTCTTGTCAGTAGATAAAATTCGTCATATTCCACAAGTGAACTGAATTACAAGTTGAAAGCTTTGATATTGTTTGAGACGATTCAGTTTAAGTGTAAAATTTGCCATTATTTCTATGTACTAAGTCCAAACAAGGGCAGATAACTCCAAAAATATTGGTCACAGACTTATCAGCCTTGTCAATATGGACTCCCCTTGCGATGGTGAATAACTATATTAAGTGACAAGTTGATACCTTTAATAGTCTTTCAGTAAATGACAGAGAAAATGACTTTGCCAATAAACTTAACCAACGCACATGCACAAGCACAGGATCCCGTCACGACAATAGCTTGACTTTTTTTCTTCAAAAAGTCCAGCTAAAATAAACTTTGATACATTCAAAGAATGGTCCCTTTAATTAAACAACACCCTGGGTGCCTATATCAAGCAATTACATGCAACAACTGGCTCGTAGTCAATACAACATATAGCTGGAAAACACTGTGCAAGAGATTATTTCAGCATAATCATACAAGAGCTTAAGATTGTTTCAAATCAATTTTTAGCTGGGATTTCTATTTCTGATGTTGCACTAGATTGGAGGTCTGACTAACAGACAGTATATTTATCAGGAAATGCGTGAATTCCTAGGAGTATAGAAACAAACATTAAACTACAAGATAGTGTTTAGACCTTATTCCCATACAGTAAGTATTACAAATTACAATACATAAGCTGATTATTTATCCTTTCACATTATATTCAAGTATCCATAGATTTATTAGCAACATAAATAGTTAATTAGGTAGAAAGGTTTTTGATTTAACGCTTTATCCTTCTCTGAATTATTCAAATACCAACTCTGATAAACAACCAATAGTTAAAGCGATATACAGTTGAAACTCGTGTCGACATCGGTTGTGTCGACATTTGGATATGTCGACATACTTTTGACGGTCCCAAAAATGTTGACATAACGAGTGTCGACTGTATCATTGTTTCAATTGGAAATAGTTGGGGAAACAACATTAAAGTTATGTCATTGTGACAGTACAGTGAAATCTCAATACTAAGTCAACATTAGGGATCCTTGGAAACTGTTTTTTATAAAGTTTTAATTTGCATTAGAGGTCTTGATAACTTTTCAATTATAAGCTATTTCAAGCAGTCTAATAAGTTCAATAAGTATGGCATTAAGTTCTGACAGGCCTCTCAGTGACTCTTGTGATATGACACATAAGTGTATCAGATCACACATAAAAATAATGGAACTTTCCACATGGGAAAATTTATACTTTGTCGGAGGCATAAGCAATTGTCTTTGTTATTCATAGAAGATTTATCACATGCAATTATAGCATCATATTTCAGAATACAAGCAGTATTTTATATCTGGATAAAATTATCCTTGAATGAAAGCAAGACAATAGTATCTCCCTTTTTACTTATTTTCTGCTGCACTGTTCAAGCATGAACCCAATGGGTACAGCAAATATGATATATGCCAATAAAAGTGTATGCAATTTTTATAATGGTGTCTGATGGTGTAATTCAAATTTAATCCATGTGAGTACAGCTCCAATGGCTTCCCCATGTCTGAAATATAATAGCAGTTAAAAAACGCCAAAACTACAGTTTTCAGAATTGATGTAGTTATAATCCAGTAGACAGAAACTACTTATTATATAATGTTACATTGGCAATTACAGTTGTGAAGATGCCATTACCAATGTACAGTGCAACCCCTAGTGTGGTCCTCATTTGAGCAACAACAAATATTATTAGTCATTTACTATTATATTCAAGTCTCCTGACTAACAACCTCTGTACAACAACCAACATTTGTGTTTCCCAGAGTGAGTTGCCCTACAGAGGTTAAACTGTCTTAACATATTGTTTACAGACAAAAAAGATACTAACATTAAAGTCTTAAGTCACATCATAATAATAAAATGCAATTTTACAAGCCGACCATTTTAAAAAACTCTTCTTTTAAATTAATCACATAATTATTAATTGATCAATTTTTGCTTGAAGTCCCAATAATTCTGAGAATATCCTATCTCATTTAGCCTGACATTGGCCAAACAGTCAGAGAAACAGATTTATGCTGAGCAAGAGAAACAGAATTATGCTGAGCAAGAGAAACAGATTTATGTTGAGCAAGCAAGAGAAACAGATTTATGCTGATCAAGAGAAACAGTTTATACTGAGCAAGAGAAACAAATTTATGCTGAGCAAGAGAAACATATTTATGTTGAGCAAGAGAAATAGATTTATGCTGAGCAAGAGAAACAGATTTATGTTGAGCAAGCAAGAGAAACAGATTTATGCTGAGCAAGAGAAATAGATTTATGCTGAGCAAGAGAAACAAATTAATGTTCAGCAAGCAAGAGAAACAGAATTATGTTGAGCAAGAGAAATAGATTTATGCTGAGCAAGAGAAACAGATTTATGTTGAGCAAGCAAGAGAAACAGATTTATGCTGAGCAAGAGAAACAGATTTATGTTGAGCAAGCAAGAGAAACAGATTTATGCTGAACAAGAGAAACAGATTTATGTTGAGCAAGCAAGAGAAACAGATTTATGCTGAACAAGAGAAACAGATTTATGCTGAACAAGAGAAACAGATTTATGTTGAGCAAGAGAAACAGATTTATGTTGAGCAAGCAAGAGAAACAGATTCATGCTGAGCAAGAGAAATAGATTTATGTTGAGCAAGCAAGAGAAACAGATTTATGCTGAGCAAGAGAAATAGATTTATGCTGAACAAGAGAAACAGATTTATGTTGAGCAAGAGAAACAGATTTATGCTGAGCAAGAGAAACCGATTTATGCTGAGCAAGAGAAACCGATTTATGCTGAGCAAGAGAAACAGATTTATGTTGAGCAAGCAAGAGAAACAGATTTATGTTGAGCAAGCAAGAGAAACAGATTTATGCTGAGCAAGAGAAACCGATTTATGCTGAGCAAGAGAAACAGATTTATGTTGAGCAAGCAAGAGAAACAGATTTATGTTGAGCAACAAGCAAGGGAACTAGACCAGTAGTCTTCTTAAAAATCAACAAAGATTATGTAATATGGAAGATAAAATTTGGCTCAGATAGAGATTTTTCAGAAGATCCAGACCCATATACATTATGGTTACATACAGCACAATTTCATGTTTTTATTTAGGGTTTGGCAAACATCCTTTTGAAGATGTAATTACAATATTAACATATTGCCGACAAAAATAATCACAGATACTATTTCTCGTGCCAAAAATGCAGTTCTAAAGCTGCGTTAAAGCTTTGATAAATGCTATGATTCTATAGCTGCATTGATGTCATGACCGATAGTTTCCATAACACAATTATAGTGTAAAATGTCAGTGTGGAGAGCTTGTAAACGGAAATTGTGATTTTATGGTGCAATACATTTACATCTTGGTAGACAAATAGTGCGTTGCTCTAAGCAACAAATATTGTAATTGATAAATTGTGGAAACACTTCACCACATCTCTAAATTATTGCATGTAGTGGTTAAAATCACGGAGAAATTGTTCAGTTAATGAGACGGTTAGTAAAGTAAATACGTCTATTTCCTTCCTAAGAACAGAATAGAAATGTCAAAGGCATTAACGCAATAAACCACTATATGTAAATAAGCAAAAGGCTTTTAACATAATGCAACAAACAAGCATACATTAATGCAATAAACCACTATAAGTAAGCAAACAGGTCATGCCTCAAGGATTAACACAATGCTACAGTTATGTAATAGTACTTTAAAAGGGAAGCAAATTGTCAACTATTAGGGTACATCAGTGATATATTATGTCACCTAAAGTTTGCTACCTATTTCATTTTGAAGTGAAATGTTTTAAGATAAATAACCGTTTACTCCATTGAGTATTTATGCTTTGTCAATACAGAGGGGTTGATATTCTGACAAGAATTTAGTTATTAATATATTGACACAAGTTTGTGAGGACTAAAATGAGTCTAGTTAACCCCCCCTCCTCCAGACATAAGCTGGATCTATGCATGACACTAGTTAATCTACAGTATCAATTACTCTGATACCAGACAAACAAATATTACTATAAAAATTATGTTCACCATCTCCTCACTGAATTGAAAAAAAATGTCTTTGAACCAAGATCTCTAATCATTTTATAAGCTGCTTGAGGTTTAAACCAGGTACATACGTTCTAAATATGTGCACATTGAAGTACATGTATGCGACTTACCTGACATTATAATTGAATAGTTTGTCGTATTGTTCTAACGATGTTGATTCTATTCCTCCCAACTCTATAATACCAGCACAGTTCACCTGTAAATATATATACAATGGTATGATAGGGTTTGTAGCTTTTATGTAGTCTGTAGAACCTACTGCTTAACCCAATACTCCATGTATACTGCAGTATAACTTGGTGCCTCAATCTGCCTTCAGACCACGACAATATTTGAAGCCATCTACCTGTTCATCTACCTGTCCATCTACCTGTTCATCTACCTGTCCATCTACCTGTCCATCTACCTGTCCATCTACCTGTCCATCTATCTGTTCATCTACCTGTTCATCTACCTGTTCATCTACCTGTTCATTTACCTGTTCATCTACCTCCTGTCCATCTACCTGTCCATCTACCTGTCCATCTACCTGTCCATTTACCTGTCCATCTACCTGTTCATCTACCTGTCCATCTACCTGTCCATCTACCTGTTCATCTACCTGTCCATCTACCTGTCCATCTATCTGTCCATCTACCTGTCCATCTACCTGTCCATCTACCTGTCCATCTATCTGTCCATCTACCTGTCCATCTACCTGTCCATCTACCTGTCCATCTACCTGTCCATCTACCTGTTCATCTACCTGTCCATCTACCTGTCCATCTACCTGTCCATCTACCTGTCCATCTACCTGTCCATCTACCTGTTCATCTACCTGTCCATCTACCTGTTCATCTACCTGTCCATCTACCTGTTCATCTACCTGTCCATCTTCCTGTTAATCTACCTGTCCATCTACCTGTTCATCTACCTGTCCATCTACCTGTCCATCTACCTGTCCATCTACCTGTCCATCTACCTGTCCATCTACCTGTCCATCTACCTGTTCATCTACCTGTCCATCTACCTGTCCATCTACCTGTCCATCTACCTGTCCATCTACCTGTCCATCTACCTGTTCATCTACCTGTTCATCTACCTGTCCATCTACCTGTCCATCTACCTGTCCATCTACCTGTCCATCTACCTGTCCATCTACCTGTCCATCTACCTGTCCATCTACCTGTTCATCTATTTGTTCATCTACCTGTCCATCCAGCTCCTATCCATCTACCTGTCCATCTACCTGTTCATCTACCTGTTCATCTACCTGTCCATCTACCTCCTGTCCATCTACCTGTTCATCTACCTGTTCATCTACCTGTCCATCTATCTGTCCATCTACCTGTCCATCTACCTGTCCATCTACCTCCTGTCCATCTACCTGTCCATCTACCTCCTGTCCATCTACCTGTCCATCTACCTGTCCATCTACCTGTTCATCTACCTGTTCATCTACCTGTTCATCTACCTGTCCATCTACCTGTTCATCTACCTGTCCATCTATCTGTTCATTTACCTGTTCATCTACCTGTTCATCTACCTGTCCATCTACCTGTTCATCTACCTGTCCATCTACCTGTCCATCAATCTGTTCATCTACCTGTCCATCTACCTGTCCATCTACCTGTCCATCTATCTGTTCATCTACCTGTTCATCTACCTGTTCATCTACCTGTTCATTTACCTGTTCATCTACCTCCTGTCCATCTACCTGTCCATCTACCTGTCCATCTACCTGTCCATTTACCTGTCCATCTACCTGTCCATCTATCTGTCCATCTACCTGTCCATCTACCTGTCCATCTACCTGTCCATCTACCTGTCCATCTACCTGTTCATCTACCTGTCCATCTATCTGTTCATCTACCTGTCCATCTACCTGTCCATCAACCTGTCCATCTATCTGTTCATCTACCTGTCCATCTACCTGTCCATCTATCTGTTCATCTACCTGTTCATCTATCTGTTCATCTACCTGTCCATCTACCTGTTCATCTACCTGTCCATCTACCTGTTCATCTACCTGTCCATCTTCCTGTTAATCTACCTGTCCATCTACCTGTTCATCTACCTGTCCATCTACCTGTTCATCTACCTGTTCATCTACGTGTCCATCTACCTGTCCATCTACCTGTTCATCTACCTGTTCATCTACCTGTTCATCTACCTGTTCATCTACCTGTCCATCTACCTGTTCATCTACCTGTCCATCTTCCTGTTAATCTACCTGTCCATCTACCTGTTCATCTACCTGTCCATCTACCTGTTCATCTACCTGTTCATCTACGTGTCCATCTACGTGTCCATCTACCTGTTCATCTACCTGTTCATCTACCTGTTCATCTACCTGTTCATTTACCTGTTCATCTACCTCCTGTCCATCTACCTGTCCATCTACCTGTCCATCTACCTGTTCATCTACCTGTCCATCTACCTGTCCATCTACCTGTCCATCTACCTGTTCATCTACCTGTCCATCTACCTGTCCATCTATCTGTCCATCTACCTGTCCATCTACCTGTTCATCTACCTGTTCATCTACCTGTCCATCTACCTCCTGTCCATCTACCTGTCCATCTACCTGTTCATCTACCTGTCCATCTGTCTGTTCATCTACCTGTTCATCTACCTGTTCATCTACCTGTTCATCTACCTGTCCATCTACCTGTTCATCTACCTGTCCATCTACCTGTCCATCAATCTGTTCATCTACCTGTCCATCTACCTGTCCATCTACCTGTTCATCTACCTGTCCATCTACCTGTTCATCTACCTGTTCATCTACCTGTTCATCTACCTGTCCATCTACCTGTTCATCTACCTGTCCATCTACCTGTCCATCTACCTGTTCATCTACCTGTCCATCTACCTGTCCATCTATCTGTTCATCTACCTGTCCATCTACCTGTTCATCTACCTGTCCATCTATCTGTTCATCTACCTGTCCATCTACCTGTCCATCTACCTGTCCATCTACCTGTTCATCTACCTGTTTATCTACCTAGTACATCATCATCATGCCAGAACCAAAATACCTGTTCAAGGTTTCAATGCTAAACTGTTAGAGGCATCCATGGCCTACTCTACCCTATTCTGATAAAATATTGCCTATAATGTGTAAACATCTCAAATGCAGAATTTTGACACAAATGTCAAGAATTGTCTCCCTTGATATTGTTTCTTGATATGTCTATTTCTGTAATTAGATTATCTCCACTCCATACTCATTACTGGGTAAAGGATATGGTGGACATAAATTGACATTTCTATGGAATAAAGGGTTGAATATTAAGTGATTGTTTTTATCATAACAGGACCAAGTGCATTAACTAAAAAGGTGAATGATGCCTGCAATGAATGTTGCCAAAAGGTTGTCAAAAGCAATATTGTCATTGGGCCGGTTCAATATCACTGAGTTCAAAATGATAGTAATACATTGTAACAACATTCTGTTACTGTTTGATGATGGCTATTTTTGAGGGAGTTCCAGTTTCATGATCACTGTGCATGTCATGTATATCTGTTTTTTTGCTTAATTCAGTGGTATAAAATAATAAGAGAGAAACACAAAGGATATATAATTTCATAAGAGATTGTCTCCCTTTGCAACCTCTTTGAAACTTGCCTCTCTTTAAATAAAATAAACAAAGAGAGCTACACAAAAGTTACAAGAGATGTTTGTAAAACACGTATGCCTCCCATGGCAGCCAAATAGTCAGAAACTGTGAAGGTCACATTTGACCTGCTGACCTCAAAATCAATATGGGTTTAAATATATCTACTGTTGATGACCAACCTCCATGTAAACTTTGAAGATCCTAGGCAAAGCGTTCTTAAGTCATTGAACATAAATCATTTGAATAGTCAAAAATGGTGAAGGTCACAGTGACCTTGACCTTTGACCTACTGACATCAAAATCAATTAAGGTCATCTACTGTAAAGTTTGAAGATCCAAGGGCAAATTGTGCTTGAGTTATTGAACAAAAACCATTGCAATAGTCAGAAATGGTAAAGGTCACAGTGACCTTGACCTTTGGCCTATTGACCTCAAATCAATAGCTGTCATCTACTGCTGATGACCAATCTCCATGTAAAAATTGAAGATCCTTGGGCAAAATGTTCCTGAGTTATTGAAAGGAAACCAATTGGTCTACCGACCGACCGACCAACAGATGGACAGACAGACCTACATGTGCAAAGCAATATACCCCTCATCAAAGATGGGGGCATACTAAACAAGAGGGCCCAAATGGTCCTAGGTCTTTCACCTGTCATAGAAGTGCATGCAAGCCCCTATGGTGACCTAAGTAATCATTTATATTTTATTAATAAGATTCAGGAAAATTTGGCCTCTATGTCAAACGGACGGACAACCAGACATATTAGACTAATGTGCTAAACAACATCAACTGAATTGCCACAGGGTGATGAATAATACCTCACAGCACCGCCTTGTTTTTTTATTTTTACTAACAGTGACCCGACCCCGCCAGTCCCACCTTTGAACTTGAGGGGCATATTCACAAAAGCTTGCATTTACAGCAAGATTCATCACAATATTTCATTCCTAACGAAAGTCTTAACCCAAAAGGACTTATAGACAGACAGACAGACGGACGGACGGAAGGACGTACTCATGAGACGGTACTTGTAGGGTTTTCTTTTGTTCTTTCTTTTGTTTGGTTGCAACCCACAAGTAGCATTTTGCACCCCACAAGTGACGGAATGAATGGAATCTAAAAATAGCCTATTGTTCCACACCCCACAACTACCGGTGCATTCGTACGGACGGACGGACGGACGGACGGAGACGGACGGACGGACAGACATATAAGCTCACACCTATAAACTCCTCAAACTTTGTTAAGTGGTGTTACATTAATTGTATTTGAAATAAACACACTAACCAGTACATCAAGACTGCCATAATGTTTGATAGTTGATTCTAATACATTTTTCGTATCTTCTTCCTTAACAAGATCCCCTGTGATGATAAATGGCTGAAAAACAAAAATAATACAAAATATAATTACAACATTCAAAAAGTCAATTTTCATTAATTAACAGTGTTTGCTGTACATACAAGTAATGGGGCAAAGTATTCTCAGTGACAGGATGTGTTCAAACTTTGTATATGAAAACAGTATCATGTTAGAAACAGAAACATAGCTAGGTTACCAAACTGTATTTATGATTTAATTGCATTGGAACTAATGTTTCTCCAAATTTGTGTACTCAGGGACAAATAACTTAAAAGCAAGCATGGTAATCTGTGAACATTATATAATATGCATGTTTCTAATACATTGTACTCCAGTTGTCTTTTTACAAAATTTGAACAAGTTATATTTATTTTGAAACTAGAAATTCATGCCCTCGGGCAAATTATGTCGAGTCTTGGCTCACGTTGAAAAAAAGCACCAACTTAAATGTGCCAAGTTACATCTAATCCCACCATGCATAAAGAATAAATGATCTGTACAAACTTTGACCTCCAACACTGACCTTGACCTTTGACCTCTGGGGTTGCTTATGACACTCCAATTAAAAGAGTTTAGCATTCAAGACATGTAAATTACAAGCAAGATTGGTCAATGTATGACAAAATGATGGTCTAGACAAACTTCAACTTGACCTTTGACCTGCAACTGTGATCTTGACCTTTGAGATAGGAACCTGAGAGTTGGGCATGACACTCTGTCTCATGGAGGTTAACATTCATGCCAAATATAAGAAAGATTAGTCAATGTATGACAAAGTTATGGTCCGGACAAGCTTCTATTTGACCTTGACCTCCAACTGTGACCTTTGAGACAGGAACTTATGGATTGTGCATGACACTACTCCTCTTGGAGGTGAACATTCATGCCACATATAAGCAATAGGGGTGGGCCGATGCATCGATTCAGAGTGTCCCGATAGAATGAATCGATAGTAAAAGTCTCGATCCAATAACTATCGCCGATAGTTAGCTCAACTATCGATAGTTATGATAGTTTCCTTTTTATAAATAAAGTTTATTATTAATTTAAAACAACTTCCGTTTTCGTTAAAAAACTAATTGTAAATAACCACACGCATCAAAACAGCCACAAAGGACCAATATCGCATTAAATTTATTAATCTATTTCTGTCAAATTCCTTTAAATAATTTCCACAAATAGTAGATTTGTATGCTGTACAACAATGATATCTTACGCAGTGCAAATTTGCATTTACAAGTTAATCTCTGGTTTTCAATCTTGGCAATAACTATAATTGCAATAGTATCGCAATAGTTTTCAGCAATACAATAGTATTGCAATAGTACTTTCAGCAATAGCAATAGTATTGCAATAGTCAAAATTGGACTCAATAGTCACCCCTAATAAGCAAGATTGGTCAAAGCATAACAAAGTTATTGTGCAGACAGACGCACACACTTACGCACGCAAGCACACACTCACTTATGCAGGCACATACACCAAATGTGGCGACTAAATCTGTCTCACCACAAGCTGGCTCAGCAAAAAAATCTCTGTATCCCACAAGAAATTGCGGCAAACTCCCTTAAACCTTACAATGTATGATAAGACATAAATTGTGAAACACTGGTTTTTAAAACAAGATATGATTGATCAATTAGGAATGTCAGCTTCTGTATAACAAAGTTACTGATAAGAGAACTGATAGTCAATTAATATCTAAAACTGAACTATGTAAAAATGGTCTCAATGAAAAAAAGCCAGTTACATTGTCTGTTGATGATTAGTCTCCTTTGTTTACAAATAAAAAATAAAATTAAATGCATTTTTGATGTTCATTTTTGTTCAATCTTGTGTAATTAGTCACTTTTAATGATATACTCTTTAAATCTAAACTGATAACAAGCAGTCTGGCGTCCGTGCAATGTTTATATATTGATAAGTCTTAGAGTTATAGTGAGTTCAAAGTCAAATGAGAACAGTTATAAACATAAACTCGCCCGACAGGTAAATTTAATATGGGTTCGATATCAAATAGTGTGCAAATCTCATTCCATATAGCAAAAGGCCCGGTAGTGTAGTGGATAAACCCTCACTTCCTTCAAGTATCTATTTTATTCTGTGTTGTAGGTTCGATCCCCACTTCGATCAACTTTTTTATTGCATGTATCCATGTTATAAAGTCTTATAATTTTATTATACTGCTACTTTAATGAATCGATACTTCAAAGTGATCAAAGTTTCATGTTGTAGTGAATATATTAAAGAGGATTGTATGAGGGTTGTACTATATAAAAATAAAATAATTGAAATACAACTAGATAAAAAATGAAAATTACACCAACTTTAATCTACGTACTGCATACCTTACTTCGTGTATGTTATTATATCAGTTACAAATAAAAAATAAGGTACTTTTAAAAAGATAAAACAACTTTAAGATTTAAGTTACTTGGATGGGTGTCGAACCACTGCAGTGGCGAGATTGAACAAAATTACTTGTATAATAGCGGCATGCTTACCCACTTGACCAAAGAGACGATGTGAAAAGTGGTATTGAAGTATTATACTATTGATTGAAGGTACCTATTAATTTTTATTATATAAAACATATATAAGCCTCCCCTATTCTTTTGAATGGGACAGTTCCCTCATAAGTATTACTTATTGAACCGACAGTATAAATCGATTAATCAGGTTGGTCACTTGTTTACATAACATTGCATTCATAAACATTGCCATTTCTCTTACAAATATCTTATTTTATAATTCAGTTAGGATCTGGTAACAGTGACGTAGCCGTTTATGTGTACACAGAAGATTACAACCATTGTCTGAATAGTAGGGCTGCGTATCAGTTAAAATGATCGATACGATATTTGTATCGACACAAAATGATGGACATTCAATATATCATTTGATATTTTGTTTTGACAAACGATCTAAATACTGTATATAGCTAGGCACTTGCAGACCCACAACATGTATTTAACTTGCATAACACAATCATGTCAGGCTTAATATATGTGATAAACAACCTATTTACACATGTTTAAATTGCATAAGTAGTTTGCAAAGCAGATTCTTGTTTGAAAATTAGATTCACTCGGACATAAGCTGCGTCGATGACCTGACCATTTTGAGACGAAACAAATAAGACTACTGAAAACTTAACTGAAAATGGGGATTTTGTTGTGTTTTTTGTTGATCGATGTTTTGACCAATACGAACAAGATCGATACGATATATCGATCGAACGCAAAATACCGGTATTCGATTTATATCGGAAACTGGTATGCAGCCCTACTGAATCGAAAGAATTCCCTTTGGACTGGACTATAGTAGATAGTACTGTGTATTAGTATGTAGCTTAGTAAATAAGGTATTGGTGTTCACTACTTTTTTCTCAAATTAAAATATTTAAAACAATAAAAATACAATGTTATGATATTGCAATGTTTGTATACAAGTGACAGACCTGATTAAGCTTTGTCAGTGTTACAGTTATCAGAAAGATAAATTGTGACAGATTGCAACAAAAGAAATGTCAAATCACAATTATATAATACAATAGACCACAGTCAAAAATAACAGATTCAATTATCTTCTCAAATAAATACTGTCTATGGATCAGAGTTTTTATTAATTAGTTTTTAAAAAAAATTGTCATACTAACCTTTGTGCACTCGGCTCCAACTTTTTCTAGGTTCTCAGAATTTCTACCAGTTATCGCTACTGAAGCCCCTAACTTGGAAAACAATTTAGCAGTGGCTGCACCAATACCAGAACTGGCTCCTATAATACAAGTACACGTATCATTGTACCTTGTTTAGGGGTCAAAACAAGGACAATTACAAATACATTAGTAAAATAAAAACAAATACATTTATCCAAGATAGCAGTTAATACAATCCATGGCCTTAGGGGCAAACCAGCCCGAAGAGAATTAGTTAGTTAGTCCTGAAGCAGTTTGCACCAAGTTTTGGTAATGTGAAAACTGGGATCCCAGTCTATGTAAATGCCTAATTAATATAATTTATCATAGCTCGTCGGAGTCCTTTAATTTTCAATCCAGAAATATCACACACATTAATTTTGTCCCAGTGAGATATTTTGTAATTTAATTTTTTCCAGGATCTCAAAATAACGGCTTAATCCATATTGTGTTATAAATGGGATCGAGGCGCTTGCACATATTTCTGACAAATCCCAGACCAGAAATGTCATCCCAGTTGGATCCTGCCAAATCCCAGAAAGGATCCCTTTTATAGTTTCTCTACTATTTTCACATAGGGACTATTTGTTTATTGCTATTTTCTAATTTATAAAAAATGCATTATAGATCAGGCAACTACATTTTGTAAATCTGTAGAATAATTCACACGTTTTGGAATGCAACATCTCATCATCATAAAAGGAAATAAATCTATAATATTATAGTCCAGCAGTGATTAAAGTGGACACATGACTGCCAAATTAGTGTTTAGTGCTGAATTTATAATTAGCATCATAAGCCAAAAGCAGACATCAAACGATGGAGTCATGTGAAACAATTCCAGAAAACTTCTAACTTTGAAGGAGTTCATACTGTTCAATAGTTCTCTGTTGGTCATGTTTCTACATTTATTGAGTTAATTACCACATCATTACTTTGATCCTTATAAATGAGATGGTAAGATTGAATGATGAAACAAATGAGATAATGTTCACAGTGACTGTCCACTTGGACACATTATCAACCATACAATAACCCCCAAACAGCTACTTAACCTGCTGATTTTCAGAAAAACCAGAAAAACTATTTGAGAAACTTTGGTTTTTTCATCAGATTTTGAGCTTCATAATTTGCTTTTATAGCCTTTAGGTTCGTGTTTAGTTTCTAGATCTAATTAGGAATGAAATAATGTAAAAAGTCCCCACTGAACTCATCCAGTAAAGTCTCATTATCTGTCAAAATAAACTTCAAGAAAAAAATTCTTCCTCAATCATTTTTCCCAATCTATACACTAACTATGAAAAATATAATTAGAGAACTATAAAACCTGAATGATATGGACCTAAACCACACAGATGAACATTATACAGGGACCTGAAACCTAAAATCAAGGACAATAAACCAAAGCAAGGATCATTAACACCCAATGCAAGAATTATACATCCAATACAAGGACCATAAAACCAATACAATGACCATATAATTATCTAAAAACAAGGACCATAACACCATGCATGAAACAATAAACAAGGACAATAAAGCCATGCACAAGAACTATAAAACTATACACAAGAACCATAAAACCATACAAGAGAACCATATAACTATATGCAAGAACCATAAAACCATACAAGAGAACCATAAAACCATATGCAAGAATAATAAAACCATACACAAGAACCATTATAACCACACACAAGAACCATAAAACCATTCACAAGAAACATAAAGCCATACACAAGGACTGCATAACCACACTAAAGAACCAATAAATCATACAAAAATCATAAAACCATACAAAACTATTATATGACCATACACACTAGAAATTCATGCCCTTGGGCATTTTTTTGAGCCTGTGCAAGTTGACAAAAGTTAATAGAGAGGTTGCGAAAGGCAACGTGTAACATGTACGTGTACGAGAATACTATTTTGGGGTATTTCGTCATCAAGGTATGTGCAGACTCTACAAGTAACGGATGTGTGACTGACGAAAATTTGCTGTGTACTATGTCACACAGGTATGCGTATGCACAGGAAACCCAATATTTCATCGCCCATGGTCTCATTTAGTTTATGAAAACACTCATTATCGATTCACGAAGAAACCGTGCAACAACTGTCATGTGATTTTACACGCACACGTCGTGTTCTGCAAGCCGATTTTAATTGCAACGTGTACTTGTACATGTACGGGTAGCTATGCGTACACGTAGTCGTACACGTTCGCATCGCAACCTCTCTTTTATCTCAAAGATGACTTGACCAAGATGTATTTGCGCTCTAAGTCAGCAATCTACACATGATTCCGTTGTTTAAGTGATTGTATGGGACACTGTCAAACTGATGTGTTGATAAAATAAGGACAAACGGAAGAATTAACACCGCAGTAGGGACATTCTTCCTTAATTTATGTGATATAAGAGGCACGGTTCTGAACTATATGTTAATGCGAAAAGTAAGATCAATATAGGCTACAAAACTATAAATCTTGGACTCCAGTTCATAAGGGTTGTCTGGAAATTGCACCCAAAACAGCTAGGTTGGGCTTTCTTTTACATCAGGATAATAAAATTGTGTTAAGCCTGAACCACCTTTTTTAGAGTTTTATGTCCATTAACGCAACAAATCTCTTTCCGGGCAAAATTGGAAGCACGGACACACATTTGTTAAAGCACACACACACGTACACCAAAATTGGTCTTAGTCTTGTTTAGCACAAGTGGGCTTGACTAAAACCATACACAAGGATCATAAAACCAAATACATGTACAAGGACCATTTAACAACTGATAGTGACCAAAGTTGGTAGGGTAGACTGTTTCTGACCATGTTATTACAGATGGAGATCATCAACCTATAGGATTTATGAAGGATAAAAACAACATACATTAATGTATAACATGGTACATGGTACTCATAGATACATCTTTTATCATGCAAATGATTTACTCATTTAGCATTGTGTGTTTCCATTATCATACTGTAAGTATGTTTAACTTGATAAAATGACCAACTTATTATACACGATGGATATATAATAAGCACAGAATATTTATTAGGTCCATGTAAACAATTTCACCCGTTAAATGCTATGTCTGTATTCACTGGTTATGTAAGAGCATGAGCTATGCGTGCTTTGTCTCAAGTAAACTCCCTATTAGTAATCAGCTTTGCCAAACATCATCAGGATGCTGGTCAGTAAAACGAAGTAAAAGCCCTATAACAAAGTCAGGGTTTATGTCAATTCATATTGGAACATCTATCAACAATCCCATTTGTGGAGATAAATTGAGGAAGATAAATATTTGACCAAGAAAATTGCATTATATATTTTCCTATTCTCTTCACCATTATGCAATCTATCTAATGGATTGGATAAATAGAGATCCATTTCCAGTATCCTGTTATTCATTTATTGGTAATTGGGTGACTAAAGTAAATGGACAAATAGCCCTGGTAATGTTCAGTGTAACCATTAGAGTAACTCCACTAGATAATGACCATTAGACCATTAGCTTATTTCATTAAGGGACACGATATATGTTAAGATGACTGGTTGATCAAGTACAATGCTATGTGGCTAGTCCAGTTGCACAAATGCCAGTGTTAAGCAGTCTCATAATTATCCTTGTGGTGATGGATAACATCAAGAATGAGGTGTCGAGAGTTATTAATATAAGTTGGAAAAACTTTCACTATCGACCTTAAAATATTATAAACTAGAAAACGATGTTAAGCCGTCCGTCAAAAAACAGTATCCTGATGTAGGCTCTTTTAGTATGATAAGCTACCTAATTATTAGGGCTGCGTATCGGTTAAAATGATCGATACAATATTTTTATCAATACAAAATTATTGATACTCAATATATCATATGATATATTCTTTTGACAACATAACATCTCAATTCTGTAGACATACAACATGCTTTTAACTTACAGAACACAATCAAGCCAGGCCGGAGATGTGATAAACAACAATCTATTTACATATATTTTAAATTGCATGAGTGGTTTGCAGAGCAGATTCTCGTTTGAAATTAGATTCACTCGGACATACGCTACTTTGTCAACCTGACTATTTGAGACGAAACAAATTTGACGATGAAAAAACTTGACTGAAAATGGGTATTTTATTGATTTAAGTGTGTATTTTTGTTGATCGATTTTTTACCGATACAGACACGTTCGATACGATGTATTGATCGAAAGCAAAATACTTGTATTCGATTTATATCAGAAACCGGTATGCAGCCCTACTAATAATGCCCCTATCAATAATTTGCCTAGGGGCGGCAAGGGGGATTGGGCATACTGGGGACTTACGTAAGACCGAAGACAATTCCAGAAAGATAAGATATTGACAAACCAAAAGATTCCGGGTCCGGGGAAATAGACTTTGGCAAGATTTTATATCGGCATTGGGGAATTTAGATGCTGCAAAAAAGCAGACAACCATTTTAAGATGGCGGGCCATTGGATACACCAAGCATCTCACATGGTGGGGATTTAGACACAATATTTGGCTCCAGGGTGGGGAATTAGATCCAAAAAAAGAATGATTGTCTACTTTTTCTGGGTTTGCCCACCACCCCATCCATGGGGCAAAATAATGATAGGGGCATCATATTAAAAGGGCCTACATAACAATAGTGGTCATAAAATGCATCAACATTCATTTACCTTTTTACTCTATAAACCCCCAATTTATTTACTTACACAGAGTTCCCTGGTTCGAATCTCAGCCAGGGCACTGGAAATTTCAGATGCTTTTCAGAGTTTCCACCCAACTAGAGATGGCTGGAAACCCAGTAATAGTCTCGCGTGAATCGGTGCTCTATAATATACACCATGCAGGTTAAAGAACCTCAAGGACTCTATCCAGAAAGAGCTAGGGAAGTGCGCCCAGATATTCCTTGTATCACACGAACATTTTGTCTGTCCCCTCAAAGCTGAAATTCATTGGCCAAATACGCAGTGATAAAACCTAATGGCCACACACTTTGACTGACTCAGTCTAATGCAAAAATGTTATTTGCAGTATACTGATATATATATTATACTGAAAAAAACAAAGTTTAGCAAGTTTTTCAGGGTACTAATATTTTTACTTGTATGTCGATGTATGCATACGTAATGTAACTAACATGTCGGTCATGACTTAATTATCAAACTTTCAGTGGTCAATTTGTGTTTTCATGGTTTTGAGAAGCCATGACGTCATTTATAAAGAAAACACGTGTAACTTGTGCTGAAGGAAATCTGACCTGTGTGAAGGATGAAAACAAGCACGATATTGTCAGTCTTATACCACAAACAAATAAACCGGTGTTAAAATTGTAAAATATTCAACGGCTTGAGGTCACAGAAGGACAGTGAACAAAGTCAAATGGCTATTGGAATGTTGAACAGGAGGCAAGGCAATACATTGTTAAATGACAATTAGTTGATCATTAGTCGCCTAAAGACTAAGTATTCGCTAACAGGAGACGTCAAAGGTGGGTCGTGTAAAGACAGACTAACAATAACTACATCACAAGAAGAGCGTTAGATTGCAGTGACATCAACACGTAACAGATTCATCTGAAGTCACCAGCTAGCTGTTCATGTCAGAAACGCAAACGGCACTAAGTGTTTGTTATAAAATCGACTGGAATAGACTATTTAACGCTAGAATTTATTGACGCCATGCTGACGTTGGCATACCGTTGACACGTTGATGTCATTGGTAGTGTTGGTTTGCCTCACATAACGATTCGTATGCAATCAAATTACCATCACCATATTGATTAAACAAACACACTAGAATTTTCACTGATTTAACCAATGTTGGTCCTTCTCGGGAGTAGAGGAGATTAGGAACAAAATGCAATCCAAGGTGCATGACCTTGAGCAAATATTGATAAAAAATGGTATGACCGTTGTTTTCAAGCTTCGTAACAGCAAGAGACTAACATGTTCGACTGTAATGACTCCTTAAGGTGGAACCACACTATAAAAAAAGTTCCTAACCCATATACAAGTTTGGTATCATAGTAAACTTTAATTTATTCCCAATTCAATGTCGCGTCTTGTATCTCCGTGCGCGTTCCCGTGACGTTACTATGACGTCGTGAAGTTACCATGGAAAAAGCGTTTTGACGTCGTTCCTTGGGAGGCACAGGAGACAAGAAATAGCACACACAGGGCTTCATAATTACACGACAGGTAATTAGTTGGTATCATTCGACGCATTAGGTAATTGCGAATCTAGTCATGTTAATATATTTACACTTAATTTAATAACGTGCTAACAAAGTGGGAAAAACGTCGTGCCTGGCATTTTGGTGTTTTCAAAAAAATATGACGTTTCGACTAATTGCAAAAATTCTGCCCGTCAAAAAATGTTAAAATTTTATTGTGTTTAATTTTTGCATACATGTAACAACATACCAAAATTTAAAAAAAAATGACCTCGTGAAACTCGATCAATGCGTTTTTGAAGTTCGCTGGTATGTTCTTTAGGAATGACGTCATTATTATATTGCCTACGTTACTAGGAATGATAAGTTAATGCTCGGACAATCAGTGTTGATGAAAAAACTAATTAACAGGAAGAAAAACGGGTAGCAACAAATTGCCACCATCCCTTGGTTCGTATATAGCATATGAACGTGCTGTGACGAAGGGTACACATAATAATGACTTTTTAAATCGTACATGTAACGTGGGCTGGTCCTAGTCGACATCCAAATACTATGACGTTTCGTCATTTTTACATATAAAATGTATCTTCTGAACAAACATATGCATTCTGCCACTTGCCACTGCAAATATTGTTGAACGAGAAACTAAGTTTTTTATCTAATAATATAACTACAAATAAATATTGAATTGTATGCTATTAGGTTTCGTGTTCGAGCCATATCAACGTAGCGCCCGATTGCAGCTATTACGATATTCTGGGGATGATATCGTATGATCTCCATGAGGTTATTGCAGACACGTCGTGCGGAACTAGTAGGGCCTTGCACGACTTCGTAGACGATGAAACCTGGCTGTTATAGCAGGTACTTTCAATATAATCAGAAGCAGGGTATAATGATGATCAAGTACCGCTATATCGGGTATCGCGGTATCGTACCGCGGGAAAATGATACCACGGTAACCGGTAAACCGGTTATACCACAAAACTCTAATCTCGCGGGACTAGCATTTAAAACATTGAATTTCAAACTTGCAGTTAAATTGTCTCGGACTTTTAATCCTATGATAAGTTTTCCGACTAGGACAGTTATTTACGTATAGGCTAACTTTGCAAATGTTGATCATGGTACAGCATTAGTGACGCAATTTATCATTAAAACGTTTTTACTTCTTTACAAACAGGCTTTGCGCTTTTAAATACATACACATAAAGGGTGTAAAGAAAGTTCGTTCCGGTCGGAAAGTATGGCGTATTTTTATTTTTACCAAGCGAAATATTACAAAATTTTCTATGAAGGTATAGTACTAAATTTAGGATATCGAGGGGTTAGAGCCAAATCCTGCTATGTGCTATTTCCTTATGTTTTCAGCAGAGCAGTTTTTAATAACCATTTGTTAAGATGTGGTTATTGTTAAAGTTAAACTATTAAATTAGGTAGACAGTTGAATACTTTAAACCCTAATATGAAATATTTGTGAATATTGTAAGGAATAATGTGATTTAAATGCCAAAATATTTTTGGGTTTTCAAACCCTCACTCAATGATACAATTTGACATTTGCCAGATCCAAATGTAATACGATATATATATGTGGCAAGCAGCTGATGATAAAATAATGGGAAACCTGTCCACACTATACCACGCTTATTTACACTAGACCGGTAGGCAAATCCACTTTCCTCCTGATACCAAAACATTTAAAATGTCAAACCATATTATTGTCATATATATGTATATGGAGTTTACGATAAACGTCCATGTGATGAAAATTTTAGAAACTTTTTATCATATTCAGTGATGAAATCCTCTGGTATCATATAAATTGATGTTTGTGGACTAACAAAAAACATCAAGAAAATATTATATGGTTCATGGTCTGATTAAGCTTAAATGTCAGTGTAAATCAGAATATCATTCAATGCTCAAATTGCTTCCGTAACAGATGTAGCATTTTGGCATATAAAATGTAAAGGAAGTGTGACTTGAAAACATAAAAATTATGCAATTGCGATTGTAAATAAACGTATATAGGATAATGACCAATACGGTTATGTACTATATTTGCAGTTCACCATGGTCACAAGCTACGAAACCTTTAAAATTAATTACGAAAGTCAGTGTTCACTGTGATATCCATCACTGTATTCATATACAATTAGAATTACATGCCGTAATTTATAGTTTTTAATGAATTTACAAATGTCATGTCGTAATTAATACAGTTTTTCATAAATTTATAAATTCATTAAAAACTTTAATATTTACGGCTTGTAAATTAAAGTTTAAAATCTGTTGGTATGTTTGAATTACAAGCAGGTATGAACATTTAAAATATTAACTGGGTAATAAAATACAGAATATGTTTAAAATGAAAATATGTTTTAGGATTGACACAGCAACTTAGATATGTACTACAGAAATTGAAAACTTCAATATCTTTGAAATGTATGATTTATCTTTTTTGCTTTCGACAGACAGTTGTAGTGCTGTTTTATCTCTGCCTAATTGGCAAATGACCTCAAGGAGAAGAGATAGGTTGATGCTTGCGTGATACAAGGAATTCAGACGGGATGTCCTAGTCCAGTCATTCTGACTAGACTTCCTGTGTCCAGACAGAGATTCAAACCTTGAAATTCCAGATAAGTAGTTGAGCGAGCTAAGCACTCGACCACCGTTCCACTATGATATATAATATATATCACTTGCAACAACTGGACCACGTGTCATTCCATGTGGTATTTTTTATTGAGATAATACATAAAGCTATAACAATATTTTGCATATACAGTAGTGTTGGAAGATATTGTCATAAGAGATGTATATTTTCCTGATACACATATTTGTCTAAGAGTATAAATGAATCAACTTCCAGTTATCGCAATAAGTCATACACGTTGAATTGTATAGTCTACCAATGAATCATACAGTGACGGGAAATCACAAGTGCTTTTACTCACAATAAGGCACATACTTTGATAGTATAATATCCGAATAAGTCATACAGTGATTAGGTTTGAACGCTGTGATTGTGGTCATTTCTGTTCTACCTTAGAAAAGTTAATTAATAACGCTTGACCACTACTTGAAGCCAAGTTAATGCATACTAGCACCTTCCGTAAGTTTGCTTACGTAGTGGCTAAACAGTATTTTAACTGAATGTCTTAATACAAATTCAAGTGTTTAAAAGTTTTTTTTCTGTTTTTCATGTATTACAATTTTTACTTTATACACCTTTATAATCAAACATTACACAGCTATGTTAATATCCATCTCGACGAATGAAAATCATTAATTGATTCGTAATAAATAGTTTATTCGTTTAAATAATACATGCACCGTTCCAAAAAATAATTCATATTAGCTGTTACAAAATTAACAAATTCAAGCACATACACGTTTACTAAGTAAGTTATACTTACTGTTATAATTAAGAATTAGCTAGTTTTATGTTCTTTATTTAAGATTATTAGAAGAGCTTCTCATTTACAAAAAGATTAAATAAATGAAAGCAATTTAATGTGTTTCTAAACGCACAACATTTAAATTCATAAGGAATACTAGTAGTCAAAATAATTTTCGCCAAAACTACATTTTTCTCTCTGTATAAGGTATTCCTGTTTCAATCACACATAGCTAAATGTATACAATCCATTTTAGTCACACTTTGACATCTTATTCGGGTGAAGCTGCTATTATTATACAGCAATATAAACAACAACTGTGGTTTGACATTTAACTTACAGCGATGAAATTGTATGTACTACAGACCAGCACCCGGTGCCTTGTTGTTGACTTATATAAATTGACAAATCAAGGCTGATGTCATTTAACCAAAATGTCATTGTTTTATATGGAACAGTTGAGCGGGACAAATATTATATTAAGACACACAAATGTTATTGGTAGAGATTGATATACAGATTTGATTCATTCTAACAGATGTTAATGTTACAAACTGTACATCTACGAAAATATTAAGAGGCCATTGATTTAAAACTGGTTTTGCCTCCAGTCAGTCCTGTAGATACACGATAGCTCAAAATGACTATTATCAATATTTAATTAATTAAGTTCGATATTTTGAAATAATTTTGAGAATAAATAACAATGGTGATACGGAACTCATTTAACAAAAAAAGTCAATTTGGCCAAGTTTATCAGATAGAAGGTTTTGGCTGTAACCCCTCGATATGTTGATTATTTTTGCTTGAATTCCATTTGGATGGACACCGTTGCCATGGATTTATAGAACGCGGAAGTAAGCGTACGTTAACGTTACGTCGACGTCCATTTTAAAGATGAGTCGACAAACAGAAATAACTGCAAAAATGAAACATAGCCAGATTTAGGCATTTTAGACATTCATATTGTTAAACAATACGTTATGCTTAAAATTATTGACGGCTAAAGTACTGGTACTCTTACAATTGGAGCACAACTACGTATTTGAAAGAACATGGTATCAATTTCGTCGAACGTGACGTGACGTAAACGTTAAGCGAAAATTGAGAGTAGGGTAAAGAAAATGACCGACTGTGTAATTCTTCTCTATCTTTTACAAAGCGATGGCGCCGTATATTATATGTTCGAATCTCACTCTAGGTTCATAATGTTTATTTTACAGTTGTACTATTTGTGCCGTGAGGCGGTAATAAAAGTCACCCTGTTCATATTATAGTTGCTCCGAAATAGCGTGAAAAAAAACAATGAGTCAAAATACTCAAGTGCAATAACTTAAAGAAAATAGATAAAACCGGAACATATAATAGAATGTGCAAAAATTTAATGTTAGGTAGTTACGAATACAGTGTCGTTGAAACTCATCCACTAGTTACTTACAGAGAACTAGCATGGTCAGGCAGTCGGATGGACGAAACGGCGACTCTATTACCGTATAGCGGGTTATTTCTGCGGGTAGAAAATTTTGCGATTTAGGCCTAAAATGGGTAGGTTTTATTTCTGCGGTTTTTATTTCTGCGACCTACCAGAAAATCGGGAATTAATACAATTATACACAAACTACAGTGTTGCAAATTGAACCAGTTGTCAAACTTACATCAACGTGTATTGAGGGTCAATACTGATATAACACATACCATTCATTAATTGTTAAACAAACAAGCAAACAAAGACAGTCGATCACAATACGTGTGAAAAATACGACAGTAACAAAACACTAGAAAGATATAGATTAAATGTATATTACCAGTATATTGAAGCAAAATATGGAAGTTAAATTTTGCGAACAAAATTTTTACGGATGTTTAATTTTGCGGAATTTAATTTTACGGGACAGCCTCAAACCGCAAAAAACGCAGAAATAAAAACCGCAGAAATTACCCGCTATACGGTATTCATATTATGTAACTACTTAAAAGTGTATGTTTCCATTAAATTGGGACGTTCTATATTTAGCGGTCATTGAACTTGCACATCTTGTCCTGTTTCAGAGTTTAGTTTGCATTGCATACATACAAATCCGTGCATACTGATGGTCAGAGCTGCAGATATATACACCGGGGAGTTGTATTGGAATCATAGCATACGTCTATCTCCTTTTCAAAAAGACAGCGATTACCGTTCGAACTCATAGTTCAAATGTATATACCGTCCCTAATGCGGGTGCCCCTTGGCAATGTCTCTATTTAAACCATGTACAAAAGAATGTTATTTATCAAAGATTTACGAATATCGTCAGAAAGAATGGCGAAAAAACATTTGATATTTATATTGAGTAACACGCGCGATACAATGGGTTCCTTTTTTGGATCATACTTTAGGGTATTTATTTAGGTTTTTATTCACTATATATTTTTTCGATAGCCTTGACTAATTTCTCTTTTATATTGCCCTCAGTGGACGGCAGCACAGAAAAATAATTGACGCTATGTGACGTTGTCAAAGTGAAAAATTACGTAATTTCTGTTCACACTATACATTCAACTTTAAAACTATATTGATCGAGTTTCGCGAGGTCAATTTTTCTATGAATTTGATATTTTGTTACAGGTATGCAACATATTAACATAACAAAATTTAGACATTTTTTGACGGGTGGAATTTTTGCAATTTGTCGAAACGTCATAATTTTTTAAAATCTCAAAAATGCCAGACTCGACGTTTTATTCGCTTTGTTAGCACGCTATTGGATTACTTATATATATTGTTACCTGGCTTGATTCGAAATTACATAATGCGTCGAACGGTACCAACTACTTACCTGACGTGTAATAATGAAGCCCTGCATGGGCTATTTCTTGACTCCATTGCATTCCGCGGAACGACGTCAAAACGCGTTTTCCATGGTAACTACATGACGTCATAGTAACGTCATGGTATCGCGCACGGAGATATAAGACGCGACATTGAATTGGAAATTAATCAAAGTTTACTATGATACCAAATTTGTATATGGGTTAGGAACTTTTTTTATAGTGTGGTTCCACCTTAAGGAGGGCATAATCGACATAACATTTCATGTGATTTTTCTTATTTTCCCCTATCTCCTTACAAGTGACGAATTTCCGTCAGGATGAAAATTTCCTTCACTTAAATGGTTGAATTGCAAAGGGAATGAAATGATCTTAAGGTTGAAAAACTTTCCTTCTGTTAAATATCATGCAACTTCACGAAAACAAATAAAAAAGTCCAACTTGCTAAACTTTTTTTATGAGTATATATATATATATAGTGTGTACACCATTTTCATACAGGTAATTGGGAAAATGTTAGTTCCTGTTTCCCAATTTGTATGGACATAAAGTATTAAATGGGATGTATTGGGAATCAAGTAAAAACAACAAATCCATCATTCTCCATATTGGTAAGCCATTTGCCGCTTTCTATATAGTGGCTAGACTTTTGTGAACGGCACACCGAAGTAGCTTAAAAGCCAAACCTAAGAAGCGGTAAACCGTTTCCCATGTTCTAACCCACATAGACTAGTGAGGCCACCCTATGAAGTAAGTCTTTTAGCTATGACATGTTCCGGGTTTCACCAGTGTTCAGGCCTTTAAATGATTTGGTGGTTATTAACCAGTACCTAGGCCTATGAATGATTCCTGTTATCAACCTGTACCTAGACCTAAATACTGATTATTCATATGACAGGTTCCTGGGTTATGATAGAGCCCATGTTATTGACCAGTATCCAGGCCTATGACGTGTTCCCAGGTTATCAACCAGTATCCAGGTTTATGACTGGTTCCAAGGTTATTCACCAGTTTCCAGGTTTATGACTGGTTCCGAGGTTATTGACCCAGGTTATTTACCAGTATCCAGGTTTATGACAGGTTCCCAGGTTATAGACCAGTATCCAGGCTTATGACTGGTTCCCAGGTTATTGACCAGTTTCCTTGCTTATGACTGGTTTCCAGGTTATTAACCAGTATGCAGGTTTATGACTGGTTCCCAGGTTATTGACCAGTATCCAGGTTTATGACTGGTTCCCGGGTTATTGACCAGTTTCCTTGCTTATGACTGGTTTCCAGGTTATTGACCAGTATGCAGGTTTATGACTGGTTCCCAGGTTATTGACCAGTATCCAGGTTTATGACTGGTTCCCAGGTTATTGACCAGTTTCCTTGCTTATGAATGGGTACCAGGTTAATAACCAGTATCCATGTTTATGATTGGTTCCCAGGTTATTGACCAGTATCCAGGTTTATGACTGGTTCCCAGGTTATTGACCAGTTTCCTTGCTTATGACTGGTTCCCAGGTTATTGACCAGTATCCAGGTTTATGACTGGTTCCCAGGTGATTGACCAGTATCCAGGTTTATGACTGGTTCCCAGGTTATTAACCAGTATCCAGGTTTATGACTGGTTCCGAGGTTATTGACCAGTATCCAGGTTTATGACTGGTTCCCAGGTTATTGACCAGTATCCAGGCTTATGACTGGTTCCCAGGTTATTGATCAGTTTCCTTGCTTATGACTGGTTTCCAGGTTATTGACCAGTATCCAGGTTTATGACTGGTTCCCCGGTTATTGACCAGTATCCAGGTTTATGACTGGTTCCCAGGTTATTAACCAGTATCCAGGTTTATGACTGGTTCCCAGGTTATTGACCAGTATCCAGGCTTATGACTGGTTCCCAGGTTATTGACCAGTATCCAGGTTTATAACTGATTAATGTATCATTATAATGAGATGCCTTTTACTTTAACTGAGATTTTATACAGAAAAATTGATATACATGTATACAATTTAATGGGGCCAATCAGATCTATACCATATGAAGTTAATGATATGCTCTTAACTTCAATGACATGTTACATGTGTTATATTTTACTTCAGAAATGATTATGTTTATTAATATATTAACATATAATTTACATATATTTGGTAAAAGCATCCATATGGAAATATACGGTAGCGTTTGGTTGCTTAAGATTTAATAACCTATTAAAAGTATACACTATCCAAGTTGAAGTACTTGGCACCTACATGTACACCTACTCTTTTTAAAGCAAGATATCAAAGGGATTTTGACGTCTGGTAAAAAAGTAATTTAACAAGAGTGATACAGTATATGTCAGTTTAGTAGTGTTCATGAAAAGAAGAACATGCATATTCTTTATTTCACACAAATATTCCTTTTCAAGTACGGTTATTCATGGGTTTTATCCTCAAACAAAATTATATCGTTGAGATGCTCCCCATACTTTCTAGTCCAAGGGAAGTAACTCGACTATTGCAAGTACAAATATTATCCCAATGTCGTACCATTTTGGGGCAATGCATGTATTCACTCGAATGACAGTTTAGTTTTTTGACAGAATAAATATTAAAATAGACGACTGCAAAACATTAATAAAATATCTTTAAAATTTAAAGCGAAACTTACCGGTAATCAGTGCAACTTTCCCAGTCAGATTTCCTATGGAGGCAGCCATTTTGTTAATGTCAGTGGGGGAGATCTCAACGTTCATTTTTGACAAATACAGGCTGAAACAAATGTATGCACCGTAGGGTCAAATTCCGTTCGTGATGTTCAAGTAAATAAATTAATTAAAGTTAGCCGTGACTGGTTGCTTATAATTACACAAATCGGCATGTTGGACCTGTCTGTACGTAGAGTACGATTACAAAGAAGTTTGTTGTCTAAGTAAATAGTTTTTCTTGCGCTAAAATCACTCTATGCCATATACCTTTAACAAACAAAATCGACATTACTCAAAGTCGTTTAATATAATAATGACAGCTGAAGTAAAATGAAAGCTTATGATATATGTTCTTTAATTACGCAGTGACTTTATTGGTATCAATTAATTAACTTACTGAAAATCCCCCTGTTATCCAAATTAGATTCTATGTCACGGTCAATTTTACTTTGAAATAGAAAGACTCGTGTTTATCTTCTCTAACCTAGTTTTTGAGGTTTGAATAAAGATACAAACATGAGTGGATAATACGAAGTTTAGATAAGATCGAGTTTGCACCTTTAAATAGAACGGACTGACCTCATGGGATGTTTATATATGACATGCCACTAAATGTTTAAAATGGAGTTCATTTTTTCATGGAATTATATCTCACACACTGTGATTTAATTCCGTGTTTTTATCTACTTTAGTAGTACAATAATGAATATTGCAATTGTTTATGATAGTTTCATATATATTTGTTATATTAATATTTTATTAATGTCTTATTGTGTTAATATGTCATTATTAAAGAGGTTCGTGTTACCTACATGTAGTAGACGAACGCATGTGTTGAAGTTCAAAATTCAATTTGACATTGATAAATAAGAAGACTCCCGTTTAAATTTATTTCTAATAATAGCATATTGATGTAAATGAATGGCCTGAATATTTGTGCACATACAAATGTCATATTTTTCAATATTTTATCTGGATGGGACACGGTACGCATTTTAAGCATACCTGTATATATATTAATATGTGATGCAGTTCTAAACGACAAAGCTCGACTTGGACTGTAGATGGTACAATGTACACGAACTGTTGTGAATTTACCATATACTGCAAAAAGTGGAAATATGGACAGGATCGACACCACCAATAAATTGTCCAATGATTCGAAGTCACATCGGGTTTTTGAGCGATTTTGGCGTATTTCTGGACAATGTATGACAAAGATGTTTTTCGTCATTGAATTGTGTAAACACATGTGAAGCAGTGGTTGGTTGTACGTATGATTGACAAGCGCTCTACTTCTTTCACTAAACTTTCGCAGTCTGCTTCTAAGGGGGAATACATTGTGCGCCATGCATACGAAATTGCCTTTAAATTACTCCAAAAGTCGTGTTCACTTTATACATGTGATGATCCAAAATTAAAAAAAGAAAATTAAGTCAGACAGGGAAGGCAGCACTCGACTTAACCAGCCGAGCACATAAAACATTAAAAACACAAAAAGCACATTGCCCAACTGAACCATACCGATCACTGGAAACATAAAACACATACGAGGCACAATGCTCAACTAAACAAGCAAAGGTCCGTCCAACTAAACAAGCTGTCGAAAAGTATAATGAATTATTAGTTTCAACTAGTAACCAAACCCGGACTAGCTTTATAAGGTTGTTTCATGGGACATGTAATATATCATCTTAAACCGCTTGATAATTCCTATTATCTTATAAACGCAATTCTTATTTCATTACGTTACCATGGCGTGTTAACACACCGTGGTTACGTGTATATAAATGTACATATATTTTGTTTTTCTTGTATGACAGATTTAAAAGTTATACCGTAGGTAGCGGAAATAATGCGTTTTTGTTGATGTAGTTTTAAAAAATATATCACCCAATCATACTAATTCTATAACACCAGTCCTGTTTCTTTTCTGGATGACCCCGTATACTATATAGGGATTGTCCCAAGCGTTGGATCGTTACGCGTAATCTTTCTTAAGCGAAGGGAGATAACTATTTTTGCAAGCTCGTGAATTATATTCTTGTGACCTCCCCTGATTATAAAAACATTATGGTACGCCCGTTTAATATACTTATAAAAAAAGTTTAGCAAGTTCGACTATTTTATTTGTTTTCTTGAAGTTGCATGATATTTAACAGAAGGAAAGTTTTTCAATCTTAAGATAATTTCATTCCATTTAAAATTCAACAATTTGACGTCGTTCACTGTCATTCTTGGACCTCGAACCGTTGAATATTTTATAATTTTAACACCGGTTTATTTAGTTATGACATAAGAGTGACAATATCGCGCTTGTTTTCATCCTTTACACTGGTCAGATTTTCTCCTGCACGTGTTACACGTGTTATCTTTATAAATGACGGCATGGCTTCTCAAAACCACGAAAACACAAATTGACCACTGAAATTTTGATAATTAGGTCAAGGCCGACATGTTAATTACATCAAGTATGCATACATTGCCATATAAGTAAAAATAGTAGTACCCTGTAATACTTGCTAAACTTTATTTTATTAGTATATATTCAATTATGTAAAACTTGTTTCAGAATTGACCGAGCTATAATTATTAATATTGTATACCTATTATGTAACAAGGATTCTGATTGGCATAGACGGCCTGCACGAGAGGTGTATATTTTTTAATATACACCTCCCGAAACCGAGGCTGGGGTGGATATAACTTTTTTATGACGTGACGTCATTTCCTGCGACATAACGTTCCAAACATCGTAACCTTATTTCCCGTATTATTTGGCTTACAGCTGCTCATACATATTTATATGCTCTAACCTAGCCGTTAATAAATACGTTGACTATTCTCTCATACATATATAGTCCAGTCAGGATAAAAATCCAGTGACGCAGCGGTCGAGTCCACTATTACGATGTTAAACCAATTATAAAGGCTTATACTGTACAAACAACTATAATTTCAATGCTAAACTAACATACTAAACTTAGCTCTACCTGTTTAGACAATGGTTGTGATTTTTTGCGTACACATAAACTGCAACGTCACTGTCACAATATCCTAACTGGACTATACATAAGAAGAGCATTGTTAGTTAGAACATGTGTCGTATTTTGTTTCTATTACATACACTTTCCTAAAGAGAGACTGCAGTTGTTATAATTTAAAAAGAGTCACTAATTTTTATTTCCTTCACTTATGTCATGGTATATAATATAACAGTTGTCGACTTATGTTTCGATGAATATGATGTTTAGTTGACCTTCAAAAAGTGATATTGACCTCTGACTTCGTCATCGGTCAATATCACTTTTTTCAGGCCAACAAAACATCATATTCACCTCAACATAAGTCAATAACAGTATAATATAAACTGAAAGTATTTATACGAATCAAGTAAGTGTTTCTACTTAGGTACCATCCTATGAGTGTTGATCAATATATAACAAGGACATTCTTTGCTATTAATTTTGTTTACATAATTTATGTTATTTTCTTAAAATGTTATTTCTGGTTGTTAATATAAATTTTGGAACTTTTTTAACGTCTGAAAAGGTTTTCAAATATTTTGAACAATGCATCTGTTCGAAACTTGTCGCGAAGGCAACGCCATTTGTGCATTTCTTAATATAATTTATCTGTATTTATATAATGAAAATCAATTTGATGAACATGCTTAATAGGTCGTATTGTTTTTAAGAAATGAAAATCTGTTGTTGTATTTTGTCGGTGAATAAAACACAAGCAGGAGTTCGGATGCGGAAAAATTAAATCACGAGTGCGTAGCGGGGCTTATGTGACATACGTTGGGACTATAAAACTAGATTTTAACCATTCCTACCACGTGTAACTAGGGCGGCATCCAGAGAATCTAGGTTAATTATGAGTAATATATAATGTACATGTTGTTTAATTATATACCTGTTAGAGCGGCATCCACAGAGTGTAGGTACATTCTATGTTGTATAATTAGAGGTTAATACAAGACACAGTCGGACAGGAAGGCGATAATCCGACCGGAAAATGAATAATGACCTCCAGGGCTTATTCATTCCGGGCGGATTATCAACTTCCGGCCAGGCTCTGAAGTGTTTTAAAGGGCTGTTTTATGCATCTAAGGCCGGCATCTACAGAATGTAGGTTTATTCTATGTTGCATATTGTAGACTTGTAAGGGTGACATCCGTATAATTTATATGTTGTATATAATGTTGTTTTAGGCATTCATAGAATACATGTTTGTTCTATGTTGTATATAGTGTTGTTTTAGGTATCTAAGACCGGCATGGTTTGTTCTATGTTGTATACTGTTTTATTATAGACATGTTAGGGTGTCATCCATAGAATGTAGATTTATTCTATGTTGTATACTGTGTTATTATATACATGTAGGGTGGCATCCATAGAATAAAGGTTTAATTTATGCTGTATATTTGTTAATTATAGACATGTTGTTATAAGCATGTTAGGGTGGCATCCATATAATTTAGGTTTATTCTATGTTGTATATAGTGTTGTTTTAAGCAACTAAGGCCGGCATTCATATAATGTAGGTTTATTCTATGTTGTATATCGTGTTATTATGGATATTTGGCATCCATAGAATGTAGGTTTATTAGCTGTTGTAAACTGTGTTTTCGAAGACGTTATAGTGTGGCATCTATAGAATGTAGGTTTATTCGATATTGTTTATAAAATTATTATAGGCATCTAAGGTCGGCATCCATAGATGTAGGTTTATTCTATGTTCTATATACTGTTGTTATAGGCATGTTAGGGCCGCATACATTGTATGTAGGTTTATTCTATGTTGTATATAGTAATGTAGTGTTGTTATAGGCATATTAGGGCCGCATACATTGCATGTAGGTTTATGCTATGTTGTATATACTGTTGTGATAGGCATGTTAGGGCCGCATACATTGTATGTAGGTTTATTCTATGTTGTATATAGTAATGTAGTGTTGTTATAGGCATATTAGGGCCGCATACATTGCATGTAGGTTTATGCTATGTTGTATATACTGTTGTGATAGGCATATTAGGGCCGCATACACTGCATGTAGGTTTATTCTAAGTTGTATATAGTAATGTAGTGTTGTTATAGGCATGTTAAGGCGGCATCCATATAAGACAGGGTTAATACAAGTTATATATACAATATGTAGTGATTTACTAGAAATGTGAGTGCGGCATCGATTGATTGTAGGTTCATTCTATAGTGAATATTGTGTTGTTATAGCCATTTTAGGATGGGAACCGTAGAATGTAATTCTATTAGCATGTTTTAAAAGCTGAAGTTTTGTCTATATTATAACCCTGGTTGTATTCTATTGTTATATGTTTTATAAGCGAGGAGTATCACGAAGACGCTCGAGGCGTTATACCAACACAAGTCTAAACTATATATGCGATCTGCAGTGAGATTTCCAATCTGTGGTCAACATTTCTCATCTTCACATTGTGATAGAATTGTGTAGTTTAATGTTTAAGATTTCCAAAAGGCTGTACCTTTTCAAAATGGTTCAACTTAGTGACATGCTATGACATGATGAAAAATATGCATAACGATTGAAACGCTGTTATTGACGTATCGTAATCAAAGTACTGAAGTACTTTTACTGGGGGAAAACCGCAATTCTGTGTATTATACGGTTTCACATTTAATGGTACTGAATTTCAAAACAAATGTTAATATTGTGACAAGGTTTCTGAGACGCGATAGCAGCTGAATCATTCAAATCACACCTCAACGGACCCATCACAATACTAGAACTCATGAAGGCAATACACCTGCTGTAGTTCTAAGTAATATGTCACAATGTGTGTTCGATTCCAACGGGTCTCACTGACATAGCTTCATAAGATGCTCGTTAAATGAATTATCAAACATCGTATGTGCATGCGAACATCAAGACGTACCAGTCCTGATATATATTTTTGCAGGTCAGACTCGCGTAATAAATAGAATAAAAAACATTTGATTAAACGTTTCCGTGCAAATTATTTTGATGGTAGTAAACCAAAAGAATGCAAGAAATGGTATAGGGCATCAATGGGCGCAAGAAAATATAAGCTAGCGTCTAAAAACTACACAAAGTCATAATTCCACAACTCTTCAGCTGCATAATTACATTGTAAGTAAATTATAAACCACCCGGATAGGATACGGTTCGCGAGAACGAATAAGATAGGGGTCGAAACACAAAAGACGATATGTTCTGGGTTTTCGACGGGAAATGGTATACCCAGCAGCGCACAGACAAGGGTTGGCCTAACGACAGACGCAAACGATTCAAGTTAGCTGATGATCTATGGCAATTCAATGGACCAAACGTCGATCAATACTATTAACTCGGGCGCAAGTAAATAGAAAAAAACTAGAAACTAAAAACTTATTCCATAATTATACCTGGGTACGAATTGGATATGGTACGAATAGCGCGAACGAATAAGATGGGGACGAAACATAAATAACTCATATATATGGTCTCGACTTTCGGTGGGAAACGTTATGTAACAGCGCTGGGAAAAGGGTTGTTCTAACGGTAGATCCAAACTATTTAGCTGAAGATCTTTGGTAAGTTAAAGGACGAAACGTGGATTAATACTATCAACAAATGCAAAATATTGTAAATAGTAAAGAACAATCACACGTTAGATTAGGAGTGTCAAGCTAATGTTAAAACCACGAATTGTGAAAAGTTCGTCTGCTCAACGGGTTATACTTTTAACAGTGACATTTTCATCGCCCTCAAAAATCATTAGTCTCTTTACAGCGCGTAGGAATTTATTCGCACAAATACATTTTCTCATCCAAATAAGCTTTCAAAAAGTTAATACGAACAAATAAAAAATTATTAAATTGTTGAAAACAAATGTTCTCATAAATTACATCGTTAAAATCGTAGTGATTTCAGGATTGTATGTAATACAAATACTGGGGTTTCCCAAGTAAAAGACAATCATTATGGTGACGTCATATCATTAGCACAGGTTACCTTGTAAGCGCCAAATTTACAAAAAGCGTTTTTTTAATTTTTTTTTGTGATAAACATTCCAAAATAATCAACCACTTTCCATAATTCACAATTTTACCCTAAAAATACTCTCATTTAGCGCAATATTATGCCACTTTATTTTTATGCCTTAAACTGCAAGGCAATAGGTAACTATTACAGAGATTAAATATCAAAAACAATTATTAATAACTTTGACGTCAACCGATTCTTAAAATTCACGGTTTTGTTTATATTTTGCACCATAGCCTGGAAAACGATTTTTGATATCTTAAACTACAAGTTATAACATACCTTTCACAATATTTTGATCAAATAAACCCATTAATGACGATGTGGTCTATGGAAAACTCATGCTTTGCTTTTATATTTTGTAAGGTTTTAGCCAACGAATGTTGTCACTCACTAGCAAGTATGATCCTAGATTTTGATTATGTTACAAGACACACATAATGAGACATTATCACACAAAAATATCCTTTGTATTTTTCACCAAAAACATTCTGCTCTGTACTTAATATGGTTGTCCCAAAAAACGAACACTTTTTTAAATAGTCGACAACCGGACAGCAAAGCTCATATATTGCGCGATTGGCCTACGGAAATTTATATATTAAACACAAGAACCTTGTTGTATTTACATGCATAAAGGTCAGACTCAAGTCAAATTGTTCATGATATACTACTCCCTGTTGACGATAGCTGGGTAGTGGACTGATAAACACGCTAGACTAGTGGCCAAACCTCAACAAGGGGCTTAAAAATGGGTGCAACCCCTCCCCATGGTAAAACATTTCACAACCTATTTTTTAATAACAAATAAACTTTATTGCAAATCGGCAAACACATTTGCCTTTGGCAACGAAAAGCATAGACATATATACACACAAAATATACATACTAACATATATACATGGAACATTATATACACAAAAAGATGAGTACATGTAAAATAAAGCACTTTATGTTTAAATAAATGTAGATTGATAGTAGTCCAAAATAGGTTAGTACTTAGAATATTAGATTGTTCTTATGTCAAAGGAATGTTTCAAGAAGTAGCAAATGTTATATAGAGATTTCTTATTTCAGTATTCATTAGATTGTTAAACATTGATAGGGAGGGCCATCTGATAAATTGGCATGTATTTTTGTCTTAGATTATAATATATATCGCATGTCATTAGGAAATGGTATTCTGTTTCTACGAAATTTTTATTGCAGTTTTGACATATTCGGTTAGCTCTGTCTGTGTTATTGTATCGCCCTGTTTCAATGGCTAGACAGTGAGCGGATACCTTAAATCTTGTAAAATGTTTTCTGAGAAAGCCGTTACAGATTAAGTCGAGATATTTCTCAAAAGTGAATGTTGTTTTAAAACTCAAGTATTGTGGCATTTTTGATATTTGGCCTAGCTTATTTCTCCATTCCTGTTGAAACTGGTCTCTTGTTCTGGTTTAAACATAGTCTGATAGTTGTAATTCATTGTGAAATTTTGTTTGATATAGGAGAATCCAATTGTATCAATGTATGCATTTATTTTATAACACCACGAGTTTTTTGACAAATTTACATCATTTTGTTGATTAAGCCATATGTGTAACCGGTATAGTGGTAAGTATCCCCGCCTGTCACGCGGGAGACCGGGGTTCAATTCCCCGTCGGGGAGCCATTTGTAACCGGGTGTGGGTTGAAGAAAAGATTAGTAGCGGGAGGAATTTCATGCATGGGGACTTTCGTGATCACTTACTCACCAAACATACCAGTTCTACAACATTCACTCAGATTAACTCACTCAGGCCGGACAATACACATTCCAATCATTCTCTCACAGACGACTTACACACAGTTAGGCAATACATACAATATAACAAAAACATGTATACACACAGGGACAAGACAACACAGTGACACACAAAATGACCAGGGTTACACATGTTATGTAATAAGGTTCCAGGATTGTTTCGTATTTTGCACCAAAGATTTAGACTACAATGTCATTTATTATTATATTTTATAATAATTCACACTTATATGTAATTATTAAGTTGAAGTTTAAGTTTGCAAAATTTAAGTGACGTGCATTTATGCAAAATGAGGTATTTATGGGGTAAAAAATTAAAAAGTACATGGAAAAGTGCGAATTTTCGGAATCGGTGGAATTTAACATCATTGGCCATTACATTTGGTAAATAATCGCTGTGATAGTTGTATACAATACAATACAATACAATACAATACAATACAATACAATACAATACAATACAATACAATACAATACAATAGTTTATTCATGTTTAAGGCCACCGGCCCATAACACAATAAGGAGCAAATTACAAACAATACAGTGCATAGATGTGAATGTATACAGAGACAACAAGGTCAGTACATATAAATTTCAAACGATGGATTGCATAAGATATATACTACATAGAAAGGATCTCCTTTCTCAGGTGAAAAGCATAGTAAATAAAAGAGGCTAATGATTTTATAACTTCCTCATTTTTACATGCTAATAACATAATAACTTATAAATAAAATAGCAATGAAACCTAAAGCAAAACAGTTACTGTCGTGTGAAGCAATTAAGTTTACAATAATTATTTTGAGGATAAACAATTTCAAAACATACGGTGGATGAACACAAAATCTCAGTAGGAACACTTTGTTCCCTGCCGCATAAATGCACCATAAAAGTTCAATTTCAAGTATCCCTGGTCATAGAAATGACTACTACATGTTTGACATTTGATTCGAATTAAATCAAGTGATTGAAAATGCATTCGGTAGGTCAACTTGTTTTACATTGAAATTATCAAGACCTGAGATTTATTTCGGATGATTGCACCTAATGAAAAGTGGAGGCATGTAATAAATTGAATGTATACGCATATATAAAGAGGTTTCTATACAAACTACATGTATGTGCATTTTCTATACAAACTACATGTATGTGCATTAATATTCTATGCTTTATAGAAATACGCAACCTTTTGAGAAGATATTATATTTCATCTAAATGCATCAGCGAAATTAAATTGCATTAGGTATACAGATATATTAGAGAACTTGTGAATTTTCACCATTCGTAAAATAGATACATGAATTTGATTGATAGGTATTTAAACCTCAACAAGAGCATGTTATGTGATACATATAATCAGTGGCTTCAGTATGTTGAATGTACCTAAAAGTATTCATTAATGCTGTGTACGTTACACCGTGGAACTATTACTAGCAAAGCCCACAGAACTAGTAGATGTTTTTTAATATAGACTAGGAAATGATGTTGTGCAAGGCAGAGCTAGATTTTAATAGAGCCACGACTGACTTTTCCCTAGTGTTGAGTACCAGAAACAGTTATCAAATCAAAAGCAGCACCAGGCGCAGTAGTTGGTATCCTATCCCGCTAGGAATGACTACTGGTATATCAGACAGTGCTTTGCCATCCTCATAGAACCGGGAATACCTGTCCACAGCAGTGTTAGGTACCATATAGAGCATAGTATGGCTGTTCTTTGCAGTGTTCAATGCCATTGCAAGTCTGGAATGACAGTTCCAGACATCATAAATCAAGGGGACACTGTGCAAGGTACAGTCAGAACATCTCCATAGATCAAGGAATACTAGTAGGTGTTCACAGCAGTACAACTAACCCATACGGTCATACCGCTGACACTCAACCATACAAACAACTCTATATATGGTCATGGCTTATAATCATTACGTTTCTAGTCAGTAAGTCATACATAGCAATGACAACCAGTGTTTGGTAGTCTGTATAGTTAGAAAAAGGTGTGTTATATACTTAGTACCCCGCAGAGAGCAACAAAGAGCAGTTGCATACAGTGTTGGGTATCAATTGAAGCATGACTGTTTCAGGTCATATAATATTATGTAACCTATTGAGCAAGTAGGGCGCACGCTTTGGGATCGAGAGGTCCCAGGTTCGACCCAACTCTACGTCATTGCTTAATTTCTAAGAGCAAATTTAACCAACAATGCTCCATTCGACCAAGGTGTGAATTGGTACCTGTGGTAAAGTGTCTGTACTTATTCCTGGGCGCCGTATCTCGATGTTAATTGCACACATATCAGGGGAAAACTAGTCTCCTCAAGGAGGCTCGAACGCAGGTATCCTTAGGTAGCCAAATCAACATGGTAAGTTAATTGTCAAAGGGTGACTCAACGACTTAATTTCTGAAAGTGGCCCGAAAACTCGGTAACGTTTTAACTTAACGCCAAATGTATTGTTTGATACCCTATAGATTTACGGATGGCTGCGTCTAGTAGTATTATGTATTAAATAACCAGGAATGACTCTGTCAGGCAATATTTAACCAGGGATGGCTTGACAGGTAATTTAGAATCCCTGTAGATTCAGGAATAATCGTTGCCACGATTCCTACAGTATTAGGTAACCCTTTTAGGTCATAAATTGCTATGCTAACCTTTGGAGCTGGGAAAGGATGTGTTACATACCCCGTAGAGCAATAAATGGCAGTCCCAAGCAGTGTTGTGTAGCATATGAATGACTGTGCCTGGAAGTGTTTGCTATCTAAAAGAGCAGTGTTAGGTACCACATAATGCATGTGACAGAAAGTGTCAGGTGACTCATGGGGTCCTGGAATAGACATTATATTATAATAGGAATACCCTACTGTGCCTAGCAAGCTTGTACTCAGTGGTAGTGGGTACTCTATAAGGCTTGCCTTGTGATGCATGTATTGGGTTCTGATGAGTACCTCGTATGATCAATAATGGTGGACTTGGTGTTGATGAGTAATACAAAATAGTTATAAAGCCGGAAATGGGGTTATGTAGTGAAATCTGACTTGTCTGTAAATTCAAAATGTTCATATACATTTGGATGTTTTACCCCAATACATCGTATTCAGCTCAAAGCATGGCATTAGATGATAGATAACTTGAACTGCATAATGATATGTACCTCACAGTGATTTACTATCAAGTTAAATTAATTATACCAGCGTAGTAAACCTATTACCAAAATTCATACTTTTCGTTTCAATTTTGTATGTTCTATCCTTAAAAGTATATAATTTGCACCATAACATGATTTAAGATGATTGGTATCATTAATAACACATTACTATAGATTATATCATAGTAATTACAAACGTAATTATCAAAAAAAAGATCCATGACAGTGTAGTCCATCAGTTCCGAAAATTCGCCCTTTCCGTTATATTTTTATTGTTTTTCTACAACAATACCACATTCTGTACCATAGCCTAGCTTAAGGTGTGTATAATCTTCATCGCAAGTAACTATAAAACTATTACAGCGATTATTACCGCCCACCGTTATAGTCCACCGAATCCGAAAATTCGCATTTTTCCATGCACTTTTTAACATTTTACCCCAAAAATACCCCCTTTGCATAATTGCACGGTACTAAAATTTTGAAGTCTTCAACAGCACCTTAATACCTACATATAAGTGTGATTTATTATAAAATGTGATAATAAATAACAATGTAGTTGACCGATTCCAAAAATTTGCAGTTTCGTTTATATTTTTGAACTTTTACCCCAATTTTCTTAAAATGCTCAAGGGTGACAGAATGGCACCCATCAAAAATTCCATTAGAAAGGTCTTGTCTACTGAAATCAGCAAGGAAAAAAACTTTATACTCCAATGCAAGGTTCGATCAATTTTCGGGGATTACGGGCCGGACTACTATGTCACTTCAGTGTTCTGTTGTATTGGTGGAAGAGCGTAGTAGAAGTGCGGTCATTGATCCACTATGAATAAAGTATCTGTTTGTGATGGTGCCTTGTCTTTTGACTCTTTTTGGAAGTGAACAACACATTTGAATGTTTCAGTAGTTTTAGCGTTTTTCTTTGTCTTCATTGCTACTTCTGACAACCGGAATACAGACACACAGCATGGTGAAATTTTCTTTTCAATACACAATTTTTATTGGTAGTTAATTATAAGCGAATTAAGCTCAGTGGTAACGCACTGGGCTGTCAATCCAGAGGTCGTGGGTTCAATCCCTGGCATCGGAACTTGGACATTTCTGAAATATTTATACTATTTACCGCTATATCTGACCGTGTGATCTGCAAAGTATCCGGAAGTACCAGGAAGCTGTGTATCGGTGATTTACACCGGGCACATTAAAGAACCAGACTGTCTATAGGCGCACTTCTGCAGCGCCGGACATGCCTGTATCTAATGTCTCTCTCTCCCTGCAGGGGCTTTCTCTCGGAAACTTAGATTAAAACCACACTGGTGTATCACATGCAATCCAAGTATTGAGAAGTACGTCCTACAAAAACTAACAAGTACATTTAATGCTTCGTATTGCAGAGTACCGTAATAGCTTTATGCTGGACTATTGAAATATTCAGTTCGAATACAAATACCATAGCGGACTTTTGCATTTGGCAATAAACTTATAAACAGTACCTCAGTGTAGTAATGCGGATATCAAAATATCAACAGAACTACCACAGTGTAGCGAATGTCGTACACTACAACTACCATAGCGTATAAATGTAGTATATTTTTTGAAAACTCCTATTTTCTATTGCAAAAAAGGTCAATTTTCACCGAAACCCTGCATTATTCCACTGTGGAAACAAGACCCCGTATTTTTCCGGTACGCAAAAGTCGTCTTTGGTAGCTGTTCTACAAACAATAGTGGTAATGGAGGACCACCAAAATACGGTCTGCATCAGGCGGCTCTGGAAGTGCATCGGTGTATGATAGTGGCAGCGGAAAGGATATAGCCATTAAAGACAAATTTAACACCAAGATAGACAAATCAATCAATAACTTCAATCGGGACATACAAATTTTGAGACCCCATTTAGCTGAATACAAGTATAAACTATCAAGTTGGTTTTGTAGACATCTTTCATCTGTAGTAAAGATGACTATATCATCTGCAAAAAGTAACATATGCATGATTTATATCGTAGTCAGTAAGTGAAGTAAACTCTATGTTCTTCACGACGTCATTCACGAAAAGTATAAATAGGATGAGTGACAAGGGTTCCCTTGTTGCAATCCGAGAGAAATATCGAAACAGTCAGACAATGTTTTATGAACCTTGACACATGCTTAGACTTAACAATATATATATTTTAGCATAGTAACCATTTGGAGCTGACACCGCAATCCGTTAACTTATACCACAAAGAGTCCCTATATACGGTGTCGAACGCTTTTTCGTTGTCGATAAATGCGCAGTATAAAGACTTCTTGTCCGCAATTACCTGGTTACTGATACTGTGCAGAATAAACACACAGTCAGACGTGCTTTTCTTGTTCCTAAACCCAAACTGTTCGTCACAGAGAGTACTTTTCTCTTCACACCATGCATTCAGCCTGTTACGCAGGACTAGTGAAAGTATTTTGGCCATTGTATTTATCAGTGAAATACCTCTGTAATTTGAAGGGTCAGATTTGTCTCCTTTTTATGGATAGGTACAATGATACCCTTTGTCCAGGATTCTTGGTACACACCAGAATCGAACAGTTTGTTAAATATTCTTACAAGATATGGTGCTATAAATTGTTTTGCGTCATTAAAGAAGTCACACGCTATTTTATCACGACCAGGCGCCTTAGAGATTGTTTTACAAATTTCGTTTTCATCAAATGGTTTATCTAAGCATTCAATGTTAATTTGGTTCTCATGTTGAGATTCTGACAAATTGATCCTACCCGCGACATTATTTATAATGTTTAAAATTTCTTCAACATATGTTGCAAATTGGTCAGTATCGATATCTACCATTGGACTACTTTTATTGTTTTGAATTGATTTACCCTTTTACAGAATTGCTTTGGTGATTTGCGACTCATCAGAAAATTTTGATTTTTCTAGAGAATAATATTGAACTTTAGCCTTTTTCTTAACATTAATGTAATGTTTCCTGCTTTCTAGAAACTTTAATTTATTTTCAGCGGAAGTGTTATGTTTTAAGCCTCTTCTATCATTATAAAAACGTTTTTTGCAGATCTACAATCCCGGTTAAACCATACATCGGTTGTGTGTTTTGTTTTTTTGTTTAGGATGAATAGTTCTACCAAAAGTGTTGCTTGTACATTAAATTTTGTAAATAAGTTCAGATAAGTGAGCTATATTTAAATCAATGTTATTTTGTTCATTTTCTATTTTATGTGATATATTTTCAAACTCATGTCGTTCATTTTCAACTGTGTCTAAAAATCGTTGAATTTATTTTGATCCCATAAGATTTGTTCATATGGGATATTACAGTTCCTACTTTGATTTTAAGCCTCGTTTAAAATACCGATTTTAAAAGTTATTGGACAGTGATCCGAATATTCTAGTAAAGGGTGTACAGTAAATTCGGTAAAAGCATCAACATTTGAGTGTTGTGTGATTAAATAATCAACCATACTAGAACATACTCTGTTTCTACTTTTACAATAGTACGTACAGTTACCATCAGCTAACCTACCATTATCAATAGACAATGTTCTACCAAAAGAGTTAATGACCGTGTCCTTAGCTTTTCTACGTGGGATTAGATTGACCTTTTGGTCCGGAATTGTGACGTATCTATTCAAGTCAATATTGTCAACATAATCACACAAATCCCCAGTTCTACAATTGAAATCCCCCAATAAATAAACATCACCTAACGTACTAAAAAGTGTAAAATCATCAGACAAAACATCAATCATTTAATGAAGAGGAAGGTCTTGTGAGTTGGAAAACGATGGCTGTGAGTCTTAGATCAATGTAGGTCATTATGAAAATCGACTTTTTATGTGTGTTTTCGGTGTTTTAAGAGGCAATTTTACGACGCGTTTTTTCCATGTATAGAACAAAGCAGATACCATTTTGCCCAGGAAACACAATATACTTACATTATTATGGTTGAATCATATCACATCGTGGGCGACTTGTACAACATAATCAAGTTCTGGTTCGACACTAGCTTGTGAAATGCTATGTTTGGGGTTAAAACATGTAAGATCTACTTGTAATGTATCAGTCTGAGTGCTGAGCGTGGCACTCAGATTCAATGATTATATTTATACCACATAAATCGTACACAATGGCAAAGAAAATGTATCAAATGTACTTTTCAATACCCAAATAACAATTCATACATCTTCCTCATCTAGATTTGCAGTCTAAGACCAAATTAATATAGTATAATAATAATAATAGTCCAGTCATTCTACAGTACAAATAGGCTTAACCTCAAACAAATTGCAAAATAAATAAAGTTGACTGTTTTGGCATCGGAAAACATTGACAAATAACATATCAAAAGTCTAGAAAAATCTAGGTTGGGGAAGTTGCAGAAAAATTAACATATCTAAGGTCCCTATTGGAAACACAAAATTAAAAGCTGTTTAATGACAGTGTTTATTTTCATTACAGTAACTATGTAATCTAACTGCACATATCCATAAAGTACATAGTGAAGTAATTGAATATGAACAATATTATAAACAGATGAAAATAACGTGGCATAGATAGCAAATAAAACCATTTTTGATTTAATATAGATGCTTAAAAACCAGTACAATTGGGTGGAGCAATGTAGTGTGACAATCTCAGAAACAAGTTCCGGTGTAACCTCTAGATCAACAAGGTATACTGTCTACCGAAATATATTGTTATATGTGAAAGTTCTGACACTGCAAGCATAAATTGCAAAAATGATGGCGTTCTGTGAAATTCAAGATGGCGTCCAAGATGGCCGTCTTCTTTAGCATTACCAGTTAAAATAAAAAAAGATACATGAAAATAGCTCGAATTATCAATATATGACAAAATTCACTGAAATTAATGTCCTTAAATGATGTATATGTATTAAAGAAACCACAAACGTCTGTTAAACAAATATTTAAGATACACTATGTATGTTAAAATCTTCAAAAAGCAATGTCAGTCAATGTTATTTGCAGGTAAAACATACTTAAAACAGGTACAGAGGCAATTTCACCTTTCAAATCTCTTATGTCTTTGGTTATGATTTATAATGTTGATTAATACATATCTAAAATACACTTTTATGAATAAATGGTATAATAATTATGTTAAATAAAAAACACTACTTTAATTGAAACACACAGTGCATCCATACAGTCTGACATGTAATAAGTTGTTTTATTACCCCACCCGCCAATTTCACACAATGAATGTGTAATCGAGTACAGTCTAACTTGTACTAGCGACCACGCGTATTAAGCGACCTTTGTCTTAAACGACCAGTTTCAATTCCTCCCGGCCATATTTGTTCTATTTGTCTATTGTATTAAGCGACTTTTGTCTTACGCGACTAGCGACCACTGTTTAAGCACTTTAATTGATTGGTAAAATTGCATTAAGCGACCAAAAATTTGTTAATCACTGGTCGTATGTAGTGACAGGTTGTTAATTTCTTGATACCTCGTCATAAATCATTGTTTGTTCACACTTCAGAGTTTGTCTTTTGTTAACTAGGTCCCAATTAACGACATTGATAATCACAATTGTGTCCGTAGGGCATGTCATACAGATGATTTTAATCCCATTACACAAATTATTACGGATTAATTGTTGTATCTTTTGCTGCAATCAGCTTGTTGTCAACGTCCATGAGATTGGGCAAAAACCCGGTCTTTTCCGTTTTCTTTCTTCGAGTGCAAGCACATCTGACTTACATTAATTAAATTGTGTAATATATCAGTAAGTTTATTAAAATGACAAATTGAAATGCTTATGAAGATATGCATACAAGTAAGAATCATCATAAAACTTATTTACATACTAATGTTTATAAACTGAAGTTGAATAGTAGTCGGACAGCCTATATTTGATATTCGTTATTTACACCAGGAGCTGTTCGATAAATATCATTGTGTTATCTATGCCCTATGATTACACTAAATGTTTCTTACATTTGTGTTAAACGACCATTCTGTTAAGCGACCGTTTTCAGACCTTCCCCAGGGTGGTCGCTTAATACAAGTTAGACTGTATTTGGGAAGTTTCACAAACTAACTTTGTCGTGCATAATGTTTATTAAATCATAAATGTAAATTGGTACACATACAAAATTGTCATTTTCATGCCGGAGATCACTCCGAGAAATCCAAGATGGCGCTCAATATGGACGTCGTGGTATAGGAAAAATCATTAATTGGACTATATAGATGATACAGGTATATTACATTCAACTTTGTAACCTAAATTAGTATCGGTTCTTGACAACCCGGCGTGTTCTATCAAATATTTCGGTGAATCACTGGTTGTAAATAGTATCTCTACTTCATTATCCTTGGATACAGTGCGACTTGAAACTACATGTACTTTATTTGTATGTGTGAATCCGAGATCAAACTAGCAATCAGGTCAATACCATGACATGTATTATGTCCATCAATAGTACTAAGTGTGTGACTGTGTGGTGTTGTAAGAATGAACTGACAGTAACTGTTGGAATACATGTTCCATGAGATAAAGCAACACATACATCAGACATCTGTCTTTCAGATTGCACGAGACACCAAACAATTTAAAACTTAAACCACATATGTATTAGTTAATGTATCTGAAGGAATTTCGAGACAAAGGTTGACAAAGCTGTACACTAAATCAATTTGTAAAGGTACGTCGATTGTCCTATAGAACATTTCTTTATCTGACATATTAAATATCCTGCTTTTCAACACTACCGGATTCTGTGTATTGTCAAATTGACGAAAACCATTTTTCTAATTATGTTTAGAACAATCATTAACATTTTAGAATTTAAAATGCGTGTTGAGTATCTTTCCGAGATGCCCAAGACATATGGGTGATTTTCCGGATTAGAATATCATGTTGGACTGATGATAATACCTTCAATAACAAGTGAATCACCAGTATACACACAATCGCACACCTATCACGAACATCATCAGTTGTTTGTTCTTTCAAAATAGAATATTGAAAGTCAAAGTGTACAGACATACAAGTCGGGAAGTATATTTTGTCTGTAACTCAATTACTTGATACTTGGGTAAGTTTAATTAGGTTTAATTATAAGGAATGTTTTAATTCTTAAAAGTTTAAATCTAAAAGTCTTGACACACTTACACATTTCAATTGGTATAATTTCAAAAATTAATGCAAGTATCGAAATGGAGATTGCGTTTAAATGTCAAATGATGTACGAACAACAATATGATTTAAATGTAAATATTTGATACACCGGTTCATGTCTGAGATTCAACCCAAGTGACAGGTCCAACCTTAGAGCTTGTCAGGAAATGTTATTATTTACATGCATATTGTTTTTTCTAACCTTAATGTTCTCCTTGCTGCGTTTACAGTCAGCCACGATAGCCACGATGGCGACGATTGGAAAGAATCGTGGTGAGCGTGGGGGATCGTCGGAGGCCGTGGAATTGAATCGTAATGATCGTGGGGGAACTTGGTGGGATCGCGAGCATCGTGAGCATGGTGTCAAAATTTTTGACAGTCAAAAATTTGACCACGATTGTCCCGATTCAACTTTGATCTTGAGAGAGCGTGATGGAACGTGCTAATCTTAGCGGAGCGCATTAAAACTTATTAGGCCTTAACGTAGCGTGTCAGACCTTGGTGCTTCATCGTAGGGGATCTTGGTGGACTTTAAAACACGATGCGTTAAGTTGCATTACGATTCCACTACGCTCTATCACTATCTGCTACGTTTCGTCAAGATAGATAGGGTACTATCAGTAACCTAATCACGATGCCGCAAGGTCTGGTAAGATCATCCCGATTTGCTCCCACGCTTTGTGGCGCTCTCCTATGTCTGGGTAAGTTCCGATGCGTTCCAAGCATTGTGGTGCCGCTGTGTGACGATTCGTCGCGTTGTCGCAGCCTAAAAACGAAGGAAATAATCTGCTAGGAATTATCCGATTGTCAAACCGTCCTACCAACACCAATAACCGTAAGTTCACGCAGCCAATGGAAAGACCATCTACCCCACCTCCACAAGAGGAATTGCCATATGAGACTACCACTCGGAAAAGTCCTTCAGTGACATCGAAGCAAAGGATATCGCAGAGTCCCTGAAAGCCAACCTCTCCATCTATGAATAGCACAGAGTCGACAACAATCCTGGACAGCCGGACCAAGGATATTTTGCGGTTGCACCATGCACACATAATGATTTCAGTTTGTTCATCTGACATATGACTAATGCCACCAAGTTCAAATATCTACCAATACCGCCGATGTAAGACATGTGCAATCCCTCGAGCTACCTGTGTGTGCTGGCTTTTGGGAAGTTATAATGTTGGCCATTCAAAAACCCCTATGGCGTGTGACACGTTACACCGCTTATTGAATTTGTCTGCAATTAGTTTTCATCCTTCAAGACAGGACAAGAGAATATATCCCCTGTATATGTTTTAACAACTGCCTTTTGAAGTCCTTGAACAATAGAGAAGAAACGACTATACATTGTATATATCATCGCATAGTAAAAGTAATCTATCATAAGTGATAAGATGTTTGAGGATGAGTGTCAGCTCCAGTCCATGTGATATGGGTACATTTTCTCTCTATGTTTGTTGCTATTTTCTTTAGAATATCATCAAATATACGTATCAACCTATAAGTTGACGAATGTTTAAGGTTAAAATTCATCGTTTTCCCCACCTTAGATTTTTCTAGACTTTTTATATGATAATAAGCATACATTTATCTACATGATTTTCGAACAAAAATATTCTTTTGCAGTTAGTTTGACGTTAAATCGTAGACTATAAAGATTTAATTCCAGACCCTGGCGGGATTGTAGCCAGGGTAGCAATACCACGTGGCGTTTGACAACAGTTACAAGTAGAAAATTGTAAACATTGGAACAAAAATATAGCCATAAGTATTTTATTTCTTCATCGATTTCTAAAAAATATACGCCACGGTAAGGGGAAAAGTATTTACTTTCCGTGAAATATAAGATCTTTTTCAGCAGTTTTACTGATTTTTCCATTACCATGTGAAACCTTCACAAGGTAATGGACAAAACGGCACAGTCGCTGAAAAAAGATTTTATATTCCATGGAAAGCAAATAAATGTCCCCTTAGCGTGGCGTATATTTCATAGAAATCGATGAAGAAATAAAATACTTATTGCTATTTTATTTTCAAATGTTTACAAATTTCTTCTTGTACCTGTAGTCAAAAGTCACGTGGAATTGCTACACTGATTGTAGCTATACCTAGTTATCGCCGTGATTCTGTTGACGAGAGCCGGTAAGTGGACTGAAACGCACGAACCGAGCAAATTTTAATCAAATTACTATAGTGCGCCCAGGATAATGTGAAAGGCTTGGAAACTTGGTATATTCCACAAAGGTGGATTAAAATTATGTGCACCATTTATCAATGATGTATTGAGGACATTACTGACTTTATCTGTTTATTTAAGTGATTTGTAAAACCAATTTTGCCACATTTGACCGAACCGAACCGATTCATGATCATGTTTATATTAAACATCACATTTTCCTGGGCGGACTATACTATACTATTATTAGAGTTGTGCGGTCGAGGTTTGAATGCGGACATGAACTGTGAAGTCTGGCTAAATCAGTGTAGCAATACCACGTGACAAAATACTACGGTCCAAAGAAGAATTTTGTAAACAAAACCTCCACTTGGAAGAGAAAAACAGACGTAAGTATTTTATTTCTTTACCAAATTCTTTGAAATACAGACCACGCTAAGGGAAAAAATATAAGGCTTCCGCGATATATAGTATATCTCTCCGTAGTTTGGCCGTTTTTTCAATTACCCTGTAAAACCTTGGAAACAATGTGTGTGAGAGCGGTCTACAGAATCAAGCCTTTTCGTTTTCCTGGTATTATCTTCTCCATGCGTGATTGAAGAGTCATGTTTACACCTTCCTGGAACACCGGAGGCTATTTAGCAACAAACCAAATGCATATTGTAACAATGCATAGCACTAATATGACATTTTCTTTTAATTTGCAATTATGGCTACAGTTACAAGAAAAAACATTTAGGCTATAGTTTAAAGCTGTTTTCAGAATTTACCATAATACCAAGCAAAATGCCATCCATTGAGTGTGGAAACTTTCGTTTACCATCAACATACTATATTTCATGTACATGCATTTAACTTTTGTTGATTCAACATAGCTTCCACATGTTTATTACACCTAGGGTTCCCGAAGGCTACATTTGCCTAATCGGGATGGTTCGGCATGTCTTCGCGATGTTCTGGAACACTTCTGTACGCTTCTGGAAGCCTTCTGGACCCTTTGGGACCGAAAAATCATCTGCATCCAAATTCTAAAAGTTTTAAAATTTGGACGCCGAAGGTCTTGTTCGGGAGTGCTTCGGGGTAATCGGAATACTATCGGCAACATTTCGGGGTGTTCGGGAATCGATCGTCATTCACTTGGCATCTTCGGGAAGCCTTCTGCGAGGCTTCATTATCATTTTGACCATCCCGAGCGGTTCCAGAAGGAAGCTGAATCGAATACGCCCCGAATACGACGAACGCATGAGTTATACACACGAAAGCTATGCCGATCATGTAAAGAAACATGCCGACTAGTTACCGAAGGCGTCGATTGTGAACGGAAGGGAGCACGAATCGTAGCCGTATTTCCCGAACTATACACGAGCGACTGCAGAAGCGATGATGTCAGTTTGCCGATAGTTTAAATCTGGAATATATTGCCTTCATCATGGTCCTACAAATCAAGGGCAAGCTGCTAAATAGGATTGTGTCAGTCCCTATAGAAAACGATGACACCACCAGTGCCCCACTTTTCTAGGCTATTAAAGGCAAACACCGGAAAGAGACTACAGGTATATCGACCAAGGACTGTAAGTCTTTTTCATGAGCTCAATATGTGAGAGTTTTTATACCTGAAATTAGGTCACACAACTTTTATTTAGCTGAAACTATGAATTTTATTTTTTGTAGCTGAAACTAGCTACAATGTAGATTAATGGCGTCTTCCATCCATCGTATTCAACTTTCAACTGATAACAAGATAGTAGTTCGGCACCGTTTATATACATCGGCAACCTTTCGGCATTCTTATCGGCGTCGATTCATAAACACTTCCGCATATTATGCAATATTACCTCTACCTTTCAGCACGATCGGGAAACATTCGGGGTAACATCCTGAACTGTCGGCATTCTTTCGGGTTGCGTTCGGCTACTTCGGAAAGGTTTCGGCTTTATACTGCAACATTTCGTATAGGGCCGATCTGCGAATACACCCCGAACGAGCCAGATGGCAAAGATCCGCCGATTTTTATTGATAAACGACCCCGAAAGGATCCCAAAACCAGCAAACTGTAATCGGCCACCGTTCCGCATAGCATCTGGGTCTAGTGGACGGCAGGTCTATTATGTACCATTTGGGTTCAGTCGATCAAGGCAACATCAACAAATAACAAATTTCCTAGATGGTAGTAATTTGGTTTATTATTTGATTTCAATGGATTATGGAGATTTTTCAGTGAAAATAACAGTGAAAATAACTGAAATTACCACTCCGTTATTTTCACTGTTTTAAAAGCTGGTTCCATTATCATGCAGAAAACGAAACGTAACGTCAACGGCGCCGGGCTTTAAAATATGCTTTACGTCCTCATTACGTCATAGTTCTCACGTCGTGACGTTCTAATTTCGACGTGATTTTTCCAATTAAGCCAATTACGGCACATATTTAAGAGGAATTGGGGCATAGAATAAACAGAAAATTTGTTGATTTTTGGTTTAAGATCAATTTTATTTCACTCGTGATCACAGAAAATTACATTTTCACTCGTGGCTACAAAATTCGATCTTACACCAAAATCAACAAATATCCTCTATTTATTTTCTTTCATCGTCATGTAATTGTGAAGCGCAACACAATATGTTTAAATAATGGAGTTCAGATAGCTTCACAGTGACGTCACGTGTGTTTATGTATTCTCGACCTGCCGTCCAGTAGGACCCCGAAGGCTTCCCGAAGACTAAGTTTGCCTAATTTGTATGATTCGGCATGTCTTCGCGATGTTCTAGAACCCTTCCGTGTCATTCCTGTACGCTTCTGGAAGCCTTCTGGACACTTCGGGACCGAAAAATCTTCGGCATCCAAATTTGAAAAGTTGTTAAATTTTGACGCCGACGGCCTTGATCGGGAGTGCTTCGAGTAATCGGAATATCATCTGCAACAGTTTGGGATGTTCGGAAATCCTTCGTCATTCATTCGGCATCTTCGGGAAGCCGTCTTCGAGGCTTCGTAAGCATTTTAACCATCCTGAGGGTTCCCGAAGAAAGCTTAATCGATGCCGAAAACTGTCCGAATTCGACGAATGGATGACTTATGTATACACACGGAAGCTATATCGTATTCATCAAATTATTAAGAAACGCGGAATTACGTTCGGGTGGAAATCCTTTCTTTTTCAAATATACCTACTCGTATAAAATCCAATTTCCACAACTAGCCAACAATAAAAAAACATCGATATAAAGATGTTTATCCGAGTGACATTCAAACCAAGAATTCAATAAGATAAAAACTGTCATGCTTGTAAGCCAAGCGTTCTCCTGTCGATACTAATTTTCTATCACGAAAACGTTTTATTTAAGGGTTATAACTTAAAATATTGATACATTGTAATATCGATTACCTGACATAGACTCACCGAAAACGTCGCTGTGAAGTTATCTGACACGGATGTAGCAACGTTAAATGTCGCATCGACGCTAAATGTCGCACTTGACGTTTAATGTCGCAAGACTGACGCTAAATGTCGCAACCGACGCTAAATGTCGCAATCCACCCTGACGCTAAATGTCGCATTTGTGACGTTAAATGTCGCAACAAACTGGTCTGACGTTAAATGTCGCAACATTAACGCTAAATGTCGCAATCCTTTATAAACACTCTTTTATAGTATTACAGTTCTAGTTTTAGTCCAGACGTATCTACAGTTATTAGGGATTTACCCAAAGGGGTTCGACACATAAGTCTGCAGTGATAAAAAACTGTTTTCATTTTTTTTTTTTTTACTTCTACTAAGTACATGTTTATTGTATAAAATGTACACAGTAGAAATAAAAAAAAACAGTTTTTAATCAGTACAAGTTTATGTGTCCAACCCCTTTAGGTTTAACGGGATGAGCCGAATCTTACTCGGTATACCCGGTTCAGTGAACCGTCGTACAACCTTAACAACACTGGGTCGACAAGACGAACCGTGGCGAACCGTGATGCTCTTGTCAAACTGGCAAAAGAGGCCGGTTGTTTTAAAATGTTTAAAGCCCCGTGGAGTCATCAGTAGCTACCGGGAGGAATGGTCAAGATTTCAACAGAATCGAAATATAGAGTCAAAACTGGATTACAACTGGGGCTACACATTAGCTCTACCGCGATGTTGCATCCCGGTCTCAGTACGGATTATCCCGCTGTATCCACGGTGTACCCCGGTTCTGAGCTGACAGCAGACCTTGTGCCGGTTTAGCACCCCCGGTTTGTCCCGTTGTATGAACCTTAGAGACATCGTGAACTCCTTAGTCGATTCGGGCTAACCGTGACGAACCACCGTGTTATTTATTTATAAACCGTGGTATACCGACATTATTTGAACTGCGCTGAACCCTGGCTCTACACCGGTTGAGTCCCAGTAAAGTGCGTTTCATACCGATGGAGGCAGGGAAGAACATAGCGGCATATACCCGAATTATGGTTATACATGTATACGGTATGTTCGGTAGAAACCCGTTTCGTTACGGATTATACATTATTATACTGGTTTCATCACGACCAAGGTCTGTGTAGTTGCAGTTACCGAGTATTTGTCGAACAATGCAAAATACACTTAATAAATAATGATAAACAGAATAAATTTATTTGTGTTTACGGAAAGAAGTATTTAAACCCGCACGATGAGTTACTTAGAGGATAATGCACGGCTGCGTAGGACGGGGCCTAGATAATCGGCCCGCAGGAAGCATAATCGCCCGAGTGGCTTTAGCCCGAGGGTGATTATCAATCCGAATGGTCCGTACGGCATTTTTACGAGTTCGACACAGTCATGAACCTGCAGTGATTAATTTTTTTTCAAACAATATTTTTTTTTATTTCTACTTTGTAAATTTCATACAATATACATTTACATAGTAGAAGTAAAAAAAAATATTTTACAGTTTTTTATCACTAAATGCTTATGTGTCGAACCCCTTTGGGAAACCCCTAATAACTGTGGATACGTCTGGACTAAAATTAAAACAGTAATACTACAAATAAGTGTTTATAAAGGATTGCGACAATTAGCGTTAATTTTGCAACATTTAACGTCACAGATGCGACATTTAGCGTCAGGGTGGATTGCGACATTTAGCGTCTGTTGCGACATTTAGCGTCAGCCTTGCGACATTTAACGTCAAGTGCGACATTTAGCATCGATGCGACATTTAACGTTGCTACACACGGACAATAGCGCACATTATTTAAACATATTCTATTGCGCTTCACGGTTTTAACGTGCATAAGTCGCCTTGACTTAATGTCACAAGCTGGATCTATTTTGGGTAACGTCAAAAACGAACTTATTTTAGCTAAACATGGGGTGAATTTTACTTTTAATTGACATTATAATCAAATAACAGAAGGACAACGACTTCAGAGACAATCCATGTATGTAATCATGTATATTAGTAATATATTTGATATCCTTATGAATTACAGAAATAGTATTTATCCTGAACACAATAATTATACTGAATTGAGAATTTAGCGATGTTTACGACCCATGCGGTATACGAATATATTATTTATGCATGTATGTACAAATGTATAGCGATAGATAGAACCGATATAATTCAATATGCATAAATGAAAATGTAAAATGCATAACGAGAGCTATTAACACGTAGTACATATCAGAACGAAATCTTTATTAACATAGCACAAATACTGCCTCTTAAAGACCTAAATTAGTCCTTCTTTATTTCTGGACCAGAACTTTATAGAAGGAACCGCATGATATCAGCAGGAGATCACTATCAGTGTTTACCTAGGGTCATAAAACACCAAAACTGGTCAATGCAATTAAATAGAGGCCCTTATCTACTGAATATCCATAGTACTGTGCTACTGTATGTACACTAGAAAATATGTGTCATATTATATTTATGTGTTAGTTTTAAATTTGTATATTTAGATATATTCATTTATTTTTGTTTCTATCTAGTTTGAGTGTATTTTAACAGCTAGATCGTGTTAGAATATGTATTAGAAGGCGCACATGCTTGAATAATTTGGTAAAGTGGAATATAAATAATTTCCTTAAAAAGAATGCACGCATGATCTTATCAATATATAAAACTTTAATTTATTTAGGCAAGTTCAAAAGGCCCTTTGTGTTTCGTTTATAGCTTCCCTTAAAGTCTTAGTATTTCTAAGCATTGCATAGCCAGTATAATAATAATATGATTGTAATGGGTGTAAAGAAAGTTCGTTCCGGTCGTAAAGTATGGCGTATTTTTATTTTTACCAAGCGAAATATTACAAAATTTGCTACGAAGGTATAGAACTAAATTTAGGATATGTTGATTATTTTTGCTTGAATTCCGTTTGGATGGGCACCATTGCCATGGATTTATAGAACGCGGAAGTAAGCGTACGTTAACGTTACGTCGACGTCGACGTCCATTTTAAAGATGAGTCGACAAACAGAAATAACTGCAAAAATGAAACATAGCCAGATTTAGGCATTTTAGACATTCATATTGTTAAACAATACGTTATGCTTAAAATTATTGACGGCCAAAGTACTGGTACTCATATAATTGGAGCACAACTACGTATTTGAAAGAACATGGTATCGTTTTCGTCGAACGTGACGTGACTTAAACGTTAAGCGAAAATTGAGAGTAGGGTAAAGAAAATCACCGACTGTGTAAAAAATAACGGCGGAAAATTACATAAACAACTTCTACGAACATCATAAGGCATTAGCGAAGACATGCCTCATTTTTCAAGTAAAGAGTAACTAAATAAATTCAAAAGTAACGAAACGCCCGAGTTGACAAAAACGCGCAATTTAGAAATACATACGTATATGGGGAAAAAAAGCATTTATTTGCAAAACGAAAACTCTTACAGCATCATAACTTGGGTGATATTTTGTTCTTATATAACATTAAATATTAGTTTAGTTCATTACAAGTTTAAAACATACACAACGATACAGTGAGTGGACAACAAATGGGGTATTTCGAACTTGACCCGGTCACGACGTCGTTTACGTCATATACGAAACAAGATTACCAAATTTATTTATTGCGTTTGAAAAAATATTGACAGTCAAATCAGCTAAAACTGTTATACATAATGATAATATTGTACCAGGATACTGAATACAAAATTTGGTTCAAATATATTTATTAGTTTTGTGTACAAAAGCGTTTCAAAAACCGGAACGAACTTTAGTTATCATATCTTTTTATTTCCGATTGGAATTCCTACTATAAGTATGTAAATCAGATAGACTGTAATGCTGCGTTTACAGTCAGCCACGATAGCCACGATGACCACGATTGGAAAGTATCGTGGTGAGCGTGGGGGATCGTCGGAGGTCGTGGAATTGAATCGTAATGATCGTTGAGGAACTTGGTGGGATCGCGAGCATCGTGAGCATCGTGTCAAAATTTTTGACAGTCAAAAATTTGACCACGATTGTCCCGATTCAACTTTGATCTTGAGAGAGCGTGATGGAACGTGCTAGTCGTAGCGGAGCGCATTAAAACTTATCAGACCTTAACGTAGCGTGTCAGACCTTGATGCTTCATCGTAGGGGATCTTGGTGGACTTTGAAACACGATGCGTTAAGTTGCATTACGATTCCACCTCACTCTATCTGCTACGTTTCGTGAAGATATGTAGGGTACTACATGTATCAGTAATTTAATCGCGATGCGACAAGGTCTGGTAAGATCATCCCGATTTGCTCCCACCTTTTGTGGCGCTCTCCTTAGTCTGGGTAAGTTCCGATGCGTTTTAAACATTGTTGGGCCGCAGTGTGACTATTCGTCGCGTTGTCGCAGCCAATAAAACGAAGGAAATAATCAGCTAGGAATAATCAGCTTGTAACAAAATTACCGTAATTTCACGAAGCCAATGGAAAGACCATCTACCCCACCTTCACAAGAGGAATTGCCATATCAGACTACCACTCGGAAAAAGTCGGGATAGCAACCTCCTTCAGTGACATCCAAGCAGAGAATATCACAGAATTCCTGAACGCCAACCTCTTCATCTTTGAATGGCACATAGTCGACAACAATCATGAACATCCGGACCAAGGATATTTTGCGGTTGCACCATGCAAACATAATGGATACAGTTTGTTCATCTACAAATGACAAATGCCACCAAGTTCAAGCATCTACCTATACTACCGAAGAGGAACATGTACAATCCCTCGGGCTACCTGTGCGTGATGGCTTTTGGGGAGTTATTATGTTGGCCATTCAAAAACCCCTATAGCATGTGATACATTACATCGCTTATTGAATTTGTCTGCAATTAATTTATATTCTTCAAGATAATATATGACCTTTATATGTTTAACAACAGCCTTTCGAACACCTTGAACAAATGATAGAAGAAACGACTATATATGAAGGCATAGTATAGTAAAAGTATTTTATCATAAGTGATAAGATGTTTGAGGATGAGTGTCAGCTCCAGTCCATGTGATAGGGGCTCTCATTTAGTACATTTTCTCTCTATGTTTGTTGTTATTCTTTTTAGAATATCATCAAATATACGTATCATCCTATAAGTTGACGACGGTGCTAACAACATAAGCCTGAATTCTTCGTTGGAATTATTGAACCACTAGGTTATTTCTATTTACACCAAACCATGGTCTACACAGTAGGTCCTAAACCATCTGTTCCTTCTTCCCCTTTTCTTCTCCTATAGTCTGCCCGGCTCCATACCTTGTTGCCACTGTTGAATATTAGCCATGCAGGAACACATACCTATTGCGAATTCGACATCGTCATCTCTTGAATGCATAGCTTGTTCCTTTGTGGAATATTTAGAGATTAGGTCAATCTCCCATCCTATTTATACATTCAATCGTACTCAAAACGTGATCATCTTGTCAAGTCGCGGACATTAATCGTAGGAGAGCTCAGCATAACTTGAAGAGCGTAAGAGATCTTAACAGAACGTAATAAGACGTAATAAAACGGGATAGCATATCGTGGTTGTCGTAAGAGAACGTAAGAGAACGCTATGTAATTCGTGGCAGATATTGACATGAATCGTGTTGGTATCGTAAGAAAGCGCAACCAGTATTAACGCAACGTAACAAAGCGTAGGACAGCGTAGTAAAATTAAATTTGATGCAATTAATCGTGGAGCTCCACGATATTGTCGAATCGTGGACATCGTGGGCATCGTGGCTTTATGCTGCGTTTACAGTCAGCCACGATGCCCACGATGTCCGCGATTTGACAATATCGTGGAGCTCCACGATTAATTGCATCAAATTTCATTTTACTATGCTGTCCTACGCTGTCCTACGCTGTGTTACTACTGGTTGCGCTTTCTTACGATACTGACACGATTCATGTCAAGATCTGCCACGAATTACATCACGTTCTTTTACGTTTTCTTACGACAGCCACGATATGCTATCCCGTTTTATTACGTCTTATTACGTTCTGTTAAGATCTCTTACGCTCTTCAAGTTATGCTGAGCTCTTATACGATTAATGTCCACGACTTGACAAGATGGCCACGTTTTGAGTACGATTGAATGTATAAATACCCATTCTCTAGATGTTCCAAAGAGGAACAAGCTATGCATTCAAGAGATGAAGATGTCGATTTCGCAATAGTGTTCATGCATAGCTAATTTTCAACAGTGGCAACAAGGTATGGAGCGGGGAAGACTACAGGAGAAGTAAAGGAGAAGAAGAAATAGATGGCTTAGAAGTTGAAGTTAGAACCTATTGTTAAGACCATGGTTGTGTGTAAATAGAAATAACATACTGGTTCAATATTTCCAACAAATAATTTATTGGTGATGTTAGCTCCTTCGTCAAATAATATGATGATACGTATATTTGATGATATTCTGAAAAGAGTATTACCAAACATAGAGAAAATATACCAAATGAGAACCCCTATCACGTAGATTGAAGCTGAAACTCATCCTCAAATATCCTATCACTTAAGGACGTTTAGGACCTTTCTCCGACGTCATCTGTAAAAAAATCGCTTTTTCGCCGAATCAATGAAAATCTTCAGAAATATGCTTTAACATACTGTTCGTATTATGTCGCTTATAATTTTTCAAAATATCGTTTCGTTTCCTAGCAACGTGACGCTATGTACATAGGGCGTAAAATTGACGTTTTAAGCGTATATTTGTCACTTACGCAAATCCTTAAGTGTGTTTTACTAAACGATCGCAAGTTGTTGCATACATTTACGTAAAAATATTGAATATTGAACGTAGACCGGGCCACAATATTACCAATATAACGGGAACCAGAGTGAATAAATATACATTAAAGTTCGATAAGTTTTGATGATAACAACAAGTGACGGTCGAAAATCAACAGTGCGTGGCAAAAACTCCTCACTACGTTCATATTTGCTATTTACGCTTACTCCGACCTTGCATAGAATTACGCCAATACTTACGACAAAACATGAGGAAAAATATCTTAGTAAAACGCATTTGCGCAAATATTATCGACGTACGCAATATTTACAGAAAACTTAGAGTTACGCTAGCGTAAATGCTTTGATAAAACAGTACCCGGGTCCCGACAAATTCAAAATAATCGTGAAATCCGAAGACTTTAATGATATTGGCAACTGTTGTATGTTGTGATTATGCAGAAATGCTTGATGTACACGTGCTATGTGAGCTAGAGCTACGTCATCCAGTATTTTTACATGGTGTCATTTGTGTGACTTTTAGTTTTGCAGTGATGCTCATTATTTGATTTAATTTTTTATCTCTCAATAAACTGATTTTCATATAAATTCTTGGAGACATGCAAAGAATATGTATCCATTACCATGCCAAGTTAGAACTATATCCATGGAAAAATAGTTGAGAAATTATGAAAAATGTAGGTGTTGCGTTGGGAGTGTGAGTAAGTGTATTGTCTACTACAGCGATTATGAATATACTATATACAGCCCGTTTGCAGCGAACAAATCGTCTAAATTTTGAATGGTTAAAAATCTATTCCTCAGATGTTGATAAAAATTTACGTAGGATCATAATTACATTCTACCTACTCTCAATGTAAATTTCATAATTTTTATAATTACTTATTTAAACAAGTTTATTCTTTATTGTATATTGATATTACTTGCATTTCAACACTTTAACGCAGGGAGGAAATCTGGTATTCCATTGATGTTTAACTGTCTTTTTATTAACTGTTTTAAGCCGTGATCAGAGAGTTTAACATTGCTGTGATGAAAGCGAAATTTATGAGGCCCATATAAGTCGATTTATTCAGGTATGTCGCTTGTGTGTATACAGATTACGCATGTAATATCACGGAAATGCAGTGAAAACCAAACCCTTATTCACTAAGCTACATAAGCTATGTATATACTTATACATGGACATACACGTATATAATAATGTTAAATTAAGAACTTTATAAAAGCATTGTAATGTTTATGTGCGTAATGACATGTAGTCTTATGACTGAATCAGTCCTAAATAATAGAGTAATATACATCTAACCAAACCTTTAGGATTAGTCTGAAATCGACATTCATGAACACGTTTGTAGAATGCCTAATATTAAGCAGTCAAAATCGTTAAAGACGCTGTAAAATCCATGTTTATATAGTTCGAGAAGGAGGCTGCTAGACGCATGAAATTTTTACATTTAGACCCAAAAATATGATACACATAGACAGTACAGATGTACAGACAAGCCTCGTATATGCTAGTAATAATGCTACAATAAATAGGTTACAAATACGTAAATCTACCGTTAGACGTGTCACGTGTCCATAAAATTGGCTGTTGTGTGTATCGAGTCTTCTAACATGAAGTTTCATTGTAAACTACAAATATTTTACATAGAACTTATGAACAAAACTTTTTTCACATATGTCCGATGCTGCTTAGATTTAATTGTAAATTAAGTAGACACATTTCAGACGATTGTTTTCGCCGCAAACAGACTATAGATATGAGCAGATGTTTAGATAACTTTTATCAAATTTAAATTTTGTAAGTTATTGCCTGTGCACGTGTAAGTATAACATGCGCACGTGATAATTAAAATATTTCCTGGTTCATACATGTTCACGTGATAGTAACACATGTGCACGTAATAGCTAATACGTGTCCACGTGGTAATTACACGTGCGTACGTGGACAATAAAAGGTTTCCTGTGCTCCCTCTATGCTACCGTAATTGTCATATGACATAACACAAATGTTATACTGAAGAAAACTGACAGACACTGATGTCAATTATTGAGCATCGGGAGACACTGGAACGGAGTCCTCGGGGTCCTGTGAAATCTATGTGTTCTGGTTTTATGCGTCTCTCAATCAGTCTCGGGGATGTACTGCCGACTGAACGCATAAAGTTCCCCGGTGTGTGAGGGAAGCCCCCCCCCCCCCCGATGTTTCGGGTAAGCTTCTGAAAGTATTGATACATTTAGTGTCATTGCGAGTGCATCGGGAATATACGCCCGTGGTTATTAATATCGACTTGCTAATCACTCGTCCATTTACTTAAGTGCAGTGAGTAAAATAAACCCGAGAATAGAAATTTACTGTAAACTGGAGAAAATGGAAGTATACGCAGTTTCGAGAGAGCTCAAAATCTCATCGCAAGTTTAACGTGACACTGCGTTATTTTTACATATACATTGTATGCAGTTATGTTTAGATTTGTGTTTTCACGCCGTTTCTCAGCATTTTGTAAGTTATATACGGCAGCAGATTCATCTAAACTGTTTTGTTGGACTTTATCCCAGCCAGTACTGACTTAGTCTTCCAGAAGGAACCGACAACTTCTACTCATGTGGTGGACTGCAAAATTGTTCAATATTCATGAAAGGGTATGCATATGGCCAACCGCGACCGAGACACATATGTAAAACGTCCGACTTTACATATTTTCAATAAAAAGATGAAATACATTGTTACTGATATTAACTGCCTTACAGTTTCTTTTGATTTTATGTTGAGAAAACCCCTCTTAATTTACTCAAACTTCAAGGTTCATTTTCAAATTCAAACCTCGACCGCACAACTCTATTACTCTGCGTGGTTGTTGACGCTAGCAGAACGGAATTGGATAGCAACTGTGATATATGACCATAAGGATACATAACACGATAAGGTTGATACTATAGACGAGAATAATTATTGACGAAGATTTTCTATAAGGTAAGATTTTAACCAAATGTATATGTTGAAAAAAATATTTTTGACATATTAATACAATAATTTATTTCTGTGGAAAATAATTGTAATGATAATGCAAATATATGTATTTTAGAGGATTTTATTAGCAGGACCTCTGAATTAGCTGATTTTGTACAATATGATGACTTTAATCATATGGATATTTTACCAGATGATTACGAGAGTGATGTAATCTCCAAACGTGTATCCCAAGATAAAGGCCATGTTCACAGTAACGGTAGATTATTGTTAGATTTTTGTAGGCAAACAGGTTTTAGAATAGTAAAAGGAAGACTTTGTGAGATAAACAGTTAAGGGCGATATACGTTTGTAAATAACAGAGGTATATAGTAGTGTGATAGACTATTTGCTTTGTAAAGATTGTTTATTTGATTGTATTAGTTCGTTTAATATACATGGCCCTAATATCATAACTGATCATTGTTTGATAACATGTACTTTGTCTTTCAGAAAAAATGAATTGAATGATGAATGCCATGAATATACTGAACCAATTAATTATGAAAAAATAGACTCTACATTTAAGTGGGACGATACCAAAAAGTCACACTACCTTGAAAACTTATCTAATTACGGAATCCTGTTCGGGCCACATTCAATTTCGCTTGTCTAACATGTGAACAGGCGATAATTATCGCGTCGAAGGCGATAATTATCGCCTCTTCTTATGGAGAGAGACACTTGTACTAGCGAAATTTAACACCTTCGCGAAAGTTTTGGGGCGATAATTATCGTCTTAATTTTCGCACGTATGTCTCATTTTTCACGGAATATGGACAAGCGAAATTTAAGGACATGCGAAATTTAACGTTAAATTTCGCCCTTATAATTTTGGCGGGCTTATAACACGTGGTATCAGTGTACCCGGTGTAACGTTAACACCGGTTACCTTCTTACACCGGCAAAATGGGGATAAGGCTAAATGCAAACCATTACAATTTATTAAAAACTCTGAACTATTAGAATGTGTGGATGAGAATCGTATAACTAACGGATAATAAACAAATCTGCGGGTCGTATTGTCTCTGATGAAAGGCATATAGCAGGGTTCATACCTTGTTTAGATAACAAATCCCTAAGAATGTTTGGTTCAAAAATGGTTTATACGGCCAATCTATTAGACTACATGGGTTTCTACATGATTTGTACGTCCAATCCACTAGAATACATGGGCTCCTACATGGTTTATACGTCCAATCACTTAGCATACACGTGTACCTAAATAGGTTATTCGCCCCATCGATTAGAATGTACGGGTTCATACATGGTTTATACGTATAATCTGTTAGTATACATGGGTTCCTACACGGGTTATACTTTCCAATCCAGTAGATTACATGGGTTCCTATATGGGACATACGTCCAATCCAGTAGAATGCATGGGTTTCTATATGGGACATACGTCCAATCTAGTAGAATGCGTGGGTTCCTATATGGGACATACGTCCAATCTACTAGAATGCATGGGTTCCTATATGGGACATACGTCCAATCTACTAGAATGCATGGGTTCCTATATGGGACATACGTCCAATCTACTAGAATGCACGGGTTCCTATATGGGACAAACGTCCAATCTAGTAGAATGCATGGGTTCCTATATGGGACATACGTCCAATCTAGTCAGACAGTACAACACATGTAGTGGTCATACAGTACAACCTCTATAGATATCATACAGTACAACCTCTATAGTTGTCATACATTATAACCTCTAAATGGCCATACAGTACAGCCCCTATAGTGGTCATACAGTAAGCCTCTATATTTGTCATACGGTACCACCTCTATAGCGGTCACACACTACAACCCCTCTACTGGTCATAAGTACAACCTCTATAGTTGTCATACAGTACAACCTTTATAGCGGTCATACTGTACAGCCTCTATAGGTGTCATACAGTTAGCCTTTATAGTTGTCATACAATACATCCTCTATAGTGACCATACAGCACAGCCTATGTAGTGGTTATACAGTAAGACTCTATAGTTGTCATACAGTACAACGTCTATTGTGGCCAAACAGTACAAACTTATAGCGGTCACACAGTACAACCTCAAAAGTTAATCTATAGTGGCCATACAGTACAACCTCTATAGCTGTCATACAGTACAACCTCTATATATTAGTCATATAGTACAACCCTTGTAGTGGTCATATAGTACAACTCCTGTAGTGGTCATGCAGTACAATCACTTTATATTTGTCACATGTTACAACCTATATAGTTGCCATGCAGTACAACCTCTATAGCTGTCATACAGTACAACCTCTTTAATCGTCACACATAACAACCTTTAAAGTTGTCATACATTACAACAACTATAGTGGCCACTCAGTACAACCTCTATAGTGGTCATACATTACAAAAACTATAGTTGTCATACATTACAACAACTATAGTTGTCATACAGTACAACCTCCATAGTTGTAATACATTACAACAACTATAGTGGCCACACAGTACAACCTCTAAAGTGGTCATACATAACAACAACTATAGTTGTCATACAGTACAACCTCTATAGTTGTCATACAATACAACAACTTTAGTGGCCACACAGTAAAACCTATAAAGTTGTCATACATTACAACAACTCTAGTTGTCATACAGTACAACCTCAATCGTTGTCAGACATTACAACAACTATAGTGGCCACACAGCACAACCTCTAAAGTTGTCATACATTACAAAATATATAGTGGCCATACAGTACAGCCTCTACAGTGGACATACCGTACAACCCTTGTAGTGGTCATACAGTACAACCTCTATATTGGTCATACATTACAACATCTATAGTGGCCATACAGTACAGCCTCTACAGTAGTCATACAGTCCAACCTCTACAGTGGGCATACAGTACAACCCCTGTAATGGCCATACAATACAACTCCCGTAGTGTTCATACAGTACAACCTCTGTAGTGGTCATACAGTACAACATCTGTTGTGGTCATACAGTACAACTCCCGTATTGTTCATACAGTACAACTCCCGTAGTGTTCATACAGTACAACCTCTGTTGTGGTCATACAGTACAATTCCCGTAGTGTTCATACAGTACAACCCCTGTAGTGTTCATACAGTACAACCTCTGTTGTTGTCATACAGTACAACTCACGTAGTGTATACAGTACAACTCCCGTAGTGTTCATACAGTACAACATCTGTTGTTGTCATACAGTACAACTCACGTAGTGTATACAGTACAACGCCCGTATTGTTCATACAGTACAACTCCCGTAGTGTTCATACAGTACAACTCCCGTAGTGTTCATACAGTACAACCCCAGTTGTGTTCATACAGTACAACTCCCGCAGAGGTCATACAGTACAACGTAGTGTTAATACAGTACAACCCATGTAGTGTTCATACAGTACAAATCCCGTAGTGTTCATACAGTACAACTCCTGTAGTGGCCCTACAGTACAACTCCTGTAGTGTTCATACAGTACAACCCCTGTAGTGTTCATACAGTACTAACTCATGTAGGGGTCATACAGTACAACTCCCGTAGGGGTCATACAGTACAACCTCTGTTGTGGTCATACAGTACAACCTCTGTTGTGGTCATACAGTACAACTCCTGTAGTGTTCATACAGTACTAACTCATGTAGGGGTCATACAGTACAACTCCCGTAGTGTTCATACAGTACAACCTCTGTTGTGGTCATACAGTACAACCTCTGTTGTGGTCATACAGTACAACTCCTGTAGTGTTCATACAGTACAACTCCCGTAGTGTTTATACAGTACAACCTCTGTTGTGGTCATACAGTACAACCCTAGTTGTGTTCATACAGTACAACTCCCGTAGTGCTCATACAGTACAATTCCTGTAGTGGTCATACAGTACAACTCCCGTAGTGTTCATACAGTACAACTCCTGTAGTGGTCATACAGTACAACTCCCGTAGTGTTCATACAGTACAACCCCAGGTTCGTTCATACAGTACAACTCCCGAAGTGTTCATACAGTACAACCTCTGTTGTGGTCATACAGTACAACCCCTGTAGTGTTCATACAGTACAACTCCTGTAGTGGTCATACGGTACAACTCCCGTAGTGGTCATAAAGTACAACTCCTGTAGTGGTCGTACAGTACAACTCCTGTAGTGGTCATACAGTACAACACCTGTAGTGTTCATACAGTACAACTCCCGTAGTGGTCATACAGTACAACTCCCGTAGTGGTCATACAGTACAACTCCTGTAGTGGTCATACAGTACAACTCCCGTAGTGTTCGAACAGTACAACCAATGTACTGTAGTGTTCATACAGTACAACTCCCGTAGTGGTCATACAGTACAACTCCTGTAGTGGTCATACAGTACAACTCCCGTAGTGTTCATACAGTACAACCTCTGTTGTGGTCATACAGTACAACCCCTGTAGTGTGCATACAGTACAACCTCTGTAGTGGTCATACAGTACAATTCCCGTAGTGTTCATACAGTTCAACCCCTGTAGTGGTCATACAGTACAACCTCTGTTGTGGTCATACAGTACAACTCCTGTAGTGTTCATACAGTACAACCTCTGTAGTTGTCATACAGTACAACCCCTGTAGTGGTCATACAGTGCAACCCTTGTAGTGGTCATACAGTACAACCTCTGTTGTGGTCATACAGTACAACTCCCGCAGTGTTCATACAGTACAACCCCTGTAGTGGTCATACAGTACAACCTCTATATATTGGTCATACAGTATAACCCCCGCCAGTGGTCATAAAGTACACCCCTTGTAGTGGTCATACAGTAAAACCCATTTAGTGGTCATACAATACAACCTCTATATATTGGTCATACATTGCAACCTCTATAGTGGTCATACAGCACAATCCCTGTAGTGGTCATACAGTAGCACCTCTAAATATTGGTCATACAGTACAACCTCTATAATGGCCATACAGTACACATCTACAGTGGTCTTACATAACAACTCATAAAGTGGTGTCACAGTACAACCTCTGTATGTTCATTCTCTTTAAGTAGCGTAAACTTGGCACATACATCTGCAGTATGCACACAGGTCTGCAAATGAAATATTTTGCAGACCCAGGTCTGCAGTCTGCACTCAGGTCTGCAAATGAAATATTTTGCAGACCCAGGTCTGCAGTCTGCGCTCAGGTCTGTAAATGAAACAGGTTGCAGACCTATGTCTGCAGTCTGCACTTAGGTCTGCAAATGAAATATTTTGCAGACAGGTCTGCAAATGTAATATTTTGCTGACCTAGGTCTGCAGTCTGCAGTCTGCACTCAGGTCTGCAAATGAAATATTTTGCAGACACAGGTCTGCACTTAGGTCTGCAAAAGAAATATTTTGCAAACAGGTCTGCAAATGTAATATTTTGCAGACCTAGGTCTGCAGTCTGCACTCAGGTCTGCAAATGAAATATTTTGCAGACACAGGTCTGCAGTCTGCACTTAGGTCTGCAAAAGAAATATTTTGCAGACCCAGGTCTGCAGTCTGCACTTAGGTCTGTCAATGTAATATTTTGCAGACCAAGGTCTGCAGTCTGCACTCAGGTCTGCAAATGAAATATTTTGCAGACCCAGGTCTGCAGTCTGCACTTAGGTCTGCAAATGAAGTATTTTGCAGACCCAGGTCTGCAGTCTGCACACAGGTCTGCAAATGAAATATTTTGCAGACCTAGGTCTGCAGTCTGCACTCAGGTCTGCAAATGAAATATTTTGCAGACCCAGGTCTGCAGTCTGCACTTAGGTCTGCAAATGTAATATTTTGCAGACCCAGGTCTGCAGTCTGCACTCAGGTCTGCAAATGAAATATTTTGCAGACACAGGTCTGCAGTCTGCACTCAGGTCTGCAAATGAAATATTTTGCAGACCCAGGTCTGCAGTCTGCACTTAGGTCTGCAAATGTAATGTTTTGCAGACCTAGGTCTCCAGTCTGCACTTAGGTCTGCAAATGAAGTAATTTGCAGACCCAGGTCTGCAGTCTGCACACAGGTCTGCAAATGAAATATTTTGCAGACCTAGGTCTGCAGTCTGCACTTAGATCTGCAAATGAAGTATTTTGCAGACCTAGGTCTGCAGGCTGCACTCAGGTCTGCAAATGAAATATTTTGCAGACCTAGGTCTGCAGTCTGCACTCAGGTCTTCAAATGAAATATTTTGCAGACCCAGATCTGCAGTCTGCACTTAGGTCTGCAAATGTAATATTAACAATATCACTCGAGGTTACCCTAGATGGTCACATATATGCCATCGCCGGGATATCAATTTACATACCTGGTCACTATTGTTCCATCGTTCGATATGATGACCAGTTCCTCTGGTACGATGGGTTGAAAGCTCGTTTGGCAAGCCTCCCTACGAGTTTCGACGAGATTTGGGCCCCTACCCATGCTATATATTGCCAAGTTTGAAGACTTTGAATGGTATTGAGTACATATATTGACACATGGTACAATACATGTATAATATGTTACGATAGTATGATTGATAGTACTTGGTGCACCGGAGATACAGAACTTTGAAATTGGTAACGAATAAAACGTTGAAAAATTTATGGTAACATCTGGAACCTCATACTTTTTGGTGCGAGATTTACATTTATACTGGTATGCATTTTCACCAAAAAATACAAGTATAAATGATATCCCATGATATAAGTTGAAATTTTGAAGAAATCATTACTTTAGTTGGATCTGTTTTTGAGAAATACAAATTGATGTGGGTATTTTGGAAAATCCGTATTTCATATGTTAGCACTGATGGGTTTGCTTTCAAAACAATGTTGTGTCTTATCAATATATTAGCCGAGTTACCACTAAGTGTTCAGTACTAAAATGATGGTGTATAACATCAGTATGACTATTCACATATTTCGCGAAAAGGTTGTTTTTTGTAGTTACTGTAAACAATCTTGTATGATAATTCATTAAAAGTTTGTATAACTTTTATACTTATCCCAATCTATTCTACACGAAATACAAGGCATACATTCATATGATTCTGATAATAATTAGACTAATAAACAACAGTTGGACAGAACATTCCAATAATAGGTTCGTGGATAACTAAAACCTTTAAATCACATATTTACAAAAGGTTGGTATTATCCACGTATTTGTATCAGAAACATATTAACTTATTTCCTGCATTTCATGTAGAATGGACTGGGTTATGTATAAGTATCCAAATGACACAAACTTTCAACAAATTATCGCAAAAATCAACCTGTTGGATAAACATGTGAATATCCCATAGGCCGTAATGGTAACAAAACGACGTCAAAAACGTCAAAATTACCGACGCCGTTCACTATATTCAACGGCGACGTAACGTCATTTATTTAACATTACGGCCTATGAGAAAATAGCGTTTATCCAGTCACTTCCGGCAAAATCTGCCTGTTAACGGGGTGCCTGATAAACTTAGCGATAATCGGTCACCTGGCCTACGGCTCACCCGATAAATTCCTCCGCCTTGCCAGATAAACTTTTTCATCCACGGCACTATCCTATTATTCTCTATTTATCTCTGTTTTTTACCACAATTTTCATTTTATTAAAAAAGAAAAAAATGGTCTCCTGGTATAGTAATATTGACGTAAGTTATGTAATGAATCCAGGATCGATGTAATTTTGTACAAAGACAGTTGTATAATATTCCAAATCATCATAAATGTATTAAAACTGTGTGGAAACGTTATGTTTGAGATGATGTCTTGTCACCCCGAGAAAATAAAAAAAATGCGGGTTTTGTATAATTTGAAAACCAGCTCAGTGACTAGATAAGTTACGATACATTATACAGTGGTTTTGCACCAATGTTATATGTGTACATAATGCAATATTAATAAATATATTACAGTAAAGAAGTATTCGTAATTTCATGAATTCCCAGTAAATTCATGAAACAAAAGAGGGAATATTTATTTTAAATGGCCACTATATTCACCGGATATCATGTTTTACGTCCCTTTTATAGAAAGCCACCGGCTAGTTTTCAGGACGGCAAGGCTAATTGCCTGTGTTTCTTACCAGTACACATCTAGACGGATTCGAGACACATTATGCCTCCTAAATATCTGAAGCTCTCCAACCTGGGATCGAACCCAGGGCCTCAGATTCGCAGGCGGGGATACTATCCCTTACACTACGGAGGAATCCATTATATGATATGAAGGAAAATGCTATCCATTTGTTTAAGTACTCACAATATACACATGTGCCAATTTGCATGATTGTATCACTGTTGGAAATGTCCTTATAACAGTAAATTCCGTGAAACCAGGGGTTATGGAAAAGTTGAAAAGCACCACATTTCGCCGCTTAGAATTTCGGTTGATTTTTTTTCAAAGTTGAGGATGATCCACCTATGTTCTAACACTTCTTTAAAAATACGATATGTTATCAAGATTCATGTTTCACGAATGTAATAGGAATGTCATGAAAATTAAAAATTACACTACTTTACTGTAACATAATCATGCTTATTTTGGTGTTTTATATGATAATATGATAATCTGGATATACAACAGAAAAAGTAAATAGCGGAAAACGATTTATTTTTATTTTGGTATACTTATTTGACAAGTTTTTAGTGTGTACAGTCAAATATATGATTTGACATATGCAATCGTAACTTGTAACATATCCATAATTTTATAATAAATTAAGAAATGAACGTGTTGTGGATTTGATAAATATTAAGGCAGTGCTGACGCAAAAAATAAATAAAAAAAATTGTTGACGAGAATGTATCCAGCGAAAACGTACCCTGACCATAACGTACCCGAATTGACGGAAACGACTCCACATGTCGTCTAAAACGGAACAAAATTGACCAAAACGTACCCACATTGACATATTAAGATAAAACAAGAATCATGTCAAGATCATACAATGTCAATAATTACAATCGGGATATTGCTATTGGCAGAAACAGAAACATTTTTTTCGCTATTTACCCTTTTCACGAAAATATGTTTTCTGTTTTCGCATTTTAGTACTACCGCCAATGGAATAACGGTTGTCAATTTGTTTTGGTAATTCAGAAGTCAGTGACAATATTTGAATTAATACAATCAGAAAAACTAAATTACTAGTATGTGAACAATATAATGCGCAACGCGAGAAAAAGGCCCTTAAGGTCAAACTTTTCAATTTGTGTTTTTTTCATTAAAAGTAACTATTAGATCTTTCCTCGTTTCAAAAATGTATCATTTATGGCTTTACCATGTTCCGTTTGGTTGCTATGGAGATTTAAAAATGCTCTTTTCAGGAAATGATAAAAAAATACAGTAAATAATTCGCATTACATGCATTATACATTAATGATTATTTTAAGTTTGTTTTACGTACATCACCGCTTACTTTTTATCTTATAGAAGGTGATATCGATTAAGCTAGTTGTACAAATGAAAGGGTCACATATTTGGCATTTTGTGTTACTATAGCAACAAGCCTCAAACCAGGAAATCATCTTCGTACATGGCACACAGAAAATATGCTTTTGTATATAATTATTTACACTGCAATTCAAATCGAAAAAGGAAAAGAGCTTAACTCATTAGTAAATATAAGAGTTTCACTCGATATATGGTTGTCATGGAAACAAAACATTCAAAACAATTAATTATAATTAAGCCGTTCTCCAGGAAACCGGGCTTAGTGACGTCATATGGTAATTAGGTAATAATAATTATAAAAGGCCCTCAAATGCGAAAAAAGTGATTCTCTTTGGATTTATTCTTAAGTACTTGGATAATAGGACGCACTCAAAAAATGGCTGCCAATCGGCGTCGGATAAACCTATATTTAACGTTGAATGTAATCATTACTTAAATGGTGCATAATTATCCTTTCGGTAAAGTTCGTTAGCTGCTAATTATCTGCGCACAGCATGACGGCCAATTCAAATGATCGGATTATACAGCCTGCAATAAAGCATATCTTATCTATATCTGTACCCTTAGGCAATAATGCTTTTCTGTTTAGTGATGTCATTTGTTACATACATGGATTTGTTTTATAACAATTTAAAGTTGCAGTGTGAAGTTAATTTACGCAATACAGGGTTATTCATATGCAAATGTGTCCACCAGCGAGCCATTGGTGAACGAAAGGTTTTTAATGTTCATTCGTCCAGTAGACTACCGGTGGGCACATTATGAGAGACCATGCTTGTATACAGGGTTATTCATATACAAGGGTGCCCACCAGCGAGCAATTGGTGAAAGGTTTTACTGTTCATTCATCCAATAGACTGCCGATGGGCACTTTGCATATGAATGGGTGATCTTTGATATTACATAACACATGATTGCGAATCCAGACTGGACACGGTATGTTTTAATACGGGAATGTTGAACATTATATGTTGAATATACCGGGCTTGATTTGTATCTGCAATTAAAGTTATGAATTTAACTTGAGCAATTAAAGTTATGAATTTAATTGATAGAAATAAGTGTCGACATAACTCTTAATTCAATCTCGAACTCAGATACTGAAATACTCATTAGTATGGCAGAAGGCTTCTCCAGTGGTGAACTGTATACTTTACAGCCGAAGTAACAGAAAGCAGCATATTAACGACCAACATTACCTTAATGGTGATCCGATCTCAAATACCAAAGTTAGCACATATTTATTCAGAAATAAGCATACGTACGCAGTTCATCTACAAAGACAACTTTAACAAGTTTATTCAAATACCGGTACTGTACATTTTATATCGTATTAAATTTATTAAAATTAATATGAACTAAGGCATTACCTAAAGGGGATTCAATCATCCATTGATAATAGATGAAAATAACTCATTACAGTTATTAGTGAGGGGCATCTTCACAGTATGGTTGTTCATACATTTTATATTTATTTTACATTTCACGAAATTCAGATAGAATTTTAATAACTCAAGGAAAATTGACTAATACAACAAGAGGACCATTGGCTCTAAAGCGCTCACCATATGACCAGCAGTTTAGGCAGAATCAGTGACCTGGCGACCTAGTTTTTGACCCCAGATGACCCAGTTACGAACTAGACCTAGATTTCATAAAGCTACTCAAGTGTCATTAATATAACATCAAAAATGTGACCTCTAGAGCGTAAACAAGGTTTAAAATTGATGTGACCTAGTTTTTGACCCAAGATGACCCAGTTACGCACTTGACTTAGATTTCATAGCGACAAACATTGTGTCCAAGTTTCATATAGATTAGGTAAAAAATGTGACCTCTAGAGTGCTAACAAGGTTTTTTCTTTGATGTGACCTTGTGATCTAGTTTTTGACGCCAGGAGACCCAGTTACCAAGGTACCTAGATTTCATAAAGCTACACATTGTGGCCAAGTGTCATTAATATAACATAAAAAATGTGACCTCTAGAGCGTAAACAAGGTTTTAATTTGATGTGACCTAGTTTTTGACCCCAGATGACCCAGTTACGCACTTTACCTAGATTGCAAAGCGACAAACATTGTGACCAAGTTTCATATAGATTAGGTAAAACATGTTCACGAGTGCTCAGGTGAGCTAAAAACTTGACGGACATCATCACAGTATGAGCGTTCCTATTCATTTTAAGTTTCATAAAATCCTACGTAATAAATGTGAATGGACGGGCAGAGTGAATTCTTCATTAAATCAAGCGCAATGTCCAATAACAAAACTTGACTGGCATCATCTTAGTGTGAGCATTCATATTCGTTTTAAGTTTCATGTAATTTTACCGGCTAGTTACTAAGAAATGACTAAGAAAGGACGGGCGGAGGTAATTCTTCAATAAATCAAGGGCAACAACTCAAGAAAATTGGCACACAGAATGTGTGTTCATATTCATTTTAAGTTACATGAAATTCTACCAGCTAATTACAAAGAACTGAATGCAAATGGACTGGCGGATGAAATTTTTCAACAAATCAAGGGCAATAACTCTAAGGAAAATTTACCAAAAATGAAACTTGACAGTCATCATCACAGTAATGGGGTACTCATATTCATTTTATGTTTCATGAAATTCTACAAGCTAGTTACAAAGAAAGGAATGCGAATGGACGGTCAGAGTGAATTATACTGTAAATCAAGGGTAATAACTCTTAAGGAAAATTGACCAACTTAAACAAACTTGACGGGCATCATGACTTTTTTATTTTAAGTTGCTTAAAAATGTACCAGTTAGTAGAAAAATGGCTGCAGACGGAAGGACAGACAGAAATATTTAATAAATCAAGGTAAATGACTGTCAAAGGAAAAACACCTGACAGGCATCATCAAAGTACTGTATAGTTGTTCATATTTATTTTGATTAAGTTCCAAGAAATTCTACATGCAAGTTACAGAGAAATGGCTGTTGATGGCGACGCGTCTTTGTAAGCCGTATGGCCAGTCCACACGCACATTAACCCAAGTGTCGGAGTAAAAGTTAAGCATTACATAAGTTCAGTGAGTCACAATGTAACTATATAGACTTCACATAATCTTCCTTTTGGCAAAAATAATCGCAATTATTGTACCTAGTTGCTCTATTGGCTTAATGCAGCCACCCCCCTGTCAAAAAATATTAGATTCAGAATTTTTCGCACATTGCTGTGAAATTAATTCTGTTATACCGGAAAACGGGTTTTATCCTATAATGTTGTTATGGTCAGTGACAAACCGTATCTGCAGTAATAACTGAACTACCTTTTAGGAGACCCCTAAGGAATCAAAATGATAATCAGCCAGAATAATTATGGTTTTAAGAACAGTGTGTTTTAGCGCTTTCTTGAATGACGACTAGAGCTGTCATTGATACTACCCAAGGCATATCAATGATTCCAATATATAGGAAGACAAGCATTGGCGATACATCATTATACAGTTACACATATAGACGAACAAGAAACAGGCCTTTCAGTCAATGATCCCTTTTTAGCCATTCTACACTGTACATGTTGGGTATATACATGTATTCAGCTTTGAGATAGCACCTTTGGTTCGAGTTAATGGACTTTACCCATTTTTACAATTGTGAACTTACATTTTAACAGAGGGACTGTTTTGTGCAGGAAAAGGAGGATTTTCAGTGGTTCCATTCATTTACCCAGGTATCGGTTCACGATATCGACATTACTCAGTAAAACTCAATTTTCCGGAACCGGAATTTCACGGTCAGGGGGTTAGCGAGCAATAAGCGGTATAGCGGGAGTGTATATTTTTTTCTTTTTTCAACGTTTAAACATATAAAACAATTATTGCCCACTATCATTAAACATCTTCATTTTTAAAATTTAGCAAGAATTATCTGAAAAAATGTTCAATATTTGAAATAATGCATTTTATTCTACACTGTCGCTTTCGAAGCTCGATACCGATGGTGAGAAAATATACGCATTTTTCAAGTTAAACATATTATTGAGGCAAAAATATTGTCAGCAAGGTCGTAAAATAATGTTGTCAATGTGTTCAAGTAAGACTTTATTCAAATTCTTATCTTTTGGCTAAAATAATCGCGATTTTGGTACCTAGTTGCTCTATACGCTATATCAGTTTCCCCCCTGACGTACATTCGGAATATCTGGCGCTTTGTCGCTCAATTAATTCCGTAATCCCAGACAACAGGTTTTAACCAGTAATGTCGATATGGTGAATATTCTAAAATGTGAATCGATAATCAATTGGTTAAAAATATTGTTGATACCGCTTAGGTCAACGACAGATCTTATGATAGCATCACACCGGTGGTCACACGGCAGCTACATACTGTCATGGACAGTTACAGCAGAGCGACAGATGAACACCAATCAACACGACAGAAACTTTGTTAAACGCGGGTCAACCAACACAGACCTTAACTGGATATGAGGGTTTTTTGAAGGGTCTTGGGACAACTTCACTTCTTCGGTCTTGTTATGTTCATACTATCCACAGACAAAAAGCACCGAGGAATTCATGTTCTTTGTTATATTTTGAGTTTTTTTCCCAAAAAAACTTTCTTATAAATAATCATAAAAGCACTCATGAAAAGTTACAATGTTTGTATTTTGGTCAATGTCAATTCTCATATTTTTTCACGGAGATCTGTATTGACAAACCAGCAGTAGACAGTTGTCCTACATTATAAGATCAATTACCATGGTCATCTAACACAGAATGATTGTTGATAATTAATTCACAATAAATGGTTGGTTGGTTGATTGTTTGTTGTTGACAATTTGGGTACGAACAAATTTGGATACGCTTCGTTTATCAAACTTTATGATGCAAATTAGCATCGAAATTGATTTCTTTGTTTACCTACGCTAATTATGTGTATAAAAGACAGTTTTCCTTGTTTAAAACCAGTACTTTAATCGTATAAGCAGTTATTTTAACGATTGTAGGCTGTACGTACTTGACCGAAGCCAGGATGGCAGACTTCCGTTTGCGAGGGACAGTCTAAAATCCTAACCGACCGCCTTTATCTCGCGCGCTAGCATTCTTACCTCCCCTATCGCGTTTAATGTTTTGTAAGCTAGGGCCTTCGGTTATCTCAAGGAACATTTTTAAACATCATTAAAAAATAAAAGATAATTTATTAACAACAATAATATTTTTTAAATGAGTTTGCCAATTCCATTCACGTCCTCAGAGTACCCCGAAAAAACCACTTCCTGTACACACAAATTTCACTCTGACAGGGGTGACCAAATTTTGGATGGGCTAAAAACTCGCAACACGTACAATGCCGTCTGGCGATTCTAGAATCCCTATGATGTTTATGAAATTAAATTTAAGAAATGCGATAAAACCTATGTGATATGTGTGGGGCGATAAATATTGATATTATGTAAATGATTTAAATTAAACTGAATGATTAATCCTTTCGATCTATGCGGATTAATAATCATGCCAAGTTAAACCCTGTGTGATAATTGTTTAAGCTTTGAAAGAATTACGTGAAAGTTATCTATAATTGGATTATACACCAAAGTATACACTCACGCCAAATACAGCAAAGGAGGATGAAGATGCAATAATAATAATTTATTTCAATTTGGAGATTATACTGATAGCTGGGTAACCCGCCAGAAATTTACAAAAAAATATACCAATTTATTCTAATTTATGCACTTATCACTGTTTGAAGAGTTTTCCCTTCTAAGCTCGGAAGGCAGTTGACTGCATGGATATAACAGGATACGAATATTAGGTATGCACCACGCATCCCTAAATTAACACAGCAAATGAGGACGATAAGAACTTTATTGAATTTCATTAATCTTTATATTTAATTTATTCAGGGTGATCGTATATGTATATGTTATTAGTTATTAACTCCTGTCCGCCAGCAACAAAGTTCAGACAAACTAATGTTAAAATCATGATTAATAAATCATTTGGCTGTTCGCATTCATCAGAGAAAAGTGTCTACAACCTGGTACCTAAATTTATTGATGGTTAGACAGAATTTAATAATAATAAAACTAGGTTCTATGTTAACACATGTACATAGATGCCATACACATGTACTTATATTCGTTTTAAGTATAATAAATTCACAACACTTACAAACGCATAATTCAAACAAATGAAGAAATCAATAAATAAACACTAAGACTTGATAGTAATCATTTAGAATGAAATCAATGATTCTCTCGAAGCCGGGGGATCATTGACCAATTTGGCAGGGATAAAACCGAATGGCCACGCACTATGTCGACTGTGTCAGTCGAACGAAAAAAAAGATCAGTGAAATGCCACAATGCCCAACAGACAAACTTTGCCGACACATTACACCACGTCAGGGAAACACACCGGATTAATCTACCTCCTATGACGGCTGTTCTCAGTTGTGAGGTCATCGCTAAGCGGCATCCGTATACCCGAGACATCCATATAACGTAGGTTTTCCGGTAAACTTCGTATTAAAGTCTACGTTATGTTTCAACTCTATTCCTGAATATACTGTTTTTAGTATAAAAATGCTATTTAATTATATATCATTATGGTAAACATATTGACAATTTACACACATTTATTCTATCTCATCAACATCTGTATTATAATAAATAAAGACCTGGGTCTGCAAAATATTTCATTTGCAGACCTAAGTGCAGACTGAAGACATAGGTCTGCAAAATACATTTTCAGATCTGAGTGCAGACTGCAGATGTACGTGCCAAGTTCAGGCTACTTTCTCTTAGTTGTCATGGTGGTCTTATATGTAGTGGTTGTACTGTATGTTATATTAATTTCGTACATGAAGCCTCTGATCCATTTACATTTAATGACAGACTGAATGACTAATATATAGAGGTTGTACTGCATGTCAACACTAGAGGTTGTACTGCATGTCAACAATAGAGGTTGTACTGCATGTCAACTATAGAGGTTGTACTGCATGTCAACACTAGAGGTTGTACTGCATGTCAACACTAGAGGTTGTACTGCATGTCAACAATAGAGGTTGTACTGCATGTCAACTATAGAGGTTGTACTGCATGTCAACTACAGGGGTTGTACTGTATGACCACTATAGAGGTTGTACTGTATTACAACTATATAGGCTGTACTGTATGACCACTATATAGGCTGTACTGTTTGACCACTATAGAGGTTGTATTGTATGACCACTATATAGGCTGTACTGTATGACAACTTTAGATGTTTTACTGTATGACAACTATATAGGCTGTACTGTATGACAACTATAGAGGTTGTACTGCATGACAACTATAGAGGTTGTACTGTATGACAACTATAGAGGTTGTACTGCATGCCAACAATAGAGGTTGTACTGCATGTCAACAATAGAGGTTGGACTGCATGCCAACAATAAAGGTTGTACTGCATGTCAACAATAGAGACTGTACTGTATGACAACTATTGAGGTTATACTGTGTGACCGCTATAGACGTTGTCCTGTATGACCGCTATAGAGTTTGTACTATTTGACCACTCGAGAGGTTTACTGTATGACAACTATAGAAAGTCGCGTTAATGGCTGTTGCAGGTGCAGGCCCATTGATCTGCAATATCATGCCATCCTACAAATATTTGGCTTGGCAGCGATTTTCGGAGTATTTCTTCAACTTCGGAAGGACTTTACGTTTGTTAAGCTTGGCAGTAACCATTGGCCATTTCATACATAATATTTAATGGCAGAAACTTGTACATTTCTACTGGCGTCCAGTGTGCGTTTTGCAATGCATACTTTTGTTCTGTCTTTGCTGGCACATATTTGTTTATGGATATGTCGCATGGTGACAAAATGAACCCGTATGTCGTCTATGGTCATTATATACGCAAACGTTGTACTTTTTTTAGCTAGAAACTGGTTTTAACTATTTTGCAAGGGCACATGTGCATATGTATTAAGTTTTGTAATATGCTTGATAATTGTATGAATAGCTCCTAATGATGTGCCAACACATTTAGCTACTTGCCTAATTGTAAATACCAGTTTCCAAAAAAATAATCATTTAAGCATTAGTATACACGAGTAGACAGTGTTAATTTGCGTATTGTTACAGCTACACTGGACGGATTTTAAAATGTGAGGCATCACATTTAAAGCTAATAAAATGATCTTTGATATACAGCTCCCTATTTTATTCATTGATACAAGTAAGATATAGCATCACTTGCATTCCAATCTTAACAACCCTCGTATCCAGGACAGCCAGGATGGACATTTGATGGACAGCTACATTGGACAGTTGGTATATTTATGATATTAATGACACTTTAAATGATGGAGAGTTGAACAATTATAGGAATGTACAGCTACATTGGACATTCAGAATGGACAGCTACATTGGACAGTTGATATAATTATGACATTCACATAGACATGACTATCAAACAATTATAGAAATGGCCACGCAGAATTGACATGCTGAATGGACAGCTACATTGCACAGTTGGTATATTTGTGATGTAAATGCACCTATCAAAGATTCACAGTTGACCTATTGTAGGAATGGACAGCTAGGATGTACAGGGTGTTAAAAAAGTTCGTTCTCAATGTTTGAGTTTCAATATTTTATTTTTCTGACATAAGAAGACTGTAAAATTCCCAGGTCGAAATCCAGACGAGTATACCATTGTTCTAATCTCACTGACATTAAATGAAGCTATTAGAGTAAGACATTAAAGTTGTCTACTGAGAACATAGCTAAAATTAAACTTTATATGAATTTAAATTTTGAGAACAAACTTTTTTAAAACCCTGTACATTCAGAATGGACAGCTACATTGGACAGTTGGTAAAATTGTGAGATAAATACAGACATGACTTTCAAACAATGAATGAAATGGACAGCCAGAATGGACATTCAGAAAGGACAGCTACATTGGACAGTTGGTAAAATTGTGAGATAAATACAGACATGACTTTAAAACAATAAATGAAATGGACAGCCAGAATGGACATTCAGAATAAACAGCTACATTGGACAGTTGGTATATTTGTGATTTAATTACAGACATGACTATCAAACAATTTTAGAAATGGACAGCCAGAATGGACATTCAGAAAGGACAGCTACATTGGACAGTTGGTGTATTTGTGATACAAATACAGACATGACTATCTAACACTTATAGGAATGGACAGTCAGAATAGACTTTTAGAATGGACAGCTACATTGGACAGTTGTATATTTGTGATATAAATGCAACTGTTATAGATGGACAGTTGTACAATTATAGGAATAGACAGCTAGGATTGACATTCATAAAGGACAGCTACATTGGACAGTTGATTATTTGTGATATAAATACAGACATGACTATCAAACAATTGTAGGAATGGACAGCCATAATGGACATTCACAATGGACAGCTACATTGGACAGTTGGTATATATGTTATATAAATTCAACTATCGAAGATGGATAGTTGAACAATTGTAGGAATAGACCCGTGTATTCTAAGTGATTGGAAGTATAGCTCATCTATGCCCGTATATACTAAGGTTTTGAACGTTTAAACCCTTTTTGAACCCATACATTATAATGAATTGGTGGTTGATAAATGCCAAGTGCCATTCAATAAATAGAGAATAATAGGTTAGTGCCAGTCGCTTAATCTGCTCAGTAAGGGGATCAAACTCGGGAGTATATTGTCACTCTTTCATTAACCAGCGCGCAACGTCACGTTCGTTCCGTGACTTCATGATAAACAACGACGTCAGACATCTCGATAGACGTCGTGTAGACGCAGGTAAGTCGAAATAAATAACCGATCAACCACCAGCTCATTTAGATTAGGAAAACCTCACCCCGGGCACGGAATTGCAACCGGTGGCTCTCATATAAGAAAAAGTCCGTCAGATCACGTGGTAAGGTGACGGATTATCACTAGTCACATGACCAGGTGACCGATTATAGCTAAGTTTAATCCACACCCCGTTAACAGGCAGATTTTGCCAAAAGTGACTACATGAACAGCGATAATACCCCGCAGAAATATTTGTTCTTTCTTTATCTATCCGTGTTTTACACGATTTTATATGCACACATTCTAATGGTTTGAAATTAGCCCTACCCATGATCGGCTCCGACATGCAGCATCATCAGTCCGTCAAAATGATCCTACCCAGGTAAATAGTCCTACTTGCTCAGCAATTGTATCCTAGGACTAAAAACACGAGAAATTTAACGTTAAATTTCGCATGTCCTTAAATTTCGCTTGTCCAAAATTGAGACATACATGCGAAAATTAAGACGATAATTATCGCCCGAAAACTTTCGCGAAGGTGTTAAATTTCGCTAGTACAAGTGTCTCTCTCCATGAGAAGAGGCGATAATTATCGCCTCCGACGCGATAATTATCGCCTGTTCACATGTTAGACATGCGAAATTTAACGTGGCCCGAACAGGATTCCGTATCTAATCAATACAATACTACGTCACTTTCAGACATAGTTCAAAGTTTAGATTCGTGTACGTCAAATAATGACATAGACAATTGCATTCAAAATCTGAACGAAGTTATAAATTCAGCAGCCGATCCTTTTAAAAAGGGGTCGTTTCTAATAACAACACATGTCAAAATATTAATAATAACAATCAGTGGTTCAACCAGGATTGTTTTGATAAGAGAGTATGTTTTTTTCAATATGTTAGATGTTTATCGTAATAACCCAACAGATTGTAATAGAAAAAATATGGCTAGTGCAAGAAGCGATTATAAGAATATTTTGCAGTCATGGAGAAATAAAAAATGTTTTGTGTACTGTATATATATGTATCTCCGCCTCAGCTTTACATACAATTCCGTGAAAGTGCAATTCAATTATCAGTAATGGCTCTTGATTTTTTAGGTTTAGTCTAAAAACATAAATGTACACAATACAGTCAATCAAGATCTAGGCAAATTAACAAAATGATGTACGTAATAGTATAAGGTCATTTTGCAAGGTCAAATCCAAGGTCAAACAGCAAAACCACCGAAATGTGTCAAATGTGACAGACGTGCACAGGAAAATTTGAGATGGTCAACACAAGCTCTGAACCTCCAAATATTTCTTGTTCAGTTAAATATAGAAGTGTCATAGACGAATATACTTCAAAATACCTGTGAATTATTGATTTGGTTGTGGTCTGTTAATCGGTCATTTGAAATAAAAAATGGCCACATTGATGTCAAGGTCATTTCCAGATCAGCTATGATAAAGAACCGAAAAAATGGGCCGGCATTTCCTCTTTACTTCCATTTACAACAGCTAATTTCCATATAATGTGATTATTGAAAGGAATAAAAGAATTTGTCAATTTGTATCATTTCATTACACACCATACATGCACCCATAGTTCTTTTCACTTCATTATTTTGGAAATGTGTAGTGTACTTTCCATTGACATAAGGCTTTAAATAGTTATTTAATTACTTCATCCCGAGCATCTGACGGGTAGTTTGAACTAGAGAAATGTTTTGTTATATTTGGTATATGGTTGCTAATATTGTTTGGGAGTGTGCACAAAATTGAAAACGTTTGAATGTAAGTGCTCTTTTGAGTTTATATTAAAAGTAATAATTGTTTCATATTTAAGGATGTTGGAGCGCTTAGGATCCTACTTCAGAATTTGCTCAAATTTTGCCAGGAAGTAAAGAATCTATACTGACACAAAATATGATGAAAAAACACTAGGTCACGGAACTCGTTTTTCGGGTAATCAGCCCTGATTGAAGTGTGTATGAAATATTTTTATAAGTCCATGGAAATTGGTAAATTGGTGGTGGTGTTCAAATTTGACATTTTTATTTGATGTCTGTGATCTAAATAATAACATATTTTTCAATATAGTTTGGGTACACATTGTTATACATGATCAAGATACAAAAAAGGGTATATTTAATTTTGGTCTAATATATATTGCTCTTTTACCCCACCCACTTTATATTTAATGCAGCAAAATAACACCCAGGTAAAATCCTAATAACTTTTTTCCCACCTTAATTTTTTTTTAATATTTTGTTAAATAAGTCTAGTGACATAGATCTTCAAAATTATGCAATAAAAAATATATGTCACCGAGGTATCTTTTTCGCAATTTTTGTTTTTATTTTGGTTAAATGTGGCTAAAATGCTGAGAAAATCAACAAAAACGCTTAAAATAAAATTTATTGAACATGTAAATATCGCGAAAACACATCAACATACAATAAACGAACATTACCAAATGAACCCGACTCACAAAAAAGTCATTTGGCATAAATAGCAATATTTTTATTTTTTTACCCCACCCACCTATTTTGTAATGTAATATTTTTCTCGGAATGGAAACCGTCATTTCGATTAGTATTTTCTAATTTTATTGCATAATACTTATCAAAACTGTTCAATTTGATTTTTTTTTAGATTATTTTGACACATTTTTATATTTATAAGGCACATAACGTACTATGACAAATGACGCATGCGCATTAAACCGATCCAACATCCTTAAACTATTAATGTATATCTATGTGTAACATATTTTGAATCTACATGCATTATATGAAGCATGCGGACAATCTAAACCTTTCAATTCTTTTTCTTAGCTGATATTTTCTTGCCCAATAGAAAAACCTTAAACATGAAGTACATGCATACAGTATTTTGAAAACCATTTTATTGTGATGTCCGTGCCCGTATGTTTAAACTACCGCTGCCATATCGTATTGTAACAAATTAAAGTATGACAATTTTATTATTAATGGTTTAAATAAATATTAGATACTAGTAGCACTGTCTGATCTGACCATTACTGCCTCTGTGGGTACCTACAATGTGTGGAACAACTACTCCAGGTTCTCAGTTCACCATACAGTCTGGGACAAATATTCTTGGCTCTTAAATGTACATAACAAGGAATGGAACATACAATACTGGCTAAGCTGGGTTTCAAATATAACATACGAATAGCATTATTGGCTCTGTTGGGTACCTAACACAGACTGGAGTACACCTTATACTTGCTCTGTTGGGTACCTAACTTTGTCTAAAACAACCATAATTAGCTATTCGGGGTACCTAACACTTATTGGAACAACCATTATTAGCTCTTAGGGGCACCTAACACTGACTTGAACAACCATTATTAGCTCTTAGGGGTACCTAACACTGACTGGAACAACCATTGTTGGATGTTTCGGGTACTTAACCCTACCTGAAACAACCGTTATAGGCTCGTAGTGGTACCTAACACTGTCTGGAACAAACATATTTGGATCTTAGGAGTTTAAACAATGCTGCTCTACTATAAAGAAAATACATATTTTCTAGTTTAAACATACACTTTTCACGTTGATATATTTATTGATATATTGTTGTATTGAAGTAATACTTCATGACATCACCAATGCTCATGAAAAAATAGAAAAAACGTTATAGCCACTAATCGGTTGATGTATATAATTCAGGTTTCTTGCTATTGATTGTCAATTTGTAAAATGTATGTTTCAAGCTTACAAATGGTTTGTAGTTTGGTTTCAATTGCTACTGATAGTTAATACTGTAAAATCATTGAATGTAGAGGAGTTTGCTCCCTGTTCTGGGGATTATAACAAATAAGCCATTGTTGTATAATTGTTTGGGTGTAGATAAATTGTGAGGATTGAATTTTATGATATAGTTCAACAAATACATTGATTAAAATTTAACGCCACAAACTTGACGTTTTTTTCAGTAATGCAGCATTGTTTCCATGCTGTGTGTTTTCACAATTTCCTAGCTTGTTATTTTATGCTTTAGGCAAACAGTTGCTATGTCGTTTATTTAACTGTTACACAGATTTGTAATAGATTTCGTCTAATTGATCATTTTTGGCAATTCTTTTCTGAGTGAAACAATTTTCTTATAGCTCAAAAAAGTGTCCGCTTACGAAATAATGTACACTTTTTGAATGGAATCAGTGGGCGTGTCGGAGTATACGTATAGGTTATAGATCATATATTAGAATTATAAACAAATTAGTGCAAGGGAGCGAAGCGACCGCTGCACTAATTTGTTTATAATTCTAATATGTGATTTATAACCGGCTTATAGTTTATCCCGCCCACTTTCTGGTGGCCTTTCCAATGCTTTTGTTTGCAAACAATAGCATGCCCATTCCGGCCAGAGTAGTTTTAATGTTTTGTTACTCGGACTTCCTTGAGCAAAAAGTCTGCAGGGGGATGGGGGGAATAAAAACTCATAAATGAAGCTACGATACTGTAGGTGGTGGAGTAATTTTGTATTCATAAACGTTACTTATTAGGTCAATGACGGTCCAGAAGAGTGACAGTTTTGAAGAAAGCAGCCATTTTATTTTAAGACTAGTACATTGCACAGGTAACTGTATCATTGATAAATAATTTGAAACAAACTTCAGAAATTAATTTTCGATTGTTTAAACGATTTTAAAAAAAGGAAGCATTTGTCAGAATGTCATGAACAAGACTAATTCCATTATTCCATGCGGATAACATCGGTCTTTGTCGCATTGCAATAGTTTATTTACCAATTAAAAGAAAACAGAACTATCCAAAATGTCACGATTAACGCAAGGCGAATGAGACTATTATCTGAACAGCTGGGTACTGTTTTATCAAAGCACTTACGAAAATCTTAAAGTTATATTCAAATTTTAATTCTTTATAATTCTTTTACAACTGCAAATTGGAGCCAGATATGGTTTGTAGGAGGTCATTAACTGAATCATTGTTAATATTACAGCTCCATTTACAAACCTTTATAACTGTAAACAAAATATAAAGGCATTAAATTGGATCGTAAGTTTACGATTTATGTACGTGCATTGATAAGGCAAAGCGCTTCCCGGTCAAAGATAAATTCAAGTGGCATGGATTACATCCCGAAGAAAACACTGCTAGATTAATAGAGCAAGATACATGCTATTTTTCAAATTATATGGAACTTGTTCATTCGTTCAGCACATAACACAACCAAATAAATACAGTAAAGTTCCGCTAATAAGTCCACTTTGATTTTTTTGAAACCATGCAGATTTTTGCCAGTTTAAGGTCCCAAATTATTAAATTTAGAACAAAAAGGTCCGCTAATAAGACCGATTTGCTATTAAGAGCACCTTTTTGAATGGTCTTATTAGCGGAACTTCACTGTAGAAGACATTAGGTTTTTTTAAACTGAATACTATTTATGTCTCATCATGACATTTGTTGTGATAAAGTTCAATATTATTTACAATAAAAACATTTGACGATTGTATGCATTATATTTTCATTTTTTAAAGATACCAAAAAATCGGGCTGGAGGGACTGAGTAACGAAAAATAAAATAACTCTGGCCTTATAATGGAGTAATGTGAGTGAAAATTGACAAGATTGCATGTATATTTGCTGAAAGAATAACAGTACAATTGAGAGGGTAGGCGGGTCTAGTTTTCCATATTTGGAAACAGCCAAATAGTCCCAATAAATGATCTACTAAATAGTTATTATGTCCTTTGCAATAATAAATGTATTATAGGTACAAAAAGTTGAAAACCCCTGGCTTTTGATTGGACAAAAAAGTAGGGTAAACTATAAGATTTGATAATGCTCGATTGTATTGGAAACTTCTAAAGCAATCTGCCGGTATTAAATCGAGCGATATGCCATTGTCATTATTTGAAAGTTATTTTAAAGCAGTAAATAATCTCGATGATAGATTTTTCTCACCAGATTAAGAGATATTTTATATTTCAACGAAAGATACGAAAGAGAGTTTAATATAATGTTTGCAGAATTAAACTCAGATTTGTCAGTTTCAGAAATAAATAAGGCAGTTTCACAATTAAATGGAAACAGAAGCGGAGGCCCGGATTTACTGATTAATGAACTTTCTATTGTTGGGAAACAAATCCTCGCGCCTGTTTTACATAAATTGTTTAACAAAATATTTAAAAACGGATATTTTCCGGAAAAATGGCCTGAAGGTTACGTCATTCCATTGCATAAAAAGGGTAGTGTAAACAACGTTGAAAACTATAGAGGCATACCGCTATTGAGTTGCATAGGTAAATTGTTCACACGAGACATCAACAACAGATTAACAGAATGGGCTGAAACATATAATGTTTATGTTGAGGCCCAGGCAGGGTTTAGAGCCAAAATGAGTACCATAGATACTATTTTTGTACTACACGGACTAATTAAGCATGCCATTGGTCAAGGAAAAAAACTTTTTACAGCCTTCGTTGATTACACAGTTAGAGATCATTGATGATATAAATTAATACAACTGGGATTAAGAGGAAATATCTTAAATATTATGAAATCTATGTATGATTCAGTAAAGTCACGAATTAAGTATCTTAACCAATTAAGTGAGGAATATTCGTGCACACTCGGAGTCCGTCAAGGCGAATGTTGTTCACCTTTCTTATTCTCTATGTTCATCAATGATTTGGAAAATGAATATTTAAAACATGGTTTGTAAGGCATTGACGCGAATAGGTTTAAGATATATTTATTGCTCTATGCTGATAACACTGTTTTATTTGCGGATTCTGCAGAACAATTACAACTTAGTCTGGATATTTTGTACGGATATTGCAATGTTTGGAAATTAAAAGTCAATATTGGTAATGTTTTTTAGAAAAAGCGGATCTTTATCAAATAATTAAAAATTTTATTACGCTGATCAAGAAATTGAAATTGTCAAAACAATTAAATATCTTGGTATCGTATTCACATCAGGTGGAGCATTTAGTACGGCTCAAAACATGTTATCCACACAAGCCAAAAAGGCGATTTTCAAACTTAACAAGTATTTGATAAGTTTACATATATTGCTCCTAAGCATAAGTAAGAAGTGTTTGATAAACTTGTTTCTCCTATTCTTAGTTACGGTAGCGAAGTATATATATTGATTTGATGTGAATAATTATATTGATACATTAGACATTAATCACGTAGATATTTATAGTCGAATTATGCTGTATCTTTCAAATCTTCTCCACATACATGTAGTTGTGAGCATGCTTGTTTATTAGTTAGTATTTATTTTGCTTACTGTACCACTGTTTTGTCATTAATGCATCGTATTGTCCTCATAGGCTATCAGCCTAATGGAATTGAAATAAACTATCTATCTATAAACGCCACAATAATTTTGTATAATTATTTTGTTAATTATATTTTCATTGATTAATTTTGGCCGATAAACGGTCATTATGTTAGGCGTTACCCAAAATGTTTATGAACAAATACGTACATATTGCAACGCCTGGCAAGCATGTGTTCATAAATATACTGAGTTTCAAAAGTTTTGCACTTTTTGTTCGATGACAACATTTCAAAAAATGGTTAAAGGTCGATAAACAATAAAAGCGTTAAGTAACTTATTGTCAATCAAATTACATATTGTTAAACATTTTCAATAAATAGTAATTTCGTGAAATACATAAACTTGAGCCAGACTCTCGAGTCAAAAGTACAGAATCTTTAGTACCGGATATGACCTTCGTCAGCCGCTATAGAACTGAGTCATCGTGATCGCATTTACCGTATTACTGTCCAAATATCACGCTGTGGAATAAGAGCCGAATCATATACAAGTGTCGCTTCCAGTTGAGCTGGTCTTGGTTTGAACCGGAAGACGTTGAATCCTCTGACCAAACATGTCCCACACATGCCCAATTGGTGCTAGGTCAGGTGACAGGATTGGCAATGGGAGGCTTTTGATGTTATTTGTCTGCAAGAACTGTTGTGTGATGCGAGAAGTGTAGACGAACTGCCTTGTGGCGACGGATCAGTATGGGCCCAATATACGGCCTCCACGCTCGCAAATGGTATTTACATAAACGCCTCTCCCCTAACTGTCTGCTTCGTTATTGTCTGAACGTTTCGGGCAGGTGTTGTCCTGGCTGTTTCAGCTGCTGTCAGTATACGATTTCAAAGAGGCAGAAGCCGCATCCGTCTGAAACAATAAGACATGGATGACATTTAGCTACATGCATGATTTACAATGATAAGAATACAGTTAAATTTAGGTTAAAAAATTATTTACGTATATAAAAGTGTATGTAAACAATTTAGACTGGTTACCTCCCCTTGACCATAAACAATTTTGATGGGTGCCTAAAACACGAGGCCCCATATAGGGTTTATTGATGAAGTAAGCTGTGTATGAAAATACAATTTCTTCAAACCTAGCAATTGTAAATTAATAAAACCACTTATGTTATAATCGCTGGTGCCCTACCTACGTATTTCAGAAGAATCATTATTTGGAAATAAATAAGAAGTTTGTTAGTACCTGCCCTGGACAGGGGTTGTAACTCCCGGTCGGCCGCTTCGGTGTTGGTCCCGAACACTTTCCGTCTGTTGAACTTTGTTACGAAGCATCTGTATGATCGTCACGTGACTTTTTAAGGCAGCAGCTACCCTATGTACGGGCGTCCAGCAACTAACATGCCAACTGCAATATTCCATTGGTCTAAGGTCAATCTGACCATTATGCCAACATCAAATACTTAGCAAAACTGACACAATAAAATGTTTCTCCTATTCATTAGCATGCTTGCAATACGTTTAGGTAAAAAATATCGATGAAAGTGAAACATATGGTTTCCACGCGCAAGAAAACCAGTTTTGCCTGTTTTACTGTGTGTGTTCAATCAAGCGTAACAGTGTTCATTTTCTCTGCGGCAGAAGTTTTAGCAACGGTTGTTTCACTGTTATGCGTTTTCAAGGATGGGTTATATGTCACATTTAGAAAAATATACAACATTGAACAAAGATGCAAAACTTTTGGAACTCAGTATATTTTGACATAACTGATGACTGCCCTCCTAGAAAAACACGACTTTTGATGCTACAAGCGAAGGAGGCCTTACTTACTCTCCTCAGTTATCTTCATTCACGCTTTTAAACCTCATGTTCTGCCTCTACTGTTCTTCATCAGGCGGTCTTAAGTCTTGTTTTTTGTCTCTTAATTGTCACGAGGTATCGATGGAAATTTTTGAAGCCTATGTTCCACTGAGCCTTTCTCCTAGGCGATTTACTCACGATAGAAATGAATGAGATTCGGGAGGCATCGGAAACAGATTGTGGTCAATGGGAGGTATCCGGGAGGTTATAAGACAATATTTCAGAACCGGAAGGAATCGACATAAATCAAGGGTTATCGGGATGCATTGGGAGAACTCATGCGTCAGTCTCACTTACTCAGGGATGTATTCACGGTGAATATAAGAGCTTAGGTAGACTTCCATGTTCCCAGATGTTTCCGGGAAGGTCCCCGGCGTGTCGGTGAAGCTTGGTGTAAGCATTAGGGAGTACGAGACATCTTGGTGAATTTGCGCTGTCATTTCGGAATTATCCCAGGAAGGCATTCCCGAAGTGCACCAGAGTCTTGGCAATATTCGGGAATGCTTCGGCTTCATGATTGCGTTGGTGACTGTCAAGCATTTACTTATTATGTAGAGAGATTGGCTTAAATTGGCTTTATAGATTCGAAGATACGCAACCTGGACGTAATATATATTATGCTGATCAAAGTAGATTCGTTATATTGGTATGCGTTAGGTCTTTCGTGCTGACAAGTGAGCCTATTTTAGTAATGTTTTCAACCTGATCAATATCTAAGTCTTCAACAAATGGTCTAAGGTATGCCTTGACTTGTTTCAGTTTGGTGATGAGTTGTAGTCCAACCTAGTTTGCCTACTGGCTAGGGAAGGATATGAAGAGTATTAAACATAGTTATCAGATGTCATGGTATAGATGTACTCTGTAGAATCACCATCTGAAACATCGAAATATTCAAGTCTGGATTTTCAGAACATGTCCGGGAACGTGCACCGTAACATTTTGGGGTTCCACTCCGATACGGTATGTGACACTTTTCGTCTGATAGAAAAGGTATGATCTTCTGTTGGATATTAGAACAAAAGTACAGTCAGATGAGGCAGAGAGTTGTACATGCTTGTTGGTTGGTGATTCCTGTTTTTAAAAGCTCTATTCATAAAACATGACTTGCAATTATTCCGCCATGGGGTGAAGCTACGCTCGAACTGCACATCGCATGAGCAAACTGCTAATTAGGTACTTGTATACGGATACGAGCTGATGTATCGTTATACGATACAGAAACCATGAAGTTAATGAATGCGTAGATAACGCTCATTGCAATTTTATATTGTATTTATAAAGATAACGCTACAAATTATTCATAGAATAAATTATGTATGAACTGAATGTTATATAATAAGACAAGTTATAATTTCGCTTAGTTTTTTAGGATTGGTTGTGAACATTTGCAGGGGATAGAATTGCACCGTTGCACATCAAAAGCATGGATTAACTCGATCTATATTCATTTACATTTAAATGGAATACCAATGGTGTGTTGTATAGAAATATATTATTATACATTTAACATTATTAATGCATAAAATGAACTTTTGAAGAAGTAACAGGAGCACCGCCTACAAGTGCTGAACGCTCGACTTTCTCGTACTTGATAGTACACTTGCTCATATGTGAGTGAAAAGATACGAGTATATGAGTAGCAAGGGCAGATTACTCATAAATATAAATCACAGGGTTACCAGCCATGCCAGTATGAATTCCCATTGTGATGGTGAATAACTATGTTTAGTTTCAAGTGAATACCTTTGTTAGTCTTTGAGAAGTTGACGTTTTTTGTGTTAAAGTTCAAAGTCAGAGAAAGGGAATAACTCTTCTAAAATGCTGGACAGATTTGTTTGCCCTTGCCCTAGATGTACGTCATCACATTCCACAAGTGTATTGGCTTTCAAGTTGAAAGCTTTGATAGTGTTTGAGAAAATTCAGTTTACGTGTAAAATTCAAACAACGGCAGATAAGTCCAAACAAGGGCAATTAACTCCACAACTATTTGTCACAGAGTTACTAGCCTTGTTAGTATGTACTTTCCTGGTGATGGAGAATAAATATGTTGAGTATTAAGTTGATACCTTTGATAGTCTTTGAGAAAATGACTCGGACAATAAACTTTACCAACGTACACGCAGACACACACGATAACTCAGCTTTTTGTCGTTGAAAGGTCGAGCTAAAATACAGTATAACCTCTTTAGAGCAACACTCTTTGGAAGTTGTTTATGAATTATTTTCTGTGTCATTATGACTATCATCATCCTTATATTTATAAAGTACTTATTAGCTTAATTTGAACCTAATTTATGTTTCTTCTTATTTATCATCCTAAACTCGAAATTATGATTTACAACTCACGAGTAGGCCTGTTACATGTACTTGTTTTACTTATTTATATTACGTTTGACTCCGAAGTGTTAGTTAGCTTGTTAGTTGGTGTTTACTAATGAGGGTTTAGGTGAAGCACATGACAGGTAATAGTTTAAATATAAACAGAGTCCTGGGAAACGCATAATTTAGCTGTAATAAACGGAAAATGTACATTTTTCTGCATTGTTCTTCAACAAGGATACTTTTCGGTGCAGCTTGTCAAGAAATAAGGATATATCAGAGGAAATGACCACGTTGGGGCTTTGAAATAAACATTCCGCTGCTTAAATGGTTCACTTCAAGTGGATCACATAAATATATACAGAATAATGATTAAAAACTTATTAAAACTGTTCATTGAATTTGATTTATATTATATTGACACGTTTTTACGTTTATAAGGCACATAACTGTTATGTGCCTTATAAACGTAAAAACGTGTCAATATAATATAAATCAAATTCAATGAACAGTTTTAATAAGTAGTATGCATTTAAAGCAGAAACACTAATCAAAAATACGTTTTACATTCCGAAAACTCTTACATTTAATTTACAAAATAGGTGGGTGGGGTAAAAACATAAAACTATTGCTTTTTATGCAAAATTACCTTTTGGGAGTCAGGTTTGTAGGTAATGTTTTAATACTGTTTTTAAACGTTTTTCTTGATTTTCAAAGCATTTATGCAAAATGTATACAAAAAAGTTTTGCGAAAAAGACATCTTGGTAACATATATAATCCATTGCATGAATTTGAAGATCTATGTCACTAGACTTACTTAACAAAATCACAGCGTATAAACGACTGTATGTAAAGTAGGATGTTGTAATTAGATTTAGAAGGTTGGAGTTAAAAACACAACAATATTGGTTGAATAATTTGAAATACTAGGCTTATATACGAAAACATAATGACAAGTTGTACATATTTATTATAACGATTAACTTTCCTTCCGTTCGCATACACTTTATTCCGAAATGTTTGCTCATGTTACATAAAATCATTGAACATCGTTTGACTTTTTGTGAGAAAAATGTACACCGGCTACCGTTAAACATCATTTCATGGTGACTGGGCACGTTTCGTTTCAATAATTGTACATATTATAACTGATATAACAGCAACACATAATTTGCATGTTTTCAAATATTTTCAAACACATCCATCTCGTTTATTAACGTATGCACAACCGTCAAAATTACACCACTAATGTATTAACGTTCCAAGACAACGCATGCAAAATTTGCCGAATTTCAGTTCCGCTCAATAGAATAATTTAATATAAGGTACTGCGTCTTTAAAATAAATGTTACATAATATGACGCACGCTTTTTCGGCATTTTTTACACGCAATAGGTGTGTTTTTACGTATTAACGTTATTAAACTATTACACTTTTAATAATGTATTAAAGCCCTATTATGTCTGTGTATTTTGATACTTTTGTGAAGGAAATAGGATGAATAGTAATTAAATACTTCACATTTTTAATTATCACACCTACGAATTTTAGCATGGGTCGCAACTTTTGACGTTACGTCTCTGACTTTGTTGTTATCATTCGAAAAACAGAACTGCCTATTTCGTTAGCATTTTTGTTGTACCTCGTTTAACTTAAACCTCTGTATCTTCACAGAAAATGTACATGTTCCAAAACGGAAACGACAGATATATTGAGGAAGGATTGAAGTTTGTATTCAATGCTTTAGAATTGTTCCAAACCACGAGTTAAGTTGAGAATGTAATGTCAAAGGCGACAGTTTCGAAATTTTGGCAAACATCGCATACCTAAAACATGTTTATTCGATTAGTATGGCATTTGTGGGCACATAAATTGTGTGTCTCTGCCTTCAACATACAGAACTGCCTTACACACAGCGGGTTGTACGGTGTATTATAGGCTCATAAATACAGTTGCCAAACAACCACAGAACATCATTATAAGATGAACCACGAGTTTTGAGCCGTGACGGGAGATTACCCTATTTAGTTATGGTGTGTGAATATACCTGGTTGGGATGCCTTTAAAATGCGTTACTTTATATTTTTGTATGACCTTTTATTGTCAGTATCGCTGACTTAATCGGTAGAGAGCTTGATTATAAGGTTGATACATGCGAGTTCGAATACTGGTAACTGCACTATGTTTTCTCAACTACAATTTTTAAATTTCTTATTCGTCAAGAATATAAAGACATTGTTTAAAAGCCACTTTTGTAAATAATTATTTTGACTTTTTCATGTTTCGCTGTTTTTATTTCATATCTTTCCTAGGACCAAGTAATAGTTTATCTTTTACTGAATTCAATACTTACTCGCTCGTTTGATTAGTGCATTTTAACGCATTATATATATGGCGATTTTTAGATCGGCCATACGGTGAAGAGGCTTGGTAATTAAGAAATAACTTTTTACCGTGACGTTAGAACTTGTATACAGAAATTGAGAAAGTTAAAAATTGCTACGAAAATCACGTCCCGGCAAGAGGCGTTTTTAACTAGTTGAAGTCATCAAATAATTGCACGCGGCTACTTAAGACTAGGCTAAATTGATCATTATTAAATACATTCCAGGAAATGCATAAGTTATATAACTTTCTTGTGTAATATTACTTGAAAAAGCGATTTGAAAAAAAACATATAAAAATAAACCAAACCAAGGATCGAAGCTAGAAAAGTAAGTATCATAAGACATCGCCATATCCATTGGGCCACGTATTCAGTTACGCAAATAAATTACGTATTTAACTTATATTGGTATTGCTTATATATACGTACCCTTTGCGGGTAAATCAACTTTGCTGCATTCATTAGTCACGTCTCAAAAACATGGTTTATCTATACGGGGTATGCGTTCGCACCAGCGACATGAAGATTGAATATGTTGTAAATTCAATGGTTTAGTTCAACCTTACATAACGTAATTTATTTCAACTATCATGTGTATATTGTGGAATAGCATTTATTACATAAACTACGCTGCGGGAGTTAATACATAAATACATAAAAACTATAATACACGAGTGTAATAACCTATATAATATGCAAATGAGTTATATATTTCAAATTCAACTTCAACTTCAATTTAAAAGGTTTCATGTAATTAAATGTCAACCATTTTGGGTAAAATGCAAATATCAGTTTTATGGGGTTTCCCCAAAGTCTAAAAATATCTTAAAAACTAGCCGAGCAAAACTGTTATGATATTATGGGTTTGCACAATTACTATCATGAGTTTGCTCTTCATAACAATCGGGAATTTGATACAGCTTGTACCGAAAAATTGAGTTGGCAATCACCTTAAGTATGCTCTAAATTTCTAAAGATCGAATTGGTTTGACATTTGGCCCAGATAAAAATCTACTATGACTCTAATTACCTTGCTATAAACCACTCCTTATAAAAGTACCTCACATCGCACCGGATGGATTCATTGATTTCATTAGCTCGGACCACCTACCACCTACTTGCAGTAGCATCTTGCTGATTTTTCTAGCTCGCCGATATTAAGTTAAAAATGAATATTATCAAGTAAAGAACTGGTTCTCAGATAAACATTTTTTCCAGCTCGCTTTGCTCGAAGACTTTTTCCTTAGGGAGGGGAAGGGGGATAGGTAAACAATCCTGTACCCGCTCCTGCAATCTGCGCACAATCAATGGCTGATTATTATACCTTTGTCTAATTGTTTCGTGCCTTCTCCTGAAATCCGTTCTTGATTTAATTCAAATCTTATGTATGTTCTACGTTGAATTTTACTATGATAACCCCAAATAACAATCACGCAAATGGCCTGTATCAATCGGGGCAGGCAGTTTGGACGACTCATCATAGTTGTCACCCTGACGACGACGGGAACATTACGGGTAGTACTTATTCCTATTGGGATTCTTCAATTGGTGTTAATTGTTTTGCATACCATTTTTATAAAGCATTGTATTTATCACCACAATTTATTACACTCAAACAGATTGTGATAAGTACTACTCCATTATTTAATTTAAACACAAATACAAATTTTCACTCTATTGGACTCGAATCCAAACAAGTTTTTACGGAGGCCCGGATTTCATGGCTACTAGTCAAAAGGATTCAGAGCACTGACCTAGACATAAAAACGCTATAATTTTACGTATTGTATAAGCTTTTTGACACTGTTCTTGTTTTTCTTAGTTAAGTTAACAATTGTTCTTTCGAAATTGGTGCAGATAAAAGTGCGCATGCGGCGATGAAACGGTTAAGACGCACGGTTATACGAGATAACAGGATACTGGCAGGCACTGTCGGAGACGATGAAAATAGATTAAGTATGCTATGTGCAAAGTTATCAGTTTTGTTATATTAAAAGGTAAAACGAACAGCATGTTCAATTAAAAACAAGAATATCAGCTTATTTGTTATGCTTGTCTAGCCTACTGACAAATGTCTGAATGCAAGGACGAGTCCGTTAAATTTTATTTATGTATTCATACGTGTTGTCAAACAAGTAAAACAATATAATAAATATTTAGGGCCACGAAGGGTCAATTTAGACACATGCCTATTTACTATGAAAATGATACTGTATATCATCATTTCACATGAATTGTGATAAATAACGTTTTTTAAATGGCATGGCAACGATAGAAAATGTTCGACAAAATATGAAAACAATCATGTTTTTTAGAATTCTTGAAAAAAAAATTGTGTCCACAGAATATTCATCAGAATTGAAACAAACATGTTTATAAAATACATTTTTTATTCGGTTGCTATGGTAACAGTTGTGTAACATGACAAAAACACGGTATACACAAGTATGTAGATCTAGCTCGTGCAGAATCATAGAATAAATAACGTACGTATCTGCTTTATTTGGTCCACAATTTGCTACATTTCCTAGACAATGTTGATCCAAGAGTCGTGTGTTAAAATTGTGTTGACGGTGGACAAGTTTCATTGCCTATTATCAGTATGCATGGAAGCGTCGAGGACTTAGTTTAATGATGGGGTCCGTGCTAGCCTCATAAAATGATTTTGGTACTGCATTGCTTACGCAAGGTAAATTTATTAATTTTAAGAATTTATCGTCAGTAATAACGTGCTAATAAAAGCTGTCCATACATAGCATGGAATATATCTAATTATTACAGAAACCTATGTAGATCTACCGCTCGGTGATAAACTAAAATGTGACGACTCAATGGTCGTATATTCGGTCAATATTAAATCCTCTTTTTGAAATGACATCTGAGAAAAATATGCGAATATCGTCGAGTGTCCACCACGACTCTTGTGATTACAAATTCACGGGATTCCATCTTATCCGCAATGCCAGATTTTATTTAGAATCCTATGTTCTATTTAGAATTTACGCTATAAATAGTTTGTATTGCTCGTTTAAATTACTTACTTATTAAAGTACTTTACATCTAACTTAAAAAAGATTATATTAAGTCAGACAGGGAAGGCAGCACTCAACTTAACCAGCCGAGCACAGAAAACATTAAAAACACACAAAGCACTGAAAACACGGCATCCCGTCCCGAAAGTCTGCCGCCTAAGCCAGTCAAACCAAAACGGAACGAGAGCCATGTGACGAGGAAACAACAACCGGACACCACACACCACAAGGACAATCTACAACATTTATATAATGTACATGCAATTTTGAAAGATACGAAGCAGCCTTGTGCTGGACAACGAAATTGCAGAATGGCAAATACAAAATGAACAAAGTTCAACAAAAAGGCACGAAGGCGAAATATTTTTGTAGTTTTGTATTTTTACTATAAAGTGGACAGTACATACATAGAGTAAGGTTGACCAAAGGGCTTCCGCCTTGGTACGGACAGCGACAAATGTCACTGGGGGCTTAAACGTTTTACAGTGCACCTAACCTCACAATTACCCAATAGACAACCTTATAGCACATTACTGTGTAAATAAAAGTTTTCCGCCATGTAATGCCCTCTAACAACAAGCAAATTCGTTGAATTGATATCCCCGCCTACAGGTTATCAGTAATATTGAGCAGGTTGGAATGTAAGCTCAGTATCTCTGCACAGGTTGGAAAATTGGCCAACAAAGGGTAGGAACAGAAAGTCAGACAAACAACAGAATATGTAACAAATGATCAAACCATTTATGAATACGTCCGTTCTGTTTTATTTCGTTGGCGGTCGACAACTCGCAAATGCTTTATAAATAAGTTTTACATTTTATAAAACCTTAAAGTATTAGCTTTTAAAACAAGTTTTAATGAACAAAATCGATCGAAAATTAAATTCATATTTGATGATTTTCGACCGTTGGTTGTATTTTTATTTGGTAAAAAAAGAGGTATTTTAAACTTACTTTTACGCGGAACGGATTCTTACTCGTCGCCGTGGATTTAATAATTAGGGTATCGTGATGAATGTTGTATTAAAAGACAGACATATATATCTGCTTCATTACAAGCTTTAAATATTTAAAATCGGATAACAGATACGAAAATTATGAGGTCTTACATAAAGCAGGGTAGAATTTGACTAGTGCGTTTTACGCTTAACGCGGTAACATTCTTTATCGGCCGATCGATATGTGTAAGCGGCAGCATATTTACGTTAATATAGAGTGTCATATACATTTAATTAACATGCGTGATACGATCTTTGACCCAGATAAGAATTTTGGCTATTCTTACTGACTAGGACACAAGTGCAATAGCTCTCTTAAGAAGAGCCAAAATGCATACACAATTAAGTATCATATTGCTACATGAATGTAAAATAATTTCATACCATACAATTCAGTTGTCTTGGAGAAGTTTTGTAGTTATTAATAGATTTCAAATCTTTTAGCTATTTTTAGAAAGGACCACAGCAAATAACTATTTCTGTAAGATTATTTTGAAATCTTGCCAGTGGTTGATTTTTTATGAATTTTTTAAGTTTTTGCAATCGGTTGCCACGGCAACCAGACGACTACCAGAGTCATAAGAATCACCAAAGGAACATTGTTACCAATTCATCATGAAATACAAGCAGTACTTTTAGAGAAGATTTTTTTTAAAAGATTTCATGTAAGCTCCCTGGTAATCACTTTATGAGCTCTGTTTGATGATGCAAGTAATGACAAACACATGGGTATGATTGAAATTTGTCATTTAATATTTAAATGACGAATATCACATAAAACAGTTATGTAATAACAAATGACTAATTCAACATATATATACATTCAATATTACATGTATCATCAAAGATGGGGTTCCATTTATATGCCACATATTGCAAACACTTCAAGTTTACCGTCCAAAAGCTACCTTGCGTGGCTAATTTCAACAGTACTTCTACATCAATTCGGTACGTGAGTACACAATGATCACATCTGATGCACTAATAACTGTCTGGCTTCGCCAATAAATACAATAATTTGTAAAATAAATTTCTTTTTCAAAGCTGTTTTCTGCGCAAAAGATTTACGTGAGAACGACTAGTTGTGATGAAAATATATGATGCTAAAAACCCGTCCCGTTATGGGACGGATATAAAATTCTGAAGCCGCACTACGGTACTTACATAAAATTATTTATCTGACAATAAATATTTATTTACTAGAGAAATAAACAGAGAAACAGGCCCTCACCCGCTGGTGGCCATGTTTTTTGAGAACTCATGACAAAAATGTCAATTTTGTAAGAGGGTTACCCAACAAGTATTTTTGTAAAATAATTTCGAAATCTGGCCAGTGGTTGATTTTGTATGAATTGTTTAAGTTTTTCCAATCTGTTGTCATGGCAACCAGAGTTATTTATATATCACCAAAAAAACTTGATGGGTATCATCCCAGTATGGTAGTTGACATTTATTTTAAGTTTCATGAAATTATATCAGCTAGTTACAGAGAAATGGCTGCGGATGGACGGACGGACGGACAACACCATTTCAATACCCCCTACCGATTTCATCGGCGGGGGATAAAAAGGCCACAGTGACAGGTAATAAAAGAATCGCTATTGACTGCGCATGCGTTCAAAAGGACTCTGGGGTATATATCACCTCGGTGTTACTTAAGGATCCACACCATGAGCGGATATAAATTTCAAGCTGTTCTGTTTGTTTATTTGCGACGATGCATTTATCATTCCCCCTTTTGAACCTCGTCTTGCCAACACCATGGGGCCGTTTCATTAAACTTCGTACGAAAATTATTTTCGTAGCCCTACGAAGGTTTCGTACGAACTTCTTACGAAAAAGTTAAGAGCGTTTCAGCAACACCTTCGTACGAACTTTCTTACGTACGCATCACTTACGAACTTCGTAACTACTCTTCATGACGGAAGTTAAAATTGCAACGTAATTTCCGGAACGCGCGGACCGCTTAGAGAGCACCTTGGCAGACGACAGATTGCAATGCCATGAAGCGGAAAGGCAACCCTACTGGGTCGATGAATCGTCGCCGTACTTGTTTAAGGGATCTTTACGTCAAGCGTAACCACACAGAACAAGTCCAATCATGTAACAGACTTACAGAGTGGTAAGTAAAGTAGCTTGACTGTCTTGGCTAGCTTCTATCAGTATCAGTATCACGATTGTTTTCTTTAGAATTGAAATTGAATGTGTTCAACTTCTAGTGTTTGAATGAAACATGCCAATATGCAAATTGAATCACCTCAATACATAATAATCATTGGAAAACGAACAGTGGACAGTGGTCTGATGATGCGTCTAATCTGAATGCAATTGCAAGCACGTTGAAACGTCCCCAATATTAAACGTCCTCACCTAGATACAACGGGTCATCGTCTGCATTTACATGAAATAACACATAAAAATATCCCTTGATGCAATGGTCAACTTTTCGTATTTTGTTTTCAGGTTCAATTGATGATGATGAAGCAGTGTAACTTGTTATTGGTGATGTTGAAGCTATACATATTATCAAGGAGGTGGAGGAAACATGAACAGGTATTGTCACTAAACAATGTTATAGTTTGTAGATTTGTACAAAATAAACAAAAACTTGAAAGCTAGAAAAGGCTTTTAGATCTAGTTAATACTTGTAATGAAGTTGCTCATATATATGATAGATAACTTTACTCAGTTCTGCCTGATTGAGTCAATATGATTTTAATTAAATATCTTATAAACCTGATATGTGTACATCAATGGTTAATCATGCTATTAGCACAATCATTTATCAAGTTACACTGATTTGCATAGATATATACATTGTTAAAATGTAACACCATATTGGTTTTTTTTAAGTTAAGGCTCCACACAACTTTTGAGATGTCAACTATCATACACAGTTTGCAACAAGAAGCCAGATCTCGAAACACTTGAAGATGTGATTTTCACAAGATATCAAAAGTTGTGTCTAAAAAATTGACCAGTTGGGTGCTGTCATTGTGGTATCACTTGATTCACTTTGAGGTTATTCCTCAAGACTTGAACTGAACAGATACGTGTCTTCATGACAAATATTTGGTTACTATGCTGTGTACCCACTTCACTGAACTTAGTTTACTTACACTGTATTTTATAATGTTTCACCTGTTTCAAAAGAAATTCCATGAGTTATCGGGTGGAAACCTGGATTAGGCCATACTTTAAGTTGAAAATGGGCCATAAGTGTGTCAAACATTGGTGAATGGTAGTGAAAGTCAAACATCATGTACTTTATGTTACAACTGTATGTATAAATTCAAATCTGTGAAACCATTTTGGAGTTTCTGTTCAGAAATCAACATCCTGATATACCAACTAGGCGATAAGCTTACTCCTATATACCCCATACTTTTTTGTAGGGAATAATAATTGAATATTAATGCAAAACCGTCAGCTAGAATTGAAAAAATTGGTTTTCTTGCCCTAGTCTTTGGGCAGGCTAAACCCACCAGCAACATACAGTTATCTTATGTAACAAGACTTGTATGTGAGTGCTATGATTTCAGTCCAACCATTTCTGAGAAAAATAGCATGATTCCTGCATGTATGAAAAAATCCATACCTCAGAATTGCTGTACATTCCATACTGCAACAGTTTTAAACTTTAAATGTTGCAGATCTACATCATGTTTTAAATCATCTATGGTGCTAGTTTAAACCATGAACAAGTACATGTACTTGTAATCAGTTGATGGTTCAATGTAAATAAGACATTTTGTGGTGAAAATAAATAACTCTCAAGTATAATATGTATTTGTTATGTGTTAAAGTGTGTTTAAGCATAATAGTTTGCACCTATTGTTGGATAAAAACCCTGTTGTTGTTTGCACCTGAATTGGGATTCTTTCCCAGGGGTTACTTGTGTCTGTTCATGGCATTAAACCAGTAAGTATATTGAGTGGACATACTAAACTAGACGGTGGCCTGAAGGTACATTCATTTATAACAAGTCAGTTGCCTGAGTCATCATATTGATCCAGTCAGTTCATCATATAGAACCAATCAGTTGCCAGAGTCAGCATGTTGAACCAGTCCAGTTGGTTCATGATACAGAACCAGTCAGTTGCCAAAGTCAGCATATTGAACCAGTCGTCAGTTCATGATACAGAACCAGTCAGTTACCCGAGTCAGCATATTGAACCAGTCGGTTCATGATACATAACCAGTCAGTTATCCAAGTCAGCATATTGAACCAGTCGGTTCATGATACATAACCAGTCAGTTGTCCAAGTCAGCATATTGAACCAGTCGGTTCATGATACATAACCAATCAGTTGTCCAAGTCAGCATATTGAACCAGTCGTCGGTTCATGATACATAACCAGTCAGTTGCCCGAGTCAGCATATTGAACCAGTCAGTTCATGATACATAAGCAGTCAGTTACCCGGGTCAGCATATTGAACAAGTCGGTTCAGCATACATAACCAGTCGGTTGCCTGAGTCAGCATGTTGAACCAGTCAGTTCATGATACAGAACCAGTCAGTTGCCTGAGTCATCATATTGAACCAGTTGGTTCATGATACATAACCAGTCAGTTGCTTGAGTCAGCATATTGAACCAGTCGGTTCATGATACATAACCAGTCCGTTGCCAGCATATTGAACCAGTCGGTTCATGATACATAAGCAGTCAGTTACCCGGGTCAGCATATTGAACAAGTTGGTTCATGATACATAACCAGTCGGTTGCCTGAGTCAGCATATTGAACCAGTTGGTTCATGATACATAACCAGTCAGTTGTCCAAGTCAGCATATTGAACCAGTCCAGTCGGTTCATGATACAGAACCAGTCAGTTGCCTGAGTCATCATATGATGTAATGGTTTAACCAGAGGGTTGTTGATACTTAACCAGTTAGTTCATTGAGTGGACATGCTAAACCAGGCTCCAATTCCATGGAAGAACTTATTATAATAAGTTATTGCTTAGCTAAGACTGTTTTTATTTATTTATTTTATTGCTAAAATTTTGGTTTAGTGATGTAGATTGCTTCCAGAAATTGTATTGCGTTTGTATGAAATGCTCATCGAAATGCATCAAAATGCAACAAAAATGAATTTCCTACAACAGCCTGTTATTAAGTATAACATACTTAAATTATACTTTAAAATACTATTTTCTATAAAATCCAGACTTTTTTTTGTATAATTGCTCTTTTAAATTGGCACCACACTGAGTTGAAACAATATATACTTAAGTAATACTATTAGATCATTTAAAACACAAAATATTGCTACATGTATACAATAGCAATCTTGGCTAAGTAATAACTTCTGTCATTTGCTGGAATCAGTGTTGTCAGTTCAAATTTATGTTTGGAAATTAAACAGAAGAAACAGTGTATTTATCATTGATATCCTTTTATTTGATTGCTATTGAATCTGCAATGCATCATTTATTCAAATTCATTAACAGAATATCCCATTTCAAACTGAGTGTGCTTTTCCCCTTGACATTTGTTTTCTACAAAAGAAAGGTAATAAGTCTACATCAAAATCTGTAATGATCCTTTCAATTAAGAACAGATCACTAATAACTAAAAACCAGTCTTGATTATGAGCTAGGTTTTGATGAGAGTTTACTGTTGGAATACAATTTGTTAGTTATCCTCAACAAATATGAGTATCATTGAAATAAAGATGTTTTAATTACAATATATATATGTTTAATAGTTTATTTGTATGATTCAAAATGAATCAATGAGATTACAGCTGTGCAGAGTAAAAAACATGCAAAATAATATTTAGCGTAGATAAATAAATTTGGGTCCCATGTTTTCAAGGGGCCTTTGGAGTTTCAGGTCTATTAGAGAAATTTAATGAACGATGACCTAAACATTTAGCGCTCTGTAACCTAAGATTTTTCCCGCGAGAAGGCGCGTGCCTAGATCACGTGATCAGTTCTCGCCATTGTTTACAAAACAAAGAACAAGAAAATATTCTGTCGCTTTTACTGTTGTTGTTGTATCTATCCAAACAAATGAACCAGAGACATGAGGCTTTTGCACATGATAGTTGGTGGAAACTGAGATTCAAATGTACTGTAATGCATAATTAATACCTCCATTTCCACAGTAAAATGTAAAATCACATGACGATAAAACTATACATCCACTTTAAATAGATAATTTTTGGGAATTAAAATAACAAGCTGCTACAGTCCAACACATCTATAAAAACAATCCATTGGAATAACAAAGGTGGTCTTTGGTGACAGGTAAAATACAATATATCATTACATAATTGTTTTATGCAAGAGAAAATGATTGGTCTTTATACAGACATGTTTTAAAAAAGTGGTCTTTCTTAACGGGTGATCTTTTTTTAACACATGTTTCACTGTAAATTTGTATAAGGGGGTAAATGGAGGTTTTACACAGCAATATTTAAATAAATAATATCATCAGGAATTCCTGACTTAATTATCATAATCACAAAAATAATGTAACACCAGTGTACACTAAATATTCATCTTATTTCTTTATGACACTATATGTTCTATGTGTAATTCAGTGTTGACTGTTTCCATTGCACCAGCAGGTCATATACAACCTGAAATATGAATAAAACAATTTTACATCTTTTTCACATCAACAAAACCAAAACTGATGTGCAATCAATAGCAGAATGCATTGTATTTTAATATACATATTACAATTTAAGTATTATACAGTACATTTATGTATCATATTAATAAATTAAATTAACACATTTCATGGTTCATACAAAAATGTTACACCAAAGTTCAAGGATTATTCAAGGTAGCATTTGTATTTTCTAGAGACAATTTCCATTTAACCAAATAAGCAATAGAATACCTGATTGCACTCAATTAATTATATGCTGGTAAGTGACATACATCTAAACATTAACATACTTTCACTTTTTTGGCCTTTGTTCAAAGCAACACTTAACTTAAGTATTTTTCAAGGTTGAAATGAAATTCAAGGCATGTGCCTTGAAATTCAATGCTTGGCAGGCAGCTAGAAATGGCAAATTATTCCATGTACATGTGTTACAATTTATCTATATTTCTATGTTTAGATAATTTTATGGAATATACAATACACCTACATATGTATTATATGTAAATCATTCAACATAGAAAAGGTATAAGTCTGGGGTACTATTTACTATTACCATAGCTTTATCCATATGAGTGTAAGGTTGTAAGTTAATCCATTCTGTTCCTTGGTTAAACATTTTACCACACACGCCTACCAGTAAAAGGCAGTATTATCTCTTCTTTTTGTCAACTATTTGACCATATGTATGTATGAATCAACCAGTTTGTCTTTCTACATGAAGTTCTGTAATAAAAATTAGTAAACATAAGTTATGTAAGACAGAATTAGGGCTAGGTAGGGCCTACATGTATCCTGTGGTCACAGTGTATAGTGCCATGATCAGCATTTTAGCAATACACAACATGACATTGCTGCACAACAATGGGATATGGAATGAAACCTGTATACAGTGGGTCCAGAGCACCTGCATTAAATATGAAATAACACACCTATTATATGTACAGTGGGTCAAGAGCACCTGCATTTATAAATATCAAATAGCACATATACTAACAGTGGGCCCAGAGCATCTGCATTTATGTAAAGTATAACACCTACATACTAGTGGGCCCACAGCATTTGTAGTGATATGAAATTACACCTATACATCATGACAAGGGGTCCAGAGCACCAGCATTTATATGAGATAACACCTATATAATATATATATTTGTATATATATATTTTTTTGTACGTAGATCTAGTTGGTCCTGGTCTCCATTTAAATGAAATGACACCTGTATACAGTTGGACCTCTCCTGCTTTTATATGAAGAAAGAAAACTATACACAGTGGGTTCTCGCCTGCTAAAACATGCTTACATTTGTATTTATTTCTCAAATGTTTAGCGAGGCAAGTACCTGTGAGTACCACATCCTATATGGTTGACTTTAAAGGTTAAAATATACGCGTTAAATAAAGTGCATGCCTATTTGCTGTGTTGTAGTGAGGCTGTTGATATTTTTTCCCCTTTACCAAGTGGTTACCTACAAGTAAGGGTGTGTGTAGCTAGATAGGTCTACAGAAGTTAAAACGGAACGTAAACTCTCTGAAAAGTTTAAGAAAACTACTGAAAGTAGAGTAAAAAGTCGTAACAGCAAGCTTATGAAAGCAGGGATTCCAACTGACTATGAATGGTTACAGGTTGGTCGAAAAATGATAAGATACGAATGAACAAAAGTACGAATTGACCTAAGTACGAGTGGCGCCGTTACCACGCAATTATTTACATTAACAGCGGTGTTCACTGTAAAATCACCCTCTATGCTATCGGGTGTCAATTAGGTCGCCCAAACTAGCGAAAATGTATTAATTAACGTAACGTATACTGTACCTTCTTAGTTGCATCTAAAGGTTTTGTTCGGTTGGCAAAGGGACCAATATCGTCTTTAATAAGGTCTACCAACCAAATAACACCTTTCCGTGATAGCCGGTGCCTCTCTCTCACTTCCTTCTCACACAGATCGTCTAATTTATTCGGTATTTTTCTCAAAAACACCTTTTTCTGTTAATCGGGCCTTATGCAAAATAAACGCCGCCATTTTGTTTCGTAGTTTACGCAAGGTACTCACCTGTCGTAGACTTACGAAGAAATCTACGAATTTCTTACGAATCTTCTTACGAAGTTGAGTTTACTGAAACGCTCTTTTGGGCCTACGAAGTTCGTACGAAGAACTTACGAAGATTTCTTGCGTACGAAGTTTAATGAAACGGCCCCCATGTCCAATTGTGTAGAGGCGCCCGCGGGGTATTTCGCGACTGTTTACGCTTGCAAACCAAGCCAGCTTCCATTCAGGTACTGCGCGTGCGTTCAATAGGGTTATCTTACATGTTTAAAATGTTTTTCATTTTACGTTGCGAATATAACTTCATTTGATTAACATAATTATACAATGCATTCATAAATTCCCCTTAGAACCCTCGCTTGACTAGCTGATGAAATTTCTTATTTGCATAAAGCTAATTCCCAGTGTGAAGTCGCTAGTTGCCGCGAGTTCATGGTTTCGACAGATATACAGGGGCGTTGCTTGGTATAAATAAAATTGTAAGCCTTATCCTCTCAATACGAGCATTGCCCATTTCTTAATGCAACCTGAACCGCCTAGGCTAAACAATGTGAATCCGCATTCAAGTAGTTCCAGAAACTGTCAACATTCACAATACTGCTACATATGTTTCTCCAAATTTTTAAACTGATTTAATTCAATCAGCAACATTTGTTTATTCTAAGATCAACAATCATTGTGAAACTGTTAGTTAAATCGATATTTTTGCAATTAATCACTCCACCGGGGCGATATCGAACTTGGTTTGTAATATGAAAACGACGTGTTTATCAAATGTCCCGGCTGTATAGCTATTTTTAGAAACTTCAGACCAGGGTCACATGATGGTTTTATCAATGAATCGTATATCATCTGCAAAGTACTGTTATGCATTCATATGGTGTGGCTATACTAGCCGTTTTCTATAGACTGTCTCACGCTGTGAGGGAAGTGATTACAAGACGGTACTGTAGAATCTTATAAATAGGCGCGTAGTATTATTTTAAAGCCACGCTTGATATACGTATTCAATAATTGTATTCAACATAAATTAATATGTCCCTTTTTACAATTAGTTAGATACCTAATAAAATTATGCCTATATAGTCACATATGCCTATTTGGACATTCAAGACAAGATCGGTAGTAAGAAAACGAATATTAGACGTGTAAAGTAGGTTAAAGCTTTAGTAGCAGCAACCAGATCACCTGCCATCAGCACTCTCAGTGGTTTGATTGTAGTTGTTCGGATGTCCCTGTGACAAGTATTTGTAGTTTTCCTTTCTCATGTGTTCTTTTGCCATGTTGTTTCTGTTAAATGCTGCCTTCACTGTCCGATTTGTTATTATAGTTTTGAAGGGATGACACAATATAATTAGGTAATATTAAACCATCTTCAATACCTTAGAGTAGAGCGTCCGCTTCAAGTGCTTCAGGTCCCTGGTTCTATCCCAGGCTGAGTCATACCAAAGACGAAATACAAGTGGCACCAGTAATACCCTTGCAGTATTTTCGTTTCAGAATACTGGAGGTGATTTTTGTCCAAAAGGATAAAGCATGATACGGCACATATGTTCAACAGGTCGGTATAATATACTTTTTGTACCTTCCGGTACTGTATTTTAATAGTGAAATCACTTATTTCGTGGTTAATTAAATACATGTACATGCATTCCTGGGTAGTATTTCAGTCGTGTTTCTAAATACATACGATAGAAAAGGATTTCGTAAATGAAAAGCCAAAACGAGCTATCAGCATTTGAAATAAAAAAAGATAATTGGTCCTTATGGTTGTTAATTGACGATTTGTTCATCTCCAAATAAACAAAACTTAATGAATCATTAACTCGTGGAATTAATAATTAACCGGTAGACGAAAACTGATTTGTATAATTATGTAATAGGTTTGCAAACCATTGTTTTGTCTGGAAATTTGAATAAGTACATTAAATATTTGTGGATTTAAGTTTTCTGTAATTTTCAGGGGGTAAATTATTGTTGGCTTTTCTGATACTCGCCGTCTTGTGTTACGTGTTCTTTATGCCATCATTCAGACGAGATTATATACCAGCATTCAATGACCTTCTGAACACACATACCAACTATAATAAGGATGGAAGAATTTCTAAAGACAATTTTAACAAAGATAAAACGAAACCATCATATACTGACGAAGAGATTCAACCAATTATAAACTATGATAAAGAAGGTGGATTATCTCAAGAAAGTTTTACCAAAGTTCAAGTAAAACAACCACACATCTTATTAATCGTCACTGATGACCAGGGATACAATGGTGTGGGGTACAATGGTAATACACAAATTAAGACGCCTGTAATTGACAAACTCGCCAAGACGGGTGTCATTTTGGATAACTATTATGTTCAACGAGTGTGTTCACCCACGCGGGGTATGCTTTTCTCTGGGCGGCACTCGGTGAGTACAACAACATGTTAATACCTATTGAAATGTTTCTAAATTAATTGTTGAAAAAACGTATTTAACACTGCGTTACTGCTTTAAATGTTTTGTAAAATACCCGCCGTTATTGACAGCACGCCACACTCTCCTACACAAAACTGATACTTAAAAACCAGACCGTAGACATATTCAAAAGAATCAAACAATGTCCAAATAATGAATTTAAACAAGAACAGACGGGTATCTGTTTTGCACGGAGCTCACATGTTTGATTTTCACGTTTTCAAGAATGTTACGTGATACGAATTGCAGTCCACGTACGGTTTTCCAATTCGCCACCCTATCGAATAAGTATTGTGCGATTGATTCAATCAATAAAGAAATGACGTATTCATAGCAATATTGTTATTTTTATCAGGTTCATCTTACAGTATTTTGGCAAAACAATTTTTTAAGAGTAGCCATGTCAACAACAATTGTTTAACTGTAGAACCTAACGTTCAAATCATACACTGCAAATCTTTTTTAGCTCCACTATTCGTAGAATAAGAGGAGCTATTGCAGTCACCCGAGCGTCACCGTCGGCGTTGGCATAATGCTTATGTTAAAGTTTAGGTACAGGTTTTTAACCTCTTATATTTTCAAAGTCCTTTGAAATGTTGCTTTCATGTTTTGTATACTTGTTCACCATCATGGCCCCAACCCCTACACAGAGGTAGGTAACTATATCAAGCATTTTGTTGAAACTATAACCCCTTTTGGAATTGGAAATGCAAATGTTAAAGTTTAGGTACAGGTTTTTAATCTCAAATATCTTCAAAGTGCATTGATATATTGTTTTGATACTTTGTATACTTGTTCCCCATCATGACCCCAACCCCTACACGGGGTAAGTAACTCTATCTAGAACTTTGGTGAAATTATGCCCCCTTTTTCAACTAAGTGCAAATGTTAAAGCTTAAATACAAGTTCTTTCACTTCTAATAAAGTGCATTCACATATTGCTTTGCATACTTGTTCACCATCATGACCCGAACCCATACACAGAGGTTGGTAACTCTATCAAGCATTTTGTTGAAATTATGCCCCCTTTTAGACTTGGAAATACAAATGTCTAAAGCTTAGATACACGTTTTTAACCTCCAATATCTTCAAAGTGCATTAACATATTGCTCTGATACTTTGTATACTTGTTCACCATGACCCATTTTGGACTTAGAAATGCTTATTAATTTTGTTCACCTTCATGACCCAGAGGACTTTCACATGAGTAGGCAACTGTCCTGCATTTTGTCCAAAGTATCTCCCTTTTTCGACATAGAAGCCCAAATCTCTACACAGCAGACAAACATGATATCCTAGCATGGCACTGCGAATAGGAGAGCGCACTGTTCGTGGACTGCTGTTCTTGTCCTTTTGATTATTTTCATTAAAATTATAATTAAATCACTGATCATTACATATTTGAGCATTCTGGGATGTAAAAGTTGCTAAAGCAACGGAATTAACAAAACATGAAACTAAAATTATATCATACATGTGAGGGATATGTCATTTTGAGTAATTTCATTAAAATCGTTGTTTGGGGACAAAACTCCCTTTATGCTTATCGGTCTCTCTAATCATGTTGCATTGTACATTTTAATGTAAATGTGTTGTCACAAATGTAAGGATAAATACAGTGAGTGGGGTACTTTAATTGACATTTCTGGTGGATAGATTTCCAACATAGCAATATTGATATCGTTTTCAAACTCAGAAAGGTTTTGTGTACACATTATGTTTCACCGAGAAGTACCCTTTTCGCGAGGCTGTCAACCTATCCTGTTTACTTTAGTCACTTGTAAAAACCAAATTTGCGGCAGTTTCTGCTGGTAAACATCACGTTATCCTCGCACTATTGATCTTAACATAGTATTGAGCGTGACTGCACTTTTATATACATGTATACTCTGTATGTTACATGTACATGAATATACCAAAATGTTACGTCTTAGGGGTAAGATTATATCTTGTATATTATGTCATGTCGTTTACATACCATCGTATATAATCAGTACTATACATTATGTGACCAAATTTGATGTAACACAAGTTATACTTTCACATTTAATAAACTATGGTGGCTGATTTATGCCATGTCGTATTGTCGCTTTTCGCCAAAACAAAGCGAGAATGCGAAAAATGTAACAATGCGAAAATACGAATGATGAAAGGCGACAATACGACAACAAAAATGCGTCGTGTTTTCGCCTTACATCTGTCGTATATTTGCTTTTTGGTGGCGAATATGTAACAATTCGAAAAAGCGAAAATGTAACTATGCGAAAACACGACGAAGTTGACTTTTTTGCGTGGTTACATTTTCGCATTTTCGCTTTGTGGCGTCAAAGCGAAAATGTAACAATGCGAAAATGTATCAATGCGAAAAAGTCGACTTCGTCCTGTTTTCGCATTGTACAATGCGAAAATGAAACAATAGGCAAAAGCAAATATACAACAGATGTGAGGCGAAAACAAGACACATTTTTGTGTCATATTGGTGTCGCCATTCATCTGTCGACTTTTCGCATTGTTGCATGTTTGCATTTTCACTTTGTGGCGGCGAATAAAGCGAAAATACGACATGGCATAAATCAGCCACCATAATAAACAGTGGTATCTCTATTAGAAACAACGATGAAGTCAACAAGATTACAACTAGTAAGCACTAACGTCGAAGATGCCTGCATAGTGAATACTGACAAGTACAACGATTGAAGTAGAAGTTGAATGCGCTAACTGTTCTACATCAGGCTTTGTCTTACAATTTATGCAGCTAATGTATCTTATATAATATTCTTTACAGATCTATACAGGGTTGGATCGCATTATTACTCCAGCACAACGCACTGGACTGCCCCTTGATGACCCCACCATAGCTGATAAATTGAAGGAAGCCGGTTATTCCACGAATCTAGTGGGGAAATGGCATCTTGGGTTCTACACAGATAATCATCTACCAACTAGGCGTGGATTTGATAGATTTTTTGGTGAGGAGCTTCCATAAGTTCCTTTGTTTTATTTTCGTTTGAAGTTAATTGTAGCTTGGAATGTATCATTGGCTTTGAATATTGTAAAATCATATAATTGCGTGATGCGTTGTGCATTTTGTGTTTGTCCTTGTGATCTATATGTTCTTTTTGTGCATTAAATGTTGTTTCTGTTTGGTGATGTCGTCCTTCTCAGCTATGTTGTTATCTTTGTGTACAATAAACAAAATGTATTTTCAAATTTGGTAATACAATATTTTATATTTACATTTCATCATACAGGTATCCTAACTGGGAACTCGGACCATTTCGCTTACACCAATAATGTGAATTATAGGGGGTACGATCTGTATGATGGCGACGCCCCAGTAGACATGAGCATCTATAACGGCACATACTCAACAACGTTGTTCTCAGGAAAAGCCATTCAGATTGTCAAAAGGCACGCGGTCACAAAGGTAAACGCCATATGTATATGTTACAGACATATTATTACTATAATGCAATATGTAGCTATTACCTAACCTGCATTTTAAATCAAAGTATTAATATACACATGTACTAGTGTATATTGAATCTTGGTTCCTCGAAGCCGGAGAAAGCAGGGGACAAGAATTGCCACGTTATACGACTATCTCAGTCGAACACAATGTGGTGATTATGTTTTCGCCAATATCCAGCGTACAATATACCACAGTGATCACGGCTTAGAATAATGTTTAGATACATGTATCTTAAAAATACTACTGTTCATATTGAGCGTCAGCTACTGCTGCTCTAAACATGGACAAATCATTTCCATCTTAGCCTCAGTAACGGCACTATTTATTTGAACAAAATTCATGTGAAAACTTGAATCAAAGAGGTAGTGATGTATACGACTAAATTACTTGAAATTAAATCATGACTAGCTATGACAGTTTTCTTATTTTAGAGCTTTTTAAAGAGTACGAGTTGAATATAACGTCAAGATAGCGTGATGATAATTTTAGTATACCGAGAGATTAAAAATAATTCGGTGTATTGCGTAATAATGCATGTTTTGCACGTGTATAATTCACGTGACGATGAATGAATTCGGCATAACTGGTAACTGTTCATCTTGACCCAACACTCATGCGATTTTGAAATATCATAATAAACGCAATTCCTATTTGACATTTTTAGCTCCACTATTCGTAGAATAAGGGGAGCTATTGCAGTCACCCGAGCTTCGGTGTTGGCGTTGGCGTCGGCGTAACACTTTTGTTCAAGTTTAGGTACAGGTTTTTTAACCTCTTATATTCTCTTAGTCCTTTGAGCTATTGCTTTCATACTTAGCATACTTATTTGCCACCATGCCCCCAACCGATATGCAGGAGTAGGTAACTCTATCAGGCATTTTGTTGAAAGTATGTCCCCTTTTTCTACTTAGTGCAAATAGTGCAAATGTTAAAGTTTAGGTACAGGTTTTTTAACCTCTAATATCTTCATAGTATATGGACATATTGCTTTGATACTTTGCATACTTGTTAACCATCATAACTCCAACCCATACACATGGGTAGGTAACTCTATTAAGCATTTTGGTGAAATTATGCCCCCTTTTTTCAACTAAGCGCAAATGTTTAAGTTTAGGTACAGATTTTTTTCACCTGTAATATTTTCAAAGTGCATTGACATATTGCTTTACATACTTGTTTACCATCTTGACCCCACCCCATACACAGGGGTAGGTAACTCTATCAAGCATTTTGTTTAATTTATGCCCCTTTTAGGACTTCGAAATGCAAATGTTAAAGTTTAGGTACAGGTTTTTTAAACTCTAACAATCTTCAAAGTGCAATGACATATTGCTTTGATACTTTGCTTACTTGTTCACCATAATGACCCCAACCCATACACATGGGTAGGTAACTCTATTAAGCATTTTGGTGAAAGTATGCCCCCTTTTTTAACTTAGTGCCAATGTTAAAGTTTAGGTACATGTTTTTTCACCTCTAATATTTTCAAAGAGCATTTACATATTGCTATGGATTCTTGTTCTCCATCATGACCCCAACCCCTACACAGGGGTGGGTAACTCTATTAAGCATTTTGTTGAAATTATGCCCCCTTTTGGATTTCGAAATGCAAATGTTAAAGTTTAGGTACAGTTTTTTTAACCTCTATTATGTTCAAAGTGCATTGATATGTTGCTTTGATACTTTGCCTACTTGTTCACCAGCATGCCCCCAACCCCTACACAGGAGAAGATAATATTTAGCATTTTGTTGAAATTATGCCCCCTTTTGGACTAAGAAATGCTTATTTGTTTACCTTCATGACCAAGAGGACCTACACATGAGTAGGTAATGGTCCTGCATAATTTGTCCAAATTATCCCACTTTTTCGATTTTTAGAAGCCCAAACCTCTACACAGCAGAGGGTAATGCTGCTGTTATGAAGCATTTTGTTTTGAATATATAATGATCGTACTACATGTATCCCAGCATGGCGCTGCGTATAGTGGTGCGCGCTGTTCGTGGACAGCTCTTGTATTAATAGTTTGTCGATAATGCATTTATTAACATGAAATTTCGAATACTGACATATAAATGTTCGATGCAGTTCAAACCGGTATTTTGTTTGAAATTTAAAAATATGTTTTCTCGTTTTCTTTTGTAGTTAATAGGTTAGGTTATCTCCGTTGTTATTGACAAGATCCTTTAATTTGTGAATATCATCATGTTAGCGTGTTTTCTTTATGAAATTTTTGAATTTTGTTGTAAGATTCTTTCTGATCATCTCGCAAACAAATTAGTTTGTATAAAATTCAACTCATTACACTTAGAATGCAAAATAGATTTTAGTTTGTTTATGATATACCGGTGAATAAATCACAGTTTGTCGTTCATTTGCAAACATGTATTTATTAATCACAGGCATGTGTCATTCGTGAACATTTCCAACGCATATGAACTCCGTGATTTATTCATCGGTTCTATTTATATTACGCAAAACAAGTATTACAGTGAAGTTCCGCTAATAAGACCAGTCAAAAAGGTGGTCTTAATAGCGAATCGGTCTCATTGGCGGACCTTTTTTGTTCTAAATTTAATACTTTGGGACCTTAAACTGGCAAAAATCTGCATGATTTCAAAATAATCAAAGTGGTCTTACTAGCGGAACTAGTAGTAGCATAATTGAATTTCTTGGGTTAATACACACTAGACATAGGAATTGATGTCTGGTCAAAATAAGTACGTGTTTTCATTCGTAGTCGTTTTATCAACGCTTTTGTATATTATATACTGTAAACGACGACGATTTTTGAATACCAGTAGTACAAAAACATTTAGATTTTTTTTAAAAACAAAATTTAACATAGCCATTTCAGCAAATCGTCACTTGATCGTTTCGCTTACAAATAGTTTCTACTAGCTGCTAAGCCCCTGTCACACAGTGGCTTGTTGGAGCTACGAGTTGTGACGTGTAGATCTCGTAAATATGTCGTCCTATGCCGAAGTTATGTCTTCTTATGTCGCCATTACTCTTCAAGGCACGACGAGAATTTTAAACCGTTAAAAATTCTCGCTGAACTTTTCGTCTCGTAAACGTATCATGGGCGTATTGAAGGGAGCTCGCGCATTCTCGAACATATATTGTAGACATGTCTTCCTATGTCGTAGCAATTCGCCTAATAAAATAGATATACGACATGGCACACGTTTGTTACAAGTTTGGTAGACTTACATGTGATATCTGCTCGACCTTTGGTGAGTTTGCACGACAACACTGCGATATCTTTACGATATTCGGTGAGTTTTGTGCGACTTGTTACGACATTGCACGGAGTTGCTGGCTGTTTAAAGCAACACGGTTGAAATTCCATCAAACTCTAGACTGCTTTGCAAAACCATATCATTCTTCTGTCATAAGGTGACATGTTACTACGGTATTGGTTTGGTCTAAAATCAACATTACTTTGTTTATATTATAGTAAATGTAAAACCTGTGAATGATCGTGTTGTCATGCTTTAAATGAACCGATAAGAATTTAGTACATACTATTTGTGCTTGTAAACTTGTTTCGCCTGGTACTGATGCAACTAGACAATGTTTCTATGCTGCTCCAAAAGAGCAATATTTGTATGCAATATCTTTGAATGTAAATATATGAAGACTGGCCCAATAGCAAGGGCTACTGTATTTATAGATGAATAGCAAGTGTCGACATCAGGCGCCCGTTTCTCGTAGTTTATCGGCATAGACTCGTACTGGTGTCGTCATAAGTCGTACAAACTCGTCCACACATGTGTTCAAAGACATGTGTTCAAATATCGATAAGATGTCGTACATATACTCGTATATATCGGTTTTACTCGTGTAAAATATGAAATACTCGTACCAATGGCGTGTCAATGTCGAAGAAATGTCGAACGAATGTCGCCTTGAAAAATATCGACTACCAAGTCGTGCACTTTTCGGAGAGTTATAACTCGCCATGACTCGTACATAACTCGAAGCCCAAACTCGCCACTGTATGACAGGGTCTTAACCTTCGAGGTTTTAATTATTTACAGCCCCTGTTTTTGGCCGTCACTTTCACAGCTCCACACACACCTATTCAAGCCCCGCAACGTTGCATGGACATTTATGGAGACACATTTGGAAATGATACGTTTCAAACCATATATGCAGGTAGGGAAGTCATTCAATTAAATTGGCTTACACATTATATACAAATTTGCCGTAATTGAGGTGACGTCAGAATGAATGAAGCTTTGAAAAGCATGTCAGATTTATGGACACGAAACTCTAAGTTGATGTTATATTGTAAGACTATTTTCGCTTTGTAGTTTGATGTAGCTTATCAATAGAACTATCAAATAAAACATGCATTTTTATGATGGAACGCCCGCCTTTATCTATCTATCGATCGAATTATCTCCGTATCAGCTTAGCAAAACATAATAATCATCTGTAACGATATTAAAATTATAAACATGATACTTCACCAGGCTCATGTTTTAGATACACGATTTTAAATGACCCACGATTGTTTTTTGTTCATTACGTCTATTTCTTACATATATGACAACAACGTATTTATTTCTAAGGTTTTATTGTATTAAACCACTTTAAACAATGCATGCTGTCTTATGTGTTAAGTTGTCTTTCATATTGACATTAGCAACAGTTCCGGCTTCCTGGTGAACAAATTCAGTGTTTGGTAAATAGTTACCCAACCTACTTTCAAAAAAGTCAGATTTTCAAATAAACGTCAAAACCTATTTAACGATCGAAAACAAATTCAAAATTGCTTATAAATTGAGATTGATATATAACACCAGTCTAGGGAAATAAGAATTAGGGATCACTAGCCTTTCTGTGAGCTATTAACCAAAAAGTACTAACTTTGAAACAAATGCATAAATTGACATGATTTGCATGTAGGCATGAAATAAATATTCTTTGAAAAATATATTTCAAAGTGCAGCTACTTCATACACTACTCAACACTTATAACCGGTCATTTTCAAACTCGAAAATATTTGTTCATGGCAATAGGGAAATATCGGTACTTATCTCAATCATCATTATAAAATTATGCTCTTAAGCAATAAATGTTCATGTTATTAAGTAGCGTCGTCAACTATGCGGATTTATTGCCCGTTGTTTATAAAAATATTTTTTTATGTGAAATTTAACGTTTTTCCGAGGAAATACCAAAAAAATGTCAAAAAGTATGACTTAATGTTCATCGCCCAAACAGAAAAACATAAACCATTGCTTAAATAATTACACGTTATACATATGTGCAGCTTTGAAATTTAGGAAATGAAAATAAATGTGAAATTACCTAGCTTTCAATTCAATATTGAACGAACATTAATTTCTCAAAATAGTCATAACGTGTGGTGATAGATTAGTAAAATTTTATACATAATTATGTTAATATCTTAAGTTTTAAGAAAGTTACAGCTGTTTTTGTAGAGTCCCTATTCGGGGTTTTTGTGTGACGTCGCAAACGTCATTCAAACGTTATTCGACGTAACTGAAATAAGTATTTCATTATTACACCATTTGATCAATTCTTGACATAAACTGTTCAAAATAGTAACAAATTCTGTAATTATTTTTCACTTCAAAATCTATATCAAAATCGAAATTGTTTGCATTCAGTGAAAGGCTACTTCTGTTTTAAACAACTAAATCCTCGCTTTTCTTAATCAAAGTACTTTTCTGAAATTGGTCTCCATAGCAACGAAGAATGTGTTTCCGACATAATTCATAGGGAAATTTTAAAGCTAAGGCATCGTTCTATAGGGTCAATTACTTAAAATAGAATAAATAGATATGTATCTTTCCTTATTTTAGAGCTATATCAAAATATTGTTACATACACACTGTGGGGAACCCACGTGACCAGATGCTAATGTTCGGAGCCAATTATAAACAAACCGCCTCGATTCAGGTAACAGTTTTGCTTGTAACTTTCTTAATAATTGACCAATCTGGATGAAATATAGACGAGCGCCGTCTCCTTTCAAAAGCTAATCATCGACGCTCTTACCTAAGTGACAATATTGTGTATTTTTTGTTATTTTGGCAACGGCGCATTTCGTAAACCGCAATATGCTATGCTACGGTTCGGAGCAATTCACTAAAACATGTCCTTAATAAATTACAGCTTTATTAAAAGTTACAATTCAATAGCGATAATGTGGGTCGCTAAATTTAAGATCGACAAGCAAAATATTTCTGATAAATATGAGCAACAGACAAAATGAGACGACATTAACAAAAATGCTACAGTTCGGAGCTGAAATGAAAATGCTACAGTCCGGAGCTATTTTCAGAAAATGCTACGGTTCGGAGCAAAGTTTCAAAGTATACCATATGTAGGAAAAGAACCAGGGCCCTATGCAGTCTGACAAGTGTCACATGCTATATAGAGTGTAATATGCTGTTATATCAAGGTATGGGAATGAATGTGAAGGAATACAACATGGCAGCCGAACACATTTTAACAGAACCATGTCCACACAACGACGACTCTCCAAGCTTCGTAAACACGACCCGATATTCATTCAGCCGAGAAAGTAGCACGGCCTACATTCTTAGTTTGAACTTATGTCAGCCAATGAAACAAAATTAATAGAACAACTTTCCCATGACGACCAACATGTTGTCTCGCAATGTCTGAAGCAGTTGTGAACCTGTTTCGGAGGATGTTCACGCGGGGTTACTGGTCCTGTCGGGCAGTTTTTAAATGTGGGTGACCTAAACAGGGACGGTCGCGAAAGGTGTCAGTGTGCTAGTAGCGTGACTCAAGACGCAACGTTGCCAAACCATGACAATTAAGGACATTGACTATAGTTTTTTCTTCCAAGATTGTTTTAACTCACTTTATAGTATGGGAAATTTTATTCTGAAAACAATTAGCTAAAGCAAAACAGGGTCACCAAACTCGTTTTCTCAGCAAATGAGATTTTGCAACATCACTTTTCTATAAAAATGACAAAAATCATGAATTTTCAAATATATTTTTTTATTTTTTAATAAAAATCACATTTTTTCATTAGATATTTTTTAGTTCAGATGTACAAAAACATACATACTACTTAAATATACCTATGCACATTTTGAAGCTTTAATAACATTCACACATTTTTGACAACAAATGAATTTTCAAAATGTGCCCAAAATTAAAGCTCGAAAATTAAAAAAAGATACATTATTGACTAATTAAAAAAAATCTAGTCCATTATTTTTGCAAATGATGTTGATGAAAGTGTGATCCATCAGAATATTAAGGAAAAAACATAGGTAACCGTATTTCTTTTTGTGCTATTTAACCACAAGTGTCTCCCTTTTCAAAGAAAACGGCATGAAAATGACGCAAAATAGTACTCTAGAGGCCAATAAAAATCTGGTCCAAGAATTTTTTTATTTTTTCCAAATGATGTTAATGAAAGTGTACTCTATTAGAATATTAAGAAAAAAAGATAGGTCACCGTGCTTCTTTGAACAAGCGTCCCAAAAGTGTGAATACGCGCATGTTTGGACAAAACACGTGACTCGTCTGTTGTGATTTTCTTTCCATTAAAGTGCGCCCAAGATAATGTGATATTTACAAATATACATCGGTTTGGTCAACTGTTGCACAATTAGTTTTACAAATTACTAAAGTAAACTGATAAAGTCAGTATTGTACTAAAACACCAGTGATAAATCGTACACATCTGTAAAATCCACCTTTGTGGAATATACCACATTTCATCACCTTTCCTTATCCTAGGCGCACTATAACAACTTTACAAATGACTAGACGCTTCTGGAAAACGGAATTTACAATAAAAGAAAAAAATATCGAGGATAAAACTGTTGCGTTTCTAGATGTACTGAGTATAGTTCAAACTCCAAGAAACGCGTTGTGTCTCTAAAATTGTCACCACATGACAAAATGGTGCGGAAGATGCCTACACGAATACATTTTATAAGGGGTGTCCGGCATCGACATGTGTGTGTTATTATTTTTGTGAAACTGTTAAAAAATTGAATGTTCATACCTGGTCGATGATCTTAACAGTGTTGATATTCAAAAAGGCATATAGCACATAGTCTTAGCATTTTATGAAAATAGCTCTGGACTGTAGCATTTTCATTTCAGCTCCGAACTGTAGCATTCTTGTTTATGTCGTCTCATTTTGTCTGTTGCTCATATTTATCAGAAATATTTTGCTTGTCGATCTTAAATTTAGCGACCCACATTATCGCTATTAAATGGTAACTTTTAATGAAGCTGTAATTTGTTAAGGACATGTTTTAATGAATTGTTCCGAACCGTAGCATAGCATATTGCGGTTTACGAAATGCGCCGTTGCCCAAATAACAAAAAGTACACAATATTGTCACTTAGGTAAGAGCGTCGATGATTAGCTTTTGAAAGGAGACGGCGCTCGTCTATATTTCATCCAGATTGGTCAATTATTAAGAAAGTTACAAGCAAAACTGTTACCTGAATCGAGGCGGTTTGTTTATAATTGGCTCCGAACATTAGCATCTGGTCACGTGGGTTCCCCACAGTGTGTATGTAACAATATTTTGATATAGCTCTAAAATAAGGAAAGATACATATCTATTTATTCTATTTTAAGTAATTGACCCTATAGAACTATGCCTTAGCTTTAAAATTTCCCTATGAATTATGTCGGAAACACATTCTTCGTTGCTATGGAGACCAATTTCAGAAAAGTACTTTGATTAAGAAAAGCGAGGATTTATTTGTTTAAAACAGAAGTAGCCTTTCACTGAATGCAAACAATTTCGATTTTGATATAGATTTTGAAGTGAAAAATAATTACAGAATTTGTTACTATTTTGAACACTTTATGTCAAGAATTGATCAAATGGTGTAAAAATGAAATACTTATTTCAGTTACGTCGAATAACGTTTGAATGACGTTTGCGACGTCACACAAAAACCCCGAATAGGGACTCTACAAAAACAGCTGTAACTTTCTTAAAACTTAAGGTAAGAGCGTCGATGATTTGCTTTTAAAAGGAGACGGCGCTCGTCTATATTTCATCCAGATCGATCAATTATTAAGAAAGTTACAAGAAAAAATGTTACCTGAATCGAGGCGTTTTGTTTACAAAATTGGCTCCGAACATTAGCATCTGGTCACGTGGGTTCCCCACAGTGATATAGAAAATACATAATGTCATTGCGGCGGGTTTGTCCTGGAGACTGGTATGAGCCAATCTCCAGGAAAACCTGCTATTTTGACAAAAAAACTGATTTTGAGATTTTTTTTATTATTTAAAAGAGTAATCTCAATGAAGCAAAATGCAAAAGAAATTTTGTTAGTTTCTTGTTTTTTAAGGAAGTTACAGCTGTTTTGTTGAGGCCCTATTCAGATTGTGCGTGTTCAGACCCTTTCGTGCGTGACGTCGGAAACGTCATTCAGGCGTTATTCGACGTTGTTGTAACAAGTACTTTATAAATACTGTATTTGATAAATTCTTTACATAAACTGGTCAAAAATGTATAAAGTTTTAGAATAATGTTTTAAGTTTTAAAATATACATTCAAATGGTAAATGTTCACATTCAGAGAAAGGCTACTACTGTTTTAATCAATTAACTCCTCGTTGTTCTCAATCAGAGTACTTGGTCACCATAGCAACGAAGTAAATGATTTCGACATAATGCATAAGACATTTTAAAGCTAAGATATAGTACTATATGGATTAATGACTTACAATTGAATGTATAGATATGTATTTTTTCTTATTTGGAAGCTTTTTCAAAACCTTGTTACATGCAGTAATTACATAATGTCAATATAGCAGGTTTTCCTGGAGACTGGCTCATATATATTTTTATTTGTTTAATTCTGTTTTATGTTTGTGCAGACTACGCTTTGCACAACTATGTTCCCTTGCAAGAATATAGCTCTGTTTTTTATTGATATGTATACATAAGTTATTCTCTTATAGCTCCAGTGTGGAGCAGCAAAGTATTTTTATAATTGTTGAAATGTGTAATGTAAATATTGCTTGAATGTACATTGATGAGACTTAAATAAAGATTATCTTTATCTCTACACCTTTTTTTGTCAATTCTCACCTATCAGACTAAATTATATCAAAATAAAGATGCGTTTCTTTTATAGGCGACACTGAGTCCCTATGGTGAATTACATTGTCACTATGAAAATCCAGCTAAGTAGTAAAAGTCGATGAGTTTAATTTGTTTCATATTTCCTCGACTAAACAATCTTTCGCAGTAAAGCTTTGTAATATGCTTTAATTGTAGTCTTATTATCCATATTAAGTTATTGTTTATCATGTTTCATGTTTAAAAAATGGGATACCGATAATTGCATTTAATTCAATTTTTGTGTTTTTTCTGGTTTTGACGGCGGTTGTCAATTATATGGAATAAATATGTTTAGAAATAGAAGAATAATCTTGAAGTTTTATTTTTATGTTGTTTACACCTGACGTATACATTTACAACCGTCAGAATATTAATTAGATACTTAGTGATTTGAATTTTATTAATACGTATATGAAGTGATCGGTTATAAGTGTTGAGTAATGAACATGCTTTCTCGAAAAATAAGTTTTTATTTTAAACTGCACTTATCCTGATGTTTTATTATCATCAGGAATGCATTATTGTCTTGACGAAGCCATTGGTAAAATAACAGACGCATTTAAGAGTAAAGGAATGTGGGACGACACAGTGATGATATACACCTCAGGTAAAATTGTTGCTAACTGTCATGTAGCTAAATCTATTAACATTTACTAGTTATATTTATTTATAGTTAACCATTTTGGCAGCTAGTCAGAGAATATCACTGGCACCAGAACACCAAACTGTGGTTTAAATTATGTCAAAATAAGTTTTAAACCTAATCAAGCCAAACACAAACTCAAAAACGCAGATTTATTGACACGGCCCCTTTGTAGTTTGTCTATATATTACACATGGTAATGAAGCCGATTCGCTGTACCACTCGTTTTGGAACTCGTATTTTTAATACGCGCCGATAAATCGTCTCAGTATTAATACAGTTCAACAGATAAATGATTTATCTTTAAGATGCAATCGAAAATCTAACTGTTTTAAAAGACTACGACTCACCACAGCTTTGATAAGTGAGTGATTTGTCGATCTGTCAAAATTATTGCAAAATCTTTCACTGTAAACTTCCGGTTATTGTTGTACGGTCGATCTGATTGGCTGCTCATTTCCAACTGATTACCGGGAGGGAAATTTAAAAGTCCAATTAATAAATAGGATTTTTTCTCACGCGGTATCTGACAGCTACTGTTTCATAAAGTCATGAATGAAATAATATCTCAATTTACTCAGATATCAAAATTTGTACAATATGGTATAGATGGGCTACACGAATTGACATATTGCGGGAAATCTACGCGGAAAATTTGGACCAATCAAATAACAGGTTATGTTGTTGTTGTTGTTGTACCGGAAGTTAAGAGTGAAAGAAAAATTACATAAACGTCAAAGGCAAGGAAAAAAGCAGTATTACTTGATAAATACGACAAGTTGTACCGGATTTTCGGTTGCATCTTAAAGATAAATCATTTATCTGTCGAACTGTATAAAAACTTTGACGATGTATCGGCGCGTATGGAAAATACGAGTACGAAAACGAGTGGTACCGCGAATCGGCTTCATTACCATGTGTAATATATAGACAAACTACGAACGGGCCCTGTCAATAATCTGCGTTTTTGAGTTTGATTTGGTTTAAAACTTATTTTGACAACATTTAAATCACAGTTTGGTGTTCTGGTTCCAGTGGAGAATATATACTTATCGTCTTTTAAACTATACTACTCAAAATGTGATTAGGGCAAAAAAAATTTCATTTGAATATTTTGCAATAAGATTGACTGGTAGAATTTTCATGTCTACGTGCTGATAAGCCCAACCCAATGTTCGTGCTGCATTCAAGCCTTTGTAGTAATAGAATGTTGTCATTTACATGGCATTTTGGGTCTTACACGATATGGTAATAAAAACGGGATAAAAATGTCCATGTTAATCTAGTCACTTTGGTCCTCACCAATAGGGCTTAATTATCAGTTACTGTGAAAACGGCGTCAGTTTGGCAATGTGTACCACATGCAATACATCAAGTTTTGAAAATTTGCAGCAGATGAGATGATATTTTATTTATTGCACAACGTTTTCTTCATCGGTTTTGTACATTTAACGGGAGACGGACATCAAAATCGATTTCTTGGCTCTTAGCAAAGTTTAAGTAGTATGCCTGCAGATTAATTAATAAGTAAAATCAACTAAATATAGATATTTTGGATTAGGCTATTTAAATGTCAAATCTAATACTCTACGGTGTATATATATATATAGAGGATATATTGTGTTTTGCGGTGTAAGATCGAATCCTATTTGACCGAGTGAGCAGCTGCGACAATTTGTTCAGGATTGGCGTAGCCACGAACGAAACTTTAAGTTAAACGTTTACAATTTACAATTTTGCATACCAATACTTGAATAATACTTGCATTTAATAATTGATTCATTTTGGCAGATACACGGCCATGTTACTCGTTACAGGCGCGTTACGTAATGAAGTCGATTTTACAAAGTCACAACTTATTTCACCCAAATTGTTCATGAACACGTGTTTGTTGCGTTGTTAACATTTAGCACAGGCGATGTCTGCCCTCATAGAAAAACACGTAACATGCCGAGATTGACGCAAAACGAACTTGGATTAAGTGTAAGAATCTTATAACAAAATTTCACAAAGGCTATTTCAATGAAATGTCAATTTTGCAAATTTTGCTTGAGCGTTGATTTACAAAATTGAAGGTTCCTGTGAACCAAGAAACGGAAATAACCATTAAAGTAACAATTACAAGCGAAATAGAAAATCATTTTTGTAATAAAAAGCAGAACTAAGGGCCTCAACTTTATCCAAACCGATGACATCCCGATAGGGTCAACCGCGTTCTGTTCGTGCCAAATTCAACATGTCTTCAACAGGTGTTTTTCGCGTAGGATAATCTTCATTAACATCAAAACCGTACATAAACACGTGCTTTTCGACGCGCATGCATTACACGTGTAAATTATTCTACATTACGTAACATGTCTAAATCGGTAAACTAGACCGTAAGTAGGCCAAAATAAACAAAAATTTGGCTTCATTGAATATGCATAATTATGTCATTATGTGAAAGTTCGTTTTAATAAATGCATTATTGAAATAATATTAATAAAACAAAAAATGTCAACTAAGAACTGTGTTCACGGTGGTTTTTTGTAATCTCATGAGTGCTCCTCTCGAGTCAGTTTCAGCATTTTATCTGTTTTTCAAGATGAACAGTCATCAGTAATGCCGATTTTGTTAATGGGCGCGTGAATTCTGGTCCACATGCATTGCACGTGCAAAAATGCATAATTACGCAATACACAGAATGCACTGAAATTAACTGCAAAACGGTCAAAATAAACCAATACTGAACTGCATGTATCTTAATCATGTATCGGTATGCGAAATTTCGGGTAAATACATGCATTTTTCACAAAACGGGAAAGAAATATAAACTGGCGGGTTATAACTTTTGGGGAGTGTATGGTGCCCCATAATACTGACGTGATGTCATTTTCAAAGCGCGCGCAGACGTTCGATAAAAAAGATCTCTATGTAAAGTAGTTTTTGATTCTATACGACCATTGCCAATTTCTTAATACAATCTGAACCGCCTTTAGGCTGCTATGTGAATCCGCATTCAAGTAGTTCCAGAAACTGTCAACATTCCCAATACTTCTTCATATGTTTCTCCAAATTTTTAAACTGATTTAATTCAATCAGCAACATTTGTTTATTCTTAGATCAACAATTATTGTGAAACTGATCGTTAAATCGATATTTTTGCACTCCGGCGAGGCCATATCGGACTTGTTTCGTAATATGAAAATGACGTGTTCATCAAATGTCCCGGCTGTATAGCTATTTTTAGAAACTTCAGACCAGGCTCGCGTGATGGTTTTATCAATGAATCGTAATCGTCTACGAAGTACTGTTATGCAATCATATGGTATGGCTATATTCTAGCCGCTTTCTATAGATGTCTCACGCTGTGAGGGAAGTGATTACAAGGCGGTACTGTAAAATCTGATTAATAGGCGCGTTGTATTATTTTTAAGCCACTTTTGATATACGCATACAAGTATTACAAATAAGTTAATATGCCCTTATTTACAATTATTTAGATACCCAACATGCCTATATAGTCCCATATGCCTATTGTGACATTCAACACAAGATCGGCAGTAAGAAAACGAACATTAAACGTGTAAAGTCGGTTTAAGCTTTGTAGCAGCAACAAAAATCGCCTCTCATCAGCACTCTCATTGCTTTGACTTCTCACGTAAATGTACACATGCATGGTTAACTTCATTGTTGTGTAAGTAAACATGTTGACGTTGATTAGTAAGTGTATTTCCGATGGAAGAAAACATCTTGTTTTCGTTTTGTCTAGATATTCTAATACGGCAGCCATTGAAAGCAGCTAACCGTTAACCATTTGAGTAATGAACTAGTCCGAGTTGGTGTTAGATTATGATTATGCAATAAGTTTTAACACTATTCTAATTACGGACGACATACTTAAATTACTACCGATACAATACAGCATTATTTTTTTCGGCTGTATTGCCTCTAAATTGGTGACTTTGTGGGCTTTCTACTGAGAGTTTTAATGTGCTGACTCGTAGATCGGGCTAAATATTGTGTGTGGCGTAATATTCCTACCTTACCAAGTATTTACGAAATAGAAAGCCACTGACGGTTTTATTGCAAATAGGCAATTTGCACCACTCTCCACACTTGGTTTCCTTCCAACATGCGTTGTGAATTATGTGATTCACACGTGATCGATCCGTTAAACATCAACAAACTGCAGCGGCAACATAAGTGAGGTATTCGGTTCATTTGGCAATTCGTTTTAATCGAATGCGAACAAATTTCAACCAACTTGAGTAATAGTAGTGTTAATTATGTAGGGTATTAATACCCTAGAGATTTTGGATGTAAAACTACTGAAAAACTACAAAATGCCGATGGTTTGCAAGTTATTTTAAAATGTCAGTGTGATTGTTTACAGGATATACAGGCAACTATACCAACTTTGCACAAATATTTGAATATTTTATTTGATTTTTACAATACATTAATACGCCCGACATCACCTTTAAGAAAGACAGTATCATTTCGAGATTAGACATCAATATGTTCAAACAAAATTGGGGCGCTGCACGGGGATTTCAATAGTCCGGTTGAGTGAAATTATAGCCGTAAAATTATCAACAGTGGAATTATTCGATGATAATTCACTGTTATTCCACGATAGATCACTGATAAGCATTCAATAAACCCCGCCATGATACATAACTTAATGGGGCTAAACTGGAGTCCTGCTTTATCTGTTGGTCGGTTGATTTGTCCGTGCAAATGTTGTCCGCGCTATTTCTCTGTAACCATTGGTCGGATTTCAGCAAAACTGTGCACGATTGATCAGTATCTAATCCAGTCTTGCATATCGTTGACACACATTCGACGGGTCACTTTGTGGCCCTATTTCTCTGCAACCAATAATCGGAATTCAACAAAATTTTACATGAATGATCAGTTCCAAATTTGGTTGTGTATATATTGTTGACACATGTTGTTCGGAGCGATTTTAAGAAAGTTATGACCCTTTTTCACACTTATATTTTTTCTCTGTACTATTTCTGTGCAACCATTGATCTGATTTCAACAAAAACGTTGCTTGACTGGTCAAGGCCAAGTCTAGTTGTGCATATCTTTTGCGCAAAATGCATGGATCCATGTAAGGGAGTTATGGCCCTTCGTTTATTTACACTTATACAATTTGTAGGCACTTTTCCTCTGTAACCATTGGTTGGATTTCAATGAAGTTTTGCAGTATTTATCATTACAAAGTCTAGTTGTGCATAGTGTTAGAGCAAATAAGAGTGACAGTGTCAAACAGTATCTAGGGGCATTCATCATATTCAGTGATATTGTTTGTTTATGCGATCGGCCTCAGCTAGATAACATTATTCCCCGATCAATCCCCGGCTGTATGATTGGCCTTATTGTCGTCCTCAATCGCCTCTCAAATTATCTCATTGTTGTACCCGAACCCTATCAACCACCTGCCAAAATACGACAGAAATTAGGAAACCAAAACTTTGTGAAACGGGGGTATAAGTGTACGAGACCAGTAAATAGTCCCTGGCCAATGAATATTGAGCGCTAAACTTTTACTTGTACATACTAATTTACGTAAAAAACGATTAGAAAAATTATAAATATTGCCGAGCGGAGCATAGCCTTTAAATACCAAGGGCCTTTTTTCAAGGAACGTTGACACAAATACATCTTTAAGATATGCAAAACTTCATTTTTTACAAAATATCAGATTAACATAAAACAAGGTTGATGATGTGTTATATAAAAAGATATTAAATTATAAATAGAAAATCGGAGAAGGAGGTTGGCGTTCAACTTAACCAGCCGAGCCTTGAAATAATAAAAAACATCGCATACCACAAATAAACGGCAAAATGCCTAACACATAACTGGACGACAAAATGAATCTAATTTTAGCTTTAAAAAGCTGAATGTCCTAATTTCAGCTGTAAAAAAGGCTGAAATAAATACCTTGATTTAGCCGTCAAAACTCCTTAAAAGTTTTAGAATAATAGTAAACCCCTGCAGCCACAACTTATTGATGGTAGTAAAGAAAAATAATATAAATACAATGTAATTGGATAGGGGATAATAGTTGTATGCAAATTATCGTTACAATTACATGTAAAACCATGTGAGATTAGACAAGTCTAAACGTCTTTGATACACTTTATTTACTTTCAATCTTACAAATAATGGCGTTTAGCGTTTCACTGTTAACAATGGTTTTGGTTTCTCGCTTTAACACAGGAATTACGACGAAGAAGGAATACATTACTGTTTAGCACTTTGCATTAGTAATGTCATATACCTTTTCGTTCTTCAAGCAGTTTGTAAAATATAATGGTAATCATACGCAACCATTCACCTGGCATCAGTTCACCTTAAAATCCGTTAACATGTTATGTACATTTGTAGTTAGTTAACGCGACCGAGTACAAAACAATATAACCAGTATGTTGCAGTTAGTTTAATATGATTACATGTATTGAGATTATGGGATAAATAGGTATTTATTTCTCTAACAGACAATGGAGCCGAGAAAAAACACAAGAACGCCAATTATCCATTGAAAGGGAACAAGGGACATCTATATGAAGGTGGGATCAGAGTCCCAGGTTTTGTTCACAGCAACTTATTAAAGGACAGCGTAAAAGGCACCATTTCAAAGGAACTTCTACACGTGACGGATTGGTTTCCCACCCTGGCAGCCCTTGGGCGCGCAAATTTGAATAATACGAAAGCTCTGTATGGCTATGACGTACGCAAAACAATTTTGTAAGTGGACACATTGACCCCTCTTAGATTCCAATACTCCATTACGTACTTCCTACTTGCTACCCACCCAGTGATACAATCTTGCATACGAGTATTATTTGTGAGTTTTTGTTAGATTGAAGGTTTGTTTCGTAATCATTCGATGTAGAGTGTATTTTATGTTGCATTGTCATATAATAAGGCATGTTTTAGCAAAATATATTGACTAGATTGAACAAAAAAGATGGGTTTACAAGTAGTTGATCTATTAACACAATGAACCTAGCAACTCATACATTATTTCATATTTCAGCGAAGGAGACGCCAGCCCACGGAATGAAATATTACACGATATAAATTTATGGCAAGTAAGGCCAATTGCTCGACAATTTAATAACACCTTCGATACCCGCATCACGGCAGGTCTACGAGTTGGAAACTGGAAACTATTGACGGGAGCACAAACCGACACAAGTATGTCTAATAGTTTGCAATAAAGATGGATCGAAAGCCTTTATAAGACATATTGTTCAATCTATAATGTTACATAAACATATTGGCTACTTACATATTAGTCTTAATACATTAACACTTGATGATAAATTAACGGATTTACTAAGTGCAGGAAGAGGTTTAACTAATTACATCCTCCCTAGACACTTTAACAGCCAGATTCAAATAATCGACCCAATTTTGAAAAAGGAACGTTGAAAAAATGACATCAAGACTTATCCACAACAATATTAGATCTGGAAGCTTTAGCATATCGACAGTAATAATACAGAATATGGCTCACAACATTTCTATGGTTAACCGACAATCTTCACTTGATTTTAAGCAGTCGAATCGTCGTTACGGAAGAAAACTACTTGGGTCTGGGCATATTGTTAACAACTTTTCAAGCGAAATGGACGGTTGACTTACACTAACAATGCTTGATTGTCAAGTGGTTATGTCGGAAAATATGAGTAATGACAGAAACATACAGGGTTATGTGCAATGTTAATGATCTTACAAGACTTAATGAACTACTTTCATCTATATCAAACTTACATGTACACGTATAATAGCTGTTTGGTCTAACATCAAGCATGTGGCATTCGGAAATTCAACCGAAACCTTTTTAATTCTTATTTGCGTAGTCGTATTCTTGCCAACAATTGATTTATGTGGGTTTAATAAAATACATTATTGAAAAAAGCTACCTGGAGTTTGCATGAGCAAATTTAGCCCGCGTGACATTCACAATAAACAAGACTTAGTACCAACTTAAATACAGTTATTGTATTGACAAGCTTTATCTTATTCGTATTAGACATAAATAAATGTTGAAGTCAATGTGTTATCTTGAACTTTTTAAAAAAAGCTCATGAATGATACAGCGCCATGTATAATCTGTGTACATCATCATACATATTTTTTTCTACCCATCCAGCTTAAAACACCAGACCGTGGCATTTTTCATTACATCCACTTTTGTCGTTTCTTCTAATTTGCGTTGAATCTGATGCTACAACCCCTGGTATTGTGATCAGATATCCGTCTCACGATAGTTGAAATTATTTAAATCATATCACTAGCTTACTGCTTCTCAGACAAGTAATCTGGACAAGTGAACAGCCGAACATACGCACCATCTGACAACATATCAAATAATGAATATATCATATTAGGTACTTTTTCTTCAGGAATGTTTAAATATTACATTCCTGCATTTTAACAGTGAACCCTGACTACAACTACAAAACAGATGACCATGGAATGATTAAGTTGATGTAATTAAAGTACCAAAAAGCAATTATTCGTCAATAAGATCAAGCTACGTAGCTTTTACAATAAAGTTTGCATAAAGGTGGACAAAGTATTTTTAACTTAATCTAAAAAATATGTTTAAAGGCATCGTGTTAACTATGCAATCTAGAAAAATGACCTGGAACTCTTTCATCAATTTGATTTTCCTCCGTTACTTTCCTCCGTAATCGATTTTATACACATGTACAATGCATGTACAACTGTTCCATAAGTGAAAATTCATTGGCTATAACTTTGATTCATCATGCACTAACAGTAAACAGTAATTGCAATTAAAACATTTCCTTGTTAAACACAAAATTAAAGTTTTAAAATAATGATGAATTTAAATAGAAGTTGGTGTGTCGATTAAAACTGGATTTATTTTAAACTGTGAGGCATCAATCGACATTTATCAGGGGCTTGCGCTAAGCAGAAACTTATATTGCCATGATATAAATACATTAAACAATATTTTATGAGGGCTTATATGCGATATAACGTTACATATAACGCACACTAAATTTGGTTACGAAGGAAAGAGTTACGGAGGGTAAAATTTGCATGTTTAATTCGATATATCCAATGAGTATTTCAATAAAAGTGTGGTGTTAAATACTTTTTTGGACGTAACTCTGTCTTGTTTATGTAGAACCAATGCCAATTTTTATCTACATCGGTCGATTTTGTATGAAAAGATGGTTACGGAGGAAATGGAAAAAAATTGGACAAACGAAACTATGATTTACAAATCTGATATATGTAATATAAGTGTATGTGAGTGAAATGTTTATCCAATATTTGCTGATTGGGTGTCATTGCTACAAGCCCATACATATTAATAACACTTTCAGCTACTCATTTGTGAAATAAAGACCTTATCAAAATAGTTACGGTAGGAAACACAAAATCAAGCGACAGGGCATAATGTGAACAGAAAATTCGAAATGTACACTTTTCGTCAATGAAAGTCCACAAGTCAGTCAAGCGACATGCGAAAACGCTATACTCTCTCCATTTAATAGGCATGAAAAGTTAGTTTCCTCGAGTCGTACATTGCTTAAAATCTGGGAAAGTCGTCCTCAGTCGTTGGAAATGCTAAAATAATAGAAACATTTATGCACAGCCCTTACATCAGACGTTATAAACAGGCAAACTCGAGCGACAGCTATTTTTTTCAAAATTGGGTCGATTATTTGAATTTGGTCAGATTAGAACCAGAATACCTACTTTCGGATAGGTATAGAAGGAACGATCCAAAATACCCAATGGAAAACTATAGTATTGGCAAAACTGAGAAAAGTTGACGGCATCGAACGTTTTTGATATGAAATCACTGTTATACCTGTATTGTAACAGTATATTAGTCAATGCAAAGCAATGTCATAAAGCGTGTTTTACGACACAGAAGTTGTTCCCAGTAATCGTAAACTTGTTCAAACTTGTTCAAACTTATTCATATTGAAATGATTCCATAACAAGTAATATAATCCGTCATATTAATACCATGTTAGTGTCAACATGTGATATACAAAGCAATACACCCCGTGTCTTCTAAGATCGTCTTAATAACATTTGGGTAATTGTTCTTCCTATTGAATGTGTCATACATTGTACGATTGGGGTACACTATGCTTAGGTTACACTATGATTGGGGTATGATTGGGGTACACAATTATTAATGTACACTATTGGTGTACACTATTATTAAAGTAAACTATAATTGGTATACATTATGTTTGAGGTACACTTTTATTGGGGTACACTATGGCCGGTGTTCACTATGATTGGGGTACACTATGATTGGGGTACACTATGATTGAGGTACACTATGATTGGGATACACTATGACTGGTGTACACTTTCACTCGGGTATACTATGATTTAGATACACTACAATTGGTGTACACTATTACTGGGGTTCACTGTGAAAGTGGTACACTTAGTGAACCCATTACAATAGATTTTACATTTGTGCATGTAATTTGTTCGACGAGTTTTTTTATGAATAAGGCACGCCATTGGGTTTTATTTGTAGTAATGCTTTATAATTTTCTCATTTAGTTTTGTGTTGGCATTATGTCGTGTGATTGCCGTCTGTGTTTGGCTGTTGGGTGTGGGCTCCCCAATCCGAGTTGTCATCATTTCCTGACTTCTGTTTATTTCAGAGCGTTGTGTGAGGCTTTACAACATTAAAGAGGATCCAACTGAGAAGAAAGACCTTGCAGATACCCACCCTGATGTGCTCAAAGAAATGTTAGACAGGTTGGAATACCACAGAAATAAAATGGGACCAGTTCTAGAATTCGAACTCGACCCGAGAGCTAATCCTATATATCACAATGGCTTCTGGGGACCGTGGATGTGATATGTATCCGCATGAATGAGAAACAATGAGAACAAATTTAACACTTTACAAATAAAGCACAATGAAGCAATATCGATAGTGTCTGGTTCTTAACATCAAATAAAGAATCGTATTTGTACGTAAACTGAAAAACAGTAACTATGATCAATCTGGTTTACGCTTCTGGAAATTGTGTTCAAGCTCCTACGAGAGGCATTCTAAAAATTCTGATAATGCGTCTGTAAATTGTTTAATATTTACTAAATGTATATAAAAGTGCACATTTTCTGAAAGATACAGCCTTTCTTCATCCAAAACATAACACGATAATAATATTAGATGATTTTATATTCACTTATATGCCATTGTACATGTAGGTATATAACCCAATGAAATTTGGTCATATTAGCCATTAGAAGGGGTTACATTATTGTTAATAATTTCTATAATTTCAATCCGATTTGTTTGCTATTTACACAGTCATATTTTGTTTTATCTGTGCATCTAATGACAAATGAAAATTATTGTTCTGGCAGTATAAATGACTTAAGATGTACAAGGGAAACACCACGCCCAATTACGCTTAAAATAACTATTTTACCGGTAATACGCAATTTACGTTTTATTGCATTGTACTGCTGGACGTGTTACACGATAATATAAAACGTGTGGCGTTTTGTGCATACATGTGCTATTTGAATTCCCACTAATACGAATTGTGAAAAAATCTTATTCTTTCAACTGTACAGCAGCTTAAAGAATATGACCACGTGGCCCAAAACAATAGGACACAAGAGTTTGCTCCCAAAATCAAACTTTATGAAAAATACATTTATAACGTCCCCCGAAAAAAAATACACAAAAAAGTCATTCAAATCTAGACAATTTGACTGATTTTGTATAGCTGATTGTCCATAGGCGTATTGTATGTCTAAAATTAGGTATGGGCTAATGTGTGTTAAATTGGTCTCCTATTTAGGTTGTATACATATTGCTCATATTTTATTAATAACTCAAAGTCCTTTAATATATTAATTTTATTCGACGGTACTGTTATTTATATTTCAAATAATATCAAATTTATTTCAATCAGCCTGAATGATATTTCCGCAGCGTGCTCTGAAATTTACACGGGGTCAATACAATGCAATTCCATCGCGTATTCAAGAGATATTATAGTAATACCCCAAACCATGTATTGTTTGAATACCATTAAAATATACATTCTCAGAGATAAAATAATAAATTTGTTATGACTGTGTCACTGACAGATTGATCTTTCAGAAAACGTTCACATTTAGAAATTCTGACAAACCAATGTAATGTTGTCACTCAGTTATCAGAACTTTCCGAATGTCCCTCGTATAAACATCATGAATATGCTGGTGGAGTAGGTCCACATTGTAGCACATTGTGCAAGCATGGTAAATGCTAACATTATTTGGAGGAGATACATTATCGATACATTTCTGTGTATTAAATCTCCCTTGATAAATAAAGCCCAATGTAGACAAATTAACACATTGGTCTTAATAAGTTGAGATCGTCTATTTTTTTCTTATCGATATGTCCCTGCTTTTAAATGTGAAATTTCTTTCTTCTGTATTGCATGCAAGGTTATGGCTTGTATAATGTAGATACCGTGTTTTCAAAACAACACGTAGCCAAATTTAATATTGGATGCAACTTTTATCAGCATATTAACTACCGTGCCCAATAAACATATTTTAGATAACATCAGAACAATCCGCACATGATAAGAGAGTGGTAAGGCGAGATTACCAAAAGATACAGGGATATAGTCAGAGTAATTCGCATGATAGGAACAACGTATGATTATAATAGTAAAGGGAGATTACTCAAAACAAATTAGAGATAATTTCTGAGTACTCCGCATGATAGGACCAATGTGGCCTAAGGTTACAGTTATTTTTGCTCTATGTTTTAAATAAATGTTTGTCCTGTAGAACTTACATAGAGACAAAATTCTGACCAACAAAACAGGCACCATAATCTGCTTGATTAAAAGTTATTGTTTATCAATCTGCGTACCCCTGCGCCATGTGTACTATTCGGCTCATTGTCACAAATAGACGACTGTACACAAACCATTGATATATACAATCTGGCATTTATTAAAAATCCTATTGTTTACTTATTTTACATGTTTTTCATCTAAATTTCACATTACATGCATAGTGATCAGTCAACGTTTAACCAATACTCACCATCAAACAGGGGAACGATTTTCTGTGTAGGCACTTCCGTATTTTAACGAACGCCTATTTACTGTAGTCTTAGTTTTTGAGAGTAGTAAGGGGAGATTACTCGTTAAATAACTTATCTTATGAATATTACGTATCTTACGGGACATGAACACGTTTATACACATAAACTGTTAAACAAGTATAGTTATAGCTGTTTTTCTTATAACGTAAACACAATTTTGCTTATGTAACATTAATAGTCCTTTGTTAACCGTTTTCTGAAGCTAAACTATCGTATGCAAAGCTTAACGTATCATATGAAAATGGATAGTATATTGTGTAACTGTATATAAATTATGTCATATTAGTAACAATGCAATATGTCTGACTGTAGTTATTACTTGTAACGTTTATATCAAAATTGCTTTACGTAAGGCAGCATTTATTTATCTGCATGTTTTAATTTTTACACTTTCCAATGACGTAAGTATTGACCCCGAGAATGGAACAAAAAACGTTCAAGATAACGCAAAAACGCGTCCTGCTAAATTTTGTTGGCGCAATTTATATCACGGAACGTGAATTATTACCTTAAAACCATAGGAAACAAAAAGTCTATACCTGATACAATCATTGTGCTAAATATCATCAAAATCCGCGCTTCAGACGTGTTTTGTCTGAATACACACCTAACAAATCTTATACATTTTCACAGATTTTTACCCTATAGCCTTTTTTCTTCATTTAAGAATATTTCTGCATGAAAGTTTGTGTATATGCTATTGAATAATACAAGACTGGATTGGTGAAGTTTTTTCTTCAAAAATAAATACCGCGGTTCACTGAACTATGAAATACCATTGGAGTCTTAAATTATTGTAAAATATGTGTCAGTTTATTTTGCACCAGATGATTTGAGCTCACAGTTATTGTTTTAATAGATAAGATAGATAAATAGTTTATTCACATCTCATCAACACATTACAATTTATACGTACACATAAAATATGACAATAAAACACAGTGTTGCCACTCATCCAATGTGAGTTATAAGAGATGGTAAAAGTAATGACTCATACATATCACATTACTATTTTAAACAGAAATATAACAAATTAAGACATATAAAAGTTTTAGCACTCAAAAACTTTAAAAGATATTCTGATAATTTTAAGAATTAGTGATGTACAGCAATTAAAACAGTTATATAAAACAATGTAAAAACATTCAAATTAACTATTTACATAAAAGTAGATTTCGTTGTTGTAGAATATCGTGACAGGTTTTCACAGTAATTCTAATCAATTCATTGTTGGAGAAAATAGCTTTAAATTTGTCATTAACAGTCATAGTTGAGAACCCGTTTAAAATTTCACTAGCCTTCTGTATCAATTCTTGCCTAATTAAACTATATTTGGGACATTGAAATAAAACATGTGTTTCCGTTTCAACAAGGTCAGAACAGAATGGTCATCTACGGTTTTCAACCGATAAACCCTCATATCGTCCAGTTTCTCTTCTTAAAGGCGCCACTCCTGCCCTGAACGATGAGATTTGGACATTATCAGTTTACAATAATCTTTGGTATTAAAATTATCAGTAAGCAAAGCATACATCCTCAATTTATTCCCTCTGTAGTGTAATTACATCTTACTTAGTACATCTAGAAAGTTCCCATTCATTATGAACATAAAGCTTTATCATGAAGTAACAGCCCTTGGTCAATAATTACTCGATCAATACTTTTAAAAATTGGTCTTAAGACTGGATTACATAATAACTAATACCGAATCATGGTGTAAACAAATACATGCCAGACAAGTCGATACACTCAATATAGCCTCCTCCCATATCTATAGATAAGTTAGATTGTTTTACATAATAACTAATTAACGTTATGATTACTTTATTAGTAACGCCTTAGGATAAATAGGCATCAGAGTATTGTCCTAATATTATCGTTAGTTATACAGTATTATGGATGTATTCAAACAAGCTTTGTATAACTATGATGATTAGCTTATGACATGTTAATTATATCTGTCTAGACACGAATTGCACCGAAACATCTGGGGGAGTCATGAATCCTATATAAGACCCCGCAGATGATATGCACTTTAGAACGTTTTTAGGCAACAACTGTGCACGTCAAAACGCCGGTTTCTGAATTATTGAATGAACTTGGGTTGTTAAACTATACTTATAGAATTCACGTTAGTAACTACATTTGTACATTAAATACTTAGAAACTTCGAAGATCTTGTTTGTTGAGTTATTCAACCAGTGTACTACGTGACACCTCTATTACTATTTAAAGCATTTACTCTCTGAACACTTGCCAACCAGATTTCTTTATATGATAACATGAGGTGCTCAAACAATTTAGTAGATACACTTTTCTGGGTAAGAACATATTAACAATAATATCCTGACATCCATTTTCAAACATAAAATTCCTTGTTCTAAACATAAAATTTTTGCATCTAGTAGATCCATTATTTAAACAATATATCATTATTTTTTTATTGATTCTTGAATTATCCATATTTTTTAAACGAGACCAATAATTTCCTATGGCTTGCCATTGTCTTACCATGGTTGGAGCCCAACTCATACATGTATCACCTTCACGGGAGCAGTCGGCGTAAACCTCCAAATACCCAAAAACAATTGCATCAATGCAAGGGTATGACTTTTCTCCCCAAATGGCAGCACCATATAAAACAACAGGCCATACAATAGTATCATATAATTTTGTAAAAACATTGAAAGGCATACCGCCTAGTTTCTTGGATTTTGCTATAAGCAACCCCAACGCCCTACTCGCCGATCGAGAAACATTATATGCAACAAGTTGTTGACATTTTTGTCATGGCTTGTTGTAACATATTCTTCAGGCAATATTGTAGCAGATGGCTTATTGGTAACATATTCCTGTCTTATTTGCAGCAGATTGCTAAATTTATCTTTTTGTAACTTATGCTCAGTCAATTTTGCAGCCAAAGTTTAGTTGTAACACATGTGCAGTCAATTTAGCAAAAGATAGTAACATATGTCTCTCGATTCTGCAACAAATGGCTTGTAAGATATGTGCAGTCAATTTTGCAGCAGATGTCTTGTTGTTTTATATGTTCAGTCTTATATTGCAACTGATGGCTCGTTGTTACATATTTTCAGTCTATTTGGAAGCAGATGGATTGTTACATTGTTTCAGTTTTATATTGTAGCAGATGGTTTGTTGATAAATTGTTCAGTCTATTTCGCCACAGATGACTTTTGGTTATATATTTTAGTCTATTTTGCAGCGGATGCCCTGTTGTTACATTTTCAGTCAATTTAGCAGCAGATGTTTTGTTGTTACATATTTTCTCAATTTTCTTCAATTTGAAGGCAGATGGCTTGTTACGTATTTTCAGTTTATTTGAGGCAGATGGCTTGTTCTGCCATATTTTCCGTCAGTTTAGCTGCAGATGTCCTGATGTTACATATGTTCAGTCGTTTTGATAGCAGATGGCCTGTGCTTATATGTTCCAGTCTTATATTGCAGCAGATGGTTTGTTGATACATATTTACAGTCTATTTTGCAACAGTTGGCTTGTTGTTTTATACAGTTTACAGTTTATTTTCAAGATTTAGGCCATTGGCCCATGAATCACATAATTTATATATACAAACAAGTTATAAAGCATTTCACAGTATATGTACATAATACAAATGGTATTGTATTGCGCGATTAAATTCACATATGTAACAAACAATAACTGACAAGCAACTTTGTATGCAATTAAAAACGCAAATTTGGTAACACACAAAGTCCTTCTTGCATAGATCCGTTAATACGTAAGTAAGCACTCATTACTCTTGTTGCAAGATGCAGAAAAACAAACTACGAAAATTGTATTAGAGGATCAAATTATTAATGTTTAATGTCGTAACCAATTTGTGAGAAGGACTCATACTTAATAACCAGTATTAAAACACTATAAGTTTAAAAAGATGCTGATGATACCCTCTTTATTAAATGTTAAAAATCCTACTTTATAAGTATCATTTTTTACATTGGAAAAGTACCTACTTTATATGCCAATAATGATTATCGATTTTGAGAAGTAAAAAACAACACTCAATGTACAGTACTTGTTGAGTATAGTTTTCTTGTTTTCATGTGGATTTATTAATGTAGAGAAATGGGATGAATGCAAAAACTGTATATAACTCTAGCGCAATTAAGTACAATGCAAAAACAAACAAAAGTGACTTATATATTTTTGTTAATGATTAAAATCACTGGTCGTAACGAAAAGTAAGTTAAAATATAAATTAGGTGTGCATGCTCTATATATTAAGAAATGATAAATAATGCGGATTTTGTGTTTGTTTGAATTTGATCGCGCAAAAGTTATAGCTCAAACATCAGTCGATACAAACGCATTCATTTGAAACTCATTGTCAAGTTAATGTGTTTATGATGTAAAAGTCGACTGCCTGGCTTCCCTCTGACATAATAAGGCGCCATTGTGGGCGATTTCACGATTAGACAATTGTGACTCCTGTCATTTTTGTTGCACAGACATTGGTACTAAACATCAATGAGGCATACATGTATCATGCTCGTAAAGCATGAATCACATGCATGTCAAACTTCTATCTTGTTTGTTAGTTGATATGAAACGTTCATTTGTATGCTTGTAAAATTGTTATAAACAATTTATCTTCGAACTAAAGCTAGTAAGAAAAAGAATAGATTACATATTTCATACTTAACCACAACAGAACACTTAGTTGCCAACATAACGTATTGCAGATTGAATGAACAATCATGAACCACGTGGGGAGTGGTGGCCTAGAGGTAGGGAGCGCTATGGGATGTGTATTACCAGACACGCCATTGTATTGTTCAAGTATCACAATAAGTAGATCAACGTTGAGCAACTTTGGTGTCCTAGAGGTATGGCTCTCTATTTAGAATCGAGAGTTCCCGGGTTCTATTTCCGTCTGAGTCACTGCTTAATTTCTAAGAGAAAGAATAACTGTGAGAGTTGTGTCTGTACATTTTCGATATTCCTGTGCACCGTATCTCGATGTTGGCCTCATACAAACGAGGAGAAAAATAGTCTCCCCAGGCAAACTCTAACGTAGCTCAATGACCAGGGAAAGTTAAAATGTTAATAAAACAACATCAAAACAGCAGACCGACAAAAAGAGTAGAACAACCACCAATGAATCTCACTTTACAATATACAATGGAATAGTGTATTTAACTGTGTATTTAACTTTTGGAGGACATGCATTCCGCCGGTTTTGCTCATAATCAAAATGCCTACGATTTACACGGATAACCAAATATGCAATGCTCAAAATGCAGAAAGTGATGAACGCTACTGTATGCAATGTACTTTCGAAATATCATTGAATATTGTTAAACTACCTCCATTTATCAGCAGTTATTAATAGACTGGGAGCTGGGCTATCCGCAGCCATAACCTATTGAATTCAAGTTCTAAACAGGCCATGATTCTTATTCCTTTTAAAACTGGAGTTGTGCTGCATTCAACAAAATGTTGTTGACTATGTAGCGATGAAAGCTAATTTAAACTTCGATTGATACGTACTCTCGTCACTGAGTCAATGATCGTAACTCGTAAGGACAAGTGATGTATCTGCAGCAAGAAGTCAATGTTATAACAATGTCACTTTCTGTTTAATTGTTGTACACATTCTGCGTAGGTAATAAATAAACCAAAACAAGAGGAATAATATAACGTGTCAATTCATGCACGTTAACAACAATAGAAATAATTATTTAAAAGCAATTATTAATTAGATACACATGGGTACATGTTAATATTTTATAAATAGTGTAAGTTTTAAAGACATGATGCGCTAATCATCTTGGTACTGCTTGCACTGTGAATGGTTTTGTCCATATCAGAAGCCCTTTGGTTTCAAAAGCATCAATGTTGCGAGGATCACACCTGTTTTCCTTGGTATCATCCGGGTTCTCAAACCGATAACTTTGTAACAGAGTTACTATGTACAAGAAATACCGTGTATTCGCAAACGTCTCACCAAGGCATCGCCTCTCCCCAAGACCGAATGCTAGAACACTAAAATATAAATGACATACAAGTATGTGAAAACATCCATGTACTCGTATAATCATATTGAACTATTTTTGGTATCATGCAACGTATGGACATATATTTCTTTATAATAAAATATTTTTTATAATACTATGATAACTGCAGAGGAGCAAGTTATTGTTATATTTCTTCGACGGTTAATATATAATTTTTAAATTAATTCAAAGTTATAATATGGAAAGTAAGCTGAAGAATTTTATTTATAAAAACATATGCAATCGAAGTACATGTACGAGGTCGGTACTAGTAAATATAGAAAGTTTGATGAAGACTAAGTAAGCATGCATGAATAGTATACCTTCGGCACAATATATGTTCTGGGGGCAACAGGTCGCCGTGTTCGTCCAAGAATCTTTCAGGTCTGAAGGTACAAGGGTCACCCCAAATCTTTTCATCATGATGAATGAACCAAGCATTTGCTAAAACCTGCAAAGATGATAAAAATCGGATCGACGAGAACGCTCGGATAGACAAGAAGGTTGCTATTACATAGAACATATGGTTATTGTCTTTATAATTTTTATGCACTGCTTGCACAAGGAAAGTCACAATCATGCCTTCTACAAGTTCAATTTTTTTCACAGTGCTGGTTCAATAAATATTTTGAAACCTTTAGGCATGTTATGTCTAATACTGATCATTATGGGAGACTCATTGGTGGAATATTTAGAGCATTTGTTACGCGATACAAAATACCCATTCGAAAATGAACATTGAAAAAGACAAATATTAAAATGCATATTGTCAAGTGTACTGGGTAGCTATCGGGTGTGATTATTATAAAACAGATTGTAACAACTATTTTGATACGTATATATGTGTGTTAGCTTAAGCGTTTCTACACAAGCAATGCATTAAATATCACCAGCAACAAACATATTAGGTAACACTAACCGAAACAAACGCAAGAAAGTACCGTTATTTCTATATATAAATTCATACCATGCTACCCTTTTCAATTCCGTAACCTTCAAACTCTATGTCATCGTTACAGATGTGTGGCAGAAGTAATGGTAAAACGGTTGCGTAGCGATGAACCTCCTTTTCGAATGCCTGTATATATGAACATTTACTACGGTCTGAAAATGAGGGCACACCATCTGGACCTATAACTCGATCTATTTCTTCCTGTATCTTGCTCTGACATTCTGGGTGATGTAACAGTATGGCATGGAATTTGTAAGATTTGACCAAGTGGTTGCAATGCCTGAAATTTGTATTAAAGTACCTACATGTATATTTAAGTAATAAACACGTGGTCACGCATACATACATTTGAGACAGCCTCTACACCAACAGCCGAAAATGCATTTTAACCAGGATATCAACATTGCGTTGCTTCGCTATGCTTACACTTACATATTATGGAAATGCTGCATGCCAAAAGGTTAATCATAGAAGCAGATTTTGCTAGAGACTGGTCAATATACGAATGTGTATACAGAATTGAATTACATCTACTTATCCATATTATCCCAAAAAACGGACCATATCATGACGAAAATCGTGTTCCCTAAGTCAAAATCAATAACATTTAAGGTATATTGTTGTATGTTTTCGTAGGCGGGGAGTATCACGAAGACGTTCGAGGTTTACTACAAGTGCAAATTATAAGGAACGATATTGCACGATTATCTCGCAGAAAATTATTTTCTAGTATCCAACGCAAGAAACGTGTAATATAAAGGTCAGGATTATTTGTACTATACACTTCTATATGTAGTGGTAAGAGCATTAAGATAATGGCCGTAAAATATGTTTGGGAGATTTGATGTCAAATCCCTTACGATTGCATGATAACGTGATTTAAAAGGGTAATCGAAATTGTGTTTAAGTATAAAAATAAGTAAACAAACGTACCCGCGTCAATAGTTTCATTCATCTGGCCGATTATCATATCATCCGTAAAAAATACATGTTTTCCCTTGGTCAATTTTTCATTTCTTTGTTGTTCCAAATAGAATTGTACAATGCCTTGATCTGCAAGTGGAATTTATCAGGTTCCTTTAATCTACATACTAGTAATAGAAAGTTTGGCTGAATATACAAAACAGCTAAGTTCAGACTATTCATTGTGTGTTTCATGCCGTAATATCATTTCATCAGCATAGTATACCGTACCAACATGTTATAATTATTTCTAATGCACACACACTCACGCCAAACAACAGGGTATTGTTTTATCAAAGCACTTACGAAATGTGAAATAGTGACGTCAGGCCCAAATAATTTTTTTAATAATTGTACTTTCTGCAGACGCATCTTAGCGACGCCCCCATAGTTACGGGTATTCGTTGTAACTATGCGAGACAATATTTCATAAAAAATGGCGACTAATACAGAGACGCCGTGTGATGCTCTTGATACAATACCGTTGACTATTACGCTTGTATTGTAAAACTTAATTATAAGCCTAGACTTATAACTTACAAATCGACGGTATCGAAGATATTTAAGTGAACGGTTACTAATTAAAGGCCAAACAGTTTCCGACTTAACTGACACTCGCACGTAATTGTGACGCTCAAGCAAATTGTTTCTTTTTATTTAAATCACTATTTATGTTCCGGTATATTTTGTGTGCAATCGGGAAAATTTAAATACATGTCTTGTGAGAAGCATCTTTTATTGTCACAAATAATTTAATATAAATTATGTGTTAATACATACATGTATTTTACATATACACTGTGTATTGAAATATACCATAAACTAGCCTTAACTCTTCTACACACGTTCGTATTATCATAATCAGTATGTTAGTGCTAATTAATAATCAAATTCCAACGTGCATAACTTTTTTAAAGTAAGTATAGTAGACCTATCTCCTGATTTTCGGCGTCGGGTTTTCACTAGTGTCATCCATATTGATCTACCGCTTCGCAGGGACATGAACTTGTTGATTGCTGGCAAAAGAGTGACGATGCTGTATTTGATTGCAACCTCCGTAAAATAATAACTGCAACGTTAACATATATACATGTGAATCTTTCTGATCCGTGTACACAGTTTGTCATTGACAGTCGGCAAATAAACTAATTCCTAATGCACAATCACGCGTTATTAATTAAAAACACATTATTTTCTAACATAACGTTATAGATGTCGGGTCAAGTACAATAATTAAAGTAACGCATATTTTTTATGCACCATTATACCAGAACTAAGTTGGTTTTAGATTATAAGTTAAATAAATTCCAAATTTGATGATCTAGTTAAGATATGTACCTCGGAACTCAGTCGGGGTTCTGTGATCTACCGCAGGCCGTGGACTGTCTTGTTGATTACTGTCAATACACAAAGTGACACGAGTTACTTTGACTGCGGTTATTGATATCTAGAACAGTGGATCAGTATGAGGTCAGTTCGTGTTGTATACATTATTGCTATATAAGGTTTGTAGTAATGTATCTGACAGAGCTATGGCCTATAGATACTATCAAATAAACTTATATCTATCCATCAATATTAACAATAGCTGTCTCTGACCATACATACATATTAAATCTATATTTTGAACATCTTTGGAGATTGAATTCATTGAGCTGCACAAGGATATCATCCCAAGGGCGCTTTAACTATTACATAGACCAAAACAACAAATGTGCAGGATTATTCAACACTTCAACACAAAATCACATATTCGGGCTTTTCTGGATGTATACCGGTATGTTATTATATTCTGTAACAAACAATAAAATTATTCCAAGAAGGACATATATCTAAAACAGTCGTATCAAATTAAAATCATTGGTATTGCTCAAACTAGGACCATATTTGAGAAAAATATACATATGTAGCTTCTACTTCCGAGACACTAAGGGTTTAATCAATTCATTTACTTTCATAACATTGCTACCAAATCAAGGTTGGAATTCTCTAGTTTCTAAACATACCAATATATTGAGACTGTGTTCATTATTAATGAAATAATGTTTAGTTGAATATTGCACAATTTCCATTGATATTAGTTTGTCTAATGTCCAGGGGTGGTATTCAATATTGATCTTACTTGACTTAAGGATAAGGACAACCAATCAGAGTACACCATATTAAACATTTGGTCAGTAACAGGCGATATGATTGATTATCCTTATTATCCAATTAAAATAGATCAATAATGAATACCACATCTGGTTGTCCTACAAGACGCGATAAACTGTTGCCGAAATGATGCAATGCGATTGGCTAACGCCACCTGTCAATCAAAATCGACAGAAAGGTAAATTCTTTAACAACTGTAATTTGGTGATGGATTTGGTCTGTAGGGGTTCATTATTAGTATTGAAGCTCCATTTACCACACTTCATAATTGTTAACAAATCATGAGGAATTTGATCAAACGTGTACGATTTCCGTACATGTAAGTGTGTTGATGAAACAGTACCCAATCAACTACTACTAAAAACACATTGTGAGAGGAATAGGAAATCACTGTACCCGAACTGGATTGAAGTATTTGGCAACCGTATTTCTCTGTATATCCATGATACCAAGGAAGTTTTCCCCACATTTTAGCCAAGAGACCAGCCGGAGTAAACGAAATGCCGACAACAAAGTATCCGCATATAGTGACGCAAGGTATTGCGCGTATTCGATCCGTTGCCAGAACAAGTTTTCATCCGGGTCACCTTCTGGTATTGTCTCACCGACAAGCTGAAAATAAAACAAGAAACGTAAGAAATCCATTAAGACTTGACGTTCAAACACCTTTGATTCTAAAAACCTATTTTTGAAACTTAGTAAATATTGCTGCAATTATATGACTATTATAGGTATATTTTAACTTTGTTAATCCAAACACGGACACGTCTTCAGAAAAGGGAGACTTGCTTTCATGCTGGGTATCTATCACAACTGTAAAAATCAACGTGCTTAATGAGTATATCCCTAATCGGAGTACAACAAAGAACAACAAATATGCATAACCTAGAAATTTACTTATACTAAAGAACAGGCGGAGATATTTGCGACGCTTGCTCGCCCGACTACATGCCCGAAGGGATTTATAAACTGATAAGCATATTTTAAATGTCAACACCAAATGCACGTACGGAGTTAAAGTTTAATAAAGGATAATTTCACTGTTATTGCCACTGTTATTTGCACTGATAAATCAATTGATAGCAAATAATAAACATTGTGTTATTTGAACAATCAACAAGTATAGTTTATCAGAATAAATCAGAATTAAAATTACTAATAGCACATTAACATCGATATGTAGCAACTCGTCATTACACGGTATTCAATACATTATAAATACATCGTACTTAAACATGAACTGTTAAAAAATCAAATGATACTCGAAATAGATCATACACGAAGAACTTGTCTATAGTTTAATACTTACGCAGGCATTTAACATTAAAATCTACATATGTGTTATCATAATAATGTGTATAATAACAAAATAAAAGTATTATGTGGAAAGACTGAACAGAACACTCATATTTAATTGATAACTATTACTTACTATTATAGAAATAACGTTCGACAGAGATCTCTTGACAAAGTCCACAAAATCAAATTCCTTTGGTTTCATGTTATCGAGTTTTCTCTGGATGTTGCGCATTTCAATGAGCACCTTGTCTACTAAATCTTTAATTCCGGTTCCGTACGTATGTAACGCCTTAATGTTCCTGTTCTCTGGCGTCATCTGCAAAAGCTACAGACTGACCGCCACTACGGCAATATGTAGCATAAAACATTTTTCCTCTATCACCAAAATATTTACCATATTCCTCCGAACAATACGCTTTCCTCAATAACGGCATAGAGTTTAGAACCACCACAGTTTTCCCATCAAATTCAAACTATATATTTCCCCGTATCTCTGAGCAAGTTCGTCGCACTAAAAAATGATGTTGGTTTCATTCATTTGCAACGCCTGTCCAATGAAAGGTAACCCAGGTGGTTTTGGAATCGTCTTCAGTCCCACAATACTCTCTCTTCTATTTACATATTTCAATGTACTAATAAGCACAAAAGCGGCTACAATAAATCCAGCAAGCACAATCATGTTTATGTATCTCCAGTATCAACATCAACTTACTACACATTTATAATGAGTACATTCAATCGTTCAAGGGTACATTAAATGTACTATAATATACTGAAGTTAAATCTACAATACAGGTTTATGTATAATGAACATAGCGAACCGTCCTCAACGAAAAGTAACCATTGAATACTTATCTTATCGTTGATGGGTCATTATATAAGTTGATGTACCGGCAAGGTGAATAGTCGTGTACGCTTGATGTACAGATGAACCATGTTTTTGAGCGGTGACTAATTTATAACAACACTATAAACAACTGAATGAACATTTCACTATATACATCATTTCAAACAGTATTTGGATGCCACCCTAACAAGTCTTAAGCAACACTATATTACACCTACATTCATATGTCTAAAACAATAATACATGTATACAACATGGAATACATCTTCATTATATGGATGGTGTCCTTATATACATTTATAACACCTACATTCTATGGATGCCGTCCAAACACGACACAACTGTTTGTAATCCTTCTACGGGCAATCCAGTATCACAAGCCACGCCTATAAACCATAAAGGTGGGGTTACGAAGTTTACCGGAATACCTACGATATATTGATGCATCGGCTATATGGATGCCGCTTGGCGATGACCCGCTATACAACCATGTTCGTATAATAATGTATCTCAACCTTTGAGTCCAGTTCTTTTAGAGACGGTCATGGGTAAACATATAAATGATTACTGAACCATTTCTTTTAATCTATGTTATATTCCTATAGGTATAAATTTGATTTCGTTGCGCACTTAATGTATAGCACTGAGAGTTTGACATGGCCCTGACAAGCTTAAGATTGATGTGTAAGAATGTTCTCATGTCTCATGTATTACTATATTATCCTACAATAAATTTGCAGAAAAAGCTTTAGCTCTTTTATTCCAAATAGTTTAAGCTTCTTAGCTCGCGAATACTAGCTACAACGTATGTGGAGCGTAGTATTTTGAGCCCACATCAAAATGTATCCAAATATTATTTTTCAACAAGCACCCCGACCACTTTTGAGGAAGGTCATTTTGCATTTATTACATAAGAATATAGACTAGCAAATGCAGAAAAAAATTTAGCTAAAAACGACACTCATCTTGAATTATGCAACCTGTTCAAAACAATTATCGCGAAAACTGGATACAACACATACAAAACGTTGATTTATTTTGTTACCTCCCCTAGTTTTCGACAATTCCGAAATCACGAATGCGCTTTTAAAAATGTCTAGCCGAGCAACTGCCATGAAATTCAAAATAAAGTTCTAAATTTGTTACTCTAATTGTTGCATGTACATGTATGTAAACAGTATGTTGTTCGGGAATTTTTCCATTTAACTTATTTTGGTCAAAAATTAAAATTTACATAGTTTAATAACATTTAAAAATACAAATAACATGCACAGTCTGAAATAAACGTTACCGTATGATTCCGTACATACGAAAGTTCGTGCATGCCAAGTTTCATGTTGTTAAATGTCAAACTGTTTCGGTAAAATGAAAATATAAGTTTTTATGGGGTTTCCCGAAATTCTAACTAGCCGAGCAAAACTGTTAGGATCTTCCAAAGCCATAGCCATGAATGTGTTCTTGATAAATACCTTAAATGTTTAAAATCCATCTTGATTGATATCATTTTTGAAATTGAAAAAACACCAATTCTATCGGCTAATAAGGATTAAAAACTCGTAGAGAGGGCGAGGATGATAATCTAGAAACAAGATTATTTTGGCCTAGCGTAATGTCAAATACAAACATGTACTTGTTGAATATATTTTTCTTGTTGTCATGTTGATGAATTCTCATTAAATGTAGAGTAATGGGATGATTGTAAAAACTGTTCAACTCCAGCGGAACAGATTGTAGTACAAACACAACAAATGTGCACTATGTTTTTGTTAAGAATTAACATAACAGGTCGTCACATAACGTATCGTAATATAAGTAAAACATATAGAGTATGCATGCTTGATAAATGAAGCGCATTTGATATTTGTTTTTATTGTAATTTATCGCGATAAAGTTGTACTCGAATACAATATGCTAATTTCGTCATATACATTTGACGAATGTTCGAAGTACACACATTTAGAACTATAATAAATCAGGAACATAATCATTTAAACTAAATAAAACTATTAAGATATCATATGTTGGTGATTGTCTTTAATACAGAAGAAGAAAAACCAAGACCTACGGGGAAATCATTGATGCGTGACGAAAATGACAAAATCACATTTTTCTCGTGCACACATCTCAAATATGTGTAAATATGTTTAAATCATTCCATACACGATTATCATTCGACCCCCTAACAAAATGCCATAAAAATATTTCGTAACATGTAACGCAAATGACGCTTAAGGAGTGCGCAAGTGCGAAAGGAATGCTTGAAACTGGCATGCCAGTAAGACGGATAAGATTTAATTCATTAATTGGCTGTTTTGGGGTTGTTAACACATGTACACACTTATTATTATCATGGTAGTTGCATTGAATTCACGAAAAAACTGCATGTTTCTATTGACTCGATATAAAATTGCGACGTCACATGGCGTCATTCTCATTCAGTCATTAATTAAATGCGTCAAAACATGTTTCTGGCAACATCTGACTGATGGTTGTATCACTTAAAGATCGTGAAATAATGTGGAATCGTTGAATTGAACAGAATGTGTCCATTAATTTGTATGGAGCAAGTTGAGGTTGATCATAGAAGTAACTTTCGATAGACATTTGTCGTCCGAATTACTACTATAATTTGACAAAACTCATTATTTTCGACCAATCATGTCTTTTGTAAGATACGAGCACATTCTTATCACATGGACTTTTATTTTGATGCAATTTCATATTTAGGTTTCACGATTAAAATGCCACCTTGAAGCCCGGACCTAAATTCGATATAATACGTCTGGGATGAGTTGGGGCGACGCTTCCGAGCACGACGGCAACACCAAAACGTACAGGAACTCGCAACGAACCCTTTACTTATATGGAATGCACTCTCGCAGCAATTCGTACACATCATTATCAATTCACTGCCTCAGAGGATGTCAGGCTATCGTAAGGACAGACGGTGCTCATACATGCTATTGATGTGCGATTTTGTTGTTTTAAGCAGTGACATAAATGGTCGTTTTCTAGTATGTTGTTATTATATTTCAGAATGGTGATTAACTCAACCTGATAGATAATAGTTTCCTGATTCCAATGGTATATTTGACTCACTGATAGGTCTAATACTTTTTCAGTTAAATGAACATTACAAAGTGTGTACTTAGAACATTCGACTAGTGTAGTTTACCCATCATTCGATTCAGATGCATCCATATGAGACTCTTTGTCAAATTAATGTGTTTATGGTCGTCTGTCTGGCTTCCCTCTGGCATAATTACGCGCCCTATTTTGATTTGCTTTAACAACATGATAAGAAAGTGGTTACTCCTGTCGCTTTTGTGGCACAGCCATAAACACTAAACCGAGATCACCATTATCTGTCAACACTGAGGAAAGAGACAAACTGTACATATAACACTGCTAGTAAAATCCAATACAAGAACAATAATTTCGTTGCTCTTTATGGATAATAATTTTATTAGAATGTCGCATGACTTGTCAGTAAAACAACAACAAAATAACATACATAAAGAGTAGTAGAACCACCTTTGAATCTCACTTTACAATGTACAATGGAATAGTGAATTCAACAGTTTTTGACATGCATTTACCGTTTTTGCACATAATCAAAAGTCCTACGATTTATCAACCCTCTATCCATTGCTCAAAATGTCAAATGTGATAAATGCTACTGCCTACATTGCACTTTCGGAATGTAATTGAATATTGTTAAAGTACCTTCATTAATCAGTAGCTCTCAATAGACTGGTCGCTTGACTATCGGCAGCCATTACTCAGTGAATTCAAGTTCAATATGATCATCTTTTTTATTCACTTGAAACTGGAGTTGATCTACATACAAACAAGGCAGTCCAAAAGACGGCTATAATCCCCGCCGAATTAATAAATAGTGAACTGCGATATTGACCGTATGTAACCTGCTTAGTTGGAACTTGGTTCTACATCTAGACCCCGTGTCTCACGTTGGTTATCAGTTTGTACCATGCGGACCAGGCATTAAAGTTATAGCGTGGACAAGAATTGTAAGGCTTAAACCATTGACATTGAGCCTGGTGGTAGAAACAGGGTTCTGCACATCGCCTTCATTACAAATTTGCTATTATATGCTGCCATATATTTTATGGAATTCGGCCAAGGTGTTAAAAAGCTATTGACCGGACACGAAATGTAAGCTTCAAACATTTGACCTTGAGCCGTGACCTTGACCTTTATTAGTTAAACATTTGCTGGAAGTTTTATGGAATTTGGACCAGGCTTTAAAAAGTTATTGAGCGGGCACGAAATGAAAGGTTCAAACCTTTGACGTTGAAGTCTGACCTTGACCTTCAAATGGAACAGTTAGAACATGGGTTCTGCACGTCGTCTTTAATATTAGCTACACATTTGTTGATGGTTTCATTGAATTTGGCCTAGGCGTTAAAAAGTTATGGAGTGGACACGATTGTGTTACGGATGGACACTCGGACGTTCTTACGGATGAAGCTATGTGACTTTTCTTTTGATGAACAGGATCACATAAAAGTAATAATAAGTCACATAAAAACACTGCAATCAAAGGATCCTTTGAAGTGTGTGACATAAAAGCATCAATTTGTGGGCGCAAACGGACGGACAGGCACCATTCCTATAATCCCCTCCCATTTCGTGGCGGGGATTAAAATGTAGTCGACTTTGTAGCAATGAAAGCTAATTTAAACTCCAATTGATACGTACTCTCGTCATTGAGTCAATGTTAGTTACTTGTAAGGAGTTACAAGTGGTGTGTTCTCAGTCAGAAGTCAAGGTAATAATAATGCCACTTTCTTTTTATTTGTCATATACACAGTAAGAGTCATTCCGTTTAGACAAATAAGAAAAACAACAAGAATAATATAACTTATTAGCAACAATGCAAATGATAATGTAACAATTTATTTAAAGGGGCACACCCTGGAACTGAAGTGTCTCGAATAGCAATTAAATTGGTATCATTTTAATACCTAAGTCAAATAATTAAAACCCTCTAACAAAAAGTTACGAAATATCCCGCTAGTTTTAAAAACAAATATTTCAAGAATAACTAAATATCGTTGTCGTCAATAAAAGGCTGACAGCCTTTTATTCAAATCGATGTACAAAATATCGAAGCGCGCCTTATTGAGTAATTTTTTAAGTCAAATTCTTCTTTGACTTTTCGGTAATGGTTTTACTAGTGATCAACGCAATTCGGTAATAGTTGGTTTTACAAGTGATACACTCAATTTTGTTGTATGCAAACCAAGACACTCCAGTTTCTGGACATGCCCCTTTAATACATATAGGTAAATATTTTACCAATATCGGTAGTGTTATATGATTATATATATGATGCGCATAATCATCTTGGTACAGCTCGCACCGTGAATGGTTTTGTCCACATCAGAAGCCCCTTGGTTTCAAAAGCATCAATGTTGCGTGGATCACAACTGTTTTGTTTAGTACCATCCGGGTTCTCAAACCGATAATTTTGCAACAGAGTTACAATGTACAAGAAATACCGTGTCTTTGCAAACGTCTCACCAAGGCATCGCCTCTCCCCAAGACCAAATGCTAGAACACTGAAATATATGTAAATGATATATACTATGAACTATCAATGTATAATCAAATGAAACTATTTTTAGTATCATCCAACGAACGGAAAAATCTCTTTTAATAGTTCAAACATATTATATTACCCTAAATAATATACAATTACTGTCATACAAATATATATAAATAAATACATTGTATATACATTGTTAAACGGATCGAGACAAAAGTTACAAAACTTAGTTACGACTCTCCACTTCTACAAATATATCAATCATATTATAATATATTCAAGTAAATATGACATAGCATAAATTTACCTGTATGAATATTACATACATATTTACAAAGGTAATGTTCAAACAACGTTTAATTTGAAATACTGTAGTGTGTAATACATGTAATATGATTAACTCATAGTACGAGGTGCGAGGTCGGTACTAGTGAATATGGAAAGTTAGACTTATGTTTGTGCGATGACCGTACACTATGCGGACTCCTTGAATATGGCTAACCTTAGGCCTGTTGCTCTCTTGTTGCCCTGGCTTCTGATAGATCATTGAGTACTGTATGTGCAACTCGATGGGTGTTGTTGATACATGTATTACGTTTCATGTGTTACATTCATTTTTTTGCCTGTCATTGTGGCCTTTTTGTTAGATGGCATTACTTGACGGAAATGTTTTACTTACACTGTCCTGTTCTGTAAGGGTGTCTGTGGGGGTAAGCGTGAGGTTTGGTGCACTGTTAAATATTTAAGCCCCCTGTACCATCTGATGTTGTCCGTATCAAAAGCCCCTAAGTCAACCTTCCGTTTCGTACTAGCATGTTTTGTCAACTTAAACAATTTAGAAAATGAAAACAAATATTACTTTGGCCATTGTGCCTTTTTGTGTAACTGTTCATTTTGTCTGTGCCCTTCTGCAGATCCGTTGTCCAGCATAAGGCTGTTTCGTATCTTTCTAAATAGCATTTACACTGAATTTGTTGTGAGTTGTCTTGTGATGTGTGTCGCCCGTTTGTTATATTCTTGTCACCTGGTTCTTACTCTGGTATAGTTTGACTGACTGAGGCGGAAATCGTATGGTGCGGGATGTCGTGATTTTGTAGTTGCTTTGGGCAGTGTCTGTGCCTTTTTGATATAAAGTATATGGTGTTGTTATGTTTTCTGTGCTCGGCTGCTTAAGATGAGTGATGCCTTCCCTGTCTGATTATCTATTGTCTTCTTTACAGTAAGCATACAAGCATAGTATACCTTCGGCACAATAGATGTTCTGGGGGCAACAGGTCACCGTGTTCGTCCAAGAATCTTTCAGGTCTGAAGTTCCAAGGATCACCCCAAATATTTTCATCATGATGAACGAACCAAGCATTTGCTAAAACCTGCAATGATAAAATAAATCGATTAGACAAGAAATTCGATATTACATAACACAGATTTGTATTGTCCTTTTGTGTCTATTGTGCACTGTAAGTATAGTAGCATTTGAAGTAACCCATTCGAAACGATTGAACATTGAACAAGACAAAAATTGAAATATTGAATTACATCATTTTAAAACAAATTGTAACAACTATTTTCCATGCGTATACATGTACATGAATTTGCACAAGCAATGAATTAATTAAAGTACTGAAGTATTGTTACTGGGTGGGAAATCACAATTCTTGGTAATATAGGGTTTCATCTTTAATGGTAATAGATTTTTAAAAAAGTGAATATTGTGACAAGGTAGCAGCGGCCTCATTTAAATCACACCACAACGGACGCATTACAATAACAGAGCTCATGAAGGCAATATACCTACTGTAGACCTAAGTAATATGCCACATTGTGTGTTCGATTCCCCTATTTTCCGTTTTTCACTTACATTACTTCATAAGATATGCCCTTTTATTATATGAATTATCAAACATCGAATGTGCCTGTGGACAACAAGACATACCTATGGAACGCCATAGCTGCCTTCTGTTGGTACTAATCAGTTTGTTTTGTGCATTTATTAAGTTGTTCTATGCTACCATCATTATGTTATGAGTATTTGCCAAAGCGTTCGGTACTTAAGACATTTTGTCTTGTACAAACACCAGTTCTTTCTGTGCATTCGTCATTATGTTATGTACATTTACTAACTCGTTCTGTACAAACGCATTTTGTTGTGTGCATATATTGTTTCTTTCTGTGCAGTTGCCATTATGTTATGTGTATTTAACAGGTTGTCCGGTAGATAAACTATGCTGTCCTGTGCATATGTTAATATGTTATGTGCATTTACCAATTCGTGATGTACTAAAACAGTTTGTGATGTGCATACATCATTTCGTTATGTGCGTTTGTCATTATGTTGTGTGCATTAATCATGTTGTTCTGTGCCTACATCATTTCGTTGTGTGTGTTGGTCATTATGTTGTGTACATTACTCATGTTGTTCTGTGCATACATCATTTCGTTATGTGTGTTTGTCATTATGTTGTGTGCATTAATCATGTTGTTCTGTGCATACATCATTTCGTTATGTGCGTTTGTCATTATGTTGTGTGCATTAATCATGTTGTTCTGTGCATACATCATTTCGTTATGTGCGTTTGTCATTATGCTGTGTGCATTAATCATGTTGTTCTGTGCATACATCATTTCGTTATGTGCGTTTGTCATTATGTTGTGTGCATTAATCATGTTGTTCTGTGCCTACATCATTTCGTTGTGTGTGTTGGTCATTATGTTGTGTACATTACTCATGTTGTTCTGTGCATACATCATTTCGTTATGTGTGTTTGTCATTATGTTGTGTGCATTAATCATGTTGTTCTGTGCATACATCATTTCGTTATGTGCGTTTGTCATTATGTTGTGTGCATTAATCATGTTGTTCTGTGCATACATCATTTCGTTATGTGCGTTTGTCATTATGTTGTGTGCATTAATCATGTTGTTCTGTGCATACATCAGCGCTCGGAAAAGAGTTGTGCCAGGGACCGTAGACAGGTTGCGCTAACGACAGACGCAAACCTTTTTGCTGATAATCTGTGGTAGTTTAATGGATCAAAAGTCGATCAATACTATTAACATGGACGCAATAAATAAAAAAACTATTTACTGAAAACTACACATAGTCCTTTTTCCATAACTCTACCTGCATACGAACTGGATAGAGTACAAATAGCGCGAACGAATCCGTTGGGGACGAACACAAATAACTTTTATGGTCTCGACTTTCGGCGGGTAAAAATTATATAACAGCGCTGGGAAAAGGGTCGTTCTAACGGTAGACCCAAAATATTCAGCTGACGATCTCTGGTAATTTAATGGAAGAAACGTGGATCAATACTATCAACAAATGCACAATATTGTAAATAAATAAGCACACGTTAGATTAGGAGTTTCTTGCTTAACTGTAATATGAATGTTAAAACCATGAATTGTGTAAAGTTCGTCTGCTCAACGGGTTACTTTTAACAGTGACATTTTTATCGACCCTCAGAAATCCTTAGTCATTTTACCGCGCGTAGGAATTTATTTGCACAAATACATTTATTCATCGAAAAAAACTTTTAAAAGTTCACATAATACAAACAAATAAAAGACCATTCAACTGATATAAACACATTTTCTTAAAAACGGTTTAGAATTACGATATTGGTTGAGATTTGCTGGCACTTGTTTCTTGCTCGGATGAATTTGTTGTGGAGAAATTACATACATGTAGTTTAAATCGTAGTGATTTCTGAGATGGTATGTAATACGAAAACTGGGGTCCCCCCCCCCAGTAAAAATAACCAGCAACAAACATATTAAGCATAATTATGTTACCTTCTTGTACACCAGAAATTGCAATTTAGCTTTCTATGTAACATTTATTATTTTTTTAAATACTTAATGATGTACAAAATGTATTTAGTTATCATAGGGAACGATGACACAGACACACACACATACACACACACACATGTACACAAGACAATATTTCCGCATATGACAGGAAACACAAGCATACAAACACATCATTTGACGGGGACATATTGCAAGGCAAAATTAAAGATAGGCATTTCAGAGCAGACAATTAATACCACAACAAAGCGTGGTAAAGTACAGTTATTTCTATGTAAATTCATACCATGCTGTCCTTTTCAATTCCGTAACCTTCGAACTCTATGTCTTCGTTACAGATGTGTGGCAGAAGTAATGGTAAAACGATAGCGTAGCGATGAACCTCCTTTTCAAATGCCTGTATATATGAACATTGACTTCGGTTGGATAATGATGGCACACCATCTCGACCTATCACTCGATCTATTTCTTCCTGTATCTTGCTCTGACATTCTGGGTGATGTAAAAGTATCAACATGGAATTCGTTAGAAGAGACCAAGTTGTTCCAATGCCTGAAATGTTTAAAACTAATGAACAAGTGATCACCAAATGTAAGTTTGAGCTTCCTGAAAAATCAAGATATTAACACCCATGTTTTACACTTTGCTTCTCTATGATTACTCTTGTGGATTTTGAAACTCTCAAGTATGTATATGTGTATACCTAATTGAGGTACGCCTATTCATCCATATGAGGCATAATTATACTAAGTATTTTTCTGATCCCAAATATGGACAATGTCATGACGAGTATCGTGTTCCCGTAATCAAAGTCTGTAAACATTAAAGGTGTAATTTGATAATGAATTCATATTATCTTCCATGTATCATTCTAAGCAGTACACACTTCCACATAAAACGTATATTTCTTTTTACAAGAAATAGGATTGTATCCGAAATGTTTATTGTTTCAATTGACTTAAACAATTATGAAACATGTTCACTAAAATGACCATACCCTGATTTATCATCTATTTATTTGGCCTAGTTTAAAAACAAAACATTACATTCATTACTAAAGTACGGATAATTTGACTTGATCCTCGAACATATGTGTGTTCAATATATATTGTGACATTATTGTCTATATTTATGATTCCTGTTGTATATTTGCATGAGCGGGTAGTATCACGAAGACGCTCGGGGTATAATACAAGTACCAATCTAAAGGACCGATAGTGCACGATTTGCTTGCGGAAAATTATATATTCCACGCAAGAACCTTGTAATATATTCATGTATAAAAGACAGTATCAATTCAAATGCTCCGTACTACACATTACTATATGTATATGTAAGAACATTAAGAGAATGGCCGTAACGTCAGTTTTGGGAATTTGAGATGAAACCTCTTACGATTGCTTACATGATTTTAAAAGTGTAATCTAAATTGTGTTTAAACTTGTCAGTATAAAAAACGTACCAGCGTCAATAGTTTCATTCATCTGGCCAATTATCATATCATCCGTGAAAAATATATCTTTTCCCTTGGTCATTTTTTCTTTTCTTTGGTGTTCCAAATAGAATTGTATAATGCCCTGATCGTCCCCTGCACGATGTGTTGTCTGCAAGTAGAATAGATCATTTTCTTTTTACTGTTTTACTGAAAACTATATCATTGAAAGGTTAGGCCTAAAACAAAATATTGTTTGTTTGATCTTTACCTACCTACCCAATAAAATTGTTCCTAATCAAATAATCATATTGCTCTCTGGAGAAAACAGCTATTTTATTTCTTAACTGACCAGGCCAGAATGTTTACAAGACCAGGACACTATTTTTACACTTGGAAAAAACACAATGTATATTTCATTGCCTTCAATTCTTCAGTGACTAGTTTATATATTACAAGCACACAGTTGACAGAGAATCTACAAAGAAGATTAACCAACAATATGTCAACAACAGAGTATATTACTTAGACAACACAACATATACACAATTCAAATAAAATAAAATATTTTACCTACAAAATGAACAAATATTGGGTCGGTAAAGGTCAATCAAATAATACTTTAATTTTTGCCTTAGCTTATTACACAAAATGGTTTAGACTATACCTTGCGTGTTTCATGCAGTAAAATCTAGTCTACCGTACCAACATGTTAGAAATTAGAAGTATTACCACAGTACACAAACACAACGTCAAGCAACATATTATAAACTATTGAACAGACATGGTGAGAGGAATATGAAAGCACTGTACCCGAACTGGATGGAAATATTTGGCAACCGTTTTCCTCTGTACATCCATGATACCGAGGAAGTTTTCCCCACATTTTAACCAGGGTACCAGTCGGAGAAAGGGAAAAGCCGACAACAGAGTATCTGCATATAGTGAAGCAAGGTATTGTGAGTATTCGATCCGTTGCCAGAACAAATTTTCGTCAGGGTCTCCTTCTTGTATTGTCTCACCGACAAGCTGAAAATAAAACAAGACACAAAAACCTGTTTGGTCAACTTCAAACTCTGATAATAAATATTGACTATAACTGAAGAACAATTGGATATATTTGCGACGCTTACTCGTCCAATTACATAACACAATGTATAAACAGATAAACATATATCAGATTTCAACACTAAATGCACAATGTACACAGTCATGTGTTGTTCCAATAATCATCATAATTAAACCATGTACGATGGATGGCACGGTAGTCAAGTTGTCCCTGGTTCGAATCTCGTTCGGGGCACTTAGGGATTTCTGATACGCTTTATAGTGTTTCCCACCCAACCTCTTGAGTAAGTCGTGCGTGTGTATGTGTTATACAATTGGCCCGATAAAAGGGTGGGGTATCACAACCGGATTCCTTGTATCACATAATTACCCCCGAAGCCAGAGGGCATTGGCTATAAAGGCAGGGGAAAATAGTTGACCACAAACTGACGACGACTTTTGGTCGAACAAAAACAAAAATAAAACCATGAACTGTTCCCAAAAACTTGTCCAGATACTATAGTTAACTTAGATATGAACACAGGCGCAAAATAAAACACACCGACAATTAAATGGCGACTGAATAAATGTTATTAGTAAATGTGCTACTACTAATGCCGGCCCGTAATATCGAAACAATATGTATAATATGGAAATAAAAGTGGGATACATGTATGTATAATTTGTCAATATTTACTAAAGATGGGAAATACACAATCGTCTGACAAGAACACTGGTATTGAATTGATAATAACTATTACTTACTATTAAAGAAATTATATTCGAAAGTGATCTCTTGACAAATTCCACAAAGTCAAATTCTTTTGGCTTCATGTTATCGAGTTTTCTCTGGATGATACCCATTTCAATGAGCACCTTGTCTTCCAAATCTTTAACGCCTGTTCCATATGCATGAAGCGCCTTAATGTAAGTCTTTTTCATGGTCTTGTACTCGTGTCCTCTGGCGTCATTTGCAAATCCGACAGATTGACCACCATTACGGCAATATGTCGCATAGAAAGAATTCCCTTTATCACCAAAGTATTTACTATATTCCTCTGAACAATACGCTTTCCTCATTAACGGCATAGAGTTTAGAATCACCACATTTTTTCCCATTAACTTCAAACCATATATTTCACCATATCTCTGAGCCAGTTCGTTGCACTTAAAAATGATGTTGGATTCATTCATTTGCAACGCCTGTCCAATGAAAGGTAAACCAGGTGGTTGTGGAATCGGCTTCCTTCCAACAATACTCGCTCTTCTTTTGATATAGTTCAATGTAATAATAAGCACAACAATGGCTACAATAAATCCAACAAGCACAATCATAGTAACAGTTTATGTATAACCGGTATCAACATCAACTTACTACACAAAACTGTCATCTATATGTATATTGTATACATCCAATCGTTCTATGGGACGTTATGTACTTTTACGCTTCGTGTAAGATGTACTGAAGTTGAGGTTTAGATAAAGGTTTATGTATAATGAACACTAGCGGACAGTACATATAGGTGTATTTAGGCTATGCATATTGATGTACTTAAACCATAGAGTCTGTACAGTTAAACTCCCCGTTTAGCTACCCAAGTTGGAAAGTAGGTCCATGGTCCAGTAGGCTTATATATATGTCCGGTGTTCACCATTGGACTAGGCGAGCATTCTGTAATTTTGTTGAAGATGATCATATAATACTAGGCCATAGGCGGATCCAAGGGGGGGGGGACCCGGCGTACGCCCCCCCCCCCCTAAAATCGCCGGAGCCTAGGTAATTTCTCATATTTTGGATGTAAGAACAATATTGATATGCAATTTTTTTCGCTCCCTTCGCTCGCGTAAATTAAACAATAATCAATTTATGGATTTTAAAGTGAACTTAATGTTGTATGCAAAAACAAGATATCGGACTGATTGGTAGCATGGTGCCAAACATCGGCTACAGAAATGCCGAGATTCTTGCACATTGAAAATGTCCGACAAGACATAAAATATTAATAGATCGCGTTGGCTTTATTTTCTAATAAACCTGTCCTTTTCATTAAAAAAGATACCTCAGAATGCAGCTAACGTGATTCTATTTAAAAAGTCACGAGGTATAAAGCCACTGGCCCGTGGACTCCCTAGTCGCTGAATCCCAAGTACTTCATATTTCCACTTAAACAAAACTGAAGCCCTGGAGTCCACAGGGTATGCTGCTCAGATAGACATTGCCTTTTTTCGTGACGAATTCACAGCAGCTATATATCAGTGAATATTATCAAGTCGATTATCGTTAGTCCTGACTATGCTGTTCATATAAACAACATTTTTCAAGCTCGCTTCGCTCGATGAAGAACTACGTAAATTCAATGAAAGCTTTTGATTTACCATTGAGTTGTTTGGGTATGCTGCTCAGACAAACACTGATTTTTTTTCTAATTCTGACAATAACTGCATCAGTGAATATTACCAAGTAATAAGAATGTGGTGTATGAAGCTGAAATAGATAATTGCATTTTTTCTTGCTCGCTACGCTCGCACAACCACTATAAGTTAATTTTTTCAAGTAGGGAATGACTTTGAGGATATGCTGTTCAAATAATTAATGCATATATTCTTACTCGCCTTGCTCTCACAATAATTTTATCAATGAATATTATAAGATAAAGAACGAAATTGTGTGGAATGCTTCTCAGAAGCTTCGCTCGCACATTTTCTTGGGGGGGGGGGTATCAATACATGAATGTACGCCCCCCCTAACGCCAAATCCTGGATCCGCCCCTGTAGGCCTACTTGTTCATACAGTCGCTGTTCTCGTACTGAACATGGGCGTAGGAGCGTCTTCAACATTGGGGGGCCAAATATTTGGGAAGGGGGGGGGGGGGGCAAAAAATGTTTTTTGAGATAAGTGGGAGGTCATATTAAGTGTTAATAAGCTATGGTGAAAGTTTGTGTTTATATTCACTAAGGTAAGGTATATCTACGAAGTTTTTTGCTTGTCAAAATACCGGGTAAAAAATTGAACCCTATCATAAAGTACATCATGTAGTATTTCAGTAGGGGGGTCCGGGGGCATGCTCCCCCGGGATTTTTTTTAAAACGGATCAATCTGGTGCGTTCTGAGATTATTTTATGGTAAGATCAATCAAATTAAGTCCTTATTTTGTAAATATTTTTACTAATTATTAAAAAGATGCCCGAATTCTGAGAGTTTTAGTGGTTTAGTAAGGGAATTTAACAAAGCAATGACAAAGTTTAAAAGCAATATAGGAACTGGTGCAAACTTTATCTTTCAATGTATTTCTCTAGTCTTTGTACATGCAGCTCTTTTCAACAATTACGTGATCAGGTGATATCTTATTTTATAGAATAAAATAAATTTGCGAGCGAAGCGAGCACGAAAATTCACATTAAAATTTATACTTTTTAACCAAGGATAAAAGGCAAATTACCTATTACAAGACTATTTTAGGCGGAAAATTATGAATATGGTCTGAATTATTGGGGGGGCCAAACGATATCTTGGCCCCCCCTGTCCTAACATTGGGGGGGCCTGGCCCCCCCTGGCCCCCCCTTCTCCTACGCCCATGTGAAGTAAAATTAATGACATGTTGTGTAATTGTGACAGGAGCAGTTATTTTGTAATCATGTGTTTGAAAATAGTTTACAATTTCTTCTTGGTATGTCAGAGGTCTAATGCAATGCAGAACGACTTGACAAACATAAACGTCTCTCACACGCATATTTTGTAGTTTTTTCGTTTATCAGTTACTTCCCTTGCTTTGGTGTTTTAGGCGCTGAAAAATTAGCAATTGTTCGTAAATTCGACTTAGGACTTGGGCCCTGCGAAATCGTGTGGCGTTATCATTAGAAACCGCGTTAGTTGAAACTTTAATAAAAACGAGCGGTAAATCAATTTGAAATAATGTACCTAATACCATCAAAAAGATGAATGAATTAGTTTCAGCAATCAAAAAGTTGAATGTTAAAGCTGAATAACCTAGTTGCAAACGTAAAACCGTTACGGCTGAAATATATAGTTTTAGCTGTCTGAAGCCCTACAACGTTATAGAATAACAGTCTGAAAAAGCTGATTACCATGGTTTCATCAGAACTAGTTTCGGCAATAAATAAGCCAAATGCCCCAACCAGAATGAGCTACTTTAAACCTTTAGCATGTCAAAGTTGAATAACCACGCTTAACAGCTAGTTTTAGTAGAGATTATCATTTAAGGCTAACAAGTTGGCAATTCCTGAGTATACATCCCCTTTTGCTATGCTTTGAACTAGTTACCAAGGTTTTGACCCGATATACCAAACAGGGCCTTGGTGTGACTGAGTGATTATAAATGCATATCTTGTCAGTTTTTGTCACTAAAATGACTATTCCTCGATTGATACAATTGGCCACCGACCCAGACATAATTCATACAACTCGTTCAATTTTGTTAAAAGTAAAATGCATCCAGTATGCAGTTTAACTTATCGAAACGGAATACAAGACAGCATAAATGGTGTGCAGTTATATACATGATCAATTATTCAATAAATATAATTGTACATGTCAAAATTATAAAAATAATACCAGCCCATATAGAAAGTGAATTCATAAGGATTCTGAACTTGTGTACTGTAAATGTGTCTTAAACATTTTTTGTTGTTGTACATGTATAATCTTCTCCTTTAGAAGATATCGTTAATATAGATATACTAAATAAATGGTACTAAATCTCAACCGCTAAATCGAAAAATGAGACAGCTATGTGTAAGTTTCGTTTTATTAACCATAAAGTACAATTAAATTTTAGGCGTTAGTAGTTCATGTCATTTTACGTGTACGTACACGTAACTTGAATAGTTCAATCGCTCGTACCATTGACCTACATTGTTTTTTACGAACTATGAAAAAGCAGTTTGAGAAGTAGGTCGTCTATGAAGCGAGCAATCACACTTGCATACAAGTGAATCGACAGTAGTCAATGTAAAGGTGCGGATTGTTGTTGATCTTACAATACTGGTCCTTAAACAATGATTGCTCTTGCTGGAGCTATTGTAGCCATTGTTGTGCTTGCAATTACTTTGAAATATGTGAAGGATACGAGGAAAATTAAGGGTAGGAAGCCGATTCCAAAACCACCCGGATTACCTTTCATTGGACAGGCGTTACAAATGAACGCATCTACCATCATTTACAAGTTGGATGAATTTGCCCAACGGTATGGTGAAATATACCAGTTAACTTTGATGGGGAAGACCGTGGTGGTTCTAAACTCAATGCCGTTAATGAGGAAAGCGTATTGCTCGGACCAGTATTCGAAGTACTTTAATGACATAGGTAACTCTTTCTTCTCCAAATATTGCCGAAATGGCGGCGAGTCTGTGGCAATAGCGAATGATGCGAGTGGATACAAGTATAAAGCCATGAAAAAGACTTACATTAAGGCGCTCCATACGTATGGGACCGGAGTTAAAGATTTGGAGGACAAGGTGCTTATTGAAATGCGTAACATCCAGAGAAAACTGCATAACATGAAACCAAAGGAATTTGACTTTGTTAGCTTCATTAAGAGATCCCTTTCAAATGTTATTTCTATAATAGTAAGTATATTCCATTTAACATGTTATAGTATTGTGTAATGGTATGCTATTTGTCATCTTCACCGTTCATTAATAAAATTAAAGGAATACGCATTAATTTCGTATTTTAAGTTATAATTTTGCTTATTTTGCTAAATTCGGAATATCACAACTCACTGTCGGTCCGCCTCGATAGCCTCGTGGTAGAGCATCCGTTTGAGTGCGAGAGGTTTCGGGTTCGATACCATCCAGCGACGTACCAATGTCGTTAAAATTGTATTGGTATATCTTCCGTGCTTGACTTTAAACATATGAGTACTAGTAGTTTGATTCAGGTACTGCTTGTTTAACTAGAGTCAGGATAATATGACAGCGTAGTCTCAGTATTGACTGAAATACTGTATGACAATTTTCTAAAATATAAAATCAGTTACTTCAAAGAACTTTATTTGTCATGTCCCTGTTTTCACATTGTCATACATCTAATGATGGCTAATAAAATTATCTTCGTTATAATGAACCGTCGCAATATAAAAATATAGCATGCATATTTTAAAATTCGTTTGCGGATGCGGACTCCAACCTGCTAATCATCAATTTATACAGTGTACCATGAGTTTGCGTCTATTTGTTTTTCAAATTTACCATGCTTTCTTTACTACGGCATGTGCAACTAGGTGGTCTATACATCCTACATCCCGATCCTTGTCACTGCAGTACTTATTGTTGAATACAATTACAAAGATAATGAAAAATCGGACAGGGAAGGCAGTACTCCACAGAAACAGCCGAGCACAGAAATCAACAATAACGCATCTGAACGGGAAAATAAAACGTAAGTGCTATAGGTGCTGCTCTCAGCTGTCATAAAGTTCTAAAACGGAAATACGTAAAACGAATTGGGGATGGAAAGGGAAAAAAATTAAACCTACACGCTTCAAGTCCTAACTTCAACTGTCAAAAACGTTCTAAAAGTTTAAAAATCTCTGTACGATAATTTGTATAACCCTGCAATATTTTTGAAGGTAGTCAACCAGAATCCTATTTATTGCCTAAATAATAAGCTGATGACAGTAGTTGTGTCTATTATTTTTTCTCTTTGATAATGTGACTAGTAATTGAACTTAACTTGACACGCGTTGAACCGATGTTGAAAAGTAGTGTCCCGGTAAAGCATCACGTGATCATGATAGACCAATCACATTCGTTGATTTAGCTTCTACATATGTGTCAGGTGTGACGTAGCATCAATTTCATCGACCATAATTATACCCTTAATCTAGTTGTAAAAAAGAAATTAGAGTGAACTATCTACAAATATTATATACCCTTATTGTTTTACGTTTATAGAGCATTTCAGTAGATTTTATAAGTAAGTAATTTGAATATATCGTGTAACAAATGATCGTGACTCTAGATGTAGTTAATGGTATAAAAATAATAAGGCGGGTACATTTCTTATTAACTTCCGTTCTAATAAAAGCGGTGAACAACGAGTTGTGCTGCCACTCGACCTCTGTAAAACACATAATACATATGCTATATAAATATATATAATTATATGGTAACGCGATACTTTTAGAATATTAAATACATTCGTACTCTACACCGTTTACTGTAATACAAACTGTATACATTTTGTAATACATATTACGACTTGGCCTGTATTATGCCGAATTTGACATGTCATGTAAGCATGAGACCTATTGTGGAATGTTAGATTTAATATATGGTCGTGTAGTTACATGACAGGGGTATACTGTTCGCCGCAGATTCAACCAAGTCAGCCAAAGTGCCGAGCGCGATCTTATCAATGCCTTAGCCGAAACTGATACGGAGTGCATATTCACAATAGCATTTAGTCGGGGCATGATGGTCAAGAAGTTAAACAAGCGTCTCCAACGGCAGAATGGGTTTTCATTTGTTTTCGGCGGAAGGTTTGTCATATTTTGTGTTGCACGTAATAATAGATGTACCAAAATGTATTCTAGCTATAGACATGATAATTGTAAGAATGTGTAACAATGTATGAAGTTGCGCAATTTGTATAAAAGTGTTTAACTGTATTTAAGCGGATTTAGCTCAGTGGTAACACACTGGGCTGTCAATCTAGAGATCGTGGGTTCAATCCCTGGCATCGGCACTTGACATATTATGAAATATTTATAATATTTCCCGCTATATCTTGCCGTGTGGCCTGCAAGTATCTTGAAGTGCCAGGAAGCTGTGTATCGGTGCTGTACACCGGGCACATTAAAGAACCAGGCTGTCTATTCGAAATAAGAGCTAGGCGCACTTCTGCTGCACCGGACATGCCTGTATCTAATATCTCTCTCTCCCTTCAGGGGCTTTCTCTCCGTCTGTCCCTCTGGTCAGATCATGCTGTATTTGCACTGGTAGAGGATGCACCTGCGCCCTTGTGGCTGCAACAAAAAAATGTAAAGTGCCTTTGAACGTGCGTTCGCATGAAAAGGGCGCTATATAAATCTGGTATATTTTATTTTATTTATTTATTTTTATCAGCATTGTTTGAAGATCTCGATTTCGTTAAATTTTCACTTTTTTGTTTGTTTATTTTTAGCTTGTCGGTGAATCGATACCCGAGGGAGATCCGGACGAAAACTTGTTCTGGCAAAGTATCGAGTTCGGGGAACTACTTGCTTCACAACATGCAGACAGTGTGTTGTCGGCTCTTCCATTTCTTCGGTTGATACCCGGGCTGAAATATGGCAACATGTTCCTTGGCTACATGGCTGTACATGATAGACTCGTTGAGAAATACTTCAATTCAGTTCGGGTAGGATGTTATACAATTTCTGTTGAACTTGATTTATACCTAAGTACATGTGTATGTTATTTTTGTGTAAGAAACGACCTTTTACATACTTGGAAGCGTCTGAAAGATGTGCAACTGCCAAAGGAGCCCGATGTGGTCTCAGCTCTTCTTGTAATGAAGTTTATTATAAATTAATTGCTATATTATGTATGTATTATAGTCCAGAGAATTTGACACGACTCTCGACCTTTAGATTAGCATAATTTAACAGCTGATAAATTGATCATTATTGTCTATATTTATAACCCTGGCTGTATGTTTTCATAAGCGGAGAGTATCACAAGGACGATCGAGGCGAAATACCAACACAAATCTAAATCAAAGCAATGAGAGTACGGAAGGGAGGCGATCTGGTTGCTGCTACTAAAGCTTAAACCGACTTTACACGTTTAATGTTCGTTTTCTTACTGCCGATCTTGTCTTGAATGTCAAAGTAGGCATAATGTGACTATATAGGCATGTTGGTTATCTAAATAATTGTTAAAAGGTGCATATTAATTTATATGTAATACGTGTATTGAATGCGTATATCAAAAGTGGCTTTAAAATAATACTACGCGCCTATTTATCAGATTCTACAGTACCGTCTTGTAATCACTTCCCTCACAGCGGGAGACAGTCTATAGAAAGCGGCTAGCTAGTACAGCGACACCATATGATTGCATAATAGTACTTTGCAGACCGTATACGATTAATTGATAAAACTATCACTTGACCGTAGTCTGAAGTTTCTAAAAATAGCTTTACAACCGGGACATTTGATGAACACGTCATTTTCGTACTATGGAACAAGTTCGGTATCAGCCGGTGTAGATATTTTTTTGGCCAAAATATCGATTTAACGAACAGTTTCACAATAATTTTTGATCTTAGAATAAACAAATGTTGCTGATTGGCTTAAATTAGTTAAAAAATTTGGAGAAACATATGTAGCAGTATTGGGAATGTTGACTGTTTATGGAACTACTTGCATGCGGATTCACATAGCAGCCTAAAGGCGGTTAATTTTGTATTAAGAAATGGGCAATGGTAGTAATGAGAGGCTTAATCGCCTCCTAAAAATCGATATTGCACGATTTGCTCGCGGAAATTTATATATTCAACGCAATTACCTTGTAATATATTCATGCATAAAGGCCAGGATCATGTCAAATTCTCTGTGCTGTGCATCTACAGGCTGTACACCAAGCAGGAGACGAGCAGGGTATTGTTCAATTCTATTTGGAACAACAAAGAAAAGAAAAACTAACCAAGGGAAACGATATATTTCTTACCGACGATATCATAGTTGCACAGATGCATGAAACTATTGACGCAGGTAAGTATTTTTAGATGTAATCTAGTAGAATTGTACAAATAGCATATTACGTGTAAATGTACATGTATATACCGGACACTGTCAGTGAGTTGTTTTTATCAAATTTGAATTGAGTTGGCCAGAAAATATTCAAATAGTGGCATATTTAAGTGATGGGATGCATGACAAAATAACAAGCCGAGTCATAAGCCTAAATGTTAAAGGTACTTTGATGTTTATCCAAAAACTGCCCAAATGTTGCCTACCTATGCTTGCCAAATAGAAATTTCAAGTTCAATTTCATCACCGAACTATGATGCAAAAGACTACATATTTGTCGCAAATAACATTTGCAAAACCATTACAATTGCAAACTACTGTTTCAATATGATACGTTAGAACGCATGATTCCATTAACGGGGTATTTAGCAATAATTAATGACAAGGTCCTTTCCGACTCAAAGTGTAAAATAAATTAAAATGTCTTGTTAAATTAACTTGTGTTTTTGTAACAGCTAGTCAAATTTGATTCGAAAGTGCAGTGTTCAGAAAGGAAATGAATGGATATAATTATATACATGCACATATTTCTGAATTACCCATACAAGAATGATTTTCAGATTATTTAAACGGCAAGTAGAGCGGTTGTAGCAGCTTTTGTTGTCCTTTAACCAGGCGTTGTAGCATAGCCAAGGGTGTCGGTAAATGTCGCATAATTACACGACTTTTTATTCCGTTCTATAATTCAACTTCAATGAAGTTGATCATCTTGATAGTGAAGTTTCATCAAAGTTTAACCAAAAGTAATTTATAAGTAATTTATACGAACTTCGAGATCACCCCTCGTATGGTGTACAAAGTAAAATTGCACATTGTTCGAACGTTAATTGAATGCTACTTAAGATTGCGTATCGTTTCTGTTCGATTCAGTATGTACGTAATTTATCTCGCATAAACGACATGTGTGTTGGTCTCCATAGCGTAACGTAAGATATTGATACATGTACCCCGGTATAATATTTGACATCAAAGTTAGTCATAGTCACTACACAGTGACAACCCAAATATTATACAGTTAATGATGTATGAAATGTTGCTATTTTGAAATATCAAAACTGTCTGTGTCTTTAAACATGAGTTTATGTTTAGTATAATAACTATTTCATGACATAGCATTTTATAACGTATAATTACGTGGGACGTTAAAACAAGAGGGCCCAAAGGGCCCTAGGTCGCTCACCTGTCGAATTTAACCTAGATTTTGTTAAGATGATCATTGTGACCAAGTTTTATACAGATTAGGCAAATATTGTGACCTCTAGTGACTACAAAAGTTTTTTATATTTGACCTAATGACCTAGTTTTTGACCCCAGATAAAACAATATCGGACTTGACCTAGATTGTGTTGAGATGATCATTGTGACCAAGTTTCGTAAAGATCAGGCCAAAACTGTGACCTCTAGTGACTACACAAGGTTTTTCTATTATTTGACCTTGTGACCTAGTTTTTGACCCCAGATGACCCAATATCGAACTTGATCTAGATTTTTTTTAGATGATCATTGTGACCGAGTTTCATAAAGATTAGACCAAAATTGTGACCTCTAGTGACTACGCAAGGTATTTCTATGATTTGACCTTGTGACCTAGTTTTTGACCCCAGCTGACCCATTATCGAACTCGATCTAGATTTTGTTGTTATAATCATTGTGACTAAGTTTCGTAAAGATCAGGCCAAAACTGGGACCTCTAGTGACTACACAAGGTTTTTCTATGATTTGATCTTGTGACCTAGTTTTTGACCCCGGATGACCCAATATCAAACTTGACCTAGATTTGGTTGTGTAGATCATTGTGACAAAGTTTCGTAAAGATTATGCTAAAACTGTGACCTCTAGTGACTACACAAGGTTTTTCTATGATTTGACCTTGTGACCTAGTTTTTGACCCCAGATGACCCATAATCGAACTTGACCTAGATTTTATTGCGATGATCATTGTGACCAAGTTTCATAAAGACTAGGTCAAAATTGTGACCTCTAGTGACTACACAAGGTTTTTCTATGATTTAACCCCGTGACCTAGTTTTTGACCCTGATGACCCAATATCGAACTTGACCTAGATTTTGTTAGGATGATCATTGTGATCAAGTTTCATAAAGATTAGGCTCAAATTGTGACCTCTAATGTGTTCACAAGGTTTTCCTTTGATTTGGTCTAGTGACCTAGTTTTTGACCCCAGATGACCCAATATCGAACTTGACCTAGATTGTATGAAGATGATCATTGTGATCAAGTTTCATATTGATCAGGCTAAATTTGTGACCTATAGTGTGTTCACAAGCAATTGTGAACGGACGGACGGACGGACGACGGACGACGGACGAAGAGCGATCACAAAAGCTCACTCTGTCACTTTGTGACAGGTGAGCTAAAAACAGGACTGGGGCCCTCAAGGGTTTAGTTTTAAATATTATACCAATAGTATTAAAAAACATTGAATCGGAATTTAATTGCGAAAACTTGATATCTGGCGTATAGAGTTACACTATCACGTCCGCTCATAATAGTCAATTTTGAAACCATGGTAACACGCACCCGGCGCAGCATACCAATTACCCTTGATGGCGACTACGTAATAGGGTGTATCTTTAATACTATCATGTCGATAGTTGTCACACTTCGCCATGACATTGCAAGTTACATATTGGACGATGTCTGCAAAAATAACGACATTCGGACGTTAGCTACGGAAAAAAAAATTTTAACTCCAGGAGTGACAACGTCGTGACGCAAAAGTAACGTCACCAGAACGTCAGGAAAAACGGACAAACGCCAAGTTCTGTCAACAGCAAGTAACTATGTCCTCTAAATCGTATGAAATTATCGTAACTACGTTGGGAAACAGTTCTCCGAGTCGTTTACCATTTTTAGAATGTCATAAACGCTTTAGTGATAACTGTTCAGCCTTGAAAGACAGGGAAGTAATAGGAAATAATATAACGTTTGTGACGTCACCTACTGAGATATTTGCAAAATATCAATGTCTCCTGGTACGTTGCCTCGACCAGATATTCGATGTAAGATCCGGAAAAATACATGTGATTCTCACCAACGCTTTACTTAATTGGTTCAGTGTGGTACAGGAATGTATCCATCACCTTATATCACTATAAACATCATATTTCATAGCCCTATGCGAGGCACGAACGACTTGTAAAATAGCGACGTCATTTTGTGCGCCGGGTAGGCGTTAGTAACCTAACTTGTTTATTCAACTGTAACTCTCGGACCTCGTATTTGTTTTAGTTAATAATTTTACTGTATATAGAAAAAGGATGCCGATTTTTTCTGATGGTATATAATTTAATTTATTTTGTTTAACCATACGGGTTTTGTGACAATAGTCCTGTTTATTTTTGAACGTCCTACGTATAAGTAATGTTCGATTTAATTTTTAAAAAAAACGACACTATACGTCCATTGAAATAGTTTCTGCTTTAAAATAAAGATAATAGTTTAAATCAGTCGCACTTTGTTTAATAGATTAACAGCATTTAATGTTTAGGGGTTTGTGATTTTAATTACACCAACTTAAGCGTGTATGAATGTGTTTGTATGATTAAACGTCTTCAACGTCCCGATGGTGTCAATTATGGACACCAATTATATTTCACATGTATGACACGGTACCCATCCATTCTAGTTGGATTCGGATATGAATTGGTAGGCTTTCTGTAATAATGTCTAGATCTGATGTGGTCATAGTAAGCCTTGGTTCCACTGAGGCATTCGACATCGTCGATGTTCTCCTGATTCTACCGATACTACCCGATTATTCACAATTCCTTCCGATATCACAAACGGTTGTATGACTTCCCCGAAGCTTCCCCTATACTACTAGGACACTGTACCTGATGTCCTGATATGTCATTAATTTCCACCGGGAGTACATCGCCATGGCAAAAAAAGATCAGTGGGACCTAGGCTTTACATTTTTGATTTTCAGGCATTGCTACAACATGGTCTCTGGTTACAAGTTCTATGCTTATATTGTTACACCACCCTGAATGTCAGATCAAGATACAGGAAGAAATAGACCGAGTTATTGGTCGAGATGGTGTGCCCTCATTTGCTGATCGGACTCAATGTCCATTTATAATGGCATTTGAAAAGGAGGTTCATCGCTACGCAACAGTGTTTCCGCTTCTAATACCCCATACATGTAATGAAAACGTCGAGTTCGAAGGATATGGTATTGGAAAGGAGCATATGGTATGATTTGTGATAAGATTGATTTCTATGAATGATGCTAACGTGCGTTTGGTGGTGTTGTTTATTAAAGTATAATAACATATCGGACTACAGGGAAGGCAATATTCAACAGAAATAGCAGAGCAAGAAAACACGTACATGCAGTTGTAAATGTTGGCTACGCAACCTCCTTATCATCTCACCGTGCTAACTCCTAAGTTGAATATTGTCCTGATATGCGACATCCACTTTTTAAATTAGTTTTATTTAACTTATCGTATGTATATTTAAGAATGTCCTAGCTGGTTTTTGTTCGTTTAACATTATCATCATCTAGAAGGCGATTTAAATAATCGCGACGTTTCGGAATCTTGTGCCAGGCTACTTGTTAAGCGTCAAGCCGAACATTAAATTTGAATAATAAAAACTGTATTAACAATTGCATTTATTTAGTAGTTTAGGACAAAACTACCTTTATAAAGCTGTGTCTGTTTGATAACTTTAGCAATTGGAAAACTCCTTTTTTAACGAGTTTGTTTATCAGATCTCATTTTATCAATGAAGGTGTTAGCGAATACTTGGTTCGTTCATCATGATGCGAGGATTTGGGGTGACCCTTGGAACTTCAGACCTGAAAGATTCTTGGACGAAGGTGGCAAACTGTTGCCATCAGAACATATATTGTGCCGAAGGTAACCAAAGCGGGTTTAAGTTAAAATACCTGTAGTTAAATAACTCAAAAACATATACATTTATGTAAATCCGCATACTTTTTATACCTACTACTACATTAACTCTCATTGTTTTTATTCATATGAAGATCATCTTATCACGAACCTGATTAAGAACTTATTTACATTAATATGAAATAAATGCAGGAGATCATTATACATGTAGCTAAACATGTGCTGCTTTTAAACGAATACCGTCAGTGGACCATATTGAAAATTGGTCTAGAACCAAATATGTCATCCACTATAAATAAAGTCGTTATTATTATTATTATTAGTAGTAGTATTGCCGACAACATATTAAAATGCACTAGACCGTATATTGCATATTTAAAGGGTATTTCAAATAGTTAAGCGTGTTCGTATTAACAATGACTTCGGCAATGTAGACAACATGAAAGACAGGACGAGGCGGGTTCATTAGATGACTGTGTATTTAGAATGGGCTACATATACGTATCAATTGCGTACTAATATTTTATTAAGTTGATATAGTTTAATATTTCAGCGTTCTAGCATTTGGCCTTGGAGACAGGCGATGCATTGGTGAGACGTTTGCCAAGACGCGGTATTTCTTGTACATTGTAACTCTGTTGCAAAACTACCGATATGAAACCCTGAATGGTACTACAAAGGATGGATGTGATCCTCGCAATCTGGACGTGTTTGATACCAAGCTACTCCTGAGACCTAACCCATTCATGGTTCGAGCTGTCCAACGATGAATATCGTGCAAGAAGCATTTTTAGGAGCACCAATTGTCACCGAAGTATCCCTGCGCTAATATTTACTATAAATTTAACCTATGTACAGCAACAACATGTATATTGATGTTTAATTAACACGACAATAGCCCTCTTCTGATCTACAACTTCTTTCTTTTGTATAAAACCGCAACACTTTGCAGCGAACAAAGGGTGTGCTCTACAGAGGTTTAACTGCACATAGCAAAACCGTTAATCCCAGTAAATAAATAACTCCGACTCTTCTATCTATTTGATAGAAGAGTCGGAGTTATTAATTTATCATATACTCTTTCCTATTGAGAGAAAATACAAAATTTATGTTAATCCCGGTGTTATATAATATTATCAACGTTTTTGTAAGTGTTAATCGTATAGTAACATATACTTAGAGGCATATAGTATGCTTCCTCTTTAACATGTTCATCTATAAAACTTAGCAAAAGAAAATCAATCAAACACGGAATGCAGTACTCGTCAGAAACAGCAGAGCACTAGAGACACCAAAAGAAACACACAGAAAAGTCACTGAACACAAATCATAATGACGAACATAAAAATGAAAATCAAGAAATTACCCCACAGCCCATGACAGTCAAACACATTCGGAATAATATTCAGCAGACAAGAATGAATCATAAGAACACCAACAGGTCACAGAGACAACCCCGGAAGCAGCACCTATCTGAAACCGCACACACGCCATTTCGATACATATTTTGACTCAAATCTTGTGAAAAAGATAATAACAAATCATCAAATTCCATCTCAATTATTACGCATAATGTTGTTACTCAAACGAGATTAAGTAAACATTGATATCACGATTTAAAACAATGTATTGTACGCACGTTTTCGATAACATCTGTTCCCGTATATGTTGTTGATCGCTTCATGTGTATACCACATCAATTGATCTAAGGGATGTAACTCGTGGTGGCTGTTTTATACTGGAGACATCCAATACACACGCTATGCTTATATTAGAGTAATACTCGATATATAGCCTATTGATGACAGCCTATATGATAAAAGCTAATAATGATAAAAAGAGAATATTAAGTCAGACAGGGAAGGCAGCATTCACCAACTTAAACTACTGAGCACAGAAAACGTAAAAACATACAAGGCACAATGCCCAACACATAACCGAACGAGAAAATAGGCTGTTCAAGTCCCAGTTTTGTTTTCGACTGAAACAGTCAAAATGTACATGGTCATTGAGTGTTTCCAGATTCGAACAAAATGATTCGATTAATACTCATGATAATCCAAGTAAGAGCAATACCCCCATTTACATAAAACGTACAAGACACAACATATGGGTCCGTTGCCTAAGCAAAGCGCTACCAAGCGCCTTTATTCAGTTACCCCCAAGGGTTTCCCCTTGGAATTTTCATATTGGGGTCCCAGGACCTCAGGGTTTGCATTTTGGGGGTCCCGTGCAAATTTTGAGGGTCCCTCATAAGCAGATATATATTTTTGCTGTTGATAGTTTGAAAACCTAAAAACTGATAAAACCACAGCTTAAAGGCTTGAGTAAATTTTAATGCATCAAACTAGATCAATTTTATAAATAAAATAACAAAAGCTCATGAATGTACCATTGTTTTTTAACATTTGTATGATGTACCATAGACTAGTGAGTTACCTACAACGATGTGCCTACCCTAACAATGTCATTTTGTTCCCGACTTTTTTCCCGAACGGTACGAATTTTTCAGTGAACAAATTGTGTTGGTACGAAACCTTTGCGTCGACAGTGATATTGCAATTAGTCGTCTGCTTTTTTAGACTGCGTCTTCATTTGGGACATCCGGGTAACAATAAAGTTGGTTTACTTCGGAACAAATCCTATCGCAGTGGAGAATAATCAATTCATATTTTATACAATGCGTAAATTGAAAAATGCAGCGAACCAGTTACGGCGACCATTGATGATTGCGGGTCCCGTGGACGCACACACAGTTGCAAATGCGGGTCCAACGCCAAAATATTGCGTCAGAGACGCAAGAAACCTGCATCGGGGAAATCCCTGCCCCCCCCCCCCCCGTTAAATTAAATATAGAAGGCTAGGATTACCTCCCGTGGAAAGCGCTACTTAGCGCTCGTCCATGTTAATGGTCTCATGGTTGGTGCAGTAAACGTTAACATAATACATTTAAGATACCGCCATACTCTTATACATAACATAACAAGAACTATATATTCCGTCATATAACATATGCAAGATTCAACTTATAATTAAACTATACTTATTCATTCGTACCAATAGCTCAAATTCTTGCACAAATGGAGTTGCACTGATCCGCCGACGATATACTCGCAACTATGAGAAATCCACGAGGACATTTTTGTATGTTTGCGTTTTTCCTCAACGTTGTCTTAATGTGATTTTATTTATTATGCATGTACCATATTTATAAAGCATTTTATTATAATAAACATACGTTTATAAACAGTTAACTTGATTTCATACTTATGTTTATTAAAATGGTTCGCGGGAGTGTTTTTATATTAGAGATGGGGAAACAATCCAATTCACACAACTTGTTCAAAGAATTAGTATCATGGCATGTTGCCCTTGAAAGTGGTGCTTTCTCTACATTTGCGCATTCAATGGCGACATGGTGACCATCGTTTCTTTGTCCATTTTCTATGATGTACTGTCCACTTTCCATCATTTGATACTTTCCCCATATTTCACAAGAAACTGTCGCCGCGAGTCATTCACTATTAAATATGACCCCATCTATAATATATATTGCTTGGATTGGTCTGTGTGTCACTATACCAACTGTATATAAGCAAACTATGCATACTATTATACCAACTGTTCTCCAATCCAGGATTCAAGAACAGTTATACCAAATTATGAAATACAACGTGACAATGTTGGCTAAGAACGAAGTAAATATTTGTCAACAAAATGTTAAAACAACAATATTTTATTCTTTGACCGATTTAAACGATACTTCGATGCGTAAGCCGAGAAAGAGTACTTTCATGCAACTTGATATGTTTCAACAGAATTGCACAGTTTTTGCCCGAAACAGACACAACTGCATGGGCTTGAGCGTTGTAGATATTTCGTTAAAATCGGTCAAAGAATAAAATACTTAGGGTTGTTTTGTTGACATATTTATATTTGCGTTCATAGCCATAACATACTGATACCATGCATCCTCAAACTCTATTGTTTGGTCATTGTAGAATTAGCTGTCTCGGACATGTGCTTGTGATATGAGACCATTCTGCATGCAAGATTGATAGGACCAACCTACAGTCGAGTAGTAAGAACTCGCTGTTACTAGTGTGCCTATACAGTTTTATCCATAAACCTGAGCTTTGGTCCAACATATTGACTTTCTAATCGCCCTTGTCAAGTACGGACTGTACAGACCATCGTTTTTCAGAAAGAATACAATGTGTTCGCGCTGATAGGGGTCCGTTTTCACATTTGTACAAACAGGGGTCAGATATGCAGATACACCGTGGACAAGAAATTAACACTTAAGGAATGGAGGATTCAATTTAGTTGCAAGTTATACTAAACTCGAAATTTTAAATGCATACAAGTGCACAGTGTAGCAATACCACGTGATTTTGACATCACTAAAGACAATAAATCTAAGACAAAATTTGTTTCACTTCGAAAATAAAAATTGCCGTAAGTAATTTTTTTATTTCTTCATCGATTTCTATGAAACATACCCCAGTCTAAGGGAAAAATGATATGCATTCCATGAAATAAAGGATCTTTTTAAGCAGCTGGGTTGTTTTTAGCTGTCTTCTTTTCCAAGGTTTCACAGTGTGCTAGAAAAACGGCCCAGCTGCTGAAAAGTTTTCTGCATTTCGTAGAAAGCTTACATTTTCCCCTTAGACAGGCGTTTGTTTAATAAAATTCAACAGCAAAATACCTACGGTATTTATTAGTATAAGTGTATATTATTTATTGTTATAGTGTCTGGAAAAGGAAACATCGCATCTGGCACCTTTCCATCATATGGATAGAAAATCTAGATCTATAAGTTACAGCAGTTTTGTAGTAAATATTTCATTTACTGCTGTGACCACGTAACGCGTCACAAACTGACAACTATAGTCCGTTTATTGAGGACTGGCATGTACTTGTATACAAACAATATATTATCACAAAAAAGCATTTGTATTGTTTTAAACATTTTAATCGGATGAAACGACAGTGCAAATCAATACCTTATGCACCAGCTTTACTCCGCTGATGATAACACTATACTAGCCTTTGTTAACAAAAAAACATGAAAATTAAATGTATGTACCTATTGGTTGTATGTTGTGCATATTCGATTAAATGATATCGTACTTTAAAATATGCACTGATAACAAGCGGTCAAACGACCGTGCTGCATGTTTGTATATTGATAAGTCTAGAGTTATCACCGGCGACCTACATATGCTCATACATACAATATCTATTTAATTTATAAAATATTAAGATATACTGCAGTGTTTATATACACAATGTACAGGTTAACGAGTTATACGAATATCTCATGGTTGAGATTGCGTATTATAATTTGGAACATTGGTCTAAGGCCTGAAACTCTACTCATAAACGTTGTATTTTAAAGGCTGTGTTGGAAACAGAAGAACTTAACATTATGTTCAATAGTATAGAATAACTAATCATTTTTTTTTATAACATCTTAATATTTTCACTGCACAATCAAGTTCACGGCTTTTTGATCTCCTTTCACAGTTTTAAACACATAGTACGCTATTAGAAGAAGACAATTTATTACACTTACTCCGGCCAGTACTAGGAAGACAAAGCCATGCATGAAAGCATATGTCTTAGCATATATCTCACTTGCTACCAATAAGCCAGTGGTACTACTTAAAACTTCAATAGCCGCCATGCTAGAAAACATAGCACCTTGCTTGTCTGGGTCGGTGATGCTCGACATAATGGCACGAGTTAATGGGATCATTATAAAGGAGAGTACACCACTTACAGGCACCATGTATATCATAATGTCAGTAGTCGCTAGTCCTTCTATTACATACGAGGCTGTACTTGATATTGGTCCCAGAATAACAATAGCCTCATCTGATATGCAAAGTTGCAGAAGTTTTAACACAATAACACCAAGAACCCCTTGTGAAGCATGTCTCGCTGTCAGGAACACGCCGATTTGAGCTGGTCCCCAGCAAAATGGTAAACCTAGGAGGTATAGCTGCTCTATAGAATTTCTATTTCCAGAGGACACTATGGCGGTGCAAAATGCAGAAATCAAAATGATGTATCCAAGCCGCTTGCCTTTAAATTTGGAACTGGTGTAAAATTGTAGCATTTGTTTTACTGTACCTAAAAGTGGCTTGGCGGGTGACCTTTTGCTTTTTGGCAGACTTTCTGGCAATACAAAAATTAATATTAGTAATCCCAAAAATGCCGTTGAGGCACACATGACTGCTGTTTTGGCATACCCTAGATTTAAAGTCTGTATCAAGAACCCAGATAATGTCCCTGAAACTATGGAGGATACAAGATAAAGGGAATCAATGACGACAATTCCTAACACGCGATGTTTGCTGTTATTTGTAGTTAAATCAGCAGCATAGGCAAAACAGCCTGCAATGGTCGCGTAGAAACTCCCCATTGAACCGTCAATGACATGCGCAACAATTATATACCACAGGGAAGAGTTTGTACAGATTACCGCTGTAATCACACATGCCTTTATACACGACCCAGTCACTGAAATGATTAAAATAAACTTCCGTCCGTACGTATCCGTGTACGTGTTCAAAATCATGTTTACAAAGAACATCGGAACATGGTAGGCAATGGTAAAGTACATTGACCAATGTGCCGCGTGTTGTTGTACTATCGTGTAGTTCTTGTAGACTGGATCTGATTTATTGGTATCGCCACATGCTGACATATTCTGCTTGCTGGATACCAAATTCGGAAACAGATCAGTCCGCACTTTCTGTTGAACCCATTCGTTCATCCCATACACTAGTGTAAAACATCCTGTGAAAAACACAAACATTGAAGTTGACAGTACAAAATAGTTCCATACTAACTTTTTAGTATCACCATCCTGTATTTCTTTATTTTGAATCAAGTGTTCCTTTTCTGAATTCATTGTTGTACTTAAGTTAATTGCTTCAAAAATGTTCTTATCGTGTAAAATCTCCGAGATCTCACGACCGGCTTCACGTTAGTATTTGGATTAAAACACTCGCTTGTAACTTCACATACTAAGCATAATATTTATTTGGGAATTTTAACTTTTAATTTTTTTAACTGAACATCGCAAGTCCGCTTATTTTTCAGTCAAATTATATCTAAATATATATTTACGACATGTAGAATTATAATGCACTTAAACATTGAAATGATAGCATATAGGCAATACAATTTGCAATTATGTTTCGATCAAACATGGTTTGATTTAAAGGGGGTCGCCATAAATAGTTAATGTAATAATTTCCGTTTACTTATCATAACCATATCATTGATACGAATAGTTTACCGTTGTAGTTAGATATAAAAGGAAAGAGTATGTGGTTCCCAAACGTCTCCATAGGACAAACGATAATAAACATTCGGACAGTGAATGTATCACTCATCTGAAACAGTCGGGCACATAAAAACAACACAGACCAAAAGTACACGGCACATAGCAATGTCCAACACACAACTGAACGAGAAATCTAAACTAAACCACTGATTGATATGTTGCAGAACTCGCTCAACTTCGGCTTGACATTCTTAGTTAAACATTACGTCACATACCACGTGGTATGTCAACACTATTACTGTGTCATAGTAATTTTTAGACTGTACGAACTATTTTGACAGATGAAAGTAGGACTTGCTTATGGTGTTATGTTTTCTTTTTGTGTATTACACGTCGGTAGTTGTGGCTTTTATGCTAGGTCATTTTGTTCAGTGCTGCATTGTATGTTCGATTTTGTTTTCTTTTTTCCTAATACTTTTATGATGTGCATTCTAAAGCCCAGTCCAATTTACTAGTCAATTATATGTTTCTAAGTAATCGAGAAACAAGTCACAATAAGCGTTCATGTCTACATTTTCATACGAAATTGCAATGCAATTATGGTATGCACCTTTAAATTTTGTAATGACTTGTATTATATGAGGAGGGAAATATTAATAGAACACGATTGCAACAACGCTATCTGATAATTATATCAGTGTCATCCTCATACATCAGTGGTTAGTCAAGTTCGGACGAAGAATACTCTGGTGAACGAGAATGATCAGTGTCGGTGCATAAAAAATTATGTACTATTTAAAATCATATTTAATCTTTAATATTATTATAATGATGCATATCTTGAACTGTTTGTTTTCAATCGCTCTTCACGTTTGACTGGTCAATTCGCTCACCAATGTACTGATTAACAAACGTATAGAATAGTCATAGGACTTAATAAACACAGAACCACCCATGTTACCCAAATACTCCAGGATGAGTGGATAATTACAGCATGCTTACAACATGGCTGATATGACGAATGTGGTGAAAGCATTGTTTTTGCTATACGAGGGGTGCCATTTTAAGAGACTTGCATACTGCAACTTATGGACATATACCAATTAATAGACGGACATACTGCAATTGATGGACATTTACCAATTTAGAAACAGACAATGGCCATTCATAATGGCATTTAAAAAGGAGGTTCATCGCTACGCAACCGTTTCCCTTCTTCTCATACCCCATACATGTAATGGAAACTTTGAGTTCGAAGGATATGGTATTGAAAAGGAGCATATGGTATGATTTGTGATAATCAGGAATAGAATAGAATATAGTGTGTTTGCATATTTAGTACTGAATAAAGAGATTTTACTAATAATCAATAATACAATTAGATAAATAGCATGGTGATATATAGCGCGAAAGTATGCGACATGATATTATACCAAATTAGAAATTAAATTTGATATATGTAACATGTAAGACGAGTGCAGGCCCGGATTTGGGAGAGTCAGCATTGTTAGAACATTTACTGTTGCAGAAGCATGTGTTCTGATATTGTATGTTAAGCACAAGCTCTCTTATTATCCGAGGGATTGTACATTACATACGATATAATTGTGCGAAATATTTTTTTGTGAATTACAAGTGGATAATGTTTCCATTTTAAAGTATCGCAAATATTGATTTCTATGAATGATGCGATATTGCGTTTGGTGGGACTAGTAATTAAAATATAATAACATATCGGGCGACAGGGAAGGCAATTTTCAACAGAAATAGGAGATCACGAAATACACAAAATGGAACACACGTACCTGTAGCTGTAAAGGTTAGGTTTGCAACCTCCCACTTGTCTCACCGTGCTAACTCTTAAGTTGAATCATCCGACATCCACTTTTGTTCTATTGTACTAATAGTATGGTTATTTATGGTTGGCATAGCTATTCTTGCTCGTTTATAATTCCATCCTCTGTAAGGCGATTTAAATAATCCCGACGTTTTAGAATCCGGTGACATGATATTTGTTAAGTATCAAGCCAAACTTTAAATTTGAATAATAACAAATGTAAGATACCATTTCATTAGTATTTTAGGATAAAATTAACTTTCTAAAATGTGTCTGTTTGATAAATTTAGCAATTTGACAATCCTTTTTTAACGAGTTTGTTTATCAGCTCTCTTTTTATCAATGCAGGTGCTAGTGAATAATTGGTTCGTTGACCACGATGAGATTGTTTGGGGTGATACTTGGAATTTCAGACCGGAAAGATTCTTGAACGAAGATGGCAAACTGTTGCCATCAGAACATATATTATGCAGAAGGTAAGCTATGCATGTACAAATTTATATACATGTAGTTAAATAACTTATACATATACATGTTCTTTTATATAAAGCCGCATAAATTTTATACCTACTACTACCTTTATTTTCATATGAAGATAAAAACTAATTCATTTGTAAGAAATTCGGGAGATCATACTCAGTAGCAAAAAGGTTGCTGATTATTAATTCCATTTTGATATCTTCTATGAAGTACAATCATATTTGTTAATCAGTATTGTCGACAACATGTTAGAATGCATGTTTTGAACACGGGTTGACCTACTAGTATATTTCATGATGAAAGGGTATTTCAAATTGTTCAGCGGGTTCTTATTAAAGGTTGACTTCGGCAATGTAGACAATATGAACGACAGGACGAAGCGGGTTATTTATATGGCGGTATGTTTAGTATGGGGTACATATGCGCACCAAACGCGTGCTATCAATTTCATTAAGTTGATATTAAACGCGTGCTATCAATTTTATTAAGTTGATATCATTCAATGTTTCAGCGTTTTAGCATTTGGCCTTGGAGACAGGCGATGCATTGGTGAGACGTTTGCCAAGACGCGATATTTCTTGTTTATTTAACTATGTTGCAAAACTACCGATATGAAAACCTGAATGGTACTACAAAGGATGGGTGTGATCCTCGCAATCTGGACGTGTTTGGTACCAAGCTACTCCTGAGACCTAACCCATTCATGGTTCGAGCTGCCCAAAGATGAATATCGTGCAAGAAGCATTTTTAGGAGCACCAATTGTCAATTATAAATCCATGGGCTAATATTTACTGTACATCTAACCTCTGTCCAGCAACAACATGTATATTGATGTTTCATAAACACGACAATAGCCCTCTTCTGATCTACACATTCTTTCTTTCGTATAAAACTATTTGCAGCAAACAAAGGATGTGCTCTACAGAGGTTCAACTGCACATAGCAAAACCGTTAATCCCAGTGTTATATTATAAATATAATATAAATATAATTATCAACGTATTTGTAAGTGATGGTTATAATCGTATTGTAACTGAAATTTAGAGGCATATAGTTTGCTTCCTTTTCAACATGTTCATCTTTATAATTCAGCAAAAGGAAAATACTCAATCGGACTCAAATGCAGCACTCGGCAGAAACAGCAGTTAAGTTACATATTTGTAAATCCAATCTCAATTATTATCGTAAAATGTTTTTACTCACGCGAAATTAGTTTAGCATTAGTGTCACAATATCAAACAATGTATAGTACGCACGTTTTCGACATACATCTGTTCCAGTATATGTTGTTGATAGCTATACATGTATGTGTTTACCACATTGATCTAGGGGATGTAACTCATGGTGGTTGTTTTATGCTGGACACATTTAATACACACGTTATGATTATAGTAATACATTCAAGACATAACCTTTGATTAGATATTTGTTTTAGTTCGACTGAAGCAGTCGTAATGCACATGGTCATTCAGTGTTTCCCTGTCAGAATGACTGATGGTCTCTAACTGCGAGAGAACGATTAGAATAATACTAGAGCTTACATGTATACAACCTTGAGCAATACCCTTTTACATAAAATATACAAGACACAACCTACGGTTGGAGCAATAATCATATACTTAATATATTCATGATACAACCATACTCCTATACGTAACATAGCACGTGCTATAATCTGACATATAACATATATATGACAAAACTTACAATGAAATATATTCATTCGTACCAATAGCTCGTAATGCTGCAGAAATGGAAGTTAACTACACAGCCGACGATATACTTGTACCAATGACAAATCCATTTTGGTTTGTTTTTCGTTTTTATCGAAATAATGTTAATATGACTTTTATTTAGCATGCATGTACAAATATTTATAAAGCATTTTATTATAATAAACAAACGTTAATAAATATTTGACTTGATTTCATACTTGTTTAAAGACGTTCGCTATGTACAGTGATTTTCTATGAGAGATCAGGAAACAATTTCCATTTCTACAATTTGTTTAACTAAAATGTATCATGGTATGTTGCCCTTGAAATAAGCGTTTTATTCTTTGACTGATTTTAACGAGACATCTTCGGCGCATAAGCCGTGAATCGGTGCGTGCCTTGTAACTTGATATTTTCCAACAGAGTGTCAAAACCTCAAACCTGTGCACAAACATATCAAGTTATATTGAAAGTACATGTACTTATTCACGGCTTGTGCGTCGATATCTCGTTCAAATATGTCGAAAAATAAAAAAATAAATCGTTTTTAACTTTTTGTTGACATATTTTTACTTGCGTTCTTAGCTAAATTTCCTTCACATACCACTATACTGAAACTAGCTTGGTGCTTGTAATATGAAACTATTCTACACGCATGTTTGATAAGCAAACCTAAAATCGAGTAGTGAGAGCTGTCTGTGACTAGTTAACCTGTGCATTTGTATCCATCAAGAACCAGGGCTTTGGCCAACATATTGACTTTCTAATCTCCCTTGTCTAGTATCGACCGTATAAAACCATCGTTTAGTAGAAGGAGTACCCTGTGTCCGCACTGATAGGGGTCCGTTTTCACATTTGTACAAACAGGGGTCCGATATGCAGATACATCATGGACAAGAACTTAACACTTGACGAATCGAGGATTCAATTTAATCGCAAGTTATAGTAATGTCAAAACTTAAATGCATACAAGTGTACAGTGTAGCAATACCACATGATTTTGACATCACTAAATGCTACAAATCCAGTCTAAATTTGCTTCGCGTCGAAAACAAACATAGCCGTAAGTATTTTATTTCTTCATCGATTTCTGTGAAACATACACCAGTCTAAGCATAGGCACATGGTTTCAAATTATCTGAGTATAGAGATATAGGGTACACTCAGATTATGTGAAACTACAGGGTACAATCAGATAACTTGAAACCATGTGTCTATGAGTCTATGCGCAAAATATATGCTTTCCGCGAAATGAAGGATATTTTTAAGGAGCAGGGTTGATTTTTGCAGCACCTACCTAGTGCAACCTTTGGGGTCGTTGTAAGCGACCGGGTAGCAGTTTTAAGCTGTCTTCTTTTCCAAGGTTCCACCGTAGAAAGCTTACCCCCCCCCTGCTGGCGATTGTTATGTAAACTTCGGTAAAGCAATACAATTGTTACGGCCTCCTCGATAGCCTAGTGGTTGAGCGTTCGCTTCGAGTGCGGGAGGTTTAGGGTTCGATCCCTGGCCGCGTCATACCAAAGACGAAATAAAAATAGTACCAGAAATTCTCTTGCTAGACGCTTAGCATAAAAGGGAAACTGGCTTCTCTTCTCTCATACCCTCGTGGCGATGGATTACATCAGGAATGAGGTGTCGAGAGTGATTAATATAAGTTGGAAAAACTTGTTTCACAATCGACCTTTAGCTAAATAAATTAGTATAAACTAATTGTTACGGCTATTTTTGTTTTCCAATGTTAACAACGTACGCCTTGAATATATAGCCTTTAGTAATGTCAAAGTCACGTGGTATTGCTACACTGAGTGTATGTAGCCATGTAATAATGGCAAAACTGGTTCATTTAAAAGTTGCTGAGAAGCAAAATAATGCCATGTAGCATGTTATCAGATACCATACGGCCTTTTGTTAAGTCTTATAACTAGACAGTGTCTAGTGTCAACTTATTACTGTCTTTGTCGTCAGAGCCCGACATCATCAGGATCGTTAAGCTATGTCTATAACTTACATGTTTTTGTACTCAGGTTGTGTAGGTAAGTATTACAACTGTGACCATGTAACACGTCACAAACTGACACATATATAGGTAAATTGTCAACTTAGGAAGCTAAACGGGGGGATTTACTGTACTATGATTAAAGTACATAAACATGCATAACCTAAAAATACACATATAGTCCGTTTATTCGGGACTTTCACTTGTATACAAACTATATAATATCTAAGCAAAGCATTTGTATTGTTTAAAACATTTTAATCTGATAAAAGGACAGTGTAAATCAATACATTATGCACCAAACTATACTCCGCTGATGATATCACTAGCCTTTGTTAACATTAACAAATAAACATGAAAATTAAATGTATGTTCATTTTGGTTCTACAAATGCATATTCAATTAAATGAATTACTCTTTAAATATGCAGTAATAACAAGCGGTCAATCTACCGTGTTGGGCTAAGTCTAGAGTTATCACCGGCGAATTACATATACTCATATATACAATATCTGTTAATTTTATAAAATATTAAAATAAAATGCAATGTTTATATACACAATGTTATGTAAACAGGTGACTGACCTGATTAAACAAGTTATACGAATATGTTATGGTTGAGATTGCTTTTTGTAATTTGGAACAAGGTCTAAGGCCTAAAACTCTAAACATGAAAGTTGTATGTTAAAGGTTTTGTTGGAAACAGACGAATTTAGCATTAGGTTCAATAGTATTGTATGGTGTGAAGAGGTTGTTTTCTAGCAGAATAACTAAACATATTTGTTGGAAACAGAGGAATTTAACATTATGTTCAATAGCATCGTATAGTGAGATGAAGTTAATTTCTAGTAGAATAACTAAAAATATTTTAACATCCTAATATTTTCACTGCACAACCAAAACGCACATATGTTTGATACAAGTACTAGTAAATTACGTTTAGCTATAATGTTATAGTCATTGTATTTGTTTTTCAATTCGGTTATCTCCTTTCACAGTTTTGAACACATAGTACGCTATAAGAAGAAGACAATTTATTACACTTACTCCGGCCAGTACCAGGAAGACAAATCCATGCATGAAAGCATATGTCTTAGCATATATCTCATTTGCTACCAATAAGCCAGTGGTACTACTTAAAACTTCAATAGCCGCCATGCTGGAAAACATAGCACCTTGCTTGTCTGGGTCGGTGATGCTCGACATAATGGCACGAGTTAATGGGATCATTATAAAGGATAGTACACCACTGACAGGCACCATGTATATCATAATGTCAGTAGTCGCTAGTCCTTCTATTACATACGAGGCTGTGCATGATATTGGTCCTAGAATAACAATGGCCTCATTTGATATGCAAAGTTGCAGAAGTTTTAACACAATCACACCAAGAACCCCTTGTGAAGCATGTCTAGCTGTCATGAACACGCCGATTTGAGCTGGTCCCCAGCAAAATGGTAAACCTAGGAGGTATAGCTGCTCTATAGATGTTCGATTTCCGGAGGACACTATGGCCATACAGAACGCAGAAATCAAAATGATGTATCCAAGCCGCTTGCCTTTAAGTTCGGAACTTGTGTAAAATTGTAGCATTTGTTTAACTGTACCTAAAAGTGGCTTGACGGGTGTCCTTTTGCTTTTTGGCAGACTTTCTGGCAATACAAAAATTAATATTAGTAATCCCAACAATGCCGTTGAGGCACACATGACTGCTGTTTTGGCATACCCTAGATTTAAAGTCTGTATCAAGTACCCAGACAAAGTCCCCGAAACTAAAGAGGATACCAATGAAAGGGATTCAATGACGACAATTCCTAACACGCGATGATTGCGGTTATTTGTTGTTAAATCGGCAGCGTAGGCAAAACAGCCTGCTATGGTCGCGTAGAAACTCCCCATTGAACCGTCAATGGCATACGCAACAGTTATATACCACAGAGAAGAGTTTGTACAGATTACCGCTGTAATCACACACGTTTTTATACACGACCCAGTCACTGAGATGATTAAAATAAACTTCCGTCCGTACGTATCCGTGTACGTGTTGAGAATCATGTTAACAAAGAACATCGGAACATGATAGGCAATGGTAAAGTACATTGACCAATGTGCCGCGTGTTGTTGTACTATCGTGTAGTTCTTGTAGACCGGATCTGATTTATTGGTATCGCCACATGCTGACATATTCTGCTTGCTGGATACCAAATTCGGAAACAGATCAGTCCGCACTTTATGTTGAACCCATTCGTTCATCCCATACACTAGTGTAAAACATCCTGTGAAAAACACAAACATTGAAGTTGACAGTACACAATAGTTCCATAGTAACCGTTTATTCACACCATCCTGTGTGCCTTTATTTTGAATCAAGTGTTCCTTTTCTGAATTCATTGTTTCACTTACGTTAATTATTAAACTTAAAAAATGTTCGTATCGTTTAAAATCTCCGAGATCTCACGACCGGCTTCACATTTGAGTCTAACAACAATTTTTGGATTAAAACACCCGTTTATAACTTCACATACTAAGTATAATATTTATTTTATTATGTTATGGAACTGAACAGCCAGGTCCGTTTATTTTTCATTTAAACTATAACTAAATATACATTTATCGTGGAAATGTATAAATATAATGCACGTTAACATTTCAAATGAGAACATCTATGCAATACAATTAGCAATCATGTTTCATTCAAATATGGTTTTACCGGTATTTAAAGGGGTCGCCATAAATAGTTGTTATTCTTTTAAAAATTGAAAATAATTGTTTCTCTTAAATTATCAAATTCATATCACTGATGCAAATATTTTAACGGTGTAGTTAGATCTAAAAGGAAACAAGCTGTGGTGTCCAACTATCTACATAGGACAAAACGATAACAAACATTCTGACAGGGAATGCAGCACTCAACTGAAACAGTCTGGCACACACAAACAACACAGACCACAAGTACACGATATGTAGCAATGCCAAACATACAACTGAACGAGAAAACGAAACTAAATCGCTGATTGATAAGTCCACTCATTCATATGTTTTGACATATTTTTACTAGCTTTCTTAGTCAAACATTACGTCGCACACCACGTGGTATGTCCACACTAGTACTGTGACATATTGATTCTTAAGTCATAACTGTAAGAACTGTTTTGATACATGGAATAATGACTTGCTAGCTGTTTGTGGGTTTGTGTCTTATTGTGTACTACGCGTTCCTATAGGTGCCTTTTGTGCTCGGCCATTTCAGGGTTGCTTTTCCTGTCCGATGTTTATTTTTTGTATGATATTGTTATGATGTGCTTATGTATATGTGCTTTCTAAAGTGCTACTTTTCCTGTCTGATTTAAGGGTTCATGGTTACATTTTCATACAGCATTGCAATGAAATTGTTGTATGTACCTTTAAATTTGATAAACAATGAAACATTGAATGACTTTTATCATATGAGGCGGGAAATAGAAATAGAACACGATTGCAAAATCGCTATCCGATACATATATCACTGTCGGTGCATTTGTACCATTTAAAATCCTATTTAATCTTCAGTCTTATTATAATATGAATCATATCTTAAACTGTTTGTTTTCAATCGCTCTTCACGTGCGACTGGTCAGATTGCTCACCAGTGTACTATTCTACTAACGTTTATAACCCAGATCTGTAATGTGAAATATCCAAATAAAATGCATTTGTTTAAAACTTAATTGATTATAGTTTATACATAATCACTCAAACAAAAATTGTTCGGATGAGAAAAGTACGCCTATATCTTTAAAATAAGGGTCTATGTATTGACTAGAGGTGTGCGGTATTACTGGTATACCGGTAACCGTGGAATCATTTTGGAAGAAGGTTTTCGTTAGTGACTCTTCCATTGTTTACGGGTGTTTCCCGTCAGAAATGCCATAATTGGTTCTTTATTAAGTGTATGTATCATGTACGCCCAAGTTATGTCATAATATCCATTACGCCTCGCATGGTTAGTTAGACAGTTTATCAGTTGGTGCGAAATGGCGTGTGTGAACGTTGTGCTCGTGTACGGCCACTGACAACTTACGAAATAGACCATATTGTAGCTTATGTCTTCTGACAAATAAAGAGGCGGACAAATTGCAACTTATCGACACTGCCCTATTAAGAGAAGTGCATATTTTTTATCTAGCGTCCACTGTCCAATTACTTTTTATTACCAGCGGGGAGCGGTTGCCTAGAAGTAGCGCGCGCGCTTCCAGATCGAGATGTCTAAGGTTCGATCTCCGTCTGCGCCACTGCTTAATCTCTCTGAGCAGGAATAACCCACATACACCACACGACAAAGGTGTGAATTGGTACCTGTGAGGGTGGTATCGGTACATGTTTGATATTCCTGGGCGCCGCAGATCGATGTTGGCTGTACACCCACAGGAGAGAAAAAGACTTGCACGAAGGTTTTCTTAGATAGCCAAATGACCAGGGGCAGTTAAAATGTCAAAGGGTGGCAGAATGGCTGAACGGCTGAATTGCTGAAAGCAGCCTTCGAAAATTGGTAACTGAACTTTTTGTACCAGAATTGCCCTTACCTAATTATTGCGAATATGCTCATAGTCTTGTACAAACACAAGTCTTAATTAGGACCCTAAATGCATGATTTACTAGTATTTGCATAAATTGGTATATGCAATGCAAGGACCTTGTATAAAGATCGGGACCATGTTAATATATTCGCCCTTTAAGTATGGAGACAAGGGAGAAAACTCAAACATGATTATTCAGAATAATTATTGTGATGACCAAAATTATCTTCCTTCAAATGTCAATAATCAAATTAATTTCCATAACTTTATTGGCATCTATTAAATTTTGTCCATGCATTTAATGCAGGCCTTCCAATCAAGTATTGTTGAGAATGTGTTTGTGATACATGTGATTTTATAGCGTTCAAAAATAAGTTATTTGTATGAGTCGTTTATTCAGTTCAGTCATTTCCTCATATAAAATAGTGTAAAGTATATAAATTGCAATTTCTATTATTAATTTCTTTATTTAACGAATAGTGAACGAATGAGTAAGTGGATAAGATCAGGGTTTTCTTTGCCCTTTTAATCGATCAAAAAGGTTTAATACATTAAAATACTATGTTATGTCATTACATTGTTTGTACGAGTGTACAAGTGGCAGACCTATATAACGAACTCGGTGTTCTAACTGTTCTTACATGTGGATTTGATAACCTGACACTCTGACCTGTTTGGGGAAACTGCTGGAAACCAACATATTGTATGCGGTACTAGTTACTAGCAATAAAAATAGAATTATTTAATGCAGTTTTGAAAACTTGTACGTTCGATAATCAAGCATTGCTTAATGATTCATGGGTACCTACTGTAATTCATTGAAAAACATGTATGCACTCTACATGCAGTCAGTAATACGACAGAGTATGATTGGTGTATGAGCAGGTATTATTCAGAGTAACCTTATCATTTAGCGACTGATTCTGTTTTATCAAAGCACTTACGGAAATCTTAAACTTACGTTCAAATTAAATTCTTTGATCGGGCTAATAACAGGAAACCGTCGTTAGGTAAACGATAATCGTTGACATTTATAAAACTTTGCCACAACTATGCTCGTATACGATATCATCTGGTTAGTCCAATGTATCATCACGTAACAATTCACTAGTCTAAGATAAAACAGTAAACAAAATTGAATTGACCAGTTGAAAGATAGTTGTATTCCCAATAATGCTGAAGCGGTCTTTTTGCTGAATGTAGGTCATTCAGCATTTTATAGATGTAACTATATCTTTCACCTTTTGACAGCTTTATGATGGCTTGGACTTGCGCTTTCAACTTTTTGAAAACTTCAACTTGCACTTTCAGTGGTTAAGTTCATTTCTTCTCGTTATGTTGTGAATTATGCGGTGTGTGTTGTTTTTATGTTTTCTGTGCTCGACAGTATCGGTCGATTACTGCCTTCCTTGTCCGATGTTTTACCATCTTTTACCGTGAAAATAGTCATATGTTGGCCGGTAGTTTAGAATGCAAGTAAAATAAACGTAATCGATCACTTAACATATCACCAAACTTTCAGTCACATAATTATTTAAAAATATGTTTTGTCAGTTTTAAACTAATAAGGTGTGTGTGTTAAACCTAATTATTTTATGAAAATTCTACAATTCTTAAAAAATAATTGTTGACTCAAATAAACAACAACCGTCAAAACCAGAAATCACTTAATAGGATTAAATGCATTATCAGTAGCGCCTTTTGAAACATTTACACACTAATAGGTTTATTAAATGCAAGAAACATTTAAACAAGTGAAACGTTAATAGCAAATCGGACAATTGATGTATCACACTGGTCCACATTCACACAACGGAAACAACAGACCATGAAAGGTACACACAAGTAGAGTACACAAACTTCAAGCGTGAACCCCTGTAAATGTAGGTTAATCTCATGTAAGAATAATTCAATAAAATACGACCTACGATGATCATATTTCACATTATATTAAAACCACTTATTCATCCGAACAAAACTACATTGATAGATAAAAGATCAAGTGACAGTATACATATTAAACAGCAACAAAACTTGCTGTATGTCGTCAGAAAGTCTACCAACCATTTTTAATGTTAGTTTTTATTTCAAAATAAGATAGATGACAGCTAATTAAATAAAAAACAAGTATGAATATAGCGACAAATAAGGTCCCGACAAGCCATGTCTGTAAAATAGAGCATAATATATAAACCGGCTTTATCCCAGATCGTAATGATTTCAGTATAAGTACACGTAACCGATTTAAAAACGCAACATCGGGTTTTTGATACATTTGAGCCAGTTAATGAGCTTAAATTTTATTGAAATTTTGCACATGATGAAATCTATACATGAAGCCAAAAATGTGCAAATTTTATTGTAATCAAGGTTTAGATGGTCACAAAACCAAGTCACTAAAAGTATTGATAAACATTGTCAAATTCACAAAATTAAAAATGTATTTATAAGCTGCAACTTGCTATGCAAATCAGCCGTCTGTGTCTCAATGGCGGGAACATATGGGGTTGTAGAATGTTCCACATATCTATAAGGAAAACACGTTACACTTTAACACTCCGAAGTTTCTGCTTGATGATGCACTTGTGCCTGCCTTCAAACTTAGATTCACGAAAAATAAATAATTGACCTCCTCAGTCGTAACATGAGCTGTCAGTAATTATTTTCCGATCTAGCATACGCTGCAGTGTGTCCGATGGTGAAGATAATGCCTGTCCTAGGTATATGTTATCTCAAAACCGTAACCAGAAGTCGATGGTTGAATATGTAAGGGTAAATAAGAAGACAGAAAAGGGCGATTTTCAATTTGGGTCGAAATAAACATTAAACAAAATGTTATGAACGATATTTTTAGCGAACTTACTAAATCATACGCATTATTGCGTTCAAACTGTAGGCATAACACCAAAATGTGTTGACCAGAAGTGGTGTCTTCATAAATAGCATTCGTATGGTGCCATCGTATTTACGTGTTTGTATCGTCAGGTTTTCCGACGCTGACAATCGTAGGTGTGAACTGCTTCTTGAACATACCGTGTTAGTCTAAATATCATCACCAGACGACAGTTAAACGACTTTGCCATGACTTAACGTCACATAACTGCTTAAAGCATGTCAATAGCACCAGGATTTTCTTAATATCGTAAAATACTGATACTATCGAGCGAAGATACGCAGGAGTTCGTAGTGTCAGGCCCACGCAAACACCGCACCGCTAGATGGCGTTTTGACGTCATTTCGTTGCTAGGTTACAGACGTCAAGATGCACCAAGAACTACGTTCCTAGAAGCGCAGTGACCTAAGGTATAATATAGTTTTATAACGATCCGATAATTTTAAAGCATGTCAATAGCGCCAGGATGTTCTAAATATCGTAAAAGCGTGACACCGTATACAACGCATTTCTTAACTAAATTTATGTTTTTTCGGTTCGGGTATCGTTGTCATACAATTTGACGGTCAAATCGTCACACCAAGTGGTTTTGTTCCGGCGGCATGAGTACATAATAAAAGTGACGCCAATATGACGTAATGGGTTAAATTGAAATCATTTATCGCGGAAAATCATACGAGGCATACGACTTCCGTCCCACGAATTGATTTAAACTCTAAAAACTTTCAAATAATAATGTATACAAAAAATACCAGCCCCCAAAATAGTTTCGTTTCTAAATCGGTTAAGTGTACGTATGTACGTACAGCTGACATACCCTGACAACCAAATTATTGTTGGCAGCAGTTATACAACAAGAATGAACCGGTATGTCTCGAACAGCTTAGGTTGGTGTATAGGCATGTATGTACCGGTATATTCCGGTCAGCACTGGTTCAAGTATCAGCAACATTTGTCCTTATAACACGATTTACTATCCTTTTTATAGAACGCCATATTGTGTTATCAGCGACGCATGCTGTGCTTAATAATGTACGAACTGTGCAAGTAAAACTAAGTGCAAGTTGTTAGGTTTGAAAGGTAGTAGGTTCGATACGTGAATATACCAAAGTCCTTGAGTGTACCCGAGTAGTGCTTGCCAAATTTCTAGGACTGCATAAAATTGTAATTCCTGGATAGTCCTATTGCCAATGAAAAACTGTCACCATAGCATAAACCCAAAACAAGTTGGCCAATATAATGGCCCTAAATCGATCACCTAAGTAATTATACTAACTACATAACGTTGTACAATTCACAACTAGAATCATACCCTGCAGCACTGCTTGACACAGGGATATTATTTAAAATAGTTACTTCTATCACGTGTCCTTGACCTTTATGATAGGGACCTAGGTATTCCGCAAAAAAGTGAAGAAAAAACTACAAACAACAGAATCGAAAAAAAACAATTCGAAAATAAAATTTAAAACAAATCAAAACTGTTTTTATAAAATTTGAAAATATATTTGAAAAAATAAATTTGGAAAAAAAATCAAAATCGAAATAAATTTGGAAAAAACTAAAACAAAACTTGATTGATGTGGTAATGCACTTTAAAATCAAGCAAGAAACGTCAAAGTTACAGAACGAACACTACTTGCATAACCATATAACCTTTGACCTCTATGTGCGACCTTGACCTTTTAGCTAGGGACCTGGGTCTTTCGCATGACACACTGTCTTGATGTGGTTCACATTTGTACAAAGCAATGTTAAAATCCAGTAAGAAACGACACAGTTACAGAGTAGATACGACTTGCATGACTGTATAACCTTTGACCTCTATGTAAGACCTTGACATTTGAGGTAGGGACCTGGGTCTTGCGCATGACATATCGCCTTTAAGTGTTGAACATTTGTACCAAGTCTTATAAATATCCAGTGAGAATTGACAAAAGTACAGAGCGGACACAAATCACATGCCTATTTGATCCTTTTAACCTTTGATCTCTAAGGGTGAACTTGACCAAGTTAGCTAGGGACCTGGGTCTTGCGCATGGCACATTGTCTTGATGTGGTGAACATTTGTACTAAGTATCATAGATATCCAATAAGAAATGACAAGGTTACAGAGCAGACACACTTCTGTGCCTTTTAACCTTTGACCTCCAAGTGTAACCTAGACCTTTGAGCTAGGGACATGGGTCTTGCGCATGGCACACCGTCTTGGTGTGGTGAACATTTGTACTAAGCCATTTTAATATTCATAAATATCCAAAAATAAATGACAAAGTTACAGAGCGGACACAATTTTGTGCTTTTTAACCTTTGACCTCCAAATGTGACCATGACCTTTGGGCTAGGGACCTGGGTCTTGCGCTTGACACACCGTCTTGATGTGATGAACATGTGGACCAAGCCATTTTAATATTCAATATTCAGAAAGAAACAACAAAGGTACAGAGCGGACACGACGTGCATGACTATATGACTTTGACCTCTAAGTGTGACCTTGACCTTTAAGCTAGGGACCCGGGTCTTGCGCTTGACACACCGTCTCGATGTGGTGAATATTTGTACCAAGCCATTTTAAAATCGAGCAAGAAACGACAAAGTTAAAGAGCGGACACGATTTTGCTAACAGACCAGATAGACACGGTGTCTCCAGTATACCCCCGCGGGATTATAAAAATGACATTGGGACATAGTTCTTGACTCCAAATGCGCTACATGTATGTTCCATTCCTGGTGACCTGATGTTTAACCCAGGATAATCAAATATCGAAAGTGGCCCATATTTCGATTAGATGGTCATCGGGACCAATTTGCATAAATACTAAGCAATTGATTTGATCCAGTGACCTACTTTTTGAATAGTCAAATAACAAAATGTCCAGCTTCTTTGTTGCAAATCTCATGCAGTTCATGCGATGTTTGTGTTTGTGCCTCTAGTGCGTTCTCAAAGTGTTTCTTTAATTTGGCATAGCGACCTATTTTTTATCAGAAATAAGGCCTTATTCAGATGATCATAATGTCCAAGTTTAATAAGGAGTAGGTGGAAAGAATGTGAAATAGTGTGTGTGGACAGACGGGCGAAGGACGAAGAGCGATTACAAAGCTAAATTTGTCAATATCATATACGACAGGTGAGCTAAGACATGTGTGAGAAATGGTCGACAAAATAAAGAACATTCTAGTATAGGTACTGTCCTGAATAGTTTATTTCCTGATAAAACATAGCAATTTACATTTATTTTCACAAAAAAAGAATAAATGAATTTATCAATAAGGAAACTACAAAATGCGATGGAACCAATCTTGAAAACAAAAGGGACAACTTACTGCCCTGCGCTCAACGAAAGTTACCTACATTCACAGTTCGAACTATTTGCGTTTGCATGGGTTAAAATATTCACAACTCATTGTTTCCTCTGTCAGCCATTATGGTACGATTTTCCAGTTTAAGTGCACCACCTCGGCTAGACAAACTTCGCTACTGTGACTAACATGTTTTTTGTAACATATCATTCAACGAATAACTGGTACGAATCAGAAACGTTACGAAATATATCCTTGTACCGTTGAACTCAGGGGCAGATAAGCCAAAAGTTGTGGCTGTATTGGCAAGGATATAAAGCTATGTGTTTGTATCATTTTCATTCTCGTATGGCGTCAGAACATAATTTCTAAATCACGCAATAACGAGATGTTGCCAAAGATTCGTCGTTTTAGTCCTTAAAATTAGGGATTGGCTTATCAGCCTTTTAACTTTTTTAGCTATCTTTATTTTATTTACACTATGTTGTAACATATTGTTTTTAAAACTTCCAAATGTCCATTATACCAAATTTGAAAAAAATATCTGCAAGGAAAATTTGTCGGTTTGCGTATTAAGTTTAATATCCAGTAGTCCATTTATTACAATCTCTTTCATCAAGTTAATCAAGAGTGAATACGCTAGTAATCTTGGTTAAATTTAGTGAATACGCTAGTAATCTTGGTTAAATTTAGTGAATACGCTAGTAATCTTGGTTAAATTTAGTGAATACGCAAGTAATCTTGGTTAAATTTAGTGAATACGCTAGTAATCTTGGTTAAATTTAGTGAATACGCTAGTAATCTTGGTTAAATTTAGTGAATACGCTTGTTATCTTGGTTAAAGTAAAGAATAGGATATTAAGCTTACATGAAGTTTGTCAGATGTTACATGCAGGTAGTTGATTATTATCGGGTTTTTTTAATTATGCCAATATTTTTTATATGTGTGACAGTTCATGTTGGTTTGTATGAATTTGTTTTTCTATGTTGGCTGTGAACCAAATTATACAACTTTTATAAATCACTCTCGACATTACATTACAGTATGAGAGTATAAATAAACCCAGTTTTCCGCCACCTTATCTTAAACAGAAGCGCTACATTAAAACATCAGTAAATATTATGTGATCGGATACAATATATTAAATTGTGCAGTACAACTATTATAAGCATGCGCCATGTTGCGATGTAGAAAACACAGAGTGGATAAAAATGTGTTTTTCATATTAACTGAACGGTCAATCAATATCATGCAGTTTGGCTTTTTTCAATATAAAGAATATAAAAGATATTACATTTTGTATATATAATGTTTTAAAGTGAATAGAAAATACGTTCCCGAATATACAGTATACATGTTACATAAACATTTGAATAATTATCATACATATGTAACAACCCTCAAAAATCACCATTCGTACATTACTGCATACAAGTCTAAGCATTCTCCAAGCACGTCCTCGTCACTTCAAGATTTATGTTTTACATCCACATCACATTTACTTGTCGTTAACCTTGGTGTTTATAAACAATATCCATTGATCGGTTTTTATAGTTCACCAGAGATAACTCAATTGTCAATAAACATACATGCATAATATTCACAATGCATGGTCGCCTGACCGCTTGTTATCAGTGTAGATTTAAGAATATATCATTAAATATGAATATACACAGAATTGAGCAAAAATGATCTTCGAAAATGCATTGCATAATTCTAAATAAAGGCAAGTGTTATCTCCATCGCACTATACATTAATATATACCAAATTTCATTGGTAAATATATATTTTCCGATGCAAATGTCCTATCATAATAACTGTGTGACCTTGGTTAATACATTAAGCAAATGAATTAAGCATATATTTAATTCGGCACATCTAAACCAAAGACGAGCGTATATCCTAGAGACATTGTCGCTGGTTAAACGTATTATGTACGAGGATGACTCAATAAATTATGTCACTAATGGCCTTCTATAGAAAAGACGCTATATTCCAGCACTGGTTATGTCGTGCATTCAACAAAGAGCATGTACATACTATACATGTACGTATTATGTTTAATATCGATACTATTCGAAGCAAGTTATTCATTCGTAATTTTGCACACTCATACACTGTTTGTCAATGATATCTGAAACCTAAACAAATAAAAAAACAACGGGCTTTGATTAAAGGCCGTGCTTCTTTGAATAAATATTCAAAGGATATTTTTTCTGAATTGTGCCTTATTCAGAGTCCTTATGTGGTTATGTTGAGGAAAGTTGTGTTTGCAGTGTTAACAATATAAAGGGTGATAAAGTCTGCAACAGTAACTATACAGACATACCTGTTGATGCAACAACATTAGGAAACATCGCTGCTGTGAAGGCTATAATAGAGGTAGATGGTTGATATAAGAATTCTGAAAAAGCTCTTGTTACAAATGTAAGGGTATTTCAGAAGGCACAGCTCATCATATGCTGACAGGTCGTTTGAAGTTGAAAAATATTAGTGCTCTGGATGGGTCAACAATTTGTTGGCATCAGATCAAAAGTCCAATCGTTTAAGATGCGCCAAAATACCGGTAGTGGGAAATGAGAATTGCCATTCCAAAACATTTTCTGAGTAACTCACTGGGGATGAACTTGTGTTTTTTTGAGCCCCAGTGGCGTCCTTGTGACTTTTTCCTATTTCTCGAGATGTTGACCGGGAGGCGCTATGCAAATGTGCCCATGGTTCTGCAATCCAACAGTGGTTCAACAGTATACCAAGGGCAGACAACTTTGCGGCATTTAGGTAATGAATTGAGATACTCCAAAAGTGTGTTTCAGTGCATTGAGACTACTTTGAAGGGATGACATAATCATTTTTAGAAAATAAAGTCATACAATGACCAGTGACATAATATATTGAAGCGCCCCTCATATAAGTATTATGTTTCGTTGGTGCATATTGTTAGGTTTGATGTTCATCGTTCGACAGCTCTCACCATAAACGACTTCGGCTTCAGTGTAAACTGGAGATCAAAATCATCCAGAATGTTTGGATCACAACCTCTCTGTTTGATGCCTTTAGGGGTTTCAAACCGGTAACTCTGCAGGAGAGTAGACATGTACAAGAAATATCGCGTCCTGGCGAATGTTTCACCGGTACAACGTCGTTCACCAGTTCCAAACCCAATAACACTGAAATACATTTCCCGATACTGTAAATAACACAAATCTATAAAAAAACAAAGCGACCGTTTTTTCGCTAGTTTGTATCTACTTTCGAACATTAGTGAATTCACTAATCTGCCACAAATATTTGACTATTAGGCACCCTCGACAATTGATAGTCTGAAACACGTAGATGCACAGTATTTTTATGTATGGGTCATTGGAAATTTAAAATTTCCGTTGGAATTTGACTTTGTGGGGTTAAAGGTCGGCAATTCGAGACCTTAATTGGGCTTTATAATTTTAAACATTGGTTTCTTTATTTATGTCTCTGTGATACGTACATATACTTTAAAAGCACTTTATCAGCAAAGCGGTTACATACAGTCCAGTCAGGATATAGTAAGAGTGACGTAGTCGGTCATGTATACACGAAATATTCAAAAATACTGACTAATTTGCATAAAGATTGGAGCATAAATGGCTTCTAGTGTGATCACAGGAATGTTTGGACGGAAGACGAAGGACGGACGAAGAGCGATCACAAAGCTCAACCTGTCACTTTGTGATCTGTGAGCTAAAAATCAATTGCTTTGTTATTCCATATACCCAAGCTACATATGTTGAAAATTTCAGCAATCTTATAAGATTTGCTTAGTGTATAATCAACTGTTTGGTACACGGTGTTTACTGCAATTACAAGACTGCTTGGGCAAAGTAGATAAGAGGTAGACTGGTACCTATTAGTGTTACCAAATGCTACTTTAAACCTGAAGTCGAAAGTTAGACTGAAACATTAACCAATCGGGTATCGATGCTTGGTCATGTGCTTATCTATAGCAGAATCATTTAGGTTCGCAAATGTTTAGCTATTACAGCTAAAGTAAATGGCTACAGCTGCGTATGATTACCTTCTCATCATTTCGCCTTCGAGTGGCAAAATCTCGCCGTTTTCGTCCAAGAACCTCTCTGGTCGGACGTTCCATGGGTCACCCCAAAACTTCTCGTCATGATGGATAAACCACGTGTTTCCAATTACCTGCAATATTATAGTATAAAGAACAAACTCTTATAAAGCAGTATCAATGTCGAAAGTTTTTAAACTCATTGCTGGAACTAGGTTATTCAGCTGCAACCATGGCATTCGGCTTTTTTATTGCTGATATTCTTTAACCTTTTCGGCCTTTTTTTGCTGGGTCATTTAGCTTTTTGATTGCTGAAGCTGGGTCATTCGGCTTTTTGACAGCTAGGGCTCGGGCGGTTCATTTTCTCGTTCAATTATGTGTTGGACATAGTGCCTTGTAATTGTGGTATATGGTTGTGACGTTGTTTATGTTTTCTGTGCTCGGCTGGTTAAATTGAGTGTTGCCTTCCCTGTCCGACTTTCTATTATCTTTTTTCTTCTTTATAATCCTAAACGGAACACACGGCGATACAATGCAGTCGTCGCATATCTTTAATTCTTTTCAGTCATATATTGTGTAAAAGTATGTCCCCTTGGGTGATATTTTTACTATAATCGGACAAAGATAAAATGGCCGGGCAATAAATAGTACCAGAACATAAACATTAATGTTTACCTTTTGAACCCGAAGTAAACTATTATAAGCGTATTAACTGCATCACAAGAATCAATGCGGAAATATCTCAGTAGGTAAAGCGCAAGGGCTAGTTGCAACAAAGTTATGCTTTTACTTCGCGCGATTTCGAATTCAACTGATAACTTTCATAAAAAAAAATTCTTTATTCTGTTTACTTTTTATTTTCTAGATTTGTATTCTAAGTGTAATTGTAATTTAAAACATTTCGCTATTGTGCCTTTTTGTTAAACTTTGTTCATTTTGTATGTGCCATTCTGCAATTTCGTTGTCCAGCACAAGGCTGCTTCGTATCTTTCAAAATTGCATGTACACTATATATATGTTGTAGATTGTCCTTGTGGTGCGTAATGTCCAGTTGTTATTTTTTCGTCACCTGGCTCTAGTTCCGTTTTAGTTTGACTGACTGAGGCGGCAGACTTTCGGGACGGGGTGCCGTGTTTTCAGTTGGGCATTGTGCTTTGTGTGTTTTAGTGTTTTCTGTGCTCGGTGCTGCCTTCCCTGTCTGACTTAATATAATCCTTTTGAGAAATGGGTAAAAAAAAATAATTTAATAGACCAAACATGGATTCGAACCATCGTCCAAAAAAAGAATACCTGGTAAATGGCCAACGCTTTACCACTGAGCCACTAGTGCTATATCATCATTTATTTCACCATTATCATGTCTATCAAATTTTCAAGGTCTATTAGATGTGAAGGTCATCTTCGTGATTATTAACTATTGCACTACTGCACTTGTGTACCTATGTACATGTATTAACACTGTGCTGTGTAATTGTAGAATGTGATGTTTTATGCTTTCTGTGCTCGGCTGGTTGAGTGCTGCCTTCCAATTTACGTCTTTCTATTATCTTTATGACAGCTAAAACTAGAACTTGAAGCAATTTGGTTTTATTAACACGTGCACTGTTGTTTTGGACATCTGTGTTATTTCTGTTATTTGTGCTCGGTTATTTCTGTTGCGTCCTTCTTTCCCTGTCCGATGTTTTTATTAGATTGTCATTTTGTTTTACATTTTTGGTTTTGTCAAAACCTAACACCGTAGCACTCTTAACACACTAAGTCTTTAACTTTATCGTTTATCAAAAAGTTACTTTTCTTGACTTAGGGTATGGTATATAATATAAAGGTTGCAGAACTAAGTTTCGATAACTGTTATTTAAGTTGACATGCAAAACAGGTGATATGAGCTCGATTTGTTATCGTAGTCACTATCACGTTTTTGCATGTCAACATACCAACATATTCACCACAACATAAGTCTATATCTTCACAGTATCTAGCAGTGTTATCAATATACTTGCAAACAAAAAAATCAATCTTACTATAGTATTTTCCTTGATGAAGTAGCCTTCCAAATTTAAGTCTTTGTTACAGACGTGCGGAACAAGCGTAGGCAGTACATTGATGTATCGATGCATCTCCCTTTCAAACGCCATCATATAATGACAGTTCCTGCGGTCAGCATATTCTGGCATTCTGCTCCCTATGACACGGTCTATTTCCTTCTGTAACTTGACCTGTATTTCTGGGTAGTGCACGAGGACTAACATGGAACTTGATATGAGCGCCGAATTGGTGGCAACACCTGAAACGAATATATAAAGTCACAGACTTCTAGAGTGACATGCCGACACTTTCTTCAGGCATACCTACACTATATATTCCAAACGTGATAGGAAGCCATTTTAATTATTCAATTATTTAATCATACCTAAGCTAGCCAATTTCACACCCGATTAGGGACTGTTGCTTTGGTTTCCATATTTATACATATACATGTATTTCCATAACTAGAGACGAACAAAGCTCTTATAGTTATACCAGTTGTGTTAAAATTGGCTGTAATCAGAACATCATGCAGACACTATCATGCAGACAAGACCAACATTCGTACTTCACCCAATATTTTGGCAATGTGCCATCCAATAGTACTTTTTTGTATATTGAGCTAAAACACAAATAAACAAATATTTACACTTACGAGTACAAGTTACACTTTCTCATATTGCCTATTTGAACTTATTTTAGTTACGAAATCATGCTTTCTGTGCGCCAATTTTCTTACAATGTCATTTCCTTTTGTGTCGGTTCTCCAGAGTTGGTTTGTCGCTACCTTCCTTCTCTAAGTAGTGGCTTATCTTCCGCTAACTTCTCACTATCTGTTCTCACTATCAAATAGGTTAGCCTCTAGATGGATGCTACCTGGCCGTTATACCTTTACGTTTCCGTGTATAAATAAGTGCTTGGCTATATTTATCTATACGACAGCAGCACATGATTGGCCGACATTTTGTTTCTATATTTAGAACGGATTGGTAGGGTTGCATCTGTAATGGCTATCGAGTATGGGTAGTTCTGAGACTAAATCTACCCGTATATTCGTACAAGCAATTTTTAGTTATTTTTTGACAAAAACGAGCTGATACATACCAGCTTCAATAGCTTCAAAAGTTTGGTCGATGATTCTTTCATCTGTAAAGAAAACTTCCTCCCCAGCCAGTTGCTGTTTTCGTTGTTGTTCCAAATAAAAGTGGACAAGTCCTTGTTCGTCTCCTTCATAATGATATTTCTGTATGAAAACATACACATACTATTATGTTAGCTTTGTTGACAAGGCCAGGGTTAGATATGTTCGACCAGTGTGTTAAGCGGAATGGCTCATTTGGGCAAACGCGAGAGCTTCCATAATCAAGAGAGGTCTGTTCGATTTGGGCCACGTTTGTTTAAGATGCTCTACCTCTGCTAGATGTTAAACAAAGCACAAAGCGGTCGTGCGTTAAACGAAACATTATGTGACAGTTTGTTTCGTCACATTTCGTACCTTTGATTCGTTGAACGCTATGTTAAAAAACAGTTTGTCACGTGAGTGAATCTTGCCTAACCATAGAATGAGGTGGTGCGCCGAAATTGGCGTATCGCACAAAATGGCTGAAACATAATGGGTGAATAGTAAAACTCGCGCATCTGTACATGTTTCGAACTAAGAACGGAAAATGCGGGGATTTACACGTTCAAAATGATGGTGCCAAACAGAGCTTTCAAAAAAGGATTAAAGCGACAAAAATTGTGATTTTTGACGTAAATGTGTGCTTTGATTGAACGCACGACTGGTAATGCAAAACAAAATGGCGACGTCCACCAAACGAATCGCAAGCTAATGTAGTCAAATGTATATATTAAATGCTAACAATGGAGTATATAGATTTATCAGTGAAAATAGCAGTGAACATTATGACTGTTTTATAAACTGTTCCAGTTGTACCGTACAGAACAAGAAAACGTAATGTCGACGGCATCGTCTCAACGAATAAGCGCTTCTTTACTATCGTTATTAACATAACTTGCATGCTACGAAATGGAATAACGAGTACATCTTGCGTCATAAGATAATAATTAAATATACATGTACCTACCTTGATTTCTTTGAAATATTTCTCGATGAGATCTTTGTTTGCAGCCATGCCCTTGCGATACTCTTTCCCCAATTTGCCGGGTAAAAGTCGAAAAGAAGGGATCGCTGATAACAGCAGGTCATTGTAAGCCGATCCGAGGAAATTGATTGCATCAGCTTTACGACGGAAAACGGCTTGATCCGGATGACCATCTATCGACTCATTGATAAGCTACCAATAAAATATACAAATACATACAATGAGCGTTCACTGTTTTAGAGCGATGGATATGAATCAAAGCCAATTTAAAGGTGCTGCCTCACAGATTGGGCTTAAACGTTTGTATATCGTGATTTTCCAACATAACCAAGTATTGATGTAATAGAAAGTCACTGACGGTTGCTTTATGAAAGATTTGGTGTAAATAAGCAATTTTAATCACTTTCGATATCGCCCACTGTGTATTTTTTTCTTGAAAAAAAACGATAAGATTCCTTCCAACATGCTTTGTGAATTATGTAATTCACACGTGATCGAACTGTAGCATCAACAAACTAGAGCGTAAACATCAGTAAGATATTTGGTTCGTTTTTTTATTCGTTTTCTTCAAATGCATACAAATTTCAGGCAATTTAAGTAATAGTAGTGTTAATTCTAAAGGGTATTATTACAGATCTATTATTATAGATGTAAAATTACTGAATAACTGCAAAATGCCGAAGTTTCTCAAGTTATTTAAGATGTCAGTGTGGTTGTTAATGGGATATACAGGCAACTATACCAAAATTACGCGAATATTTGACAATTTTATTTTAATTTTGCAATACACCAATATGTGAGGCAGTCCCTTTAAAATGTTACTGTGATAAACCAAGCATAATCTTTTGTTTTTGATACCTGTTTCTTAAGTTTAATATATTTTCTTGCCACTTCCCTTACAGTATTTTACATAAAGATGTAGGACGGCATCTCTGTTAATTTCAGAACAACTACTTGAAAACATGTAGACAGCTGATTTCAATTGAAGTCGCACAAATCGGACATGTGTATCACTTAGATGCTCTGATACAATTCAGCTACTAGTAATCGTTTAACGTTTAGCATGACGCTACTGGAAATTACCTGTTTTATGTCAACTTATTCTAAACAATGTAATCGTTTAGACTATTTAAAACAAGGCTAAGTCTAAAACATCACTATGGAACATTATGATTGTAATGATGAGATTTCAATAGTGTTTCTAGGTTTGTGACTTTTTGTCTCATTTCTTCTGTTTCCATGTGGACATACCACGTCGTAAGAGAGTGGTATAAGACGTAATTTTTGTACGTTTCTAAATAAATGTTTTTTATTGAAATAATACAGTTTATACAGTTATTTGAGACGGACACTTATTTGCCCATTCTGAACCCAGGAGTAACTTTAAGCAAATTTTAATAATTTAAAAGATATAATTAGACAAAATACATTATTTACTGCTAGGTAAACTTGTACGTGTGCACTAAACCCATGCATTACAAAAACGATTATTGATTATCACCATCGTCATTCCTAATAATAATTACATCGATCTTTATGGCGTTAAATATTATCTGACCTTGATAGCGTTATTATTACGATTTTCACAGGCGTTTTACTATGTGTAAGGCTTGCCGCACCGTAACGTAAAAACGTGCGTAACATAGCAACTTCACGGCGTCATAGCAACGTCATTATCTAAAAAAACGGAAGATATACATTTAGTTTTAAATTGGAAATAACTTCAATTTACCATTGATATTAAATTTGTATATAGACTCCAACATTTTTTAATCCAATGGTTTCACCTTAAAGGGACTGCCTCACATATTGGTGTGTTGCAAAAATAAAATTGTCAGATATTCGCGTAATTTTGGTATAGTTGCCTGTATATCCCATAAACAACCACACTGACATCTAAAATAACTTGAAGAACTTCGGCATTTAATAGTTATTTAGTATTTTTACATCAGAAATTCTATAGGGTATTAATACCCTATAGAATTAACACTACTATTACTTACATTGCCTGAAATTTGTTCGCATTTGATGAAAACGAATCGAAAAACGAACCAAATACCTCACTGATGTTTACGCTGTAGTTTGTTGATGTTACATTTCGATCACGCATGAATTACATAATTCACAAAGCGTGTTGGAACGAGAACAAGAAATAAATACTCAGTGGGCGATATCGAGAGTGGTTAAATTGCTTATTTGCTCCAAATCTTTCATGAACCAACAGTCAGTGGCTTTCTGTTACATCAATACTTGGTTAAGTTGGAAAATCACGATATACAAAAATTTTAGCCAAATCTGTGAGGCAGCACCTTTAAGTATCCATGTTACATAAGCTTGTTTATTTGCTGGTATTTGATTGATGAAAGTCAAATTTCTATAAAACGTCCCTATTAAACAATAATCAATCTTCATGTTGACGTAGTTGTATTATCCGCCAAAATATGTGATAAATTAAAAGCTAATAATTAAATTTCTACAAATAGGTAATATATAGTTAAAATGAATCGTTATGCTAACTATAAAAAATAATCAACATTGATGACATTAATTGTGTCTTACATTTCACTTTCAAAGAGCTTAATGAGGCGTTAGAAGAAACGTTATTTGTACATCAAAAGAAGTCTGGTGGCTTTTTGATGTGAATATTCAACCTGTTTATGAAATGTTTATAGCTGAACGAACCCCCAGGCAAGATACGGCGATATCACGTTGCCAAGCATCATGTCCTGTATAGCCCGTTTGTAGCGAAACAAATCGTCTAAAATGAAGATTTCACAGTATTTAGTGCACCTACAAGTATGAGATTTTGCACGAGTGAATGAAATGTATCTATCTAGTATACAATTAAATCTAAACAACATTGGGCATGTGTGAAAAAAGTTGTTCATACGTTCTATGTAAAATATTTGTAGTTTACAATGAAACTTCGTGTTAGAAGACTCGATACACACATCAGCCACTTCTATGGTCACGTGACACGTCTAAGGGTAGATTTACGTATTTGTAACCTATTTAATATAGCATATACGAGGCCCGTCTGTGCATCTGTACTGTCTATGTGTATCATATTTTCGGGTCTAAATGTAAAAATAGCTTGCGTCTAGCAGCCTCATTCTAAAACTATAAAAACACGGATTTTACATCGTCTTTAAACGATTGTGACTCCTTGATATTAGGCATTCTTCAAACGTGTGAATGTCGATTGCAGACCAATATTAATAGTTTGGGTAGACGTATACTACTCAATTATTTAGGACTGGTTCAGTCATAAGACTACATTACAATGCTTTTATTAAGTTCTTAGTTTAAGTTTATTATATACGTGTACGTATGTCCATGTATGAGTCTATACATAGCTTATGAAACTTAGTGAATAAAGGTTTGGTTTACACTGTTTTTTCGTGATATTACATGTTGTACATAATCTGTATACATAAAGCGACATACCTAAATAAATAATATGAGCCTCATAAATTTCGCTTTCATCACAGCAATGTTAATCTGGCTGATCACGGATTATAACAGTTAACAAAATGACAGTATAACATATAAATGGAATACCTCCCTGCGTTAAAGTGTCCACATGCAAGTATAATCAATATACAATAAAGAATAAACTTGTTTGAATAAGTAATTAAAAATTATGAAATTTGAAATGGGAGTAGGTAGAATGTAATTATGATTCTACGTAATTTTTTATCAACATCTGATGAATAGATTTTTAACAATTCAAAATTTAGACGAATGTTTTCGCTGCAAACGGGCTATACAAATTTTCTTTCACTTATATAACCATATAGTATATAAAATGTATGCAAGTATTAAGACTGTAGAGATGTAATATCAAGTTTTCGGAATTATTCCTACTTTTGATCTCAAAGTGACATTGACCATGGCACCGGTGGTAACATAATCAGAGTAACCAGAGTAGTATAGCAATTTTACATTCAGATAAAATATCACGTATGAAAACAGTTTAATTACTACAAGTACATGTATAACTAATATTACGTATCTAGAAGAAATATCAGTGTTTCGTAAACTTCGTTACAGGTCCACAGAGTGTATTTATCCAAATATTATGAGTAAATAGGGCATTAGCCGAGTGTATAACCGATAATTCCATGGCGTAGAGAGACAAATAAGTCATGATTATATGAACTTAATTGTAATGTTTGACGAAATAATTTTTATTGTAACCGTAGAAATATACATGGAATGTTATGTTATGGAATGTTTTATACCAAAATTAATCGAAACCACTCGGCAAAACTTATAAGTACACACTTCTTTATTTGCCCATAGCTCGGTCAATACGTGCTTGGTCCTGCTGAATTTCAACATATGTAGATTGGATGTGTTGAATTACAATACAATCGATGTTTTTAACATCTGATTAAAATTTTCACAAACAGAATTAACTAATGATGACATCAGCAGAATCCAAAATCACACAATGATGCCGTGTGTTCATCGAGCGATTGTCAGGTTGCTTAGGCACATATGGCCCCGCTGCGCTGATACAGTTCTGTTTCAAGTCTATGTTCTTATCACGGACACAGTAATAAAGAAAATAACGATAAAAACAAGCCCCAATTTATGTTAAAAAATATGGAATTTGGATAAAAAATGTAATTTCGGACACGGTTAACTCCTCTTGACCATAAAAATTATATTATTATATTTTATTTATTATATAGTATATATTTAAATTTTTAAAGTAAAAAAAACATATTGTTGTATAAAAAATCAAATTATTGGTGGGGTTTTTTATTTGACGATAGATCTAAAATTCAAATTTACCATACATAAAAATAATTTGCACATATTCGCGTCAATTTCTCGGCCATTTTACGTTTTTTGAGGTTTCATGGTTCAATGAACCGCTGTATTTAATTTTGAAGAAAAAACTTTATTGATCCAGTCCTTTGATAGTCAAACACCATGAAAACAAAATTTTAAGCAAAAATAATAAAAAAGTTATAACGGTAAAACCGCGCGTGTACTTATAAGTGTTGCCGAGTGTACTTCTTCATGACGATTGTATGTTATCTCTTTCTAGCGTAGTGTCATCCGGGATAAGAAGACCCAGAAAATCAGTGCGCCATTTTTCAAGAACTATACTTGAGTCATTACACAAGAAACCATCTGGCAAATTAATCTCAAAAGGGATTTTCTTTACGCGTGCATTGCCAAGCCAAATATTCCCAAATGTATTCCAAAACGCACCTGAAGTAGAATCTATTGCAGAATCGAATTCAGTATGGGCCTGGTTAGTGTCTCCTAGTAAATGCTTTCTGTTCTGCACATATACATGTCTTAGATTTGACCTTTCTCTTGACTTGCACTTAAGCCATTGTTTTTCAGCTTTACATATATATGACTATAAAAAGGTTAAGTCATCTGACCACCAAGGCTTCTTTGTTTTTAGCATTTTCTTAGTGTTACAATATGTTGATTAATCTACAGTCTCATGCTTCAATTTACAGTTCTTTTCATTATGAATGATACATGATGTAATCCTTTTCCGAAACATCTTAAAATGACAGGACAATCATCTAAAACCGCATTCAAATCGCAATAAGAGATGCTTTTAAAACATCTATGCCCCCTATGACAGTCTAATAGTCAGAAATGGTAAAGGTCACAGTGAACTTGACCTACTGACCTACTGAACAGTTGATGACCAACCACCATCGACGTTTGACGATCCTAGAGCAAAGCGTTCTTGAGTTATTGAACGGACACCATTTGGTCTACCGACCGAACGACCGCCAACCGACCGACATGTGCAAAGCGATATGCCACTCATCAAAGATGGAAGGGGCATAAAAATGATATGTCAACCGGCTTATGTTCGAATTACACGTTTTTCAAATGACCTACATTGTCTTTTGTTCATTATATTTTTGTCTTGCATATATGACGCCAATATATTCATATTAAGATTTTTATCATATATTTTGTAATAAAATGATTCGCGTAGGTCATTATTAGGTATCGTTGTAATTTGCAATGTTAGATATTTAATACTTACCACTAGAGACATAACATTTGTCAAGGAATTCGAGATGAAGTCCACAAATTCAAACTCCTTGCCCTTCATACGGTCGAGCTTTTGCCGAACATTTCCAACTTCTATTAGAATTTTGTCCGCTAGATTATTTATCCCAATGCCGTATGTATGTAGCGCCTTCATAAAAGTCTTCCTCATTTGTTTGTATTCATATGCTCTGCCATCCGGGTTGAAGAGAACCGATCCACTATTCTTTCTAAGATATAAGCCATAGAAATGCAAAGATCTGTCACTGATATGCTCGCCATTCGTAATATACGCCTTCCGTATTAAAGCCTCGGTGTTGAGAAAAACCGCGTCCCTATTCAACAATCTTACGTAGAATATTTCACCATGACGTTTGGCCAATTCCGCAAAATCTAAAATGGTAAGTACTTTAGATAACCCCAACGCGTATCCTATCAGTGGTACCCGCGCTACTCTAGGAAGTTCCTGCCCTCCAACTTTAAGTATTCTTTCTATTTCTTTTCTTCTCTGATATTTCAGAGTAAATAGAAGAACAAGAGCAAGTATTATCAGAGCTGCAACAGGCACCATGTTGTTTATTTCGTCTTAACCTCTGCAACAAGACTGAAAGCGGTCCGTTGTTTACTACTGTATGTATGTTCAAGAGGATACATCAAAGTATGCAGCCATGTGATGCACAAATGGTTGTTGCAAACGTACATGTATAGCAAGAGTGTGACATTGTATCAACCTTGAAAACTTATACTGTTATCCTTGTTCTTAATTATGTTATTTTCATGTTTATCGATTGCAAAGCTGAGGTGACGGTTGTCTCGGTTCCGAACTTGGCGCACATCTATTTTCAGTTATGATTTGTTATGCTAATTTCTTGTAAACGATTGCATCAATGAAAGTGTTTGTGTTTTTATTGAGTTAATTGATGATTATTAAATCTATGTTGTTAAACGATTGTATCAAAGGGTGCGTGTATGGGACGAGTATGGTATATTTAATTAACTATTTTTGAGTTTTTTTCTATTGTGAAGACATGCAAATAGTATAATTTTAATTTATGCTTATTTCGTGTTAAACGATTACGTCATTAGGGAGATGTCCGTTGTATATTTATTGTTACGTTATGCTTATGTAAGAAATAATAAATTACGTGGCTGTTTTTTATCGTACAATAAAGTATGGTCACGAGCTCGGATGCACGGTAATTAAATCACGCGTGCGTTCAAGCACATGGCTGGAACAAGAACACCACTCTCCTACGCAGACTTGAAAATCATTTCAGTATAACAGACAAACCAAAATCAACAGTTCTTCAAGTAGAGACTCTATACAAAACGTCCATTAGATAACATTATGGTAAAAATGTACTTTAGAAAGTGCAATAACACAAGGAATATACTACAAAAATGCTGATTTAAACTTAGAACCTAAGGTAAAAAATATAAAAAGTTCCAAGCATGGCATATTTAAAACAATGGCAACATAGAAATTTAACACAAAGGGGCAAAAATACCACTGTAATAAAAACGTTTGCCATACAAAAACTTTATTTTCTCTCACAGTATTACCAAAATCAACCAACAAAGGTGATTGATGGAATAGGTTATGCTATGTTTTCTTTGGAATGGTAAGTTAGACTTTATCAAAGGTATGGAAATTAAAGATAGAATTATTCATTCAGGTCATCAATTCGGAGAAAAGACACGTACATGAAATAATAAAGGTTAATGGAAAATGTTCTTTGACATTAAACTAAAACAATTTAGAAATAAACTTATTTTTAAATGTCAAATAGATGTCCACGATATTCGCGTTGCAAAGCCAATTTTGTTAAATGAAGTACTAAATGCATTGGACATGGTGAATTCCAAATTCAATACAATGGATACCAAAAGAACAAACCTTATTCGTAAAGAAAAACTATGGATTAATTTAAACTTTATATTAGTTCAAAAGCTTTTTTTAAAAACAACTGACTATCGCAGCTACACTTTGAATAAATTTAAGAATGTAGACCTTTTTAAATATGTGGCATTTGTGCTCACTATATCAATTGCGTTCGATAGTGCTTTTAAAACAGCACATTGCACAGAGTACACAAATCTACAAAAGCGAATTACTATTAAACCATTTAAAATGGCATCGCGGTATTTAAGTCTTTTTTTGTCTACGAATAGGTTTATGAATATTACATGTATAACCAAAAAGTGAGGAAATTTTGGAAGATAAAATGCAGAATGAAGTTGAGTTAAACTGTAATAACTACAGACTTTACCTATACGACGAACATATGAAATAACACATCTAGACGTTCAAAGTGTGTATTTTGAATAGTTTGTAGTTTGTTCCGAATGATTTTTTGAAGAACCGCACAGTTAACAGTCACAAAAAATCCAGTTTTGATGTTTCGAAAGAATTGAAAAGGGATAAGCATCAACTGTCAAATATAGTCTTATTTGACCTTTTGACACAATCCTTTGCAGGCATCAGCGTATAAACGCTGTAGCAATTTATGCTAATGCAGATTGCAAGCACTGATATTGTCCTTCGGACCAAGTACAGAACCCTGGGGTATAATTATTCTAATTCTGTTTTTAGCTCACCTGCACACAAAGTGCTCAAGTGAGCTATTATGATCACCCTACGTCCGGCGTCCATCGTCCGTCGTCAACAATTGGACTGTCAACACTCCAGCAAACTCAGTTTTTAGTTACTCCTTATGAATTTAGTCTCAATGTTTGTCTCTATACAATATAAGCCAAGTTCGCAACTGGGTCAACTGTGGTCAAACACAAGGTCACATCAAAGAAAACACTTGTTAATACTCTAGAGCTCACATTTTGACCTAATCTTTTTGAAACTTGGTTACAATGTTTGTCTCTATCAAATCTCGGTTAGGTTTGCATTGGATTTACAATGTGTATCTCTGTCAATTATACGTCAAGTTCTAAACTGGGTTATCTTGTGTCAAAACCTAGGTCACCAGGTGGCAAGGATAAATCCCAGAAAAACTGAGGTCATATCATAACAATTACTGAGTCTGCCTTAATTGAAAGTCATCAGGTGAGCGCTAGAGAGCAAATGACCCTCTTGTTTAAAGTTACCCGTCAATACAAACAGGCTGGTACAATGTAATGGTCACACAAATAGGACTTCAAATATAAGCGGGGCACCTCTTGTATTTTATATGTTTATGTCAATTCAATCTATCATAAATTCACTTGCATGGTTCAATATAAATAAATCGATTTATTGTGTTAGTATGACAAAATCCGATGTTCAGTTTTGTTCAAATTATCGTAATTGTTCAAAATAGGTCATTCGAATAGGGTCATTCAGCTTATTGAATCTATGTCGTTCTTATGTTGCCCTCGGTTTGTTCATGTGGGTCTTCTAGCTAAGGCATTACACTTGTTGTTGCTGGGTAAGCCAGCTGGGGCGTTCAGCCTTTTTATTGCTGAAACTAGGTTATTCAGCTGAATACTTGGCATTCAGCTTTTTTAATACTTTTTTCTATTTTTAAGGACTTCTGACAGCTAAAACTAGGTATTTCAGCCGTTTTACTGTTGGGGCTGGGTCATTCAGCTTGGACATTCAGCTTTTTGATTGCTGAAACTAGTTCATTAAGCTTTTCGACAGCTTGGACTTGGTCGGATTATTTACTTGTTCAGTTAGGCATTGTCCCTTGTATGTTTTTTGTGTTTTCTGTGCTTGGATGGTTCAGTTGGACATTGTGTCTTGTATGTTTTTAACTTTTTATGTTTTCTGTGCTCGGTTAGTTAAGTTCAGTGCCTTCCCTGTCTGACTTAATATATATTATCTTTTTGGTAGGCTAAGACGGCCTCAAAATAAACACCTCTTCTAAATAAACACCGATACATTCAATATAAACATTTAACCTGAATGAGGCTACATTTTCAGATTTGTACTTGAAAGCACAGGCACACGGGTTGGTCAATTAAAAAAAAACCTTATACTAGCAAGTATGAAAAAAAATTCCGTCAATGTCAAATAATGCCTTTATTATTTATCTTATTGAAAAATCATTTAAATAATGAACTTATATATGTTTGGGTTTTATTTAAGTGAGGCGTTTTTAAAGTGTATGAAATAGTCGGTATTCAAAATCCCACATAATTGCTTGTAGTGACTGTAATTAGGATACCCTCAATTAATAACGCGATATTATTTCTTTACATACTAACCTGAATTATCTGTAGGAAAGATTGATTAACAAACAAGCAAAATGATTTTTCAATAAGATAAATAATAAAAGTAATATTTGACTTTGAATCAGGTGAGGCGTTTTTAAAATCCTTGAGTGTATATGGTATTTAAGAAGGTACTCGGGATTTTTTTTCACACTCGTATAAGGTTTTCTGAATAGACGACACCATGTGCCTCTGCTTGAAAGGTAAATTATTAGTATAAGGTTTATAAAATTGACGACACCGTGTGCCTGTGCTTGAAATGTAAATTATTAGTATAAGGTTTTTAAAATTGACGACAACGTGTGCCTCTGCTTGAAAGGTAAATTATTAGTATAAGGTTTATAAAATTGACGACACCGTGTGCCTCTGTTTGAAAGGTAAATTATTAGTATAAGGTTTATAAAATTGACGACACCGTGTGCCTCTGCTTGAAAGGTAAATTATTAGTATAAGGTTTATAAAATTGACGACACCGTGTGCCTCTGCTTGAAAGGTAAATAATGCACCATTTCCTAACAACGAATGAATGTGTTAACGTATTTATTAGGATAGTTCCTATTTCAAGTTGAGGTCGACGCTCGTTACTGGCAGGAATCGTATTCTCAGAATCGACGTTGTGGTAACGATTAACACTTGTCTTCGCAGCAAAAACAACATCATTTAAAATGTCGAAGGGTGGCTGAACGGTTGAACTGATATAAGCAGCCCTCGACAAACTGGTAGCTTTTTTTAACATAACGTACTATGATCAAATACGCATGCACACAAAACCGATCCATCATGTGCGTACTTAATTACGATGCATAAATACATCTCACCACAATGTTTAACATAACAATTAAACTACAAAAATAATACAATGTATTGTTGTGTCTGTCTGTTTCGCTGCACATTGTGTACTTTAGTTCAATTTATGGTCCATTTATGAATTTTCCAGGTTGTTGCACAAAGACGCAGGACTTTTAAAGGTGCTGCCTCACATATTTGGCTAAAAAATTGTATATCGTGATGTTCCAATCTAACCAAGTATTGATGTAATAGAAAGCCACTGACAGTTGCTTTATGAAAGATTTGGTGCAAATAAGCAATTTTAACCACTCTCGATATCGCCCACTGAGTATTTTTTTCTTGAAAAAAAAGCGCTAAGTTTCCTTCCAACATGCTTTGTGAATTATGTAATTCACACGTGATCGAACTGTAACATCAACAAACTACAGCGTTAAACATCATTGAGTTATTTGGTTCGTTTTTCCATTCGTTTTCATCAAATGCGAACAAATTCCAGGCAATTTAAGTAATGGTAGTGTTAATTCTATAGGGTATTAATACCCTATAGAATTTTGATGTAAAAATACTGAATAACTACAAAATGCCGATGTTTTGCAAGTTATTTTAGATGTCAGTGTGGTTGTTTATGGCATATACAGGCAACTATACCAAAATAACGCGAATATTTGACAATTTTATTTTGTTTTTACAATACACAAAAACGTGAGGCAGTTCCTTTAAGTCTCGACATTGTTTGCAGAAATTGCACACGCGTCTCAAATCTCATCAAAAATAGGTTTGGATTAGAGCCGTAAAACGATTTCGTAATAGATGTTTAACCTATATGCGCGAAGACCTTGAAGAAAAAATTTCACGATTATCATAGTGTCGTGTAAAATTCTAATAATTCACTGTCTAATGATAATATGTCACATGATTATTGACGTTCTAGTACTCTGTGGAATGCTATAATATGAGACAGAATTTTAAGTGTAATACAGTCATAAGTACTTCTACAAATGTGCATGAACGTGAAATTATATCCATAAATACATGTAATAGCAGCCTATCCGTTACAAATCGCTTTGTATATGAGCCAGTCTCCAGGAAAACCTGCTATAATGACATTATGTAATTATCATATGTAACAAGATTTTAATAAAGCTCTAAAATAAGGAAAAATACACATCTATTGATTCTATTTTAAGTAATTGACCCATATAGTACTACACCTTAGCTTTAAATTTTCCTATGAATTATGTCAAAAACGCATACTTCGTTGCTATGGTGACCAATTTCAGAAAAGTACTCCGATTGAGAAAAACGACGATTTAGTTGTTTAAGTAGCCTTTCTCTGAAAGCAAACAATTTCAATTTTGATATCTATTTTGAAAAGTGAAACATAATTATAGAATTTAGTACTATTTTGGATAGTATATGTCAAAAATTGATCAAATGGTGTAATAATGAAATACTTTTTTCAGTTACGTCGAATAACGTTTGAATAACGTTTGTGACGTCACACAAAAAGCTCCGAATAGGGACTCTACAAAAACAGCTGTAACTTCCTTAAAACTCAAGATATTTACATAATTTCTTTTGCAATTTGCTTATTTAACATTATCCTGTAATACTGTGGAAAATCTTAAAGTCAATATTTTTGTCAATATAGCAGGTTTTCCTGGAGACTGGCTCATATATGATATACACTGCCCTCCAAAAGTTCCTTCACACTCCTCAAATTATACGATATACTTCAATTGACTAACATCTACTTGAAATGATTGTTTTTCTATCATTTTCTTAATTTGGATTATGTAATGTTTTATCGAATATTTTTACATAGGTGTCATTTAAAGTAAATCATATAATTTGAAGAGGGAAGGAACTTTTGAACCGCCTCCTCGATAGCCTAGTGGTTGAGCGTTCGCTTCGAGTGCGGGAGGTCTCGGGTTCGATCCCTGGCCGCGTCATACCAAAGACGAAATAAAAATGGTACCAGAAATTCCCTTGCTAGACGCTCAGCATAAAAAGGAAACTGGCTCCTCTTCCCTCATACCCTCGTGACGATGGATAACATCAGGAATGAGGTGTCGAGAGTGATTAATATAAGTTTGAAAAATTGTTTCACAATCGACCTTAAATAAATTAGTATAAACTATAAACTAACTTTTGGAAGGCATAACATCTCGATTCGAAAACAAAAATAGCCGTAAATATATAAATGACTCTAGAGGTCACTTTTGTTATATAATCCTAATAAAACTTGGCCACAATGTGTAACTCTATTAAATATAGGTCAAGTTCATCTGGGGTCAAAAACTAGCTCAATAGGGAACATTGAAGAAAACCCTTGTTGACACTCTTGTGGTCACATTTTTTACCTATTCTTTATGAAACTTGGTCACAATGTTTGTCTCTATAACATATAGGTCAAGTTCGTAACTGGGTTAACTGGGATCAAAAACTAGGTCACAAGGTCACATCAAATAAAAAATAATGCTAACACTCCATAGGTAACGCTTTTTTGGCTAATCTTTATGATACTTGGTCAGAATGTTCGCAACTTGGTCACCTGGGGTTTGAAACTAGGTCACATTGAAGAGAAACCTCAATTCATCAATTCAATTCATTGACTGAGTTTCGTTTAATTCTACTATTATACTTTTTTCATGATTAATGTTATGTTATAGTTAGAACATATTAAGTAAATTTTAATGATTAAAAAGGGCGGAGCGAGCGAAGCGAGTCCTTTTTAGTCATTAAAATTTACTTAATATGTTCTAACTAACTTAGAATATAACATTCTGCATTCTGATTGGCCGATAGAAAGTAGCGCCAACGCATGACGTAAAGTATGTGAAGAGAAAACTTTAATGATTAAATTTTCAGTTAACCGCCAAAATGCGGCGTTTTCATTGGCTCATAATGTAGGTTATATTCTAATAAATGTTAATTCAAACGCAGTATAGGTAGAACATGTCTTGTTAAACAATAGATAGAACTAAAGATATTAAATATTGAATAAGAGGGCGTTGGAAGTTTCTCAAGTGTATATAATTTATATATTTACAAGTAGTTCATTCGTTAATTAAGTAGATTCAAAGTGATTTAAAGCAGCTAATGTGAAAACCTATACATAGCAACCATAAATCCATAAACTACGTACATAAGTGAAACAAATGAGTAGATTTAGATGACATAGAAATGCATTAGCTCTTGGAATAAAAACAATAATTAAATTCGATGTTAGCACTCTTAATGCTATCAACGTTGATTATTTATTAATTGACAAAATGTTTTATACATATTAACAATTTATGGTGTGCATATTTAGTTGAATGCTCTATATTAGTGACACCAGCATCAAAATGAAAATTGATTATTATTATTATTAAAAATACTTGGCGGATATAGTCAATGTCAGAAAGTAAGTCGAAAGTAGTCAGCTATCAAGAACTTTTAACATGGAATCCTTGAATATTCGTTCTTATCCGTTTTCTACGGAAGCGTATCGGGGACTATAGTTAGCTAAAAGTTTCGCGCAAAGTCGACTTGTTTCTTCTCCTCTTGATCATAAACATCTAATTAAGACGTAATGATTAATATGTAATACCTAAAAGTATTCAACCAATGTGTATACATTTTTGTTGAATTGCGTAAAATATTTGTCAATGCGAGTAACGTCTTTGAGAATAACGAGATGTTTCTGTCAATGCGAGTAACGTCTTTGAGAATAACGAGATGTTTCTGTCAATGCGGGTAACGTCTTTGAGAATAACGAGATGTTTCTGTCAATGCGGGTAACGTCTTTGAGAATAACGAGATGTTTCTGTCAATGCGGGTAACGTCTTTGAGAATAACGAGATGTTTCTGTCAATGCGAGTAACGCCTTTGAGAATAACGAGATGTTTCTGTCAATGCGGGTAACGTCTTTGAGAATAACGAGATGTTTCTGTCAATGCGATTAACGTCTTTGAGAATAACGAGATTCCGTAGTAGTCCAGTCCAATCAGAGTTGTTTTTGTAACTGATCAAAACATTTTTTAAGGTACAATACCGAAAACACACGATGATTAATTAACGTCAAGTTAGATGTTCTAAGCTATTCAACTGTAGACATCTGTACATGTAGTTATAGGAATCACATACAAAATAGTATCAAAACAAAATACATTTACAAAAGTATGACCTTGTATTGTAATGCCCTGTTTACTATGAAATACAATATGTTTATCACTTGTAAAGATTAAGCTTATTGCAAGACCCAGTGCAATAATCGTTTAGTACAATACAGTCATGTGTTCACCAAAGTACAGTTTATCGATGAATAGTTTACTCAACTCATTCATTTTAAAATAGCGGTTAGCATTTTAAAATGATTGGGAAAATGTCACCTGTGTTGACCAACCAAGATCCTATTCAACAATCGTTGTATTCCTAATGTAGGAGCAAATACGATATTAAATTAATCATGCCTGTTACAAGGGACAGTGCAACGTCTTTTATTCATCAACTTCTTTCTTGACAGTGTACGAAGTTTAAAAGTGGGGGTAATTGCATTTGGAAATGAACGTTATGCATGTCATCCAAACACCGCAACATCCTACATTGTTGTTGCAAAAATCAAATATTTATGCCTTGGGTACTAATGAAGACTTAACAATAAGTCAAGTAGTTCAATGCTTGTGTATATCATCAGGAGTTATTAACGAAATTTCCAAGCGTATTGCAAAACTGATGAATGCATTCTGGATATCCCTATCTGCTTCGAGACGCCAATACACATGCCCTGCTAAACTGTCTAAAAATAGTTAAAACCATTTTCTAAGTAAACAATTTGATCGTTTGCAAATGTAATGGTCACCAACGAGACTTTGATTCTTTTTATAACTAAGTATGGGCCAGCAGAGGCAGAACAAAACAGGATTCCTTTTTATGGGCTTAGATGCATTCAAATTTGAAAAAAAATGGAGGCAGTTTGTTTTATTAATTGATGTTTGTCACGCAATAATGCGACATAGAGAGATAGTTTCAGTTATCTTCTCATTACAATTATTCTAATTACGGAAGTTTTAACCATTGTGATCACAAACAGGGAATTAATGAATTCGGAAATAAATGTTCAGACATGCAAAGTATTCATTTAGCACAAATAAATAGTTTCACTTAAACGATCAAGTGTTAAATGTTTGTAAACAAGGTAATAAAGTTTGTTACAATCCGTGATTGTAATATATAACCTGATTCACTGAAATTGTTCAAGGACGCAAAAATATCTAGACTCCATCATGCATTAACACACGCGGGTTGAATGTTTGATATGGAAATATTTCCCCACCAGAGGCGCACTACAGGGATGAGTCAGTTAAATTATGACTGTCCATGAAATATGCATGTTTCCCGAGAGAAATTCTTGGTGGTGACCGTTTATTATCCGAGTACAAAAATTATTTAGTGGATTGTAAAAATAAGTTCAACACATTTTTATATTACTCACATCGACACCTGTTACGTTCATGTTGGCATCTACAATCACAAGGGTATATACACAGAATGACGAGAAGCCAGCTTTCCTTTTGAACTAATGCGCGTCAAGGAATGGAAATATTGACATCATTTTTTATTTCGACTTTAGACGGAAAAACCGCAGACCTAATCCCGACCTCAAAGCTCACTTTACTTTTCTCTACTTTACTTGCATGTAGTCACGTGGTTATGAATGCACGTGTTTCACGTCGCTCCGGGTTTTTGGAATAAAAGTAGTGTTTTTGGACATATTTTGACGCTGAGGATTATCGTAATGTATCTTGAGGTGAACTATAATGCCGAAACATGAAAATAAATATAGGAAAAGTGATAAAAAAGGCAGCAGTAGCGGTGATGAATACACAGTGAATAGTAAAGTGTGTAAAGAGGGAGGTCCGGACTTGAACGTATGTGATATTTTACACGAAACAAACACTATTTTGTTTAACGAGTCTGTTTGTGACCATTCATCGGTATTCGAAGAGCCTGAACAAACCATGGCTAGCCTAAATGATAAAGAGGATGACGATACAACCAGTACTGAATATTTTCCTTCCAACGGTGTATTATTCTCTTACCTTAAACATATGGATAAACGACTTGTTAGTATCGAGACAAAGCTACAAACTCTTGATACCCTGGAGGAGAAAGTCAGCAATTTCGATTGTGACTGGAAACAATTGTGGACCTATGTACATGATAAAAATAAAATAAGCGATGAGAAAATCCAAAATATTGATGTCAGGTGCGATAATGTCGAAATGTCCGCGGCTCAAACAGAATTTAAAAATTGACCAGTTAACAAACGAGAATGCTAATTTAAAGGACACGGTTACGTATCTCCAGTCGCAGAGTATGCGTTATAATTTGATTATATGCGGAATCAAGGAAACAACTAGAGAATCACCGGCGGAGTCGGAGACCAAAGCAAGTACTTTCCTTGTAGAGCAATTAAAGCTGTCACAAACATTTGTGGATACTTTGAACATTGAGTGAGCCCACAGAATGGGCCCCTATGGCGACAACGCACATTACCCTTCAGATAGAAAGATCATAGTAAAGTTCACCTATTTTAAAGACCGTGGAATAGTGAGGAAACGGCGATCGCAATTAGAAGATACTGCTTCCTATCTCAACGAGCAATTTCCCCCAGATGTCGTTTATAAACGTAAACGATTATTTCCTAGTAAGTTAAAGGCAGCAAAGAAACAAGACCATACATCCTGGATATCTTACGACACGTTATATATCGACAGTAAGCCACAACGCGATGCATAGTATTTACCGGAGAATGGACTGCAGTTATTGGTGTGGAACTGTAATGGCTTATCAGACCGGATGTTGTGTGATACGGATTTTGTTACACATTTGTCTAAAACGATATTGTTATTCTATTAGAATCCTGGACTGACAATAATTACAACAATCATGTAGTACGGTAGATTATCTAATATTGAAGGATACTGATTTTCCATTGGTCGATTCGTTTCGGGTAGATGAGTTTACTATGCTGATCTAAGAAAGCGGTCACCTAGGGACTTTGGAAATACTTCATTAAAACAAGGGAGGTAACCCCATGTAAAATATCTGTAGATGAGTTTAAACAACATTTTCAGGAATATATAACGATATACATACATCCCTTATAGAGGATGTTTAAAATTTTAATGATCGGGAACAAATTAACATAGATAATCCAACATATGATGAGTTAAATGTCGCGATATAATACGGTGAAGTTAAAACCGCGATTAAAACATTAAACCGTCACAAAGCATCGTGCCCAAGCGACAATGTTTTGAATGAATATTTCCTGGAATCCGACGACATATTAGCTGGGCATATAATGGACATGTTTAATGTAATATTCAGCTCGGGCCATTTTCCGCTCCAGTGGTCGGAGGGTTGTATAATTCCGGTTTTTAAAAAGGGAGATAATACTTTACCAAACAATTATAGGGGGATAACTCTGATGAGCAATCTAGGGAAGCTGTTTACGAGTGTATTAACTAATAATGTGGAAAAATGGTTCAGGTACAATAATTTTTTATCTGACGCGCAGTTCGGCTTCCGTCAAGAGCGTAGCACGACCGATGCTATTTTCTTACTTCAAAATTTAATTGAAATTGCGCTCTCGGAAAAGATTAGATTGCCGTGTGCTTTTATTGATTTAAAAAGGCGTTTGATACTGTAACGCGCTTTGGTATAAACTCTTTAATATGGGATTGGATGGGAAAATTCTTAAAATGTTCAAATCGATGTACGACATAGTAAAGTCGTGTGTTAAGCAGTTAAACTCATATTCAGACTTCTTCGAAGTAGCTGTAGGATTAAAACAGGGTCTAAACAACTCACCGGCACTATTCGCTTTATTTTTAGAAGATTTAGAGCTTTCATTACAAAATAATATAACACATTATAAAACATATATAATTATGATCCTTTGCTTTGTTCCAAGTGAGTGAGTTTGTGGAGTGACTGTGTGTGAGTATGAGTAGGTGTGCATAGGGGGGTCTGTGCGTGTGTGTGCATTGTGTGTGGGGGGTAAGGGAGTGCGTGTTTGTGCGTGTGAAAGGGATTGTGACTGTATAAGAGTGTACGTACCATGCTTAATTGTTACAATTTGCTTTGTATGACGATGTACTTTTCTGTATAAGTCTAAATAAACTGATTCTATAATATTATAATCTATCCATTAACATTACCATTGCTATCATAGAAATGTGACGATGTTAAACGTCTAGATACTTGGACACATACTCCAAAGTACAAACAATAAACGATCATGTTTCTAAGGTGTTTTTGTGAATAATGCTAAAGATTCGGTTACGAATAGACGACTGTCCACTAACGAGGTTGTATGTGTTTAGATGTAGGTTATTTGTTTATTTGCTTTTATTTATCCTCGCCACCGGAAATCCATATGGGCGAGGCCCCCACAAGTGGTTAGTCACTTTAGTTCTTGGGGGTTAGTGCATGATACAGAAGATGCCACAGTTCCAGAAGCATCCCTGGTTCTTTTACGTGCCGATGTAAATTATCATACACGGGACCTCCCTTAACGTCTCGTCTGAAAGACTGGTAGTAATTTTAGTTATGTTAGGTGGGAAACACTGAAAAGCATTTCTGTTATTGACCGCCTGAAGTAGGGAGCGAACCCACAATCTTTAGATCAGCAGTCAGTAGCTCTTACCGCTAGACAACTTGTCCACTCTAATGTACGTTACCAGATTGTCCTGTATTTTAATCTTGTAAAGGCGACCTCATTTCAACACTAAAGGTTAACGGCCGACAATAACTCGTACACGTGTCATTACATTCTTTAAGGTCGATGCGTACTTGGGTAATCAAGAAATAATAGGGCGTTTGTCATAACAGTACCGAAAATCAGAATTTTTGAAGCTAGGTTCTTTAAATAATTTCCATCTATCACTGAGAAATATGATAAATGTCAAAGCAAATGTACCAAAGAGGATTACGTCGCCTTTAAGACACAGTATTTAAACAGAAATGAACACTTTTTATAGCTGAAACTAGGATATTCAGTTTTTGATAAACAACTTGGACTTGGGCTTTCTAGCTTTGGATAGCTGAAAATATGGCTTTCATCGGTTGAGTTCATTTTGAGTTGGGCATTGTGCCGTATAATGTGTGATATTTTTATTCTTCTGTGCTCGGCTATTTAAGTTAAGTGCTGTCTTTCCTGTCTGATTTTCTATTATACTTTTTTCAATAAGATTTACGCCAAACATGGAAAATTGGACATGGAGGACAAATCAATAAATCTTTTACCCCAGTTACACAGTGCTCTTTAGAAATCACGCCCTAAATATTCTATGTCGTGCTTTTTTAAACATAACAATAATATACTCTACATCTGTCTTAACCTAACCGTTTTTCCCGGAGGTTAATGCCTAAGAACGCCTCATGAATCTTTTTATTCCATCTCACATATCACAGTAGACTATTTTTTAAGAAAAAATTGAAATCTTGTAACGACCGGTTTGGTTAATCTGGTTCACGATATTCTTACAAAATGAAATCGTAAACCATCGAGAACAGGTCACGTGCCCCTCTATGGACTTTTTACTTTGAGGTATCCAATATACCTGCTAGCTCAAGCGCAAACTGAAACTCTGTCAGCGGTAATAACAAGTTTAATTTATATGAATAGATAAATCAGTTATTTTTTTTATAGACATAAAATTACACGTATATCAACAAAGTTTAAAGATATCTCAAGCAGGTATGTATACACACCCTGAGAATATTATTCTGTCATGGCTAATGGACGTACTATAGAAGTAATCTACATTCAGTGCAATTTCAGATATTTAAAGTACTAAACATACTGATGTTTAAAGTACATAAAAACCACTATTTACGTCTTTGCAAACTAGGTCAATAAGTCATCAGCATTACAACGCGTGAAAGTGTTCAAGTATGTGTAACGTTTCCCACATAATTACATGTGTGAACGACATACCGGTTTCAGTCTGGTTGCAGATGTTGAGACGCGATATACAAAATGGTGCCTGTTGCTGCTTTAATCATACTTGCGCTTGTTCTTCTATTTTCTTTGAAATATCAGAAAAGAAAAGAATTAGAGAGAAGACTTCAAGTTGGAGGGAAGCAAATTCCTAAAGTGCCGGGATTACCGGTATTTGGGTATGCCTTGCAGATAAATGAAAGTACTACTAACTTTAAGTTTGCGGAATTGGCCAAACGTTATGGCGACATATATTACCTAAGGTTGTTGAATAGGAACGTGGTGGTTCTCAACTCCGAGGCTTTGATACGGAGGGCGTATTGTTCAGAGACATATGGGAAGCATTTCAGTGATAGGTCTGTGGCTTTCTATGGCTCCTACTTCCGACATGATTGTGAATCTGTTATATTTAGACCGGGTGGCAGAGAATATGTATACAAACAAATGAGGAAGACTTTCATGAAGGCGCTACATACATACGGCACTGGGATAAATAATCTAGCAGACAAAGTTCTGGTTGAAGTTGGAAATGTGCGGCATAAGATTGACGGTATGAAGACAAAGGAGTTTGAATTTGTGGACTTCATCACAAGATCTCTGGCAAATGTTATGTCTCTAGTTGTAAGTATTATATCTGTATGTATGTAATATATATTTTAGTACAGTGCCCCAAATGTGACGTCCGCGATTTTTTTATTTCGTGCGTGTAGACATTTTATTATTTTGTTAAAATGTAATACAAGGCCTAGTTCGTAAAGTCGTAATAACAGTTTGTAAAAACGTAATCTTATTTCATTAAACATAATAAAATGTACTACGTTGTAATAAATGATATATTTATTGTACATGTAATATCAAAAAACCTTTTGTTAAAACGCAATTTATTTCAAACAAAATGCAGATCTGTTTCGTAATGACATAGTGTGAGATACGCTTTTACGAATTAAAAATAATTGCGGTTGTCACTTTAGCAATAAGGACGAAGGTTTTGTATCAGTTGTGTTTATTAGGTATTGATAATATGATATGACAAAACAGTTTCTTAAATTTCGTTTGAAGCACTTTTTATGAATAAACAGTTTCTTCAACTTCGTTTGAAGCCCTTCATATGAAAATGCAATATTAGCATATTGGAGACTTACACCATAGTGACGTAGTTATAGCAGTTTTTTTTATCCCATTGAATAAAATGTTCAGCAAGTCCATTCAACCTGTTTAGAAATTTAAATATGAAATGGTGCTCGCATCATACCCACTTAATAGAAAGGTACATGTATAATGTATGTTTATGAAACTGCTGATTGGAAACATACGCATATTATACTGCTCAAATTTAATACGGGTGAACAAATTATCATTGCAGGTATTTTGCAAATATAATATGACTATGGCGTTTTCAGAAAAAATAATGTTCGACAAGCAAGATGGTAAATGAATAATGTAGCTTTAAAAATTGATGTCAAAATCTGACTAACTGGATCATTCAGCTTTTTATAGCTAAAATTAGGTCTTACAGCTTTTATGACAGCTAGAACTATGACTTTCAACTTTTATGACAGCTAGAACTATGACTTTCAGCTTTTTTGACAGCTAGAACTATGACTTTCAGCTTTTTTGACAGCTAGAACTATGACTTTCAGCTTTTTTGACAGCTAGAACTATGACTCAGCTTTTTTGACAGCTAGAACTATGACTTTCAGCTTTTATGACAGCTAGAACTATGACTTTCAGCTTTTTTGACAGCTAGAACTATGACTTTCAGCTTTTTTGACAGCTAGAACTATGACTTTCAGCTTTTTTGACAGCTAGAACTATGACTCAGCTTTTTTGACAGCTAGAACTATGACTTTCAGCTTTTTTGACAGCTAGAACTGTGACTTTCAGCTGTTAAGTTTATTTTCACGTTCAGTTATGTGTTGTGTCGCGTGATTGTGGTATGTGGTGTTTTTTATGTTTTCTGTACTCGGCTGTTTCAGTTGAGAGCTGCCTTCACTGTCTTTAATATTGTCGTTTAAGTAATAATGAGCCGACAACCAAAATTTCGCTCTAACTAAACGTATGAGCTGCATTTTAAAGCATCTGTGTTAGCAGACGTTTGTTCGCATTTCAGCGATTCGTATTATTCTTGCCCCATGAGACACGGTCAATGTTCTTTTCATTGAGTTGGAAAAAGACGACAATAAGTTTTGTATGCAAAATAAGTGTACAAAGTTTAGCTGAAGTCGAGATGAAATTTTAATATTTGCACAACATTATTCTTCATCGGTTGTGCATAGCTTTTCTTTTTTATGAGACGTGAAGTAACATTGGTTTTCTTGACCCGATATGTGAGTAGTATAATTGTATTTTATTCATAAAAATGTGGTGATATATTTGAATGGTGACATATGCAGAACAGTACTATACAAATATAGAGCGTTGAAAGGCGTTATAACAAAATTTATATTTACGTAAAATGTTATATACGCCATAGACATCCGATGTTTATTTTTGATAAAGTATAATGTAATTTGTTAACTAGTATATTTTAATGTAGCTCGTCAAGGAGTCGATACCAGAGGGACACAAGGATCAAACCTTGTTCTACCATAAAGCTGAGGCATTAGACTTCTTCGGGGCAGCTTATATCGACATATTGTTAAGTGCAATACCTTCTCTCCGACATTTGCCTATGACAAGATTTTGGAAACAGTATAGACAGAGCGTAGCTGCCAACAAAGGTCTCGTAGATAAATACTTCCACGAAGTCCGGGTAAGTATTGATACCATTGAATAATAACAAAGTGTGTACCTGTTATTCCATTTACAAATTTTTATTCGTATAAAACAATCTTAGAAAGGGTACAGTAACATACGAGGGGCGTTCAATATATAATGTTTTTTTGGTCCCAAATTAGAACATTCGTTGATATCTGGAAATCTTTTTACATTTCTGGAACTGTCAACCATTCAGCAATATTTTTTGAAAATTTCAATAAAATTTATTTCCTGGACTATTGTTTCTGGTGTCTTTTTCAAGGGTTAGTAATAGACACTGCGTCTTTTTGAGACTAAGTGTTCGTTAAAATTGCATTTCAGGAAATAATCTTATTCCACAACTTTTATACCGTAAATAATGTAAATGCCTTTCATAAAAATATGATTTCCTGTACTTGATTGCCATTTTTGTACAAAATAAGATCATTTGAAAATCGCATCATTTGGTGTAAATAAGAGTAGTCTCCCTTGTATTTCACCGTCTTACTTGTATAATACTGTTATTTAACTTTTGAGACTAAAGGCTGCTATAACTATGTAGTTCAGCAGTTTTACTGTTGTAACTAGGTCATTCAGCGTAGGCATTCCGCTTATTGGTTGCTGTATCTTTTCTACTGGGTCATACAGCTAGTTATAATTTATTATACTTTTCGACAGCTTGGACTTGGGCGGATCTGCGCTTGTTTAGTTGGGCATTGTGCTTTGTGTGGTTTTAATGTTTTCTGTGCTCGGCTGATTAAGTTGAGTGCTGCATTCCCTGTCTGAATTAATATAATCTTTTTGTAGACAACACATACTTTCATGTTGATTTTTACTTCTGGTAAAAACAACATAAGGATTAAGTTATCGTTTGGTATGTTCCAATTATTTGAATAGTGACAATTATTTTTCTAAATCACTACTGCAAAAATGACTCTTTTGGCTTAAAATGACAATAAGGCTAGTATCCTCGAGTAGACCCTCTTCTAAGTTCAATAAATTACTTAATTTTTGACGAAAGGCTTTGTAATTTTTCAGATATAGAATAGAAACGTATACCTTTTAGACAGTAGCAGTAGAATTCTTCTAAATACTGTCATAGCAAAATGCAAAGGACATGGACATGATATATTGAACGTCCCTCGTACAATACAAGGGAACTACAATATAAATGCAAATAATGCAAATGACAAATTATAAACTATACGAATACAGCAGTAATTGATGTGATTTAAAATGCAACGAATCAAATGAGCTTACATAAACAGTTTTGTCATCATAAACTTTAATTTTATATAACGAACGTTACAGGAACATCATTATGAAGGAGACGAAGAAGGACTTGTCCACTTCTATTTGGAACAACAACGAAAACAGCAACTGGCAGGGGAGGAAGTATTCTTTACAGATCAAAAAATCATCAGCCAGATCTTTGAAACTATTGAAGCAGGTATGAGAGTGGTTTCCATGTCTTATTTAAGGTTGTAAAAATCTTTATATCATGCCAATAAAAAGTTCTTCATACATCACAATGTTTAAGATCATTTAAGTTTAAAAGAGAAAACATGATAGGTCACTATGATTTTTTCAATATTGCCAACTTTCAATTGACAATGTTCAGGAAATTGTGACATTCAGTCAAATTGGTAAAATGTGGGTACGTACATGTACCAAACACAATTGAACGTTTTATCTAATAAAAAAGTATCACTTTAAGAGGTAATGTACTTCGCAGATGCATATGAGAATATCGAGGGCTTAGTGCAAAACTGTTGAACATGCCTATATAAATTGATGTAGTTACCATAGCCATTGCACCGAGCCCTCGATATGTTCTAAGAGCAATGTTAATATGACATACATTACATTTCACGTAACGCTTTGTTCCCTATCAGCTTGGTTTTAGTATGACCCTACCCACTATTTATCAAAAGGACTGATAACTAACCATCGCATTTTTTACCATCTGAATTACTCAAATCATAAGCGTGAAGTCATATTTTTATGATTCAATATCCATTTTCAATATAAAATGTGCATTACACACGTGTAAATAATAGGTTTTCAAAATGGCGGAAAGCCACCATATATCGCATAGGTATCTTTAGTCCCGTGGATACGCATACTCGGTATAACTCCAACGCGATGAATTGCAATACAAAAACAAACCCAAAATCCGCTATATTTATCGTTTCGGAATATTTAGGAGCATGATAACTTTACATGTTGTGCTAAAGTTGGGAATGTTTTCATTGGTAAGTGTTACGGTCCTTGATTTTAATCCATGGCAAAAATATAAGCAATATTGTGTTTGTTTTTGTACTGCAATTTATCGCGTTGGAGTTATAGTCATAGCAGATGATCTGTGTTTATGTTTTATTGTTATTTAGTCAATACTAGTAAGTCGATACAGTAAAGGTGTTACTCTTTTTTCAGGCGTTGTCACAAATTCGGCGCTCATATCCAGTTCCATATTAGTCCTTATCCATCACCCAGAAATTCAGGTCAAGTTGCAGGAGGAACTAGACCGTGTCATAGGTCAGGGCAGAATGCCCGAATATGATGACCGCAGGAACTGTCCATATATGATGGCGTTTGAAAGGGAGATGCATCGTTATATCAATGTCCTTCCAGTACTTATTCCTCGCGTCTGCAATGAAGACTTAAATTTCGACGGCTACTACATCCAAAAGAACACCATAGTAAGACTTTCACGTAAAATGATAAACACAACTTCATACATACCCATGACTAAGCTACGATGGTTTTGTGCATGTTTAAAATACGTTTATACATATTATATCAAACACAAAATCAACTGTGTTTTTATAAATAAAGATGTAATCATTAATGTTAAATGTGTATCTACGAGCAGTTAAGGACCTGCACTACAGTGAGCGTCTATCTGAAAAGGATAGGATATTTCGGGTTACCAGAATCATCTATTGATATCAACAATTAAATTGCTTTACTGGGTGTATGTATTATCGATTGCTGATAAAGTACAAATCATAATTCAAATATTATAGTATATACAACCACAACTAAGATGATTCACAACTGCTATTTGTATTTAGTTGGTTTTAAAAACCGTTACATGTAATGTTTGTATATGTTAATATGTAATAAGTTTAACAAAGCGAATATAGACTAGTTTTGAGATGGTTTTATTTTTGTGATAGCCTTTCATTTAAAAAACTACTGTAGATAAGCATTTTCTTACAGGTTGTAGCAAACACGTGGTTTGTCCATCATGATGAGAGGTTTTGGGGTGACCCATGGAACTTCCGACCAGAGAGGTTCTTGGACGAACGAGGCGAGATTTTGCCACTCGAAGGCGAAATGATGAGAAGGTAACACACGTATTTGTAAACCTTTATATCTTGTTGTAACAACTGAATGGATTAAGTTAAAGTGTATAATATGTCCGTCCACCTGTCCGTGTGTGCTCTCGATACTCTCGCATGCCCAAGTGTCCTTATCGACCATAGGCACATGGTTTCAAATTATCTGACTGTACCCTATATATAGATATTATCTGGGTGTATCCTTAGCTATCCTATATAGAGAGAAGGTTGTGTAGCGCCCATGTTTAGCCGCAACGGATATGACGTTACAGGACCTGGAATTCGTGACTTTGTTTTATATTATATATACTGTATATATTATATTTTGAAACCATGTTATCGACCCACTAGACTGCCTGCTATTTTTAGACCTGTTACTGATTACAAGATTTCCATTGGCAATAATGACCTATAATACTTTTTTGTAACTGAAATTAGGTATGTCAGCCTTTAGACTTGGGGTTCGACTGTGAAGTTCATTTTCTTGTTGTTTTAAGTGTTGGGCATTGTGCCGTATAATTGTGGTATGTGATGTTTTTATGCGCAGGGATTTTATGGCAACACATTATAATTGCTGCTTTTTCAACGCCTCTTACTAACGATTCAAAAGAATAAATAAAACCTATTGTGAGATAATGAATGGTATGATTTTTAAAAAGTGGTTATAAGATGTTGTTATTTTCGATATATCTGAACATTATTTCAGTGTTATTGGGTTTGGAACTGGTGAACGACGTTGTACCGGTGAAACATTCGCCAAGACGCGATATTTCTTGTACATGTCAACTCTCCTGCAGAGTTACAGGTTTGAAACTCCTAAAGGCATCAAACAGAGAAGTTGTGATCCACGCGATACTAAAGATTTTGAAACCAAGCTAACTATGAGACCAAGACCCTTCATGGTGCGAGCTGTCGAACGATGAATATTAAGGAATAAGCAAATATATATCTAATATATGTACACTGATATGATCATCGAATAGATCTACATATGTGACACGTTCGTTGGTTTTAGAGAGATGCACCATAATTATAGTAAATGTATAGAAGTTTTCATATGCTTCAACCGAAATTATACACTAAACAAACTCAAAAGGATTTAGACTTTATTACTATTTTTCGCAAGACCTATCACATGTGGTGCGAGCTGTCGAGCGATGAGCATCTAGCTTATTGCAAATATATACAAATGTATATAAATATTTAAACTGCTGTAATACATCAAATACATCTACATACATGTACAAGTTCTCTGATTTTAATGGGATACATGTACACTATATACTAGAAAGTTCACATACACACGGGTTTATGGATCGGCAAAAATGTTCTAAACATTTTATTTTTCAATACAGGTATAATCTATATAGTTATGTAACAGCCGATATGTGTGGTGTGAATGGACAGTTCTGCAATAATGCAATGTACACTTTTCGTGGACGGGACTGTCTAGGTACGACAGGCACCTTGGAATCGAGTGATTTAAGACCCTATTACTGTTATGGACACCGCTTTATTTCCCTGAGCAAGATACCCACGATGCTCCACTACACAACTTCACTTTACTGTTTTAAGGAACAAGTGCATTGTTCTTCGTACTCCATAAAAACTGGTGCTAGATATGTGCTAGATATATGCTGGATCTGCTTTTACACTCCAAACCCATCAGCAATGTCATCAGAAGGACAGGACAAGCAACAGTACCTGTCGGGATATACAAGTACATTCATGTGCTCTAACACCAACCATGGAAGACTGGTATATAAACGGTTGATACCGTCACAAACATCATACATTGCTCATACATACGAGTATGGCAGCTATGGTCCTGATTTACCGATCCATTCCTGTTCGTACACAACCGTATCAATGTATTCAATCTTATTTATTCAAGAGTTAATTTAAGATGAAATAACAAAAAACACTAATTACAGCTAATTAACTTTGTGATTGATCGACCTGCTTTATGTTGATAGAGGACATGCAGAGCGAGTTAAATTCCTGACAATTGTATAAGAGCTACAGCCAAAATGTTCCCGGACTGGTTATCATATAAGCAAATATGACGCCCAATAATGCTTAAATTTGCTATAGTTAAAGCTCTGACCAAGTTGTTATTGGCTGCATATAGAGAAGATTTCCATAATTCATTAGTAGCAAAACAATTAAAACTGAAGTAATTTTAACCATTTTCAAATTTTAATTTATACTTATTACGGCCTCAAGTTTTTTTTAAACATTCATATACCTACATTTGTACACATACTTTAAACCACAAGCTGTGCCTCATGCCCACATTTTACAATTATAATCATCATAGTGCATTCCAAATGCTTACGTTTAAATTTACCTTATTATGGTCTCATTGTCATCAAATTCAGTATTCCGTTATATACTATAGAAAACGCAAACGGGGCCTCACTTTCATATTTTATTATGACAAAAGATTGTAAATATAAAAATGACGAATTAACATATGAAAATAGTTACAGTTTAACATATTAGAAATTGTATTTATACTGGTGGATTAATAGTTAATATTCACAAACCCCTTCGTGGCCTCATAAGTGCAGGCAGCAGGGTCTCTTATGAGTGTCTCCTTGGATTCTTTAATTTTAATAAGACTGACTTATAAAACAACCATACCAAGTTTGGTGCTTTATACACCTTGTGAACATTAATGGCTCTTACAACCCTGAGTAATTTGTGTTCCTTTACAAAACTATGATACGCACGTGTGTTGTGTACGCCGTTGACAGATGCGGAGCTGCTAGTGATCAGCAAATAATAATAATATTTCACATACATTTGCTATATTTGAATTTGCATTTTACCTAACGCTGATGTAAAATGATATGCAGGTGTCAAATATATGAAATCCAATTAGGGCCATATATTTTAATGTGTCCATTTCAAACGCAAAAACACGAAGATACGAAAGTACAAGAAGAATATTCGAAAGTACGATGAATAAAATGCGAAAGAGCGATGACCAAAACGCGACCATACGCTGACGTAAACGCAAAAATACGAAAGTTCGATCATGAAAACGTTTTGGTATAATTATATACTTTTACTTTTTGTTATTTCCTATCTTTGTCATTGTAATGTTTTATTTTCATCGTCGTACTTTCGTATAATCATGTTTCCTAGGCGATGGCCGTAACGGTATTCCGTACAGATGCCGGTACTCTCGTAAAGATATAAAGAGCAAAAAATGTATCGTTTGTGCAAGATTTATTACAAGTTTAGTTAAACTCTAGTTCCAGGTGAATACATTATACATGTATGTATGATATGCATGATCATGTGTGTTGATATATGATGCTTGACATTACTAAAAGAAGTTGATAAAATGGGGACTTGCGCGTATAATATATACGCGTGTGCAACTCATTCGTAAACAAAGTAATCGGGCATCATTACTTAACAGGATTTCTCCCAGGTTCGCCTATGATGCTTAAACGCATACTTATGAAAGGGAATTTCCGCAATTTTGCAAGTAGTATCACATTATTGTTGTAGTTATTCTTATTGTATTTTGTTTCTTGCTATGGTATTTTGAAATATAGACTTAGTTGTGTAATTGCATTTCGAAATGAAAATACCGCAACACCCAAAACGGGTTGCACAAATCAAATATTGTAGGTACTGGTGGAAGATTTACAATTAGGCAAACAGCTCAATGTGATGGCACATCATTAGGAGCTATTCATATAATTATCAAGCACACTTTAAAAGTGAGAAAGATAGATGCACTTTGGATACCCCTTTTAGTTTTGAGGCGCCAGTACACTTGCCCTTGTAAACTGTCCAAAAATAGTATGTACTATTTTCTAAATACGAAAGTCGATCTTTTTGCAATTGTAATTGCCATCAACGAGAAGTTGTTTCATTGTGTCACCCATGCGTCAGATCCACAACTAAAAAATATGGGCCATCAAAGGCAGGACAGAATTTTGCATTGCAAAACGAAACAAGAGCTGCCCACGAACAACGCGCTCCACTATTCTCAGTGCAATGGTATAAGACTAAGGATAGCATAATACATGTAGTTATATTCTCAAAACAAAATGCCTCATAGCCGTAGCATTACCCTCTTCTGTGTAAAGGTTGGGGCTTGTAAGTCGAAGAGGGCCGATAATTTGGACAACATGTTTGACAGAATTACCGACTCCTGTGTATGTCTTGGCGTCATAATGGTGAGCAAGTATGCAAGGATCAAAGCATTATGTCATTGAACCCTAGACAAAGCGTACACGGACGGGTATCGTCTGATCCGTAAGTCGTCACACTATACCCCGAAGACCGGCCAACCTCTGTCAACGTATCCTGCCCCCGGGCCTTTAAGTATGGTTATGCTCTGCTCTACTCCTCTATGAAGACCATTTCGCTATTAAGACCACTTTTTGAATGAACGGCTAGTGGGATCTAGGCCTATATGTTGTCACATTAACACAGCGTAAACACCTTATCACTGTATGACGTATTGGGATACGATAAAATTCAACTTGTATGACTTATTGCGAACAAAATCATCACTGTATGACTCATTGGGAGACTATATAATACAACGTGTATGACTTATTGCGATAACCGGAAGTTTAGACACTGTGTTTAATATACAGTAGGAGGATAACTCACAGGTTCATGTATGTACCATTCCTGAAAAATTTTATAAACTAGTTAAATGTGAAGTGTAACTACATGTATACTGCACACACAAATAACAATCGAATAGCACTTAATGAATCGTGATTAATTGTCGATAGCTCTCACTTATACGAAAGAAATGAACAAAGTTCAGAAATATTATTATGTTTATATAATACATTCAGTAATATATTTCCTTCTTTCTATTTCACTCTGCCATTATGTATATGAATGTTTCCGACGCACATGAATTTCTGAGAAATGTACCAATTGCGTAAATCAAATAAGTTTCAAAAATCAATACAATGTGTTAAATTATTTTACGTAATTTTAACAATATTCTAATACTAACATGAGATTGTTATGTGGACAGTTTGTGATGTGTATTCTCAGCATTGCGGGTAAGATATTTTATTAGATGGCTAAGGAAATGCGTGCACTTTTCAAATGTCCATGCAAGATGTATACGTTGGTGATGCATTTTTACTTACGTAACTCATTACCTAAACTCCAACCTGACCTTTTTAATACTGCAAATTAGGTTCCCCAGAACACATCAGGAGGCTCAAAATGAATATGTTGTTTTCAAAAATTTCCCGGGGGAGAATCCCCGGACCCCCGTAATGGATGATTTTCAAATAGTTTAAGTTTCTGTTTATCACAAACAGATTTTCAACGGACATAAAGTTATGTTGTATGCTGAACAAAAAAAGATTTGCATAATTTATAGCTTGTTCTCTAACAAAATTTCAGTCAATATTATCACGTTCATGAATGTATATCTAACAAATATACAGCATGCTGTTCAGATAACGATGTATTTTTTCATGCTCGCTACGCTCGCATAATTACTAGATCTTGAAAATTATCAAGTACACAATGAATTGGTGTGGTAGATCTATGATGAGATCAGCAGTGCGCTTTAACAGTTTTAGAGTTTTATTGGTATTATCGTCTTTTGAAATGCCTATGAGCTTCGCCAGCACAATTCAAACTACATGAACAAAATTTCTATTCAGATTAAAGGTGCTGCCAGACAGATTGGGCTAAATTTTTTGTATATCATGCTTTTCCAACCTAACCAAGTATTAATGTAATAGAAAGCCACTGACGGTTGATCAATGATAAATTTGGTGCAAATAAGCAATTTTAACCACTCTTGATATCACCCACTGCTAACATATTCAGAAACTGTTAATAAAACTCTTGCCTTTCAAACTATTTACATGATCATTATTTTCATAATGTTGTCACTAAGCCCGGTTTTCCTGGAGAACGGCTCAATTATGATTTATGCGGATCTATTTAACAGTCGACCTAAAACAGATTCGTATAAAGTAGTATGTAAAATGCAAATAAAACTAGACAGATTCTGCATTTTAAGAAATAACATAATTATGAACATCCGTCGTATGGGTGGTTAATTCATACGCGTCAGAACGTCAATCCGTTGTAAAACAGCCGTTATACGACGGATGTTCATATTTTATTTCGATTCTAACGTGTGTATAAAGGGGAGTAAATCTGGAGTTGGTGTTTACTTTGAAAGAGTAAGTTTCTGGATTTACATCCCTTGCTGTTACGATTCTCTTTATCACACCCTGTATAAATATACTTAAAACAATAATCAAAATATGAAATAAGAAGAAAATCTGTTCAACAACAATGGATATTTGTTTAATTAAATATCATTTAAGTATTCCATACTAACAAATAGTCTAAAATACGCAAAAACATTTACAACGATAATAATACAATATCACGTGATATTCATTCATAAATATCCCGACGTGTAAAAAAGAACAGCCGAGTCGAAAGTAGTTCCAATGACGTCTTGCCATTGTATATCGGCCGATATACAACGCTATGATTTGTTTTTGTCTACATAGGCAAAATCGCCGGTTATGTTAGAATATGTTTTTAATGACTAGCTACTGAATTGTATAACGTCATCAGTTAGATGCGGGATACATACTGTATTCGTATCCTATTTACCGTTACTTCATTCATAAAGTAGACGGACAATAATCGTGATAAATCAAAATAAGATTTAAGGTGATACCACGCTATAAAAAAGTTCCTAACCCATATACAAGTTTGGTATCATAGTAAACTTTGATTTAATCCCAATTCAATGTCGCGCCTTATATCTCCGTGTGCGTTACCATGACGTTACTATGACGTCATGTAGTTACCATGGAAAACGCGGTTTGACGTCGTTCCGCGGAACGCAACGGAGTCAAGAAATAGCCGATACAGGGCTTCATTATTACACGTCAGGTAAGTAGTGGGCACCATTCGACGCATTATGTAATTCCGAATCCGGCCAGGTAACAATGTATATAATTAATCATATAGCTTGCTAACAAAGTGAACAAAACGTCGAGTCTGACATTTTTGAGATTTCAAAAAATTATGACGTTTCGACAAATTGCAAAATTCCACCCGTCAAAAAATGTTTAAATTTTATTATGTTAATATGTTGCATACCTGTAACAAAATATCAAATTCATAGAAAAATTGACCTCGCCAAACTCGATCAATATAGTTTTAAAGTTGTATAGTGTGAACAGAAATAACGTCATTTTTCCCTTTGACAGCGTTACATAGCGTCAATTATTTTTTTCTGTGCTGCCGTCCTCTGAGGGCAATATGTAAGAGAAATTAGTCAAGGCTATCGAAACAAATTGATTACACGACACTGATTCGTTACCCCAAAGTATGATCCAAAAAAGAAACCCATCGTATCGCGCTAGTTACTCAATATAATATCAAATGTGGTTGTTTGCCATTCCTTCTGACGATATTCGTTAATATTTGATAAATAACATTCTATGGTACATGATTTAATAGAGACATTGCCAAGGGACACCCGCATTAGGGACGGTATATTTGAACTATGAGTTCGAAGGGCTGTCTTGTTGTAAAGGAGATAGATGTATGCTATAATTCCAATACAACTCCCCAGTGAATAATCTGCAGCCCTGACCATAATTTATGCACGGATTTGCATGTATGCAATGCAACCTAAACTCTGAAACGGGACAAGATGTGCAAGTTCAATGACTGCTAAATATAGAACGTCCCAATTTAATGGAAACGTACAGTTTTCAGTAGTTACATAATGTGGATAATAATGTCGCCGTTTCGTCCACCCGACCGCCCGTCTATGTTAGTTCTCTGTAAGTAACTAGTGGATGAGTTTCAACGACACTGTATTCGTAACTACATACTTATAATTTTTTTCGCATTCTATTATGTTCCGGTTTTATCTATTTTCTTTAAGTTATTGTCCTTGAGTATTTTTACTCTTTGTTTTAGCGCTATTTCTGAGCAACTATTATATGAACTGGGTGACTTTTATTACCGCCTCACGGCACAAATAGTAATGGAAATTCTAAGTTTATCAGAAAATACCCGATTTGACCCATTCAAATATCATTTTCAGAATTATAACAGGTAGAAAAAGTTACCCTATGCAGTAGAAGAAACTTAGCTCTTCAAAATTAGACATTTGTCATTAAAAAAGGATGAATCTGCTACGTGCTATTTTTGCATTTTATCTCAGTTTTCAGTTGAGTGTCCAAACTGTGTCTTTAGATCTTTGATTCGGCAATGTGGTCATTAAATTATTTCTTAAAGGTTGCAAATGCATGTGTTGAAATGGTATTAAGATGTTACACAGCATGAAAAGTTACGTTTAATTTTCTATTAAACGTAACGTAAATGTAATTATATTCGTAACTTAAATACATTTAATCAGAAACAAGTAGCCATTAAATTCCATAATTAGGTTAAGTTTAATACTACATTTAAGTCGAATTATTCCTACAAGTTTAAGTCACATTTAAGTTGCATTTAAAGGTGATTAAATATAGAATATAAATGGGATTAAATGCACGTTTATGCAATATAAACGCAAAATTAAATGCGTTTAAATTTGAAGGTTTGAGGTGATTAAATATCTTTTTTCATAAACTTTATTCTGCACATATTGTACAAATAAGACAACAAACCACTCTGTAACCTGCTTCTTACCAAAAAAAACATTTCCGTATCGTACGATTTTTATAGTTAGACCATACTTTTATTATATTATTATCATATATGTACTGCTTTTATATTTCAATGTCCATGAACAACCATGAAGTAGAATTTAAAGATGTTATACATACACTAGTTCACTACGAAACTACTTAACGATATAATTTGTATTTAAAGTATATTTAACGGCAAGGAAAAGATATATACAAATTTTACTCATATTTTTATTCAAGGGAGGTAATAAACAATTATGGAAATTCTTCTAATTTTAAAATTTGTGAAATAAAATTTGTAAATCTACATGTGAACTAAACGCGAATCTATTTGGATGCCTGTACTAGTATTATTTGTGATTATGTATATGAATAAAATTTAGTTAATATACGGAAAATAAATCGAATTAAATGTGGACGTATTTGTGAAATCCCAAATAAACGGAAAGATAATATAGTATTATTTGTGAATAAATTTACAAATTTAATTTAGTTTATATACGGAAAATAAATCGACTTAAATTTGACGTTTTTGTGAAATTCCAAATAAAAGTAAATATAATAAAATATTATTTGAACTTAAACCCGTTTATCATGCTGTGTTAAATGATTAATGAAAACAGAAGTTTGTATAAATTAAGCCGGTTATTTATTATTGCACGAGGTAACAATTGAACTTATTGGATTTCCGCAGCACACTTAGTCCATATTTGTCTGGCTGGGAAACTTTTGTAATTTTACGTTCAAAGTAGAACTCTTTTAAGTTCTTCAACAACAGACTATACAAAGTATGGTAAATGGATTTGCAATACTAATAATAATCCTGTTCATTAACTCCTACAAAACATATCATTCTGTCTCTAATTTGAAATTGTTGAAAAATTGTTTCTTCACGTATTCTGACATAATAGACTATACTGTGAAAGTATTCCAACTTATACGGGTAATTTTTTGAATAAAAATTATCCGAGATTGAACTTCAAAACTGGTACCAGAAAAAACGTACATCTATTGTCTATACATGTGCAAGATTTCCTTGCGATGGCAGAATGTAGAGGTTTAATACATGAAACTGTGTATTTGACGGTATTTTCCGTTGATTGTATTTTAGACTGTCGAAATCAGTTTAAACGTTTGAAACAATGCGCTTGACAAACCAGTTTAGTTTGATGAAAACATACATTGTTTCCAATAAATTTCATAGATCATATTTCAGGAAAAACTAAAATAAATAACATACTAAGGTGTAATTTATAATAGTCTAGTTTGTTTGATATAGTTAGATATGACATCTTGTCACAGGATATCAATCAGCTGTGGTGAAGAATTATGATGGTTATATCGGATGTTATCGATACTCGATGAACGTGTATACAAGGCTACTTCCACAAAATAATGGAAAAGTGTGCAAGGAGCTGTGCTTCTCGACATCCTTCAGATACGCTGGTACGCAGGTAAGTTTGTGACAGATTGGATTATGTTCTGTATGTAATCATGACAGCACGTACTTTCAAAAAGGGCATTACACATCCATAAACCTGTTTTCTATGCGTCTTTTAAAGATGTACACTCTGGAAAATATAATTGTTCCAATACCGTAACGTATGAAATCCCTATGTGTTAACATGACAATTCCCAATCATTTCAATTGGGCTCCTTTGGGTTACAACTCCTCGGAAGCTGTACTAGTATACGAACAAAATGTTTGAATACAATTGTGAAGCTGCACTTTTATTTGCTCCAAACACGTGACGTACGTTTCGTACCCGTTACGTACCAGGTACGAAACTTGCGTCACCTAAATATTCGTTCAATGCAGGGCTGATGTCCTACAATGCATCGAAAAGTCATAGGTGGGACCTTTGTGTGATATCGACGGGTCTTCTACTGGACATTGCTAGAACTACGGCCAATCTGTAGGCGGAAATATCTGACTCACGATGTCGGTAATGATTTGAGTTCCAAATTAATATTAACCCTGGTAAAGGCATGTAAACTGCAGGTCATTGGCGGATTTAAACTATCTATCTATCGTCGTTTAGGTCAAACCCCGCAAAGGAACATAGACCTGACGCGCATCACCAACAAGAACATTAATAATAAACAGAGAAAAAAGTATAAAAAAAAGAAAAGTAAGGTTAAAAGGTTTAAAAACAGAGCAGGTATCGATTAAGGAGACACATGTTCAATCTGGCTAACTGCCAGACTGAACTCAGGGCCGGTCAAGATGACAACATCAAGGGGTAGAGCATTCCAGTGGACAATGGTTCTGGGAAAGAAGGAGAATTTATAGTAGTCGGATTTGGTGTGAATTTGATGGAATGCGAGTGAGAGTGACGAGAGGGTCTTGCATTTGGAACTAGGTAGTCAGGCATTGGAATAGCAACCTGGTTATGCAGGATGTTATAGACCTTAACCAGGCGCTGGCCGATGCCGCGTTGGTCAGAGGTCTCCACTTGAGTGTTTCAAGTATGGCTGTGACACTGGATGTGCGACCATAGTCGCTCATGGTCCAGCGCGCAGCCCTGCGCTGGACAGACTCCAGCTGGTCTATCTGGGTACTTGTGTGGGGTGACCAGACAGATGAACTGTATTCCAGCTGGAGTGTTTGACCTCGGATGCCATAGAAGTGAAGTTTATAGAGAAGTTATTCATGATTAACCATGTCAAAAGCCTTTGAAAAGTCAAGAATAATTAGGTCAACTTGGCTTTTTAAGTTTAGATACTGGAGGATGTCATCAATAAGCATAAGAAGTTGACTTTCACATGATTTTTTTCCCTGAAGCCATGTTGTAATTCATATAATAGGTTTGATTTTATGCAGTGTTTTGTGATGTGAGAAGCGACAATGTGTGCCAGGGTTTTACACAGAATACAGGCGAGAGATATAGGGTGGTAGTTGGCTGGGTCAGATCTAGTGCCTTTTCTAGACAGGGGCTACGTTGGCCATGTTCCAGATTTTTGGTAAGGTACCAGTTTGTAGTGACTTTTTAAACAACTCTGCTACAATGGGGGCTATTTCTTTGCATGTGTTCTTTAGTATTATAGGTTTTATTTGATCTGGGCCTGCAGCCTTGTGGGGGATTAAGGTTTTTGAGAAGTTTCTAATTACCATTTACTGATATTTCAATATTTGGGATTTTGAGAGTTGTAAAACGGTTGGGAGGTATCTGTGATATCCTGTACTTTTATTTCAGCTAGTGATTTAAGAGATGTAAGTGACTTTGGTATGAAGACTGATTGAAATTATTCATTTAGTACTGTTGCCTTGTCTTGATCTGCTGTGTATAGTTTGTATTGTTTTTGAGTGAATCTATGCCGACAGAGTCTTGTTTGGAGTGTTTGAGTAGAGAGTATAGTTTCTTGGTGTTTGGTCTGTTTTGTATTTGATCATGTTCTGGTGGTTGATTGTTTATGTTAAAGGTAGTTCTGATATGCCAGTTTTGTTTCTGTCATGCAGTGGTGTTTGAGTTTGAGATAGTTTTCTTTAGATTTATTGGTGTCATGCTTTTTGTACTGTTTGTATGCTCTATCTAGGCATTTACTCCTTCCTCAATTGAACTAGAGATAGTTTCCTATAGTTCTTCAATTGTGTCTAGACTGTACCTGTTTGCCTTGATCAGTGAGTCATGTAGGTTAGAGATGTGTTATCTGAGGCCATCCCAGTCAGCCTTGTTGTATCGGTGGATTTTTTCGTGGTTTCTGTGGTTTCATTCGGGCAGAGATATTTGTGTCAATCAGGACAGCATCATGGTCACTGATTCTAGGTATCACACTGGTTCTGTTTACTATGGTGGGAACAAAGCAAGGATATTGTTTTCTCGTGTGGAGTCTTTGACTACTTGTGTTACATTATTGTCATACATGATGTCTATGAATTATTTGTAATATGCTTGGAGTTTGCAGTCTGGGGTTGGAGTAATGGTGGACCAGTCTAGTTTAGGCATGTTAAAGTCTCCACCTACCCATACATTTGCATTTGTTTTTGTGGCCATGGTGAGAGACTTATTGAATTCATCCAGACTATCTCTGTCATATTATTTAGGCTTATAGTAGCAGCCCACGAGAAGTGGTTTAGAGCCCTGTATCTCTAGCTTGACCCATAAGTTTTCGCAGTCAGTGTGGAGTTCAGTTGCTTGCTGTGCAAGGAAGCAATTCTTAACTGCGATGAATACCTCTCCCCCAGCCTGCTTCTTCCTATCTCTTCTAAAGGGGGTATAGTCCAGGTCTGGATTGAAAATTTCGTTGTCAAAATGTTTTGGTTTTAGCCATGATTCAGTTCCGATGATAATGTCTGGTTTTGTTGAGATTACCATGTTCTCATATTCTGGTTTTTTATCTACAATCGATCTGCAATTTACAACTAGAACTTTCAGGGATCTCTTAATTTTATTTTTTGTGTGTTTTTTTGGGTTTCTGTTGTGTTGATTTTTTGCGTTTCGGTGTTGATGTAATGACTGGGTGATCTGAACTTCCAAAGTCTGTGCTTGTCGGACTTAAGATGTCCGTGCTGCGATTTAATTGGTGTTTTGTAAGAGTCCAGACTAGCAAGGCTAGAGGTTGTAATGTTCATGTTGTCACATGCTAAGCACTTTCAGGCCCCTATTTTTGAGTCACTTCCGAGCCTGTCGTACATACTATCTGACAGATTTTGGCAGTCGCCATGGTACCAGATAAAGCAGAACTCACATTCTACTCCCTTGCAAGACCATGTCACAGGCTGTTCACAGCTACCACATGGGAAAACTGTGGAAGAATTACCGACTACTTCAGGTATAAGGGTTGGTCCCGGGTTTGACTCAATGTCAGTTGAGAGAATTAGCAGGAGTGTACTAAGAAATATAACAGTTCTGAACGAGCATTTGTGCATACGTTTTGGTCTAAGGAGCTGCTTGAGTTTTATAGAGCAACATGTTAGAAGTAATTTACATCGTTGGGTGTGTGATGTTACATCTCTGTGTCCAATACATGAACGGGATTTATCAGTATTGACACAGTCAGGAAATCTCGTTAGGGCTAATACAACAAAAGCTAGGGAGATTGGGTACATTCACATCGTTGTTACATTGTAAATATGTGGTTAACAGTCGCAAAAACACCTGTAGGACCTGTCAGCTTGTCGAAAAACTTCAACCGAAAGTCAACAAACTTTGACCTCAATCAGCTGTTTTGCCGATAAAACTTATTTTAAATCAATTAGCTATTAAAGTTTGCCAGATGTTGAATGGCAAAAGCTACAATCATAGTAAGTCATATAAACTGGATGGGTCTCACCTATTTCAACCTTCGGAAATTAGTAGAATAAATAGATTTATGAGAGCAAAATTTCAGGTGTTGTCGGTGATATATGCGCGCGCATTACCATCTGAAAAGCATCGTTGATAATATTCATAAACACGGTTTTACCCATGAGATTTGATCGCTGGGTGGTGAATATTCATGGTTACCGAAACCGTTTTTATTAACGGCTCAATAAATGTTCTTTATCCTAACCTCGTCCTTAATGGGAAAAGGGGAAGGTTAGAGCGGTGGGTAATGGACATGTTCTTCAAACAGTAGACATAAGGCTTGTTTTAGGACTGTTCGGTCCTTCATCAAGAAACTTTGTAATTACATTTTTATAGTCCAGTAGAATGACGCATGTATTTATAACAATCACTGTGTTTTAGTTTGATGTGTGTTACTGTGCACATAATACAATGGGAACTAAAGAAGCTGATGGAATGTGTAATCAAGATTGTCCTGTCACATTGGGAGATTCACGTAAATGTGGAGGACCATTCAGGTTTACAATGTATGATAGCGAAGGTAGGTCGAACCACAGGTAACTGTGTCGTTGATTAAGAGCGATTTGTTTTCATTTATTTTTTTGTAAAATAAATAAAATCATTACGTTATGAATATATTTTTCTGTTATTTTCTACTCTTAATCAATGATACAGTTACCTGTGGGTCGAACATATTGGTCACGAAATTCTGAAATTACATTTAAGTTGGAAGGGTACTTTTAAGGTTTTTATTAATCCTGATAATAGTTGAAACCGTTGGAAACTATAAGCTATTTGCAATTCGACGGTCTATCTTGTATGGCGTTGGCACAATTTATGACGTTGCCATGACGTCGCGCACCTTACCATACCCATTGCAAATCGCTTTTAGTTCCCAACGGTACCAAATATTAAAAGGGTATATAAAAAGTACTCTACCACCTTAAATGAACTCGCTATAGCCTAGTAGTGGAGCGTCCCCTTCGAGCGTGGGATATCGGGGAACCACTCAGTGATCACGATATACCAAAGACAAAAACTAATGGTACTGCTGTTTGCATTGCTTGTTGATTTAGCATAAAATTTCCTGGTGACATCAGGAATGAGGTATCGAGCGTGAATGATCTATGTACATGTAGTTGTTAAACTCGCTTCCTAATCGACCTATTTAAATAGTACAAAACATATTAAATGCATGTTGTATGTACCTGTGGTTATTGTTCCCTTAATTATCAGTTAGAAGATTAAGTTTCGTATGCATCCCGAATTTACATGTTTGATAACTTAACTTAGTAGATCCGCCGCCTCGATTGTCTAGTGGCAGAGCGTCCGCTTCGAGTGCAAGGGGTTTCAGGTTTGATTGAGGCCATTGCATTCCAAGTTCTACTTGTTAAACATGGTACTTGTATTTCTCATTGGTTTGACACTCAGTATAGTAAGTACAAGGTCATTGCGGGTTGTCTGTTGTCTGGATAATGGGTAAAAATTACGTCATGAAATTAATTTATACATGTTCATTGTTTTACGTTTATTTCATATCGTGACATATTCAGCAATTATAATGAAATCAACAACGACGAACGGCCCTGTAACGTCTACAACGATACCAACACCTACAACTTCCAGTTTTATTAACGAAACGGTCTCAACCAATGTTACAGGTATAGTTCGTTAATAATCCGTCTAAGTTCCCCTAATTTTATCCAAATACGAATTTATATAGAGATCATAAACCACTAAATGCATACGCGGACCAAAATCGGATACACTCAAATAGTCCTTACAGAAACTTCTGTTTGCCTGTAAATGGTGATATGCCTTGACAAAATGGCACTAGAATCATCTTATTGAGTTTAAAGGTATTGTATACATGTAGTTGAATGAGTGAATGTGTTTCATCTTGAATATTTTAGGATTTTGGCATATTAGGCAAAGCGAAGGTAGACTAGGGTAAAACCCACATTGTATCAGTCCGCGCGTCAGTAAAAATTTGTCGACCGCCTTTGACGAACAAAATCTGTTTCTTTTGTCTTATTTTGTAGCTGAAACATACTGCTTTTCAATGATATAGGTCTGTCAACTGGCCATAGACTTTAACATGATATAATCTGGGGCTGACAATTGTCACTTACCATTGAGCTAAAGAACAATTTTATTTAGTGGTTTGTGACCTAGATAGAAGATCACGTATTGTGTAATACATGTATAAGGTACATGTAGTACATGGCAAGTTAATTGATTTGAATAATCAAAGTAAAACAACATGTTGGTGAATCTCTTGGACATTGCCTATTCAATATGCAACTTAAACTTACCAATCGAGGTTCTTTAAATTATGTCACGTCATTAGCATACCTGACATATTCAGTTGTCCTCTGTAACAGTCGTCGCTACTATATAAGCGAAAGTCCATATAAACCAATAAAATTGCGGTATTTCAGTAATAGTTGTCTAAAACTACAGTCGTGAAACAAAATACGTAAAACCGTGGTACAAGTTGCTCAATATGCACATTCAGGATAGACAGATCTTCAACATTAAAGCCATCCGACAATTACGTACACATAGTTCACTGTCATGTACAACGTAGGTGATGTGAATATTAAATTATGGTTTATAGTTTATTTCCCGTACTTAAGACTTTACAGTATTAGTAGATATGTATACCTACGTGTGCAATGCTTCAATTATGACGTGTGTTTGTTGTCTGTACTATTTCTGTTTTGTGTGTTCCTTTATGTGCTTTTCGTGCTCGGTTGATTATGTTGAGTGTTGCCTTCTGTATCCGATGTTTCATCATCTTTTAGCTATTAATCAACTTTGGCCTTGCCATATGTATTTCAGAAGTGCTTCCTCCCGCATCAACAAACAGCAACTGGATTTGGTATATTTTCATTCCCGCGACTTTTGTGACCATCAATATCATAGTAGGCTTTACACTGATCTGTCTATGTAGGTAAGTACTAGGGCTAATGCCCGTTTCAACGAGTGTTAGGTTTTATACGTTGTATTATTTAAATTGTGAACTAATACCTGAGTCACAAATCCATTACAATCACCGTCCGATGATCGCCTGACGTACTTTTAGCTAACCATGCCTTATGCCGGACATCGGCTGGTCATTGGGTCATTGTCGGGCTAAATCCAGGCGGGGCTTAACGACAAAGAGATTTGCTGGTGTCAATCGAATGACCAGTCGATATCCGCCCGACGACTGACAGACATGGTACGATCATCAACCGTTGGCTGCCCGGTACCCCTTGTCCATTGTTCAAGATTCAGTACACGATGTCTTCATTAATATCGGATACACGGATACATGTACCTTTCATAGTGATTTGCACTGTTGATGACATGTGTTACAGCAATAGCATGAAAGGGCCAATCATCCATTATTCTCCCAGGCTCTGTGTGATGTTACACAATGTAGCAATACCACGTCATAAAAGGCATCAAACCCAAGACGAAATATGTCAACATTTGAACATGAAAATAGCCGTCAGCATCTGGGCAATTTTTTCAGCACCCTGTGAAACTTTGGAAAAGAACACTACTTGAAACTGTAGTCTGCTCGCATACAAACCACTCCGAAAGTTTCACAGGGTGCTGGAAAGACGACAAAATCGGTGAAAAAATAAAATACTTACGGATATTTCTTTTTTTCAAAACGGAGCAAATGTTGACTAATTTCGTCTTGGATTTGATGCCTTCCGTAAAAATGTCAGAGTCGCGTGGTATTGCTATAATGTAATATACGGACTGTTTTTATTTTTTTACTCACTAATGGGATCGTTTTCTTATAATATAAACAGGGATAGACGCCAACGAACGTCATCAATGAGACTGACGGCACAAGTTATACAGAACAACTTAGACCACGAGCCTGACGAACTACCTAATATGAACAGATTTACTACTGATTTACCTGCCCATGGTCTTGAACATGGAAGTGACGAAACTGAATCGTTCTATGACACCGCCTGTGCATCCAAAAGTCCGTCTCATTCTGGAGGTAAATGTAGCAACAATCGTATGAAAGTGTCCAAAGACAGGGTGTTTAACCCATCTCGTTCTGATGCAACACGTGTACAGTCTCATACATTACCTAAACGTTTACAGAATACTGAGAGAAATGAACGACGAATTGGAAATAACATGGCGGTAGATGTCAATATCGAGGATAATTCTTACGATCGGATAAATTTTCACAAATCTTTGAAAGTTAAATTTTGGAGCCGAAAAGATAAGCACACATGCCAATGTAATAACCAAGATACATACAACACCTTACAATACTGACGATGTATACTAACCTTTTAAATCATGATTGACCTTGACCACATAACTACAAACTTTTCGCTGATATTGCTTGATATATATAAGGACGTGAACACAAATATTTATGAACATGGAGCAGTAAAAATATGTAAGGATAAAATGTTGCATTTATTTCATGAATTTTAACATTGCTTTAAACTTTGATCCCTATTGAATGATACTAAGGTACAGTATTTAGTAATTAAGTTTATATAGATAGTTTAGATAGTTTATTTCGAAAATAAGGCAATATGCCCATGATTTCACATATAATAATTACATGCATTGACATAATTATTAACACAAATATACACATTATAATATAAACAAATCATGCATGTATACATATTATTATTTCCGGTACCAAGTATATGTGGAGTAAGTGGAAATTATCGGCAATAATGAGTTATATTCCAACATCACTGTGACTTTAAATATAGTTATTTGCATGACATTAGTCATGCTACTATGTAGTCTCAAAAATTTAAAAGTACGTAATTTATTGTGTATGCGTAGTTTGTTTTTCGTACAGTAGGGAGAAGAGTGCTAACGTACATAATATTCTGCATCTCTTCGTTTCAGACTTTTGTAAATATATTGAGAAAGATTAATAATAGTATTTCTATTTTCAGATGACATAAGTTCTACAAATTTAGGGATATTAGGTCGTTTCCAAATATGGTTTGGATTTTGGCACCAACTATAGTATTGTTCTATTGTCTTTTTTTCCAGACGCCATAAACCATGGTCGCGTTTGAGTATTTTCAAGATTGCGCAGGTGAAACAAGAATAGAAGCGAACTAACGTTGGTTCGACCATAGTTCAAAGACTGAAGGTTTTCGCGGTCGCTAGTTGAACTATGCTGACCTATGGTTAGCGCCAAAACCCTTTGTCGGGTATATCCTTTCCGCCATAGCGTACTAATGCGTCCTGGCCGGAATGGCACGGCTTTGGTAGTTCACAAATTCCGATTATGTTACACAGTGTTTAAAACAGTAGGCATCAGTCTCTTTTAAAGCAAACATTGACGATTTTCATATGTTTGTTAAAATAAGAATATTATTCTAAAATGGGATACTATTTTCGAAATTTTACGACAAGAATTTATCGAATACTAGAACGTACTGGATTTGTTAAATGTCCTAAAACCGTTTAAATGACGTTTGTGACGTCAGTCTCGTCACTAAATCACTCAATAAGTAACATGGTTTTTTTTGTTTGAGTGTATGTAAATTTGTAATTGGATGTTATATTTTGCTAACATATTCAGAAACTGTTCATAAAACTCTTGCCTTTCAAACGATTTACATGATCATGATTTTCATAATGTTGTCACTAAGCCCGGTTGTCCTGGAGAACGGCTCATTTATGATTTATGCGGATCTATTTAACAGTCGACCTAAAACAAATTTGTATAAAATAACCTAGTATGTAAAATGCAAATAAAACTAGACAGATTCTGTATTTAAATTTTAAAATACATTTGTATGTGTTTAATGACTAGCTGCTGAAGTGTATGTCGTCATCAATTAGTGCATTAGGATGCGGGATGCATACTGAATATTCGTATCCTATTTACCGTGAAGTGAACTTCATTCATAAAGTAGAAGGATAATAACAGTGATAAAGAAATATGTAAAAAATATATTTGCATAAACTCCAATAGAATCGTCAACTTCCGTTCTTCTGCTTGATAGGAGCGGGAGCTCGCATAATCCAATTATAAAATACTTACACGTAACATTTTCAAAGTTATATCACTCAGGGGTGTTAAGATAGAATATGAATACTGTTCCACCGGCGCACCTGCCAAGGTCCTTGAACAGTTGTTAAAGGGTTAGGATTCGAACACTGAGCGATCACAATTCCAGGCTTTTCTTGTAAAGGAAGATAATGCTGTATTCAGTCTACGTTTTTATGGTACATGTCAGGGAATATTGTCATACATGTATATAGCATGAATGAACACATATGTATACAACTGTAGAATGCCGAGATGTTCATTGTATACCTTGCGTAGTCAGGTTATAATATTATGGGATAATATTAGGAGCTCTCCAGTAGATCTTGGAAATAGATTCAAGAATAAGTTATCCTCCGGTCTTCCTTCTCTTAGACATTCAATACTAAGTCTTATGGTGCTGTTTATACAATTTTGAGGAAAAGGCTGCTTATAAGTCTGGTGGAGCCGATTGATAACTTAACTGAGAAATTCTGACTTTATATGGGCGCAGAAGATGATCCTCCGACGTCAAAAAATTATGACGTCAGTGGAGCTCTTCGTACGGATAAAACGAGACGCGGTACGGACGTACGGCATTTAGCGTTATGACCGGAAATGAAATGAACGTCGTGGAGCTAATTTGGAGAGGCGAACAAATTGGTCAGAATAATGACTATTACGGGTTATAACGGAATGATCTGTGTGGAGTATCGGTGGAAATGGATGAAGGAAAGATCGATCTCTCGATCTAGTGCGGATTTGAAACATGACACGGGAAAATAAAGGGTAGATCGGCGATACAAATATGGCGGAACCTCGGCAATTCTAGACAATAATATTTACAATGCGGTAGAAAATAAATGAGTATAGTAGTTCAAGTTCTGACGCGACGAGTGGTCTATCAATACTGCATTAATCGAACGACGTATAAGATGTGCATAAAAGACCAATCAATATTCAAGCGTATTCACCCACACATATAAGATCTGGATGAATCGGTGTTTATAACCAAAAATTGTGAGAAACGGCTTATACACAAGCATTAATGATACAAACTTTATTTCAAAGGCAAGTTCACCGTTGGATATACCCAGTCTTCCCCGTGAGCCTCGATTAAACAAAGATTTAATACAGTATTAAGAAGACACAGTCATAGAACGAATGATTGTTATTAACATTTTAGTAAAGATATATCACTTTTGTGTAAAAATAACTTACGGACCCTTTTCTCCCTTTTGACCTTATTATTATACTTATGCTTGTAAACATTCCGCCAAAGATCTAAAAATATAAAGCTTGGAAAGATGTACCAAATCTCACAATATATCGCAGCAGTCTTCTGAAATCTCGCGAAATCTTATTTGTTCTTAATACCTAATATCTCCTGTTTTAATGTACATAGGCTAAAATTAATAAGTCTGTGAAGTAAATTTATTGTTTAAGCTTTACATTTTTGCCTTTAACAGAAAATACCCGATTTGACTCATTCAAAATATAATTTTCAGAATTATAAGAGGTAGAAAAAAAGTTACCCTATGCAGTAGAAGAAACTTAGCTCTTCAAAATTAGACATTGGTCATTAAAAAAGTATGAAAAAAAGTTTTATGCAAAATGAAAAGAATCTGCTGCGTGCTATTTTTGCATTTTATCTCAGTTTTCAATTGAGTCTTTAGATCTTTGATTCGGCAATGTGGTCATTAAATTATTTCTTAAAGGTTGCAAATGCATGTGTTGAAAAGGTATTAAGATGTTAAATGATTAATGAAAACAGAAGTTTGTATAAAATAAGCCGGGTATTTATTATTGCACGAGGTAACACTTGAACTTATTTGATTTCCGCAGCACACTTAGTCAATTTTGGTCTGGCTGTTTTTTTTTGTATTATAATTCACATCTCGTCTAGCTCTTCCATAATATTATTATTATTGTTTGCTAATGGAACTCGTATAACTAGAGTTAAGAGTATTTTCACAAAGCCCTAAGTCGTTGAAAACACTATAGAGAATAATGTCCACAGTTCCATATTTTAAACACCAATGATATTAGTACAAGATTCACATCATGCGACGTGAAACATTGAAGTATTATTATTATTATACCATATTTATATAGCATTCTTATCATGTAATTACACGTTCAAAAGTGCTTTACAATCACATTTAAGACATGGTTAAAACAATTTTACATAAATACATGCATGCAAACATAACAACAAATGTATATATATATATTAAAGTTTAAGGCTAAAATCCTCCCTCAAATACCCCCTAAAATGGGTGTTTCAAGAGCAGCGTCACATACCACTGCCACGAGAAACTAACTCCAAAGGAATAATGATACTTCCTTTAAGGAGGCAGGATGCATGGGTGTTTCAAGAGCAGCGTCACATACCACTGCCACGAGAAACTAACTCCAAAGGAATAGTGATACTTCCTTTAAGGAGACAGGAGACCCCCGATTTATAAGACACTATTTACTACTGTACTAGTGTTTCAAAAACAGCGTCACATACCACTACTACGAGAAACCGTCTCCAAAGGTATAAATGTACTAACTTTTAGGTGACCCTTAAAAAGTCAAACTAATAATCAGCCAGAATATGCTTTAGTAAAACAGTGCGTTTTAGCGCTTTCTTGAACGATGGTAGTGTTTTACTATCTCTGAGTGCTGTTGGCAGTGCATTCCAGAGCTTCGGTGCTGCAGCCATGAAACATCGATCACCGTACGATACAGTCCTCATCCTCGGCACAACTAGAAGAATAGAGTCATTTTGTGACCTAAGCTGTCTTTGTGGAGTATATATTTCCAACATACTTCTGATGTAGACTGGGGACTTTCCATGTAGTGCTTTGTAAACATGAGTCAATACCTTGTACTCCACTCTGTATTGTACAGGTAACCAGTGAAGATCCCTCAGTACAGGAGTGATGTGGTTGTATCGCGGTATCCGTGCGATGAGGCGGGCAGCTGTATTTTGAATATTTTGTAGTTTGTTCAAAATGGTTTTTGGGGAGCCGCACAGTAATGAGTTTCAATAATCCAGTCTTGATGTTACTAAAGAATTTGTGAGCGATTTTGTTGCATCAACTGTCAAATATTGTCTGATTTGACCTATTTGTCGGATCTGCATGAAACAAGACCTGGAGACAGAGTTTACATGTTTATCAATATTCAGGTGTGAATCCAACATGGCACCAAGGTTTCTCACCACTGATGATGGGCTGATCACAGCGTCACCAACTTTCACTGTGATATTCTCGGCAGCATTGGTATTCCGTTTCGGAACAAACAGGATTACCTCTGTTTTGTCTGCATTAAGTTTCAACAAATTGTTCTTCATCCAGAGCAAGATATCCTTCAGACATGCTTCAATTCGTTGCAGTGTCTCATCGCGTGAAACGCAATCTTTCGGTTGGAATGCCATATACAACTGGGAGTCATCAGCATAGAAAAGATGTTGCAGTTGATGCTTTCTGCAGATTGCACCCACTGGTTTTGTATACACGATGTAGTTTTTAGGACCAAGCACAGAGCCCTGAGGTACGCTATAATTAATCAGTACTGGTTCTGAAAGTTCACCATCAATACAAACAGTCTGGTAACGGTCACACAGATAGGATTTCATCCACTCCAATGGTTTGCCTACTATACCAAAATGATTTTCAAGTCGGCGTAGGAGGGTGGTGTGATCAATGGTGTCGAATGCTGCTGATAAATCAAGCATTACGAGGACAGTAGCTTTATTCTGGTCTAGAAAACAAAGGATGTCATTTTGCACACGAAGTAAAGCAGTTTCAGTAGAATGGAATTTTCTATATGCTGACTGGCGTTCTTCATGGAGATTATACAGTGTTAAGTGCTCATCTAGTTGAGCATCGACTACCTTCTCAAGAACTTTGGAAATGAAAGGTAGGTTTGACACCGGTCTGTAATTTTTCATTACATTTTGATCAAGGCCTGGCTTCTTTATCAGTGTTCTTATTCTGGAGCTTTTAAAAGCCATTGGTACATAAGCATTTTCAAGTGATGCATTGAATAGTCGTGTTAATATTGGCAGTAGTTCATTTAAACAATCCTTCAACAACCAAGTTGGGATTGGGTCAAGCTCACATGATTTACTAGGTGATCTATTTATCAGTTTCCGTATGTCTTCTTCTGAGGTCGGAGAAAACTCAGATAGTTGCTCTTCTCGAAAAGGTGTGACGAATTCAGCAGTGTCACCATGTTGGGTTGACTGAGTATTTGAGGCAGTGTTAGTTCGTATTCCTTCAAGTATGAGAATGTTGATTCCCAATGTACGCGTCAACGTACACACAACGCCATAAGCCTTACAGGGGAGACAACACCTACCTACGAAAAATGTCATCACAACCGTTTCATCCCTTTACTTTAGTTTTACTTTATTTATTACACTCAGCACCGCACATGTTACAAGTGCTTTGTGGTACGAAATATGACGAAAATGATTAATAATATTAGAATATATAACGAGGCTCTGTGGTTGTAGATGTGTAATTAATGCATAAATATAAGACAATTAAGAGTTCAATATGGTTCATTGAATAGAGCAATACAAGGAAATTTTAGCCAAGTTTTAGATTCTTTTTACATTTGTGGATCTGAATGTGTCTCAGCGGTTGAAAAATAAAGTAGATTTATATGAACTAAGGCATTGCCTTAAGGGGATTCAATCATCCATGGATAATAGATCAAAATAACTTATTAAAGTTATTAGTGAGGGGTATCTTCACAGTATGGTTGTTCATACAGTTTGTATTTATTTTACATTTCATGGAATTCAGATAGAATTTTCAATAACTCAAGGGCGATAACTCTAAGGAAAATTGACCAATACAACGAGTGGGCCATTAGCTCTAAAGCGCTCAACTGATGGCTAGCAGTTTAGGCAGAATCAGTGACCTGGTGACCTAGTTTTTGACCCCAGATGACCTAGATTTCATAAAGCTACACATTGTGACCAAGTGTCATTAATATAACATCAAGAATGTGACCTCTAGAGGGTAAACAAGGTTTTAATTTGATGTGACCTAGTGTTTTACCCCAGATGACCCATTACGCACTTGACTTAGATTTCATAGCGACAAACGTTGTGTCCAAGTTTCATATAGATTAGGTAAAATGTTCACGAGTGCTTAGGTGAGCTAAAAAAATTAACGGACATCACAGTATGAGCGTTCCTATTCATTTTAAGTTTCATGAAATCCTACCAGCTATTTACAAAGAAATGAATGTGAATGGACGGGCAGAGTGAATTCTTCAATAAATCAAGGGCAATAACTCTAAAAAAAAAATTGACCAATAACAAAACTTGATGGGCATCATTCATATTCGTTTTAAGTTTCATGTAATTTTACCAGCTAGTTACAAAGAAATTACTCGAATGGGCGGGCGGAGGTAATTCTTCAATAAATCAAGGGCAACAACTCTAAGACAAATTGACACACAGAATGTGTTCATATTCATTTTAAGTTACATGAAATTCTACCAGCTAATTACAAATAACTGAATGCAAATGGACTGGCGGATGAAAGGTTTCAATAAATCAAGGGCAATAACTCTAAGGAAAATTTACCAATAATGAAACTTGACAGTCATCATCACAGTAATTTGGTGCTCATATTCATTTTAAGTTTCATGGAATTCTACAAGCTAGTTACAAAGAAAGGAATGCGAATGGACGGTCAGAGTGAATTATACAATAAATCAAGGGCAATAACTCCAAATTGACCAAATTAAACAAACTTGACGGGCATCATTACTTTTTTTATTTTAAATTGCTTAAAAATGTACCAGTTAGTAGAAAAATGGCTGCAGACGGAAGGACAGACAGAAATATTTAATAAATCAAGGTAAATGACTTTCTAAGGAAAAACAACTGGCGGGCATCATCATAGTACTGTATGGTTGTTCATATTTATTTTAATTAAGTTCCATGAAATTCTACATGCTAGTTACAGAGCTGTTGATGGCGATGCGTCTTTATAAGCCGTATGGCCAGTCCACACGTACATTACTCCAACTGCCGGAAGTAAAAGTTAAGCATTACATAAGTTCAGTGAGTCACAATCATGTAACTATTGTATAAATTTTTTAAGAACAGTGTGGCATACCACTGCTAATCCCTATATCGCCATAACTGGATAGAACCCTTTTTCTGGAATCCAGAATTTATGGTCAGGGGGCCAGTCAATAGGCGGCATATAGGAAGAGTGTATAAATGACGAATGAAATTGCGCGTAAAACAACTTTGGTTATCTCAAGGAACATTTTTAAACATCATTAGAAAATAAAAGATAATTTATTAACAACAAAAATATCTTTTTAATGAGTTTGCCAATTCCATTCACATCCTCAGAGTACCCCGAAAAAACTAGATACACACAAATCTCAGTCGGTTAGGGCTCACCAATTTCGGATGGGCAAAAAACTCGCAACACGTACACAATGCCATTTAGCGAGGTGCGGTATGAGAGAAAGAATTAGTCACTTGAGCCTTGAATAATTGGACAATTGGTTACCAAGTACTATCATTTTATATATAAGTGACATCCATTAAAAGGCTGTTCGTAGTTCAAGTGTTTAAATCACTCTTGAATCATTATAACAACATGTATACGCATTGTATTCTGTAGTAAAGATGTATGTGTAATATGTAATAAATTGATGGACCATATTTTGTTAATGATGAAGGCGTATTTATCATTCTAACACGATCTGCGGATTAATCCATATACGTATAGAGCAAACCAGGGCATGTATTATTACCGCAATAAATATACCTATCAAATTGGCAGTTACTATTTACGCCCCGTATCACGTGACGTATGTATGAATGACTGAACGTAAACTTAATAGTAAAAACTTCAAAAGTCTCGCGAACAAGGCAAGTTGCACACATATCCAGTGTTACAGCTATGACGCATCTTTTTTTAGAAACTCCAATATACTCTCAAAACCACGCTTCATAAAAACTTCTGATAATAACTTCATTTGTATTTTTCATTTCATTATGTTCAATGTCAAATAGGTGAAATTGGAATGCGCGCAGTTAAATAGTACGGGATATTATCGTATTTAGAATCAAAATAAAAACTCTGTTCTTGTATTTTGTCGGTGAATAAAACACGGGCACTCGTTCGGATGCGGAAACATTAGATACAGGCATGTCCGGCGCTGCAGAGGTGCGCCAAACTTTGATTTCGAAAATACAGCCTGGTTCTTTAATGTGCCCAGTGTATAGCACCGATACACAGCTTCCTGACACTTTCAGATACTGCAAACCATACGGCCAGATATAGCGGGAAATATTATAAATATTTCAGAAATGTCAAGTTCCGATGCCTAGGATTGAACCCACGACATCTGGATTGACAGCCCAGTACGTTACCACTGAGCTAAATCCGCGTATTATCCTTTTACTTGCCAAACATTGTCCCTTGTGACCTTTGTTTGTTTCTAAGACTCGAGAATTACATTGTTAAAAAACAATGTAAAGTACGTTAAGATCTTGGTTTAGCTCGTGTTCAGTATATGCACAGACAATAAAATCGCATTTTAAAAAATTATTATCCGACTGAAACTTCCTGTATCAATCAGAGGTGAATATTTCAAGGGGATCAACATGTTTTTAATTAAAATCTAATGTACATTTTATGGGCTTAGTTGAATTCCAATTTGAACACCCCTCGTATGTAGATGTTGGAGATGCTGATATGGGTCGAACGTGGTTATGTCCAGGGCCCTATCCTGGGACGGATAGAGGGACCAATTCTACAAAGTAGCATTTAGGTGGTGCAAAAACTCTTCCATAATAGTACGTATAGAACTACGATTTGTTGAATGTTATTATTATGGGTCCCTAATCCTAGGGTCACATATCACTCGTGGTGTACACACTGGCCGCGGCATTGAATCCTGGACAAAGGGTAGCGGACCGGTATCGGGCAAGTGAACACAATGAATTTAGACTGGTCAAAGTTTTTAAGGCTAAATATCTAGGAATCTAGACAATGTAAAGAAAATTTGAACGGTGCTATTGAAGATATACCCTTTGCATTTGTTTCGAGTGTCGCTTCTTCAAATATACCCATGCACAGATTCCTTTTTAAAAAGTGGGCGGTTCTATTGCTCGATTAGGCAAGTTTCGCAGTAAAATTTACCGATCGGGCAAGTAAATAGGGGAATCATCGACCTGTTCGTCCACTGTTGATAAACGTTCTTTATCACTGTTTTACATTGCATCATACATCTAGACATGTATTAACCAATCAACTCCTCAATGAAGACCATCCCTCTATTGTGATCATGTTTTGAATGAACGGCTAGTGGTCTCTATATGTTGTCCCATTGATATACAGTATAGGAGGATAAAGTACAAGTATGTATCATTCCTGAAAAAATCATAATTTTATAAACTAATTGAATGTGAATTATAACTATACTGTACACAAAATAACAATCGAATAGCACTTAATAGATCGTGGTTAATTTGTCGAATGCTCTCATGCTAAATGAACAAAGTTCGGAAATATTGTATGTTTATACATGTATAATACATGCAGTAATATATTTCATTGTTTCTATCTCACTCTGCCATTATGTATTTGAGTGTTTCCGATGCATAATAAAATGTACAAATTTCTCATAAATGTATCACTTTAATTCGTAAATCAAATAAGTTTCAAAAATTGTAGCTGACCGACCAATGTGTTGAATAACTTTATACCAACGATATCATGAGATTGTTATGTGGACAGTTTGTGATGTGTATTCTCATCATTGCGGGTAAGATATTTTATTAGAAGGCTATAGGGACATGTGGGCATTTTCCAAATGTCAAAGCAAGATGTATAATCTTTGTATGTATGATGGTGATGTAGTTTAAAGATGTAGTCACACATTACCGAATAGCGTAACGGAAATGAAACAGACAGACAAACTGGAGCTCGTTGCCTAACTAAGGCGCTATCGAGCGCTTTTTGGTGGCGCATTACTATGGCGTACCATTTGGGTCAAAAGTCCGTTCATGCTTACGGTGAACTATAATATGTACGTGCACGTACAATAATATACGTGCACGTATATAAAAAATATACGTGCACGTACAGATTTATACGTGCACGTATATATAAGCGAAATTGTACGTACACGTATAAAAAATATACGTGCACGTACAGATTTATACGTGCACGTGTATATAAGCGAAATTGTACGTACACGTATAAATTTATACGTGCACGTATATAATTGTACGTGCACGTATATTTTCGGGTATAAATTATACGTACACGTATATATTTATACGTGCATGTATAATTACTCTATGCTGACCAATGAAAAAGCCTGTTTCATCGCGGTATTTTAATCATCAACACCATATGGTTTTTTCTTTTAATTACTTTATTATTAAGCACGTTTGTTGATATATAATAATATGGAAACCCTTTCTTATCCTATCTATACACTAACCTCACTTCAATATATATGGTCCCTTGATGAAATATACATATATCTATACATGGACCTTATAACAAGACCCATATAACACCCAGTTAATTAATTTATGATTATACGAGTATATAAATAGACCGCTGTACTGTTTCTTATTAAAAGTACAATTTCATGAAAGTGGTGACATGTGACACATGCCTGTCCTTCCTGTAAATTACAGTAACACGATGGTGCCTCATCACAGCAAGCGGTCTACAATGTACCCCAAATGTGCCAAAATTTAATACCCTTATGCATACATAGCCTCGTAAAATATGTTAATTTGATTTATTATGATCTGTTCTGAGGTACCTGTACATTACCTGGGGCTAATAAAATCAATAGTATCTTAACTAACACTCGATTAAGACACGGTTGTAAATGATGTGAAATAGATCAACTTAAATCTAGTACACCATCTTCACATATACTGTCTTATTTCAAATTTCAAAAATGTCATTGAATCCTATGTAAGATCGGCTTTGATTGGTTGATCATAAATAAGCGTTTGGGTCAGCGATAATGTACGTGCACGTATAAAATTATACGTGCACATACAAATTTATACGTACAATTTTATGCGTGCACGTATACTTTTATGCGTGTAAAAATAATTTAGCGAAATTGTACGTGCACGTATAATATTTATGCTTGCACGTACAATTTTATACGTGCAAGTAAATATCATATCTTACCGTATGCATGTATAGACTTTGGACCCAAATGGTACGCCATACATTACTATGTCTATGCAACGACACACTACAAGCCCAGCGAGCAGTAGTCGCCGATAGCATATCGTTTCTCAGCTGTTTGCGAGGCGAGCGCTACTGAGCGTGCTACTGGTGTGCAAAGGTCTGCTATCCGCGAGCGCTCGCCGGAGCATATATCCGCTAGGTACTTTTTTTAATCAAGCCGTTTCCTAGCATAGCGCTATCGATTGAGCGGTTCGCTGAGGCAACGGGCTCCTGATACGCATTTACCGGAAAAGCAACGGACATAAAACGCATGCGAAATTGAAACCAGCCGGTTTGAACGGATTGCATACTTTGTGAATCTTGTATGTTAAGACTTGTCCAAAATTGTTCATAAGTATGATCAGACAATTAACGCAATGCCGAATGAAAACATGACAATAAACGCACAAGAACGGAAAATAACGGATTTGGGTTGGCTGGTAAGGTGTGACTACAATATAGTCCAAGTATAACAAAAAAAATGAAATCTAGTAATGACCGATTTAATAAGTCTGGTTCGCGACATTCTAACAAAATGCTTCCTTTAGACGATTTACTGTGCGCTTTCAAAGACCAAATTACGCATGTATCACGGTAAAAAGATTTATTAACAAATAGCTTCTCTTATTTTTGCAATTTTGAATTTAGACTGTGTAGATCTATAGACTGTTTAATTGTTGTCTTGCAATGTACACGCATGTCAGTTAATGTGTTGGGCTCTTTTGCCAAATCGTTAAGTGTCACAAATGTAAGGATCGATAAAAATGTCAGAACCTTGGGAGGGCTGGTATTCACATCCGTGCATGTCTCGTACACAATTTGAACAACCATTTTATGCAAAATTGCAAGTTTGCATACTGTAAAAAATTCCCCCAAACCGGCGAAATGAACTATACATATACCGCACATTGACAGCAAATTCTAAGCACTTTCCACTATTAACAAGCAAATAGGGAATCATTCATGGAAAGTTTTAGCTGTCACAAAAGTCTGTACCTCACCCGTTAAATGCACTGAAAATCACATGTCGGCATTGTTTTTTAAACGGCATAGTATTCTTATTATGATTCAAACGGTGTAAGAGATACAGAACTAACACGAAATTAGGATTACACACATTTTCCTCTGCTATGCCCGTGACCATTAATCAAGTTATAAGACCTGCATATATCCTGTACAATTGACGCGTCTGTTCAAAGATTCTGCCAAGTGTGGTTTTATTCCTTCCAAAATTGTACGAGAAACATAGGGGACATGAAATTGGGACCATTAACAGCCTTTCTCTTACATGTGACATTTGACCTTCAATTTGGATGTCCAAACTGTGTTTTCTGCCAATTGGACCGATTTGCTTAACAATTCTATCAAACTTCTAACAAAACTTAATAATAACCCTGTTCATTACATCATACAAAACATATTGTTCTGTCTCCAATTTGAAATAGTTTAAATATTATTTCTACATGTATTCTGTCATAATATACTGTGCAAGTATTCCAACTTATACGGATAATTTTAAAAATTTGACATTTTGAATAAAAATTATCCGTAGAATAACTTTAAAACAAAAAACGTACATCTATTGCCTATACATGTGCAAGATGTCCTTGCGATGGCAGAATGTAGAGGTTTAATATTCGTCGTTTTTTTTCCGTTGATTGAATTTTAGACTGTCGAAATCAATTAAAACGTTTGAAACAATGAGCTTGACAAACAAATTTAGTTTGATGAAAACATACATTGTTTCCAATAAATTAATTTTCATAAATCATATTTCAGGAAAAACTAAAATAAATAAAATACTAGGGTGCAATTTAAAATAGTCTAGTTTGCTTGATATAGTTAGATATGATATCTTGTCACAGGATATCAATCAGCAGTGGTGAAGAATTATGATGGTTATATCGGATGTTATCGATCCTCGATGAAAGTGAATACAAGTCTACCACAAAATAATGGAAAAGTGTGCAAGGAGCTGTGCTTCTCGACATCCTTCAGGTACGCTGGTACGCAGGTAAGTTTGTGACAGATTGGATTATGTTCTGTATGTAATCATGACAACACGTTATTTCAAAAAGGGCATTACACATCCATACACATGTATTCGATGCGTCTTTTAAAGATGTACACTCTGGAAAATATAATTGTCCCAATACCGTAATATAATCGTACCATGTACGAAACTTGCGTCACCTAAATATTCGTTCAATGCAGGGCTGATGTCCTACAATGCATCGAAAAGTCATTGGTGGGACATTTGTGTGATATCGACGGGTCTTCTACTGGACATTGCTAGACCTACGGTCAATCTGTTGGCGGAAATATCAGACTCAGGATGTCGGTAATGACTTGAGTTCCAAATTAAAATTAACCCTGGTATAGGCATGTAAACTGCAGGTCATTGGCGGATTCAATCTATCTATCTATCTATCTTCCTTTAGGTCAAACCCCGCAAGGGGACATATACATGTCGTCACAAACAAGAAAATTAATAAGAAACAGAGTAAAACGTATAAAAGAAAGAAAAGTAAGGTTAAAAGGTTTAAAAACAGAGCAGGTATCGATTAAGGAGACACATGTTAAAATCTGGCTAACTGCCAGGCTGAACTCAGGGCCGGTCAAGGTGACAACATCAGGGGGTAAAGCATTCCAGTGGACAATGGTTCTGGGAAAGAAGGAGAATTTATAGTAGTCGGATTTGGTGGGAATTTGATGGAATGTGAGTAAGAGTGACGAGAGGGTCTTGCATTTGGGACTAGGTAGTCAGGTATTGGAATAGCAACCTGGTTATGCAGGATGTTACGGAGCATAACCAGGCGCTGGTCGATGCGTCGTTGGTCAGAGGTCTCCACTTGAGTGTTTCAAGCATGGCTGTGACACTGGATGTGCGACCATAGTCGCTCATGGTCCAGTGCGCAGCCCTGCGCTTGACAGACTCCAGCTGGTCTATCTGGGTACTTGTGTGTGGTGACCAGACTGATGAACTGTATTCCAGCTGGGGTCTGACCAGTGTCTTGTATGCAATTGACCTAAGGTTTTGTGAATTTGCTTATATGTTTCGTCTGAGGAATCCTAATGTTTGGTTTGCTTTTTGTGTGATATTGTCAATGTGTGTGTTCCATTTTAAGTCATTTGCGATTGCGATCCCTAGGTAAAGGGTGATTCATAATATCTGTTACACTTTTTAAATGAAACAGTTTTGATATGTTTGAATATAACCACAAGTAGTTTGCACGTCCGAAACAAATATGCTTTACAATTTTATTTTATATACAATATTACATTTTTGATTGCATGTTTTAGTCTACAAATGGAATTGAAATTTATGCCATAAATTCAATTCGACGTCTATTTGACCGATGATGACGACAATGCTCATTTTAATGTGACATATTGCCATCTTCTATAGATACACTTTACTAAAACCATTCAACAAGCCAGTGTGCCGTTGAACTAGATAGTTTATCATAATCAGGATACTATATTTGCCTTGCTATGATGGTTATATTATAGGAGAATGGCTTTCAAAACAGAGCTGATCAAAAGTATGCTGCATTTAATTATGCTTTGAAAACGACGTCTTGGAAATTGTACATCTGTTTATGACATCGTTTATGACGCCATGGTGTCAACATTATCACTGTCGTTTAAATGAGATAAAACTTCATCATATCAGCTTTCAAATGATATATGATACATACATATCTTGTACAGGAACGAAAAGTTATAACAGTTTGAAACTGGGACAGATATTATGAATCACCCTATACTTTGCAGATGTTACTGTGTCTAGTGTGGTATTGTGTTATTTTGTTGGTATGACTGTTTTGCGCTCTGTAATTTGTATGACCTTGGAGTTTGAAGGATTAAATTTCACGTCCCATTTGTTCTCCCATAGCTGATGTTGGTCTAGATCCTGTTGTAGTAAGCGAGAATGAGAAGCATTAGATAGTGAGAGATAAATGGCTGTGTCATCAGCAAATAGACGTACTTTGGAAGATTTAACATAGTCTGGGAGGTCATTGATATAAATAAGAAATAAAAGTGGTCCAAGGACCGAACCTTGTGGATCGCTGGAAGAGACTGGTATAGTGCTAGAGCTAGAACCATTTACAACTACTGATTGTGACCTATTATCCAAGAATCCCTTGATCCATAAGAGTGTTTGACCTCGGATGCCATAGAAGTGAAGTTTATAGAGAAGTTTTTCATGATTAACCATGTCAAAAGCCTTTGAAAAGTCAAGAAGAATTAGGTCAACTTGGCTTTTTAAGTTTAGATACTGAAGGATGTCATCAATAAGCATAAGAAGTTGACTTTGACAAGAATTTTTTCCTGAAGCCATGTTGTAATTCATAGAATAGGTTTGATTTTGTGAAGTGTTTTGTGATGTGAGAAGCGACAATGTGTTTCAGGGTTTTACACAGGGTTTTGCTTGAGTAGAGAGTATAGTTTCTTGGTGTTTGGTCTGTTTTGTGTTTGATCATGTTCTGGTGGTTGATTGTTTATGTTTAAGATATCTTCAAGGTAGTTCTGATATGCCAGTTTTGTTTCTGTCATGCAGTGGTGTTTGAGTTTGAGATAGTTTTCTTTAGATTTATTGGTGCCATGCTTTTTGTACTGTTTGTATGCTTTATCTCGTTTTCTATAGAGACGCTTTAGGGTGACCTTTATCCAAGGGAGCTTGTTTTTTGTGGATGACCATTTGGATGGGATAAAGGCATTTAATCCTTCCTCAATTGAACTAGAGATAGTTTCCTATAGTTCTTCAACTGTGTCTAGACTGTACCTGTTTGCCTTGATGAGTGAGTCATGTAGGTTAGAGATGTGTGATCTGAGACCATCCCAGTCAGCCTTGTTGTATAGGTGGATTTTTCGTGGTTTCTGTGGTTTCATTCGGGCAGAGATTTTTGTGTCAATCTGGACAGCATCACGGTCACTGATTCCATGTATCACACTGGTTCTGTTTACTATGGTGGGGTTACTTGTTAGGAACAAAGCAAGGATATTGTTTTCTCGTGTGGGGTCTTTGACTACTTGAGTTACATTATTGTCATACATGATGTCTATGAATTATTTGTAATATGCTTGGAGTTTGCAGTCTGGGGTTGGAGTAATGGTGGACCAGTCTAGTTTAGGCATGTTAAAGTCTCCACCTACCCATACATTTGTTTTTGTGGCCATGGTGAGACACTTATTGAATTCATCCAGACTATCTCGGTCATATTATTTAGGCTTATAGTAGCAGCCCACGAGAAGTGGTTTAAAACCCTGTATCTCTAGCTTGACCCATACGTTTTCGCAGTCAGTGTGGAGTTCAGTTGCTTGCTGTGCTAGGAAGCAATTCTTAACTGCGATGAATACCAGGTTGTAATGTTCATGTTGTCACATGCTAAGCACTTCCAGGCCCCTATTTTTGAGTCACTTCCGAGCCTGTCGTACATACTATCTGACAGATTTTGGCAGTCCGCATGGTACCAGATAAAGCAGAACTCACATTCTACTCCCTTGCATGACCATGTCACAAGCTGTTCACAGCTACCACATGGGAAAACTGTGGAAGAATTACCGACTACTTAAGGTATAAGGGTTGGTCCCGGGTTTGACTCAATGTCAGATGAGAGAATTAGCAGTGTGATGTTACATCTCTGTGTCCAATTCATGTACGGGATTTATCAGTATTGACACAGTCAGGAAATCGCGTTAGGGCTAATACAACAAAAGCTAGGGAGATTGGGTACATTAACATCGTTGTAATATTGTAAATAGGTTGTTAACAGTCGCAAAAATACCTGTAGGACTTGTCAGCTTGTCGAAAAACTTCAACCGAAAGTCAACAAACAAATGAACTCAAAGGATGAACTTTGACCTCAATCAGCTGTTTTGCCGATAAAACTTATTTTAAATCAATTAGCTATTAACGCTACAATCATAGTAAGTCAGATGAACTGGGTGGGTCTCACCTATTTCAACTTTCGGAAATTAGTAAAATAAATAGATTTATGAGAGCAGAATTTTATGTGTTATTCGGTGATATATGCGCGCGCATTACCATCTAAAAAGCATCGTCGATAATATTCATAAACACGGTTTTACCCATGAGTTTTGAACGCTGGATGGTGAATATTCATGGTAACTGAAACCGTTTTTATTAACGGCTCAATAAATGTTCTTTATCCTTACCTCGTCCTTAACGGGGAAAGGGGAAGGTTAGAGCGGTGGGTAATGAACATGTTGTTCAAACAGTAGACATAAGGCTTGTTTTAGGACTGTTCGGTCCTTGATCAAGAAACTTTGTAATTACATTTTTATAGTCCAGTAGGATGAAACATGTATTTATAACAATCAGTGTGTTTTAGTTTGATGCGTGTTACTGTGCAAATAATACAATTGGAACCAAAGAAGAGGATGGAATGTGTAATGTAGATTGTCCCGTCATATTTGGAGATTCACGTAAATGTGGAGGACCATTCAGGTTTACAATGTATGATAGCGAAGGTAGGTCGAACCACAGGTAACTGTGTCATTAATTAAGAGCGATTTTTTTGGGGGGGGGGGTGTAAAATTAATAAAATCATGAGGGTATTAATATATATTTTTTATTATTTTATACTCTTAATCAATGATACAGTTACCTTTGGGTCGAACATATGGGTCACAACATTCTGAAACTACATTTAAGTTGGAAAGGTCCTTTAATTTTTGTTATTAATCCTTATAATATTTGGAACCGTTGGAAACTAGAAGCTATTTGCAATTCGACGGTCTATCTTGTATGACGTTGGCATCATTTATGACGTTGTCATGACGTCGCGAATCTTACCATGTAGTTGATAAACTCGCTTCCTAATCGACCTATTTAAATAGTACAAAACATATTAAATGCATGTTGTATGTACCTGTGGTTATTGTTCCCTTAATTTTCAGTTAGAAGATTAAGTTTCGTATGCATCCCGAATTTACATGTTTGATAACTTAACTTAGTAGATCCGCCGCCATATTACGTTTATTTCATATCATGACATTTTCAGCAATAATGAAATCAACAACGACGAACGACCCTGTAACATCTACAACGATACCAACACCTACAACTTCCAGTTTTATTAACGAGATGGTCTCAATAAATGTTACAGGTATAGTTCGTTAGTAATCAGTCTAATTCCCCTAATTTTATCCAAATACGAATTTATATAGATAGAAGATAACATATTGTATAATACATGTATAAAGTACATGTAGTGCATGTCAAGTGAATTGATTTGAATAATCAAAGTAAAACAACATGTTGGTGAATCTCTTGGGCAACTTACCAATCGCGGTCCTTTAAATTATGTTACGTCACGTGATAAGCGTACCAGAACTATCCAGTTGCCCTCTATAACCGTCGTCGCTATTATATAGGCGAACGTCCATATTAACCAATGCAATTGCGGTATTTCAGTAATAGTTGTCTAAAACTACAGTCGTGAAACAAAATACGTAAAACCGTGGTACAAGTTGCTCAATATGCACATTCGGGATAGACAGATCTTCAACATTAAAGCCATCCGGCAATTACGTACACATAGTCCACTGTCATGTACAACGTAGGTGATGTGAATATTAAATTATGGTTTATAGTTTATTTCCAGTACTTAAGACTTTACAGTCTATGAGTAGATATGTATACCTACGTGTGCAATGCTATGCATATTCTCGTTCAATTATGACGTGTGTTTGTTGTCTGTACTATTTCTGTTTTGTGTGTTCCTTTTTGTGTTTTTCGTGCTCGGTTGATTATGTTAAATGCTGCCTTCCCTATCAGATGTTTCATCATCTTTTAGCTGTTAATCAACTTTGACCTTGCCATATGTATTTCAGAAGTGCTTCTTCCTGTATCAAGAAACAGCGACTGGATTTGGTACATTTGCATTCCCGCTGCTTTTGTGACCATCAATATCATAGTAGGCCTTACACTGGTCTGTCTATGTAGGTAAGTACTAGAGTTAATGCCCGTTTCAACGAGTGTAAGGTTTTATACGTTGTATTATTAAAATTGTGAACTAATACCTGAGTCACAAATCAATTACAATCACCGTCCGATGATCGCCTGACGTACTTTTAGCTAATCATGCGTTATGCCGGACATCGGCTGGTCATTGGGTCATTGTCGGGCTAAATCAAGGCGGGTCTTGACGACAAAGAGATTTGCCGGTGTCAATCGAATGACCAGTCGACATCCGCCCGACGACTGACAAACATGGTACGATCATCGACCGTTGGCTGCCCGGTACCCCTTGTCCATTGTTCAAGATTCAGTACACGATGTCTTCATTAATATCAGATACACGGATACATGTATCTTTCATTGTGATTTGCACTGTTGATGACATGTGTTACAGCAATAGCGTGAAAAGGCCAATTATCCATTATTCTCCCAGGCTCTGTGTGATGTTATACAATGTAGCAATACCACGTGACTATGACGTCATAAAAGGCATCAAACCCAAGACGAAATATGTCAACATTTGAACATGAAAATAGCCGTCAGCATCTGGGCCGCTTTTCCAGCACCCTGTGAAACCTTGGAAAAGAACACGACTTAAAACTGTAGTCTGCTCGTATACATACCGCTCCGAAAGTTTCACAGACTAAATCGGTGAAAAAATAAAATACGGCTATTTCTGTTTTAAAAACGGAGCAAATGTTGACTAAGTTCTTCTTGGATTTGATGCCTTCCGTAAAAATGTTAGAGTCGCGTGATATTGCTATACTGTTATATACGGACTGTTTTTATTTTTCTACTTATTAATTGGATCGTTCTCTTTTAATAGACACAGGGATAGACGCAAACGAACGTCATCAATGAGACTGACGTCACAAGTTATACAGAACAACTTATACGACCAACCTGACGAACTACCTAATATGAACAGAGTGACTACTGATTTACCTGCCCATGGTCTTGAACATGGAACTGACGAAACTGAATCGTTCTATGACACCGCCTGTGCGTCGTCTAAGAGTACGTCTCATTCTGGCGCTAAATGTAGCAACAGTCGTATGAACGTGTCCAAAGCCAGAGTGTTGAACCCAACTCGTTCCGATGAAACACATGGACAGTTTCATACATTGCCTAAACGTTTTCAGAATACTGAGACAAATGTACGACGAATTGGAAATGACATGGCGATAGATGTCAATATCGAGGATAATTCTTACGATCGGATAAATTTTCACAAACCTTTGAAAGTTGAATTTTGGAGCCGAAAAGATAAGCACACATGTCAATGTAATAACCAAGATGCATACAACACGTTACGATACTGACAATGTATTTCACCTTTCAAATTATGTTCGACCTTGACCACTTCACTAACGAACTTTTCACTGATATTGCCTGATATATACTAAGGACGTAGAAACAAAATATCTTTGAACATGGAAGAGTAAACAGCTGCTGGGACAAAATGTTGCATTCATTTCATGGATTTTAACATTTCTTTGAACTTTGATCCCTATTGAATCAAAGGCTACTGTATCATAAATGAAGAGTAAACAAAACAAAACAAAGTTTTTTTGGAAATTTGTAATATCTAAGATATTATCAATTTTATAAAAAAATGTTTTGTTTCCTCTTTTATTATTAATGATACAGTTACCTGTGTATTGAATGGTTCTAAGGTACAGTATATAGTATTTAAGTTTTGATGGCTGGGTTTTTGGCCCCAACTATAGTCTAGTATGGTTCCATTATAAACCATGATCGTGTTTGAGTAGTTTCAATATTGCCCAGGTGAAACAAGAATAGAAGCGAACTAGCGTCGGTTCGAAAATAGTTTAACCACTGAAGGTTTTCGCGGTCTCTACTTGAACTATAGTGACTACGGTTAGCGCCAAAACCCTTTGTCAGGAATATCCTTTCCGCTGCCATAGCGTACTTGCCGGAATGGCACGGCTTTGGTAGTTCACAAATTCCGATTATGTTACACAGCGGTTAAAACAGTAGGCATCAGTCTCTTTTAAAGCAAACATTGACGATTTTCATATGTTTTATTCAAATAAGAATATTATTTTAAAATGGAATACGATTTTCGAAATTTTACGCCAAGAATTTATCGAACACTGGTACGTGCTTTTGAATGACGTTTGCTACGTCAGTCCCGTCACTAAATCACTCAATAAGTAAACATATGTTTTTGGTTTGAGGGGATGTGAATTTGTAATTGGATGTTATATTTTACTAACATATTCAGAAACTGTTCATAAAACTCTTGCCTTTCACACGATACATGATCATGATTTTCATAATGTTGTCACTAAGTCCGGTTTTCCTGGAGAACGGATCATTTATGATTTATGCGGATATATCTAACAGTCGACCTGAAATAAACTTGTATAAAGTAACCTAGTATGTAAATTGCTAATAAAACTAGATAGATTCTGCATTTGAAATTTATGTTTTAATGACTAGCTGCTGAAGTGTATATCGTCATCAATTAGAAAATCAGGATGCGGGATACATACTGAATATTCGTATCCTATTAACCGTGAATTGAACTTCATTTATAAAGTAGAAGGACAATAACAGTGATCAATCAAAATAAGAAATATGTAAACAAAATAATTTCCTAAGCTTCAATAGAATCGTCAACTTCCGTTCTTCTGCTTGATAGGAGTATATTGTAAGTATGTATATATGTAAACAGAGGTGCGGTAAGTATAAGTTTGTGTGAGAGAAAGAATTAGTCACTTGACCTTTGATTGGACAATTGCTAACCAAGTACTATCATTTTATATACAAATGACATCCATTAAAATGCTGTTCGTAGGTCAAGTGTTTAAATCACTCTTGAATCATTATAACAACATGTATACGCATTGTATTATACACAGTGCCCACCAAAAGTAAGTATACAGTTGCAAAATTAAACTTGGTTAAATTATTCAATATCTGTTTATTAGACGGTCACAAATATATTAGTTTCTAACACTACAGTTACTAAATGAGTCAAACAAGAGATAGATATAAAGATGGAGGTGTTCTGAAATAAAATAACCTTGTGATCAAGGCTAAATTCGTGTCCTTTTGATGACACAGTAACATTTCAAGCGGAAAAAAGAAACTTTATATTTTGCACCTAGGGTACTAATTAATATATGGTCTCTATACTTAATAAATAAAAATATCTCTTGTCTTTAAAAATGTTGTTGCTCTTTGCTGTTCTGCAAATAGTGTTATTACGGACGAGAAAATCGGGAAATAACATAAGTGTATTTATTTTTGGTGGGCAGTGTAGTATAGATGTATTTGTAATATCTAATAATTGATGGACCATATTTTGTTAATGATGAAAGCTTATTCATCAACAACCATGTAATCGGGATATGTTAGTAATTCTCATAGAATGTGAGCAAGTGTGACAAAAACCTTTTAATTGTACGTGTTTGGAAACATTACATTAGGTGCCTAACACTATCAATTCAAATGTCCTACTAAGGGAGATCAACAAGTATATTCCGGAGTGTTGTAGTACGGTATAATACGGGTATTACTTGTAATTACCACACATTTCGGACAGGCAACATAGTCGGTTTGACAGATTGGACAGGATTACTAGCGTCAAGGTAATAATAATTGTAAAGTTTTTAGAGAATTAGATTTAGTTTAAACATATTCATTTTCAACATATTAACCCAAATATTTACAAAAACATTTACAATACTTATTACAATTCGTAGAAGACGGACTGGAAGCTGAACATTTTAATATGGTCTTCTCCTTATATAACCAATAGTTTACTTTAAAAATGGCAGATCATTTACTGTATTTAAATCTATAATAGTTCTATATGAATTATACAATAGAAAGACAAAAGAGAAAAATGTAATTGTTAACAAGTCGCCTATAACCAGGTGCTAACAATCTAGTCAAATCTAGATCTAGATTCTATTTATAATACTATGTTACAGGACATTTCTTCTTCTTTTTTGTACCATATCAAATGACAGTACATTTATATAAATACATGTATGTCAATATGCAGAACATGATGTAATATTTAAGCATATTAAAATTACGAGAACATAGCTTATCAACTTTGACCGCGTTGGCCAGTTTATCAGTTCAATAATGATAATGGTCCAGTCATACTTTAAGCTCTATGTACAGTAAACTTTCAGTGTTATTTCCCTTGGTTTAAAGGGGACTGTTGTACTTTTGTCTGACATATGATCTGCTGCAACTAGAAATATTAACTAGATCTAAAATTATCACTTTTTTATTTTAGATGACGAATTACCTAAAGCCAATTGCTGCTATTTTGATACCAAACATTGGTGGTTTTGCTGGCTCTTTGGTCACTCTACCCGTAGTAAGACCATCACGTCCTGGAGAAAAAACCTGGTTTACGGTAAGCTTGTTCAGTTGTGTGTTAGGCATTGTGACATATGCTTGTGGTCTGTGTGTTCAGTTGTGTGTTAGGCATTGTGACATATGCTTGTGGTCTGTGTGTTCAGTTGTGTGTTAGGCATTATGACATATGCTTGTGATCTGTGTGTTCAGTTGTGTGTTAGGCATTGTGACATATGCTTGTGGTCTGTGTGTTCAGTTGTGTGTTAGGCATTGTGACATATGCTTGTGGTCTGTATGTTCCTTTTTGTGTTAGGCATTGTGACATATGCTTGTGGTCTGTGTGTTCAGTTGTGTGTTAGGCATTGTGACATATGCTTGTGGTCTGTGTGTTCAGTTGTGTGTTAGGCATTGTGACACAACGCTTGTGGTCTGTGTGTTCAGTTGTGTGTTAGGCATTGTGACGTATGTTTGTGGTCTGTGTGTTCAGTTGTGTGTTAGGCATTGTGACGTACGCTTGTGATCTGTGTGTTCAGTTGTGTGTTAGGCATTGTGACGTACGCTTGTGATCTGTTTTTTCCTTTTTGTGCCTTGCGTGCACAGCTGTTTCTGTTGAGTGCTGCCTTCCCTGTCCGATTTGTTTTTATCTTTTTTATTCCTCGATAAAATTATTAAATAAAACAGGAATGTAAAAGGAACATTCTGTAACATTATGGCCGACATATTAAAAAACACAGTTTATTTCAGGTAGCATGTCACAACACAGGATAAATAGAAAAAGAGCAACTACAAAACATAGCTAACTTATCACATTTTTTGTTGCCAAGGGCATAACAGTTTTTGGGGGAGAGGTATGAGTTGTTTCAGGAAATAATAATAATCCCCTGAAAATCATTTGCTTTAGCTCGTTTCGTCATACTGATCACCACCTTCACGTGATCCACCTAACTGGCTATTTGGACCTGTATGGACCGGCTTCTATTGCTCTATGGGATATGCTTCGTATATGATTTGAGGCCCACATGGAAAATTGGTAAACCAAATGTGAATCCCCGTTAAAGAACGGCTTTAATTACTTTCTAGTAACTCTTGTTGCTACAACAACACATGAGTATACAATGCATAGTGCAATTTTATAAATGGAGGACATGGTGTAATAATGTGAAGAACATGTTTATAAATACATAATATACATTTATATGCAGTATACCCTGATCTAGGAAGGGGTTATCTTTTTTATTTAAAAGGAGTTCGTAAATCATTTCAGACACTGAAGAAACCTCCATGTGATCCACCTAACTGGCTATTTGGACCTGTATGGACCAGCCTGTATTGCTCAATGGGATATGCTTCGTACATGATATGGCGTGACGGTGGTGGGTTTGATGGCCAGGCTAAACTACCTCTGGCTTGTTACGGTGCTAGCTTGGCCCTTAACTGGGCCTGGTCACCTATCTTCTTCAAGTATAGAAGATTAGGATTGGTAAATCAATCTTTTTTAAATATGGCGTAATGCATGTGGTTAATTTGAACATATGGCTTTTGTTAGAATTTTGACAAATAAGGTGGCTAGTAAAAATTTGGTTCAGCTTGATTATTCCAACATATATTGAAAATACGTATTCGTATTGTTTTTCAGAGAGTTTCTACTTTGAGGTATTTCTGATATACTCTGTTCAATGTTCATGATCAATGAAACTTGTTATACAGACAGTGATTTTGTCTATGTTATGGTCAATAAAAATTATTATTGGTCACGATTATTAAAAATAACTTAACTTAATAAAATAACTTTAGTTATAATATAGTGACATGCCAAAAATGTAATCTGTGATGAATTGTGCTTTATGGGTAGGTATTGAATGTTGAAGCCAGTGGGTTCAACATCAATACCATTAAACATGGGAATAATCAGTTTCCGACTATTACATTAGTAAGTAATGAGATGTCATGATGAAACTTGCATAAGTTGATAGTAAGAATGTGTCACATTGGAAAAAAAGTAGGCCGGTGTAGTCAAAGTCACTCACTAATAATAGGTAATAGGTTTATGCTCAATTACTAGAGTTAGAAAGATAATTATTGATTCTGTGGTGTGAAGTTTGCTATATTGTGGTGTCTATGTTACGGCGCTCATGTTGGCATAAGCTGTAACAAATTGTACTCCACAATTTATATGCTTTTGTGTTACTTTACAATACTAGTACATGTACACCGTAATATACCAAATACAATGTCTATTTCAGGCTTTTGGTGTCAACTTATGTTTATGGAGCTCCATTGTTGCTTCTATTGTAACATTCCGGGACGTAAACACCACTGCAGCCTATATATTGGTTCCTTATCTTTGCTGGGTTACCTTTGCTAATTACCTCAATTTCTACATATGGAGAAACAACAAGGATAAAACAGATTAAAGACATGACGACTATACTAGGGCATTAGCAAGCATATATATCGTGTACTATGGCATGAACAATAGTATAGATCGTGTACTATGACATGGACCAGTGTGTATATTGTGTACTTGGACATGGACAATATTCCAGATCGTGTACATGTGAGACAATAGTATAGATCGTGTACTAGAAATTGGGTTGTAGTATAGATCATACACTAGGACATGAACAATAGTATAGATTGTGTACTAGGGCATCAACAATAATATAGACCGTATACTACGGCATGCACAATAGTATACATCGTGTACTAGGACATGAACAATAGTATAGATCGTGTACTAGGACATCAACAATAATATAGATCGTGTACTAGGGCATCAACAATAGTATAGATCGTGTACTAGGGCATCAACAATAATATAGATCGTGTACTAGGGCATGAACAATAGTATAGATCGTGAACTAGGACATGCACAATAGTATACATCGTGTACTAGGACATGAACAATAGTATATATCGTGTATTATAACATGAACAATAGTATAGATCATGTATTAGGACATGAACCATAGTATATATCGTGTACTAGGACATGAACCATAGTATATATCGTGTACTAGGACATGAACAATAGTATATATCGTGTACTAGGACATGAACAATAGTATATATCGTGTACTAGGACATGAACCATAGTATATATCGTGTACTAGGACATGAACCATAGTATATATCGTGTACTAGGACATGAACAATAGTATATATCGTGTACTAGGACATGAACAATAGTATATATCGTGTACTAGGACATGAACAATAGTATAGATCGTGTACTATGACATGAACAATAGTATAGATCGTGTACTAGAACATGAAGAATATTATACATCGTGTATTAGGACATGAAATTTACTGCAGATGGTGTAAGTCATAGCTCGATGTATGTGATTGGAGTTCAACTAAATTCCAGACGGGGCGTAATCAATAGCCCATTTCATCAATTGAACAAATATTCATGCATGAAAATTTGAAGAAAAGTCGTAAAATAAGTTGTTGTTGCTTCAAAAAGTAGTTCGTGAAATATGAATGTATGTATGTATTTAACATGTATCCAATGTTTATATGTCTAACTGTGTAACTGGTGCTAAGTTACGTTGCTGTTATTATGCTTTGCTATGTGATTGTGTGTTTTTTTTGATAGCAAGTTATTATGATAAACAATGCTTTTATCTTTAGTAACGTACGTGTTTGTTTGTTTCCTATAATTTTATTGATGGGTTAAATAATAAGAAGACGCAATATTTTAATGGTTTTTACTTCGCTGATAGAGACAGAAATTAACAGAAGTTGGAAATCACATTTTGAAGTGTTTTAGGTGGCTCCATATAGGAAAATGGAGCCAGCATAAAACAGTGTACTTGTAGCTTATTAGTTTTCATCTATATTGCTTAAACGTTTGTATTTGCTGCTTTGCATTTCTAAGATAAATAATATTTATTACAACTATTTGAGTTCCTGTTCTTTTTATTTTCGGATTTTTATTAGCAGTGTATCAGTATGGGAAACCAAGGGGGATTTAAAGATGGGTCATTTACTAGTATGGCTTGTACCTGGTCTCCTCCTATTCCTAGTATGTTTGCGTATGTTCACAGTTAATTACTTGGTCTAGAATCATAGATACCTCGAAATATGACGCCAGCAATTGTTTCATAAAGATACTTACAAACCAGTTGAGTGTTGTTGGGTTCTAAAATACTAGTGTTGCTTCTCTTGTTGCCGGTCAACACATGGCCGACAGTATGTTATACAAAGCCTAAGAAAGCCATCCAACACCACCCAATCAAATGTATATGGTCGGTAAACCCTAAAAACCCTCAAACATAACTTAAATGTTTTTTAACGTTTTACTCGGTATGACGATAAATTCCGTGCTGCTTAGAGGAACCGTCGTAAGGCTGAGAGAAAATGCTTAAAACAAATTTGACTGTTCATCAAGAGATATACCAGCACGCTTGTACTATCTATAACAAACTCATGTTACAGTCCAAAAAGGATTACTATTCAACCAAACTTGAAGAAAACATGAACGACCGGCGTCAGCTCTTCAAACTCACAAACATTCTCATGGGTTATAAGCCATAGACGGTATTACCATCCACCGATAATGACAAAGCTTTGGCAGATAATTGTTTTGACTTTTTCATTGGAAAAATTGTCAGTATTCGTAACGAGCTGAGTGAGGGTCAGGTTGACAATGATGTCCTTCGGGCCGATGTTAAGTTTAGTGGAGAGCCCATGGTAACCCTGGTAGTAATGGGCTTGACCATGATTCTTGTTTGGACCAGTACAAATCATTTGTAGTTTTTTTTGTACTACCCATACTTACATATGGCATTGAAGTTTTTATTCCAAACAAATTCACATATAGACAAGATGGAACAGTTCCAAAAGAAAACTATTAAACAACTTATATCCTTACCTACAAACGCAGCAGACTCGTGTGTTTATATTTTAACTGGATTTTGCCACTGCAGGCTATCTACCACCTAAAAATTCTTAACTTTTCAATAACATTTGCAGACAACATGAATCTAGTGTTGAACGAGGCAACTTACTGTGAAACCAGACAACTCGTGCTCATTGGTCAACTCTGTGTCTACCCTGTTAACAAAGTACGAACAGCATCCTCGTACTCCTCCCTCCGGTTCATGAACACAGAATTCACTCCTGGGAAACTTCATCCTGTGCTGCGTATAGGCTGCCCCTCTGTCTTAGAAGTATCGCGATTGCCTGTGAGATTATAAATCCGATGTGTGTTTCCTAAACTTTGTGATATTGACTGTATGCTGAACTGTACATAGTTTTGTCTGATGTGTATATGTATGTGGTGATGGTTTTATACATAAATGGATTATATATTCCCAGAAAACTTGATGGGGTTCGCCATTGCTGGTGGTGAAGAATAACAGATTACAGATAATCTGGCTCCTGTTACATCGGATTAGATGGAAACGATCATCATACGTGCGTCTACATAGTCTTGTGAATTGGACCCAATTCCAACATTTCTGTTGAAACCCTGCCTTGATAGTCTCCTTCCAATCATCACTGCTATAATAAATCAATCTTTGTTAAAAATCTGAAGTGCCTATCCAATTTAAGCAGGCAGTCGTGCGACCACTTTTAAAGAAACCTGGTTAAGATCAAGATGTGTTTAAAACTATAGACCAGTATCCAACCTCCCTTTCCTGTCTAAAGTGCTTGAAAATGTTGAAGCAAAACGGCTAGAGGGTCACCTGGAAACATTCCACAGAGACGATACTTCTGCCAGCCCATCAAGATATAGCGGCCGCACTTGACAACAGTCCCTGTCTGGCTTAATACATGTATGATTTTTTTTTAAAAATAACTAAAAAAAAACTTGCAGTATATTTTAAAATGCAATATTTTGCTAGCTTTGTCACGTAATAATGCGACATATATATTTTCAACTGGAATGTATTACAATGGTTCTACGTGTATTTAGATGTTTTAGTCGATGCGATCACAAACCGTACATTTAGGGGAGGATATCGAGATTATTCTGTATGCACAGTTTTCATAGGAAATATACACTAGTAATTAATAGATAAGATTATTAAATCGCAATTTCAATTTATCTGGTTATTACCGGGTTTAAAAGCTCATTAGAGCTTGCGTTGTGTACAGTGTTTGTTAACCGACTTGGTAAAATAAAATTTACTTGACTTGTAAAATTACCGACCCATTGTCTTATGTACTACTAGGGGAGATAAACGATATGTAGAGCGTGTGCCGGAGATAGGTAGTACGATATAATACGGGTATTATCAGGGTATTTACACGGAGACGACGGTCGATTAAATGACAAGTTTTAAAGGACGATTAACAGTATCAAGGTAATTGTTGACTTTTTAGAATAATTAGTTTTTCTAATTAAGTACAAGTTTCTATTTTTACCAGACATCTATTTAATGGCAGTCCGTTGATATGTTTTTAAATACACATATGATATATATCTACTTTACATAGATTAGTACTACATTACATTATGCAACTTAATGAAATATTTCAGAATGATTATGAATACGACAATTTGTTATCAACTTTGACCCCGCTGACCAGCTCATCAATGATAACGACTAAGTGTGGCTATGTACAGTATGAAATATATTTATGAAGTGTCAACGCTTAAACAGACGCAGATTGTGCTCAAGTTTTACATTGAAATTCAAATAGAAAAACAAATAATAGAATCTAGATTCACAGTCGCATATTTTTACAAGTATTTGTCTCATGTTTTACGAAGCTTACGGAACAAATCTTTAACTTGTTGGTATATTAAGGTAATATGTTATACCGATGTCGATTATGGGTCCGTTTTCTAGACTGTTTATGATATACAGAAGGTGTACACATAGTAGAGCCAATGCTAGGCCTTTCCATTGATGTATGTCGTTAAATAGTTACATGTATATGTATTAGTTTTTCTTATTTCGCCCTATTTACTAGTAATAGATTTACTATAATAATTATTACTACATGTTATTTCAGATGACAAATTATCTAAAGCCTATAGCTGCTATTTTGATACCAAATATTGGTGGTATTGCTTGTACTCTGATCTCAGTAAAACCAAAACGTCCTGGAGAAGTGACCTGGTTTATGGTAATCTTGATTTCTTCATTAAATGTTATAGGAATATAAGTGACATAAAATTTCCCAAATGTTAAGGTGTAATCAGAGGTAACTGTATCATTGATTAAGAGAGAAAAAATATAATTTATTTTGTAAAATTTATATATTCATAACAAGGTTGATTTCATAGAAATTGACTAGAATTTCAAGGTATCAAAATCAAGCATTGCCATTCGATATCTCTATAAAGTAATTATATTCATACAAAACATTGTTATAACTACTTCCATGCAAATCCCATCGCAACTAGTTCAAAAGTTATGCCATGAACGTGTATCACAGTGTCCATCCCGTCATTGGGGTGTATTCAATAAAAAACAAAAAATAGAAATATGGAGGATGTGTTGTATTTACCGTTGTGTATAAACATAACAATGTGGTAAAATTAAAAACCGCAAAAGCTGGAACAGATTTACCTGAATGACACATGTTAACTTCAGTAAAATGTATACATACGTCTAAGCCGAAAAACGAATTGGCTACATATTTTATTGTCAATGACTCCATGTTTGTCAGAATGTTCCGAATGCATTTTTGTGGTCCAGCGATTTTCATTGCTTGATTTTTATACGCTAACCAATGATAATGACCGTTAGAAAACGGTCGATCTCGCTAAAACCCACCATGACCGTCCCTACAGCGTTTTACGCCGTCGAAAATTGTGAGCAAAGTTTAAACTTTTAATTATATAGTATGAAGGTAAATTTAAGCATGTTTTCAAATGCTTTCAATGCACAAACGTGTTTTTGGTCCCCTACAGCCTTATAAAAATAATTAATGCTGTAAATGCTGTAAATTATGAAAAACAAAATGCACCCCAGTGACTGTTGGGCTCAATGCCTATGTAATCAACCTTGTTATGAATATATAAATTTTACAAAAAAAATATTTTTATTTACTCTTATTAAATCAATGATACAGTTACCTGTTGGTGTAATAAATTACTTTCATGAATTTAGCTTGCCGAAATGTAGGTCCGTAAATGTTTTGATCTATATGGAGCCATATAACTGCCACCACATAAATATTAATTTTCATGAAATATTTCGTGAAATTAACTAGGGATTTCATGAAAACAGAAAAAATATTATGAATGCAAGATAAATATATTTATGTGAAAAATTGCCAGTTACTGCTTTGATCTGCCACAACTTCCTGTTATCTTTTTAACGAAAGTGTATTATTTTTCACGAATACATTTTTACGTTTCGCGAAACTTTTCACGAAAGTCAATTATTTTCACCAAAACCTCTTTACGTTTCGCGAAACACCTTTATGCTTTCATGAAAAACTTATTTAGTTTCGTGAAAGCATCATCTTTATGTGACGTCAGTTCAGAGCACAAACAACCAGAATTTCGTGTTAAGATAATTTATCTGTCTTTATGATAATTATATTTTTTCATGAAATATCCCATAATTTTTACGAAAGTTTTCATGAAGTCTTAAAGTTAAGTGGTGGCAGTTATATGGCTCCATAGATCTAATATTTGTTCTTTGATTGGTGGTTATGGCCGGCGGGCGTCAGCAACCCGTTTCCGGTGGGTAATTTATGTTAGCAATGAAATACATATGGAGCCAGTGAGGTCAAGGTCACTGTTAGAAAAACAATATCCGCTCCATAATTTCAACTAAGACTGAAATATCGTGATGAAACTTTCTGTATGTGTTGCTTGCATAAAGATGACGTTTGTGATTCAAAGTTGGGCTGGTAGGGCCAAAGTCCTTGTCACAAACCAGCATGCATTCATTGTGTCAGATTATGTTTACATGGCTTACATGGAACCCCGGTTTTCGGATTTAAAAAACAATACCATATGAAAGGTAAAAGATTTGCAAAAATATCATTTTTGTGTTTGCCAATGCCATAAAACATTCAGTGTTGCAGCAAATGTTAGGGTAGTTTGGAATAACGGAAACAAACACTACTTTATTCCTTATAGTTTATTACTTAACATTGATGATATACCAATCAAACTTGTACTCTATGATGTTATGGTTGGTTTTGCTGGTGGGAGACATTACAAAATGTGTTGCCTTAGTCAAATTACTAGAGTTACCCCCGAATTACCGGGGATCTGACTCTAGAATAGGATATAAATGTTGTAAAAATGTAATATAAAATGACTTGTATTTTCTTGCAGTTTCATGATATTAATAACAATATTTGAAATCATTTGATTGATATAATTTATTAGCCTGATAATTGAATAACTTCACTTCTATGACGTGCTATATTCACAATATTTCAGAAATTAAAGAAACCATCGTTTCAACCACCCAGCTCGATAGTTGGTCCATTATGGACCAGCTTGTATTCCTCTATGGGATATGCTTCATACATGATTTGGCGTGACGGCGGTGGATTTGATGGCGAGGCTAAACTACCACTGGCTGTTTACGGGGCTAGCTTGGTCCTTAATTGGGCATGGGCACCACTCTTCTTCAAGTACAAGAAATTAGGATTAGTAAGTATTCATATTTTTTCATTACTATTAAAATGTACCACAACACATTTGTTTATTGAGCTCATATTGCTTTGCAAGACTTTGGACAAATCTTTTTCTGGTGAAAATTTGATTGAGCAAGCAGTTATGTTAATCAGTAGTGAGCACTAGCAATATAATCTTTTTTGTGTGTTATTGTTTTCTCTGTGTTGACACATATACCCCATCCGAGGATTTCTGATACACCGTTCGAGGTATACAGCAATGGTACTTGGTAAACAGACAGCTTAGGTAAAGACGCCGCACTTACATGACAGTATTGCGGTCAACGTGGCGTCCGCCATGCGGCGCTCTTGTAGTCATATGTTATGAGGAATGGCATGAAAAAATATGCCTTAGTGTTACTATTCAACATATATAAACAAATTATTATAATAATACAATATACATTTAACTGTTTCTATGCTAACTCTATATGCACCAATCGTAGTTGTAATCATCCAAAGTCAATATCTTCAATTTCAGGCTTTCGCTGAAATCTTGTGTTTATGGGGCTCCATTGTTGCTTCTATTGTTACATTCCGGGAAGTGAACACTACCGCAGCCTATATTTTGATTCCATACCTTGGCTGGGTTAGCTTTTCTAGTTATATCAACTTCTACATATGGCGAAACAACAAGGATAGAACAGAATGATTATATGCTGCGTACTAAGACATTTAAAATAGCAAAGGTCGTGTACTAGGACATGAATGAACAATAGTATAGATCGTGTATCATGAAATGAACAATACTATAGATCGTGTATTATGAAAGGAACAATAGTATAGATCGTGTTTTGTGACATGAACCAATAGTATACATCGTGTATCATGAAATGAACAATTATAGTATAGATCTTGTATTACGGCATGAACAATAGTATAGATCGTGTATTATGACATTAACAATAGTAGATCGTGTATTATGACATGAACAATAGTATATATCGTGTATTATGACAGGAACAATAGTATAGATCGTGTATTATTGCATAAACAATAATATATACTCAAACGCAAAAGAAACTGTGCATGTTTCAAATTGGGATAACTATGGAAATATCTGTCGTAGGCATTTCATTTTTGTACCATTTAAAGCATGTGTGTCACTTTATCGAACAATGGACACAAATAGGCCCTATCGGATAAGATGTTACGTAACGTCACAAAACAGGATATTCGCATGATTTGCGCGTACAGAGGCTTGATAAAAGTGTAATGGGCCAAATAACCCCTCATTCATTTTTCGCAACTCCAAGGAGGAAGAATAACACAAAACAATATCTGTAAAATCAGAACTTGCTATGCCAAGATTATCGGAACGTCAGCATTGAGGCGTTGAGGACGCTCATTAGAGGTACCCCTATTGATAATATTCCACGAGCCTTCTGTGTAGAAAGGTACGATCACGACATGGTGTCAACAATCTGTACGACCTGCAGAAACCTCTTCATGTCGAATGGAATGAAATTCCTTCGCACGTCGTACAACGTGACGTCAATTTCATGAGACGTCGTATCGTACAGGTTATACGTCAAAATAAAGATCATACCCGATATTAATGAAATTATAACTATTAAACAATTTAGAGAATTTTACACCTTAATTTTATTTTCAAAAAACACCTATATATCAATTTATGCAATTTTTATTTTGACCCCTACCACGCTTAAACGTAAAACACGATTCGTCATACTGCGCTATATAAATTAAATGTATTCTGTTTTATAGGCAATTGAATTAGCTAAAATTTGACACCAAACACTATATACTATCTTTTATTTATGTTTGAAAAAATAAGTGAAAACCCCATGCACAGTTTCTTTTGCGTTTGAGTATAGATCGTGTATTATGACATGAATAATATAATTCATCGTGTACTATAACATAAACAATAGCATAGATCGTGTATCATGATATTAACAATAGTATATATATATCGTATAACATGACATGAACAATAGCATAGATCGTGTACTATGACATGAACAATAGTAAAGATCGTGTACTAGGACATGAACAATAGCATAGATCGTGTACTAGGACATAAACAATATAATACACCGTGTACTGGGACATAAACAATATAATACACCGTGTACTAGGACATAAACAATATAATACACCGTGTACTAGGACATAAACAATATAATACACCGTGTACTAGGACATAAACAATATTAAATACCGTGTACTAGGACATGAACAATAGTATAAATCGTGTACAATGACATGAACAATAGTAAAGATAAAGATAGATAAAATGCTATAACATGAGCAATAGTATAGATCGTTTATTATCACATGAACAATAGAATAACTCGTGTACTAGGATATAAGCAATAGTATAGATCGTGACAAGCACATACATATAAGATGAATATACGAATTCAAGTGGTACTAAATTGTTTAGAGCTATGTTACACTCCTTTCTAAGTGAAAAAGTCCGGATTAATAGAGATTTCCAGATTTTTACCCAGTCCGTCCCACTCCCCGTTTATTTTATGTCATTCTGACCATTTTTATTATCTTTAAAACAATTGATACGGGAAACATTGTTAAAAACGTGAAATGTATCGAAACTATCAAAATAAAGCTTACTCAAAACGAGAAAAACTGAAAACGTACATGACATTTTTAAAAAAGTTTTTGGGGTGATAGTCTGGCAGTTAATCTTTAAATAAAATTATTATCTGAAACCTTGTATTCTTATAATTATTTTGGGTTGAGAAATAAAATATTGTATGCAAAGTACGAATGACCCTCGTAATACACTCTTATGTATTTTTACTCCAGGTTCTATGTGGATGTTTTATTATAAGTACATGTAGTTTATACAAACGTGTCTGTTATACATGTATCTGATCAATCATTGTTAAGGTATTGGATTCTTACTGTAACTGATGTTAATATATTGTCATATCCATATACTTTCTATTCAAAAATGTAGTTGTTATTGATCGTATGTTACATATATTGTATTTGCAATGTTTTATGTATCATAATGATAATATATATGCATTATTACCGTTGTCATTGACCATAATATTATGTTCAAATTTGTACTATGATAATGTGTGTTATATTGTACTCATACACTGTAAGGTCACATGTATTTTCTATAATAAAATTTATCTAATCATTCTGAATTGTTGCTCTGTTTATATTGGAAATTATCTTGTCATGCAGAGTAAACGTATGAGGAGCCCAAAGAGATTATCTAAGGATTACATATAAAACTGTATGGATCATTTACCAGTGTGTCTTGTACCTGGTATTCTTCACCATGAATTGTGTACTTAACAGATAATTATTAACTTCTGGGTTTTGATGTCTGAATGTAATTTCAGCAATTGGTTATTTTTCGTTGAGTTTTAGCTAAGATTGTTTTTGTTTCACATGTTACCAGTTTTATATCTAGAAAAATATATAGTGCATCATGGAATTAAAACACTCCACCTGTTGGAGCAGCGGTATCATGCGGCCCTGTGTACGCGTCCATTTGATAGGCTTCCAAGGTTTCAGGCCGATTTTGTTACCTTATATACGATGACTACAAGGGTCCGACAACTATGTGACTTATAGGCATTAACACAATCATGGCGCCATAAAAGGATAATATTATAACCAAGTGTGGTTATTTTTGGAGAGTCACATATGTATATGATGTTACATAATTTATTGACGATTCTGTTAATTGAAAAACATTTAAGAAGATAATGAGAGAGGCGAATAACAATACACTCTTTCTTTGTTAGATCTTAATAAGACAGGACAAATATCTAGTCATATAGATTACCTATTTACTCATTACATGTTTTTCTTTATATAACTGCGTAACCAGTGTGACTTAATACATTTTTAGTTTTATCAAAGATACTTTAAATTTTAAGTTTCAGATAAGTAGATTAGAAATTTATTATTTGTTTTGCAGCTTGTGCATCCATCCAAACTAAGTTACTATATGTTTCATGCATGTAATACCATTACATGGAACATATTTAACATGTATGTAAACAAAACTAATACAACGGTGGTGAACATGTAATAGCGATACCGACATACGTATACAATAAGATTTATTTACATTTGACGGTACGATAGGAATAGTTCGGCCACATTACAGAAGTAAACCTTTCTCGAAAAGTGCGAAAATGAAAGATCAACTGAATGTGGATTTACAAATATTCCACATATATTTTACACACAAAAATATGCACTCACACACCCCCACCCACACCCACTCACACCTGCACACATATGGTACATTTCATGTTAAAAACACTATATTTCCAGAAACGTTTAACGTTAAAGTTATGCTATAATATACACGACGTGTGTATTTATAGTAACTTAAATTACTGAACCGATGCCATTTTAAATAAATAGGCAATGATAAATGTACTGCAGGTGGAGATAAACGATGTGTAGAGTTTGTTCCGGAATTTGTAGTACGGTACAATACGGGTATTATTAGCTACTAACGCGCATTTCGGACACTACGAGACTTTAGACAGGTTTGACAGGTTTGACACGATTAACAACATCAAGGTAATTGCTTATTTTTTAGAAGAATTAGAAGGTTTTGAGAGTAAAAACTGTTGTTTTAATGAACATTTCTTCTATTTATGTGCAAGACTGCTAATGACAGTCCATGGATATTAGATAATTATTGTTAATAAACATGATCAACAAGTTGATGCAATTCTCGATATCGACATTACTCAATAAAACCCGTTTTTCCGGAACCGAAATTTCACGGTCAGGGGGTTAGCGAGCAATAAGCGGTATAGCGGGAGTGTATATAATTATTCTTTTTTCAACGTTTAAACATGAAAAACATATATAAATAAATTATTACGCATTATCATTAAACACCTTTGTTTTTAAACTTTAGCAAGAATTATCCTAAAAAATGCTTTATATTTAAAATATTGCATTTAATTCTACACCGCCGCTTCCGTAGCTCGATACCGATGGCGAGAAAATATACGCATTTTTCAAGTTAAACATATTATTTTGGCGAAAATATTGTCAGCGAGGTCGTAAAATTGTGTTGTCATTGTTTACTAGTAAGACTTTTTACAAATTCTTGTCATTTGCCTTAAATAATCGTGATTATTGTACCTGGTTGCTCTATACGCTATAGGCATTTTCCCCCCTCACGTACATTCGGAATATCTCGCATATTGTCGCTCAATAAATTCCGTTATCCCGGAAAACGGATTTTAACCTGTAATGTCGATATGGTGAATATTGCCGGTTGAGGCGCATTTTTGCCAGTTGAGGCGCTGATTCAGGCCTCTCATACATTTTAGCTCGTCTGTCACAAAGTGGCAGGGTGAGCGTTTGTGATCACTTTTGTCCGCGTCCGTCCTTCATTCCTCCGCCATTTGCTTTTAACAGTTTAAGACACTTGTACCAGGGTATGTATGTAAGTAAGATAGAGGTCACAATTTTTGGGCCAGTCTTTATGAAACTTGATCGCAATGATCATCTCAACAAAATCTAGGTCAATTTTGGTATTGCATCATTTGGGACCAAGTACTAGGTCAATAGGTATAGGTCAAATCATGAAAAAACCTTGTGTGGTCACTCAAGGTCACAATTTTGGCCTAATTTTCATGACACTTGGTAACAATGTAATCATCTCAACAATCTAGTTCAAATTGATATTGGGTCATCTGGGGTCAAAAACTAGGAAGTGACTAGAGGTTCGGTAACCGGACCTCTAGACCTGGAGTCTAGAGGTCCGGTTACCGGACCTCTAGACAATGCTTGTAGGACAGGCTAGAGGTCCGGTAATTTATTTCATGTGTATAAACAATCTTCATAATAATTATGTTTCAATTAAATGTTGGTATATTGGGATCGCGAAGTTTTATCAAAACGTGAGTGTTGGAATGTAGATCTACTTTTTATGGAATATATCAAAGATGGGGTAAATTGTTTATTATGATTTGTTTACTTATGTCATCATATGTTATTAAACACAAAATGTGCGTGTGCTGTTGTATAAAAAAACCACGTTTGTACAAACTCATTTTAAGATAATTTCTTAGGCTCTTGAGAACGTCGCAGATGGGTTTTGTCCCTAGGATCAATGTCATCGTTGTTCATGCGCTGTTTCCCGTGGTACCAACATTTATGAGGGTGGATCTTGCATAGAACTTTATTGAGACGTTTGCAGAGTTTGTTGTACTGACGGGCGTGTGTGGGAAAAAGTGACCGAAATATATACAATGTGTGGTACCCCTCTAGACTTCAAGTCGTTATCAATTTGTATCAATCGTTGTTAAAACACGGACGAAACTATCGAAACACTCGAGATCACTGTTATTCCCAGTCAATGTTTTACACACAGGTGCAAGACACAAAATCAAATTTGGCTACATAGGCCTATTAGTATCTCTTATACATACTAATAGGCCTATGTAGCCAAATTTGATTTTGTGTCTTGCACCTGTGGTTTTAAATTTCTGTCAAATACAACATCATGGTTAACACTTGTTTATGTTATTTAAATTCTTGAGACATGAAATAAAATATATGGTTTATACATATGAAATCAATTACCGGACCTCTAGTCTGTCCTACACGCATTGTCTAGAGGTCCGGTTACCTCTAGACTCCAGGTCTAGAGGTCCGGTAACCGGACCTCTAGCCACTTCCCAAAAACTAGGTCACAACAAATCATAGAAAGTCCTAGTGTAGTCACTAGAGGTCACAATTTTGGCCTTAACTTCATGAAATTTGATATCAATGACCATCTTAGCAAAATCTAGGTCAACTTATATATATTGGGATATTTGAGGTAAAAAAACTAGGTCAATAGGTCAAATCATAAAAAAAACGTTTGTGGTCACTGAAGGTCACAATATTGACCTAATATTCATGAAATTTGATCACTATCATCATCTGAACAAAATCTAGGTCAAGTTGGATAGTTGGTCATTTGACACTATGTCAAAACATAGAAAAACCTGTGAGGTTACTAGAGGTCAAAATGTTGACATCAAATTAATAAAGCTTTGTCACAATGACCATCACAACAAAATCTTGGTCAAGTTGATATTGGGTCTGGGGTCAAATAATAGAAACCCCTACTGTAGTCACTAGAGGTCAAACTTTTGGCCTTATCTTCATGAAATTTGATATCAACGATCATCTCAACAAAATCTAGGTCAAGTTTGACGGGTCAATAGTATGGTAAATAGGTCAAATCAAAGAAATGCTTTGGAGGCTGTATTTTAACTAGATCTTCATGAAAGTTAGTCAAAATGTTTCTATAGATGTAATAAAAGTGGAGTTTGAACCTGGGTCATCTTGGGTCAATAACTAGGAACCAGTTAAGATCATGAAAATACCTTGTGTATGCTGCAGAGGCTGCATCGTTCATTTTATCTTCATTTGAATTGGTCAGAAGTGCGTCTAGATGAACCTATGTGGAGTTTTAATTTGTATCATATAAATTATATACAGTCTAACTTGTATTAAGCGACCACCCTTGGGAAGGTCTGAAAACGGTCGCTTAACGGAATGGTCGTTTAACGCAAATGGTATAAACATTCAGTGTAATTAACGAATTTCCGATTTTAGGCTCTTCGAATACTATTCAACTTCAATTGATAAACATTAGTGTGTAAATAAGTTTTATGACGAGTCTATACTTGTATGCGTCGTCTTCATAAACATTTCAATTTATCAATTTTAATAAACTTACTCATATATTACACAATTCAATTAATGTAAGTCAGTTTTACTTACACTCGAAGAACAAAAAACAGAATAGACCGGGTTTTAACCCACTTCAAATGGATGGTGACAACAACCTGATTGCAGCAAAAGATACAACAATTAATCCGTAATAATTTGTGTAATCGGATTAAATAGCATAGATCTGTATGACATGCTCTGCGGACACAATGGTGATTATCAATGCAGTTAATTGAGGTCCAGTTAACAAAAGACAAACTCTAAAGTGTGAACAAACAATGATTTATGACGAGATATAAAGTAATTAACAACATGTCACTACAGACGACCAGTGTTTTTTTTTATTTTTTTCGGTCGCTAAATGAAATTTGACCAATCAATTATAGTGCATAAATAGTGGTCGTTGGTCGCGTTAGACAAAAGTCGCTTAATACAATGGGAAAATAGAACAAATGCGATCGGGAGGAGTTTAAACCGGTCGTTTAAGACAAAGGTCGCTTAATACGCGTGGTCGCTAGTACAAGTTAGACTGTAATATGTAAATAACAAGGTCACTGGTTTAGGTTATATGAAAACCTTGTACATGCAATAGATGCTGCATTTTCTTGAATCTTTGTAATTGTAAATGGTTACTCAGGTCGCCATAGGGGTCTGCATGCACTACTACGACAGATGAGTAACCTAGGGCCCTTTAGGCCCTCTTGTTACGAGAACTTCTTATCAACACATTGATGTATTAAAATCATGAATCTTTGCGTTTAGAGAATTTAATCACTAACTGCTCGTTTTTATCAATATGGGTACTGTGCATGGTTACCATAGCACATAATTCATGACAAAAAATCTAAGACATAGTACTAAAGATATATTATCCAAGTTTTAAAATTAAATCAAAGAGCATGACCTTGTCCTCATTTAAGAGCTGTATACATGATTAATTTATAATGACTGCACATAATGTCACTAAGCCTGGTTTTCTGGAGAATGGCTCATTTACTATAATCTGTCTATAATTATCACAATTTGTTTCAGATGACAAATTATCTGAAGCCTATTGCTGCTGTATTGATACCAAATATTGGTGGTTTTGCTGGCTCTTTCGTCACTCGACCTGAAACAAGACCAAAGAGTCCAGGAGAAGTTACCTGGTATAAGGTAAGTTGATTTATGTAAAAAATTAGAAATGAAGGACGTAATAAAAACAAGAAGTGTCAATATACTGCACGTTTGACTATTTGCAGCCATTCGTTATATTAGTGAGAATCTTGAGTTCACTTTTTAGTTCAAAACAGGCCGTACTTTGTATCAAATTGAAACTAGTGTTATGTTACTCAGTTGACTATTTTGCTAGTATTAAGCAGTACTTGTATGGGCAAAGGTACTGTAGGTAGGGTAACTATAATATTCATTTCTGTTGGCCTTATATCTGTTTGCTCCCTCAAGCACTTTAATTTACCTAACTATAGTTCAGGTATAACCAAACCATGCTGTACATTCACACTATTTCAGACATTACCTAACCATGCTGTACATTCACACTATTTCAGACATTACCTAACCATGCTGTACATTCACACTATTTCAGACATAACCTAACCATGCTGTATATTCACACTATTTCAGACATAACCTAACCATGCTGTATATTCACACTATTTCAGACATTACCTAACCATGCTGTACATTCACAATATTTCAGATATTACCTAACCATGCTGTACATTCACACTATTTCAGATATAACCAAACCATGCTGTATATTCACACTATTTCAGACATAACTTAACCATGCTGTACATTCACACTATTTCAGACATTACCTAACCATGCTGTACATTCACACTATTTCAGACATAACCTAACCATGCTGTATATTCACACTATTTCAGACATAACCTAACCATGCTGTATATTCACACTATTTCAGACATTACCTAACCATGCTGTACATTCACAATATTTCAGATATTACCTAACCATGCTGTACATTCACACTATATCAGACATTACCTAACCATGCTGTACATTCACACTATTTCAGACATTACCTAACCATGCTGTACATTCACACTATTTCAGACATTACCTAACCATGCTGTACATTCACAATATTTCAGACATTACCTAACCATGCTGTACATTCACAATATTTCAGACATTACCTAACCATGCTGTACATTCACAATATTTTAGACATTACCAAACCATTCTGTACATGCACAATATTTCAGGCATTGAAGAAACCATCATTTCAACCTCCTGGTTGGATATTTCCACCTGTATGGACCAGCCTGTATTGCTCTATGGGATATGCTTCGTATATGATCTGGCGTGATGGTGGTGGATTTGATGGCGAGGCTAAACTCCCTCTGGCTTGTTATGGTGCTAGCTTGGCCCTTAACTGGGCCTGGTCCCCTATCTTCTTCAAGTACAAGAAATTAGGATTGGTAAATAGAATTTATACACATTTTGTTTCATCTTATTTAAATTATTTTATGCCTTGTGGTAAATTAGAAAATATGGCTTAAAATTTTCACAAAAACGTTGGCTAGTAAAGTAAATTTATGGAACAAGAAATGATGTCAAACTGTTGAGCACACTCAAGTGTTTATTGGGTCATCACAACTTCCCCCCCCCCCCCCTCCCTTTTTTGTAAAAGAATTGCTTAACAGTATGCTATTGTTTTTTTGTTTAAAATATACAATTGATACAGATAGTATACTAGAATTGTAATGTGTCAAGGTAACCCCAATTATGACATCAATCATTTTATTTTGGGAAGGCGAGGGTGTGGCAGGTTGAGATACCATTATTATTTAATTTCTCTAGCCCTGTGGACTATATTAATTAAAAATATCGAAAGTTCATAATCTTGGTAAAAAAGACTTATAATTTATAATAAGTACAAATTCCATTCTTCACCATATATATATATATATAGTTTAATACCTATGTACAACAAGACTGTTAATATGTGAGAATTTGATGAAAATTCCATCCAACAGTTTGTGAGGAGTTCAACATACAAGATTTGCAGTACAATTTTTATGGACGTACATACCGGTATAGATGTATGGACAGCACCAATGCAGCTTTATTATTATGCTATATGTCCCCCAATTATAAATAAGTGTGTGGTCACACCTAGCTAGTAATACATAATATAGTTAACTGTTTCTATGGTGCCCATATCCTATTCATATATACATTCTAGGGACAGACATCATTCCTTTCTTTTAAATAGAAATATACTCTTGAGCACATTCATACATTCTACCATGATGTTAAGTTGTTATCATCCAAAGTCAATATTTTTAATTTCAGGCTTTTGGTGAGATCTTGTGTTTATGGGGCTCCATTGTTGCTTCTATTGTAACATTCCGAGAAGTGAACACTACCGCAGCCTATATTTTGATTCCATACCTTGGCTGGGTTAGCTTCGCAAGTTACCTCAACTTCTACATATGGAGAAACAACAAGGATAGAACAGATTAAAGATATGATGAATAGACTAGGGCACCAACAATAGTATATATTGTGTTCTGCTTGGCTTTCAGCTTATTATATATTTAGAAACTCAACAAGTTGTATGTATGATATTTGGAGAACATAGCCTCATCTTACCCAGGAAATATAATGTTATTTATCACAATTTACTAGTGTTGGAAATTAATTGCAATCGGTGGTATGCACTTTCATTGAAATTTTTTGTATCAACCAGTGTCTTTGTCTTTAATATTTTTCTAGTTACCACTTCTGTAAAATCAGAAGTTTTTGCTAGGGTTTAATTTTCATGAGTCTGTGAACTAAACAATAGACTGAGACTCAGTTTATTCTGAAGTTAAATTTGTGAACATTTTACCTCAAGTAACGAAGTCTCAAAATGTTTGCCTTGCGAAAATATGTGATTTACAGTGTGCTATAGTGTGGAGAATTTGACTCAACTCTCCACCTTCCATTAGCATAATTTAACAGCTGATACCTTGTCTATCTTTGTAACCCTGGTTGTATGTTTTCATAAGTGGGAATTATCACGAAGACGCTCAAGGTGTAATACCAACACAATCTTAGGACCGAAATTGCACGATTTGCTGGTGGAAATTTATGTATTCAACCAAAGAACCTTGTAATATATTCATGCATAAAGGTCAGGATCAAATTAAATTCTCAGGAGTTTGTCGCTGATTAAGAATTTTGCACTGTTCATCATTTAGTGTGTTTTATGAAGTGTCAGCTCTAGGGATGGTAAGTGTATGATAATTGAAAGGTGCATTTACATCTATTGAACAAAAAAATATTCATGTAAGAAAATTGAAAGTCATACAAAATATGTGATAATTTTTTCAATAACTATTTTGTGAAATATGTATCATTATATATCAAATATATATCCAAGGTGTAGATATTACTGTTAACTGGTGCTAAGTTATATTGCTGTTAACCTTTCTATAGTGACACTCATAGGGAAATGCAAAGTTTGGTTGCTGCTTAGGAGAGGTTAAATGTATAGTATAAGTAAATTGTTACTTCTAGAACAATATGATAATGTTGCTTAGAGAGATTGTTGCTTATGTTGTTTTTAGCTCACCTGTCACAAAGTGACAGAGTGAGCTTTTGTGATCACTCTTCGTCCGTCCGTCTGTCGTCCGTCCACAATTTACTAGTGTAGACACTAGAGGTCACAGTTTTAGCCTAATCATTATGAAACTTGGTCACAATGATCAGCTCAACAAAATCTAGGTCAAGTTAGAGATTGGGTCATCCGGGGTCAAAAACTAGGTCTCAAGGTCAAATCATAGAAAAACCTTGTGTAGTCACTAGAGGTCACAATTTTGGCCTAATCTTTATGAAACTAGGTCACAATGATTATCTCAACAAAATCTAGGTCAAATTCGATATTGGGTCATCCGGGGTCAAAAACTAGGTCACAAGGTCAAATCATAGAAAAACCTTGTGTAGTCACTAGAGGTCACAATTTTGACCTAATCTTAATGAAACTTGGCCACAATGATAATGTCAACAAAATCTTGGTCACGTTTGATATTGGGTCATCCGGGGTCAAAAACTAGGTCACAAGGTCAAATCATGGAAAAACCTTGTGTAGTCACTAGAGGTCACAATTTTGACCTAATCTTGATGACACTTGGTCACAATGATCATCTCAACAAAATCTAGGCCAAGTTCGATATTTGGTCATCCAGGGTCAAAAACTAGGTCACAAGGTCAAATCATAGAAAAACCTTGCGTAGTCACTAGAGGTCACAATTTTGACCTAATCTTTATGAAATTTGGTCACAATGATCATGTCAACACAATCTAGGCCAAGTTCGATATTGGGTCATCCGGGGTCAAAAACTAGGTCACAATCATAGAAAAACCTTGTGTAGTCACTAGAGGTCACAATTTTGACCTAATCTTTATGAAATTTGGCCACAATGATCATGTCAACAAAATCTAGGTCAAGTTCGATATTGGTCATCCGGTGTCAAAAACTAGGTCACAAGGTCAAATCATAGAAAAACGTGTAGTCACTAGAGGTCACAATTTTGACCTAATCTTAATGAAACTTGGTCACAATGATCATGTCAACAAAATCTAGGTCACGTTTGATATTGGGTCATCCTAGGTAAAAAACTAGGTCACAATTTCAAATCTTAGAAAAACCTTGTGTAGCCTCTGGAGGTCTCAATGTTGGCCATATCTTTATGAAAGTTGGTCACAATGATCATGTCAACTAGACCTAGAAGTTTAATATTGGGTCATCTAGGGTCAAAAACTAGGTCGTTTGGTCAAATCATAGACAAAACTTGGCTTAAACTTCAATATGCCATTGGGTCTATGTGATGTAAATAACAAAGTCGCTTTTTAAGACAATATGAAAACCTTGTACATGCAATAGAGGGGTCTGTATGAACTACTAGGACAGGTGAGCGACCTATGGCCCTTTGGGCCCTCTTGTTGGTTATAGAGGGCCACTCTAGAGAGGTTGCACTGTACATTCCGTATTTAATATTATTTCATGTTTGTATTTTTGCAATTTCTGGGACTGATACATGAGGACCCATTGTATCAATAAATGTAATTTATTTGTTCTAACATCAGTTAAATCTATTTTGTTGAAATGCTGGTCAGGATTAGGGGATAAAAGACAAAAGTGCAATAAATAGTTAATATATATAACTATAATAAGATATAACTTATAAATTGTAAAGTTACTGAACTAATATAACCAAAATATTTTCTGTTTGTAACAAGTTCATTAGTTTTCTGCTATATTGCACTTTTGTAGTTTTATATTATTTCTAAAATAAATGATATATCATCCATTCTTTTAACTCTTGTTCTGTTTATATTTCCAAAAACTTGTTAGTGTATTACCGTATAGCGGGTTATTTCTGCGGGTAGAAAATTTTGCGATTTGGGCCTAAAATGGGTAGGTTTTATTTCTGCGGTTTTTATTTCTGCGACCTACCAGAAAATCGGGAATTAATTTCTGCGGGTTTCAGAAACCGGAAGAAATTTCTGCGAAAGGTAAATAGCTACCGTATCTACTACGGCATGATCAACAACATGATAACTCTGCTTGTATGATTTAGATTAAATTGTTAATTTTATACAGAATTATACACAAACTACAGTGTTGCAAATTGAACCAGTTGTCAAACTTACATCAACGTGTATTGAGGGTCAATACCGATATAACACAATCATTAATTGTTAAACAAACAAGCAAACAAAGACAGTCGATCACTATACGTGTGAATAATACGACAGTAACAAAACACTAGAAAGATAGAGATTAAAGGTATATTACCAGTATATTCAAGCAAAATATGGAAGTTAAATTTTGCGAACAAAATTTTTACGGATGTTTAATTTTGCGGAATTTAATTTTACAGGACAGCCTCGAACCGCAAAAAACGCAGAAATAAAAACCCGCAGAAATTACCCGCTATACGGTAGTTTAGGGAGCCAGTGATTTTTTAAACATTACATTAACAAATTTTATGTGTCATTCACCAGAATGGCTTAAACCTGAATATTGGGGTAATTCAACACATGGTCTAGATATAACTCCAGCATTGTGTATGTAATAGGATATTAATTAAGGCACACCAACACTGTTTATTCCAGTTGAAAGCCATTTCTCGAAGATTATTCATTTATATACGGTTACGATTCACCTGATCAGTTTTCATTTACTGTATTCTAAGTAGTACTAACTTGCTTTTATACCAGGAACCAGCAACTTCTCACATGCGGACAAAATCAAAACTTGTCAAATTTTCACGGAAGGGCATGATCTGCCACAACCGGGAATCGAACCAGGCTTGCTGGAATACAAATCCAGTGGATAACCTACTGGGCCACAGCCATGACTATGTGTCATTTACATCAAGAAGAATAATGTAGTATAGTCAGATCTAGATATAACGACGACGGATATACTGACATCAGTTTTTGAGGACAAATGTTTTAAAACGCTCTTTGTATCAATTCAGTATATTGACATATTTGTTACAATGACATTTGTTTGGGAACAAACAGCGTCCTCGTATCCAGACCTGACGTCCATGTAATGAATTCATACTAAATGCCTGAAAAGAATGAATATTCACCATGCATGGATCCAGAAATTTTTCTCTTGGGGTCCAACCAATTTTTTTTTCTCCATAAGGGGTCTGCCCCGCTATTTTTCTTAGAGGGTTGTCCTGATCAGATTCTAAGCCCTGTCAAAAATACACTCGGCAAAACTTATAAGTACACACGTCGTTTTATCGTTATAACTTTTTTATTTTTTATTATTTTTGCATGAAATTTTGTGTACATGGTATTGACTATCAAAGGACTGGATAAAAAAAGTTTTTTCTTTAAAATTAAATACAGCGGTTCATTGGGCCATGAACGGTCAAAAACCGTAAAATGGCCGTGAATTTGACGCGTATTTGCAAAATATTTTGATGTAAGGTAAATTTGAATTTTAGATTTATTGTCAAATAAAAAAACACAAAATAATTCGATTTTTCAAACAACATGGTGTTTTTTTACTTTTAAAAGTATTTTTTATTGTTATGGTCAAGGGGAGTTAACCATGTGCCAAATTGCATTTTTTATCAGAAATTGATATTTTTAAACCTAAATTGTGCTTGTTCCTATCATTGTTTTCTTTATTACTGTGTCTGTGATAGAAACATAGACTTGAAACTGTACTGTATCAGCGCAGCGGGGCCATATGTGCATTAGCAACCTGACAATCGCCCGATGAACACACGGCATTATTGTGTTTTTTTAGATTCTGCTGTTGTCATCATTAGTTTATTCTGTTTGTGACAATTTAAATCAGATGTTAAAAATATCGATTGTATTGTAACTCTACATATCCAGTCTACATATGTTGAAATTTTCAGCACGATCATGCACGCATTGACCGAGCTATGGGCAAATGAACAAGCGTGTACTTATAAGTTTTGCCGAGTGTATATAAGATAACATTTTTGCCTTAATTAAAGAGTGGTCTGGAAACCCATCCCCCCTCTGGATGGTATGAACAAAAGTCAGAAGGTCTAAATAATTCTTCAATTTATATACAATGTAATATATACATAATGGCATTTTGCATAACAACAAAGAATACAATGTCATGATAAAAACATTTCCTAGGAAATGTAACAGTCAACATAACACATAATTTTCAACATCCCTTCAGTATTTTCTGCTAGGAAGCTTTCAGTGTTGTCAAGGAGACATCTTGTATAAACAAACCAGATTTATGTATCTGATAGTTGAGATTTAGTGTCATTGGTTTGCACAGGAAGCATATATTGTACAACTGCTCACTGATGTTTGTCACTGAAATACAAAAGAAAACCGATTCTTAACAAGAGCTGTCGCCATTTAGCAGACTAATATACCCAGAAGAATACATCATCAAATTGCATTTAAACTTCATTTATTAACTGGGCCTTCTTGGTTCGTGGGCTGTTCTGGGAAGTGGGCCGTTCTGACTCTGATTCAAAATATGTGACCTGGGTTTGATTCCCCATCATGGCAATTTAAATACCCTTCTTTGAAAACTTTATATAATTTCCTTCCACATGTAGAGAAGTGCTTCCTGGTGGAAGATTAAGTTAGTACTGGTTTGAATACCATCAAGGAAAGTGGTTCGGTGAATGGGCTGTGTATATAACTGAAACATTGTTAAAATGGCCTAAAAACTGAGAGACCATTACAAATATACCTGGGGTGGTATTCACAAAGCATCTTAAGGTGGAACCAGTGGATTAAAATATTTCGGAGCATGTATACAAATGTGGTATCATCGTAAAATTGAAGTTATTTCCAATTTAAAACTGAACGTTTATCTTCCGTTTTTAGCTCACCTGCCACAAAGTGGCAAGGTGAGCTTTTGTGATTGTTTTTTGTCCGTCGTCCATCTGTCAGTCTGTCCGTCTGTTAGCTTTTTCACCGTTAACACTCTAGCACTCTCAATTTTGCTTTGATCTTAATCAAACTTAGTCAGTAGTTGTATGTCAATGAAATATAGGTCAAGTTCGAATTTAGGTCATGTGGGGTCAAAAACTAGGTCAAAAGTTCAAATAATAGGAAAACCTTGTTAACACTCTGGCGGCCACATTTTTGCTTTGATCTTCACCAAACTTGGTCAGTATTTGTATCGTAATAAAATCTAGGTCAAGTTTGAAGTTTGGTCATGTGGGGTCAAAAACTAGGTCAAAAGGTCAAATAATAGGAAAACCTTGTTAACACTCTGTAGGTCACATTTTTGCTTTAATCTTCATGAAGTTTAGTCAAAATGTTTATCTTGGTGACCTTAAGGTCAAGTTCGAACTTGGGTCATGTGGGGTCAATAACTAGGTCAAAAGGTCAAATAATAGGAAAACCTTGTTAACACTCTGGCGGCAACATTTTTACTTTGATCTTCACCAAACTTGGTCAGTAGGTGTATTTTAATAAAATCTAGGCCAAGTTAGAAGTTGGGTCATGTGGGGTCAAAAACTAGGTCAAAAGGTCAAATAATAAAAAAACCTTATTAACACTCTTGAGGCTATATTTTTGCTTTAATCTTGATCAACTCTGGTCAAAATGTCTATCTTGATGACCTTACGGTCACGTTTGAAGTTGGGTCATGTGGGGGTCAAAAACTAGGTCAAATAATAGCAAAACCTTTTTAACACTCTGGATGCCTCAGTTTTGCTTTAACCTTCATCAAGTTAAGTCAACATGTTAAGGTCAAGTTTAAAGTTAGGCCATGTTTAGCAGGTGAGCTCCCCAGGATCTATGATCCTCTTGTTTACATAATGACGTTGACCTTAAGTGAAAACTTCAAAAGTGTTTATCAAGTTTGAACAGAAAAATCAAGATTATCAATTTTACATAGTTTAGAAGCATTGTGTAAAGAGATACAATAATCACAAAGAAAACATGAGTTATTCTACATTTCTTTGGTACATATGTGCAGCTCAATGTTTTAACTTAAGTCAAAATATTTAAGTTTTCCCTTAAAGATGCTTTGTGAATACCAGCCCTGGGTACCTGTATGACAATTAGCCAGATTATCATACTTAAAGCATGTTTTGGAATATTTGCATCTATAGGTTATCTCCCCTTTGTCAATGAATATGCTAAACCAGCAATACATGGTGAAATGTTTCTCATGCCATGTGGGAATAAAACAATAAACTTCAATTAAGCTGCAGAGGAGGTACATGTTGTACATCTTCAATGAAAAACAAATGTCATTTAAACATCTTGAAGAAGTACAAAATAATTACGTTATATTATAGAGGATACACCTGGGTACTTGATGAATCCAACCATACCATAGGTACTTATTTCAGCACTAATTTATACAGTGGGAGGCAGTTATCTAGAAGTAAGACCGGGGTAGGATCGAGAGGTCCCGGTATGGTTCCCATCTCAGCCAATGATTAATATGACTCTGGAATAATGCCTAACTTAACCCAGGTGTAGTAATGTAAGAGTCGAAAGCAAACGTATTGTGGCTACCAGTGGAGCCTTATTAACAGCCGGCTTGTGCCTCAATGATCAGTGAGGTGATGTGAAGTCTACGGAGTGGATACCTATGTGAAAGAATGCTCTAAGCCAGACCTTTTTTACAGTCACTCAACCATCATACAATGTTTAAAGCTTGATGTGAGATATGGAGTAAAATTTCCCATTAATAGAATTAGTTCAATTTTGGTATGATATATGGACACAGTACTGTATTAAAACAGAATGTTGCTACTAAAACTGCAGATCAACAAGCTTGTTTAGGAGTTATCTGCTCTTGGAATTAGTGATTTTTTCTTTGCGTATTTAAGGGCAGATAACTCTCTTCAACCAATGATATTATTAAGATCTTTTTCCCCATATCTCATATCAAACTGCAGCGTATGCCTTTAAACAGGTAAGCGGAGAAACTTAAGCAGAGTAAATACAATAGTAAATGATACCTGATATATTTGCTAATGAAAACTTGAACTGTTTAAGGATGTTTGGGAAATTATTCTGCCTGTTCCTACACCCAAACATTGTAACTCCAACCGTACTGAAATATGTTGAAAGAATGAAAACACAATCATCACAAGGAATATCTTGAAACTATGGTACATTTAAGTACAAATCTAAACCACGGGTACACAACAGGAGCATCGAGCAATGGGGACACTGCTATTACGATGCTACAGCGCAACCCCTCACTAGGTAAGAATTTTAAACAAATTTTAAATGAAGATATCATTGCTGTTGCTCAAAATTCCCTGGATTTTCCAAGAAAATGTAATTAAATTGGGTACTTTGTTCCAAATAACATAGAACATACCAAAGCAGAATATCTCACCTTTTGGATTGTATAAATTCTGCAGTATCCTGTAGTAAAGCACATAATCTGGCACATCCTGCATCAGGGGTTGGTTCCTGTAATATATACAGTATGTAGGAAATACTGGTTGGTAGTCAAGCAGGCATGTGGATATATGAGTCAGGAGTCAAGCAGGATGTGAATATAAGAGCCAGTCTCCAGGCACACTGGTGCTACACAAAAACATCTGTAACTTCAGTAACAATTATGATATAGACATAAATACTTTTGCATTGCTTTATTCGATTACATGTACTTTTTTTAAATGACGAAAAAACTCAAAATCAACATTTTTGTAAAAATAGCAGATTTTCCTAGAGACTTGCTCGTAAGTCATTAAAACTTTAACTCCAGGAGTCCATGGAGACACATTTAAACATGCCTACCATGATACACAATGTCAATGCATTTTGATGCATCTATTGTATTGTGTAACACATCATCAGTTATCCACCACCTGATAAAGGACTTGTTTTCAAATGACAATGCCCAACAGGTTAGGGTACCCAATTCTCCAAGTATTGTCGCTCTTTTGTCAAGAATTGTAATCCAAAATTGGATGCATCCGTAACACAGCTTTAGACATTTTCCAAGCCTACGATTGGCAAATTACATTTCTAAAGTCTCCGATAAGAAATGGCCAAATTCTTTATAGAATTTTCACCATGTTTGCATCTGTGTCTTTTTCTTTGATCTTCATCCATTTTTTACTGGGGTTCAATACACAGCTACCGGTATGTGCAATACAGTTATTCTAGATATTTTTTTCAAAGTACACAAAATGTATAGTCCCTGTGAAGGAAGACACAGGGGTTCCATTTGACCCGACAGTAGGGGTTTTAACCCTTGAAATTTCCAAAAAGCCACATTTTGACCCTCAAGAGTTTAAGGGTCAATTTTTCTTATAATCATGACCCTTGAAATTCAGAAGCTAGAGGAACCCCTGAAGACATGTATGTTCGTATGCGTACGTAGAAACTGCAGGTACCTACCATCATTTGTTCAATGTAATACTCGAGATCGTCAATAATGATCACGTCAGGTGTAAGAGATTTTGTATGTACTCGTGAACAGAAGTCTATCAAATCACTGACTTTATTCATATACCTACAAATTAAATATGAAAATACATTACTTTAATTAAATTAAGCCAGAAAACTTATAATAGTTTATAAGTTCCTGTCCCAAATCTTACAGTAATTTTGGTCTGGCTTCAACTGATTAAAATGAAATCATCCTTTTTAATCAGTAGACTATAGATATGGTACATACATATTTTGTATGTACGTGGGGTGTCCCAGAATAGCATAAATAATAGAATTGCCAAATAAATTGTTACAGCTATGAAATTTTACACAAACATTTCTACAACTATTCCAAGTATCTTTAAGGATTATTTGTTTTATTAGTATACATTGCATAATATATATGGAATAACTTGTAACCCACCGTAACGGTAGGTGTGCCAGCAGATAACAAATGCTCACGGAAATAGTTTCAAGTATTAAACAGCAAGACAAACTTAATAAGTATAAGTCAGATCCAGAAAAAATTATATCAGCGTAAGTTGCATGCGTTGGCCCATCGCTGTGCGACGTTTCAGAATATATGGCGAAAGTACATGCGGGAAAGTACTTTGAAAAAATGTGAAGTTGTGAGTGAGTGTTCAGGCCTCAACAAACATTTTTAAAAGCACTTGCCCTGCGATACAGACAAAGAAGAAACACCTAAAATCTTACTCGTCCTGCTCTATAAATAAAGAAGGTCAAATATTTGCAGGACGAGCGGATGAGTAGATTTATTGAGGCCTGGTGTTGACGTTGTGAGGAGCAGTCATGTCCTCACTTTGTGTTAGTAAATTGTACCCACCTTGTCTGTTTTTTAAACAAATGTAATAACATTTTGGAAATAATTATGTCGAGAAATAAATTCTCTAACGGCTTATTATATATTTGATGTAAATCTATGCTATTTTTTGAAATATAATGTGATTATACCCTATTCTGGGACACCCCACATAGTTGTGCACAGAAGTCCATCAAATCACTGACTTTATTCATATATATGTATACCAAACAAAACATGGAAACATTTTGCTTATAAGTGTTCATCATGCATACATACATGTCAATTCAGTTCCACAAAAAGATTAGATTTGGTACAGATGTAACAATGAAACAGAATGGATCTGTAACATGGAAGTAATTCAGATACATCACTTCTGAGTTCCTTCAAAGGTTTGTATAGCTTTCATTTTGCTATGACGGGACTAAAAACAAGTATAAAGCTTGGACGGAACTGAGATGTTGTGTGAGGTGGTGTATCGCGATTACTTCTGTGCTGTACGAGTAACAGAAAATTAAAAGGTTGTTTAACGTAATCCGTCCATCATTAGCCGACGTCATTTCGACGTAATTTCGTGTTATTACGGGAAACTTCGGTACCGTCCGGAAAATTTTATAAACATCCGTAAACATTAAATATTTTAATTTTACGGTATTCATATCAATAAATCTGCTTAATAAATTATGTCTTGGTAATTATATTTGACGATCCTTAAAAAAATTAATTTAAATTCTAACATAGCACGTGGTATTTGCCTTCTTTGCGTATATTGAGCTTCCCATATTTTATTACCGCGATAAAATATAGCTGATTGATGACGTCACGTTTGACGTCATATACTATGACAAATGACGTAACGGTGACGGTAAAGTTCCTTGGAAAGAAAATAGTTTGACGTCAACTTGTCTTGTTGTGCTATACATGGCAGAGCATTGACGATGTTAGAATCGAAATAATAAATAGGAGCTGTGCTGTGTTGTGTTATAAAATATAGGCACTCGTTTGAATGCATACATTAAATCATTCGTGCTACGCACTCGTGATTTAATTACAACGCATCCAAACACGTGCCTATATTTTATTACGCAACAAAACATAGCTACGTATTCATTATTTCTTAAATAAAAAAAATAGTGACGAGTTCCTTCCCTTTGATATTCGAAGTCAAAGAAACGCTCGCGAAATCAAGCGCCGAAATGACATGGCGAGCAGACTTATTCTCGACGTGGGGTCGATTTTGTCACCAAAACTGTGTTATTCGGAAGGGTTGAGGACTATTATCAGTCTAAATTACATTGGTAAACACCGTTGTGAGGACGAATACCGTTATTCTTTTGAATTTTCGGTTGAGAACGAAGGAAATCTCGGAAACAAACATTGAGCTGTTGAGAAAACGAAAGTAGAAATATTTCTGTTGCACCATTTCGTCGAGAAGAGACTCAATAGTGCAAACCAGCCTATGTTGATGTTCATCACGATGCTTCTTAACACTATTCAGGTAAAACTTGCTAAAACATTGTGTTCTTGATCAAATATTCTTGTATCAGATGAGCGTTATAGGCTCCATTTTACATCTTGTTATTGTCAGCTCGACTGTACTTGGTCATTTTCAATTCAGAACTATTCTGATTTTGAATGGTTATTTATGTGATCTTCGTGTAAGCATAGTGTTATTTTAACTAGATCAAATGGATAATTTAGTTTAAAAAGCTCAGTGGAAGTCTCGCTTGTTTTTTGTAAAAGATGTAGGCCTACAAGGAATAGTCCATGTATCTACATGTACATATTTGTGAAAGAACTGGACTACATGTACCGAAATAGCCTGTAGTAGCCGCAGGTCTATTGTTTAGTGTACTCGACTTGTAACCGGGAAAGCCGGGTTCAAGGTCCAGGCCTTTTTTTGCTGAATTTTGTAGAGGCCCAGGCCCTTTTGTTTTGTGAAAATTTAGCACGAAAATCATCAAAATTGTGAAAAAGTTGGCGCAGAAACTTTTCAAATTGTTATAAACTAAGCGCGATAAATCATCAAATTGTGAAATAATTTTTTCAGATGTTAGCTCTCAATTTTTGTCCACTTGTCCCAAACATGCATGTTATGATATAATACTTCATATCAAGTCCAGTACAGGAATATATGACTTTTTATCTATGTTTGGTTTGTTTGATGCTTTGTGGTGAAGTTGTGAAGGGGCCTTTATAAATTGTGAAAGGGGCCTATAGGAAATTGTGAAAGGGGCTGATGAAGGCCCCTCGTATATAGTGAAAAAAAGCCCTGAGTTCACATAATACTTGTTGCAACATCTGTCTATTTGATAGAAAAACAAAACAAATATATTTGAAATATATTTGAACTGCTACAGATTCTTATAAAAGTAGTTTACCTTAAGCATTTCTGCACTTAGTATGCGACATGACACTATAAATCTGCCAAGTCACTTAGTGTCAACATAATAAACAACAAGGTGATAATAATTATTATTTATATTTGCAGGGAATCGAGAATGGTACGTTTCACTTGAAACAGTTGACTTCAAAACTAGAGATGCTGAAGAAATGTGTGCAGGATTGAGAAAATGTAAAAGTGTAGTGTAACTGTGAGGTAATGCATGATTGTATTGTTACAGTTTGTTGCATAAGCAGAAGTAATGCGCGTCCACGTTTTGCTAATACATTGTTCCTAATGCAAAATTTAGGTTATAATTAAGCACCTATCCCTAATTCAACGATTTGAACTTTCTGTCTTATAATTGTATACATAATTCAGTTTGGTTGCTAAAATTGTTTTTGGTTGTAGTTACCATGACAATATTCCAAATAAATTCAAATTATATTGCAGTTCAGTCATAAATCTGTTCTTATAATATCTGTCTTTATTGGGCCTAAAATAAAATATTGTTTGTTTCCCCATCCCCTACCTACCCGGTTAAAAAGGGCCCTACCCAAAATATTGTATTGCCCCAATTGAATTAATATTTTTTTTATTAAAAATTAGGAGTGAAAATTTTTTTTTTTTGTTTATTGGCTTCTTTCTTACCAAAATTTAAGACTGTTGGTTTTCACCTTAAGTTAATTCTAAATTTCATTTTTTGTATGTCTTAACCAATAACTATCATACTGAAAAAATTTCAAAAAAAATATTTACCCTACCTACCTACCCATTCTAAATTTGCTAGGGTCGGGATGGGGAAACCAAGAATATTTTAAGTTCGGCCTTGGAGCTGTCATTGACGATTCCGATATATCGTTGATACATTGATATATTGATTTTCAAGTAAAGGTGAACAAGAAACAGACCTATCAGTCATGTAGCAGTCACTTAATTTGAATTCTACACTCTATATGTTTAATACTGGGTATAGATTCAGCTTTTGAAAATAGCACCTTTGGTTTTAGTTTAGATTTGATATAATTTGACAATTTCTGAACTTTCATTTTTTTAACAAAGAAAATGTTTTGTGCAGGACCACCAGGATCATATTATTAGTATATACATGTAATTATAATGTTATAATATTATTTGCAGGTTGTGAAATACTGTTGCTGAATATTACACAGATTGCAACAGTGGAATCAGACATAGCATATTACCCGGAATGCAGCACGGGAACAAGATTTTGCATATAACCCAGATCAGACCATGGAACTTTTTTCTGAAAGATTGTTAAATATTTACATATTAATAGAGGAATATATCGCGCAGTTGTTCCAGTCGTTGCCGGCAGTCACTAATGCTACTTTTATACTTGCACTCAGAAATGGTTGTATTGTTCAAGATTTATAGTGTCAGTGTCCATATCGTCTAAATTTGGATTGGCAGAAAAAGTTCCTTTACTTTGATTCCATGTGACAGTTTTCCTGTGTCATAAAGTGCATTCTATTGTATAAATAATATTTGAGTGTCAATTAAGAACTTGGGATACAGAGTGTATGAGTTAATTTTCACCCATTACTCCATAGATATACAACTTGAACATTTATAAGTATGAGACAGGACATATAAACTTTATAAGGGTATGATTATACTTGCAAAGTATGCTGGGGTATATTGAGTTTAGCACACCTGTCATATAGTCACAAGGTGAGCTTTTGTGATCACTCGATGTCCGTCATTCCCACCCTTTTTGCTTGCATAGGCAGTAGAAATCACAATTTTACTATAATCTTTATGAAACATAGACACAACGACCATCTCAACAAATATTTATTTTATATTGGGTCATTTGGGGTTAAAAAGGTGTTACTTGGTCAAATCATACATGAATCTTGTGAAGTCACAGGAGTTCACTATTTTGGTCCAATTTTTATGACTGATCATCTCAACAAAATCTGGCTCAAGTTCTATATTGGGTCATAAGTGGTCAAAACATAGGTCAATATCATTATGTCAAATCATACATAAACCTTGTGCAGTCTCTAAAGGTCTCCAGTTTGGTTTAATCTTCATGAAACTTGATGACAATGATTCCTAAACAAAGTCTATGTCAAGTTCTACATTGGGTCATCTGGGATAAAAAAAAACTATGTCACTATAGATCCAATCATGCATACATGTACACATTGAGTAGTCACTAGAGGCCACAATTTTAGTCTAATCTTTATGAAACTTTGTGACTTTGGTCACGATGATCAACTCAGGGTCATCTGGGGTTAAAAACTAGGCCACTGTGTTAAATAATCGATAAAGCTAAGTTGTCTTTTAGGGCATGTGGCTAATGCTGTGTTGATTGTGACAAATTGATGGCTGTCAGTTCACTAATGTCTAAAACATATTTGCTTTTGAATGAAAACATGACGTGTGTATATTCATTTTCTTAGTTAGATCATTAGCTATAAGCCAATGGATGTTTTAATGCGTTTTCTTATTATTGGGGTTATACAATGGTCCAGCCAAAGGGAAGGAATTTAACTATTTCTGTATCCATAGCAACCACAGTTTCAATCAGAATAATACAAATATTCAAGTTTACACAATCTCCTTTTAAACTCCTTTCTGTATACCAAGTTTCATAGGTCTAGCTTGGAAACTGTTTTAGTTATGCCAGGATTCCAGATTTTATAGATTTTTTTCTATTTCCGTTTCCATAGCAACCGCACTTTTTGTTATAATCAAAACATATTTAGATGTGCATAATCTCCTTATTGGCACCTACCCACATACCAAGTTTTGTAATCCTAACTTAGAAACTGTTATGGCAGGATCCAGATTTTTACATTTTTTCATTATTTTTGTCTCCATAGCAACCACAATTTTTGTTAGATTCAAAATATTTTCGGACGTGCATAATTCCCTTATTGCCCCCTATCCACATACCAAGTTTCATAAACCTAGTTTGAAAACTATTTGAGCTATGTCAGGATCCTGACTTTTGAGGAACGGACGAAGGGAAAACCTATGTCCCCTCTGGTTGAAAACCGATAGGGGACTAAAAAAAAATTTCTGAATTTTATGTCAGAACATACATCAACTTGTAGCAAATGATCTAACTAACAAAATGAATACACACATGACATGTTTTCAGTCAATAATGAAAAAGTTTCTGTGTTTTTAGTAAATGAGAACTCATTCTCCAGCGAGTACAGAAATAAGAGTATGCAAAGAAAAGTACATTTTCTGAAATAAATCTGTGGTAAACTTTTTTTATTTTGTTATTTTCTTATACAATATTGATTACTTAAAATTTGTACGTTACTATTGTAGCATGCCAATTATGTTATAAGATGATTTTATACCATTCTTTGAAAGGGAAATTTAAATATTTTGATAAATCTACTCATTCAAAACACTGAAATTGAAAGATAGAGGTGAAAGAAAAAAATATGAAGTTATTTACAAATTTCTGTTACATATCATTTACAAACACATTCCATTGGCTGTGTAAAAACATAAAACTTTGCACAATTTATTGATTTTATTGACACAAAAAAAAGAAAAATACTGTTAGGACCTTTTCTGAAATTTGCTCTATTTTGATATGGATGGTTACCATAGTTAAAATGGAATTTCTCCAAAACGGCGTGGTAAAAGTTTTTAAAAAATTATATTTAGACAAGCCATGTGATACCCTTAATGAAAAAGTTAGTTTCATTGGGAATCTAAATTTTGCCAATGATGGATGGATTACCTTAATTAGTAAATACAATAGGCAGTCAGATGGACATCAACATTACAGCAGCATATTTTACTGTACCTTACAGCCTTCGTGGTGAATTCCTGCACACAGGAACTCCGAACCTAAGTTTTATCACAGTTTTTCATATGACATAAAAAATTCTTAATTATAAAAAAATTTTCAAGTGACCTTGTGACTAAGTATATGTATTTATCAGTTTAAATAGAATGAATTGTTGAACAGAATCAAAATGGTAAAAAAGTTGAACAAATTAGCAATCAGCTTCATGCGTTCATATATTTGTAATTTAATTTAACAAATAAATATAATATATTGAAGTTCACTTACATGAATGTGAGTGTTTTCAACTGTCCTGCTGATTCTGGGCGTGTCATACCATGTATAGATAGAGGCATTCGTGTCAGTGGTGTACGACTTATACAGGTCACATGATAATCTTTACTTGCGTACGCTATAGCTGCCTGGAACAACAATACCGTCTTCCCACTGAAAGTGTAATAGAGTAAGACTAGTGCATGTAGATTTATTATGTGAATTCAAAAAACAATCAATAAACAGAAGACAGAACTTAAATATACAGCCTTTTCGAGTATTATTGGCAGGTGCCTGACAAGGGTAGGCTTAAACTCAAAGAAGATATAGAGGTGTAATACAAGGAATCAAGGTACGGTACCCTAGCTCAGGGTAGCTCTTTCCATTACTAAGTACATGTAGACTACCTCGAGGTTACCAACCAGTATATCTGGAGTTGGGTGGGAAACACAGAAAAGCACTTCAAAAATGACCATTTCTATTGAGGAATGCCCAAAAAAATTAGCATTTTTTTAACCAATTTTGGTCCAAGTGACTTGAAAGCCTAAAATTTTAACCCATTTTTTACACAAAAACACCAACCTTAGGACAGACTTACCAGTTTTCCTCTCCAATAAAAACAAGAGGAGATTTATTTTCATTTAATAGTTTTAAGCCATCAGTAAGTGTAGAATCATTTGTCTGTAACCATGGTGATGTAAGCGGAAGACAATACAACAAACCAGCCATCTGAGAAAGAAAAAAGAATTAACATTTATGTATAACAAATTTAAGCTCATCTTACAGTTGTCTTGTATTGTATTCTGTGCTTCTTAGCAGATTCTTTGCGGAATGTGCACGTGTGCATCCTAAGTCAAAAATCGCCTGCACTATTTTTGAACTTTAAAAAATTGTAAACCTAACTACTAGTAATAAATTCCCTCAAAGGGTATGTACATGTTGGCCTACATAACATTGGTGTACTCAAAAGTACTCCGACATGAATACAGTTACTGTCTAGAGTATTTGAGTAGTACTTGGCAATGAGTATTGATAGCAAAGTCAGTACTCATTGAGTAAGTACCAAATTCCAAAGTACTTGACTATTACTCAAGTACTGGGGGTCAGTACTTGACCCATCACTGGACAAATGTATCATTTGTATCTGATAAGTCTTAAAAGGATAAAGACTATTTGTGTGATGATTGTTTTGGGTAATGTTACAAAAATTATCGAATGCTAGGGAGTACATACATGCAGAGTCTATAGATATATATGTTATCTACAGTCTCTGATATACCGTCGAGTCACCGGTTTTCGTGAGGGTAAGGATATAACGGGCGATAAAAGATCAATTGCACGTCATTTTCAATTTTAAATTATAAAGTTATCATAATGAAGAAAAATTATTAAGAAAACAGATAAAAGCAGTGTCAACAACAATTCTTCAACAGTTATCATGAATGCCTATGATTTAGTGACGTCAGTGGAGTGTGCATTAAAAAAACACTTGTATACCTGAAATGATGACTGACTTTCAAGTTTTCACCTTGAATGTAGAATAATTCTAAACTTAAAAGATTCCGTATGCCATTAAAAGAGCAATCTGTTACAAATTTGCAATCTAAACGAATAAAAATTAATCTAAATAAGACCGCACTAGAAATGTGTATACCTACGGGCTTTCACAACGTAGATTAGTAGTAGGTTAATCAGGAATCTGCGAACAATTTAACAAATTAAATTAATTTTGAGTGCCGAATGACGTTAAAAAATATCAGAAGTTTCGCCAAAATCAGCAACAATATTGTGAATGACCGAATATTATGTCTTTGATACAAAGAATTTCCAAGGAAAAATAATCGTTAAAATGAACTGAACTGGGTTCGCATGGCATAAGATTATGTCATAATTTGTCTCCCTTGATTTTATTCCTAAATTGAGGAACCAGTCCATTTCGACCATGACCTTAAGTCGAAAAGCGTATTAAACAGACGATGGCTAAAAAATTGATAAAAATTGATCATTATATACAGCTTAATTTTAATCTAAATTGATTGGAACTATTTGGCATTACAAAATTTCACACATGTTGCGATGGATCGGTAATCATCTTATTTCTTGCGTTGATGAAATGCTATTTGATTCATTTATGCCATAATTTATGGATTAGACGGTCAACTTTGACATGCCTTCATCCGGTTTCCCGCTTATGACGTCATAACTAAACCATCAATAAAGATATTGAAAGTTGTTCGACTATAACAACTACTAGGGTATCACGATTTCAGGTCACTCAAAGGTATGTATGTAATTTGTTATTTTGTAGATGTAGGTTTTGGCCATTTGGGTCGAGTTGACTTAGGGCCGGTAGGATCTTCTTTCAACATCGCAATATATAAACTAACTTAGTCTAAGATTTTCAGAAGTTAAGTATTATGTATACCTCAATGAGTCTGTAAACAATTGGCTAGATATTATGTTGCATTGTCATGTTAAACCTCATCAAATTTCTTTGGAGAAGCAATCTCAAAATTTTCCGCCAAATCAACCCATGCAAAAATGTGACTTTACTTTTGAAGAGTACTATTGGGTTAATGATAAAACCCAACCCCGTCTTTATATCTATTGTCAATTTGTCAATCAAATCTTGAAATATTTACAAATCAATTCAGGTCATTTGTAGTGGCAAATATTTAATTTATGTCTCAGGCTCTGGGTCAGTTAATTCATAGGGTGAAATCGATAGATATTCCGAGTTATTTTTTTTGCAAACCGGTGACCGGAATGGAACTGTCATTTAGCCAATCTTCATTTGAGACTGTTTTGTTTTTATCCTGCTTTTGCAAAACACATTTTGATAAACATAATATTTATTTCAGTTTCCTATGTTTATATCAGGTAACAGGTTTTAAATATTGTTAATATGTATTGGTTTAAATGCATTAAGTTAGACTTTGCACTTTGAATTCATTGTCATGATTTGCTGGGTCAGATAAACTTATTAAAACTGAAAAACAGTGCACAATCTAAGTTCTATTAAACAGAAAATTTTATGAGAAATGGAAATTTATTGAATCTGAAGTTCCTTACTTATTGAATGACAAAATGTATATTGATTTGAATATCGGCCTGTCACTGGTAATTTCAGAAAAGGATTTCAGTGTTTCCAACTAGAGGTGAACTGGTGAAGTGCAGAGGTAGTCTGGCGCAGACTTCTAAGTTCTACTATAATATAGAAACCGACAGACCTACACTGGCTAATTTTGACTAGGTCTGACACAATCTTTTGAAAATAAGGTCTGACCATCGGACACTCTTCTCAAGCATAACATGTATTTGAGTACAAGTTAACACGCTCACTGTACACAATTTTACGTACACGCGATTAAGGCCGGTATTCCATGTGTCCGTGTTCTGCATCCGTGTCTTTCAAGAAATGTCGACTAGTTGAAAGCTGTTAGGTCTATTCCATGTCGCTGCGTTCCGAAGTCAAATAAACCATAGTTGGGTTTTTATTTCGTCCATTATGAAAAGAATAGAATATGTTTATTCAGAAAGCCACATAAAATGGTGTCTTCCATACATAGCTGGGTATTGCAGAGATAATTCATGATATGGGATAATTCATATAACAATACATTATATATTCATTGAAGTAAAACATTCAAAGTAATATAGAACATTAGTGAAACATGAAATATTATTGAAACACTAAAACACCTCTAGTAGTTATCTGGTCACCATGTTTTTTTAAATGAAATTACAAATTTGCTTGCATTGAGACTCCGGGATTATTATATGTTTGGAATGTTGTTGCATAAATAGTTTAGACGATTCATCCGTAAATTGTGAAATAAACCAATTTTTCTTTGACCTTTCCGGGTTTCTATTGACAGGTTTTGGATTGCATCCAAGATTTGATTTTCAGATCCCTAAGGAAACTTATTTACAGCTGTTATTCTTATAAATTATTATTTATTGTAATCTTTGGGTTGATATCTATCTGCTGTAAATGATCAAACCTCTTCGTTTTTTTCGATACACTTAACTAAGGTACATGTAAACTATAATGACGGAAAGAGGCGGAGTTAACATAACGTGGTTAAACCTTTGATAAAACGGACACTGCCGATTATTACCGAAGTGTGCGCAATGCATTTATAATGGGTCTTCAAGTCATAATTCTGCTTTTTTTTAGACATGCTAATCCATTTGTGTATAATCCTTGTACATTGGTAGCAGCAGTATGTGTTTGACTCAAAGGTCAGAAAAAGAGTCAATAGGTAGAGCACCATACTAGTGTTTAGGGGGCCTTGAGTTCAAGCCCCTTATCTTTTGCACTTATAATACTATACCAATCCTGTTGATTGTTAGAGCTTTCTACAGTACCCTCGCTCACATTCTCCTAAATCCTTCAGCCAGAATACTTTAAAATTTAATACAGTCTGCACGGCTAAACCAAAACATTACTTAATAATGAGCAGTCTTAAATTTCTTTGTAAATTATTAAAATACTGACTACTGAGGAAATTTTCAGGAAAACAATTAAAATATACATCAGGTGTAAGAAACTAACTAAGAATTATAACTTCGTAAGTTATAAACACTAACTGTGCTGCAGAATGCATCTAATATCATGATTCCATTGAATTAAGATTGTAACCCAATCCTTCACAACAAATATTGCACAACCTCCTTAGTAACTTTATTCTGCCTGTGCTAGCTAGAATAATCCATTCAATTTGGAAGTATTGACTTGAGTAAGATTATTAAAAGGTATAAGATTTAAACACGAGACTGTGTTACAAATTTCTTATCATTATAATAGAGGATCTTGCATGAATGCTCAATACATAAGAGTTTTATTAAACGAGTGAACAAAATGATATGGCTTTGCCGAGTGTCATATTGTTTTTGTCAACGAGTGTAATAAAACTCGTATGTAAAGAGCACGAATGTAAGATTCTATTTATCACATAACCTTAAAAATGCACATTATTGTTCAAAAGGATGATGTACGCTGCATATGTTTCAGCCAAAAGTCAGCGGTACAATGAGCGCAACGTCATAGCGACGTTGATACTATCCTGATGTCATTGACGGATCATTGCATGGATTGGCTAATGAAACGTGAATCTAATATTTATTGCACAGTCTGGGAGCGGAACGATATTTACGGCACGGCTTTACGGCACTCCGGGACAGCAGGTTATGTGATAAATTATGTTAGTGTAGTTTATATGACGTTGTACAACAGTCTATAAACAGGGGTCCTACAATTCCGGAATAATCCGGAAATCCGGATTTGCTGCAGTAGGAAGAATTACCATTTCTGCACAAAATATAAAAGTTATTTGATGTAAAAATTCAAAGAATTGACAAAGTTATGGCCTTTTGAAGTTTCATAATCTGAATTTTAACAATAGAACAATGTTTGAAACCTAGTTAAGGTGTAGGGATGTGTGCTAATGGCCCCCAAAACAGAGTTACGACTCTTTTTCAGGATTAGGCATTATGACTCAGTAGAACCCCCCTGTATAAAGTATTGCACTATACCGTTAATACAGATCTTTATATTGCAGACTGTGTTAGTCTGAATTCTTGGAAGTGTGCCAGTTAGTCTGACTTCGAATGAAATAAAGATTAAAGACTGTGTTGGAGATTTTTTGTTTCGTTTCACCGTTGAATTTTTATGCCCCCCTATCGATAGATGGGGAGGCATATAGTGATTCACCTGTCCGTCCGTTCGTCCGTTTGTCCGTTCGTCCGTCCTGGTTAACCCAGATTGACCGTTTCTTCTAGCATTAATATGGCTTGCTACAAAGCTTTCATACTTGCATGGATGTTGTGTATGAACACTCTCCACACGCCAGTATCACCTAACCCCATTTTGACCTTCACCTTGACCTAATTTTGGACTTAGACTTATTTATGGACAAGGCTTCCACAGGGGGCATAAGCGTTTATTGAACGCAGTCTTGTTTGATATTGTAATCCAGTCTACCTAATATTGCACAATATTGATTTCATTGGAAGTAAGCCAACTAGACTGACTTCACTATTAGAAAAGTAAAGATAAGATAGTGTTACACATATTTTACATCTCTCTGTTCTGATGTAGTCTGTTCGTTTGAGATTGTGATACAGTCTATTAATCAACACTGTAAAATCACACCTTTTTTTTTAGAGGTAAAGATTTTGTGACTTAGTTGTTCGGCATGAAGTTGTTAGCCAGGTTAAATGTTTTTATATTTTAGACTAAAGAAAGAACAACTATCTGTATTTGACTGCTATGGTTTTATAAGTTCAAGAGCATAATTTATTTGCTGACTTATCAAATTCACAAACATAGCGAAAATTAATCCCATGTGAAAATTTGTGATTTTACTGTATTGAATTAATTGGAAGTAAGCCAGACTGAGTTAAGACTGAATGATAAGATTTAAACTCAGACTGTGTCTCAGATTTCTTTTTCATCTGATTGTTTCATCTCTGTGGATTTGTGACACAGTCTGTGATACATTGCACAACCACTGCCTTTGACTTTTATTAGAGTTGTACAAGTAAGACAGTCTGCATTCATTGGAAATAAAGATAAGCTCGAGTATCATAAGTCTGTTTTTATTTCAGATTCAGATATTCTGTGAAAAATGAACTAAATGCTTGGAATACGGATAACTATGAGTTTGGTTGCGGACAGTACAGCCACAAAGATTACGGATATAAGTGAAGAGCTAAAAAGTATTAGAATTTATGATTTAATGATATAAGATTAAAACATTCTTATAAAAAAGATAAAACATGGGGAAAAGGAAACAAAAGGCGCCACAGAAAGCGACAGAGGACAAGAGGAAGTGTCTGACATGGAATATGATGGACAATGCTGCGAATGGTGACAGTGATTTAATCAATGATCAAATAGACGTACCTGTACCAGTCGTTCATGAGGCTATGGTCACTGCTAATGTTCAGATTAATAAAGAACAAGTTGGTACACACAGTAATGGTTTACCTGCTTACAGAAGAGACGATTTGTTGGATATTTTCAACTTGCATATAGAGAACTGTCTGTTTAACTTTCCAATTCAGTCAGCATTGAATCTAAAACAGGATGAGTGGAGATGTACGCTGGCTGAGTTTAGTCTGAACTTTTCTCCATCCCCCGTGTTTGTACCGTTACCTAGCAAAAATTTACCAGATATTCCACAGTTAACATTACATGTGAGTAAGAAAGGCGAAAAGAACGTGCTGTGTTACCACGTCCTTGATCCAGCTTTTACTGGCATTAAAAATAGTAAAAAGTCAGGAAAATTAAAAAGTAATATACCCGGAGATGTGAAATTCTGGTTAGTTGATACTGACTTGCCAGTGAATGTTTTAGAGGCATTTAAGTGTAAGAACTTACTGGTTGTGGTTGACAGTTTTGATGCGAGCAACATGTGTATAAGACTGAAGGTGATTGGTACAGAAGCCGTGGTCTCACACCTAGCACATCCTAGTGAAGCAGTTAGATCAACTAAACATGTGAACCAGGCATTGAAAGTTGTGATGTCACATTTTTACGGCATAGCTGAACCAGGTAATTATAATCTAATGTATATAAATTCAGCGCTTTCACTTGTACACTTAATTATATCAGTAAACTGGGCTTTTTTTCCTTCTATTGCTGGGGCCGTTTACTGGTGTCTGCCCCTCAGGAAAATTCTTTAAAATCATGCAGTTTTCCCCTAGAATCCTATTTACATCAAGTTTTTCTTCCCCTTTGCAAAAATTATGAGTTATTTTTCCCCAAATTTAACGAAAAGGCCCCGTCCCCTACTTTTGAAAAAAAGCCCTGGTACTCAAGTGCATATTTCAGCATAATATAATGCAACATAATCTTAACAAAGTTTCATGATTTTATATAGAAATTTAACAACTTTATTTATAGATGTCTTGCGCATATTAAAAAGGGTATTATGGGGTTTTGAACTCCCCTAGAATTTTGGGATTTTTTGGTTCACTAATAGGCAAGCTATCTCATTATATTAATTTCTTCATATTAGGAAATACTTCCAACAATCAATTTGCTGATATATTGTAACTGTTGGTAACCAGCTGGAACTGGTTCGATCATGTTTGTTTAAAAATAAATTTGTCTACTAGTAAGAATGAACAGTGACCTCCAATTCCTCTCTTGATTGGTCAATCTTCTAGGTACCAAGTACTAACTGGTTGTAACTGGTTCTGCCCGGTTGCAACTGGTTCTGCCCAGTTTTAGTAAAAATAAATGATGAGTTTAAAATAGATTTGATGAATTCTAATATTATTCCTACTTGGCATTTTTATTATTATAATTGGTCAGTCTTTACAAATTGTAAGTAAACGTCATTTAACGTAAGGGCCATTTTGGAGAGGTTGTTGCTCAAGAGAGGGCTGCTTTGGAGAGGAAGTTGTTCAAGAAAGGACTGCTGTAGAGAGGTTTTACTGTATTGCCAAATATGACTTATAGGTCTATACTTTAGTATGCACTACACAGTGACTGTATATAGATTATTGTGCACATGTACAGTGCAACCACTACAGAGTGGTCTTCCTTGGAGCTACAACCGCTCTTGAACAACATTATTCCACTTTGTTCCAAAAGTAACCATTTATGATCAAATTTACCTCTCCATAGGAACTATCTCTGTACAACAACCAAATTTTGTGTTAAATCCCTCAGGGTATTGCTCAGGGGTGATATTTAATATTGATCTTACTTGACTTAAGGATAAGGACAACCAATTAGATCACACCAGACTAAACTCTTGGTCAGTAACAGGCGATATGATTGGCTAACCTTATTCTCCAATTAAATAAGATCAATATTGAACACCACCCCTGGAGAGGTTATACTGTGTATGTTTGGTGGTAAAATCTCGGTAAACTTATTTATTTTTGTGGCCTTAAATTTCATGGATTTTGGTAAAATGCAATTTCCATGAATTTTTTGTGGCTTAAAATTACATGGCTTACATCGAAGGGGATGCCCTAATTCCGTATTAGGGAGATCGATTATTCTTTGAATTTGTGGTTGAGTTCAACAACTAAATCCATGGAAATTTAAACCCCACATAAACTAATGACTTTTCAGTATACTACCAGTACATTCATTAAGACATCTATTTTTTTGCCACAGATTATGATGGTTTGGGGTTCACCAAGAAGCATGACATAGATGAACTGTATCGTATTATAAAAGAAGTACATATGAGAGATTTTAGCCATATTATGCAGGGAGTACAACACCCGGATCTGTTACCACGGTTACGACCATATCAACAACAGGCCATCACATGGATGCTTCTTAAAGAGAAGTTGAACGAGTCATATAAAGGTATGAAATCTTCTAACTAGGATTGGGTATTGTTATTATTGAACATATTACATTTCTTTGCCTTTCTGCATATGTGCTGACTTTCTTGAAAATCCTAATTTTTTAATTGTTGGGTTGAAAGAACTTTTCTTGTCCACATATCCCTGAGAGTATCGTTAGTGTTTATTTTTAAACTATTGTCGTCCTTTTTTGTCACGCTTGAATGATCACACAGTCGAAAAATGGTTATTTGTCTATTCATGCACATGCAAACCAGGTATTTCATTTTCGCTTAATTTTCACTTTACACGTTATTCAAACATGTCTGTGAAAAAAAGTACACAATTAGTTTTTTATCAATATATGTACGCTGGTGTTTCACTAAGGCTGCTTTCTGTCGCATTAAACTGTCATGTCTTTATCATTACTAGATGTTGTATCAGCCGTGTATATGACATATCACGTGATGACAGGTCAAAGGTCAATACAGCTGATATAGACAGGCATTCTGCTATAACTTAAGCACAATATTCAACAACATTTTTGTGGCTTAACCGTAGTCAACCATACAGTTAAATCAATATAAAACTTGCATTTGAATTGTGTTTTTGTGAAAACAACACCGTTTTAAAAAAATCATCATTTGCGTGAAACCATGTTACGATCACTTATCACTTATGGTCAAAGAACGACAATGTTTAACTGAAGTTACCTCCCTTGCACTATAAAATAGTAAGAATGGTACATGTAGAATATTCTAAAAAAAATGCTGTCAAGCTAAGTTAACGACAAACATGTTGCTAGGTGGAAAACAGCCTTTATTTGTAGGGTGCTTTTTAATGGTAGATTGGTGGATAGCATAACACAACATTTCGTACAAAAATATCAATAAATAGAAAGGGTACATAGTACCAAAATGTGTACAAACATTTACTGTGTAATGTATATTTTTAGCTAGACTTTTCGAAGAAAAAAAGTCGAGCTATTGTTGTGACAGGATCGTCTGCGTTGGTTAAATTTATTGTCAGAGTCATTTTCTCAAAGTCTATCAAAGGTATCCACCTGATACTCAACAGAGGTATTCACCATCACAAAGGGAGTCTGTAATGACAAGGCTGGTCACTGTGTGACCTATATTTATGGAGTTACCTGCCCTTGTTTAGACTTAGTACTTAGAAATAGTGACAGATTTTACACTTTAACTGAAATTTTAATTCAAATAGTGATAAAGATGATAACCCCATGGCCTTTATTGATCAACAGTTTTTTACTGATCTGTTCTTTTTCCATGTAGTACATAGTTATAGTCTTGATCTGTTACACTTGTACAATGTCATCATTCACAGACCCAGGAATTCTTCACTACATGTTGGGTAACAAGGGAGCACACTTGATGCATGGAAACATTTACACCTGTACTAACTGTGGCAACAGTTACAAGACACACCAAGGTCTAGAAAAGCACCTATGTCCTTGTTGCCAGCACGGTGGTAAAATCTTCACAAGGAAAGATCGCCTTAATCAACACAAATGTCTAGAAAAACATGACTGTGACTTGTGTAAAAAGACATATACATCACGCGTAAGACTATTGAACCACAAGTGTGCATACTGCAAAATTTGTAATAAATTGTTCAGTACAGTCCAAAAAAAGACAGCCCACACGTGTGTTCAGAATTCAGACGCTGTCATAACCTCTACTGCATTAGTGTCTATGCCCTTTTACCAACCAACATCACCAAAGTGGCAACAGCAAATGTGTGATACACTGGGATTTGAGTATACAAACACCCTAGACATTTGCACAATGGATGTAAACACACCTATCAACTCTCTTGAGCCCACAGAAACATTTAACATTGCAGGTGATGGAAATTGTTATTTTCGGACACTTTCGGCATTAATTACTGGTTCAGAATTACATCATCTTGAAATCAGGCAATTGCTTGTTCTACATATGATCACTATTGGAGATAATTTAGCAAGATTCATGAACACACCCATGAATATAGCTAAATATCTGTTTTCAACAAGAATGAGCCAGAGTGGTGCGTGGGCAACACAAGTAGAACTTTTTGCTGCAGCCCATTGGCTTAAAACATGTATTAACTTGTACACAAAGACCGGGAGCACATGGAAATGGTTGCAGTATTCACCTGCCTGTGTTGAAAGAGACATTAACATTTCAACAATGGGAATATATATTCACCATGTCAACCAGAACCACTTTGAACCAGTTGTTGCTATGGTGAATCCAACAGTAACCATACCACATGCGGATGCAGACTGGTTCACAAGATACCTGAATAAGAAAAGATACATAAACAAACTGATGAGTACAAGGAAATACAGAAGAACCAGAAAAAAGAAAGGAGTAAGAGTGAAGAAGTAAATAATAATGAAAAAAATCACAAACAAACTGACATGTACCAGGAATCAAAGCGCTTGAAGTGCTTATGGCCTGGGGCTAAACTTTGTATGCTTTGGAAGAAGTTTAGTGACTAAACTGAAGTGAATGTAAAGGATACGGCCAGCTGCACTGTACAGTTATGTTGATAGTACAAAGTTGAAGGTTTAATCTATTGGTCGTGCTCAACTTGTCTATTTAGTTTAACCCTTTGCATGCTGGAAAAATTGTTGTTTGCTAAATAATTAAATTTCATCCAATTTCCTCAAAATTCAGAAGAAATATTGTCTGAATGTCAAACAGCTTGAAACCTGACCAGATGCAGAGTTACAGGTCCAAGCTGTTTGCAAAGGCTAAGGGTTAAGTACTATGATTAAACAAGAGATGTCAGAATGCCATTTATGCCCTCACTACCCACATACATGCATAGCCACATCGACTGTGACAATTGAACCACATGTAGTATTACCTTGCTTATGTTTTGGCAAACAATGTGAAAAGATTTTGAAGGTAGCATGAAATTTTCATAATGTATATTGGTATTATAATACATACATTGTATTTATATTTTCCGTACTGTTGAAATACACAAATATAAAAATACCCCCGTATATGACTTTTACCTTAACCTTGGAACTATATACCTGGCTCTTGGATATGATGTGTTAAAAACATTCATGTCAAGTTATTTCAAAAACCATTTGAAACTGACAAAGGAACAGAGCAGACACAAGAAAAATATCCCTTATTGAACTTTAACCTTTAACTTTGACCTTGACGGTACACACAAGTCTTCAGCCTAACACATCGTGTTATGATGGTAAACATTTGTGCCAATAAATAACAAAATCTATTGAAGATTGACAAAGTTACCTAGTGGACATAGACCACATATTTGAACTTTAACCTCTTAATGTGACTGCAACCTTGAAGGCATAGACCTGGGTCTTGCTCATTGTGTCATGATGGTGAGCATTGTTACAAAGTTATTTCATAAAAAAAGCGATGATCAGATTGTTACGGAAGCACAGAGGTGACATGGTCAATATTTTTTATAAGTTGTGGAAATGACTTATTCAAGGGCAGAAAATATTTTTTTTATCTTGTGGGAACAAGTTAATTGAGGGTAGAAAACATTTTTTATCTTGTGGGAACAAGACTTAGTTATTTGTTGGTAGAAAATATTTTATAACTTGTGGGAACAACTTATTTGAGGGTAGAAAATATTTCTTTCTTTTGGGAACGACTTTCACATGGACACCTAGTCCCCTACCATTTAGGTTTTTCCCACAAACACATAGTCCCTACCATTTTGGTTATTCACATGGACACCTAGTCCCCTACCATTTAGGTTTTTCCTATGGACACCTAGCCCCTACCATTTTGTTTTTTCACATGGACTCTTAGTCCCCTACCATTTAGGTTTTTCACATGAACACAAACCTTTTAGGTTTTTCCTACAGACACCAGTCCTAGTCCCCTACCTTTTAGGTTTTTCCTACGGACACTGAGTCCCCTACAATTTAGGTTTTTCACATGGACACCTAGTCCCCTACCATTGTGTATACAAAATAATGGAGAGTTTGTTAATAAAATCTCCATTCCGGAAAAATAATGGAGACTTAATGATTGGCTTAATCCCTTAGGTGTATTTGAATCTCTGTCGAGTATTTGGTTTACTAACCAGCACTGAGAAACTCAACATAGATATTCACCAACACAAGGAGAGTCCATACTGACAAGGCTTGTAACCCTGTGACCAATATTTATGGAGTTATCTGCCTTTGTTCTGTCTTAGTATAGAGAAATAGTGACAATTTTTACACATAATTGATTTGTTTCAAGCACTATCAAAGCGTTCAACTTGAATGTCAACACACTTGTGGATTATGATGAAATACATCTACTGACGAGAAGAATCAAATCTATCCAGCATTTTATAAGTGTTTTACACAAACATGTCAATTTCTCAAAGGTATCCACTTGAAACTCAACATAGTTATTCACCATACTGACGCGGATGGTAACCCTGTGACCTATATATGAGTTATCTGCCCTTATTACTCTTACAATTTTCACTCACAGATGAGCAAGGGTACTATCAAGTACGAAAAAGTCGAGCATCCAGCACTCATAGGCGGTGCTCTTGTTGAAATGCTAGGTTATGTCATATACGGTGTCCAAATTGATAATACATTTCTTAAATTAGGTAATTGTTAACAATTTATATCAGTTATATACCAATGTACATGTACACATGTGTAGTTGTATCAGCATAAACTAGTTTGCGGTTCCAATAAAAAAGACAAAACAATATATATTGATTTGAACTTTTGACGCTCGGTATATGCTAATCCAGGGCTGGTAGTTTAACTTAGAATTTTCTTAAAGAAGTAAAAAAGTCCTTTTTAGTCACAAATTTTTAACTTAAGTCAAAATAGTTAAGTTTTCCACTAAGATGTTTTGTAAATATCAGGCATGGAGCCAGACATACAGTGATGATGATACTCATGTATGCTCTATTCTTCATCGCTTTTAAAACTTGACTTACAATTCACTTTATTCCTCTATTCTATGTTACAGATAAAGATCATTACTTGTACACGAAGTTGGTAACATTAGATGGTCAGACGCTGTACTTCAACAAATATGCTGGAGTGTGAGTATGTTGTATATACCATAATTGTACAAGTTTTAAATTTAAACAAAAAATAACAAGGCCAGACTTAAAATATTTCCTGTATCCTCTCATTCAACCTGGACAGTTTAATTATTGGTAGGTTACTTTACGGTTGGTGAATATTTCATGAAAGTTATCAATATATTTGGTATAACAGTTACTCAGAATGGTCTTTATTAAGAGCTCAAAATATCATATCATAATATTGCCAGTGTAGGTATACTCATACTTCAAGACAAAACTTGTAACAGAACTGATATCATACAGGTAGATCTGCATTGGCACTTTGTACAGTGCATACTAATATAATGTTTCTTGTTTCCCCTCATTCAACCTGGGAAGTTTAATTATGGGTAGGTATACATATATATAGGTGAATAATTTTATGAAAATTACCAATATATTATTTGGTATTACAGTCACTCAGAACAGTCTTTTTTAAGAGCTCTAAATAATGTCAGAATATTGCCTGTGTAGGTATATTCATAATTATACGGACAACATATATAACAGAACTGATATCATTTCCAGTGTTTACAGTGCATGCTTGTAAACTGAGATTTCAAGACATTTTTGTCCCCGTTCTAATTTGAAGAAATAAAAATAATTTTGAATTAAAAAGTTCAAAGTCATGGGTGTCGATGTTCCTCCACATGTGGATTAGTTGCTGGTCCCTTGTGGAAGGATAAGTTAGTTACAGTCCAGGCAAACTGGTAAGGTGAATCGGCCACCGTTTATAACTGAAAAATTGTTGGAAAAAGGTGTTAAACCCGAATAACCAAACTAACGCATATTTCAGGTGTGTGAAGAGTTGTCCCGTGATGATGTCACTTCCTCCCAGTGGAATTCTGGGAGAAGAGATGGGTCTGGGTAAAACTGTGGAAGTATTGGCGTGTATGTTACACAATCCTCGTGAAAATATTCCGTTACCAGAACCATTACCCATAATACAAGGTACCTCATAGATGTTGTAAATTTTTGCACAGCCTTAAATCAGCTACGAACTGTACGCTTGACGTAAAAACACTTTGCGCGATTTATAAAAAAGATAATAAAAATCGGACAGGGAAGTCAGCACTCAACCTAAGCAGCTGAGCACAGAAAACACAAAAACAACACAGGCCACAATTACACAGCACAAAGTTATACAGTGCACATGTCACAATGTGACTTTAATGTTTTGCTCAATCTTGTGATAGACTAAATACACAAACATGATTGTGTAGTCACAAGTATGGCGACATTCATCAAAACAAAAACATTTATAAATAATACCTGAAGTACAGAGCCATGCAGTGTGTCATTCATTGTCAATCATTTAATATATAGACTCGCTTAAGGTATCCTATTTTGGGGATATGGATGGTATGTTCTGTGTATATCTCTTGTGTGGGTGGCTTAGCACTGCTGCCGCTTAAATAAGACTTTGAATTGTCAATCCATTTCAGTATTTAAAACAGCGTATCAAGGAAATCTTATTTACACTTTCAGACATTGAAGTTGTTGAAACTAAGAAGAAAAAGAAGCGAAGGAAAACAAGAAGGAGAACTGACTCATTCTCAGACTGTGACTCTGATGATACTGTGCTGTATGAACAATCCTATGCTGATATGATGAAATCTGAAAACCAGTCTGAAAAAATAGAAAATGAAAACCAGTCTAATAATAGTAACCAGTCTGCCGATAAAGAAGAAAATCTGAACCAGTCTACTGGTATAGCAGAAAATCTCAACCAGTCTGATATCATTGATACATCTGGTGGTATAGAAGAAAATGGTACCCGGTCTAATACTGGTGAACCTACTGCTGGTCAGAAGGTTCTGGACTTCAGCAAGAACATATTTACAGAAAGACCTGAAGTTCATAAGGAAGAGTTTGAATGTTTATGTGGTGCCACTGAGCGTAGTATGCGTACAGGACGGAAAAAGAAACACCCGGTACAGTGCACTGTATGTAGATTATGGCAACATGCAGAGTGTGTCAACTATAACCTACAGGATCCATTGAGGGGAGAATTTAAATGTCCACATTGTCATGTTGCTTCAGTAAGTGTTTTATCATTTATGATATTATTTTCATACAATGGCTTAGTGGCGTAAAGAACTATTTGATCAGGTTGGCACCATGATCACCACTTCCATAGTTGCCTGCATATTGTGTGTATCTTTACAAATGTTTAAGACATGACAGACAGGAAGGCTTGTACGCTCTTCAGCTTGTGATGTTGTGCACTTGTGGCAAGTTTGTAGCCCTTGTGATAACCTGCTTTTAATTGAATTTCTTCTATATTTCATAATAATTTTAAGTTTTTTCTTTAATATTCACTTTTATGGGAAAACTTGTGATCATCACATGTTAGATTACATGAAAGTTGCATATATTGCTATGCACATGTTGGTAAACCAAATAGATGCTGATCAATTACTATTGAATGTTTTGATTCACCTACGTCCTACAATTCTCAAACTTAGATCATCACCTTCTATTTTTAGGACGATAAGTCAAAGGTCAAGGTCATATTTAGCTGCTGTGGGAGTATGCATATTTAACAAATTGTTATTTCAGGAACCTATACCATCAGGAGCTACATTGATTATCTCCCCTTCCTCTATAGCTCACCAGTGGGTGGAGGAAATATTGAAACATGTACAGAAACAAGCACTGAATGTTCTGGTTAGTAACATTTACTTTCTTAGAATCAAATCAATTATTCCATAATTATATCAATTCTTTCTTATTTCATTGACATGAACATGACGTATAGCATGAATGAAATCCAGGCCTAGACACTAACTATTTTGGCCACTGGTCCGACAGGGCAAAAGCGCCAAATTTGTAAATAGGACAGTTACTGGTCCTCCAGAATTTTCACTGGTCCTTCTGGATTTTCACTGGTCTCGGACCAGCGGACCAGTGTTAGTGTCGAGCCCTAAAATCCCTTTAAAATCACATAGTGCTGTTGACCAGACCGCTGTTGTTGCAAATGTGCAAGTCAGAAATACTAAACACCTTGACAGATTTTGTTTAAAAACCATGAAAAACTCAATGCTAGATTTGAACCAATAAAGTCATCAGAGGAGAAACATTACTAAACATAGCTACTATTGTAAGTGAATTATGAGGGAGGCGGAGTCCTGTATGTTTTGTTTGTGCTGTTATGTATTACTATGTAGTTAATACCTAGTACTTTTTAAACAAAATGACCGGAAAAAGATAGAAGCCTAAATTGTGTTGCTATTTATTGATGCATAGATGTGTCTGGTTTCTATTTATAGATGTATAGAGGTGTCTTGTTTCTATTTATAGATGTATAGAGGTGTCTGGTTTCTATTTATAGATGTATACAGGTGTTCACAAGCAAGGATTTATACAACCTCATTTGCTAGCTAAACAAGACATTGTGATAACAACATATGAGACATTAAGGAAAGAGATTGATTACGTAGATCTACCTCACAGTAACAGTAAGTATATACATGTAGATCTACCTCATAGTAACAGTAAGTATATACATGTAGATCTACCTCATAGTAACAGTAAGTATATACATGTAGATCTACCTCATAGTAACAGTAAGTATATACATGTAGATCTACCTCACAGTAACAGTAAGTATATACATGTAGATCTACCTCACAGTAACAGTAAGTATATACATGTAGATCTACCTCACAGTAACAGTAAGTATATACATGTAGATCTACCTCATAGTGACAGTAAGTATATACATGTAGATCTACCTCACTGTAACAGTAAGTATATACATGTAGATCTACCTCATAGTGACAGTAAGTATATACATGTAGATCTACCTCATAGTAACAGTAAGTATATACATGTAGATCTACCTCACAGTAACAGTAAGTATATACATGTAGATCTACCTCATAGTAACAGTAAGTATATACATGTAGATCTACCTCACTGTAACAGTAAGTATATACATGTAGATCTACCTCATAGTAACAGTAAGTATATACATGTAGATCTACCTCATAGTAACAGTAAGTATATACATGTAGATCTACCTCATAGTGACAGTAAGTATATACATGTAGATCTACCTCATAGTGACAGTAAGTATATACATGTAGATCTACCTCACTGTAACAGTAAGTATATACATGTAGATCTACCTCATAGTAACAGTAAGTATATACATGTAGATCTACCTCATAGTAACAGTAAGTATATACATGTAGATCTACCTCACTGTAACAGTAAGTATATACATGTAGATCTACCTCATAGTGACAGTAAGTATATACATGTAGATCTACCTCACTGTAACAGTAAGTATATACATGTAGATCTACCTCATAGTAACAGTAAGTATATACATGTAGATCTACCTCATAGTGACAGTAAGTATATACATGTAGATCTACCTCATAGTAACAGTAAGTATATACATGTAGATCTACCTCATAGTAACAGTAAGTATATACATGTAGATCTACCTCATAGTAACAGTAAGTATATACATGTAGATCTACCTCATAGTAACAGTAAGTATATACATGTAGATCTACCTCATAGTTACAGTAAGTACGGTATATACAAGTACATGCATGATCTTCATTGAGGTTTGGGCCCATGTCATACCTAAAACGGATTAAGTTATTTTGGGAATGCTGCAATCAGGATATACACTGATTACAAAAGAATATCTGTATACAAAATATGCCCACTGGAGGTCATACTAAAGCATGACAGTTTTGGTTTAAATTGTGTTAGACAGAATGACTGACAAGTTACAGAATGACTGACAAAGCCTATGTACATATCCGTATGAGAATGAAAATAAGTTTGCCTGACCAAAATGAAGATAACTAAACTAAGAATGAACATTTGCCAGACTTTTACACTGATTCTCGTTTGTAAGTTAGAATGTTCATAAACTAGAGTAATGACACTCAATATGAGCGATATAGGGTCATGATGACATGCCAGGAAAGCTGTAGTCTCCATTATAAATGGAACTAATATTTACCTCAATAGTAGGTTTGGCAAATCTAGTACCGGGTATTTGAATCAACAAAGAGCAATGATATAAAGAAACTGCTTCTCAATAATTAGGTCTTGGTTTTGAACTGGCAGCCATCTTTGAAGCAGATCTGATATGTATTAATACTAATAGACAATATTCATAATTATCTGATCTTCTGTTACAGGTTCTGAAGGACGAAAGTTACGACATGCAAAGAGATTTATGGCGGTACCGAGTCCTATAACAGCCGTACAATGGTGGCGGGTAAGTGTTACAACATAAAATAAACCTGGTATAAACAATTGAAATCTAACCATATAGATCTCCTAGCTTGTATGTTGGCATTATGTGTTATGGAAGGGAACTTGATTTTAGCAGCTAATATTATATTTTATATATCTATATATCGTGTTAGATTTATTCTTATCTACTGTAAAATCATTTGTTTTCACAGGTATTAAATTTTATGGATATTGGTAATTTTGTGGTTTCTTAAATTTGTGGATTTTAAATATTGAAAGAAAAATCTCACTTTTTAGGTTAATTATTTGAGGGGATTTAATTTCACAATCTAGTTCATTGACGAATTTAACAAACATTGATCTGCCACAAATATTAATAATTTTACAGTATTTGCAAATGCTTGTGTTGAGACTGTCCAGTTTTTAGGGAGTCGACTGCACATGATTTAGAATTGCTTACAAAACAAAACAGAATTGTATGAGGGGAACTTTTATTCTGTCAATTAATTTCAGATTTGTTTGGATGAAGCTCAGATGCTGGAATGTACAACAACAAAGGTATACAGAGTTGCTTAGTTACTGTGGTCTTCCATGGTTATATCCCCAGATAGTATCACATTGTATAAACAAGTCAAATTCCAGTTATCACAATAAGGAGTACACATTGAATTGTATAGTCTTGCAATAAGTTGTCCAGTGATAGGAAATAACCGGATATTTTAATCACAATAAGTCATACAAGTTGAATTGTATAGTCATACTGTGATTTGGTTTATATGCGGTGAGTATCATACTATGAGGGCTATATTGCAGTCAGTCCATGCATCTGTGGAGAACATTTATCTGCACTATTTTTCTGTAACCATCGTTTAGATGTCAAGGAATCTTAACAAAATTCATTATTACCCAACCAAGGTGTGCAGCATGTGATACTTGAATCAACCTCTGGGTTATTTTGTTCTTTAATGTTTGTTTCTTGGCTGAGCTTTTTCCCAGTAATCTTTCGTGGGATTTAAGTGAAATTTTACCAATTGACAAAATTGTTGTAGCTAATATAACAGTTACTGTATTACCCAAACCGATATGCAAAATTGTCACAAGCCTGTGATAACTCTTTATAGGACCTCACAAGCTTATTATACCCCCAGATACATAGTATATGGGGGCTATATTGGAGTCATGTTTGAGGTTGGTCTGTTGGTTGGTCCGTCAGTCGGTTGGTCCGTGCTATTTTGTCCACGCTATTTCTCTGTAACCAAGGTTCATACCGGCCTTGAAAAGTCCTTGAATTTGGTTTCAACCTTAAAAAGTACTTGCATTTAGTGCTACCTTGAAAAAATGCCAAAATAGTACTTGAATTTAACTGAACATCCTTAAATTCAGGCAAACAGACTGCGTAAAAAAGAAATAGAAAAACGCTCTTTTTCTCAAAAATTAAAGTACATAAATGTATGAGTGCGAATGTCACTGTTATTTGATGAATTGAGCACTTTCGGGTATGACTAGAAAATAGAGTATACATTATTGAATTATTGCATTTTCGTACAATTTAACCATGGTGAATGTTTGGAAAAATGCCTTGAAAATGCCTATTCTACCTTGAAAAGTAAATCAGTAAAAAAGTAACAAAAATTTTGGTGTAAGAATTTTGTATGAACCATGAGTTACCATTGGTCGGATTTCAACGAAACTTTGCATGACTGATCAGTACTATGTCTTGTTGTGCATCTCTTCAGCACACGCTGGTTAGACCAATTTTAAGGGAGTTATAGCCCTTTAATTTTTTATATGGGGGTGTTCATCACATTTGTGATATTTCTTGTTAAGTTTGTATTCTTGTCCATGGAAGATCAGTGTCTGCGGTATTCATCACCTTTAGTGATAGTTGTTGTTGTATATATTGTAGACTGCAGAGATGGCATTACGACTAAGTGGTATCAATAGATGGTGTGTTACTGGTACTCCCATACAGAGAAGTATTGATGGTAAGTCATACATAGTCTTTGTAAAAGTTGTACTTGTAGACATGTATTTAATGCTATAGTGTTAAAATAGACCATTATGGTACTTCTATTACATAGCTTTGAACTTGTGCTCTAGTAGTTCCAGGACTGGTTTATGTCTGAACTTTAGTGTTCTAAAATAAATTAGCTAGTATAAAAGATTTCTGACACTTTTTAGCTCACCTTTGTGACAGAGTGAGCTTTTGTGATCACTCTTCGTCTGTCGTCCGTCCGTCAACAATTTGCTTGTGTAGGCACTAGAGGTCACAATTTTGGCCTAATCATTATGAAACTTGGTCACAATGATCATATTAACAAAATCTAGGTCAAGTTCGATATTGGGTCATCTGGGGTCAAAAACTAGGTCACAAGGTCAAATAATGGGAAAACCTTGTGTAGTCATTAGAGGTCACAATTTTGACCTCATCTTTATGAAACTTGGTCACAATGATCATCACAACAAAATCTAGGTCAAGTTAGATATTGCATCATCCGGTGTCAAAAACTAGGTCACAAGGTCAAATCATAGAAAAACCTTGTGTAGTCACTAGAGGTCATAATTTTCACCTAGTCTTTATGAAACTTGGTCAGAGTGATCATCTCAGCAACATCTAGGTCAAGTGCGATATTGTGTCATATGGGACCAAGAACTAGGTCACTAGGTTAAATCACAGATCTTGCATGTACTGCTACAACAGGTGAGCGACCTAGGGCCCTTTAGGCCCTCTTGTTTAAAAAATTGACATGTATTAATAGATCTACAGTTCAGTTAATAAGTGTAAGACCACTGTAAAGAATGAATGTTTAAAATTGAGAACAATAAAAGGTCCATTATTAAGACTGATTTGCTATTTAGACCCCCTTTTTGCGAGGTGCTATTGGCCGAATTTTACTGTATATGTGAAGACTTAGAGTATGTACTACCGTACTTTAGATCTGTACAGACTGATATGATGTATATTTACTATTTTAGATCTTTATGGGCTTATATTATTTCTGGGTATTGATCCATACTGGGTACAGATGTGGTGGAACAAGCTCGTCTTTCAGCCATATTGTTACGGTATTACTGAACCAATGTATAATATTCTTACCTCCATTCTATGGAGAACAGTGAAGAAGGACGTTCTTGATCAGGTTGGTACTATTTCTTAGTAAGTAAGGTAGTAAGTAAGTAAAGTCTTTATTTTACGAGGCTTAAATATTTACAATAATGCAATCTTCCATATGGGCCTCTTCACCCACTTTACTTCATGCCTCCACAGAGGATTTCAATGGCGACAATTTCAAAGGGTCATTTTGATAAATATTTACTGAAATTTACCATCTGGTAACCAAAATACCTGTAATTTAAAGATAAATTATCCTTTATCCTGAGTATCAAGATGTGACTTTTTGGAAATTCAGGAAATCAAAGAGTCAATTCAAGGGCCTAATAAAAACCTGGCTCCAGACCTAATTTATTGTGCTTAAAATGATTGATAGACTGTTAACAGTTATCCGTCTAAATCAGATGTATCAAGTTTCCGAAATTATGAAGTAAAATTAGTCAAATCAACATAAAAGTACCATGTTTAAGTCTATTTTCAGACACGTGTTTGTTCAACCGACTGTATATTAACCCCCCAATCATTGGGATGCACATCTGCTGTTAAGCTAGCTGCCAATGACAGCCACAGCACATTGGCTTTTAACCCTCTCAGGTACCTACCGGGTATTCGTACACCTGGGTAAAGTGAAGCATGAGTTATCCTTTCTCAGAGAAATTGTTTTCTATATTAGCTATGGTATTGTCTAACCTTCCTATATACTATGGTTTCAGATTGATATATCAGAGCAGTCTGACCAGACACATTGGTTAACCTTCTCACCTGTAGAGGAACATTTCTACCGACGTCAGTATCGTGATTGTGTCAGACTATCTATGGAGGTACGAATTGTTACAGTTTCAACTTATGTATTGACACTGATTGTCAAAGAAATTGTTACGAAATGACTACAGTTGAGAATCACCTCTTAAACCATAGTCAAGAGCCTTTTTTTAAAAAAATACCCATTCAACCACCATGTCACCCTGACAAATAGCTAATCTTGTGCAAACAATGGCCAGTTAGATTTGATGTCTTTGGGAAAATACTTCATGACAGAACCTCACACTTTAATGTTAGCTTAAGTTAAATAATAAATCATTTAAGGGTTAACTTATGTTCGGAAATATTTACATTTTGAATTCATTCAATATAAGCTGGCTGTTAAGGACCATAATTACACTTATCTTCTGAAATTCGTTTTGAAGTACGAGGAAATAATGTCAGCCATATATCTAGTTATAACATATATTTCAGAGGTTAAGTAAGTGGACAGACAGTAATATACGACTGAGTAGTTTGGACCGTCATACAGTTAGTCAGGTAAATATGTCCCTTAATTCACATGGGTTTAGTTTCTATGTACATTTTAATCTGTCCCCGATTCCTGGGTATGATATATGAACCCTGCAAATACTTTATATTCACATGATCATTTAATGATTATTTTGGGAATTTTGGTTACATACCAGTTTAGCAGGGCAGCTTTATGGATTGGCAGTCTGAGTCAATACTTCCAAGATAGGTACTTATGACAGTAAATTTTAGCAGATTTATGGATTGGCAGTCTGAGTCAATACTTCCAAGATAGGTACTTATGAGAGTAAATTTAAGCAGATTTATGAATTCATGAGGAACTTACTTGACTTGCAGTATGTATTAAAAATTGCTAAAACTGTTTAGCATTGTATTAAAGGATAACTTTTATAATACAAGCAGTATGAAATTAAGATTCAAAGTTTGTTGTTACTAGCTTAATTGTCATGAAATTGTTTTGAATGAATGGCTCATTTTGACTGAGTTTCTTACATAAGATTCAGAAGTTTGTGTATATGACCCAGGTGCATGTATATGTCTGGTTGTATGTTTCAGTTATTATATCCATTGTTACGACTGAGACAGGCATGTTGTCATCCTCAAGCTGTTAGAGGTGAATTTCTCCCCATTAATAAAACGTAAGTACACACTTTTGTTGAGACATGCTGTGGTTGGGTATATATGGTTGTTAGTATTTTGATATTTGACTGATATCTGACCCAGGTTCCATGCTAGATCTTCAATATTGAATGTTTCGAATCCTATTGCCGGATCATTTTGGTCTCGAGAAAGTTGTGTCTTGCTATTTATCTATATAGTGTTTACAGTACACCCTGTATATATTTGTAATGCTCCTGGCTTATGAACAAAAGACTACAGGTAAATTATAGACAAGAAATCTACTGTTAAATTATGCTAAAAGAAAGTTTGAGGACCAGGTTAATTTGTTCACACAGTGACTATATATTGTAGCTTGAATACCTTATGTAACACAGTATATTGTTCAATTTCAGTACTATGTCGATGGAAGAATTGTTAGAATCTTTAACAAAGAAAGCAAAACTTGAAGCAGAAGAATCGCACAGAGCGTTAGTGGCAGCCATTAATGGTGAAGCTGGCTTACATATTATACATGATGAGGTAGGCTTGGTGGAATGTAGGAAATAACTTCATCAGTGATTCTCAACTACTGTAAACCAATTTACTTTCGCAAAGGCTAACTTTCCCATTTGGCTGATCGTCAGCAAATTTGGTACTACAAATTTTCGCGTTTTTAAGTTTTCTGCAATGTCCATATTAATGACTTAATTTCGCAATTATTCTACCACTTGCGAACTCCGCAAAATAAAATTACATGAAATAATTTCTTGGTTTAAAGTAATCTGCAGTACATATATTTTGATTTACATTATATTTGCTGTTTCTGATGATTCTTTTGTCTCCCAAATATAGTGGGGGAAGAGATATCCATTTTGGAGGTCGGCCTGGATGGATGTCCCAAAGTTTGTCCACACTTGTTCTCCTTAACCACTGATCTGATTTCAATGAAACTTCAAATGAAAACATATAATATAAATTTGAACAGCACTCAACTTAACCAGCCGAGCACAGAAAACATAAAAACATCACATACCCACATTACAAGGCACAATGCTCAACACATAACAAATCAGAAAATGAATTTTACCGCTACCACTTGGTTCCATGCCTTGTAGTGTATATTGCTTCTGCTATAGCCCTGTGTGGGAGACACGGTCTTTATCATATAGTTGCTTTATATTACTAGTATATAGTTTCGGTAGAGAAGTACAGGGATGTATTGAGATATCATTGTTTTATATTACTAGTATATAGAAGTGGTAGAGAAGTACAGGGATGTATTGAGATATCATTGTTTTATATTACCAGTATATAGAAGCGGTAGAAAAGTACAGGGATGTATTGAGATATCATTGTTTTATATTACCAGTATATAGAAGCGGTAGAAAAGTACAGGGATGTATTGAGATATCATTGTTTTATATTACCAGTATATAGAAGCGGTAGAAAAGTACAGGGATGTATTGAGATAACATTGTTTTATATTACCAGTATATAGAAGCGGTAGAAAAGTACAGGGATGTATTGAGATATCATTGTTTTATATTACCAGTATATAGAAGCGGTAGAGAAGTACAGGGATGTATTGAGATATCATTGTTTTATATTACCAGTATATAGAAGCGGTAGAAAAGTACAGGGATGTATTGAGATATCATTGTTTTATATTACCAGTATATAGAAGCGGTAGAAAAGTACAGGGATGTATTGAGATATCATTGTTTTATATTACCAGTATATAGAAGCGGTAGAGAAGTACAGGGATGTATTGAGATCCGTAGAAGAGCACAAAGACAAACTGAAGACAGACACACTACAACAGCTTCATGCTATATATAATCTACATGAGATACTACAAGCTAAACACGCTGGTGTCCCACCTACACTTAGGGACGATCAACTAGAAAAACAGGTTTGTTACCGTCAAGTACAGTAATAATAAAGACCAATTAATTAATTGCTACAACTTACTTAAAAAATAGACTGTAATACCACTTATATAGACCTTCATAAAACAAGAGTCTCTAAAAGTGGTGTGTATGAAAGCTGATTGAATGGATTCATGTAGGTAAAAATCTGAAATGTCTGTTATTGCAAATTCACTGATATGTCATTATAAAAGGTGGGTCTTCAGTGTGTGCTTTTGTTAAGACCACCAGAGTGTCAATGCAACTTATTTCTTCTGGCCGGCTGTTCCACAGGGTGGCTGAATATTTGTGAAAACACCTAACACCGTTATCTTTTAAACATCCCTCTAATTCCAGAAGTGTATAATACACATGGTTTTGATATTGCAATAATATTCATATTCAGCTTAAAAGCCAAGATATTGTCTTGTAGCTTGCAAATAGATCAAAAGTATTGGTAGAAACATTCAAGTGAATGGAAATTTGTATGGAATATGTATACAACCACAAAGCTAACATGGTTTGTTTTATATGATCATTGTGTTTCAAAAGGCAATTGCAATAATTTATTTCTCTATAGACAACCCTTGATATGATATAGTGGATACATTATGTGATTACAGATCGGTGAGTTAAAGGACAGATATATGGCTAAAGCTGTAGCTTATGTGAAAAGTACGGAGGAGGCGTTAAATCCCACACAGGTGGATGTTAAACTGTTACAGCGTGAGGTATATACTTTGTCTTTACTCTAATGCTTCTACTCTTTTGTGTCGCGATTTTTATGTATATTATATTACTATGTACATGTATGACTGTCCATGTGTAGACCAGAGGGGTTCCAATCAATAACTCAAGAACAGCTTGGCCTAGAATTTTTAAACTTTAAAGGTAATTTAGTATATTCAATTTGAGGTCAAGTGTTGCCACCATGACCTTTAACATAAATAACCATAGTGACATTTGTGAAAATGACTAGTAATGTCATGCTAAGAACTACAATGGATAGAAGAGACATGTACGGTATGTATTGTACTATCCATAGTTACTGAACTGTAAAAAAATGAAATATTTTTTAAATATTTGCGAGTTGGATACATTTTTATCTCAGTCCTTCATTGCAATGGATCCTCAGTCAGGAATGAGGTGTCGACTCAAGAGTGATTCAAAGAAGTCATCAATCTTGTTCAGCAATTGAACAATATAGATTAATACAAAAATAATGTTATATTCTGTAACTTGTAGTTTGCAGATGGTAGTGAATGGTGGATTGAGGTGATACAGTGGGCATCAGACAGAGATATGGATGATACCATAGTTAACAAAGTCAGGGACGATCTGTTAGACAACAGAAACCCACAGATAAATACACTGGTCCGAAGGTAAGCTGTGCTTACATAAACAGCTAAATATAAATTATTCTTTCTCATGCCTGATGTAAAGCATCATGCTTCATGATGCTTAGGACTAAGATTTATAAAGTTTCGTCTCAAAGACTGTTAGTAAAGTTAGTTAAGTAAGGTGGCAAACACTGAAACGCATTTCTGTTTTTAACTGGCTGGAAATGGGATCGAACCCATAACAGTTACTATGGATCGGCAATCAGTAGTTCTTACTACTGGACCACTTGTATGATTGCGTCTGACAAATACCTTTAATAACTTGCACCCTAACAAATACAGACTGATAGCTACAAGATGGAAAATGCTAAAATAAATAGAGAGGTAAGCGATCCCTAAATTACCTTTGCTAAAATCTAAAATATAATTTTGACAAAAATCGCTAAAGTTGGTGTATGTGAAAATAAACCAATCTGCGGTATATTGTCATGAAACCCTTTCAATGTGTTTAGTTGTTTGTTTTCTATATTCCTCCATATAGTTGTCGCTCTACGTCTGGGTTAGAGTATGCCTTACATACACAGTTAACAGGACTGGAGAAGTCATATAAAGACGTACTATCAGCAATGACGAGTCTGGAAGGCGTCCCATCTCAGGATACCATCAATCAGACTGTAGAATGTTGTCTCAGACCAGTCGCTGAGCTCTTAAAAAAGTATGTTTTCTACTATTTACTATATAAATATTGTGTTCCTTAAGCTCTATATTCGGTTAAATGTTCAAGTGTTGCATTAATAATAGGGTCGTCCCTATGTAACTGGTGGGTCATTTCTGACTTACGTGACTTATGAGACCCCTACTTACTGCCTGGTCCCCCCATCAATAAAATAGTCAGACACTTGGATACCAATACATATTCAGATGGATTCTGTTGACACCAACTATCAGGCTTCTGTCTCTTGTATTGATTTTGATTATGTTTTAAAGCATGCAATGAATAATTTTGATATTCAATGTGATAAATAATTGTATTACAGTTCGTTCTTCGGAGTGATATACGCAAGAACCACTACATACTGGTACCCACCATGATATGACTATACAGTAATCTATGGACTGTATATCCTTACCACAGTCTGTGTTTGAGAATTCAAAATTACAAACTCATTGTTTTGTTTTTCTAGTTGTCCGTTCTGCAAGTCTGAGGAACTGTTTGAGATCTATGAAGCAAGGTTGTTTTCTTTTGTTGAAAAGTAAGTACAGTTTAAACAGTCTGTTCTGACTATTTGTTCAGCTCTGTTAATAATATTTTAGATCTTGTTCTGTCGGATGTTTTCTTATACACTATTTTAGGTATAAAACTAAATGGACAATTTCTACATACTTTTGTTAGAAAACAATCGCCATATCTTTATTGAAAAAAATAAATTAAAGTTCGAAGTTTATGTTTTCGTGTAAAAAAACCTTCAAGTTTCTATTAACTGTGTACCTCCTGCTTTAAGCCAACATGTTTACCGGTAATATATTTCTTGTTTGGCTGCTAAAGACAGGTTGTTCTGTAAATTGAGGTTCTGTATTACAGAGGTGTAGAAAGTCACATGGATCATGTTGGATATCAAGTAAATACCAGACGACAGGGAACATGGGCTGATAGTGAAACTGAGAAAGCTTTGAAGAGTATTCTATCTTATGCCAAACATCACAGAGGTAATGTTCAAGCTTGTTTTAATTATAAGAAAGTTTATCAACAGGTTATATGGTAAGTATGAAGACAAAGGCAACTTACTAGTATGTTGACAAGTCTGTTAATTCCAACAGGTTTGTCAGTTGGTCTGTGGTTGCTTATAATGGTATATTATATACTGAGCGTCAATGAAAAGTTACCACCCTATTGACTCTTATATTTTAAAATTCACTTTGCACTGTGTTAAAACCGAACACAACTATGTTTTGACCTTACTGTGTAGTCACAGCTATCCTATTTAACAATATTCAAATGCACAAACTATAAAACTTTTGTATCGATAGGTCATATTGTATACAAACTACAGAGGTATGTATAAGTTGTAACTTTTCAGTGACGACCAGTTTATATGGGAGCTTTATGTTAGTCATACTTTCAGTCCATTGGTTCATTTATGATAAAATACATGTATAAAGTGTCCCCTGTGATTCTTGCTACTGTAACTCTGCAGGCACTAGCCAACAAATGTTACAGGATTATAAATTCCTGCAAAACTTTGTTATTGGATGGATCGCTTGAAACTATTTATTGTAGGTGTATGACAGCTGGATTTCCGCTGGAAACAATTTATGGAAGTAATGGGGGATTTAATAGCCAGCGCTTTATCGTTGGCTATTGTAAATACCCATACCAGTAACACGCACGTACCTATGTTCTTCAGAATTTCGAGTCGGTACTAATCGTTTTAGAAAAAGTTATTTCCGGTTTAGAAAAGAGTCGAAAGAAGTGAATGGTTGAAATTAGAAGTATTCAAATTACGAAACTTTTGAGTCCTAACATATTCTTTCATAACGATAACTGATTCAAATCATGAAAATTATTGAAAAAATACATGTCTTATTTAATCCAACGTAAATAAAACAATATGGCGACGTCGGAAATGACGTCACATAATTTAACGCGACATCATCGCACGTTAACGCGAAGTTGTCGCACGGCATAGCACGCCAACTTGTGAATATGTTGAATTGAAATATAAATAGCAAATAAAAGACGAGTGTAAAACTATAATATGAACAAATGCACTGCATCCATCGGGGATTTCCCATCAGGTTTTTGGATAATCTGATCAAGGAAAAAATGACTAAGGACTGTTTGCTCCACAGAGACTATAGATCTAGCCTCTGGCTGCCAGGCAGCACAACATAGCAGACCAGGCGAGCAAATACTTAGAAAAGAGTGTTTTCCGACCTAGGAGACGGGTTGCACAGTTATGCCCTATAAATATAGTTTTACACTCGTCTTTTATTTGTTATTTATATTTCAATTCAACATAATTATTCACAAGTTAGCGCGCTATGCCATGTCGCGTTAAATGATGTGACGTCATTTCCGACGTTGCCATTTTGTTTTTTTACGTTGGATTAAATAAGATGTGTATTTTTCAATAATTTTCATGGTTTTAATCAGGCTTGTATGCCGAAACGAGTGGAACTGTATTTATATTTCATATTGGAAAAAATAAATTAAACAAGATTGGTTCTCAAATCTTGAACAACAACTTGCCTCTACCGGAAGTGGGACGAGAAATTCAGTCTACCAAATCATTATTCTGCATCCGGTCTGTCGAAAAAAAATAGGCCATAGCCAATGCAACTACAACAATCACGTGTTTTTCGCATGTAATCGTTAATGGGGATTTTCCCGGCCGCATCCCCTAATAACTATTTATAGGGAATATCTGTGCAACACGTCTCCTAGATTGGAAAACACTCTTTTCAAAGTATTTGTTTGCCCGGTCTTCTATGTGGTGCTGCCTGGCAGCCAGAGGCTACATCTATAGGCCCCCCCCCCCTAGTCTCTGTTGAGCAAACAAATTCCATAGTAATTTTTTTCCTCAATCAGATTATCAAAAAACCTGATAGGAAATCCCGGCTGGATGCAGTGCATTTGTTCATATTAACTTTCAAATATTCCTTGACGTGCTGGCAAATTCAATAGTAATGGTTTTATAAAAAGTACTATGGTACATGTATTATATATGATTATTTTGGCTTTGTTTTAGTTCCAGAAGAGCTTATTGAGCTAGGAACCTCACATGTGAAGTTGCTGGAAGCCATGAAGAAAGAGTTCAAGGTAAATGTTTCATATTTTAATAAACTTTCATAGAACTGCAACTGTAGACTAATTGTAGAGTTTATACTAAGATTGGGGGAGTTCAGGGGTTCATTCTGTGGCCATGTTGTACCAGAAATACAATAAAGATGGTAGGCGAAATCAGGATAAGTACAGACGATTTCTGTGAAAGCAAACTGCCTACATCCCTGCAAGTTTGGAAATCCCCAAACCTCATTGGATGTTGGGCGATCCAATGGGAATGTCTCTGTGGAAAACAGCTAGATGGGATATCTGAGATATTGCATATAAAGGAATAAATTCATGAAGATCAGTTCTGGGGTAATAATGACACGAAATACATAACTCCTATATCAAGGTTGGAAAACTATGAAATATAATTTTGATAGTAGGTAAAACTGGGACACACAAACTAAAACAATAAAATGTTAACAATTATTTTAATGCTTGAAGTATTATTCTATCAATATAATTTCTAGTTATCATGAAAATACTTTTCACAAAAGCATTTCTCTAAATTTATTTCAGAAACTAAGAACACATTGGGCAGGTATCAAGGAATATGTTGCATCATTTGATGAACTTGACATGTCAATAACACGACTAAGACTTCGACTAGCCCATGAACCTATCCCTGAAACACCACATATGAACGTCCTTGAAACATCAGAGGTGAATAATTATGTCATCTTGATTTATTGTTAAGTTTGGTATACAGATTTGCCCTTGTTGAAACAAAGTATTTCAAAGTACTCCAATAATTCTGTTTGACAAATTTGTCAGTCTGACAAGCTTTAGCCGGTGGAAAATCCTGACATATTTTCTGATTTTGTCTGTTATTTCGAAATGTCTTGAGAAATATCTGCATTTGCCTTTGAATGTTCGGCAAGTTTTCTGCTTTAATTTGCTAGCTAGTCTGATATCTTGACAAATCTGTGGTACATTTAGTAAGCCTGCTATATGACAGAGCTGGTACATGTGTTGTTATTGTATGTTACAGTTGTCACAACACAGGTTGAAGTTAGCATCGGATAGAATCATTGCACAAGGTGAACTCAGGAAGAAACTTGGACAGTTCTTGTATCTGACCAATCTGGCCAAGGTAAGTGAGTTACCTCCCTTCTAACAAATTTGAAGTCTGCGTAGCACTTTGTAGGGTTTTCACGGGAGGTAATCCATGCCCACTGTGTTTAATTAAAAGGGAGATAACTGAATAAAATTTCTCCATAGTGCTTTGCTTAGGCAACGAACATCTGTTTTGTTCCATTTTGTAAACATTACTGCAATTATATTCCTGACCAGTTTTCCTGGAATAGCCAGTACTCTTACTATTTCTATAGGCTACTGTTTGACCAGTTTTCCTGGAATAGCCAGTACTCTTACTATTTCTATAGGCTACTGGTTGACCAGTTTTCCTGGAATAGCCAGTACTCTTACTATTTCTATTGGCTACTGGTTGACCAGTTTTGCTTCGAGTGCAGGAAGTTGCTTTCTAGGGGTTAGTGCAGTGGATTTGTTACCTGGCTATCTGGGTTTGAATCCTGGTCACGGCAGATCTTACCCTTCCTTGAAATTTACACTGATGATGATTTTCTTCCACATGTGGAGAAGTTTTTCCTGGGTAGGTTAAGTTAGATTTGGTTAGGATACAGTCCTGGAAAACTGGTAAATAAGTCCTACTAAAATCAAAATAAAACTGGTACAGGTATTTCATTTGCTTGAATGTAGTATTTATATTTTACAGAATCAAACCAACAACCAGGATGGCAGTAATCCAGACCCCTGTCCAATCTGTACTCAGGAACTTGGCAAAGAGGTTTCACTTATTTCTTTATTCCCTGTTCTATATTAGAGTTTCTGTAAAATCTAAAATATTTGTGCGGGGACTTAAAGCTCATCAAGTTTGATTGTGCGATTATGTGTTCATGATTTTCAGTATTGTTGTATCAAAACAGTTCTTTTAAGAGTTCTAAATATTTCGCCAGCTTGAATTGTAGTGCTAGAAGATTATTAAGTGTAACAATCTGGAAAATGATCTAACAGACTTGTTGTTCTAAAATCATGATAGACATTTTAAAAAATAGTTCCTGTCGTAATTGTCAAAGTCATGTAAGCATTGTTTACTATTTCAGTGGAGTGTAATGCAATGTGGACACTGTTTCTGTATTGAGTGTATCAGGATACTTGTGGAGAGAGCGAGCTTTGGTCGACGTAACTTTTCTGTGAAATGTGCCGTATGTCGTCAGAAAACACATCAGGGTGAAATATCGTACGTCATGACGTCCAAGGAACTTCAACCGGATGATATAACCGTTAAAGTATGTTTTCAGTCTGTCCAAAACTGCTCATGACAGTTTATACATTTTATGATCTTATATTGAAGTCACAGTTTGATTATTTAGGTTTATCACTTGTATACAAACACTATGATATCATAACATAGTATTTTTATTGTGTTGAACATTTTAATGAAATAAAAAATCAGTGTAACCCAATTTAATACCTTTTCCTCTGTGCCATATACTCACACATACATTATTTGTTAAATTTAGAAATTTGTGAAAGCCTTGAATATGATCTAGAGGTGGATAAAATTTTGAGGTGATATTTAAGCAAGGTTTATTGTAAAAAAGTTTGTTTTCATTGTTTCTGTTTCAATAGTTTATTATACTGATGTCAGAAGAATGTTAACTTTTCAGAATAAATTCCTGAGGTTTCTACCATTGTTCTAATCTTTCTGGCACTAAATGAAGCTTTTAGAGTAAGAAATCAAAATTGGGCACTGCTTAAATAGCTGAGATAAAATTAAGTATGAATTTAAATTTTGAGAACAAACTTTTTTAACACCCTGTATATGTCAGACTGTTACGTTTGATGTATGTTACAGGGAAGTCATTCTACCAAGGTTGAAGCTATTATAAGATGTTTGTTAGAGATACATCAGGAGGATCCTTCAGCTAAATCACTCGTCTTCTCAACTGTAAGTAGGTCTAGTAGTAATAAGTTCAAACTGTATATAAACTCCATTAATTTTAGTCGATAGTTTAAGCATTTGATTTAAATCTCCTGCATTGATGTTTACAAACATGAATCAGACCAGTCTACTGTCTCAAACCCTATGTTTGGCCCATTTACTGTATTTGGTATGTAGCAAAAGCAATGTTTCTCTGGTGAGCGAATTCTTGTTTTTAGTGATCAATCTTCATCCATGGAATGTCAACCATTGGCTTGTGTAGTCACTAGAGGTCACAATTTTGGCTTAAATTTTATGAAATTTGGTCACAATGATCATCTCAACAAATCTAGGTCTAATCATTGAAAAATCTTGTTCAGTCACTAGAGGTTGTTACAGTTTTGATGTTATATTTATCAAACATGGTCACGAAGATCGTCTCAAGAATATCTAGGTCAAGTTTTAATATGAACAAATGCACTGCATCCAGCGGGGATTTCCCATCAGGTTTTTGGATAATCTGATCGAGGAAAAAAATGACTAAGGAATTTGTTTGCTCCACAGAGAATAAAGATCTAGCCTCTGGCTACCAGACAGCACCACATAGGAGACCAGGCGAACAAATACTTAGAAAAGAGTGTTTCCGATCTAGGAGACAGGTTGCACTGATATGCCCTATAAATAGTTATTACAGTTTTACACTCGTCTTTTATTAGCTATTTATATTTCAATTCAACATATTCACAAGTTGGCGCGCTATGTCGTGTGACGACGTCGCGTAAAGGTGCGATGACGTCGCGTTAAATGATGTGACGTCATTTCCGACGTTGCCATATTGGTTTTTTTTACATGGGATTAAATAAAATATGTATTTTTTTAATAATGTTCATGGTTTGAATCAGGCTTATTTGCCGAAACGTTATTAAAAGAGTGGAAATGTATTTATATTTCATATTGGAAAAATAAATTAAACAAGATTGGTTCTCAAATCTTGAGCAACAACTTGCCTCTACCTGAAGTGGGACGTGAAATTCAGTCTACCGAATCATTATTTCTGCATCCGGTCTGTCAAAAAAAATTGGCCATAGCCAATGCAACTACAACAACAACAGTCACGTGTTTTTCGCATGTAATCGTTAATGGGGATTTTCCCGGCCGCTGTGCGGCCGGAGATAAATCCCCTATTATGTGTCATCCAGTTTCAAAATCTAGGTCAAATCATGGAAAAGCCTTTTGTGTGTTGTAGAGACTGTATTTTTAGCTCACCTGTCACAAAGTGACAGAGTGAGCTTTTGTGATCACTCTTCGTCCATCATCCGTCCGTCAACAATTTGCTTGTGTAGACACTAGAGGTCACAATTTTGGCCTAATCATTATGAAACTTGGTTACAATGGCCATATTAATCTAGGTCAAGTTCGATATTGGGTCATCTGGGGTCAAAACTAGGTCACAAGGTCAAATCATGGGAAAACCTTGTGTAGTCATTAGAGGTCACAATTTTGACCTCATCTTTATGAACTTGGTCACAATGATTATCTCAACAAAATCTAGGTCAAGTTCGATATTGGGTCATCCGGGGTTAAAAACTGGGTCACAAGGTCAAATTATAGAAAAACTTTGTGTAGTCACTAAAGGTCACAATTTTGACCTAATCTTTATGAAACTTGGTCACAATGATCATCACAACAAAATCTAGGTCAAGTTCGATATTGGGTCATCCGGGGTCAAAAACTAGGTCACCAGGTCAAATCATAGAAAAACCTTGTGTAGTCACTAGAGGTCAAAATTTTTACCTAATCTTTATGAAACTTAGTCACAATGATTATCACAACAAAATCTAGGTCATGTTCAATATTTGGTCATCTAGGGTAAAAAACTAGGTCACAAGGTCAAATCATAGAAAGACCTTGCATAGTCACTAGAGGTCACAATGTTAGCCTAATCCTTATGAAACTTGGTCAGAGTGATCATCTCAGCAACATCTAGGTCAAGTGCTATATTGCTTCATATGGGACCAAGAACTAGGTCACTAGGTCAAATCACAGATCTTGCATGTACTGCTTCAACAGGTGAGCGACCTAGGGCCCTTTGGGACCTCTTGTTCACTGGATCTTCATGCAAGTTGCAATGCTCAGAATGTTTGTCTAAATTGAAACAAGGTAAAGCTTCAATATCAGTCATGTAAAGAACAAGGTCACTGATTAAGACAACATGAAACCTTGTGCTTCCAAAAATGGCTGCATTTTCTTGAATCTTAGTCAGAAATTGTAAATGATTATTTAGGGGCCTGCATGCCCTACTACAACAGGCGAACGACCAAGACCCCTTGGACCCTCTTGTTATAAAATGTGCTGGTTGTAATGCTAATAATTCATTCACCTGTCAGGCTGTGTACTACTGTATCTAGCAGACTGCTAGAATATTTCATTCATCAACATGATAGCTGATATTCTTCCTTCATTTGTATGATACAGTGGACGGACGTGCTCAGTGTGATTGCTACAGGTTTAGAAGATAATGGTATTATATACAAGGCTCTATATTCATCAGGAAAATTTCAGGTAACATTTTGTCAATACATGTACCTTATATTGCGCAATAATAACACAAAGATTATACAATGTCATGTCTTTACTGTATATATTTTGCGCAATAATAACACTTGGAATAATGAATTATACATTATATTAACAACTAAATTCAAGTTAGATATTTACTGTACACCAATAGCCAAAAAATCCCAGTTAATTGGTCGGCAAATCCTTCCGTTGGTGTCAACATGTTTTGTGTGACTCAATACATCCAGAAGGATTTAAGCTATGATCATAAAAGTCAGGATTGATATTTATCCAGATGTGAAGTTGTGTATCTTAAGATTTTGCGGAAACCTATTTTCTGCAGAGTTATGGCCCTTGGATGGAAACCTTTAGTAGGGGGATTGCTTCAGGTGTAATTAACATAAAAATAAAAATGGCTGATAGGGGTTTTCATATTATTGAGTACTAAAGTCAGGCAATTGTTTAATGTATGACTGTATACTTATCAGCACAGCCTGGCAAATATACGTCATGTATGCAATGATGGTGATGAAAGCAGAGATGTAGTGCAGTAGGCTAGCTTACACATACATCACAACCTCTCAAGAGTGGCCCGGCCTCTGTAGAGCAACAACCTCTATAAAATCACCACCTAAATTTCCCTAAGCTAATATGTACTTTAAATTTAACCTCTGTAGAGCAACAACCTCGAAACAACGACCAATATTTGCAGCTCCCAAAGGGTTTTGCTCTACAAAGGTTGTACTGTATATGTTTGTTTTTGCAGGAGAATCTCTCATCGTTCCGACAAGATGAGGAGGTGAAAGTATTGTTGCTACCTGTACATTCAGGTGCTAACGGTCTCAACCTGATTGAAGCTACACATGTATTACTGGTTGAGCCAATCTTAAACCCAGCGCAGGAACTTCAAGCCATTGGTCGAGTTCATCGGATTGGGCAAACTAAGTAAATTTTGTCTGATACTAAGTAAATGGGGATGTATTATTGCCATGCTTACTTCCTTTCTGTCCTCTTTGCTGATCAGTCTGTTAGATTTCATTAAGAATCCCCCCTCTTTGATGAGGGGGGGTGTATATTGCTTTGCTCATGTAGGTAGGTCGGTTGATCTGAAGACCAAATTGTTTCCGATCAATACCTCAAGAATGGTTGACCTAGGATCTTCAAACTTTACATGGAGAATGGTCAGTAACAGTAGATTGCCTTAACTTTGAGGTCAGTATGTCAAAGGTCAAGGTCGCTGTGATCTTTAACATATAACAAATAGTTAATAGAAGTTGTTTTATTATACATGTTATTTTTACATATCCATGTATGTACATTCAATACTGAATAAAATCTATCAATCTATCAATAAAATACTGCATGACAGCATTTAAAAAAGGGTAAATATTAATTTGTTGTTTTTAGAGACTTTAGAGATTTCTGTTATATATTTTCAGGGCCACTCATGTTCACCGATTTATCATCAGGAATACAATAGAACAGAAGATGATTGTGTTATTGCAGTCTATGAACAAACATAACGTGTTTGAGAAATCAGAGGAGAGTTCACTTACCATTGGGGACTTATCTGCATTATTTGCTCAGCAAATAGAGGATGTAGATAGAGAAGGTGTTCATAGTCCTGGGGAAGACGAGGAATCCAGTCAGGGACGCCAGGATACAGGTGCACATAGTCCGGGGAAAGATGGTGAATCTAGTCAGGTACAAGAGGCATTCGGTCATCAAGGTGACAGTGTCAGTGACACTCAACAAAATGCAGATAATCCTAATTGCAATGATAATATCCGTCCTGGTCCGAGTTGTGATTCCTCTAATGAATTAAGTGTATATGACAGATCTCAAACCAAGTCAAATCTTGGACTACATCAAGGTGAAACTTCACACCCTATGAACCATTCCAGTAACACTGATGATTATAGTGCAGGTATTGGTCCTGTATCATCTCTGGTATTAGAAGTAGACGAAAGGTTAGATCAAGGTCAACAAAGGTTAGATCAAGGTCAACAAAGGTTAGAACAAGGTCAACAGAATTCAGTTGAAGGTCAACAAAATTTAGATCAAGGTCAAGAGAAGTTAGAGCTAGGTCAAGATACGTTAGATCAAGGTAAACAGAGCTTAGATCAAGGTCATCAAAGGTTAGATCAAGGTCAAGCTTCTCAACAGACAGACCATACCCATCCCATTAAATCTATAGACATGACTACAGATATCGAGTCGCCTAGTACAGCATTGCCTGGTCAGCCGCAACATGAGGGCTCTGATAACAATAGTCCTGCTATAATACATGAAGGAGAAACATTAGATCAAACAGAATGTTCTAGAATATGTGGTAAGTATGACATGGATATTGGTTGTGAAGGTCAAACTGTGGATCAAAGTGAAGGTCAGATTGTGGGTCAAAGTGAAGGTCAGAGTGTGTGTCAAAATGAAGGTCAGATTGTGTGTCAAAGTGAAGGTCAGATTGTGTGTCAAAGTGAAGGTCAAACTGTGGATCAAGGTAAAGGTCAGATTGTGTATCAAAGGTAAGGTCAGATTGTGTGTCAAAGTGAAGGTCAGATTGTGTCAAAGTGAAGGTCACATTGTGGGTCAAAGTGAAGGTCACATTGTGGGTCAAAGTGAAGGTCCGATTGTGAATTCCGATGCTGCAGGTGAGGAGTTACGGTGACAATTAATACCAACTAGAACACATACTTCAGACTGTACTATGTTACCCCATAATAATGATCAGCCCTCTGTACATATTGGTTGTGAACCCCAGTCTAGACATTCATATTTATGATTACCAACTGTACATGTATGTTTGGCTTTCGTAATAAGGTCAAGTATTGTATAGAGCAAGACTATGAAAATCCACTTGTAAGTAGTGTTTTTTTCTAAGGTGACTCTTTTATTCTACATCTACTTCTGTTAAATGGGTAGAAATCCTTGTGTCTTGTATCGGGCGATAAAAATTGTATTGAGGTTACTTTAACTCAGGTTTTACTGTACATATATAGTTATTTTGAAAATGTTGACGTAGAATGAACTATTCATGTACATGTGTCTAGAACTCTAACTACTATTATGCTGAAGTGTTTATTTTTTGTATAACTTTGTTCGTGTTTTGACTGTTCTGTGACCTTGCGATATTTGTGTTCCCTCATTGGTGGAAACAACACATGTTCCGTATATATTTATATTAAGTATTTTTTTTGTTCCCTCATTGGTAATACATAAAGACGTTAAAATTATACCAAAAAATCTATCGCTATTAGAACACATTTATTTAGGGATGGCAAAGGTTACATGAGTACCTCAACCCTCATTTGACAGACTGATAATCGAGTAGTGAAATCAGTACCCGAGTACTCGGGGGGGGGGGGGGGGGAATTGTTAATCTTGTCTAGTACTGAACATTAAAAGTCATCAACCCTAAAAAAATTCACTGCCACAAGGTCGCAAGCGTAATCAAAACACACAGACATGCATTGGATAAATTTAAGTACAGTCAGAACTCGATATAAAGACGCTGTTCGTTTCCAAGAAAAATGTCGTTGTAACGAATATGTCAGTATAATGAATAGATACAAAGAGTGTTTTAATACTTTTGTCCCCAAATATGATGTCACTATAATGAATTTGTCAGTATATCGGGTGTCGTTATATCGAGTTCTGACTGTACAACCTGACCGTAATATCAATCATCGTTTGTTAATTTGATTATGACATGTAGCTGGGGTCCTTTCGTTGTCATTAATCCAAATAATTGTCATTGATCTTTAATTGGCAGTTATTGCTCATTGGGTGTGACAAAACGCTCTCCCTTATTTGTGCATTTGTTTGTTTTATTTGTTTTTCTTTTGTTATTGATTATGAAGTTCTGTTCTGTTGATTTTATACTGTTTTGATGTTCTTTTAGTATTTAAGTGTTTATTGTTTCAATGTTCTTCTACTGATCTAGATTTGATCAACAACAGAACAGAACTCTGAACAGATTCAGCAAACACAATGTTCTATTTGAACACACACGTTTACAGTACATTTGTATTTCCCAAATTTAATGCACATTTATAGTTTTCTGAGTACTGGAGTACCAATTTTAGTACTCATTGCCATCCCTACATTTATTATATTTTTTGTAAGTATAAATGTTGATCTAGTTCATGACATAATTTATATTATTGTTGTGTTTACCATTCCATCAATATATTAGGCTGCACTGACTTAAAAGTGTAGGTTATACTCAAGTAAGTACCATCCTGCCCCGGATGCCCCCACCCAATTGTCATGCTGTGAACCAAAGGGATTCGACCCGATAAAAATATCTTTCACATCTATACTATGAATATCTAAGACAGGGATCTTACTTTATGACTGACCCTCATATACCCAACTCAACATTATGTCCAATATTTTAAACAAGACGAATAAAATCATTAAATTTGTACTGCACACTTCAAGACAATATAATATTATACAGAAAAAATACAACTTTTATCAATACACGTACACAATGTCGCCTGTGTTGGGCATAGAATGTTCACAAAATGCGTAAAACCCGGTTTGACGACATAACCCTGCACAGACAGAAACTAGAAAACGGCCTGGCTTTTGTTACGAGTAATTTGATTGGCTGAAGAGTTGCATGGTATTACCGAACACCAATCATTTTCTATATTGTCACATGATCCGTCACGTGATACTACAAATGGTCGAAATGAATGTAAATATTAGAAATTGAATATCAGTTCTCCCTGAAGTCGGATTATCGTCTATTTAAGCGGAACAGAAATATATGGGTGGTGGTAAGTTGCAAAAAATATGTCCCGCTATCAAATCGTCGTACTAATATCCTGAGATCGTGCGTAAATAATGATTTCTCTTCCTAATCAAAGGCCGTTTTCTAGTTTCTGTCTGTGCAGGGTTGTGTCATCAAACCGCGTTTTACGCATTTTGTGAACATTATATGCTCGACACAGGCGACATTGTGTACGTGTATTGATAAAAGTTGTATTTTTTATGTATAATATTATATTGTCTTGAAGTGTGCAGTACAAATTAAATGATTGTATTTGGCTTGTTTCAAATATTGGACATAATGTTGAGTTGGGTATATGAGGGTCAGTCATTAAGTAAGATCCCTGTCTTAGATATTCATAGTATAGATGTGAAAGATATTTTTATCGGGTCGAATCCCTATGCTGTGAACAACTTAAAGAGTCAAATTCAGAGCCAAAGGGGCAACTTCAGGGATAAATAAGGGTCTATATGTTATATGGGTCAAAATTTCCATTTACTACTTGCTGTGCTATACTTTTGTTATATAAAAGTGGAAAGATTTAAAGCCCAATATGAAACATGATCTTGAATAAGGTCCAAGGTGTTGCCATCATGATCTTGAATAAGGTCCCAGGTGTTGCCATCATGATCTTGAATAAGGTCCAAGGTGTTGCCATCATGATCTTGAATAAGGTCCAAGGTGTTGCCATCATGATCTTGAATAAGGTCCCAGGTGTTGCAATCATGATCTTGAATAAGGTCCCAGGTGTTGCAATCATGATTCTGTCAGCTGTTACAAAGAGGCTATGAAATACAATACCGTATGCTGAATGTTTGATGTGTGTTATGTAACTTCTGTCTTATAATACAGGCGTAAAAAATGCTTAATCCGGGTAACATTACTTGCCCTTCAGCAGATCAATTGTATTTTCTTAAATTGCGAAGTTTCTTGTTAATGTTAAAGAATTGTTAGTTATTTCCAGTATTGTATAGACTACTCTGAGCTTGATACACACTTTCTCAGGATTATTCCTCAAGGAAAGACTGGTGCCAGACATGAATAAGTGTCAAAACAGTCTACCTACACAATGTAAGACTTTCTCTATCATCAGTCTCGCACACATAAATATATAAAGTCATGATTTTGCAATAATAAATTCTTCTGACATCCACAACCTCTGCCATCCCGTTTTCAAGTGCATTCATGCCCCCTCCTCAACTTTTTCCTGCTGCAGCTATTTGCACAAAATCGTAAGAAAAATCATGTTTTTTGCTTTATTATATCCAAAGAATGTCAACATTGTGTATAATAAATATTTAGATGTCTGGAACATTAAAAAATAAAAATAGTTTGAAACTTTGTATGTCTTTTGTTTTGATTTTTAGCTCACCTGAGCATGAAGAGCTCAAGGTGAGCTATTGTGATCACTCAACGTCCATTGTACGTCCGTCGTAAGTCCACACATTCTAATGACATTTTCTATGAAACCGTTTGAACAATATTGATGAAATTTTGCCTGGGTGTTCTTGACAGAGGGGGAATTTAAAAATTGCTCAAATAAAGTTGACCTATCTAGAACTCTGGTTGCCATGGCATCCAGGTAACAAAACCTTTAAAAATCTTCTAAGAAACCACAAGGCATTTAGCTTAAAAATTAACATGAAGCATTGCATCGTGGACCTTTACCAAGATTGCTCAAATCATGACCCCCGGGTCAATATTGGCCCCGCCCGGGGGGTCCCTTAATTTTGTATAAGAGATATATAGAAAAAACATTAAAAAACCTTCGTTGGAACCACAAGGCATAGAGCTTAGATATGTAGCATTGTATAGTGGACCTCTTCCAAGATTGCTCAAATTGTGGCCCCACCCCAGACATCTCATAATTTTAAGAAATATAAAGAAAAAGTTAGAAAAATCTTCTGGAACCACAAGGTATATACCTTAGATATTTTGCTAGTTGCATTGTCTGGTGGACCTTAACCGAGATTGCTCAAATCATGACCCCTGGGACAATATTGACCCCAACCCGTGCCTCCCTTAATTTTACATAGATAGAATTTTTTTTAAAAACTTCTTCTCTTGAACCACTTGATGGATCTTCATAAAATTTGGTTTGTAGCGTCCTAATAACCTTTCCGCTACCATAGCATACTAATGCAGACTCGCCAGAATGGCCATTTCGGCCTTCCGTAGTTTTCGACCTAAATGCCCAAATTCCGGAATTTTGTTGTCATGGGTAAACATACATCCCAGACTAAAGAATATTATGGGCCCAGGGTCGTGCACAGGTTTTTGGGCCCGCTGGACCCCTTTAAATTTCCGGCGACCTTAAGTCGAAATGATGACAATTTTTCCTACTTTCAGTTTGGGGCAGGTGTGTAGCATCCGGATGTATCGAGTTTATATCAGTGCTGCAAGTCAATAGTGTCTCAGGGACGGGGTATAGGCACCATATGAATTTCTCATAGCCCCCCAAAAAATCGTGGTAGCGGAAAGTATATATATGGTCCTTTCTCAAATTTAGGGCACATGTCTTTTTTAAGAGGCTACAGTTTCATATACATGTATAAAGATATCATGAACAAGGTGATTCAGGTGAGCGATTCAGGGCAATCGTGGCCTTCTTGTGTACTTTTCTACCATCACACTCCCAACGCAAATCTGTATTTTTCATTATTCCTTGACTCTAAATGAATAGTTCGCATAAATTCAGGAAAATATATTGATTGTCGATTAGATTGGGTACATATAAGTTTTCTTCGTCAAATGAGCTAACTTGATCGCTTGTATCTTTTATTTTGTTAGCACTGGCTACGGGATTCCATTTTGGAAGGGTGAAGGTGTTGCGTTTCTTGTATTATATATATATGTATGTAGAGTGATTTGTAATTGACCGACATGTATAATATTTTGTTATTAAAACTTCAAATTCCTATGCTTTAATCCAGGAATGTATGTGAACTGTTGGTACTTTAATGGAAATGCTGAATGTATAAATTAGTTGTGTGCAGGAAGCTCATTGTTGCTACGACAAGAATAATTACAGAACAGAGCAGAATAGAACCTTTATTTTTAGCACTGATAACAATGTAATAGCAAGTGCACAAATAAATATACAGAGTATACTTAGCGTCAATGAAAAGTTACCACCTTATTGCCGAACACGACTATGTTTTGACCTAACTGTGAAATCACAGCTTTCCTATTTAACAGTATTCAAATGCACACACTATAAAACTTTGGTACCGATAGGTCAGTGTATACAAAATATCACTGACGTCCAGTATAACTGTATATAATATACATGGATTAAGGCGACAATCTGTCAAATGATATATCGTTCAATTAATATTGCTATGGTTGAAACATTGAAATGAAACAAAGTTAACTTGATTCTTCTACTGAATAACATAACATTCGGGGATAAGTGACAAACGCACACATCGTTTGTTTGCATTGTAACTAGTATAAACCCCGTCTCATACAGTCATTGTCTTCTAACGCACCATATATTTCCAAATCCAAAAATGTAGGGAACTCATTCTCCACAGGTGAAGGGAACTTTTTAAAGGAATACTTGGCATCTGTTACCGATTCTCTATAAAAGTGAAGGACATTGTGCTGCTGAAAGAATGACTTAACACCAGACACTCCTAGTTCTTCATAGACGCCCTCTGCAACCTTTGAATCAAAACAATGTAAATTCAAGATAAACCAAATTTCCACCACCGTTGATAACACTAATTCTGAACGTATAAAAAGTGGCATATGATATTTTCTTCGCACTAATAGATCATGATCTGGATCATAAAACATAACAACTATATCCTCCCGTGTACATCCAATAGTGGAGAAAATATGGCCAGTGTGTCCCTTAAGTCGTGAAGCTCTCTGTTGCGCAAAGGCATTCGATATTGTTTGACTCGCTAGTTCTGTAGAAAAGACTATGTCTCTAATATCTCTCCTCTGTTTTATTAAACCAGTACCATCACACAAATAATCCTCGTCATTTTCAAATCCTTCATCAGTTGGATCACACACTGCAATAGATGTTTGTCCCACCATTATTTCTGGATAACCTTGCCAAGAGCGCTGGTGTCCTGAAAAATAAAATTAATTAATGTTTAACATCCTCTTTTCATTAAACAAATTCCAACACTTTTCTGTTACAAGTTACAACGTTCCCTGTGGCCAATCAGTCCCGAGACAGACTTACGCCTGGATAATTTATAAGTGGGTGTGATCCAAAGGTTTTGAGAAGAAAGCGATAAAAGATGAACAAATAGCGACACAATTAAGAAGATTTATAGGGTTACGCGTCGCTATAGAAACTTGTCGACAAGGCCAACGTGAAGAGAACTAGATCTTATATTCGTAGTCCAAGGTCTTTGTCGATGCTCATTCCATTTCATCGTCAAGGTCGACACGTCAGTGTAAATAAAAGACCATTTAGTTATGGTATTCATAACTATAATCGCAGAATACAAAATAGAGAAAACACGTGGAATTCCAGGCATGATTAAACCAGTAGGGCCCGTGACTTCGACAGGTTCCAAACAACTCGCAAAAATGGTCCTCAAATTTCATTTGCAGAATTTTTTCATGACGGTTCCAAGAAAACCGTAAAACCAGTGTTCACAGCATTTGTATTAAGGTAACTTGGTACCAAATAGTAAATCAAAGCACTGAGAGTACAGGTGGGAGGCGATCTGGTTGCTGCTACTAAAGCTTAAACCGACTTTACACGTTTAATGTTCGTTTTCTTACTGCCGATCTTGTCTTGAATGTCAAAATAGGCATATGTGACTATATATGCATGTTGGGTATCTAAATAATTGTTAAAATGTGCATATTAATTTATATGTAATACGTGTATTGAATGCGTATATCAAAAGTGGCTTTAAAATAATACTACGCGCCTATTTATCAGATTCTACGGTACCGTCTTGTAATCACTTTCCTCACAGCGTGAGACAGTCTATAGAAAGCGGCTAGCTAGTACAACGACACCATATGATTGCATAACAGTACTTTGCAGACCGTATACGATTCATTGATAAAACCATCACTTGACCGTAGTTTGAAGTTTCTAAAAATAGCTTTACAGCCGGGACATTTGATGAACACGTCATTTTCGTATTATAAAACAAGTTCGGTATCGGCCGGTGTAGTGATTTGTTTGGCAAAAATATCGATTTAACGAACAGCTTCACAATAATTTTTGATCTTAGAATAAACAAATGTTGCTGATTGGCTTAAATCAATTGAAAAATTTGGAGAAACATATGTAGCAGTATTGGGAATGTTGACAGTTTCTGGAACTACTTGAATGCGGATTCACATAGCAGCCTAAAGGCGGTTAATTTTGTATTAAGAAATGGGCAATGGTAGTAATGAGAGGCTTAAATGCCTCCCAATAATTCTCATACCTATACCGGTGTGATCCAAAGTTATTTCTTGGCCACACTCGCACGGACATTCAACACTTTTGATCTCGTTACAACCACATCTACATCTATGACTATGGGTGTAAAATAATTTGCTGGTGGTAACTCGACCGTCTGGTGTCAGGGTAGAGAATAAATGGGCTGCTAGAATGACACAGTACTCTCCCTTGCTTGAATCATACTGATCTCCTTCACGCACAGAATTGATGGCAGCTTCGTGAACTCTATAGTCTGAAACAAGCAAATCAATGTAATATTTATAAAGTGACAATAATCTACTTTATTTTAGCATTCAACCATTTCTTCGTGCAATTCAAATAAAATCACCAGTATACGTTTTTTAAATTATTTTCATTTTTTATTTTCATGTCACTTAATTAATCATAAGAATAGTGTACACAACATTTTCATTTTTAATCTAACGAAAATATCGAAAATTCATACTCAAGTATGTGATGTATATTTAGGTATTTGCTTTTCTGTATGTGAAAACTGTACTCATTGCATAGTATTTACATGTAGTGACCAAAGTGAAAAGATACTCTGTAGCATACACCTAACGACAATTGTTTTACACAGTAATTATAAGAAAATATGTCGCAGAAAATTTCAGGCTAGATTTTCAAAATTAATGCATATTTCAGAATTCTTCATATGGCTTAATAACTACAGGGTTCAGATTTTAGTGTTAACCATTAACCCATTGTAATTTCTGAGAAAACTTGCTGATTATTGGCATTGTCAGTCAGTCAGTCAGTCAGTCAGTCAGTCAGTCAGTCAGTCAGTCAGTCAGTCAGTCAGTCAGTCAGTCAGTCAGTCAGTCAGTCAGTCAGTCAGTCAGTCAGTCAGTCAGTCAGTCAGTCAGTCAGTCAGTCAGTCAGTCAGTCAGTCAGTCAGTCAGTCAGTCAGTCAGTCAGTCAGTCAGTCAGTCAGTCAGTCAGTCAGTCAGTCAGTCAGTTCATTGTGGCTGCTATGGCAACAGAAACTTCGAAAATGGCTTAAAACCGGTTGGGGACTTCTGTATTGCTTGCAATTCTTAATGACTTGTTCATATTTATATAATAATTATATTTCTAATACATGTACTATGAATTGAAATAGTTTGCTCAGTTACTGCATTTATTTACTATAATAACTGTTTAACACTTTTATACTTAAGGTTATCTGATTTCAATAAAATCTAAATTTAAAGCAGAGCTCTACAACAATGATCACACTGAAATACATTTCGTAAGATAATGCATAATCATTATAGTACAATTTGTACTATAATAATTATGCATTGTCTTACAACAAGTTTTGTCAATAACTATGTATAGAAATATGCCCATGATTCTACATAAATCAAACATAATACAATCATACTACAACAAATATGTTGGCTGATAAGCATCTTGGATAAAGCCTTAATTTATTAATTGATCACATACTGTGTGAAGAAGACCTCTATTAAAACATTGCAAGTACATGTACTTGTTTTATTGCCCTGTACATAGCTGGATAGCGTTGCTCAAAAGTGAGCCAAATTCTGTCGAAAAATAAAAGACTGTATGTGTAAATATAGTTAATTTTAATAATACCTACCTCGCAAGAAAGTATTAAGGTATTCTAAGGCCACTTTTGCATCTTTAGAGAGTAAGCCATCTTTTGTGTGACTCGACACTTTCTCAAATGCACGTGAAAATAGATCAGAGAGCTCTATCCCTTTAACGGTATCCGTGCAGATATTTTTCTCCTTCAGATCAAACTGCTTGAAATCTATATAAGCCATTCTAAATAGTCGAGGACGATGACTATTCAAATATCCTGTCTTCATAGAAAAGTAAAGTTTTCCTTTCTCGAGTAAAGATTTCTTGTGTCGTGTTAGTGCACGGTCGCCCTCGTGATTTGTTTCTTGCAACATGTTGACGTATCGTTCGGCTATAAGCACCAGTAACTGAATAAAAAGAAAGAAATATTTATCATTTCTCAATTGTAAAACTAACACAAAGTTCTAAATTCTGGCCACATTATATCACGCACTTTTGATAAAACTTCGTGATTGTATTTCCCGGACCCAGAATCATTCCCGTGTACACCCACCGCTCCCCCAAGGGCACCTTTTACTTTTATTCCTCCAGTAATGAAGATATACATAATATATTTACATGAAAATAAGATACATATATACAATTGAAACTGTTTGCATTTTATACATCAACAAATATATCAACAAATATATGACTACAATGATTGCGGCAAGTGTTCATTAGTATTAACATCATATTCATAATATACCCACGGCTCAATATCATGTTTAATTCACTGACGGTTTACCTTACCGAAACGAAATGTAAGGCAAAACAAGTGAGTCACTAATCACCATATGAATACCTCTGTATAGCAACTGCCCGTAATAAAATTGTAATCTGGCTATACATATACTAATATATAGCACGTTACACAAGCTTGCATACAGCTAAAGCAATATGTACATTATGCGATACAATACCATTATTTCTAACAGCGAGATCCAGAATTAACTTACACTGATCTATTACATTCATGTTTATAAGTTTTTTGTACTCGTTATATCCAATACAGTATATCAGAGAATTCCACAGTTCAGTATGGTCATTACTAACACAATGACATAACCAGTGAATCACTAAATTATCTGTGAGCAATGAGCATTTCCGGCATCGTTGTATGTGTTGTCTTGATGTAAACTTCATGACTGTATGAAGAATGCGTCTACATGCGCGCGATAAGGAGGGCGTATTCTTTGAGACATACCACAAAGGGGAGCAGCGATCACTGTCAACGACACTAGGAAACAGCCAGTTGTTTTCGCCTTGTATAGCCTCTTCAAACATTCTGGTGTGGCTAGGAGACATCACGTTCCGTTTAAGTATTCCCTTCCATGCATTTTTACTAGGGAAAGTCGCACTTTGTATAAAAGTATCAATATATTCTACTAATTTGTAACTGTTCAAAAGTCTGTATATATCAGGAATAAATCCTATAGAGTGTCTGTCACCATTAACAAATCGACATAATCTGTGCACAAATACTTTACTGGCAAGGTAATCACTTGATAGCCTACACAATTGTCCCAATAGTTGAAGTTTCTTGAAATCGATCAATGTCTCTATTGCAACCAGGTTCACACATGTCAGAGCAAGATTAGTACTGGTGCCCTTTACGAACTGTTGCATGTGTTTAATGCAGAAGCGATGGGCCCTTTCAAGTTTATTCATGTCACTTTTTGAATATGTTGACCACAGTTCGCAACCGTACAGCGCCTTAGGCAAAACAACCGTTTGATATATAGTTCTAATTGTAATTGGATTCACTGATGCCGTATCGACTACATTGGTTACAATACTAAAGTATGTTCCACGTAACTTGGTACAAGCCTCCTGTATGTTAATCTTTGTACTGAACTTATCAGTGCACGTGATGCCTAAATGGCAATAACTATCGCTTTCATCGATTGTATCTGGCCCAATTTTGAATTCACGATTGTCTCCCTTGGATAGTCGGTCGTTAAACACAATCACTTTACATTTAGCAGCGTTATAGAAATATCTCCATTTCCGAGAATAGTTCGAGCAAATGTCTAACATATTGTCCAATCCTGTTTTTGAGAAAGATATCAGTGCCATATCGTCTGCGACTGTTGGTGAACATAGCTGGTTCTTGTACATGCACAATCCAAACCCACTAGCTTCTAGTTCATTTATAAGTCCGTTAATAAAAACGAGATACATAAGTGGAGAGCTTTTTCCTCCTTGTCGCGTACCTTGTAGCACTGGAAATTCAGCAGATACCAAACCTTGGCATCTAATGCGACTCATAGAATTGGTGTACATTTCACGTATTGATAGTAGTGTGGTGGCATCAACATTGTACTCCATCAACTTGTAAAACAAACCAGAGTGCCAAACATGATCGAATGCCTGCTTGCCGTCGAGAAAACACGTATACACTTTCGACGACTGTTCATACTGTTCATAACCGTAGTACATACATTCCCGGAGCACAAACGAGCTCATCATGCATCCAAGGCCACGTTGAAATCCTCCTTGTTGTTTGTTTATTTTCAGTAATAATGTCTCCTGGCATCGGTCCAAAAGAACCATTTCAAACACTTTTAACAAAGTAGATGACAACGTAATGGCACGGTAATTGTTCGGATCATCTTTGCGTTTTCTGCCCCCTTTATGTAACGTGATAATAATTCCACTTTTCGTGCGATTCGGAATATAATTCAGTCTCAACATATATGTATACAAGTTTGACAGCACCGGTGCAAGTTCTTGTTGTGCGTAGATAAGATGTTCATAGACTAAATGGTCATCACTGCCGGCTTTTCCTTTCGGTAGAGTTTGTATGGTTTTCTCTATAGTTTCTGCACTTACATATGCACTTTTGTCTGGTTCTAATGAACTAAATTGTTCGTTCACCGTAGACTCAACAACTCGTCTCCATTCATCATTAAACACTCGCGAATCTGACTGTGAATATAGATCTTTGAAGTACAGTCCCCATTGTTCAGATAACTTTTCTCGGCCTCTACACAGTTCGTTATTAAATACTATTCCGGCCCCATTACTAGATTTATTCGTCTTATTCCGCGATTTTAACGTTTTCCAAAAGTTCACATCGTGTGTTTCTGCCTCTTTTTCTAACTTCTGGTCAAGTGATAATAAGTACTGTCTGACGCATTGTCTATGGCGACGTCTAAACTCAGTTTTAAGACGTTTGTAATGTAAGAGCACACGCGAATCCTTATTACGAGGTCTACCTGCTTTACACCACGCTTCTCTTGGACACTTCATTCTATTGTGTAATTCACTGAGTTCTGATGTCCAGTAAGGTTTCAAATAAGCACGATATCGTTTTTGAGGATGAGACACTAGTTTATCACACAATGCCTTATATAAATGGTCAATACCTTGCTCATCAAGATCACAGTGAGTGAATGTATTCAATTGTTCATCTTCCGCAATGAGAGTTTGATAGTAAGACACACTTTCATTATTCGATTTCTTCCAGCTCACACAATGCTCGGTATTATGAAGCTTGCTGTTAGAAATATGACATGCAATACAACAAAGAATAGGTCTATGTCTAGAAACATTCAAACAATGATCATCAGCTATCTCACAATGCAAAACTAAATCTATATATTCTACAGGTAACAAAACATAGTCAATCATAGATACATACTGATTCTCATACGATACAAAGGAGTTCCTGGGACCGTGACATATACGTGAGCAGTTTACAGCATTGAGATTACAATCAGACATAAACTTACATAAAAGTTTGTCACGTGTACTAAAATTCACAGTATTGATTCGAGCATTAAAATCACCTAAGAAAACCGTTAGTCCTTGATTACAATACGAATAATACAAGTTAAACAGTAATGCTATACACTCATCGTACTTATCAATACTGTGATTAGTACAAGGCAAATATACCTGAAATATAAATATACATTGTATAGTCTTTGGGCGAGCTTTGTAATTGTATACCCACAATTCGATCACTGTCAATATTCAATGGTACTACATAATTATCAAATTTCCTATGCCATAAGATGGCGACACCTCCTTTACCGACCTTCCGCTTGCAGCTTGTGTTCATCAAGTCATTGTCACATACCGCGTGATATTTATAGCAACTAGAAATATCCCCTAGAAAGTATAAATTATTAGTATTTAACCAATGCTCTGAGATCCCACATATATCTATCTCGCCTCCTGTAATAACATCACACAGGTAGGACGCACTAGACATGATACCTGTCACATTCCATGTTATCATATTTAATCTGTTATGAACCATCAAATAAAATGAGCATATATCACACCTTAAGTCAAACTATCGGAATATCACAGTTATTCCACATCCGAACTTAGACCTTCATAACGATTAGCACCGTCATAAATACAGTCACTCGTACTTGAATAGAGACCTGTCTTCCTCCCATCTGGCTGACGTCCGTAGTCATCTCGTCTCATCCTCGGTGGTTGGACACGATCATCTCTCCTCATCCTCGGTGGCTGGTCAATATCATTTCGTCTCATCCTCGGTGGTTGGTCACGCATATGTTGTCTCGATTTCCATAGTCTACATGTAACGTAGTCTGGCCAGAAGCCTCGATCCAGCACCATATCAGCACTGTCATCAGCCATAACGTTAAGTCTGATAAGCACTTTATTTGTGTTATGACGTAGAGGGAACACACTTATAGTGCTGACTTTCGGTCCCTTTCTGTTAATAACATTACTTAATATATCTGTGTTCACTGTGTTCGATAAACCAAGAACACAAAAACGCTTCGTACGTTTCCGTCTGTGGTCCCAAAACCCATCGTTCATATGGTTATCACCGTCCTCCTTACCGGTTATATGCACTGGGATATGTAGCCCATTGCTTACTGGCGACTGTTGAGTAACAGGTACATGGTTGCTAGCAGCTTTGGTATCCAGGACTCTTCCACAAGATGCGTTGTTTTCATGGACTACATCGGCATATTGGTCCGTACCAGAACAATTTAAAGTGTTTGTTTTCACTGGTGTTTGAGTTTCATAATATGTATTAGTGTTCAGACTGGCTATTGTCACAATGTTTTCAGTTTCCAGGAAACTCTCCACAAGTCTAATACGGTCTTCTAGTTGTAAGATTGTCCGACACAATGAACTAGTGATATTATGAACAGTATCACGTGAGTTGAACATGCACTGCTTTACTTCCTGGTTACAACTGTGCAGGTCATTCTTAATGCTGTCCAATACGGATTTAGTTGCCGCCATTTGTTCCGACCGCATTTTCTCCTGAGCATGTTGTCGTTGTTTCATAAGAAGAATGTCTGCTTGCATACCCGACATGGTATCTTTGCAAACGGATAACTCTTTGGCACACAAACAATGTGCCGGAAGTGACGTTGTGGTTCGTGTGTCCTTACGATTCACTGATGATTTCCTCACTTTGGATGTACTGATAAGTGATTTCAGTATGTTACAATCACCACCTTCCGTAACATCTATGATACTGTGAATGTCTTGCGCTAACTTCACTACCACAGGTTCACCGGTTCGCGTTGACACCCTGCGTTTCAAATCAGCATCATTTCCAAATGGAAAATTCGAGTGAACTATTTTTAAATGTTTAAAATATTCCGTTCTTATTCTCTCTAAGTCAATTTCGCTAGATGAAAAGTCCGTTAGAATTTGCGATACAAACATGTCTCTGGGTAACTCCCTATACAGCTTTACTACCGAGCGATATTCCTCAAGAACCTGCATGCGTTCTTCGTTGATGTCGGATTCAGCTGAGTCATAATCACTAAACTCATCAGACACATTGCCCGATGTCGATTCTGGGTAGACCTCATCCACTTCATCCAATATGTTAAACTGCACCGTTATTTCATCCATTGTTCACATTCAAAGTTCTAGATTTCAAATCAATAGTTAAACGTTCATTTCCTGATATCAGCCCGTATTCCGTTCTTTATTATGTACGGATTAACGTGGCTTTATCGCTACCTCAGCTGGCGGCTCAGTAATGCGTGACGAAATTTTGAGCGTACTGGTGAGCGATAATCAGAATCAATTCATCAAAATAACAATGTCTATTCAACGTAGATCTTAGATATACATATAGTGATTTCAAATCGATAAGAACAAAGGATTATCCAAAATAGTGAATTAATCAAAGCTCATAGTCAAATTTAGCATACTGAATATATCTGCAACTCACTCATGTATTCAATAATCCAATAAACAATCCAATTTAATCCTTTATATCCAATAAACACATTATTATCACAATTTTTGTCAGATCGATCAAAACACGTCTTGTTTACAAATCGTACCGGAAGTATCTTGAATAAGGTCCCAGGTGTTGCAATCATGATTCTGTCAGCTGTTACAAAGAGGCTATGAAGTACAATACCATATGCTGAATGTTTGATGTGTGTTATGTAACTTCTGTCTTATAATACAGGCGTAAAAAATGCTTAATCCGGGTAACATTACTTGCCCTTCAGCAGATCAATTGTATTTTCTTAAATTGCGAAGTTTCTTGTTAATGTTAAAGAATTGTTAGTTATTTCCAGTATTGTATAGACTACTCTGAGCTTGATACACACTTTCTCAGGATTATTCCTCAAGGAAAGACTGGTGCCAGACATGAATAAGTGTCAAAACAGTCTACCTACACAATGTAAGACTTTCTCTATCATCAGTCTCGCACACATAAATATATAAAGTCATGATTTTGCAATAATAAATTCTTCTGACATCCACAACCTCTGCCATCCCGTTTTCAAGTGCATTCATGCCCCCTCCTCAACTTTTTCCTGCTGCAGCTATTTGCACAAAATCGTAAGAAAAATCATGTTTTTTGCTTTATTATATCCAAAGAATGTCAACATTGTGTATAATAAATATTTAGATGTCTGGAACATTAAAAAATAAAAATAGTTTGAAACTTTGTATGTCTTTTGTTTTGATTTTTAGCTCACCTGAGCATGAAGAGCTCAAGGTGAGCTATTGTGATCACTCAACGTCCGTTGTACGTCCGTCGTAAGTCCACACATTCTAATGACATTTTCTATGAAACCGTTTGAACAATATTGATGAAATTTTGCCTGGGTGTTCTTGACAGAGGGGGAATTTAAAAATTGCTCAAATAAAGTTGACCTATCTAGAACTCTGGTTGCCATGGCATCCAGGTAACAAAACCTTTAAAAATCTTCTAAGAAACCACAAGGCATTTAGCTTAAAAATTAACATGAAGCATTGCATCGTGGACCTTTACCAAGATTGCTCAAATCATGACCCCCGGGTCAATATTGGCCCCGCCCGGGGGGTCCCTTAATTTTGTATAAGAGATATATAGAAAAAACATTAAAAAACCTTCGTTGGAACCACAAGGCATAGAGCTTAGATATGTAGCATTGTATAGTGGACCTCTTCCAAGATTGCTCAAATTGTGGCCCCACCCCAGACATCTCATAATTTTAAGAAATATAAAGAAAAAGTTAGAAAAATCTTCTGGAACCACAAGGTATATACCTTAGATATTTTGCTAGTTGCATTGTCTGGTGGACCTTAACCGAGATTGCTCAAATCATGACCCCTGGGACAATATTGACCCCAACCCGTGCCTCCCTTAATTTTACATAGATAGAATTTTTTTTAAAAACTTCTTCTCTTGAACCACTTGATGGATCTTCATAAAATTTGGTTTGTAGCGTCCTAATAACCTTTCCGCTACCATAGCATACTAATGCAGACTCGCCAGAATGGCCATTTCGGCCTTCCGTAGTTTTCGACCTAAATGCCCAAATTCCGGAATTTTGTTGTCATGGGTAAACATACATCCCAGACTAAAGAATATTATGGGCCCAGGGTCGTGCACAGGTTTTTGGGCCCGCTGGACCCCTTTAAATTTCCGGCGACCTTAAGTCGAAATGATGACAATTTTTCCTACTTTCAGTTTGGGGCAGGTGTGTAGCATCCGGATGTATCGAGTTTATATCAGTGCTGCAAGTCAATAGTGTCTCAGGGACGGGGTATAGGCACCATATGAATTTCTCATAGCCCCCCAAAAAATCGTGGTAGCGGAAAGTATATATATGGTCCTTTCTCAAATTTAGGGCACATGTCTTTTTTAAGAGGCTACAGTTTCATATACATGTATAAAGATATCATGAACAAGGTGATTCAGGTGAGCGATTCAGGGCAATCGTGGCCTTCTTGTGTACTTTTCTACCATCACACTCCCAACGCAAATCTGTATTTTTCATTATTCCTTGACTCTAAATGAATAGTTCGCATAAATTCAGGAAAATATATTGATTGTCGATTAGATTGGGTACATATAAGTTTTCTTCGTCAAATGAGCTAACTTGATCGCTTGTATCTTTTATTTTGTTAGCACTGGCTACGGGATTCCATTTTGGAAGGGTGAAGGTGTTGCGTTTCTTGTATTATATATATATGTATGTAGAGTGATTTGTAATTGACCGACATGTATAATATTTTGTTATTAAAACTTCAAATTCCTATGCTTTAATCCAGGAATGTATGTGAACTGTTGGTACTTTAATGGAAATGCTGAATGTATAAATTAGTTGTGTGCAGGAAGCTCATTGTTGCTACGACAAGAATAATTACAGAACAGAGCAGAATAGAACCTTTATTTTTAGCACTGATAACAATGTAATAGCAAGTGCACAAATAAATATACAGAGTATACTTAGCGTCAATGAAAAGTTACCACCTTATTGCCGAACACGACTATGTTTTGACCTAACTGTGAAATCACAGCTTTCCTATTTAACAGTATTCAAATGCACACACTATAAAACTTTGGTACCGATAGGTCAGTGTATACAAAATATCACTGACGTCCAGTATAACTGTATATAATATACATGGATTAAGGCGACAATCTGTCAAATGATATATCGTTCAATTAATATTGCTATGGTTGAAACATTGAAATGAAACAAAGTTAACTTGATTCTTCTACTGAATAACATAACATTCGGGGATAAGTGACAAACGCACACATCGTTTGTTTGCATTGTAACTAGTATAAACCCCGTCTCATACAGTCATTGTCTTCTAACGCACCATATATTTCCAAATCCAAAAATGTAGGGAACTCATTCTCCACAGGTGAAGGGAACTTTTGAAAGGAATACTTGGCATCTGTTACCGATTCTCTATAAAAGTGAAGGACATTGTGCTGCTGAAAGAATGACTTAACACCAGACACTCCTAGTTCTTCATAGACGCCCTCTGCAACCTTTGAATCAAAACAATGTAAATTCAAGATAAACCAAATTTCCACCACCGTTGATAACACTAATTCTGAACGTATAAAACGTGGCATATGATATTTTCTTCGCACTAATAGATCATGATCTGGATCATAAAACATAACAACTATATCCTCCCGTGTACATCCAATAGTGGAGAAAATATGGCCAGTGTGTCCCTTAAGTCGTGAAGCTCTCTGTTGCGCAAAGGCATTCGATATTGTTTGACTCGCTAGTTCTGTAGAAAAGACTATGTCTCTAATATCTCTCCTCTGTTTTATTAAACCAGTACCATCACACAAATAATCCTCGTCATTTTCAAATCCTTCATCAGTTGGATCACACACTGCAATAGATGTTTGTCCCACCATTATTTCTGGATAACCTTGCCAAGAGCGCTGGTGTCCTGAAAAATAAAATTAATTAATGTTTAACATCCTCTTTTCATTAAACAAATTCCAACACTTTTCTGTTACAAGTTACAACGTTCCCTGTGGCCAATCAGTCCCGAGACAGACTTACGCCTGGATAATTTATAAGTGGGTGTGATCCAAAGGTTTTGAGAAGAAAGCGATAAAAGATGAACAAATAGCGACACAATTAAGAAGATTTATAGGGTTACGCGTCGCTATAGAAACTTGTCGACAAGGCCAACGTGAAGAGAACTAGATCTTATATTCGTAGTCCAAGGTCTTTGTCGATGCTCATTCCATTTCATCGTCAAGGTCGACACGTCAGTGTAAATAAAAGACCATTTAGTTATGGTATTCATAACTATAATCGCAGAATACAAAATAGAGAAAACACGTGGAATTCCAGGCATGATTAAACCAGTAGGGCCCGTGACTTCGACAGGTTCCAAACAACTCGCAAAAATTGTCCTCAAATTTCATTTGCAGAATTTTTTCATGACGGTTCCAAGAAAACCGTAAAACCAGTGTTCACAGCATTTGTATTAAGGTAACTTGGTACCAAATAGTAAATCAAAGCACTGAGAGTACAGATGGGAAGCGATCTGGTTGCTGCTACTAAAGCTTAAACCGACTTTACACGTTTAATGTTCGTTTTCTTACTGCCGAACTTGTCTTGAATGTCAAAATAGGCATATGTGACTATATAGGCATGTTGGGTATCTAAATAATTGTTAAAAGGTGCATATTAATTTATATGTAATACGTGTATTGAATGCGTATATCAAAAGTGGCTTTAAAATAATACTACGCGCCTATTTATCAGATTCTACGGTACCGTCTTGTAATCACTTCCCTCACAGCGTGAGACAGTCTATAGAAAGCGGCTAGCTAGTACAACGACACCATATGATTGCATAACAGTACTTTGCAGACCGTATACGATTCATTGATAAAACCATCACTTGACCGTAGTTTGAAGTTTCTAAAAATAGCTTTACAGCCGGGACATTTGATGAACACGTCATTTTCGTATTATAAAACAAGTTCGGTATCGGCCGGTGTAGTGATTTGTTTGGCAAAAATATCGATTTAACGAACAGCTTCACAATAATTTTTGATCTTAGAATAAACAAATGTTGCTGATTGGCTTAAATCAATTGAAAAATTTGGAGAAACATATGTTGCAGTATTGGGAATGTTGACAGTTTCTGGAACTACTTGAATGCGGATTCACATAGCAGCCTAAAGGCGGTTAATTTTGTATTAAGAAATGGGCAATGGTAGTAATGAGAGGCTTAAATGCCTCCCAATAATTCTCATACCTATACCGGTGTGATCCAAAGTTATTTCTTGGCCACACTCGCACGGACATTCAACACTTTTGATCTCGTTACAACCACATCTACATCTATGACTATGGGTGTAAAATAATTTGCTGGTGGTAACTCGACCGTCTGGTGTCAGGGTAGAGAATAAATGGGCTGCTAGCATGACACAGTACTCTCCCTTGCTTGAATCATACTGATCTCCTTCACGCACAGAATTGATGGCAGCTTCGTGAACTCTATAGTCTGAAACAAGCAAATCAATGTAATATTTATAAAGTGACAATAATCTACTTTATTTTAGCATTCAACCATTTCTTCGTGCAATTCAAATAAAATCACCAGTATACGTTTTTTAAATTATTTTCATTTTTTATTTTCATGTCACTTAATTAATCATAAGAATAGTGTACACAACATTTTCATTTTTAATCTAACGAAAATATCGAAAATTCATACTCAAGTATGTGATGTATATTTAGGTATTTGCTTTTCTGTATGTGAAAACTGTACTCATTGCATAGTATTTACATGTAGTGACCAAAGTGAAAAGATACTCTGTAGCATACACCTAACGACAATTGTTTTACACAGTAATTATAAGAAAATATGTCGCAGAAAATTTCAGGCTAGATTTTCAAAATTAATGCATATTTCAGAATTCTTCATATGGCTTAATAACTCCAGGGTTCAGATTTTAGTGTTAACCAACCCATTGTAATTTCTGAGAAAACTTGCTGATTATTGGCATTATACATTCTGAATTTCATTATAACAATTAATGGATATCAGTCAGTCAGTCAGTCAGTCAGTCAGTCAGTCAGTCAGTCAGTCAGTCAGTCAGTCAGTCAGTCAGTCAGTCAGTCAGTCAGTCAGTCAGTCAGTCAGTCAGTCAGTCAGTCAGTCAGTCAGTCAGTCAGTCAGTCAGTCAGTCAGTCAGTCAGTCAGTCAGTCAGTCAGTCAGTCAGTCAGTCAGTCAGTCAGTCAGTCAGTCAGTCAGTCAGTCAGTCAGTCAGTCAGTCAGTCAGTCAGTCAGTCAGTCAGTCAGTCAGTCAGTCAGTCAGTCAGTCAGTCAGTCAGTCAGTCAGTCAGTCAGTCAGTCAGTCAGTCAGTCAGTCAGTCAGTCAGTCAGTCAGTCAGTCAGTCAGTCAGTCAGTCAGTCAGTCAGTCAGTCAGTCAGTCAGTCAGTCAGTCAGTCAGTCAGTCAGTCAGTCAGTCAGTCAGTCAGTCAGTCAGTCAGTCAGTCAGTTCATTGTGGTTGCTATGGCAACAGAAACTTCGAAAATGGCTTAAAACCGGTTGGGGACTTCTGTATTGCTTGCAATTCTTAATGACTTGTTCATATTTATATAATAATTATATTTCTAATACATGTACTATGAATTGAAATAGTTTGCTCAGTTACTGCATTTATTTACTATAATAACTGTTTAACACTTTTATACTTAAGGTTATCTGATTTCAATAAAATCTAAATTTAAAGCAGAGCTCTACAACAATGATCACACTGAAATACATTTCGTAAGATAATGCATAATCATTATAGTACAATTTGTACTATAATAATTATGCATTGTCTTACAACAAGTTTTGTCAATAACTATGTATAGAAATATGCCCATGATTCTACATAAATCAAACATAATACAATCATACTACAAATATGTTGGCTGATAAGCATCTTGGATAAAGCCTTAATTTATTAATTGATCACATACTGTGTGAAGAAGACCTCTATTGAAACATTGCAAGTACATGTACTTGTTTTATTGCCCTGTACATAGCTGGATAGCGTTGCTCAAAAGTGAGCCAAATTCTGTCGAAAAATAAGAGACTGTATGTGTAAATATAGTTAATTAATACCTACCTCGCAAGAAAGTATTAAGGTATTCTAAGGCCACTTTTGCATCTTTAGAGAGTAAGCCATCTTTTGTGTGACTCGACACTTTCTCAAATGCACGTGAAAATAGATCAGAGAGCTCTATCCCTTTAACGGTATCCGTGCAGATATTTTTCTCCTTCAGATCAAACTGCTTGAAATCTATATAAGCCATTCTAAATAGTCGAGGACGATGACTATTCAAATATCCTGTCTTCATAGAAAAGTAAAGTTTTCCTTTCTCGAGTAAAGATTTCTTGTGTCGTGTTAGTGCACGGTCGCCCTCGTGATTTGTTTCTTGCAACATGTTGACGTATCGTTCGGCCATAAGCACCAGTAACTGAATAAAAAGAAAGAAATATTTATCATTTCTCAATTGTAAAACTAACACAGAGTTCTAAAATCTGGCCACATTATATCACGCACTTTTGATAAAACTTCGTGATTATATTTCCCGGACCCAGAATCATTCCCGTGTACACCCACCGCTCCCCCAAGGGCACCCCCTCCTGGGGCATAATATTGATAGGTGCATAACTTTTTGCGATATTGACATTTGTATAACATGTATTATAATGTCCCATTCAAAATACATGTAACATTTAACGCTCATTTTTAGACAACGACTTTGAAGAAAATAGGTTTAAACCGGCATGAGTCTTTTAATCAAATAGATCCAGTTTGTTTGACCGAAGATCATTTTCTGAGTATTCTTTGGTTTGACATATCGCCTAATGGGATGTAATGTTGTATTTTTGTACTATTTAAATCTCACGTTTTAGCAAATCATATAAGATTGCAAATGAATGCACGAACGGTACACCATGCATAGGTACAACGTAGAAAATTAACATATTATATGGGTTACTTGGCGTCCGATCAAACTTCGATCAACAATAACGATCAGTGATTAGATGCAGTCTGCGAGCATGTGTCTGGTTGTCCGGGACAAGTAATTGACCCTACGACTGTAAAGATGGTTAAAAACCCACAAATTCCCCGACAATGCCCTTAAAATGTGTACTGTTCAATTTTAAACCAATGAAATGGGTTAATCCTGCATTGAATTTGACCTTTTAGAAACACGTACTGAATGAGTAACGATGACCATGCATGGCACAATTGTGCTACAGATAGCAAAGATCATGCGTATATTTGTGTATCTCTACTTGATCTTTGGGTGTATGAAAACATCGGGGAGTAAATACTTTTGATCAAACTACGGGGATCGCACAGCAAAAACTCGGTAAAATCACGGACATAGTCAAGGCAAATATCATAAAGTATTCTTTGGTCAAGTCAACATCTCCCCGTTAGTTTGCTCGGAACAAAAGCCCCGCACTCACACGGCAGTACGGGGACATGAGAAAGCTATTCAGTGCAATTTTCCGTGGTTGTGTGCGTTGTTTCATTATTGAACTGACATATAATCATCTTGGAATATTATATTAGAAGGTACACTAGTATTTGTATTAGACAGCCACATAGATACATCCTAGTGGTAGAGTACTTTAGTGCGGGAGGTACCGGGGACCTTCGATCCCATGCCGCGTCTTACCTAAGACGAAATAAAAATGGTACCAGAAATTCCCTTGCTAGACGCTCAGCATATAAGGGAAATTGGCGATGGATAACATCAGGAATAAGGTGTCGAGAGTGATTTTTTAAAATTTGGAAAAACTTGTTTCACAATCGCTGCGAAATCGTGACATGACTATTCTGAGTATAACTGGTTGTTCAATGATTCGATAATTAACGTTTAGTATTAAGTAGTTTGTAATGATAAGATCTACTGGATTCTTGAAATGACAATCAATTCACCTTAATTCAAAAGTATGAATGACTAAAAAAAAGTAAAAAGTGAATATTTCCTACTTCATGTGAAACGGTTCAAACTCATATAAACCGTGATGCACATATGAGTAATGATCACATTCGGCAACGAATCAACATTGAATTAATTAAAACTATAGACACAGTTATTCTCTGACGTTACTTATGAAAGATAAGTCCCCTGCTAATGGAAGATAATTCTATCCTACTTGCACGTGCACGTAACTTAGAGTGGGTTAGTTTATTATTGTAATATATACATGTTAGTGATGTTACTGACTACATTAAAAAACAGCGATGTGTTTTTATATTATTATTATGAATGCGAACATATCCCATATAACATATCCCGGGTCCCTGGAATATAAGAATCCACCATGAGACATTCTATGAAGGATAAGGATATCTCACCTGCGAGGTCGGAATTTTAACCAGGAACGAGGCATGGTTAATATCCGGCCCTACGGGTGGAATACCTTAAAAAATCAAAAGTTCTTTGACGTTTTCTTACCATACTACATATAAATAAGACACATATACCCTTTATTTAGGTCTTACCTGGGACTATATAGAATATATTCAGTCCCAGAATCAGATCCTACATATACCAAGCCAATACACGATATCAAACCACGCACGTTAATTAAACTTCGTGAGCAAACTAAATTTAGAGAAAAACTGCCGAGTTCAATAAAGGTAATTTTATTATATTTGTTTATTTATTTTCCTTTAACTGACAATTTTTAGTACAATAAATGTACCAAAGAAAGTACCTCAGACCACGCATGTTAACATGCGTGCTCAGACCTCCTAGAATGCATCAGATTGTTCAAGTTTTCTCCTAAATTTCCCGGGGACCCCTGGGGCAGTTATGAAAAGTTGATAGCTACGCATCAGGATGCTGTTTTATCAAAGCACTCGCGGATATCTTAAGTTTACGTTCAAATTTAAATTATTTCAAATATGCAAATGTGTGTTATAAGGTTGTTCAATACCAATTATGCTTCCGTTATGCTATGGTCACATTTGCCCTACGAGCTCCGTACGAGTTGAATTTGACAAACTCGCACGGCGTCCATATATACGTACATCGAAGATTGGTACGAGTACCGTACGGAATTTTTTAACTCGTGCGAGCATCGTACGGTTATCGTTTGAGTGTGACGAACTGTGACCAGATGCTAAAACATACAAAAACCGTTAGGATTTCAAAAATTGGGAACTCGTACGAGTTGATAAATTTGTACGAGCTTTGTGACTGTAGCATTAACAATTAAGCTCCTGCATCTATTCTCAATATGTAGGTTTTGAAGTATAATCGAAGATCTAAAAACTTTTAATCATTAGAATAATTAAGAATTTAAATTTGAGTGTCAGTTTAACAATGTTTAATTGCATTGATAAAACCACTATGTAGCATGCAAATTATTGTGAAATATGAACCTACGTAATTCACAATATGTGTGAGAAGATCAACGTACGTACGTACCTGTGTGTAAATGTTTATTCTAACGTCTTCTATCTTTTTTTGTTCTTTCATAAAAAAACTTATTGCATCTTACTAACTCTGTCCCAACATTGATCTGATATGATAGACCCTGAAAATCGTCTTTTATATAGTGTAACTATTGCCTCAATTATACGTGTTATACACATGTCTTAAATGCATCCTGTAATAACAATAAAAATGCCGAGCAATAGATCCTAACCTGCTGGCATAAATCATGAATTAACATATCCGCTTAAAAAGGAAATCACTGATTATAACTGAATGTGACAGATGGTAGATGATGTTTGCTTAAGAGTGAGATAAGTCAAACTTAGTAGACGTGTCAAATATGATTATAACGTTTTGTTAATTGGGTATGTTAACTAAATCAGAATCAACGGAAGTGTCAGTAAAAGCGAATCTGTTTTTAGATCTTTGGTAAAAGCATTGCATGGTTCGTGTTTTATAAAATGTTTTTTGACGAATATTCGATGCTATATCATTCATGCTATAAATTAATACTACACGATTATTTCCTAGATAATGAATTAAATACTACCATGATAATTATTACAAAATTCATACAATTACTTACACTAGAGCTACGATTATTTCCTGGCTACAACACTGCACCTTTTCAAATCACATTTATTTTATAGGTATTATTCATATTCGGATTATATATTTCCAGCATCTTTGATGGGTTTCGCCATTTCAGGTGAAGAACAACAAACTGTGCTTTGTTATCATATTGCCCATATTACATAGTTCTTTTTTTAAATGTCGAGCTTAGCTGAAATATGGCAGGCATGTGGGTGCCTTCATCCAAATTTGAACCCAAGTCGCCAGATTAGACGGCAAGCACGCTAAACATTGAGCTACGGAGGCACACTGCACTGCATGCATCGTGTGTTTCTGTATTTGTTTTGCTATATGAATGTGCACAATTAGTAGAACCGGACAGAGAATTAAGGCAGCACTCAACTCAGGTCATATTTTGTTTACTCCCTGCTCAAGTGAAACAGGCGAGCACAGAAAGCAGAAATAACACAGGTCACAATCACACGACACAAGACATTACCTTGTTATCAAACTTACACTTGGAAGATTGATTATTTACAATTCAACTTCATCGATTGCGATGGTTCTAAAAGTATAATTTTGAGAAAAAAATCGTGTCTTCTTGGTTCTGTGCTGTACAGTGGCATAGTGGGACACAGTAACTTATTTTATTTATCACGTGCGCACGTGTTACTATCACATGAGTACGTACATGTATCAGCTATCACACGCGCACGTGTTAGCTATTACGTGGGCACTTGTTAGTATCAGGTGATCATGTGCGCACGTGTTACTATAACGTGTGCATGTAATAGCTAACACGTGGGCTGGTGATAGTTAATACTAACACGTCAGCCCGTAAAAACTAATACGCGCGCACGTTATACTACCACGTGAGCACTTGTTAGCTATCATGAACGTGAGCAGGTGTTACTACAACGCGTAATAGCTAACATATGTGCACGTAATAGCTAACACGAGAGCACGTAATAGCTAACACGTTCGCACACGATAGCTAACACGTTCGCACGTGGTAGTAACACGTGCGCACGTGATAAATAAAATATGACCTGTGTCCCCTCTATGTCCCCATAACATACGAACAGTAGAATCAAATATCATACAAATATCACGTATTCTTTTGTAGAATGAATTGCAAAATGAGACATGTTTCTCACTTTTTCTGATCATTAAATTTTAAAAGTCATTATTAGTTTAGATCTACCCGAAAATAATTTGGTGCGACAGTGACAGACAGCGCTATGCAAAATAGCTCGAGGGAACTGACGATTCACTTGATGACGATAACGATACGGAAGTGATTCGTAAATATATTACCAGCCGGTGTCCAGCAAAAATGTTCGTGATGATTTTAATCCTTCTTGTTGTCGTTTTCTTCTCGTATTTACCGTCTTATTCATCAAAAATATCTAGAAGTGTAAGTATTGCAATCGCTAGTCAATGGTTCTCTTTTCACTATTGGCGATTTGTAAAAATATTTTTATTTTCTTGTATAGAAGTCGGATAGTCACATTTCGGACATTCAGTGAATCAGTCAATGATTATTCCATTGAACATTGGGAGCGTTTGTGTCTAATGCTTCAGTTTAAATGATATTGTATTAATTAATTGTGGTTATTAATGAAGCTGCTAAGTTGGTGACCTGCATTTTATTTATGATCATTGTTGTTGTTGTTGTAGTTCTATTACGCTATTGCCGTAGCGAAATGTTCTCTCTGTACTTCGGTAATATTCTCTTTGTGCTCTCTCTTTGTGCTTCAGCTCTTGGTACTTCGGTTTCTCTTTACAGTCGGTTGGTGCTTGTTAAGTATTGACTCGTAGCACCGATGAGTTCGTTCCTTGCCTCGTCCGTAATGTCGTCGATCTCTCCAACCAATACGGATAGGGATAAAACCCCGCACGTTAACTGCTGTCCATACAGTAATTAACCCCTCTACTGTACGCTCTAGGAGATCTCTTTCTGTCGCAAATCTTGCACATTCGTATATGTAGTGGTTAACTGTTTCTGGTACCTTGCAAGTGTCACATAGGTTATCATTATTGTTCATGATTTTGCTCCAGTGGTCCTTCAACTTCGTTTTCCCACTGATCAATTGATTGATAATGCTGAATGTAGGCCTATTATTTTCGCCACAGCAATTCCTTGAGCCAGGTTCTTTGTATATCTCTTGAAGCATGCCTGTTTTTTCTGATTTTGAATAACTTGTGCTCCATTTTTTTTTAATTAGAGTTTTCATGCTTTTAGTTATTTCTGATGCGTCTTTTTTTTCTGTTGTTTCCGTTTCCTCCGCGAAGCTCATTTCATGGGCTGCAGCCTTCGCCTGTCTGTCTGCCAGTTCATTTCCTTGAATGTCCTTGTGGCCTGGTACCCAATGTATGGTGATTGTATTATTTTTTGCTTCAAGTGATGCCGCTATTTCTTTGATATTGATGACATTTTCTATTCTGGCTTTTGGAATTTCATTGTTGAATACTGTGGTTATTGCTGATTTGCAGTCTGAGAAGATATGAACTTTTCTGTTTGTTATCGTGTCTAACTTGTTGATGAAGTCTAGAGCTAACTCTATTCCAACCACTTCTCCAGCGAAGTTATTACTACATTTGGACACCCCTGTTTCAAAAGAACTGGTGTAGAGTTATAGCCTTCCAGGTACACAGCTGCTCCGGTTGGGCCAGGATTTTGTAGGGTAGATCCATCTGTGAAAAGTAACACCTCATTGCTTGTACATTTCTGACATTATATAGGCCTTAATTATCATGCAACTGTTGGCTGTTTCGTGGAGCAGGTTGTATTCGGGTTCCCGTCCCTAATATAACAGTACTCAGTAGTACTGCTTAGTAGTAGTACTTCTGTAACATTTGAGTCGGGAACCAGGCAATAACATGCTCCCCCGTCCCCGAAATAGCCCAGCTAGTTGAAAAGCTCAAATTCAATTGTGTTGGAAAATGACTGCTAAACTTGTTCATGGAAGGCTATATATAGTATGGTATGCGGCTATTTCGTAACCAGGCTTATTCGTAACCATCTATTTTCGGCTGTTTCGTAACCATATTTTGGCTGAAGTGTAACCGACCTCAAAAAAGCTCGAAGTACAATTTGCTATTCATTCCGTAAATATTAAAGAAATTATAAATACATTTTATATATCAAACTATTTTGACACCTTTAAAACACATTTCTACGATGATATATATATATAATATATTTATATGAATAAAAGCAATAAATCGGCGGTTATGAGTTTGCCGATACTATTTTGGTTATGATTAAGCCTGGTTACGAAATGACCTGTATACAGCTAGTACAAGTCTGCTATCTAGAGAACATTGCATCTATATAAGACAGAGTGGTACTGCTCGATAGCAGTTTTCTTTGAACCTGGCATTACTAGCCTTTAGCTCTGGCAACTGAGCAAACTTGGTGCCTGTTAGTGTATGCAGACCACAGGCTCTCAGTTCGATTTCTAATGGTCAGGCAAAAATTATACTCTAAACACTACCAGGTCTTTTACACAAATTGAATTTGCTTACCGGTAGGTAGAAATACAATAATATCCATAAATCCTTCAGTTTTGTATGCCCCTTGAAAACGAGACGTATAATTGAACATCCTTGGCTGGCAGGCTAGCAGGCAGTGTCCAGTAATTTTGTACTCTAGTTTTCATCGGATCGTCTTCAAACTTGATGACAATGTTTATGGGCCAAGTTCGATTATAGGCTAAATCTGCTTAGGCCCTCATGGATTATGGCCCTTTAATTACCAAACATAATTATGTGAAATTGATCTTGTCTGTGCTCTAATTCAAGCTAGTGTTACTTTGGTAGAAATTTCTCATTTATTATTTCGTTTTTAAAAAATATTTAAAAGAAAAGATTATTTCATATTAAACCTTTGTACTGGTATGTCATTTAATAGAAATGAATAAAAAATAAGAAAAGATCTAATTAAAAGAAAACAGACCAAAAAATAGTTTTTAGTGTAAAAGCCCAGTATACAGCTGATAAAGGTGATACAGCCTGTTTTACAGCTTTTATATGGAAACTGTTGAGCGTCGCATAAGTATTATAGGACCCAGATAGATCTGAGCAATCTTGTTGTCAATTGTTAAGGAAATGATTACTCCTAAAGGAAAAAGATATGTCATGTTTATTATTATATAAATGTGTATAATATACAGGTTTCCAAATTTAATGTGAACTTCATATCAAATATATCATGTATTTCAGTTAGGAGGATATTTCATTCACCTCAGTGATGAAGAGTTAAACTTGAGACAACAAGTACGAGATCTGAAGTCCGAGCAAGGTGCTATAAGTATGTCAGATGAGTTCGCAAAATACATGAAACTACAGAGAAAAATTGACAGATTGGTTGATCAAGTCAAAAAGATGGGTGAGTAGGTGTATGTAGGTGTATACTAGATGTTTTACCTGTAGATGACCTCCGGAACACCATTATGTTTGATATCAGAAAGGCAATGGTCACAGGTGGCACATATTACCAGATTTTTTGGCTGCACATGGGTATAAGTTTCAGGCTTTTTCCTGGACTCCAGGAATTTGAGTGGCTAAAAACGGCCTCAGTGTTTTCTTTATTTTTTACTTTGTAAATTGACAATTTTTCAGGACTTCAGGATTTCCAATCTTTCTAACTTTAACACATGTATACATGTCTTACAAATGTCCATAGCTCTCAACATGCAAGCCCCAGTGGTCAGTGATTTACCACCGGCTATATTTCTCAAACTGAGCAAGTTTGAAGGAGTTCAATGTTTAAAATAACAAAAAGGTTAGTGGTTAAACAATGACTACTTTTTCACAATCACAAGTTACAATAAAAATTACGGATATTTTGCTATAAAAATGTACTGTATAACCTCCCTAGAACAATACCCTTTTGGAAATACAAAGTTTGGTTGTTGTACAGTGGTATTTACACAGGTAAAGTTTATAGTAAACGGTTCCTTCTTGAACAAAATGTTTATTTTGCTGTATGTAATATGTCCGTCCATCTGTCTCTCATTGCAGGTTCATCTAGATCTCAGAAGATTACAATGTTTTCTTTTGGAGTGAAGGTTGTGATTAATGTTTTGCATGTAAGTTAACATTTCAGTATCGGAGATCCTTTCTTCATGTACGCATTTTCAGTAAGGAAAATTGCTTTTAAAATTAAATGATAATTATTTTGTAGCAATGCAGCAAGCACATTGCTTTTAACTTATTAATAGTGGTGTGGAACTGACAATTAGATTTCATGCTATAGAAGGAATATCACTGCATCGCTTGATCCATTGAGCTGTTATACCTTGTGTTGCTTGTGTTATAGTGGTAAATACTGTATATCGTGGAACTGCTGGGTCCAGCGAGATGTGGAATAGTGCAAGCATGAACGTTCTCATATAACACAATGTCCATTCAAAAAAAGATAAATGTTTACATCATGACGTCATTTACGTTGGCATATGTTCGATATATAACACATCATTCATGCATGATAGAAATTCAGAAAACCAATCATGCTTGATCTTGATATTGAAAATTTAATCTGTTGCCCTGTATTACATTATGCAATTCGGTCTGTATTTGTCGGTGTGACAATACATTGGTATGGTGTAGATTTAGATCCATCTGATCAAGGATTGATACAATTTTGAAATGTGCTATCCTGCATGTCCAAATCTATCAATCTGGTTTGCCAGTGATTCAAGAAGGCCTACGTTATGCTTGGCGCCAGCCACTTTTGAGATGCATATGACGTAACGTTGCGCGTGTACGTCTTCCAAGGCGGGCCAAAAGCTGATTATACTTTAAAAGGGCACATAATACTTTTTTTTCAATGCAAATTTGTTACTACCGTATATATGGTAACATAAGTATTATTAGTATATAATAAAGCATATTGTTGTTATGTTCCAGGGTATAGTGATGATATCATTGATAGTGTTATACAAGAATGATCCACTGTATATGTTACCTGAAACTTGGTTCTTCCCAGCTAACAGATTTATTGCATTTCCTACCGGAGTACCAGGTAAATATTCATTTATAAGTGGGGACGAATATTTTAGCTGCCCTGATAACTTGAACTTAAGCTTGTACCAACTTGATAATCGTACAGTTAGAGCAACATTTTGAGTGCAGTATGTCGCAAATTCTATTTGTGGGAGTGTCATAGCAATGACGAAATAAAAATTGTACCAGTATTTCCCATTTCTTATATGTTTGGCATAAAAATGAAAATAGATTTCTGTCTCTCATATCATATGGCAACGAGTCCCATCTGAAATGAGGTGTCGGGAGTGATTATTATTGTTTCACAATCAACCAAAAATAGATTAATGTAAATATATGCTTGTATTGTTTCAGGTGGTATTGGTATCACATGTTGGATCCTGGTCTGTAGTTCTGTGGTGTATAGAATGAAGAACTTTATAAATGTACAACCATCGTCTTCAGATCTGAAAGTGGACTCATGACACTAATACACTACCTGAGATGCTGTGTCTGATTTGAGATCTGACATTGAGGAGAGACTGTCTGACGATGCTAACCAAGATATATCTGCCCTACACCCCAGCTTGTGACGATCCCTGGTGTCTTTGTCTGCTGTAGGACTTAGTTTAGATTCGACAGATGGAACGATTCAAACTCTGTTGTTAAACTTTTTAAAGGAATAATTCATCAATTTTATACTTATCCAACATTGTGGGTTGCTTTCACCTATATATTATGTAAATAATTTCTGCCATCGGTATTTAGGAGTGGTTTTGACTGTTTCATGTGTGACCTGAGTGTTCTACCCATGTACAGCGTTTTTGGTTATAATTTATTTTAGGGTCCACAATTATTTAATGCAGGTATAGTCAGGTCTCATCTAACATTGATGCTGTTTGTTTCCGAGCAAAATGTGACTTTATCCAAAATGTCTATAACCAAATTGACACAAAGAGGGTTTTAAATGGCTATTTCCTTTTTTGCCAATGATTTCAGGCCAATAATAAAGTATTGTTTGTTTCCCCTACCTACCGGAGCAAAAAGTCACCTACTCAAAGTATTTTTTGACCCTCTGAAAAAATAATATTGTTTTATAAGAAAAGGTGGGGTACATAAGCAAAAAAACAAAAAAAATTGACAAAATAATAGAAAAGCGTATGTAAAAAAAATTACTTACCTACCTACCCGACCCTAATTGGCCAGGGTCGGGAAGGGGAAACAAACAATATTTTATTTTGGGCCTCGTCTGTTTTATCCGTGGTAATTGTGAATTTGAGATTTTGATTGTTTCAGCGCTAGTTTCGGGTATATTCGAGATTTTACATATTATTACATGTGTATGTGTTGACTGCTGATATGGGTGGGGTTATGATATTATCATGTGACATTTGGATATGATCGTACATCAACATTCATTAAATATGTTGCCAGTCATTTGAAAAATTCGCAGAACAACATTTAAATCTATGTACCGTGGTTTTAACAGCTGAATCTGGAAAAAAAATTGGTTCTTGATTTTACCATTTCTTAGCCAGAACTGAAGTCATGAAAATTGTCCCTTTAGACAGTCTTTTTGATGTTTTCGTGGTCTCAAGTCAAGGTTGAACACCACTGAGGACCATTGAACCTTTTGTGTTTGCCTTACCCTATTAGGGGAGTATTATTAAAAATTTAAGTACAGTGGAACCCCTCTATTCCGGACAGTCCGGACCAGACAAAAAGTCCGGATTAGAGAGGTGTCTGGATTAGAGGGATTTCTATTTTTAGATACTTGTATGTTAATCTTAGTTGAAGGCATTGCTAAACACCACAAAAAAATGAAATGTAAAATAGCAACAATTGATTACACACCTTCATTGTTAGTTTTGGTACAGAAAAATATTCTCTGATCAATTTTACTTTAGCTTCAAGGTCGATTTCAACCTTATGACGTTTTAACGGAGGCTCAGACATGATTATCATATGAAATTCTGTAAAAGAATGACTATCCCTCAAATGCATTTTGATGGATTTTTATTGGATTTACTCATAGATTTATCCAAACTGAGAACGTCCGAATTGTTTTCCTTTGATGTCAATAACGACCTTCTCAAAATTAAACATTAAGGGGACCTGTATTGGATTCAACTTTCCTCCGTGTAGACAAAACAACGCAGCAATAGTCTTTTAATTAATTGAGTAGGCCAATAAACGCTGTCAATTAGCGCTTTTAAAATGATAATATTTAATTGTCCCAAATTGTGATTTTCACACCCGTGTCGATAACACGTACACACAGACACTGCATATTGTTGATGTTACAACCGTTAATTGATCAGACTATTTTAATTGCATATACGATGGCGCGAATATACAACACATTGACACCTGTCAAAACATTGGCCTGGGCAATGTTCAAATCGATTGTCCGGATCCGAGGGGTCAATTTTAGAGCAAATATATGATAAATCCTCGTAATTTTGTCCGGTGTCCGGAGTGGAGGGGTTCCGGATCCGAGGGGTAAAAACGTATTAAAACATGAATAAGAATATTCGGGACCGACAGATCCGCCCGGATTAGAGGGAAATCCGGATTGGAGGGGTCTGGATTAGCGGGGTTCCACTGTAATTGTGATTTGAGTCAATCTTGACTACACTGCAGTAAGCTTATAATTCTGTACAATTGCCTACGAAGTGTGAATGTGTGTTTAGGAGTAATCTTATGGTTGTGATGTATGTCGTGATCTCCAATCTAACTAAAGTACAATGATCTTGAAAGCGAGGTAGTGTTAGGAGCTGATTTTAATGAGATTGTGTGATCTCCTGCCTTTTCACATCCTATCAATTAACAGCCAGGCCTAGACACTAACTATTTTGGCCACTGGTCCCACAGGGCAAAAGCGCCCAATATGTAAATAGGACAGTTACTGGCCCTCCAGAATTTTCACTGGTCCTTCTGGATTTTCACTGGTCTCAGACCAGTGTTAGTGTCATGCCCTGACAGCCGTGTATTTATCATCAATATTTTTTCAATAACCAGTATGGAGATTGTGAACACAATCATCTAGTCTCTTCCTATTTACCAAGAGAATATGCATATACAGGGTGTTAAAAAAGTTCTCAATGTTTAAGTTGCAGTTTATTTTTCTTGTGTCAGAAGAATGTACAGTATAACCTCCGTAGAGCGACATCCGGCGGAGACAAAAAACTGGTCACTCTGTAGAGGTCAATGATTGTTTCAGAATGTCGTTCATAGACTATTGAGTGTACATAATCACGTTAATTTTAAATTGACTTCGTTTGTTTGTGATTTAATGCATAAAATTAGATCTACTCGTAGCCGCGCGTTTTGCAATATAATTCTGATGATTATTTAATTAAGATCATTGATTAGATACAAAATGCGTACAATGCATGGGTCTAGTATTTATTGCTATTAAACGCAACTCTCAACATTATAAACCGAATCCATATTATTTTACGCACATGCCGTATTCAATTGAATTGTTTACCTTCAAAGTGTTTAAATCTCTATTACGTCATATCGCTCAGTACACAATTTGCACATGAGATCGATAATATGTTTACCTCTCGCGTGTAACGTGTCTTGGTCAGTGCATATGCTGAAATTGACAGTTTTAGACGACATGATTAACCATTAACACGGCGTGTACGTGAATTTCCTTTCTTATACTGATTTATAAGCGCGTATTGATAATTCATTTAAAATTATTAATAACGACTTTGATTTTTAAAAAATCGAGTTTAATGCATCTCAGCATGTGCATGGTATGTACGTGTCATATTGTCGAACTGATCCCAAAGTAAGTTGCTAATTTACTAGCGCCCGTGGCTATCGTTACCTGATGAGCGATAATTACTATAATCTACGAAGGTGCCAAAAATAGAAAACAACATCGTATGGAGTTATGTAAACACGTGTGAATATGCCGTTGTAAAAACGCACCTGTCGCTACTCAGAGGTAAACCATACAAAAGGTAACCAATTTGAACGGCGGTTTGCCGCTCTGTGGAGGTGTCGTTCTACGGAGGTTAAAATAAGAGTGAAAACGAACAGGGGGAAATAAAAGTGCCGCTCCTCGGAGGTTGCGGCTTCTCAGAGGTGCCGTTTTGGGAGGTTATACTGTATAATGTTCTGGTTAAATTCTAGAGGGTTCTGCCATTGTTCTAATCTTTCTGGCATTAAATGAAACTATCAAAGTAGGAAATTAAAATTGTACACTGCGTACATAGTTCAGATAAAATTTTGTATTAATTCAAATTTTGAGAACAAAATTTTAACACCCTGTATCAATTGCTGACATTCTATGTTTGCTTTGCACCAGTACTAAGGTATTCAATTCTGTCTATCTAACTGTGACATACAAGGCAGGCATCTTGCTCAAATAGTATATGCAGGGGTTCTATAATTCCGGATTAATCCGGAAATCTGGATTTGCTGCACTAGAAAGAATTAACTATTCAGCAGAAAATAAAAGTAATTTGATGAAAAAGTACCAAGAATTGACTAAGTTATGGTCATTTGAAATTTGATAAGCTTACTTTTGACAATGGAACAATGTTTGAAACAATAATTTTGGTTTAGGCATGTGTGCTAATGCCATCCGAAACAGACTAGCAATAGCATCTTATTTTCAGGATTGGGCATTATGCCTTAGTAGAACCCCTGTATATGATTGTGTTTTGTTGATTTCTGTAGTTATATTTATCGCATTGACTGTTTGGACTATTCTGTCTATTGCTGGTAGGTGTAATGTATGATTTGGTTATTGTTTCTGTGTCACTCGTCTATTGTTATATGCATACATTGTGTGTTCATATATAGTTTGTACGTATTACCCTGATCCTCTTCTCCTCTGTTGGCGTATTGACATAACTTTTGTACCCCTACATTGGCTACAGAATACATGTATTGGGAACTACTAGTAACCTGTTTTTTTTGCCAATATCTTATGTTATCTTGAATGTTTCTTAGATATTGTTATAAAAAAGAATACACCTTCAAAATGCCAAGGTAATTGTTTTCCAAATTTTTACATGTAAGAAAACAAAAGTAGAAAACCCAGTCAATTTGAACCCAAGATTTCTTGTTGATTAAATAAAGTATTGCGTAATACTTCTCATTAACAGAAACAGTAAAGTGGGCTGTTTTTATGCACTTCGAGAAAATGAGGAGAAAATTCATAAAAAATGTTATTCCAAAACCTGTCTGGTACTGGCTTGTTTAAGTCACATGATTTGTCCCAGTGTATAAAGGACCAATAAATATAGGATCTGTCATGAGTTGTCATTGGAAATCAACATTCCTTGAACTAGTGTAGAAAACACAGCATATAAAGCTAGCCTTTGACAAGCTTAATATTTGGTTTTCGTGACTGGTTTGAGAAATGTTGATATCAAAGACAAAGAGTGGTGGACTCTTTTATCACATTACTATAGTTACTGGGTTGAAACAATGTCTGGAATAACAATCTTAAGCCGGTGACGGTTCTTTTTTCACAACGAAAAGCTGGTAACGTCATGCATTTGTTATCATACACGTTAGGAACATTGTTCCTTGATTTGTTCTCACATAGAAGATCAAGGCATTCATTAGATAAATTATAAATTATTATGCATGATTGTTATATTCTATGTATATAGCTGTGTGGGTAAAGCCTAGGTCCCACTGACAAATTCCTCATTGGCAATGTTCTCCTGATATCTTCCGATACCACTCAATTCATCACGATTCCTTCCTATATCACAAATTGTCTCATGACTTCCCCAAAGCTTCCCCTAGAACATGGACCTGTTCCCGATGTCCTGATAACTCATTAATGTCAACCGGGTGTACATCACCGAGGCAAAAAATGTTCAGTGGAACCTAGGCTTAATATACATGCTTTCATGCATTATGGTCGGGATCAGGCTAATTTGTACGAGCTGTATACTTTAATACATAATTTTCTAGACTAGAGTCCATATATCATTATTTCATGTATGCTATAGTTTGTTTTGAAGTATTTTATGTTCATTTTATTTATTTCATTCAACACATGTTTTATTCCCATCACTTATCTGGTTTTAAATGTTTATTGCAGTTAGAATGTTTCAGATATTGAATGCAGTAGATATTGAATGCAGTACAGAATATTTAAAAATGAATCTTTTGGAAACATGCTGTCAATTGTTGTTGTTTTAATAGGAGAGATCGTGTTTGTATACAAAGGTATTCAGCTAGCTATTGGTGAATGGCAGGTTTTTATTGTTCATTCATCTGATTGATTGTCGGTCTGCATTTTGCATATGAATACGGTGATCTCTCCTATAGTATTACAAAGTTAAATTCCATATAAAGAAAAATAGCTTTTTCAGAAGCTAATCACTAATTATAGTAATTGTTGTTCTGTAATGATAATGTTTGTTGAAAATTAAGAAATCAAAACGCTGACATGATTATATTACTGTAAATGTGTGTTCCTAATATATATCATGATTATGTTCAGTTTATTTGTAACCAATTATGCTCCCTGAAGGATAAACTTACTGCCCCTACTTTGTGTATTTGTGTGTCTGTGTGTTTGTGTGTCTGGCATTCATGTGTATGTTGGACCTCCCTAACCACCAACTAGAATTCCATTTAACTGGATTTGAAGCTACGGAGATGTTCATAATAAAACACACCTGTCATTTTGTTGCAGTTCATTGATGTTCTATGTACTGTGGGGAGCATACATCAGTGGTTTATATACTATATCTTGTTGTAAGTAGTTTTGATATATTTGATGATTATATCCATGAGCTTTTTGTATACTGTATCATAATGAAGTGCAATAAATTAGTACCATGGTAACCATATACAATGTACTGTTGTTCTTGTTTTTAAAATTGTATAACCAGTAATGTTTATTTATGAGATGCACACAGGGAATTGTCTCACTGTTTTACCTCTATAGTCTGATCCAAGAAATTGTCTCCCTTGGTTGGGTTATGGATCAATCATGATGATTTGTCTCCCTTAACTTCGTACTGGTTATATGTGTAGAAAGTTGTTTCCCTTGGTTTGGTTTTGGATCAGTCAGGGCCACTTGGAAATTGTCTCCCTTAACTTGTACTGGTTATATGTGTAGGAAGTTGTCTCCCTTGGTTTGGTTTTGGATCAGTCAGGGGGACTCGGAAATTGTCTCCCCTTAACTTCGTACTGGTTATATGTGCAGAAAGTTGTTTCCCTTGGTTTTGTTATGGAACGGTCAGAGCCACTCGGAAATTGTCTCCCTTAACTTTGTAGTGGTTATAACATATATGTGCAGCATATTGTCTTATTTTGTATGCCTGTATGTTAAACATGTACAGTACACCTTCAAAATTTCCCCTAGCTGATATTTACTTACAATTTACTCAGTAAAGCAACCTCTATACAACGGACAATATTGGCAGTTCCCAAAGGGTCTTGCTAAACAGATGTTGTACTGTACATGTGTATAACTAATATGGAAAAACTTACTTTAGATAGTCATTGTCACCATTTAGTTCGATTTTAAGAGTTGTCTCCCTTCGTCTAATTTAAATAAATTGGTACATTTTCTAAAGGGAGACAATCACCAGTGTTGCAAAACCATAGAGAACTTGATGACCATTTGTAGCATTAGTATACCAAGTAACGGATACAAAAACACTGTCGGTGCGTCATACATGCATACACTGGCATAACTTATCAATATTATCATATACATGTGTTTATGTAGAAACGAATGATATTCGGAACCAGAAGGTGAATATCAAAAATAAAAAAATGACGAAATAATTAACTGTATACCACATAGTTTAATTTTAGTTAAAATCCAATGTACTTACTATATATTGGCTCATCAGGGGTTTATAAATACGTTTATGAAAGCACTGGGTTTTGACTTATTAAATTATATGACAGTATTAAAATACTTATTTCGTCATTTTTATATGAATATGTATATACAAGCTCCTGTGCATTGCCACATAGTTGGAGGGATAAGTGGCTTACTAACGATCTATATAGGTCATGGGTTCAAACATGTACCATTGGGGAGGACTGAACTTCCTGTTCTAAATAGGCTCGAATATTTTATGTCCAAGACACTCATTCATACAAATACTACTAATAACTTATTATTAAGAACGTGTTTTGCAATTAATGTAAAACAATAAGTTAAACACAATTTGAACTTTATACGTATGTTGTATTGCCTTTGGCATTTGACAGAAAATGACAATGGATTAATACCTACTTTGGTATACGTGTACATGTATAATGAATGATAATGAAAATGTTATTGCATTTGCACATATATATATATACACTATATTATCGTCACCATGGGTATCTTAACATGTTCTTTTGGTATAAAACCATACTTCCTAAGTCTTGGACTGAAAGCCCAGTACCACTGGTCGCTATCCTGACCATCCAGTCCAACATGAACAATCTCTCCCAGCTTCAGAGGTAGCATGTTATCAGCTTCTGCTTCATAATGACACTGGGACACAAACTCTGTGATTCCACGAACATCACCAGAGTGATGTACACTGTTTGGTCCATCCAACCTACTACTGTTACACACGGAACATTTACTGCAAAAGTCTTCACTCATATCTGTCTGTACCTCTATGCTCTTTACTGTTACTTTCCGTTTTTGTCTGCTTTCAGGATTGGCACTATTTGTTCCAACATCTCTAGATCCTCGTACCATTCCATTTATCCCAATTGTGCTGTTTGTTAGAAACTGATTGCATTTTTCAGTTGCAGCCCTGTTCTTAATAAGCGCTTTATTCATTGCATCACTATCAGTACCAGCAATGACCAACAAATCATCACTAACGTTAAGTAAATCCTCAGTTTGACTTAGTAACAGTTCCATGTCATCTTCGTCATTGTCAATTTCATTTTGATGTTTAGTATTGACATCAAGATGGACATTACTTATTTTGCCTGGGTTATCCCAAGCATTAATGACGTTGGTTTCTGGTTTGTTTGTTCTCTCACTGTTCTGGTCTTGGCTACTTCCCCCTGATGAATGTCTGTTTTTGCGTGGATACCCGAATGACCAACCAGTAGAGTCATTTATATTTCTCAAATCTGTTGATGAGTTGTAACGCCTAGTATTTGTTTGCCCAATATCCCTTGAGTTATCTGATACTACACCTTTGGCACTAGTGTGTTTCTGTTGATGATTTTTTATTTCAGTCTTACACGCGGTATCGGGGCTTCTCAAGTCGGTGGTTGATTTATATTGTCTCTTACGTTTTTGTGCTTGTCTAGGCTCGTCATTTGAATTCTTAAAATGTGTTCCTTTTATATTTACTCCATTCTTTTTATATGGCACAGCTTTTACGCGACCCTCATTGCTTTCACCAGATGTTCTTAAATCCAGAGCGGAATTGTATTGTTTTGTTACTGTCTGTTTCTTATTGGACGATTTACCTGTTGGCGACTTGGTTTGTGCATTGGTCATTAATTTATTGCTTACAGTGTTGTCCGTATTACTTTGTCCAATCATTCTCAAATCTGTTGACGAGTGATATTTTCTTGTAGCCGTTAATGTTTCACGTTTCTTTCCCATCTTGTTATCATTTTTAGCACTATTTGTTCCGCTGTGGTGTGGTTTATTGGTGTCAGTGCTTCCCTTAGAGGAATGGTTTATTTCATTTTTCATTCCATTCTTTTTATTCTGTACACTTTTCACGCGACCTGTAGGAATATTCTCCATACTTTCACCACCTGTTCTTAAATCCGATGTAGAATTATATTGTTTCATTACAGACTGTTTCTTATGTGACCTTTTACCTGTTGGTATATTGTTTTGTGCGTGTTTCATTAATTTATTGCTTATATAGTCTGTATTACTTTCGTCAACCAATCTCAAATCTGTTGAGGAGTGGTATTTTCTTGCCGCTGATAAGGTTTCACTTTTATTTCCCACTTCGTTATAATTTTTGGTAGCAGACTTTGTTCCGCTATGATGTGGTTTGCTGTCTTTATTACTTCTCCGTGAGGAATGGTTACGAGTGCTTACAGATTGTTCTTTCTTTATACTTGCTTCCATTTCTGTTTTATCTTTGTTCTTACTTTTAGCACTTTGTTGTCCGTTATTTCCCATGTTAGAGGGCTTTTCATTGCCTCTTTTGGAAGAATGTTTACGCCCATTAACCGGTTGTTCTCGCGTATTAGGTGCTTCCCTTTTGGGGTTTTCTTTGCTATCACTTTTATCACTATTCAAGTCTTGAAGATTTAATTTTGGTATATTATGGCGAGGTTTACTGTCTTCATTACATCTACGAGAGGATTCTTCATTATCTCGTCTGGAAGAATGGGTTCTTTCATTATTTACACATTGTTCTCTCATTTTATTTGCTTCTATTTTTGTTTTGTCTTTGTTATCAATGGTTACACTAGGACCACTTTGTTGAGATTTACTGTCTCTATTTCCTCTCTGAGAGGTATCTTCATTGCCTTGATTTCTTCCATTATTTACAGATTGTTCTCTCTGTTTATCTGCTTCTCTTTCTGCTTTGTCTTTGTTACCACTTTTAACAGTGTGTTTTCCGCTGTTAGGTGCTTTATTCTTCCCATTATCTCGCTGTGAAGAATGACTACGTCCGTCATGACCAGATTGCTCTCTTGTTGTATTTGCTTCATGTTCTGGTGTGTCTATGCTAGTCATATTGTTTTTAGAATGTTTGTTGTCTATATTGGTACTAGGTAAGTTCAATAAAACTGATTTACTACAAGATTTCTCACTCTGGATGCGGTGATTATTAGCATGACTGGTTTGTATATCCTCATGGTTTTGTCTTTTATCATTCTGATGTCTTTGCTCGTGGTGTTGCCTTTGGTCATGATGTTGTCTTTGCTCAGTGTGTTGTCTTTGCTCATGGTGTTGTCTTTGATCACTTGTACTGTCTCGCTGACTTGTACTCTTACCCATGCGCATTTTCAAAATTTCACTTACATTAATGACTTCTTGGTCGTCTCTTCTTGTAAATTTTGTATCATTGTCTTCATAGAAATACTCGTCAAAGTACCCGTTACGACTCTCCTGGAATGATGTGAACGCTGGCACTGATACTGGACGTTTACTTGACCTTGATCGATTGGAATGATCAGAATCACTTGTGTATGAATATGCACTAAGTTTGCTACTTTGTCTGTTTTCCAATCCTTTACGACTTGAGCGTTTAGGAACACTTTCAGAGATATCTGTTAGCTCGGAATTCGCACGTTGACGGTGTTTGCTTTGTAGACGTAGTAAATCCAATTGTTTAGATGAACGTCTGTGTTTGTTAGCATTGTGTCTTAAATGCAATCCTATTAACTCTCTATACGGTAATCCTGCAGACAAAAGTCGATCTCTTTGAGTTCCAAACACACTATCAATGTCATCAACACTAGTGTCCATGTCTACATTCATCACAGAACTAAACGAGCAATCAAACACACTGTCATTCACTTCATTCATAGTGCAGTCAGTGAGCATACTGTCCAATGAGTCCATTGAATCATTGAGATTTGGTGGAACTATTTTAGACTTTGGTTTATTTTTACGCGGCGGCTTCTGTGGTCGTTCTTTCTTGGTTTGTGGCTGTATGTCGCTCGCGGTTGCTCGATCACTTAGACTGAAGTCTTCACTGGCAAATGACGATTGATCGTCACAGTAGGTGGTGCTCAAATCGTACTCATATTCTAAGTCTATATTATTGCCTGGACCGCCATGTGTGTTCGAATTCCTGGTATCACCAATACCTTTGTTAACACTCGGTTTACTGCTGTTGAGTGAAGCACTTGGCGAGATTTCTTTAATGTAGTAACTTGGCATATATCCTTCTGCACCGTCTACTGTTCGGACCCACGACCAATTCGGATCACTGGTGTTCAACAAATGAACAATATCGTTTGCTCTGACAGAGACCTCATCACTATCACGTCCTGGAAAATATAAAAAGCTTGTACATGTATATCATGAGACGTGTGGTGGCCGTAAAAACCTGTACTCGTAGTTATATTGATACTCAGTTATTTGCGTAACATAACTTGTGGGTGCTGCGATGGCCGATTGGTCTATTGCATTGCTAGGCGATGTGGCCACATGTCTAGTATGAATTCGAATCCCTCTATAAGTGCAAATTATTACATATAACACATATGCAGATGTTTTTCTTCTAATTGGTAAATGGATTATGTCCATGTACGAACGCAGCCCTACCTGTATCAATTGTCACTTATCAACCACCAGTCAACAGAGTACACAGTCATTGTCAAAAGAGCAAAGGGTATATGTATATAAAAACTATATATACATGTAGATGTAATTATTTTTAAAATTTAAATACCCATTTTATACAGCCACACGGCTTGTTTCAAGTGGTGTGTAAAAGATTATATGCCTTTCAAGCAATTACGCACAAAATCGAACAAATATCGACATCAGCAACGTTTTATTTCTCAGCACTTGTAGGCAAGTGTTACCACCGGCGAACTTCTATTATACATAATATACATTACCTTCATAATCGTTTAAGACTTTGTATTGTGCTAACGGTGATGGTGGAATCTCGTTATCTACACTGTTTTCATGATCATCTACTCGTCTTAACGGCTCGACTTCTATAGCTGGACATAGGTTATCTAGCTCACCATGAACTCCTAAAGATAAGTTATCCAGCTCACGATGAACTCCTAGTGAACCAGTTTCTGTCAATGAATCATTAGACCATTCAGATGATACAAACGAATCATCAGCATTATCACTAACACTTTCAGCTTCCTCGCTTTCCACTGATATCTTACGAATATCAAATGTCTTTTTCGTGTAAGTTCCGGTGTCAATCACCTTGGCATTTGGTGTTGGAGTGGCTGGAACACCAAGTTTGGCCAGTACGTTATATGGTACAAATCCTTGTTTCTTCTCGTTAGTAACTATGTAAGCCCAGTCACCTTCTCGGTAGATTTCCCGTACTTTCTGTCCTTGTTTTACTGTCAGCTCATGTGCGGCGTATGCTGTAAAGCTCTGCAGAATGATCCTACGTGCTTCAGGCGCGGTCCAGCTGAGTTTGACCAGATCTTTTAATGTTATGGAGTCGATGTTGGATGTTTCGGATATCTTGTTGAGCATTGTCTGGTGACCTGAAATGAATTATAAACCATGTATTGCCTTGGTAAGTTAATCTAGATAGCGTCGTTGTGTTACATTTTTTGTCTGCTAGATTGTATTACCATGTGGTTTTCCCAAAATTTAGACAAATACATGTACTAGTATAGACGGCGGCCGTTTCAACTAACCAGTTTTCTTGGACTATATTCTGACCAGTGGATAAGCTAACATCCTCTTCAACCAAGAATCAGCAACTTCTCCAAATTTGGAGAAGAATCAACATCATTCGATGTATTGCCCATGATTGATAAAATTAGTAAGACCAGTAACCATGTACTGAAAAACAACAATGTATTTGTGAATCACCTCTAAATAACTGTTCCTTTTTTTCATACGAATGCAATTGTACCTGTTAACGGTTTAAAATGAAGCTTGTTCACGTGTTTGTAAGAATCTAATCAGGGCCTTATATTTCACTATATATCAGGTTATGTTGTTGTCTGCTATATTTACTGCATGCGCAGTTTGTTAATTGTCCATTTAACTAATGCCATGTATGAAAAGACTATATAATATTAAATCATCGCATCTCTCACTCCCTGAATTTTATCAAATACCATTGTCGTGTCTTTTTCCAATGTACTGAATATATCATTAATTACAAGTAAACATTTGAAGGTAAATTTAATCGACAAAATCCTTACCTTTTTTTTGCTTCCTGCCCAATCGACTTGGACACAAAAACGCCATTTTCCCTGGTATGTGCAGATCTTGGTCCCTTACACACAAACATACATGAATTTCGGTTAATAAAATCACCAAATACCTGTAATAGCTAGTCCATCGTATAACTTTTAGTTGAACAGTATTGACAGCGTATATAAAACAATGAGATTATTTATTCACGGGCTATCAACTTCACAAATCGTTCACCTTCCAGGCAAACTGGTGTACCATCCATTAAGTGATTCGACTTCAATTCAATTGTAATTTCTATGTTTGAGAATCAGCAAAGTCATCTAACCTTCACATGTATTGTCTTCGGGTTTTAAATATGTAGTACATGTAACCTGCATGAACCTAACCACTCGCATATAAACACTTTGATATGTAATGTACTAAATTCTCGAGTGAATTCAGATTTCTATATTTCTACAATTTTTGCAAAGTTATCACAAACTGTCTCCGGACTTCGAATATTATGTAGGTCTAGCCTGAATCATCACAACTTCTCACACATATATCTCTCATATTCGTATTAAATTATCGAGTGATTTTAGACAATTCTATATTTCTACAATTCTGACAAAGCTATCTGACTGTCTCCGGACTTCGAATATTATGTAGATCTAGCCTGAATTATCACAATTACTCACACATATCATTGATACGAAACGTACTAAAACTACTGAGTTAATTCAGACCCTTCTACATTTTCTACAATTCTGGCAAAATTATAACGTTATCCTTTATTCACTAACTGTCTCCTGACTTTGAATATGTAGCCGGAATTAATATAATGACTCAGATATAAATATATAATATGTAGTATTAAATGTTCGAGTGAATGAAGACACTACTACAGCACTTTTACGTACACAATGTACAGTCCTTTTGTTGTTCCATGTAAATTGACACTAGAACTCACTGATCGAGATATATTCCATGTAACCTGAGACCATTGTAGTTGTCAGCTGGCAATAAATACTTAATTGCCTAAATCCATTCATGCGCTATTAAATACAAGTAATAGTTCATAACATGTCTTCGAACTTTTAATCCACGGTTTCATATTTGCGTGCTTCAGAATGCCTTTCCCAAATTTGTACAATTTGTAATTATTCCAGATTTTTTAAAATCATAATTTGGTTTGTCGCCAATTATACATTCTTCAATGACCTCTATATAAGAGATTAATCGTTTGTTCAAAATCACGGCATATACTAATCTACATTGAACCAAGTCTTTAATAAAATACGTATTGTCGGTCTACTAGCCCCTGTGCTGTATTATGTACATAATTACTGTATTATTAAATTAATAATAATCTATGTCAATCATACGACAAAAATGTATGTAATGTCTTATAGCGATATAACATTAACTCTTTTTATGATTCAACAATTTTATTATTCGCTATTTATTCAACCACCAACGCTTTATGTCGGAGCATTTAAACATTTGAAGTGTTTTTGTTTACCAATTGTAACACAAAATGAGGCATGCTGATTTCCAACAGGGATAATGATATATATTATAAGGCCGTGAAAATGGGTTAATTTGTATAATGTACATATATATCCGGAGATCTTTGTACAGAGTTTGTGTCAATAAAATCGCTGTCCTTTATAGTTTACTGTTATTTACACAACAATATAAGTTGTATGGAGTTAAAAGACTGAATAATCATAAAACTGGAGTACTTAATCTATTCACAATGACGCTCATAATCTTGAAAATAGCTCGTAACGCAATAAAATAATCAGATCTAAAATACGAAATACCTCTGTATAGCAACACCCTTTGGAAGCTGCAAAGATTGGCCATTGTTTAGAGGTTATTCATTGCCATTGCTATACAGAGGTTAAATTTATAGTAACAAGAGATGTTTGTAAAACACGTACGCCCCCATAGCAGCCCCAATAGTCATAAATGGTGAAGGTCGCAGTGACCTAGACATTTGACCTACTGATCTCAAAATCAATAGGGGTCATACCCACCTCCATGTAAAGTTTTTATACGACAGACCGACAGACAGACATGTGCAAAGCATTAAAATAGACGTTTGAAGATGTTGTTATAGAGAGGTTGTTGCTTGAAGAGGTTGTCATGTTTTAACAAAGAGTATGTATGTTCTTTTTTCTACAATACAATGCTCGTGAGGATAAGCTATGTCTATCAGTAATATGTCCGAGCCTCTCTGTCTCCTGTTAAGGTGGCCATCAGTATGAAACAAATCGTGAAACATCGGGTATTTCCGTTATCTTCCGTTTGCAATGATGAAGGCCGATGTGATAAGATTGGTGTGATACGTAACTTGACGACTAAGCTGTATAATACCGTCCGTCCAATCATCATGAAAAATGGGAAAATCAGTTAAAATGTTTGTCTATGGAATTCTGTTAGGGTCACTGTCTTTGAATGTGTCTCTCTGTATCGCGGAAACACGAAAATACTGAAGTACGATGACGAACAAGAGCTGTCCACGAACAGCGCGCTCCACTATTCGCAGCGCCATGCTGGGATAGTACAATCATTATATATTCAAAACAAAATGATTCATAACAACAGCATTACCCTCTGCTGTGTAGAGGTTGGGGCTTCTAAGTCGAAAAAGGGGATAATATCGAAAAAGTATACAGGACCATTACCTACTCATGTGTAGGTCCTCTTGGTCATGAAGGTAAACAAATAAGCATTTTTTAGTCCAAAAGGGGGCATAATTTCAACAAAATGCTAAATATTATCTTCTCCAGTGTAGGGGTTGGGGTCATGATGGTGAACAAGTATGCAAAGTATCAAAGCAACATATCAATGCACTTTGAACATATTAGAGGTTAAAAAGCCTGTACCTAAACTTTAACGAAAGTGTTACGCCGACGCTCGGGTGACTGCAATAGCTCCCCTTATTCTACGAATAGTGGAGCTAAAAAGCGAAAGTGTGATGACGAAAACGTGAAAATGGGAAATTACGAGTTTTGTCATCGTACGTTCGTGTTTCGCGTTACATTCAATGGCGATGACCCTTACAAAATTCTGTAGTTGTGTAAAATCCAAGACGTGTTGTTTCAATATAGGCAACAGATGTATGTCTGTGACAACACCTTACGGAGGACGCGAGTTTTTTCTGAGGTTGAATGCTTTGGCAAGGTTTTAATTTATACTAACTTGATGATTCTCGCAGCTGTAACATTGTTCATGTGAGAATGTTACTATTCAAATAGGAGACTATGCTGGTGACGTTCGCGGTTTGCCTTTTATAAATTTTACCGGTTGATCTTCATTGAATGCACCGGTATTGTTGTTGTTGATGATGGTGATGATGTTGTTTATCGACCGCGACCTTATACGTTGCGGTGCGCTTTTGTTAAGGAGTGTGCTTTCATAGTTCTCGAGTAGTTGAATTAGATGGCTGTATTGTTCTGCTGCTGAAGATGTTAATCATATAGAAATAGAAGATGATACTGTTAGTGTTTGTAGTGTTGTTGATGATGATGGTGTTGACAATGCTGACTTTATATAACACATGAACAATGTACTAGTATTAGAATAACATGCCAGTTAGCAAATGTTTAAATCTCCAGTTTTGGATTGACCATTTAATTCAGCCAACGTACGAGTATATCCACACAATGACGTAGTTCAAACAATAGACAGATTTAAATCTACATATACATTGTTCTAAAACTTTATTATTATTATCCCGACATTCAATGTGGCATATTTAACAGTTCGATAAAAATCTCGGTTTTATTGTTGACGGTTTTAAATATTTGTAAACATTGAATAATTTAACATTGAACTTTTGTGTTATCGATCTTTGCCCGATGACTATCTAGATATTCTTATGATATATTTAATACATAAGTTAAAATGTCATTTTATTTGTCAATATAATCTGTATGATTTATAGTATAATCTTTACACATTGTTATGAAACATAATCTCTTACTGGGCAGCTCATAAACAAACTGTTCTGAAATCATGCGGTTCCACCTTCATTTTTGAAACTTGCTCAGAATATAGCCCCCTTTCGTAGTAATACCGCTATAAGCGTACGTCAAACTGACTGACCCTTCTGGACAAAAATAGTTAAAATACTCGAATTAATTTTGATTACCTGGACAATTTTTGGAACTATGACACAACCCTTCTCCATTTTTGTTGTTGTAATGGACAAAGCTGTCCGTTGGTCCTACACTATCAAACAGGCCTTGCATGCAGTATCAAGGAACTACAGGATGCCACAAGTTATTGGCACACTGTTTGCATTTTTTGCAAACATGAATAAAAAGTACATACAATGATCATGAAGACGGCGACACACAGTACGTGCATGAACACATGTAAGTGCAGCAATTCAAACACATACAGCTTGCCATTAAATTCGCTTGCGAAACAAGACATCACACTGTGGCTGTAGATGCGTAATTTTTCCGTGAAAACAAATCTAGATAATGTAAGCCCATTAGCGATAAAATCAGGACTTTCCCGTTTGTGTGTCGAATATCTTATACACGTCTATTCTAATTTTGTCTGCAACTTTATTTGTTGAAACTTTGCACACGTGGATGACATAATGTTCGCTAAGTAAAACGTAGGTCGCAACCCGACGTACAGTCTACTTGCAAAAACGATAAGATGGTAAAACTCGGGAATCCGTACGTGGTGAGTACCGTATCCGTATGTGGTGAGTACCGTATCCGTACGTGGTGAGTCCCGACTCCGTACGGATTGGGGAGCACGCAGAGACGACTAAGTATTTTTAGTGTATGTTGAACTTCTGTTATGTTTAAGCTGCGTTCGTGCTACGGTTGCATCCCCGTACAAGTAACGCACGTGGCTTCTATGTGCATTTGAGACAGTGTGGTCTCCTTACGATACCAATCGCACGTAGATCGTACGCTGTAAGCACGTACAACTCACTTAACATATGTACAATGTACGATATACGAGTTCCATTTCTACTTGCGTCCATAGTGCGTTTTGGTCTGTTTTGCCGGCCCATATTTGTTTATGGATCTGTCGCACGGGTGACCAAATAAACCCGGTCGACTTTGTGTCTAGAAACTGGTTTTAACTATTTTTTGGATAGTTTGCAAGGGCATATGTGCTGGCGTCTCAAAGCAGATCGGGGTACCCAAACTATACTCATCGTCAAATGCTTGTGTAATATGCTCCTAATGATGTGCCAACACATTGAGCTACTACTTGTAAATACTCGGGCCACCAGTTTCCAAAACATATTTGATTTTCTCAACCCTTTTCTGGTATATTACGGTACTTTGGGTGGCGTGTATGTGGTTCATTTCCAAATAAAATTACACCACTTTTAAATTTCTTAAACTATCAAATAGTTGATGAAGAAAATAATACATGGCACCATTTCACAGTACAAGATACATGTAGTTTAGATATTGTATTCGCTTCCGCATTAAGAAAACAGCGATTCATAATTCGGACTCGTACACCGTGAGCCACTTACGGCCAGGGGAAAATGTGCGTGTGACGTGCGTTGACGTAAATCTACACATACTCGAACTGTACTAGGTCAGTTTTGCAAACTCCTTAATATCTAGAATAACCATGCATTACATATACATGTATTTGTACAGGAAGTCAAATTTAACGGTTACTAAATGGGACTTCATAGAAGTATTCTACGAATTCATTAACTTGTGACACAAACACAATCACGGAATATAGTATTGACCATTTCGAAACTTTTTAGGTGCGTGCAAGATTTATATAATTATGTTGATTGAGCTGTTTGTTGGAACGCTTTCATAGGTCGAAGTGACTGTCCTTGATTTTAAGCCAGGACAAAATTATAAGCAGCTTTGTGTGGGCTCGTGTGATATTATACATGGACATTCATACACACCTTATGTAAATACGTTTTCTCTTAATATATCTACATGCATGTATATAAACTATTATAGTTATCAAGCTGGCTGTTGGATTCGAACCTTTGACCTGTCACTCCAATGCGAAGCCTCTGTGGGCATACTTGTACAGTCAGTGTCATTTAGTTAGTTTAACGTACATATTAAGTTAGATATTATACTAAAAACATAATACGGTACATACAAATGTTCATTTTCAATAGTACATAATTATCTTGTGTATCTGAATTTGGTACAGATTACTAGATTTCATTTATTTCCAGATGCTTCCATTTGAAGAACTTTGTATTCTTATATAGTAGATATTAGTAGCATTATTATGTACTATTTGGTATGATCGACTATAAAAGTATTTTATGTATGCGCAGTATAAAAACACGTATCCACCATTGTACCTTAGAGATCTAAGAAAAGAGGAATTGCTCCAAAGCAAAGGCGTCGGAGAAAGATTGGCTAAACTTGTGACGAAACTCACGAATTGTTTAAATGCAACCAAACAACAACAAAAAAGACTGAAAAGGACATAAACTTTCACAATGAGACAAAGTAAAACAATACGCAAGCAATTAAGCAGATAACTTAGACATTTTTATTTGTTAAGATTTATACAGGAATTGACGTTATCATTTTGCTATGCCTTTCCGACGCATCCGGGTCCAAGTGAGTATTGAATGATGGCCACTGAGCACGTGTTTGTACGATATTCCAGTTTATATCGTTGGCTTTACGCGGCATTGGTATTCCAAAGTCTCTATTGAAATGATTTGGCCTTGTTTTGGGTTTCTTTCCTTCACGTCTCAAACTGCGACCTGGCATGTTTGATTTTGGAACTCCTTTTAGTGGCGGAAGAGTTCTCTTTGCGTTGCGTGAGATGTGTGACTGAGCTGAAGGTTTCGGTGCAACTTTTGAGACTTTTGGCGCATTTTGTTTTCGTTGTTGGCCAGATTTCGAACATTTTCTAATAGGTGGCAAAGGCTTCCGAGATACAGACGTCGCCTGTCCACCACATCGTGTGCTCTGTTTATGTGTGACGTCATTAGCGTCCGTATCGCGCATGTCATTTATAGATGGTTCCGGTCCGTCTCTGGCGGTGACGGGCTTTTTCACGGGAGGTTCTTGTCTGTGAACGAAGGTTATGTTCAAATGTGGTGGCTCACTTTCACCAAACATCCGTTGATCACCAAGTATGGACACACTTACTCTTCCGTCTTGGTAGCATGCTACAGACTTTAGCTGACGTGGAACCCCGGGCTTTCTGTTTGTACCGAGTTTTGATTCCTGCAAGAATACAAAAATACCGTAACACAACATATCCAACAAAATACAACAACCACATATAATACTCTTGATTGACACAGCTAGCTTTAGTGTCCCTGGTGATTGAACGACTTCCTCATAGTCATAAATTTATAATTATTAACATAAACATTTTTGCTTGTTTAGGAATATCCAAAAGCGAGGAATATAAAAAATACTAAGAATGATATTGCCTACATGCATGTGTATGATATCAATGTACTCATGGTAAGATGGATGGCGAATAAAAAAATGCTAAATTCATTGAAAAGCAACACAACGCTACGCAACATGCAATGCAAATAATCAAGCACGTCTACATTGACATGCCCATGGGAAACGTTGAATTTAAATGTTTAACGTTCCCGTATAGTAATATCTTATTAAAATATTTATGAAACATAGTAAGGCCTAGTTGCTTAATACATACCATGTTTGCTGATTTGGATAAGGTCTTGGGTATCACACCAGATGTCAGTGTAGTCGTTGGACTGCATCCATGAGGGGCACTCTCCTGTGACGCAATATTTGCAGGCGTACCTGGAAAAAGTACGAAATCATTACACCATTCGGCTATCGCAAAATCAGATTTTTGGCGAAATACATTACTCACGGTATCTCGAAAGACACGCTACAAGTTCTGTACAAGGCGGCATTTTACCTATACGGATAATCGGGTATGGTCATAGATTAGTGCTGATTTAATTAATCACCACTGCACTCGGTTACAAAATTGCATTAAAATGTTGTTATTTGACCATGGTTTATCAAAATTACATATAAAATGTTTACCTTTGCCAATATCTGGTAAAATCGGGTAGTGTTTCGTTTTTATGTCCACATTGTTAGAAGTGGTCATGCTGTCTGTGTTGGCACTTAGTGCATGTATGGACACCTTTGAACTCCGTCCGTCAGTCTCGTGATCTGTGGTGGCATATAACACATCAAGACCCCGCTCATCGTTCTCGTTAGCTGTGCTGACACATGACACATTGGAATCTCGTATAGACAAAGCTGAATCTCTACATTCGTTATCTGATTTAGAGTCTGACTGAGATCTATCTGTGTCACATGGTGACGTTTGTGTATCTTCATCTTTCCTGCAACATAAACAGTATACATGTAGGAATCAAAATACCCGTATAATAAGAACAAATAACTACGGTCAAAGAAAGTAAAAGACGATCTTCGGTACTATGACATCCGAAGTTACCAAACCTAGTTGTAAAAGTAACTGACAATTGGTAAATCGGGATAAAAATATACATCGCGATATACAAAAAATGTACTGTAAAACCTCAATATTGAGACCCCTCAAAGACCCTTAAAAGTGATTTCATTATAAAAGTGGTTATTGAGGTAGAATAATGAGCAAAGTAGTACAAATGGACATGAAATGTCTTTTTTTTATCTTATTGGTCTTATTACTGAGGTGGTCTTTATATCAGGATATTGTTTTACTATACATGTATAAAAATAAAAATGTATTTTACCTGGTTGGACTGGGGATTGTAGCTTCCCTACGGGTAGTAATTTGTATCTTCTCTGTAGACACAGTACAGTGTGCGGAGTTTGCTGACTTAGCTCTATGTGTAACAGATATTTTACCAGGATGTGTTAGCGCGGTCGTCACAGAGGACGACTGTCGTATACCTCGGCTTGAAACAGATCGGGAACGTGGCTTTCTGAGTCGGTCCGCATGCTCCTCTACAAACTTAGCTATGTCCAAATAGACTTTCTCTACAATTGATTGACCGTTTGCTCTCCTGTAGTGCGTGAAAAACATTTCTCTTTCGGTATATTCACTTCTTTCATCACTACTGTAACTCTCATGATCACTTTCATTGCTTCTGTCGTCGGCATCATCAACAACTCTAGGTAATCCGTCACCGTCACCATCAACACTGTCAGATCTGACATTAAACACTGATCTAATAGCTGGACTCGTTGCCTCCTCGTCGTCAGAAACCTCATACATATGTGAGCCCACTATTGCCTTAATGACAAAAACTGGGGTTTGATAACCATCTTCATCCTCGCTGTCTGTGTAATCTGAGGTGTAAACAGAGCTGCCTGAGGAAGATGACTTCGGTGGTGATAATTCTGGAGATAAAGGTATAACCACCTCGCTGCTAGACTGTCTGGGAGGTCGAGGACCACCATCGTCTATCTGAACAATAACAATGTCATCTTTGTCTCCTGAAATCGTTAAATCATTATCTTCGTCGGGAAACGCATCAAGGTCAGAATTCGCAGCGAACATACGTTCTAACTGTTCGAATTCTTCGGTACTTTTAGAAACACCATCGCAGATCTCCGTAGACGTCATCTCGGTGTTTTCGTAATCTGTTTCCGTATTCATCTTAATATCTGCTTTATCAGAGACATTCGCTCTGGGTGCTTCTTTAAAGAAGTCATGCAAAGATTCTGAAATATGTTTATTTTCCATTCTGTCCATTAACGAATCATAGCTGATATCATTTACCCGGTTTCCATTGTTTTCTTGTTTTTATATTGTCGACTTAATCGTCTAACAGCGCCGTCTAATGTTCCTTAGTGACGACGTCAATGACGTCATTACAATATCGGCAACGTAATCTCGCGCAACGCGATTTTCGGCATAGGATATTCTTGGACGTTCAAATAAATGATTAAACTGGGTACTACAGGAGTTGTTGTCCCTGTTTAAACATCTGCCACCATTTTCAGATCTGACATCCACCTTTTTCCGAAGCCTGAGTGTCCCACGGGTAATTGTATCACTAATAAAGAGTAAACAAAAACTTGTTTTTATAAAATTATGTTATCTTATTCCGAGGTGCATTTTGTTTTAATACACATTTCATTAACACTGGTGTTATTTTAACTATATTTACATCATCAGAAACTAAAGAGCTTCATCTCTAATTTGGAACCAATATTCTAAAAGTCAGTCCATAAATAAGAAAATAAACCCATAGGACATGAAATCACTTCTTTCTTTCTTGTTTAAAATAACATTGTCGTTTTCTACTGAATGCTCCTCAGTGATTGACTGTGACCGTGATATACATTTCATGACATAACTTTTAACTACAGTAAAACCTCCCTAAAGACTATCTCAATAATGAGACCAATTCAAAAATAGGACCACAATTTGCGCGTCCAATCAATCTAGATGGAATTTTGCATGGAGGTTGTTCTTACAATGTTGTGTATAAACATAATTACTTGATGAAGATATCGAACGCCAATTCTTGCTTTTAACCAAGAATAAAAGGCAAATTGTCTTTAACAAGACTATTTTGGGTGGAAAATTATTAATATGGTCTGAATTATTGGGGGGTGCCCCCCTTGTCCTAACTTCTCCTACGCCCATGCTATTTAATGCGTTTTTGAAATCTGGTTCCTGGACTTACTGTGAAATCACCCTGTAGGTCTAATGCACGTAAGATTAAATATTGAACAACATGCCACACAATCTCAGAGGAAATGTGTTTGTGTGTGCGAGAATAGCAATTAATTGAGAAAAGTTATGACTAGTAACCAAGGGAGGGAATCAGTGGGATAGTTTATAACAGAAACCACAGTAGTTACTTCCCTTGGTCTTATGCTCATCAGTATTCTACTTTCACTTTCGTAAGTAGGTCGTGAATTTTATACAACTTTGGAGCATTGTTAGTATAAAAGGGTGAGGGTTGTCTTGACATGAAAAGTTTAAAACGTATGGAAGAGAGTCACTTTGCAAACAACTTGCAATGACTTAAAATTGCGCGATATCGCTCTAAGCAGGGACGTATAATAGATTTTTCCCAGCTCTAAGATCTAAAATGTCAGGCGTAATTTTTTCTGCATAAAATAATCTTATTCAAGGTGATAAAGTCCCTAAAAGACGATTCGAAAATCAGGCGTATGGCCTCCTCGCCCTAATAGATACGGGACGGTGGAACTGAAAATTGACCAATCAAAAGCGAGTGTGTTACCGAAATATATAAATCACAGGCTAACGTCCAATCAGAAGCAAGTTTGCTACCGAAAATTGTCCAATCAAAAGCAAAGCTTGTAACCGAAATATCTACCGAAATTTGGAAAGGATAACGTCTCAGGATATAGGGTCCCTGGTTCTATTAAAGCCGTGACTGATAAGTTGGATATGACAAGAAAAGGCAGAAAACTAGACAGTTAGAACCACGAAGTTTAATCAAACAAAATTAACGTGCGTGGTTAGAACACAACCATTCAAATCAGGTAGTTGTATAACTACCTGATTCAAATATATTATATTTAGAATCCGAAAGTGTCAACAATTGTGATCTTGGTCGACGTATTCAGTAATTATACTAAGCTATAATTCCATGGTAATCTCTATTATCAAAGACCAAAATAATAAATATACATTTTTTAGGTCTTCGCTATTATTTAGCAGTGCCATGCCCCTGTGGACATGATTATATAGCCTATTTACACCCGTGGTCTAACGAATAGTAAAATATGGACGTTGTTAAACAGAAAAAATATTAAGATTCTCTACCCCTTTCCCTTCCTAAATTTAAATTTTGGCACGCATGTTAATTGCGTGATTTTGGGAAACAAAGCAATTTAGGAAACTATTTTATTTTACACTAGATTTATGTTAGCCTAATTGTCAAACGTCATTTGATTGGTCAATGCAATTGCTTAATAATAGTACAGTGCAATACTTAAACCAATGAAACATGGTGTTACAACTACCGTGGTATTGATTAATAAAACAGAAAATATATGATAAACGATCTTTTTAAAATTAATTCACGCATATTGTGTCGATAATATTGCATAAAAATTAACTTGGAATAATAATAAATAATAAAAAATGAATGAAAATGGTAATAAAAGAAAAAAAAGTATGCGCCCAACGGGGGACTTGAACCCACGACCCTCAGATATCTGAATTTATTCAGCGTAAAAGTCTGATGCTCTACCGACTGAGCTAGCCGGGCACTTATGAGACTCGTAACTGAAATTGTTTATAAAGCGCGTTATGCAGTTCTTGGCTAAAGCTATATTCGATCTCTGTTGATACAAAAACGAAGAGTTGAGGTGTTTATGTCTTTCAAAGTTTGCAAACTGGATTATAAAAATAATCTTTATAGTTTCGGTGACTTATTGACAATAAAACTTTGGCTCAACTACCTACCGTTAGTCTGTTGCCAAGATTAAATAAGTGAAATTATTTTCGGACAAAATGTCAAATTCGGATATTTTGTAATTTGTTCAAGATATTTATATTGGATTGGCAGTTACGAGTTTATTTTATGTGACTTTGGTTAAGATACTTGTGAAATATCTATTCAATTCCGGACCAGGATTATATGATTGTGAAAATGTCCTTGCTTACTTTGAATAAACTCTAAATTTATCTAAAATCGGTGGTTGTCTTGCAAATGCAATAATTAGTTGATTTAAGAAGTTTTATTGAGTGACATTTGACTGGAGTGTTATCATGGGTGGTGCATATTCAATCCATACAATATCACCTCTTCCTGTTGGAAAAACTGTCATCATCACAGGTGGAAATACAGGTAAAAACAGTCTTCTTTTTTAAACTGTTAAAAAAGAATAACAATTAGAATTTATCTCAGAATAAAGTCCTATTTAGGGACAAATATTTCACAAATAACACTGTTCAATATTCCACTCGTTCTTTAATATTTTGCCTTAAAGTCTTATAAGTACCTTATAAGGCGAAATATTAAAGAACGAGTGGAATATTGAACAGTGTAATTAGAATTTAGATACAGTATTTATACAAACTTTGGCATTTTGACAGAAATGAGTCTGACACTGGTAATGTTTGGTCAATTCTTATGGTTGACCATTGAATGATTAATGTCTTTATTCTTATAGATTGAATAGTTATGAATTTATCAATAATTCAATAGATATTCAATTTATAATAGGTACTGCCTCAAGAACCACTGATGTTTACGTTGTAGTTTGTTGATGTTACAGTTCGATCATGTGTGAATTACACAATTCACAAAGCATTTTGGAAGGAAACTCTGCACTATTTTTAAAAGGAAAAATGCCCAGTTTGTGATATCGAGAGTGGTTCAAATTGCTTATTTGCAATAAATCTTTAAATATAGCAACCGTCAGTGGCTTCTAAATACTGAGCTAGGTAGGAAAATTACTTCATACCTTTATTACTACATGTATTTATTTTGAGTTCTGAGCGTGATTTCTTCTATATAATTTTTATTTTTAAAGACTTTAACTTAAGCCTGTGTCACATATTAGCCTTGCGACAGCTGTACTCCTGTTTACGATCACTTTTTGAGGCATCTTTCGGAGAAATCGCGGGTACTTTGTGCGACAACCGCTGAACAACAACTTGAAAAAGTCAAAATATGCCTGCCTATGGGCAGGTGCTAGATCCTCAACTTCTCCTAGCTACTTCACTTTAAATCAAACTTGAGTACAGTGATTAGTTAAAATCTCTCCCTTAAACTGTTATAGAGATACAACGTATTCTATTGAAAATTTGAATTTTTTGTGAATTTTAGTGAACATTTCAATTTGAAAAGGGGCATTTAAACTCCTTTGAATAGAGTTTACTTTCCTTGTCTACAGAATTGGTTCATCACTGATGAAGTCACGGATATGTTGAGTTTTCAAATCAATATCTCTTTAATATTTTACAACAAACCACTGAGACCCGTGGGTTTTAATACTTCCTCAGATTGGAAGTTGGATATTTCAGAGGTTTTCTTTTTAGGATCAAACACGGACGTACAACACTTGCTGGAAAATGCCTGGTATTGTATTGTCCAATTTATGAATTAACCAAGGGTGTGTGGAGTCGTAGATTACTCAATCATCAATGTGAGAGATATAATCAGATGCAGAGGACTGTATGATTCATGTAATAATCTACCTTATGTACAAGCATAATGTTATTCTTATAATACATAACATATACTACATTATACACCACTGTGTGGTGAGCACTTTACTACTGGCATGACCAGTTACGTTTAGGTCTAAAAAAATAGTTCCTTGTAACATGCTTAAAATGATAGGGTTGGTAGGTTAGAAAATTCTTTTTTTTTTACAATGATGAAGAACACTAAATTCTGTTTGAATATCATAAATAATAGCAAAACAACCAGAGTTTGAAATGCCATTAATTTAATGTAATTTAGTTGGTCACTGTTACCTCAGTAACCTGGGTACCTGAAACAATTTTTTTATTTAGGCCTAAGCTATATAATAGAGAGGAATAAATGATAATATACAACAGAGCCCTCCCCTACAGTACTTGGTGCTACTTTCTGTGAGGTTAATTAATCTACAATGTATGGAACTAATCACCTCATAAATAAAAGGGAAACGTTTTTATTAACAACATGAATGTAATAAGGCCAAATATATTTATCATTATGCACACATGGTTGGTACACATTACTCTGAAACCCAGTCTTACAGAAAGTTAAAAACTGACATACTAGACTTAATAGCTATCTGACAAAGGCATACCGTACATACAAGCAGGGACATACATGTAGCAGACATACGGACTGGTATTGGGTGAGAATTTGTCATTCCCAATCAAACTTTGCCAGTTACCGCCAACTGATGTCATACAGGTTGATCTGCCAGGCAGACATGACCTATTGACATACATGTATAGGCTTAGTATTTTGTTGTTTTACTTACAATTTTTTCTGTAAAGTTAAGACAACAGCAAAAAATGGTCTTTGTTGACAGGTGGTGTCTCTATACAAGTTAAGCAACAATGATCTTTGAAAATGATTAGGTGGTCTTTGCAGACATGATGTCTGAAGACAGGTGTTGTAATAGTAGTGTTTGTTTGCCATGTTTGCTGGTAGTCTTTAAACAAAAAGATAATATTAGGTCGGAGAGAGAAGGCAGCACTCAACTTAACCAGCCGAGCACAGAAAACATAAAAACATACAAGGCACAATGCCTAATGCCCAACACACAACTGAACAAGAAAATGATCTGCCAAAGTTCCGGCAATCTAAAAGCTGACAAGTTTAACATCACTCCCATTATTGGCTGGTTGAATTTATAATTATAACCAACAACATAATTGATTAGGAAAACAAGTGTATCATTCCAAGCATCATTTACTAGTTACATTTTATTGATATTCCATAAGACCAAAAAATAACTGTGTAAATTGTGGTTCTGGTAACATGCTGAATAAAATAGGGTAGATACATATAAGTTTTAAAAAAGGGTTTTTATAGATTTTATGCACCAGTTGGAAAATCAACAATCCAAAGTGACTTTTAGCAAAATGCCTATAAAAAGTTTAGGGATGGGGCAAAATAGGGTAGGTAGGGCTACCAGAACCGCAATATTATTTGTCTTGGCCTTGGTCTGATCATTAAGTGTCTACTTATGTCCGATTATACGATTACCTGAATCTCAGTTAGCATTATAGAAAATACCAATGTTTGATGTCATGTTGATAATGATAATGAAACAGAAATGATTGATTTTTCTTTGTTAAAATATTTATTTTGTTGTCAATGAATCAATACCTAAAGTTGATCAAATGGTACCTATCAATGCAGTAAACCTGGGTACCACTTCTGACTGACACCAATTAGTTTTCTATATTTTGATAATTTTTGATAATTTATTTGAATTTCCAGAAGGTCACAGACCCATGTGGACATACATAACATATATACAATGCAAATATTAAAGTGTACACACACGTACACACATCACACACACCAAACACACCACACACACGCACAACACACACACTCACACACACCCACCCATTCGCACACATACACCATGTACATACGTACAAAAACACATGTTACAGCATAATATGTACAAATTTAGGTTCATAACATCCTTATACAAATTTGAAAAAATACCTTATATGTAGTTATTATTATTGAGTATTAAAAATGCTTTATATATATAAATGCTTAATTTTCTGACTATCTTTTCTGTTTCATTCGATAAGAGTTCTATAAATTTCTGTACATTTGGTCTATGTCTATAATAGTAGGAGATGTATTGTTTTCTAATATCACTGTATAAACTGCACTCAAGCACAAAATGGTATTCATCTTCTAATATATCACAATATTATAAGATCCAATATTGACTGAGGTTTTAGAACAGTCCAGAGAACAACTATTACAGTACAATGTATATATTTTCAAAAAAAAAGTGAGGTAGCATCTCCAAACCTCCTAAGACCTGCCGTCCACTAGGACCCCGAAGGGTTCCCGAAGGCTAAATTTGCCTAATCGGGATGGTTCGGCATGTCTTCGGGACGTTCTGGAACCCTTCCGTGTCGTTCCTGTACGCTTCTGGAAGCCTTCTGGACACTTCGGGACCGAAAAATCTTCGGCATCCAAATTTTAAAAGTTTTAAAATTTGGACGCCGAAGGTCTTGTTCGGGAGAGCTTCGGGAGTGCTTCGGGGTAATCGGAAACCCATCGGCAACAGTTCGGGGTGTTCGGGAATCCATCGTCATTGACTCGGCACCTTCGGGAAGCCTTCTGCGAGGCTTCGTAATCATTTTAACCATCCCGAGCGGTTCCCGAAGGAAGCTGAAGCAATGCCGAAAGCTCCCCGAATACGACGAATGGATGAGTTATACACACGGAAGCTATGCCGATCATGTTAAGAAACATGCCGAATAGTTGACGAAGGCGACGATTGTGAACGGAAGGGATGCCGAGTCGAAGCAGTATTTCCCGAACTATACAAGAGCGACTGCGGAAGCGATGAAGTCAGGTTGCCGATAGTGTTAATCTTGAATATATCGTTTTCATCATGGTCCTACAAACCAAGGACAGGCTACTTTCGGTGTTTTTCTTTAATAGCTGAAGACCATGAGACACTGGTTATGTCATCGTTTTCTATAGGGTTGTGTCAGACCCTATAGAAAACGATGACATAACCAGTGTCTCATGGTCTTCTGCTATTAAAGAAAAACACCGGAAAGAGACACCGGGTATATAGAAATTTTTTTTTTCATGAGCTTAATATGGCAGTGTTTATATACCTGAAACTTAAGTCATTCAACTCTTGTGTAGCTGAAAATATGTCTTTTAATTTTTATAGCTGAAACTAGCGAGATAAATGTCGTCTTCCATCAATCGTATTAAACTTTTAACTGATAATAAGATAGTAGTTCGGCATCGTTTATATACATCGGCAACCTTTCCGCATTCTATCGGCATCGATTCGTAAACACTTCCGCATATTCTGCAAAGTAACTGCAACCTTTCCGCGAGATCGAGAAACATTCGGGACCAAATCCTGAACTGTCGGCATTCATTCGCGTTGCGTTCGGCTACTTCGGATAGGTTTCGGCGTTTATACTGCAACCTTTCGTATAACGAACCACGAATGCATCCCGAACGATCCCGATGGCAAAGATCCGCCCATTTTTATTGATAATTGATCCCGAAAGGTTCCCGAAACAAGCAAACTGTAGTCGGCTACCCTTCCGCATACCATCGGGGTCTAGTGGACGGCAGGTCTAAAGTAAAGCTGTCTAAGTACATGTAGCGTTTATGTACACAGTAGACTTGTGTGATTTGAATGACATGCTTCAGGTCCAAGGTTTCAGGATAGGTATATATATTATGAATGTAGTTTCATTTGGACACATTCATGAATCTGCTAAGAGTAAAAAGTCAGTTTGCGAATATTATAAGCGAAAAGAAAAATATAAAAAAAAATTAAAAAATGCAAAAAGTACCCACTGTACAGTAATGATGATGCTATTTCCTTAGTTGTATTGACTTGCGGCATACCTCCATGTTCGAAAAGACACTTGGCACACCATGTCATCTCAATCAGACAGTAATTAAGTATGCCTGATTGAACAGGTTAATTATTACAGCTACTATTGTCATATTCAGACATTTTATGTACATGGGTCTGGGATGCTGTCCACAAATGCTATGAAAGAAAAATTCATTGTGAAATAAGTAAGAAAATTTGTTTACACATTGAAAAATGTATTCCCTGGCTGTCTCAGAAATTTCATGAATAAACATGTACATCCACTTATTGAACATTTATCAGCAGTTTCTCAGCAAAATACTATTTATTCTAAGCACTGTAAGCAGTAAAGTTCCGTGCAGAGACTGCTACAATTACTTTGATAGTGGCTGAATTTTAAAGGACTAGAATCTTGAATGAAACAAAAATGATTTAAGACTGATTTTGAAAGCATAAGACTCTTAAATTTAGAACAAAAATGGTCATGCAGCTATTTTAAGACCACCTTTATGACAGTCCGCAAAATTATCACTAATTGTCTGGTTGTCAGGGACAGGTAATTGTTGATTCGGGCAAGTAACTTCTACAGTACATGTATATATTCATTACCTGCGAGCCTTGAGCGAGCAGGTATATTGGATTAAGTAAAAAGTCCATAGAGGGGCACGTGACCTGTTCTCGATGGTTTACGATTTCAAAATAAAAATAAAAAAAAAAGATGCATTTTGTAAGAATGTCGTGAACCAGACTAATTCCATTATTCCATGTGGATAACATCGGTCTTTGTCGCATTGCAATAGTTTTTTACCGAAGAAATCAGAACTGTCCGAAATTTCAGTGAGCGCTAGTTGAGACCATGGATCTAAACAGCAGGTGACTGCAGCGCTTCCCAGTCTGGAGTACATCCAGTAGAGAACACATTGCTCTTGTAGAGTATATTGGAAAACTATTCAGTTTTGCCGATTGGGAAAGTAGTTTAAAATCCTAAATTCACAGATGGTTATGATTGGTTTTATGAACAAAAAACTTTTCGTATTTTGTCTCGAAATCATTTTGCATAATATTTCATGAGAAGTGTATACGTCTGTATGTATGTCCTTGACATTTGCTGTGACTATACCTTGATGATGCTTATATCACATATTCAATCTATTCATCAACCTGCATTAGCACACTGCTGTACAGTATTATTGTAGCCTGAATGCTGGAATGTGTCGGGGAAACATCGTAAGAACAGGCTCATCAAAATGCTGGCTTACTGTAAATAAATAACTGGTATGTTATTTATATATATAAGGAAAATACTTCCTGTCTGAGACCTAATTCAAATGTTTGTCTTAATTAACTCTCTACCCAGTCAGGATTAGTGGGTGTACTGGTTTGGATAATTGGTTGGTGGACCGTCCTTACAGAACTGCATGTATATGTACTATAACTCTTGTTGGCAGACACTTTTGATCAAACCCTAGTATTGTATCTATGATTAAGTGCACATGTCTGTTTGGTTCATATAAACTCCTAATTGTAACTGAATGTTATGAGGCCTAGAATCTTGAATCATAGTAGGAGTATGAGTCATGGCATGTAGGTGACCCCTATTGATTGTAAGGTGACTGGGTCAAAGGTCAAGGTTACAGTGACCTTAATTTAAAAGGTTTCTGATTGACTTTATAATATTATATTCTGCAAGAATGATAAGACATACCTAGTACACTCATCAAACTTCATAGGAATGTTGGCTGTTGACTGGTAAGCTAGTCCTCCCAAGGGGCACATAGTAGGGCATCCACCATTCTTTGTCATCTAGGCCTGTCTTGTGTTGTAGGGCATCCACCACTCCCTGTCATCTAGGCCTGTCTTGTGTTGTAGGGCATCCACCACTCCCTGTCATCTAGGCTGTCTTGTGTTGTAGGGCATCCACCACTCCCTGTCATCTAGGCCTGTCTTGTGTTGTAGGGCATCCACCACTCCCTGTCATCTAGGCCTGTCTTGTGTTGTAGGGCATCCACCACTCCCTGTCATCTAGGCCTGTCTTGTGTTGTAGGGCATCCACCACTCCCTGTCATCGTCATCTAGGCCTGTCTTGTGCTGTAGGGCATCCACCACTCCCTGTCATCTAGGCCTGTCTTGTGTTGTAGGGCATCCACCACTCCCTGTCATCTAGGCTGTCTTGTGTTGTAGGGCATCCACCACTCCCTGTCATCTAGGCCTGTCTTGTGTTGTAGGGCATCCACCACTCCCTGTCATCTAGGCTGTCTTGTGTTGTAGGGCATCCACCACTCCCTGTCATCTAGGCCTGTCTTGTGTTGTAGGGCATCCACCACTCCCTGTCATCTAGGCCTGTCTTGTGTTGTAGGGCATCCACCACTCCCTGTCATCTAGGCCTGTCTTGTGTTGTAGGGCATCCACCACTCCCTGTCATCTAGGCCTGTCTTGTGTTGTAGGGCATCCACCACTCCCTGTCATCTAGGCCGTCTTGTCTTGTAGGGCATCCACCACTCCCTGTCATCTAGGCCTGTCTTGTGCTGTAGGGCATCCACCACTCCCTGTCATCTAGGCTGTCTTGTGTTGTAGGGCATCCACCACTCCCTGTCATCTAGGCCTGTCTTGTGTTGTAGGGTATCCACCACTCCCTGTCATCTAGGCCTGTCTTGTGCTGTAGGGCATCCACCACTCCCTGTCATCTAGGCCTGTCTTGTGTTGTAGGGCATCCACCACTCCCTGTCATCTAGGCCTGTCTTGTGCTGTAGGGCATCCACCACTCCCTGTCATCTAGGCCTGTCTTGTGCTGTAGGGCATCCACCACTCCCTGTCATCTAGGCCGTCTTGTGTTGTAGGGTATCCACCACTCCCTGTCATCTAGGCCTGTCTTGTGCTGTAGGGCATCCACCACTCCCTGTCATCTAGGCCTGTCTTGTGTTGTAGGGCATCCACCACTCCCTGTCATCTAGGCTGTCTTGTGTTGTAGGGCATCCACCACTCCCTGTCATCTAAGCCTGTCTTGTGCTGTAGGGCATCCACCACTCCCTGTCATCTAGGCTGTCTTGTGTTGTAGGGCATCCACCACTCCCTGTCATCTAGGCTGTCTTGTGTTGTAGGGCATCCACCACTCCCTGTCATCTAGGCCGTCTTGTGCTGTAGGGCATCCTCCACTCCCTGTCATCTAGGCCTGTCTTCTGCTGTAGGGCATCCACCACTCCCTGTCATCTAGGCTGTCTTGTGTTGTAGGGCATCCACCACTCCCTGTCATCTAGGCCGTCTTGTGCTGTAGGGCATCCACCACTCCCTGTCATCTAGGCCTGTCTTGTGTTGTAGGGCATCCACCACTCCCTGTCATCTAGGCCTGTCTTGTGCTGTAGGGCATCCACCACTCCCTGTCATCTAGGCCTGTCTTGTGTTGTAGGGCATCCACCACTCCCTGTCATCTAGGCCGTCTTGTGTTGTAGGGCATCCACCACTCCCTGTCATCTAGGCCGTCTTGTGTTGTAGGGCATCCACCACTCCCTGTCATCTAAGCCTGTCTTGTGCTGTAGGGCATCCACCACTCCCTGTCATCTAGGCCGTCTTGTGTTGTAGGGCATCCACCACTCCCTGTCATCTAGGCCGTCTTGTGCTGTAGGGCATCCACCACTCCCTGTCATCTAGGCCTGTCTTGAATTGTAGGGCATCCACCACTCCCTGTCATCTAGGCCGTCTTGTGTTGTAGGGCATCCACCACTCCCTGTCATCTAGGCCTGTCTTGTGTTGTAGGGCATCCACCACTCCCTGTCATCTAGGCTGTCTTGTGTTGTAGGGCATCCGCCTCTCCCTGTCATCTAGGCCTGTCTTGTGTTGTAGGGCATCCACCACTCCCTGTCATCTAGGCCGTCTTGTGTTGTAGGGCATCCACCACTCCCTGTCATCTAGGCCGTCTTTTGCTGTAGGGCATCCACCACTCCCTGTCATCTAGGCCGTCTTGTGTTGTAGGGCATCCACCACTCCCTGTCATCTAGGCCGTCTTGTGCTGTAGGGCATCCACCACTCCCTGTCATCTAGGCCGTCTTGTGCTGTAGGGCATCCACCACTCCCTGTCATCTAAGCTGTCTTGTGTTGTAGGGCATCCACCACTCCCTGTCACCTAAGCCGTCTTGTGTTGTAGGGCATCCACCACTCTTTGTCATCTAGGCCTGTCTTGTGCTGTAGGGCATCCACCACTCCCTGTCATCTAAGCCTGTCTTGTGCTGTAGGGCATCCACCACTCCCTGTCATCTAAGCCGTCTTGTGTTGTAGGGCATCCACCACTCCCTGTCATCTAGGCCGTCTTGTGTTGTAGGGCATCCACCACTCCCTGTCATCTAGGCCGTCTTGTGTTGTAGGGCATCCACCACTCTTTGTCATCTAGGCCTGTCTTGTGTTGCTGTATCCACAACTCTTTGTCATCTAGGCCGTCTTGTGTTGCTGTATCCACAACTCTTTGTCATCTTAGCCGTCTTGTGTTGCTGTATCCACAACTCTTTGTCATCTAGGCCTGTCCTGTGTTGCTGTATCCACAACTCTTTGTCATGTTGGCCGTCTTGTGTTGCTGTATCCACAACTCTTGGTCATCTAGGCCTGTCTTGTGTTGCTGTATCCACAACATCTTTGTCATCTAGGCCTGTCTTGTGTTGCTGTATCCACAACTCTTTGTCATCTAGGCCTGTCTTGTGTTGCTGTATCCACAACATCTTTGTCATCTAGGCCTGTCTTGTGTTGCTGTATCCACAACATCTTTGTCATCTCCGCTGTGAAATGAACTGTTACAGTTCATGAATTTTTCATGAAATATACATGAATAGTTCATTTCCATATATCATGAAAAATTCATAAAAATCCTTGAACTCTAAATGAGACTTTTCTTGAAGTGACCATGAAATATTGATTCATGAACTGGGCATGGTTCATGAACAGGGCATGAGTCATACCATCAAGGATTTTTTAAGTACTAATCATGCACAGATGTTCTTCAATAAATCATGAACTGTTGAAGGACAAACTGATTTTATGTACAGTTCATGAAAACAAATTCATGAACTTTTTGCTATATATCTCTATTGTCTCATTTAGACTTCATATTTTGGACATGAACTGTTCATGATTACAAATTTCATGAAAATTTCAAGGACAAACATATTTTATGTACAGTTCAAGAAGAAAATGTATTCATGAACAACCCATGAAATAAACAAAGTGTATCAAAATGCATAAAATGAAGCTCTATTGTGTGTATGAAGACTAAGTCCAACATGTGTTTTAGGTATAAATAGTAAATATATTATTGGTACAATGATTGCCTCATGATATTAAAAATAAGAAAAGAATAATTGTGTATGTTTATTCATGTTCATAAAAGTTGCAAATCGGGAACATAGCTGAAGGATGATGTACGTGCCTGAATATCAGATGAAACCTACTGGAACATTGTTATTTTATCATTACAATTGTTTGCCTCAATCAGATTAATAGTTTAGCTACCTTTTGTACCTTTTGCAACATGATTTTCTGTTCACATTGTTGTTTTGAACAGTTTGAGTATATTTTATTTGGTATATCTCATTTTCATATTTACATGCATGCTCAATAGCTTTTCAAAGACTACACTAACAGAGTTTAAAACTACCAACTATTCAATTTACAAAAATCAGCAATTAATAAATATTACATTTATCTATGACAATATACAGTAACCTTATGATATAAATAAATAAACATACAAAAAAAGACGCATTGTTTCTTGAACACTTCATGAACACTTCATGAATACTAATTCTTAAAACCTCATGCTAGGCGTACCCCACCCACTTGCTAATTTGTTTTCCTATATTTTTCACACAATTATTCTTAAAATTAGATATTTAAAGTCACACAAGATACTTTTAAACTTGACATGCTTAACTCTGCAACTTACCTTTTATAAGATCACATATTAAGATAAAACCACCCATTAAAATTTGTCAAACATCAGCACATGTCATTGCTGTCAGCCATTTTGAAAATCTGTGATGTTGTCAACATGTGACAGGAAGTCAATTTTCATGAATACTTTAAGAACTTTTCATGAATTAATTGATGGACAGTTCAGGAATGGTTTAAGAACAGTCTAGAAATAATTGTTCATGAAATGTTCATCAGGTACTTTTTATGGCTGGATCAATGACAGTTAATGAACTCTTAAGTATCCATCAAAAATTCATGAACTGTTCATGAACACATTTTAAGAACAGTTCATGTCCAAAAGTTCATGAACCAGGTTCAAGAACTTATCAGTACCTGTTCATGAACAGTTCTTGATTGGAGTCATTTTAGTGTCCATGAAATCATGAACTACATTTCGCAGGGGCTAGGCCTGTCTTGTGTTGCTGTATTGCTTCTTGCCATAATGACATGGATATGGTCTTCAGTTCTTTTTCCATTGTTCATCTCCAGGACAGGTCTTCCCCTCTTCCTCCTCCCTTGAGGGTTCTGGTCTAGGGATTGGCAGACAATATTGTTGGGGACCTTCCAAAATCCAATGCAAAATATTGTGAAAATTTCAAAGAAAGAATATTTCTGTTCCCGATTTGTTCATTCAAGACTGGGTTAATGCCTAAAGCTTTGTAAAGAGCGCATCCAATGTTGGATTACGATTCTATGTTGATAATAGTGTGAGCAATACTGGAAGAATACGGGCGGGTACCATAGCTATTTTCATACCCAATTATGTTGGTGTCTGCGTGCTAACAGAGTTCTCTTCGTGTCATAGTAGATTAAAATAAAACTTTATTGGCTTCACCAATATATAAACTTGACATAAAAGATTAAATGGTGACAAAAATATTTTAATTTAAACTAAATGATCCCAAAATGATTTGTTCATGTTGTAAACAGTAAATGTATTCCATGACTTTCTTTCTTTTCATGAGGTTTATTGTATGTTGATATGTTTATTCAACTATTGTATTGGTATGTACATGTATGTATAGCACGGAGAATATGATATGATCCTGACCTTTATGCATTAATATACAGTGATTTTTCTTGAACAAAATTAAACAGCCTGTGCCTTTAAAATTGGGAAATTTAGCGCAATTTCGGAATTATTAAAAAATATTGATTTGGTTAAAATTGTTCATAAATTGCTATTTTATACTGATAATACTCTAGTCATATGTTACAACGACTTTTGGAAGTTTGAAAATCCATTGTTTTGACTTTAAAACAGCTCTACTGTAGTTGCTTTAAAACCAGCAAGCACAAAAGGGGGAAATCATGCATACTTTTTGGGAAAAAAATATGATTTTTTGGTAAAAATGGAGGTTATTTTGCTAGGGGAAGGGGCCTGTATTCGGCCCCAAAAATTGCCCAAAAAAATCACTGATATATTACAAGGTTGTGTTGAATATATAAATTTCTGCGAGGAAATCATGCCATATCAGTTCTTAAGATTTGTGTTGGAATTACAAATCGAGCGTCTTCGTGATACTTCCCACTTATGAAAACACACAACCGGGGTTATAAATATAGACAATATATTAGCTGTTGAATTATATGCTTTAGAAGGTTGAGAGTCGTGTCAAATTGTCTGTACTATATGTATACCTGTATACTTGACCCTCGTTCTTGTTGATCACTGAATGTACAAAACGCTGGTAAATATTATTCATTGTATTTAAATTTCATTCAATTGAAAGGAAGCCTGAGATTTTACTATACATGTATATGCCAAGCATGACATGATTTGAGCCAGTTTCTGACATTCAAAATTCCTGAAAAGATGTAATTATTGTTGTGTGTTCTAATTTGTATTGCATTAAAAAATTAATTGAAATTTTTCAGCTGATAGGATATGGATTTTAAAAAAATGTTTTTACATACTCACATTTTAAATTATTTTTTACAATCTTACAAAACATATGAATGCCTCCTAAATGGCCAAAAAGTTGTGTCACTAGGATTTTTGTGAGTTACCGGTACTAAGATTTTATTAAGGCTAGCCTGACCAAAGACCTAAACAGTAATGTATTTGGCCTGACAGACTTTCAAATTAAAAAAAAAACTGGTTTGAGTATAAACATGAAAAATAGGGATTCAGGAATGATAGTCTTAGACTAGAAATGTACCAGTATTTATTCTTGTTAAGTTTTTCAACTAAGACGCACACCAATATGTTAATGTAGCTACATTATCAAAGCCGGTTTTAAGGTTTTCATAATTTTATTAAAAGACCACATCTCGGCTTTCACCAAGCCTTCATCAGGGAACATTTAGGTTTAAATTATGTTCAAACTATGGAATATGTGCATTCTATTGATCTAAAATGTTTTATAAACATTTCAAATTAAAAATTAAGTCAACATGTCATAAATGCTATCGAGGGAACATAAAGTATGTCACTTCACATCCATAATTTGTTGTATAGAAGCAGTTATGACACATGATTTAATTAAGTATGCGTTTATAATTTATTACCGGCATGTTTCTTTTATTCAGAGTTATACTGCTGGAATGAATTAATTCCTACTGTTCAAAACAAGTCAATTCAAATTTTTACCCATCTAGCTGTTACTATTGTCCATGCCAGACCGTTTAGGTACTGAGTCTCTCAAAATGTTTTCAAACGCTGTTGACATATCTCTTTGAGACTGCAAGTTTATTCACCTTCATGACCCCAACCTCTACAGAGAAGAAGGTAATGCTGCAGCTATTTAGCATTTTGAATATATAATAATAAATGATTGCCTTGATTATACATCCAATCCAAGCATAAATGGCACTGAGAATAGTAGAGCTTGCCCGCTGTTCGGGAACAACTCTTGTTAGGCATGTGGGCAGAGTTATTGCCTTTGTTTATGAACAAGTTTTCATGGGATTTTGGGATCTGCATTTCTTGTGTATTATAATGCACTATTTATAATGACGTAACATTTTACCAGGATTCCTCCATATTGAATATGATGATGTCACATCATTAATAATAAATTTCCTGTGAGTTTGTCAGATGCTATCTTGTTGTCTGTTGCTGCAAACATGACATAAATAAGTTTGAACAAAAGGTTATGAAACATAGCTGGCATACTGTCTAGTACAATTGGATCAACATCAATTGTTTCCATGTGGTAGATATTAGAAACCTGGCTAAGCACACTGTTTGATTCAATCATCTCTGTGTGCTACATCATGTGTGGATCCAGCTGTATTTCTCAGGGGTGGGGGATCCGACTAGCTAATTTTCTCAGAACGGGGGGGGGGGGGGGGGTTCCAACCAGCTATTTTTCTCAGACGGCGTCCAAATAGCTTTTTTTTTAATTTCGTACAACTAGCTATTTTTTCCAGCTGCTTTTCTCAGATAGTCCAACTAGCTATTTTTCTCAGGGGTGGTCTGACCAGCTATTTTTCTTAAGGGTCTGACCAGTAGGGGTGACTATTGCATCCAGTTTTGACTATTGCAATACTATTGCTATTGCTGAAAGTACTATTGCGATACTATTGTATTGCTGGAAACTATCGCGATAGTATTGCAATAGTTATTGCCAATATTTGAAAACCAGAGATTAACTTGTAAATGCAATTTTGCACTGTGTAAGATATCTTTTTTTTGTACAACATACAAATCTACTATTTTTGGAAATGATTTAAAATGAATTTGACAGAAATAGATTATTAAAATTAATGCGATATTGGTCCATTGTGGTTGTTTTGATGCAAAAACGGATGTTTTTTAAAATTAATAATAACCTTTATTTATAAAAAGGAAACTATCATAAATATCGATAGCTTAGCTAACTATCGGCGATAGTTATTGGATTGAGACTTTTACTATCGATCCATACTATTGGGACACTCGGAATCGCAATGCATCGATATTCGGATGCATCGGCCCACCCCTACTGACCAGTATTTTTTCTCAGGGGTACAAGTCCAGCTATTTTTTTCAAGGGAGGGTCCGAACAGCTATTTTTCTCAGGGGACCAGCTTTTTTTTGCTCAACAGGGTTCAACCAGCTATTTTTCACAGGGGAGAAGACCAGACCAACTAGACAGTACGTTAGCCTGAACAAGTCTGACAACCAGATTTTATATTTTAGCCCTAACTTTAGGGAGATGTCTGTACAACTCAGGTACCCCCCTCTGGACCCGTCCTTGAAACATACAACTATATTTATATATATACATATGACAGTTCATTCACTTGAAGGGAAGGCATGTAATTTCAGTGATATTTACCAACAAGCTGTCTTGCATTACCTGGTGTTGTTTCCTGGTGTGCACCTGTCTGTTATGTCTACTATCTGATCACAGTCTTCATGACTTGTAACATATGGCTTGAACTTTGATTCTCCAAACGGTTACCGGGGTGGAGGTGGGGGTCAGCACATTAAACGCCACAACGCCAATGTGAGCCCCACTCCTGGCGGCCATCATTGCACATGTTTCTTAACAAATCAATAAGAAAGTAGAAGTAACAAATGCACACAATTATCCAACAGAAAACTCTGATTTATATTCATGTATAGCAGTTATAATTCTGTAGGTATTTAGTGAGCTGATGATCTGTTCTAAACTGTGAATGATCTCAAAGTATTTAAGCTATGCTGATGGTCAAGGAACTTTGAAGCAATGTCTATCAGAATGTGATGAATATTCATTGCTCTTCTACGGCTTTGTTTTATGCATAACAGAGAGTTATGTCCCTTGTGTGGAACCTAGCCACAGATTTCCAAAAGCGTCTCAATGATCTCACGTACAAATATCAGCTCAAATTGAGATTTTACTCAAATCTGAGTCTGGGTTTCTGCAAATTCTTTAATTAAAAGATTTAAGTTGACTGTTATTTACTTAGACTAACTCTTCTGTTTTGTGATACCTATTTCGTGTCTTGTATGAAAAAAGGTCTACAATATGTTACAATATTGGAGCTGAGAATAAGCTCATATTAAGATTCTTCATGAGGTCGGGGCATAGTGTTTATGGTCTGCCATTTAAGTCAAACCTTGATACATTTGCTTAGTTAGAACCTGTCTAGCTCACAGGCCCTTGGTGCGATTTTAGGGTCTGGCAAAACAAAATAATGGATAACTTTTTTTTCAGACCCTGAAATTGCACTGAGGGCCTGTTCTCTTACTATGTGAAACCAGTTTCACAGGCTAAACCAACCATTCGGAAGTTGTTTGAGACTGTTAAATATAGTGTTTATTTATTTCAGGTATTGGATATGAGACGGCTAAGAATATTGCTATGATGGGAGGGAAGGTTATCCTAGCTGTAAGAACTGAAGAAAGAGGACAGTCTGTAAGTTTCATTCTGGAAGTATAACCCTTTACACCATGGGTATACTCTCATACTCATCTATAGTGTGAAAAACCTGATAGCTTAGGTACTGTTTTATCAAAGCACTTACAAAATATTTTAAGTTACGCTTAAATTTAAATTCTTTATAATTACTTTATTACAACTTCAAATTGATGACAGATATGGTTTGTATGAGTTCATTAGCTGAATCATTGGTAATAGTGCAGCTTCATTTACCACACTTTATAACTGTGAACAAATTATAAAGAGTTTAATTTATTTAAAGATTGTAAGTTGATGATTTGATAAAACAGTTCCCATGAGTACACTTAACCGATTTAGAAACGCAACTATTTTGGGGGTCAGTATTGTTTGTAGTAATTATTATTTTAATTTTATTGGAGTATAAACCAATGAATGGGACGCTAGTCTTATGCCTGGTACGATTTTCTACGAAAAAATATTTCAATTACGCCCATTACGTCACAGTGGCGTCATTTTATATTATTTACACGTGACGCGTGAGCAAAACCACTGGGCGTGACGATTTGATCGACAATTTATAGTGAAACGACACCCCAACAAAAAAACATAAAATTAAATTTTGAAGTGCGTTGTATACGGTGCCACGCTTATAGGATACATAACATCCTGGCGCCATCGACTTGCTTTAAGCAGTTATGTGACGTTTTATAATGACAAAGTAGATTAACTGTCGTCTGTCGACGATATTTAGACTTGCATAGTGTTTTCAAGAGGCAGTTTACACCTACGATTGTCTGCGTCAGGTATGCCGACGATACAAGCGCGTAAATATGATGGCACCAAACGAATGTTTTTTTAAAGACGCCACTTCCGGTCAATAATATTTTGTATTATACCTACAATTTGAAGGCATAATGCATACGATTAAGTAATTTTGCTAAAATATACATTCCGTAACATTTTGATTAATGTTTATTATGACCCATGTTGAAAATCGCTTCATTTTGTCTGTCTTCTTATTTATCTTGACATATTCCATTATCCACTTCCGGTTACGGGTTCGAGATGCCATAGACATAAGAAATGTACATTCTTTACCATTGAACACAATGCAGCCTATGCTAGATGGGCAAAACTTGCTGACAGCTCATGTTGAGGCTATTTAGGTCATTGCAATTTTACTCGTGAAACGAAATTTGAAGGCAGACACAAATGGCCGTCAAGACGTGCATCATCAGGCAGAAACTTCTGAACGTTTGGATTGATACGTGTTTTCCTCATAAATGTGTGGAACAACATCCTACAACACTTTATTTTCCCGCCAATGAGGCAAAGACGCCTGATTTTAATAGCAGGTTGCAGCTTATGAATACACTTTTAATTTTGCGAACTTGACATTGTCGATCAATACATTTCGTGGTTTGGTTTTGTAACCATCTAAACCTTGATTACAATGAAATTTGCACATGTATGCCTTCATGTATTGATTTCATTACATGTAAAATTTCAATAGAATTGAAGCTCCTTAACTGACTTAAATTTATGAAAAACCCACTGTTGCGTTTTTAAATCGGTTAAGTGTATATTTTCTTTCGCATCTATAGTGTGAAATTAGCCTGATAGCTTGATCTTTGAATGAGCAACTATTGATGGTGACTCTTACTCTAAGTTTATAGCCAACCAACCAATAACAAAAAGTCATAGCTGAATCAGATCTTCCATACTTTTGAACACTAAGTATATTGTAGGCAATTCTTGATATAGTCATTAGTGCAACCAATTAATTTGTTCTTGAACCTTCTATTAGCATAATATAACAACTGATTTCTTGTCCATATTATAACTTCAGCCTTCTAGTACTAATACATCTCCTGGCATATTACCTTGTTAGGTACATAGTCAGGCTTTACATTGTTTCTCAACAATTTTTCAGTTATATACAACTGCTGATTTGTATAACAAGTTTCCCAGGACTGTATTCCAACCAGTTCTAACTTCCCCTTCCACAAAGAACCAATTCTTGGTTTTGTACAAAAAAGCTGAGCACCTTGGTACGGTTATATCAAAGCACAAATTCAAAGTCTTTATAATTCTTTAACTACTGCAAGTTGGTGACAAATTAAGTTTGTAGGGGTTCAGTAACTAAATTATTGATAAGTTTAAGATTTTCGTAAGTGCTTTGATCAGTACGAAGATGTATACACTTTCAATGTCATTTTTTAACAGAATAGTGTAAGTTTGAATTGTATGGAGTAAAGGGTTAATATTGATATATTGCAGGCTATAGCTAAGATACAGGCAGAATATGAGGAAAGGAAGAAGGAAGGTCCGTATGGTATCTCCGAGAGACAAACACTCGATATACAGTATCGGCTATGTGATCTAACCAGTCTCAAATCTGTCATGGAGTTTATCAAATGGTTTAAAGCTAGTGGTTTAATCTGCAATGTTCTCATCTGTAACGCCTGTACTTACTCACTACAAGAAAGTAAGTAGATTAATATACCGTTATCATTAATTTTTAAAAAAAATGTATAGTATATATAATTATTTATAGTATATTCTCAAAAGTAGTGTCACTGCTTCACTGGTGTCTGTTTGTAGACTCATGTCAATAAAATTGATATACAGTATAACCTCCCGAAACGGCACCTCTGAGAAGCGACAACCTTCAAGGAGCGGCACTTTTATTTCCCCCCGTTCGTTTTCACTCTTATTTTAACCTCCGTAGAACGACACCTCCGCAGAGCGGCAAACGGCCGTTAAAATTGTATAGCTTTTGCATGGTTTACCTCTGAGAAGCGACAGGTGTGTTTGTACAACGGCATATTCACACGTGTTTACACTATAACTCCATACGATGTTGTTTTCTATTTTTCGCACCTTTGTGGATTATAATAATTATCGCTCATCAGGTAGCCACGGGCGCAAGTAAATTAGCGACTGTCTTTGTGATCAGTTAGACAATATGACACAGTAACACCGTACATGATGATATGCATAAAACTTGATTTTTTTAAATCAAAGTCGTACATGTAATTAATAATTGTAAATGAAATATCAATATGCGCTTATAAATCAGTATAAGAAAGGACATAACACGTCGTGTTAATGGTTAATCACGTCGTCTAAAACTGTCAATTTCAGCATATGCACTGACCAAGTTACACGCGAGAGGTAAACAAATTACCGATCACGTGTGGAAATTGTGTAGTGAGCGATATGACGTAATATAGATTTTAACACTTTGAAGGTAAACAATTCAAGCATGTGCGTAAAATAATATGGATTCGGTTTATAATGTAGAGAGTTGCTAGACCCGTGAAATGTACGCATTTTTGTATCTAATCACCGATCTTATTAATTAAATAATTAAGAATTATGTCGCAAAACGCGCGGCTACGAGTAGATCTAATTTTATGCATTTAATTACAAACAAACGACATCAATTAAGACTACCAGGATTCTGTACACTCAATAGTCTATGAACGACATTCTGAAAAAGTCGACCTCTACAGAGCGACACCTCCGCAGAGCGACAGTTTTTTCTGCCTCCACCAGATGTCGCTCTACGGAGGTTATACTGTAGATTTAAAGAAATTGTCTATTTACATGAAACAAGACTTATTATTTGATTTTGAAAATTGCATTATACAGGCATTCAAACATTTACCATTGACATCATGTCTCCGCGCATGAACCTTTTTTTTCAAAATCATTACAGTTTCATTCAAATATCAATGCAATATTACACACCAAATCAGATGACAATTACCTAACTTTCTCTTATCTGCTGTCGAAATTTCAAGGACATTTCTCAATTTTGAATCTTGCACTGTTGCATATGCATTGGTTACTAAGTGAAAACAATGTTGATGAGAGAACCAGCCAACATGACTTATGATATTCAGTACCTCCTGTTTCCTATCCTTAAATACTCAGCCACAGGAATTGAGTTAGGCATTCAGTAACCATTATTAAACTAGCTGATGGTTTACCAACTGGCCGTATCAGAACCAGCCATGTTGGATTCAAACCTTTGACTTTGGCCTGCAAGATAGTGCCGTGGTAGAGTGTCTGCTTCAGATGCTGGAGGTTCCGGGTTTGATTGAAGGCTGTGTCATACCAAAGACAAATTATACATGGTACCAGTAATTCACTAGCTAGACACTCAGCATAAAAAGGAAAATTGCTTTTCTTCCCTCATACCTAGTGGTGACGGGTTACATGAGGAACTTCCCTCATACCTAGTGGTGACGGGTAACATGAGGAACTTCCCTCATACCTAGTGGTGACGGGTAACATGAGGAACTTCCCTCATACCTAGTGGTGACGGGTAATATGAGGAACATCAGGTCTTGAGAGTGATTATATGTATATCAATAATATAATTTGGAAAACTTGTTGTTTCACGATCGACCCAAAAGAATTAGTATAAACTAAAGGAGGATGCCTTACCTACTCAGCTACTGTGACTGTGTAATTATATCATATGACTATTGTTTGTACTGTATATTTCTGATTATGTTTTAGTTTTTACGGAGGACAAGTTTGAAGCTACCTACCAAGTGAACTATATCAGTCACTTCTTGTTGATATCACATATTCTGCCTGTAATCTGTCAATCTGGGGATGATTGTCGTATCGTTATAATCACCAGTGAGGTACATAAACAGGCCGTATTTGACCAAGACTATGCTACTAATAGTAAAATGAAGAAGTACGGAGGATTTGAAGCGTTTGCGAACTGTAAATTGTTCCAGGTAGGTACTAGTAAATTATACAACATGTATAGATATTGTGAGACTAACTGGGATTTTAGACCGGACTTCTGTCTGTCTGGTTTGACAGATTTCACTAACTTTATCCTTAACCATTTGTTGGATTTTAATGAAACTTTACATGTATGACATGGTACTAAGCATAGTTGTTCATATTGTCAGGAATTTTAGGTGAGGTAATTTCTCCAGATTTATGGCCCTTTATTGGAGGTTTTTGTGTACAACATAAGATATCATGAGGTTAGCAGAGAAGACTTGGTATGCCTTATATTGCACCTGTGGTCCTCTTCTATTATTGTACAGGACCCTTTGTGTAAAAGGTGCAGACATTTAGGTTTATATTATAAGGGACTGATTTTGTGATACAAGGTGTCCGGGTTCGATACCGTAGCTCTCTCTGAATAGATTCATTGGTTCTTTAATATGCTCAATGTATAGCACCAAACTCTGTTACCAACCTGAGTTATCTCTAGTTGGGTGGGAAACACTGATGAAAAAGCGTTTCTGAAATATCCATTGACTTGGCTGAGAATGTTAACCACTCAGCCACCATGTGGTGCCTTGTTAAATAAAGTCTTTATTATATAGACACATTGAATTAAGTATTCACAGCTGTTATAATTTGAGCATGCTGACTGGTTGAAGTACTTAATGTTGGTTTATGTAAATGTTGTTAGAAAATTACTCAAGAACTAGCACATGTATAATAACAAGAGGACTATTGTTTTATTAACAATTACTGCAGTAGCGTCTGGTAACCCATTACCTCATAGAGATTGCTTTGCACATGTTGGTCGGTCGGTCTGCCTATCTGTCTGTCGGTAGACAAAACAGTTTCTGTTCAATACCTCAAATATGCTCAGATCTAGGATCTTAACCTTTTCATGGAGGTTGGACAGGTTAATTAAATCTACATTTGGTTATATGGACAGTTTGCAATACAGAGTGATTGATTGAAGCGACAAAAGTTTGACAAAAGTGCCAGTTGTGACCCTTTAAAATTTAGATTGAAGAGTCAAATAACTATGCAATCATGTACTTACAATAGATACATTATAGGAATATTTTGACGGCACAAAGTCTTGAAAATTGAGAGTTAAGCATTAGTTTGGCTCTTCACTTTTGGAGGTAAAACCCATTTGTCTTGTTTTCAGATCATGTTGATGTATAATTTAGACAAAGTGTTAGAGAAGCACCCTACAGTGGACGTGCTATGTGTAGATAGAGGAAAGCTGGATGCGCTAGTGTTCCCCAACGATCCACACGCCAGTCAGGGTTTCAGTTGTCGTCTCTGCTGTCTCCAGTGTTGTGGTAAGCTATGTTACATGTCCTTACACAGTCATGTATTGTCTCGATAATTTTCATTGTGAACAAATCTACTTCCCTGATTTGAAAACTTGCAATACAGTCAGGTCTCGATACAACGATGCTGTTTGTTTCCATGAAAATGTCGTTGTAACGAATGTCAGTATACTGAAGTGATACAAAGAACGTTTTAATACTTTTGTCCCCAAAACATGACGTCAGTATAATGAATTTGTCAGTATATCGGGTGTCGTTGTATCAAGATCTGACTGTATATGAGACAAGCGTCTGGGATTCTTGCCCCATCTCCTATACCCTCAGTGCCAGTGGTTAACATCAGGAATAAGGTGTTGACAGTGATTAGTATCTGAGTCAGATTTCATTGTAAGCAACAAGATAACAAAGCTTCTCTCATTAATGACTGTACATGTATATTTTGTTTGGCAGATTAGAGATTATAATTTAAAAACTGAGGATGAAAAGTGAGACCAGAAGGCCTTGATCTCTCAAAGCATTTCAACTCAAAGATAAAAGACAATATTTGAGGTGAGATTGAGCTGAGATTGAGATGCTTCAAGAGATCAGGGCCAGCTGTCCACTCACTTCAATATTTTTTGCTGATAGGCAGGTCTTCCTTAAGTTTTGCAATATTAATAATAGCAGGTGTTCGTTGAATAAAGCTTTCTGTAGCGCTTTTTGAGGATTATCTCCCATTTCTTTAAAGTTTGTTTGAAGGGGAGCTAAGTCCATAAATAAAGCACTTTCTGGCACTTTCCTTAGGAATCAGACATCAGGGTACTGTTTTATTAAAGTACTTACGGAAATCATAAAGTTATGCACAAATTTATATTCTTTATAATTCTTGAAAAAATACACTTTAGGAACATGCTTAGTTTCAAGGATTGCATTTACTGATCTATCATTTATATTACAGACCCCCTAACCACAATTTGCAACTGTTAATGAATTACATAGGGTTTGAATTTGAACGTAACTTTAAGATTTTCGTAGAAACTTTGATAAAACAGTACCCAGGTCAATATAATGATATATGTGACAGGGGAAGTAACTCTTTGTTTCTTTGAAAATTATCTGCATTACATACTGTTAAAGAATATGGTGAAAATAGAATGTAAAATGAAAAACTTAAAATATGCTGTGCTTGCAAAGCCTGTTAAATTGCTGATGTACTTTTTGAGCCTCTAAATATGGTACGGTATTGCTCTTGCTTATTATGGCTTGTATAATATAGACGGTACAATAAGGCTGAAGTATACCAGTCTAGTATATTGCTTGTTGTGATATAGCCGGTACAATAAGGCTGAAGTATACCAGTCTAGTATATTGCTTGTTGTGATATAGCCGGTACAATAAGGCTGAAGTATACCAGATTGGTATATTGCTTGTTACATGTGCTGCTTGCCATAGGAAAGGCTTAGAATGTTTTATGTTTGTTTTATGTTTGTTAGCTTATGGTATTTATTTATGGCTGATGTTATAGTTCATAGTTGCATTGCTGCATTGAATTTGATCAAGCATTATTTATGTCTGTTTAAGTTCATAGCATTTTTAAGGTCATTGTACTGAATAGTAAGACTTTAATCAATGCCCGAGCAAACATTTACGGTGTCCTGTGAGAGCCATCGCTGCATAGAAGTTAACTTGTACAACGAAAACACAGTAGGATGATGGAAACAGGAAAGTCATAAAACAAACAAAAGTATGATGTTGAAAACTCAATTTTTATGCCCCCGTTATGATCGATAGATCGGGAGGCATATAGTGATTCACCTGTCCGTTCGTTCGTTTGTCCGTCCTGGTTAACCCAAATTGACCGTTTCTTCTAGCATCATTATGGCTTGCTACAAAGCTTCCAAACTTGCATGGATGTTGTATATGAACACTCTCCACACACCTGTATCACCTGACCCCATTTTGACCTTCACCTTGACCTAATTTTGGACTTAGACTTATTTATGGACAAGGCTTCCACAGGGGGCATAAGCGTTTATTGAACGCAGTCTTGTTTTCTTTCATGTTAATACCATCATACTTTTATGTTTTCATAATAGTGCAGTTTTGTTGCTTGTGACCAATAAAACTACTTTGCGTATACTTGTTTATACTTGTTTCTCCTGGACAATGAAATTTGATGGAAGATCTAACTTATTATGTATCAGTACTTTTAACGACCTTATTCTTGGTAGTTATCTTTTGTTGCTGGTTTAATTATTTTTTTATCATTTAGGAGCTATTTCAGTTGCTATAGATATTGTAAAGTTGTGGATTTTGTTGCTCTTATATTCTTGTATTAAAAAACATTTAACTTTATTACAGCACACCTAAGAATACAATTCACTTTAAGACTACACCAGTATTCAATAACAAAGATTTATTGATATCGGCCAACGGCCCTAAACAGCATAATACTTATCAACAATTTGATACGACTTAAAATGACTAGTATGATTATATACATTGTCTATAAATCTGTGATTGGCTACCATGAAATATGGACGCCATTTTTGCAGAGTTAACTATTACAATGTTGTCTGCTTTCTTACAGTAACTATATTTCTGGGGTGAATATGTAATAAAGTTGAAGAAAAGCACCATTGCATGGTCAGGGTTGTTACTGACTGTGAAGAAGTCAGGGTAATTAGATCTTTTTGACGGCTATAAAAAAATAGAAAGCTGATCATTGATTTTCCTTAAAGTGTATGTGTTTCACAAATTTATGGGTGCAAGTAAAAATTTTTGAAATACCTAAAATCTTCATAAATTGTCAATTTATACAGAGAAAATAATGAAATCAGACTTTTTGGTCCGCTCAAAAACCTGATATCAGGTACATGTATATACCTGAAAATTTGCACCCATGCAAATTGGTTAAATGTCATCAAATAAATTTTGAGACCTGGCTTATAAGCTTCCTCTTACTCTGTCTTGCTATAATTAATTCCGAACTGGTCAAAACTGTAGTAGTATTCCTTTCAATGTTATTGAGGTTTATCGATTTATCTGAAAAAATCAGTGGAATTTGATTATCTTACAGTATATGTGTGTGTCAACCCTGGCTGTGGTGCTTATATTTTGTTTTGTAGTTATGTTTATGTTATAGGTACTAGGTTAGTCATGTTTAAACATGTTTTCTCTCTTTGGATGCCTCAGGTTTATGTTGTATGAGTAAGTATGATGATAATATAGCATGCTTTAATATATATAACTACCAGGCAGTATTTTGTGTTTATCCGCCATTCTCAACAAGCAAAATATCATTGACATAAAATGTGTTAAGGGACTCGCTGTTATAAGCATTATAAAATTTTTGCTCCATCAATCTTAAAGTAAAGGTCCAGTATATATTAAGCCCGTCTGAACATTTTTAATTAATTATCTAATCCCTTTTCTGATCAATTTGTCGAAACTTTCCATTAACTTATAATCTTGGTAATGAATTTGCAACTGAAAATAAACATTTTATGTGGCTAAGACTTATTGTGCATTGTGCATTTATTGAACAAATGTGTCGGTAAGGATTAATTAAGTATGCTTAAAATTTCAACACCAGCTAGCCCAGCTACTGGTTTATGCATACATGTGTTCATGGATATTGTTAAGTTTGATTACAGCTAACTATTTAGAACTTAATGCATTAAAGAATGGTTGATAAATATTAAATCACTCCACTCCATGCCAGAATACATTAATTTCTAGATTATCATTTTCCATATTATAAAAAAAAATTCAAGCCCTTTACTGAGCTCTCGTGAAATGATAGGAAGAAAATCCTATGTCATATTAGCCATGCGACAGCCATACACCTGTCTACAACCACTTGAGCCACCTTTTGGGGAAATCGCTCAAGTTTTGTGTCATTGCAAGCCCATCCTACGACAACCGTACAAAATATTATTAGCTCTGTGTAATGTCACAAACCTATTTCTGTACATGTGAAATTTATTCAAATTTTTTCTAATGATTTACCGAAACAGCAATATTTCTACTATATTCATACAATGTATGCAAAGTTCTGCCATACGAGCATTGTACAGCAGCCTTGTGATATGACTGCAACGTATCTGGATGTCTGCAATTTTGTCTGTGGTCGAACTTCTATGACAATTGTATTTTCCAGAGTAATAAATCGTGCAATCTTATACTCATGCAGCTGATGTGATATAGGCTTAACACAGGTGGAAACATTGCCACCAGGTCCTGGCCCTGATCTCCCGAAGCATCTCAAGAAGAAATCTCAGCTCAAATTGAGGTTTTGGTCAAATCAGATAAGATACATCAGAAATTTTGAAATTTTTCTGTAATAAATTCAGAATTATGTTTGTTTTATGATGCCAATCATCCCATTGAAATAACTTCAAAGATGAATGACAATATGTGAGGTGAGATTTAGCTCAAATCCTTCGGGAGATCGGGGTAAGATATCCGGACAGTTTGAATGAGAATCTAGCAATTATATATAATTGATAATGATCTTGATAGATTACGATTCTGTTTCTAAAATGAAGAATTTCAATGTTTATCCTGACTATTGATGTAACATCAAATATGGCCTGGGTAAAATACTAAATTTTTCAACAGAATTTAAAATTATAATCTATTATAAATCATTCCGAGTTTTAAATCTCGAAAATCAGTGAGTATATTGACTGATTTCAGAGTGTCAATTCAAGAATAGAGGTACATTTATTAACCCTTTACTTCATACAAGTTGTAAGAGATGAGCTAAACTGTCTACACAACTTTTTTTGTATCAAATGTCAGAAGTGGTCTCCCTTGATAAAATGTCTTGTTGAATCCATTTCTGTAATTGGATTGTCTCCCCTCCATATTCTATATGTAACAGACATGAGATAGGTGGATGAATTGGTGTATCTGTGAAGTAAAGGGATAATATATAATAATAATAATTTAGGATGCGTAATGAGTGAATGGCTTGATTTGCTAGTATAGTATATTATATTGCATTTAATATGTTATATTACTTTTAATAATTTTATATTATAGTGAACACCATTTTTGGGTTCCGCTTAAAAATCATTTAGCTTTCAGGTTCCCAGTATCAATGTTGTATACTGTCTTTCAGGAATTTCTTATTCAAATTTGTTGCCATACTAGAATGAGAAAGAATTATATCAGTGTGCGATCAGCTGGTTATACTTTATAATGCAGAACTGAATATTATTATGTTTTGGTCATGTGATCATTTTTTGTTGGTCATATGATTGTTTTGGTTATGTGATCATTTTGTGTTAGTCATGTGATGGATGTATGGTACTTTGAATTCTTGCATGGGTTTGAACTGCAGTTTTATGAAGTATACCGTTACCATATTATATTTTATAATGCCTGTGTATGCTTTGGTCACATGACTTGGAATTTTGTTTGAAAGCCCAAAAACAAATATATTCTGAATGTTTGATGCGCATTTAAAAATAAGTATGTAATGTTTTATTGTATATGGTGCTGTGTGTTTATCTGTTTAGTTTACATGCCTTTTGCTGAGATAAATGTTTGAAAAATAATTGTTGTCTCTGTTTATTGTTTAGTTTCTGATGCCCCCCTTTTATATCAATTCATAGTCTCTAACTGATGTTACAAAGAATGTGTGACTTAACCAATCTCTATTTTGACGCAAAAAATATCGTTGCTGTCTTAAACTTTATTTCTAATGTTTTTTGTCATAAAATCAAATTATGCCAAAGGCTTAAGCTTCATAACTTCTGTTTTCTTAACACTTGTTTAAGAAATGTTGATCTCCAAAGAAAACCCTATCAAGGCAGACAGATCCTATATATCTTTGGATGTGCCATGTCAAACATATTTTTTCAATAATTCCTATATTTGATGCTTCTAGTTATAAAGTGCTAAATCCCTAGTAAGCTTATTTGCTAACTTAGAAACAAACTTAGAAACATATGAAAATAACCCCAGCCTTTTCTTATATTTTAAAATTGTGTGTGAAACATTGCATAACCATCATAAAGTGATCCTAATTTAAATTAGCATCTGATGAATAATTAATCATCAAATAATTACCATACATTGGGGAGGATGTGTCTGTGCAGGAGGGTTGGATCTGAAGGTCATGCATTCGATTCATGTCAGGTGTCACAGGACTGATGAACAGCACAGTTATTGGTCACAGGATCATATCCACAATGAGGCACACAGAGGCATTTGCCTCGGTGAAAATTTGATAAATTACGGTGCTTTTTTGTCTCCTTGGGTCACATAACTTTTTACTCCATTTCTGATATGATATAGTTTAATAGAATTTTAGTGTGTTAAGGTGACCATGCAATCACTGTTATCTCAGAGATTTAAATGTTAGATACTGTGTGACCTTGGTGAGCCTTGTATTAGGTATGAGCTCCTGGTTGTAGTCGCTGTAGTAACAATTAAACCAGTCAGTTGTTTTAGATGCTTTGGCTCTGATGTTTTGTCTAATGCATGTTATCTCGTAGTTAATTGAAACTAATGGTTACATTGTTCCTTTTATGTTCAATGGAAAGTATCTGCATTTTCAAAAGGATATCTACTTAATACAATTATGGCTATAGCTATAATAATTATTATTCACTACATTAGCTTTGGCTATCTGCTATGAGTACAATGTATATGCTATGTGGTTTGTTTGCTATGTTTAGTAGGTCAGCTTATGGTTTATTTAGTTTATGCGGCAGAAAATCATTTAGTGCATAAATTGTTCATAAAATTGCTCTTGTGTATCAACAAATCATCCATTCTTCCATAGTTTTATATTGTTGCTCTTTTGATGAAAACAGTATTCAGATGTTCCATCATTTATTGTCATATTTTATTTGATCAGGGAAACTGAAACAGGATTCTGATGGGGCTGATACAGCCATATATGCTGCACTTGATCCTCATATCAAGGGGCTCAGTAGGGGCTATTTCCTGGCCCCTAGGGACAAACCAAGATGGCCCAGTAAGGAATCGAGGTATGCTGTTTTGTTCTTAGTAATCCATCTCTAAGGTGCCGGTACGTCATGCAGAGAGCACATTTGTGTATTTTGACTCACAATTCTCTGAATGAGTCTTCAAATTTATTAATCTTAAAATTTGTTGTGCTAGCAATAACTTGGCATTCCTAGGACACTTTTGGAACAATGTGAGGAAACCCCAGGTGCAGTAATGGGAGAATTGCTATTAATGAAGTCTACAGATTTGTAGCAGATCTAAACCAGTATTATGTTCCAACAAAAAATGTTACCAGTTCTAGATGTGCACTATTTGTAGATGGTGGGTGACAACATTGAATCGTGTGTATCTTCAAAATCTATCAGTATGTGTTGCTGTTCACCTGGTGTGTTTGATTTTTGCTGGAGCAAAGTTTTCAGCAGAGTTTGTGCTTGCTACAAAACCTGGTTATCATGGCATTTCCAGATTCCTTGTTTTTTTGTGATATGGGAATTTAATTACAGACAAGTCAGGAAACATCAGAGATAAATATTTCATTACAAAACATTTACACTATTTATGTTGAAGCTGTCAGTACAATATTATGCATCCTTGCCTTGATGCAAATATTGGCTGTTGCTTTTCTGTGGCTACAGATTTTTGATAAATGTAAAGCTGTTGGAAATATACTAATGCCATGGAATAAAGATTGTCACCCAAGAGAGGACAACCTACTCAAAACAATGTGACTTGATAAAATCAAGGCTCAGATTTCAACTGGGCTTTAAGTTTAGGACAATAACGCAAGAGGTCACTGTAATGACCTAAGGTTCATGAATCCATTTAAGTTCAGTATTGTGTCAAATACTGGTAGGGACAATTTCAAAAGTTCAAGGTCACATCATAAAAATCTTGCTAATTGTGTTGAGTTTCAAATGAGCTTAAGTGAGTGCTTCAGAGCCATATGGCCCAATCTCATTAAAATCAGACCCTAACATTTTCTCCATTTCTTTATGCTGTTAGAGATCTGACTACACTCCAAAAGAGGTCAAGTTCAAATGACAATGCACAATGAAAGCGCACAATGACATCACATAGCCTCAGCAGTGTTTCACTGCATTTTCAGATTTGTGAAAGCAGCGATTTGATTGGATGACGTAAAGTTCACATCGACATGACCTCACACAGAGTGACGTCAGATCTATTATCAGCGTTAAGTAGTGAAGCGTAATAAGGGTCTGATTTTAAGGAGATTACATATGGCCCTCTTGTTTTTAAAATTATTAATAGCTCTTATACTGTACTGTTTTAGAAACAAGGAACTTCAGGAATATTTGTGGAAATGTACAATAGAGAATCTGAATGAGTACTTGGATGGAGATTGTATGAAGCTGCTCAGTGAGCGTGACAAATAACATTACATCGTGTTACACAGTGATTGTATCGACTGCACAGTGATTGTATTGACTATATTGATGCTAGAAACTACCATATCATGTCTCAGGAGTGTTAACTAGCCCAACCAGTCGTCTACACACAAACTCATCCCAACCAGTCGTCTACACACTAACTGCTACCAATCATGTCTCAGGAGTGTTAACTAGCCCAACCAGTCGTCTACACACTAACTGCTACCAATCATGTCCATAATTTGTTAACATTGTTTATATAAATTGTACCCAAACTTTAATTGCATTAACTTGTTAAATATTTTTGTCATTTCCTTCAAATTATTTATTTTATGTTACTTATCCAGGTTATTTTTTTAAACTGACTGCCCCCTAGGATAATGTTAAAGGTGGGAAAATATTGAGAAATACTTCAAACTATTCAACTACTGTATGCAAGATTACTGAATATTTACCCTATTTGTTGCTTTGGTGAATTGTAAAACTTGTTTTACTATATTGATGGGTAAAAAGCATTACTGGCCACCTGTGCTCTTAAGTATATAATTTATACATATGTATTTTATGTCAATTAAAGAGTTGTTAAAATTTGCTAAATTAAGATTTGAGAAAACATTTATTTATACAACTTGACAGCTGCACACTTGTAAACTATCTGTTAGCAAAACAAACTGACGTATCAACAGTCAGTAACTGTGGGTATTATACATATTTTAATTTTTTAAAATTTAAATGATTGTTAAGTAATGCTTATTGCTTTATGAGTTGTACAACCACACTACTTGGTGGACATATTAGGATACTTATGACATTGAACTGAAGACAAAATATCTAAAATATTCTACAGACACATTTCTAGTTATTACTTCATTCAGTGTAATATTTTTCCTACAGAGGAGTTATGCTATCATTGATGTTGTAATTGTTGTATTGTTTCTCTCAAGTATTTAACATCTTTCGATGTAATCAAAGCATGCTGCCTTAAAATTTGTAATGCAGAGTTTTTTAATATGTATGTTTATCCAGGTTTTACGCCGTTTCTTAACATTTTTTTTAGTTATGTACGGAGGATTCACCTAACCAGTTTTCCTGGCCTGTGTCACAATGGTAACCAATACTAACTTACTCTTCAACATGAAACCAGCAACCAACAATGTGGAGGAAAAAATACCAAATTTGTTGTCAAAAATATTCTTGAAAGGGTATGACGTGGTTACCTATGTGATAAACACTTGTACTGGCTACCTATGTGATAAACACTTGACCTGGCTACCTATGTGATAAACACTTGTACTGGCTACCTATGTGATAAACACTTGACCTGGCTACCTATGTGATAAACACTTGTACTGGCTACCTATGTGATAAACACTCGTACTGGCTACCTACAGCTGATACGATAATATCATAAACAAAGTAAATAGGTTTATTATAGTTTATAAAGCTTTACAATGGATTTAGATTGGAAAATTGATGATGAAAGTTTTGTTTTGCACATACATTGTACTGGTATCTTAGAAAATAGTTAAGTTATGAACATGACAATTTCCGAAAATGTTAATCGGCATGTGAAGCTGTGTGACATTTCGTTTCATTGCGGCGGAGTTTCAGCAGAATTGTGCCCCTTGCTGTAAAACCTGGGGGGGTGGGTGTGCAGTTTTGTTAATGTTTCTTGTTATGTTTTGTCGATTCAATTCAGAAATTTTTATAAAAAATTGTGCCTTACAAATACCCTATAATTATAAAAAGTGTACTTACGAAGCTATTTTATTCGCTATTTCATAATTTTGTAAATATGGCTCAATGTTTTTGCTACTGTAACAGATTTTGTCCAAATTTGTAAAATTGATCATAATGATTTTGTATGAATATATTTGTTACTGCAGACTGTGAACCTTACTGGCATTTATACCTGTATGTAGATATATTATTGTATTAATGTTTTATATACAAAATATACATTTCTCAGTTATTTTTTCTAGTGTTAAATTGTCTAGTTGACTATACAATTAATTCTTACTTAATATGCTCCTGTTTGCTCATATCATTATGTCTGTCCATCAAGTCATGTCCAACTGATCTTTACAGCGAAAACAGTTCCAGCTTAATAATATTTGAGCCAGTCTCCAGGAAAACCTGCTATAATGACATTATGTAATTACTATATGTAACAAGATTTTGATAAAGCTCTAAAATAAGGAAAAATTCATATCTATTGATTCTATTTTAAGTAATTGACCCATATAGGACTATACCTTAGCTTTAAATTTTCCTATGAATTATGTCAAAAACACATACTTTGTTGCTATGGTGACCAATTTCAGAAAACTACTCCGATTGAGAAAAACGAGGATTTAGTTGTTTAAAACAGAAGTAGCCTTTCTCTGAATGCAAACAATTTCGATTTTGATATATATTTTGAAAAGTGAAACATAATTATAGAATTTGGTACTATTTTGAACATTTTATGTCAAGAATTGATCAAATTGTGTAATAATGAAATACTTATTTCAGTTACGCCCAAAAACGTTTGAATGACGTTTGCGACGTCAAACAAAAAGCTCCGAATAGGAACTCTACAAAAACAGCTGTAACTTCCTAATAACTCAAGATATTAACATAATTTCTTTTGCAATTTGCTTATTTAACATTATCCTGTAATACTGTGGAAAATCTTAAAGTCAATATTTTTGTCAATATAGCAGGTTTTCCTGGAGACTGGCTCATTTCTATTTGGTTATTCGCCTTCATTTCATTGCTAAAATTGCAAGTCTACCAGTAGTTCTTAGTGAAATTGTTTTTTATTTATGTTTTTTTTCCAGTATTGTTTTTATATGGGGCATTTAGCTATACCAATGTAATAGTTACCATTATATCATTCTTCCACAGGGTTTACATAAATTTGTTAATTTACGTGCGTTTTTATACCCCCACACAACAAATTGTATGAGGGGGTATACTGTATTCAGCTTGTGTATCTGTCTGACAGTCTGTAGACACATTGTTGTCGATGCAACTCATACTACTGTTTTAGCACGATTTTCTTCAAACTTTCACACATGAACAACCTCAACATATAGATGTGCATGAAGGAAAGAATTTGCCCTGCAATGAATGTTCATGAATATGGCGGGCCCTTTGTAGACAGGGTATATTAGTCTGCTGAATGGCGACAGTTCTGATTTAATTTTGTTTCCAGTTATTTTTTGTAATACTCATATTTTACCTGTGATCCTTCCTTTATTCTGTGATCCTTGTTTTATTTATCTGTGATCTTATATTTTACAGTGTTTTGAATGAAGTCATTATGTTCTTGTTATACTTTTATGCCTCTGTATTAAATGTGGTACATCTACAACAGACTATAATTACCTGCACATTTCTACTGATTTAATTATGCTTCCTGCATATTCCTGTGATATTTTTGAGTTATTTATGTAGTTACAATGTTGGTGTTTGTTGACCATGATTGCCAGAATGTGGGGTGTACCCCCTACATGATGCATTTATCACCTTGTCACGTCTGATTACAGTTTCTGTCCACGTAATTATAGCTCTGAACAAATATACCTGGTCCTTGTAGGCCTCGACAAATATTTTAAAAAGCACTTGTCCGGCAATATAGACAAAGAAGAAAACCCCAAAATCTTACGAGCTGACGAGTAGATTTATCGAGGCCTGCCTCACCATTTATGCATGAATAGTACAAGCTTCCAATGTGGAATATATCAACTTCTGCAAGATCAGGGAAATTGTACCGCTGATGGCAATTTAGATTCAATGGCACAGAACATCTTGTTTGTATTTGTAATACTCTCCACTTAAGAAAATAAAGGCTGAAGATAAATATAGATAAGAAATCAACTGTTAAATTATGCCGATTAAAAACAGGAGGACCACGTTAATTTGTTCAGACTAAACTGCCACTCCAGGTCAGCAAGATCAGGTTCATTCGTCCCAGTCATGCTGGTCCACTTGTTTACAATATTTTATGTATACTGCTGAGATTTTTATCCGTCCCAATTTTTTTGTTTTTATACTAATTTTGTGTTAGGATTGTTTTGTTTAACATGAAAATAAAAGTATGTATTTGTATTTGTTGTTATCTGATACATTGTAAGCAAGTCCATATTCTGGGAATACTAATTTGTAATAAAGCCCAGTCAGGATATTGTGAGAGTGAGATTGCCGTTTATGTATACACAAAAGATTACAACCGTGTTCTGAACAGGTAGAGCGAATATAGTATATTAGTTTAGCATTGAAATAATAGCTGTTTGTGCAAGCCTTTATAATTGGTTTTACACCGTAATAGCACTCGACCGTTGCGTCGATGTGTTATTCTATATATCACTCACATGCCATAATAATGTATTACTATGGTGTAGTAGATAAATGGGTACTGTCCAGTGACAATACACCTGTATGTACAAATTCATGTCTGGTGAAAAAGGTTTAAATACAAGAATTCATATTGCTGCAAACCGTCTGTCACACTCCTTTGTACATGGCAAACATGGTTAGTCATCAACCTGTACAGACTTGTTCCTCGGAATTAAAACCTTTCACTAACAACTGACAATAACCTCTCCATGTGTGTAGGACATTACCTAACCCAATGTCATAAAAAAACTCGACCCAGGAATTGAAAATAGGTTGTCTAGATTACTCTACACTGTATGCCACATAATGTGGAATGAGAATGGTTTATAAATATTGCTTCTTGGAGAAAACCATTGGAAATAACAAGATATATAGATTGACAAGACAGACAGCAAAATAACTTACAATATATTAACATTTATTCATAATGATGTTAATTTACATATAAATCCATCACAATACACTAACACGCCGGCACACTGTTCCAGACATAATGAGTTACATGATCGCTCTACGATGATGAGGATGATGATAAGATGATGAGAGAATGAACCTTGGTCATAGCTTCACTACTGTTACCACGTCACATACACGCTTCTAAAATAAACACAAAAACGTGGTTATAAAATATGTAAACTGGTTTGTTCACCCCCTATGACAGCCAAATCTTTACCTACTAACATCAAAATTCGTGGGGTAAATTGATCATAATCGAAGGATGGACCAACTAGTGCAAATGCATAACAATACACAGACATACATATTGCTGAAATTGAAACACTGAAATTCTAGTAGTCATCAAAGGGAAGAAAATCTTGACAAAGTATACATCATAAGTTAACAAGTATTATCTCCCTTTATTAAACCAAATAATTTAACAAAAACCAGCATCTATCTTTAGTTAACATGATCTTTGAAATATTAAAGTATTGCAACAATACAGTGTAAAGGTACATCAGCCGGGAACAAATGTTCAGGGAGGAATTTGTCAAAATAAGTTATTTTTTACAAGTTTATAGAAAGTTGATTATGGGAATGGTTGTAATTCAACAAACGGGTGTACTCGCCATAAATGGAATTCTTGCTATACATAGATGCCAACCCACAACAACAAGAAGAGAACACCAAATCCCATAAATACTGACGCTACCAATGAGACAAGTAACTCTTTGAAGATATCTCGGGTAAATTTATTAGATGTTACTTCATATCTGGTCAAGGTTAAGGTGAAATATATTTACTGTACAAAATGTATACTGTCCATTTTTCTTTTCTTAAGGCATAAAAAAATAATCTTTTTCTCAAATGCAAGTTGAATATCTCTTAATTGAATGGTCTTTAAAATGTAATGAGTTAGCTAGGAAGACATTTACATACAACTCTTAGCTTGCTCTTGGGCAGTTCCATCACTTAATATAAGCATTTACATTATACATAATAGACACACTTAACTAATACATAATTATACAAAGTATTTAGGCTATATTGGAGTCATGCTTGGGGTCGGTCAGTCCGTGCAAATTTAGTCTGGGCTATTTCTCGGTAACCATTGGTCCAATTGCACCGAACCTTATGTATGACATTGACTAATGATTACCAAATTTAGTTGTGCATATTAGGGCTACGTATCGATACAAAATGATCGATATTCGATATATCATATGATATTTTCTTATGACAATATAACATCTTAAAGGCACATGCAGACTTACAAATATGTACATTACATGCAGAGCATAATGTAGTCGAGTCATGATATACAACTTTAATTGTTTACATGTTTTATATTGCTCACCCACAACATTTGTAAAAATACGGATTTGCGTTTTAATAACCACCTCATCAATCGACCTGACCGATACGAAACAAAACAAATATACGACGAAAAAACCTGACTGAAAAGGTGGTTTTATTCGTTCACATGAGTATTTATTCTTGATCGATCTTTTGACCGATACGGGCACCTTCGATACGATGTATCGATCGAACGCAAAATACCGGTATTCGATTTATATCGGAAACCGGTACGCAGCCCTAGTGCATATCATATTATCCGCGCATGTTGGTCTGATTAATTTTAAGGGAGTTATTGTCCATTGTTTTTTACACTAACAATTTCGTCTGCACTATTTCTCTGTATTAAACATTAATCAGATTTCAACGAAACTTTGTAGGACTTATCATTACCAAGTCTAGTTCTGCTGTCATATGCACACTGTCACACACATATATATATTGTTATATTTCAATGAAACTTCCAATGACTTATCAGTGATGCTTGCGTAACTGTGTCAAGCACGACAAGCAGTATCTGGGGGTAGTCATCACATTCAGTGATATTTCTTGTTTTACATTTATAATGTAATAATATTCAATTGTGATTATAATTTGCCACAATAGCATTAAACTTTTAAGGCATATTCAACAATGAATAATAACATGTTTCAAAATTACAACAGAAAATGTTATGCAACATATCAAACTACAGACTGCAATCATAGCATTCAGGATAAAATCATATCTCTGTCCTCACCTAAGTTAAGCAAACCACATGGTTTGTTAGTAAATTTTCAGTTATATATGGCGGCAGATTTATTTTATGAACTGCTGCAACTGGGAATCACTGCCAAACGCATACCGGTACATAAAATATTAATCACATAAAGGATACACAAAGAACCATGCCATAAAGAAGATTCCAATTCCTAGCAGGACAACAGTCAGATGTGGAAATACAGCTGGATTGATAGGGCTGACATATCTACTCATCTGTTCTATTGACATCGTCTGCAAGAGAATTACATAACACACTAGAGTACAATAGGAACAATAAAATGAGGCTGTGTTACTGTTAAATAAAAAAGATTATATTAAGTCAAAACAGGGAAGGCAGCACTCAACTTAACCGGCCGAGCACAGAAAACATTAAAAACACCCAAAGCACAATACCCTACAGTACTGAAAACAATTTTAAAGTTGCTATCGGGTCCAGCTTCTCTAAATCATTGTATCCAAAATAAATGCACAAACTATAAGAAAAGTATATAATTTGACGATTGCCAGCCAATATAATTCTAACTTCCTCCGTAAACTCCGATGCCTGTGGAATTAAAACCAACGACCTGGTTACGATTTCATATTGGCCGACATTGTCATCAATCTTCTTCCACTTAACAACTGGCGCCAGTTCTTAAGAACTGGCGTTAGCGTTAAGAATTGGCCACATAACACAAAAAAACACACAAATATGATGTGTTTATGCTTTAAAATTATAAATTATAGTATTTCGGGTTTATTATGTGAGTTTATGTACAATTGGAATGATAAAACATAAAGAAATCATTTATAATTTTAAAGTATAAAAACTTCATATTCGTGTTTGGTTTGTGAGTTAATTGGGCCAGTTCTTAAAGCTAGCGCCAGTTCTTAAGAACTGTAGCCAGTTCTTTTAGCGCACAATTTAAATATTTTATGACCCCCGGGGTCATAAAATAAATTCGATTTTTATATTAATTGTATTTTAACAATTCCATCACTTCTGGATGAAAGCATAGCGTCCACGGCCAAATAGTAATGCATTTTAATAATTGCAAATATAGTTTTTGGCCTACTTTATGGTGATTTTTAACCCTAATGCACCTTTAAGGCATCCCGTCCCGAAAGTCTGCCGCCTCAGAGTCAGTCAGTCGAACTAAAATGGAACGAGAGCCTTATGCCCCAGTGGTAGACAGGCTTGCTGTCTTTTTGATTTCCAGCTAATAAAGTGTGTCACTGTACACGATGGCATTGAATTGGTTTGATTAAACAGTGCAAAATCTGGCACATATTTTTGTGGATATCAACTGATATAAATTCAAAATACTTCAAACCATAACTCAAAAACATTACACACAAATGGGATATCCCATTATACCGCCAAAGCTAAAGAACATGCACATCATTCTATGCGCATTAGAACTGTACACATATTAACTGGTAGGGATGAATTCAATTAATGAGACTACAAAAGTCGGAAAGGTGCTTGATAAAGTTGATTGTATCTCATCTATCAGGGTTCCCCAGCTTTTTCTAAATCATGCAATTCAGAACCTTCAAGGACCTTTTTCATTGACTTTTAAAAGCTTTGAAATTCTGATACCATTCAGTGCTATTAAATTTTCTCAGAAACACGCAAAACAACTTGAAGAGCTAGAACCATAATTCAACATTTGGGAGTGTAAATTGTAATCTGTTTTCGCGACGTTGCTAGATCAATAACGATCAGGTTGGGGACAAGACTAAATTTAGTAACGCCTTTGTGTAACTAAATTTAGTTACATATGGTGACAAAACTGCATGAATTGTATTGGTTTGATAATTTAGCTTGATAATTGCAAGAAATCGACTGGGCAGTTTTCTTCAGTAACATCTATAATGTAGATAGTCCAAGGTCTTTGACGATGATCATTCATTTCATTTCATCGTCAAAGCCGTTTGTTCTTTGAAAGTCAACAGGTCCACGACTGAGATTGAGTCGCGTTCGTTTTATGACAAAATGCACGTTTTCAACAAAATAATCATTGATACCCTATCAATTGGACCATATTCTATCAGTATACCCCAAAAAACAAACAGTTTCGCAAGAAATACCATCAATTCCGTCGATTGTTTCAAACCTGTCCAATTTCAATGTTTTCGTTTACGATCGCCATTTATTTGAATGGGATTATAACAAAAGTGTTCCGAAACGAACCACGTGATCAATGTTTTGATTGTCGGCTGCGTAAATTGCAATATTTATTTGTGTAAATGGGAGTTACATGATTTATAGCAAAAATAACGTGTTTGTTTCTTATGTAAAGGTATATCTAAAGGTTTTATTTAATTTTAAGACGTTGTCGACCATGTTTCATGAAATAACGGATTTTTCGAAAACGGCTCTCGCACGTACCTGCGATAAATTAATTATTCAAAATGGCCGCGGAAGCTGATCAAACGCGGAAGTAAATAAACTTTAAGCAATATATGATTATCAGTAGGTGTTACATTGACTGTTTTAAGACAAAACACTTGAAAAATATTACATTTATACGTAAATTATAGTTTTTGGGCGATTTTTGAACAATGAACATGCATTTTATGCGTTAAGCTTAAACAGTTGATTATTGAAGAGGGTAATTCCATAACTAAAAGGCCGACACGTCAGTGTAAATAAAAGACCATTTAGTTATGGTATCCAGAACTATAATGTAGAAAACTTACAAAAATATAAAATTTCACCGTTGCGTTTTTTGCATCAACTTATTTTAATTAAAAGGGAGATAACTCATATTATTTTCCAAATTTGATTTATGCAATAACTTCGTTGTTTTACGTCCGATTTCCAATCAGATTACCTGCAAAACATTTTAATTCATTAATTCTAACAACATACAAAGCAACTAACTAAAAATATGTTGATAGTGAATGGTATATCAATTTTTTACAAACGTTACTAAATTTAGCGTTGTACCCAACCTGACGATTTAGAACAAATTTTGAACATAATCATGCAACGGTGGCAATACTAATCAAATTTAATGCACCACTCGTTCTAATGCAACACTTGTCAAAGCACAATCACCTTCCAGATCTCGAGAAATGAGGGGAAGAGTGAGAAAATAAGTTGTTTTTATCGAGCCGGAAGTGCAATTTTCACATACGTGGCGAATATCAGTTGCGATATTAGCAACATATCAGTCATTAACAGATAATTTTACGTGTCAGATTAACTAAGACTTGCCTCCTCTTTCAAATGCTACCAAGCATAATATTGCAAATAGCGTAAAACTATGTTAATAATTATATTTTTGAAGCCGGCGACTTACCATGATTGTTTTGTTGAGCGGAAACAGTAGCTGGCATTGGTGCGCATGCGCAATTAGAAGCGCAAGTTGGACGATTCTATATTTCTCGTGGGGGGATGATTTCGTGCAGTGTTGATATAAGATATTGCTTGCAAATAACAATGATAATTTTATCATTTTCATTTTAAAAATATATTACTTACTTGCAATAAATAAACGAAATACCCGAAAAATGGTCGTTATCGACGTTCGAAGTATGGTAATTATATCGCGTTTACCTGTTGCATTTATGGTATCGTCTATATTTGTTGTCCGTAGAGCGGTAAAACTTCAATACACGTGCCGTCACGGATTAAGGCGGAACATAATAACCTGACATGATTAATACTTTCATTATAAAATACCAAACTATGTTTACACACAGGATATAGATCTATGTTATTGTGGCATTAAACTTTGGATTTAAAAAATGTTTTGGATTTATATGGTCGCCGAAATGTAGATCTGAATTATCAATTAAAATACAATTATGTTTAGTCAATTGAGTAAGGGCTACGGGTCTTGGACTGCAGGATATGTAGATCCCTACTTTGGAGAGAAAAAGGTTTGTTTCATTGTGTTCAATAAATATGAATGTTCCCAATTATAAATAAAACGAATTGATACATATGGAAACATAGATATAGAATGAGACCATACAATTTATTCAGGACCTGTTCTATAATATAGAAAATCCCTGATTTATTATAGTGTAAAATATCTTTCAATATGGATATTAAAATATGATTGGGCCCATGTAAGCACGATTCCACTGCCATAAAATATTTATGAATGGTTCTGGGAGTTTGGAAATGGAAGTCAAATTTAAAACAACATGTGTGTACTGTTAACATTCTGAAAAATTTACGGCTTTACTATTTAATTCATTCAAAATAGCATCATGTATCTTTCTTTAGCATACCAGGCTCCCTGATTTCTTCTTGATCTATACAGTACAGGGAAAACTTATTTAATAATTAAACTCCACCTGAGAAATTATTAATTAAATGCTCAAATCAGAAGTCCAGTTTTACTGATTAGCACACGCAGCCACAATTTATTCATCTTCTTTTTTTTAACAGACCAACCCATGCACAGAGACTAAACTTTTTTTCTTCAAGGAAGTTTGTCATAGATTTGGTTGTCTTAAAAACATAATTTTAAACAAGTTTTTCAGGGCTTAGAATCTGATCAGGAAAACCCTCTGAGAAAAAAATTGGATGGATGTACCCTCTGATTTGACCCATTCTTGAGAAAAATTTAGCTTGTTGGATCCCCTGACACTGAGAAAAATGGCTAGATCCACAAATGCAACTCAATATTAAGGCTGCTTCCAGAGAAACCTAAGGCCTTTTGAAAAAGCCAGCATATTATTGATGTTTCTGAAACACTGTTTTTTTTGTGGGTGTCATATGGTATTGCTTTAAGTGATCTATAAAATGAAAGTCAGTCGTCTATTTCCACTTATAAAAGAATAAATATGATCCTTTAAGAATAAGACATTTAAATTTACATAAACTATACATGACAACCTATTGAATGGAATCTATCTGTCTAGAGTTTCACTGATCCCGATATTTGTTTGTCTTGATATTTAAACCATGGTTTTATACTACAAATAGTATACTGGTATATGACACAAAATTATATGACTAAAGTATTGGAATTTTAAGTCATTTTTTCAATTATCAGAAGAAAAGTCAACAATAGAGTTTTATAGATAATACAAAGAAGATCACTGTGTATTGACTAAAGTCTGACTTATAGGCTATTGTACTGAAAAAGTTTTTAACTGCTTTCATAAAGGAAATAACATTAATGCACAAACAATATACTTACTTATTATAAATAGAATCTATATTACTTTTAAATCCTTGCTTTTAATGTTATAATTTTTAACTTTCTTTTGTTATGCAGGCCTTTATCAGTTTATGTTGTAATTTCATTAAATAACGTATATATCAATTTGTATAAGATGGTCGCAATTTAAAGTATTTATATAAGTATATGTATAATATTATTAGTGCTAGACATTGCAGAAGGTTATTCTTTTGTAATTCTGTATGAAAAGCTTTGCCTCTTCTGGTTTCACTCTGAAATGTTTTAAAACATTGGTTTCACCTACTGACAACTGAGAATAAAAATATGAAAACTACAAAAAATTATTTACATAAAATCAAAGAAAACTCGATGATCTTTGCTAAAATATAATCTTGATCAATGATACAGTTATGGTATCTTCATCAACATGTGATTAACTAGGACTGAATCTCAAGGATCATTTGATTTACCTTTACTGCATTTTACCCTTTTATTGCCAAGACCTACTATGATGGCATAAAATATATCCAGACCTACTGTAAACATTTGCCTGGATCCAAAACAATTTAAGACGTTTGATTTTTTTTCTAAATTTTTGCTATTTTTCGAAGTGTTCTCTACATACCCCCTAACCTTAAGCCATGCTATTTTTGGGAATATTACTGGAAAATTTTTTAAGGCTTAATGTTTTCACACATATTATTACACAAATCAAAGCTGGGAACACCATTCTGTGTTGTGACATACCTCAACATTTTAAATGTTGAATCTTCTGCCAATTTATGTTTGTATTCTCACTGCTGTAACTACCGGTATACTGTGTTTGACATTTTATGTTGATATTTGAAGCCCAATTTGTGCTACAATCTATGATATGAAACAAAGGTCAGAAACATGTGCAGATCCAGCGGGGAGGGGGGACTGGGGGATTTACCAGGCCCCAATCTCCCATTTTGAGCTGAATCTCATCTAAATTATTTTCATTTGTCTTTGAGGTAATTTCCATGAGGGGCTGGACATACAATTGGCATCATAAAACAGAAAGATTATTCTGTGTTTATTACAGTAAAATATAATAAGCTCTAACTTCAAACTTATCTTAAATTCCAACTCGGATTTGATCAAGATTTCTACTATTAAGTTATAGTTAGAACATATTAAGTAAATTTTAATGATTAAAAAGGGTGGAGCGAGCGAAGCTTAGAATATAACATTCTGCATTCTGACTGGCCGATAGAAATTATCGCTAACACATGACGTCAAGTCTATTTAGAGAAAATTTTAATGATAAATTTTCATTTAACCACCAAAATTCGGCGTTTTCATTGGCTCATAATGTAGGTTATATTCTAATCAGACTTGAAGAAGCATAGGCTCAGGATCTCATTAATGTGGTCAGACAATAACATGTCTCTTCAGAAACAACAATCAAAGAAATGATTAAAGTAACCTCTCTGGTGTTATAGTTTTTTCTGGTTTATTTTTATATATTTATGATAAATTTGCCAAAGTTTCATGGGCCGGTTAATTTGTCCAGATTTTACTGAAATGAATTATACAATTAATTCTTTATTGTTATAACATTGTTGTTGTTGTTATATTTACAGGAGAGGGAGTGTACTCTACCAGAGATTGATCAGGATTCACACTTCCATGGCGTCACTATCGGTACCCGGTCTGGTAGATCAACGGCAATGTCCTGGGCACCCAGCACTAAGCGCAGCAGGGAACCAACAATTGATGGTATCCCACTTCCTAAAACATACACAACAAGAAAAGGTGCCCTACAGTTGTTTGTTGGTCCTGACGACCTGGAAGCTGATGATGATGAGGAAGACAATGATGACAATGATGATGAATCGTATCCATTAAAACCAAAATATGTACAAGTAAAACGTGCACATGGTCAGGAATTGATAGATCTCAGTTTGAAGCTGGGAACCATGGAGAGATTGGCTATGTCAGTGTTACAGTTTGGAGATGAGGTATGGAATACGAGCAGTGACATCAGTTTTTAAAAACTCACGATTACAAATTGAGAAATCATGATGTTGAAATTGTACTGCTTTTTCATTGACTGAATTCTTTGTGATTCTACACACAGCAGAATATATAATCATCGTTGACCCTTTACTCTGTTATAGATGTGCCAATTCACTTTCCCATGACTAGTTATCTTGGACTCAGGGAGTCATTCACATTACAGAAGTTGACACCTTATCAAGGGAGATAATAATCTTAATATTTGTCTTAAAAATGCACATGGTATATAACAGAATAGTGTAGGGTGTATAAAGTAGAGGTTTAATATTATTGGTTTAGCACTTTACTATAGTCACAGTTATAAAAACATAACTTGTTCCCCAAACTTTATGCATGAAAATATTACAAGCTTCTTGAGTGAGAGAGTCATGTCTTGTCAGTGATTTAGATTAGTGTATAATTATAAGTACACCTTGTGTAAATTAGTACTCTGTTTACCACAACAAAGACGTTTTATTAAATTGTAGACATATAAATTCAACTGTTAAATTTATGCTAATAGAAGGTTTGGGGATTTAGTTAATTTGTTTGCACTATGTTATAGTTAGAACATATTAAGTAAATTTTAATGATTAAAAAGGTCGGAGCGAGCTAAGCGAAGCGAGGCCTTTTTAGTCATTAAAATTTACTTAATATGTTCTAACTAACTTAGAATATAACATTCTGCATTCTGATTGGCCGATAGAAATTAGCGCCAACGCATGACGTCAAGTCTGTGAAGAGAAAATTTTAATGATTAAATTTTCATTTAACCGCGAAAATGCGGCGTTTTCATTGGCTCATAATGTAGGTTATATTCTAAATTACATTTGAACATGTATATAAATTATATATACCTTTAACACAGAGAATTATTAATGAAATAAGGAACAGTTTCTATGTTTTTCTTTGTGATGAACTTTTAATTCTTAATTCTAATATGCTACCGTACGCCTTGTGGTATTAAGCTGCTTTGTATTATGTGAACTACACGCCAATGCAGTGAACTTGAATAAACTGTTCAAATGCCAAATATGGCACCTGGAAGATTGAGCTGATCAATATGTCATGTACCGGTATGTAGGTAATTAGTCGATATCCTCATTCCGTGTTAAGATTAAAGTCTGCTTAGCTTGATTTATCATGACCTCCACATGTGGAGAAATTGTTAGGTACTTGTGGAAAAGTGAGTTAGTACGCCAGATAATCATTTTCAGGAAACCTGGCTAGGCCAACTGTCCAATGTACTAGTATACAATTGAAAAAATGTTGAAAAATGATGTGAAACTCAGTAAAGACAATTCCTTTTGATGAAGTACAAAAATAAAGCATGTTTGAACACCCCATATTGTCAACAGAGCCTGCAACATTTGTCAACTGTATCAACATGTATTTTAGATACAGTCATGATACTATTATTAATTAGTATGAGACTTTTTGCCTGGAACCAACTTTCTGTAGAGTTGTGGCCCTTGTTTGAAAAAAATGTTTTTCATGAAATTTATTTTTTGTTGATGTTTTGTAGGATTATGATCATGAACATACGAGTGTAACTGACACAAAGAACAAATCATTCCTCAAGTTTCTACACAGTGTAGACGAGGCTCGGGCTAAAGGTGATATAGATTCACATGTTCAACCAGGTGGAGATTTGAAAAAATATCTCAAGGACCTCAAGTCCAGTGCCGGGTAAGAAAATATATGTACAAATAGATAACAGCGTCTAGACCTACAAGCTCACGTCAAATATAGTTATATTAAGCAAAAGCTATTTAAACTAATCAGACCAATATGTCTGATTGTTTGATTTCAAATATTTGTCAAAACTTGTCACAGGCTATTTTCAGTAATAAATAATTCTGAGGGACATGCCCAGCCCCCTGGTTTTTTGGCCTAGTCGTCAAAATGTGTATAGGTTTGCTCTAAATTATTCTCTGAGAATCTTTTTTAAATAATCTCAAGGATATGCAGAAAAAAAGTTGTAAAACGGTAATAAAAACTTCTGAAACAAAAAGGAATTTTTGAACAATCATGACTTTATCAACTTTCATTTGATGTTTTGTCATATTACGACAAACATATTTAGAAGTTTGCTTTATATAAAATAAAAAGACGGCAGAAAAATACAGATGTTGTCTCTTCGTTTTATAAACAATATGCTTCACAGTTTGAAGTGAATCAATTTGTCAATTTGTTGAACTACTTGAATGTTTTCTGTTTAGACAACACAGTATGTTTTACCGGGTATACAAGTTTATCATAAATTCATGTTTTTTCACGAGTCAAAAGCTTGTTATTCCGTAGTATTTTGGGAGATTACGGTTTTGAAAAAAATAATTTGTTCTTGAAATCAAACTTCAAAAAAGCTGCTTTCTGTGCTTTAGTGCTGTTGTTTAAGATTCTGTGCTTAATGTTTTGTGAATATATTAAACTCACGATATAGCAAAATTTGAAAAAATTAATCCTTGGGAAATTTTGCAGTAGATACCTGAGTCCTACTCTGAACTATAAACAGTTATATATATAATAACTATATTTACATTTGTTTATCGCTGAATTTTTAAGTGATTTTAGAAAAGCCTATTCATGTTGGACTAGTAGCTCTGACAGTGTGTTTATCTATGACTTTAGCACTTGGCCTTGCTTACGTTAGATAACACTGATCGATGTTTCCCTCTCAACAATGTATTATCGCTTCAATTGTTAAGCTACAATCAATTAGGACATAAAAATCCTGTCCGGACATTGGTCCATTCAAGTAGTTGTCGTTATTTGTTGAAGTTATGGCTTATCAGAGAAATACTCCATGTGTGTATTGATTGACCTGTAGTTAAATGTTTTCTTTGATTAGACATTTATGAGTTATTTGAAAATGATTGAACAATGGCTTTAATTTACCTGTTCGAGGGAGAGTAGGTTTCTGGGGTTTTAAATAACATAAAAACCTTTTGTTGGCATCAACTTGAATAAAAAACCTTTGGCATCACATGCGTCTGTTGATGCCGATACTTAATTGTAACACAGGTCTGATGTTCAACAGTAAATTCCGTCAGTAATCTAATAAAACATTTTATTTTCATAGCTTTGTCATTGACATGTTGTATAATAATTGTATAATCTAGTATATTAAAGAAACAGTTTGATAAATTTCTGTAGCTGGATGGCAGAGAAATAAGTCTATTTGTGTTCAAGGGTATTTTACAGTGCAAGATTATTACCCAAGTTCTTCTTTTTGAATGAAAATGGAGGGGGAGAGCGGGACAGGTTTTATTTTTTTTCATGATATTTGGTTTCAACTTTCAAGTTTCTCTTGCAAATGGTTTACAATTTGATGGATTATGTTTAGAAACTGGTAAAAAGCTCTCCCAAGCTTGTAATTAACAAGCTATTGATTTCTTACAATTTATAAATAGAGAATGTCGTGATGGCGTGAACCTAGTTGCGATGGCATGAACCTAGAATAGAGTGTGTGCTGAGATGATAATCTAGGACTTTAATTTATTTATACTGACTTAAATCAAAATCTGATGTGAAATCTATGTTCATGAGCTCTCAGCTGGGTTGTCGACAACTGAGCCCCATTACACAAGTTTCTTCAATTAATTTGTCTTAAGAATTTTTTATCCAAGCTCAAGGAACGTAACAAATGATTTTAAAGATGTAGCATCGTATTGATCGCGCTTCGTCCTGTGATAATCACAGTGTATACCCGAGTCAACTTCCAGTTATCGCAATAAGTCCTGCACATTGTACTGTATAGTCTCACAATCAGTCATACCGGAAATCATATGTTTTTGCTTACACTAAGTCGTACAAGTTGAATTGTAAAGTCTCCCAACAAGTCATAGTGATTAGGTTTATACATTGTGATAATGCTTCAATCTGGATGTTATACTGTGACATGAAATCGGCCCAGTTGAATAGGCCTAATGTAAAATGTATAATATGCTGATGAGTCCAGAAATAAAGTTCTGTAATACAATACAAATGTCCTCATTTGTTATTCTGTATATCCACCATGTTCAAAACTTCAAAAGGAATATTTAACACTATAATGTATTCATTCTCAATATTACCATGTCAAAATTAAACAATGTGACACTCCATTAGTTCTATTGTTGTGCACAGGTATTCAGTTACAATTAAAAGTATAACGTTAACACTAAAACAATTTAACTGACGCACAATCATTCATTGAATATTAATAACTGTCAATGAAATTGTCTTCTAAATTTTTAATTTTTCCTGAGTGATTTAATATATTAGGTTCCAATATGTTGATAAATAATTTGCTCTGTTGTCATAATATTTTGAAGTGTTTGTTATTGTTACTCAATTGTATAAATTGATAATAAAGGTTCTTTCAAATGTTTAAACCAAATATCCAGAATTGAAGCCAAAGATTGAAAATGAATCAAAAGACTAAAATTGAGAGGAAAGACAAAAAATGGAGATAAAGTAAAATGTATCAATGAAAAGAGTCAAAAGCTGAGCGATATTAAATGAAATCAAAACTTGAAGTTACCGGTGTATACCCCTTGCTGAAACCCTTTCTCAGTTAAAGACCTTTCTCAAATGTTTATAATCAGGTGACCAGTCTCGATGGTTATTACAAGTTGGTCTGATTTTAGTATTGAGGTTTTACTGTACATGTAAATAATAGATTTTCCATTTATTTATTTATGTGTGCCTTTGATCTGAAATTGGAATGAAATTGCCATTGATTTGAATTTCTTGGTAGGATTAAAGGAACATAATGATTGAATCCCCCAAATTTATTTTAACAATTCATTTTGACTGTTGTTGAATGGTGCTTATTATACTGGTAGACTGCTTACAGTTTGTCATGAAATTCTAACGTAAAAAATATACTTGAATCGTTGGTGATTATAAATATCTTGGATTAATAAATTAAAATTCACCTCGGAGCATGCACCTACCGGGGTCTCTATTCAGTTCATTATATCGTCTAATTACCTGCTCTGAATATATTCTTGTCAAGCACTTTTAACACTTGAAATTGAGGACTTATAAGCATATTGAAAAATCTATGTTTATCTGGTGTTGATACAATTTTCGAATTGAACTTTAGTCTAAATTTTAATATAATTCTAACATAGCGATTATTTCCCTGTTCAAACTATAACTCGGTGTGCTAAATGAATACATATTACCCTAGCATTGTATTTGTGTTTAAGTTTATATATTTCAAGTTCCGATGAATAGCGGTATAAAATTTGTTTAATGAATTTTTTCCGGTATATAATGGTGAAGCAAATATTTGTCGGCAATCTCAGACTCAATGCTTACTGATTGATTAATCTTTGTGTTAACAGCTTTCACTGAAATTTATGAATAACCTAGTACAGTGAACACTCAAGTACCACCTCAATAATAAGGCTACCTCAATAATAAGGCTACCTCAATAATAAGGCTACCTCAATAATAAGACAACCTCAATAATAAGATCACCTCAATAATAAGGCTACCTTAATAATAAGACAACCTCAATAATAAGATCACCTCAATAATAACTTCAATAATAAGATCACCTCAATAATAAGGCTACCTTAATAATAAGACAACCTCAATAATAAGATCACCTCAATAATAACTTCAATAATAAGATCACCTCAATAATAAGGCTACCTCAATAATAAGGCTTCCTCAATAATAAGATCACCTCAATAATAAGGCTTCCTCAATAATAAGGCTTCCTCAATAATAAGACAACCTTAATAATAACATCACCTCACGTTATACATGAATGGTATCATACCAAAGTCAATAAAATGATACTAGTATTATCTCCCTTGCTTGGTGCTCAGCATGTATGAGGAAAGTTCGAGGTTATAGAAAAACAAAACAAACATTTTCCCCAAAGTCACTTAAGCTAGGGCCGAATCCCAGGAGGTGAAAATATGGCCTGATGATAAAATAGCCTTATTTTAAATGTCCGGGTTATTCATATTGTGTATACATTGCAAAGATCTAAAAATACAAAGATTGGAATGCTGTACCAAATCTCACACAATATCTTGTGGCAATCTTCTGAAATCTAGTATGTTCTCAGAACCTTGTACTTCCTGTTTTAATGAACACAGTCAAAAACTAAAATATTTATACAATAGATGTATTCAGCTTTAAAATGATACCTCATTTATTGAAATCAGTCTAGGAATAAAACAATATACCTCAAAGAGCCAGACCTACTCTCATTTTGAAATTCAAAGTTTATCAGAAAATATCCGATTTGCCTCATTCAAATCATAATTTTCTGAATTATTAAGAGGTAGACAAAAACAAATTACCTCATACAATAGAAGAAACTAAGGAATGAGACATTGGTCATTAAAGAAGGATGACAAACAAAACTTTTGATGCAAAATAACAGAATCTGCTGTATGCTATTTTTTATTTTCTCCCAGCTTTCAATTGAGTGTCCAATCAACCAATGTGTTTAGGTCTTTTGATAATTTGTACCATTTTCCTTGCAGGTCTCGATTCAGCAACATGTATGTATCAAAGAGCCGAGAGTCGCTGGAGCTACAGGCTATATTACGTGGGCTGGACAACAGTAGCTGGCCATTATCATACTCACAAGATGGCCCTAGTGAAAAGTCAGGAACTGGGCAGTTTACACGCCCTGTATCACGAGTATCGTCCAGAGGACCTTCCCCAGGGTGAGAATTATTATAATTTATCCAATATACTCCTTTCTCTTGTGCATTCTCTGGTGCTATAACTGTTAATTAATTGTTAGTCGAAATGATTAAAGTTTTCTTTTGAGAAAATGATTAAAGTTTTCTTTTGAGAAATTTTTGTGAGTGTGTGCAGTGATTAAACATTTCAATTCCTAATTACATTAAGATTTTGAACTGGGTCCCATGTTTTAAATGATTATATTTGAAAAATTCCATGCGAAATAAACTCAGACCTATATTTAAGTTTATATAAATCTAGTGCCACAGAAATACAAGGCGCCAGTATACATGTATACGTAAGCGTTGTGTTAATCAGTCTGATTCTCCTTCATTTATATCGTACTTATCTCACTGAACTGTTCCTGGCTTAAATCGTGTAATCCTTAGTTTTATTATTGTGAAACGTACATACACGATTGTCACTGACCTCAGAGTCAAACTGGACCACATTGCACTATATTATTATTAAATAATTATATTCTACATTTGAATACATGTATACTTTGTATTATATTAAGCTGATACATTTATATGATTGTTCATACTCGTACACTATTAATTAAAAACTTAGGAGTTCTAGGGACCTTCTAAGATAATCCTGTTGTCTAAGGAAAACTAATTCAATAATGAAAATTTCTCAGCTATTTATAATCTGAGATCTATTTTCTCTATGTGTTGACAATGAAAACAGTTAGAACCGTCTAAGAAAATAGTTTACGATTTTTTTTATTTCTAAGTGAATGTAGTACTACATTTATGTCTACAAAAATTTCTTCAGAAAGCATGTTGGAAGCTTTTTGAATATAGACCGTTTGTAAACCCAGATAACAAAAGTCAAAGGGGTTAGAGTTGGAAATCTTCCGGTTTTAACCTATAAGTTGGTTGGCTAGTATTTTTGTCCTTACTGTCTACTGTCCTTTCAACTTCTGCATTATTGGTTAAGTTCACAATATGGAAAAATTGCCGAATTTTGCAAATTAACTACAGCTAATATTTCCTCTAGTGTTAATTTTATCTTACATAGAACTCTCCTAAGAAATAGAATATATTGCTAAACTTCCCGCTTGCCAAATGTCTGAAATTCAAAATTCCCCTTCATTTTAACCTTAAGAAAATAATACACTCATACAGTATAAACTCTGTTCTTTTGTGCAAATGTTATGCATGTAATGATATTTATGTATGATCGTGGAATGTATTTTTGAGAGCTGCCAATTTTTCCCTGCAGTTTACACAGCCCTGACTTTATTTGTTCAAACATCAGTCTATCCTTTACATTGATTTTCTATTAAAGTCTCGGAAAACAAAGCATATGTTTGTCTGTGACGTCCATTTGATTACAATATCAGTTAGATAATCCAGGAATGCAAATTTATTAATCGACTTTTGTTGTTTACTTCATTACCTCCAAATTGGAGAGTCTCTTTTATTTTTCTTCAACTAAATAGTTTCTTTTAATTCTTCCTAATTGAAGATTTGACAATTATTTCAGTAAATTTTACATGTATTAATTTTTTTATTCATTTTGAACTCATATCTGCTGGTTTAAAACTTTGGTAATTTTTTCATGATTTCTAGCCTAATCCAGACTTCAGTAGATACTGGTAAAATTATAATACAAGTTTGCACCATTTTGGTAAAATCAATGTTTATGTCAATTACATGTACATTTTACAAATTGGCACATAACTATCTTCCCTTCCTTCAAATGATTAATTTCTCTTAGAATAGCAATTATGATTCAATATCTTATATATATTCTACATCACACACAAAACTTAATTAGGTACAAAGTAGAAACCTGGTCCATTTCCTAGTTCAATTTTCGAAATTCTATCATTTAAAGAATTTTAATTAAAGATTTGATTAATGTAAAACTTCAAAACTTCTAAATTTGGCTTGCAATTAATCAAAATCACTTTCTTTTTAATTTCGTTGAAATAATATATTTCATTCAACTTGTTGTTATTGTATTTCGTTGTGACTGTCGACACATTGTCTAATTTTAATGTCGCCTTCTAATTTTAATGTCGCTAACAGAACCATGCATTGAAAGGCAAAGTCAGATTTTATTGACAGTCGTGTGTGGATTTTATAGCGTTACATATATTTATACATATCATTGAAAGGCTAAGGGATTAAATTCGAAAGTGTAAAACCTGATCTTGTTCTTCCAAAAAAATCAATCAATAGTTTGTATTGATAGAATATTGGTGTATGTCAGTTGACAATGAAACGTGTTTGTATTGAGCGTTTAAAACATGTGAAATGTCTCCGCATGAATGTAAGCTCGTTCTTTGATTCATGAATAATTACCCTCCTTAAACCTTACGGTGAACTTTAGTGATTTTTTGCATAACAAACCTCTGATTTTATTTGGGTATTTAATTTTGTTTGTGTTTAAGGTCAAAGTTTCTGTGAGGGGGGCTCTATCAAAGTTTAAGCACAAAATAAATCCAATTGCCGAAACTAAGTTCACATGTTTATATGCTAAACCTTCATTTACAAGGCTTGTCAGTAGAAGTAATGTCTGAACATTCGGTGATATAATAATTAAACATTTGTTTAAAGAGGCAACACAGTTAGATACGTGATGATCACGGCAGGCTTCCCTGTGAGCGTCTACAAGGTGAGATTATTGTTGGGGATCTCTCTCATAGAAAGCCCAGCTGACCAAGGCATCCCCCTCTTAGAAATTTTAGAGAAAACATCACCAGGCCCCACTCACGGCTGCAATTTGAAAATCAAATCAAATATTGTCTATCATGCTACCTTAAAGATAATCTTCTATAATTATTGTATTTCATGTACATTATACATGAAAAGTATGTCATAAATGAAATGCATGTATATACTTTATGTATTGTAATACTGCATGTATTTCAAACTAGTCAATATGTTGGAAGAGCTGTAATCAACATACCTGGCTGTGTCATTGACCAGTGACCCTTGTTTGTCCCTGCTCTAAGCAATAGAAACAAATATTCAAACATCTATTTAAAGTCGAGAACAACTTTACTGCTGTATTATTGGTATTCTATGAAAATATTGCAGTTTTTTACCATCACATATTTTTTGTTTTCCTCAAGTAAATTGTGTTATAATCATCCACATACTTTGTACTTTGACTATCTAAATTTTATTTATTATTTAGCTTAGAAACTTGTTCATCAGAGAATGTGTTTCTTACTAGAGTGATGGGCTTGTGTTGTGTGTGACTATAAATTGGAATTATCAATTTACTTACCTTATTGAATGATTGATAAGAAATTGTTATACTTGATGGAGAATAATTTTTTATGAAAAATCTATTGACAGAACAACAATATTATTGATTATTTATTGAATAACGATAATAATAATAAAAGTAATAAATAAATAGTGACAATGAAGAATTTTATTTCTGTGTGATAATTGAGTGTTTTAAGCATATTTTGAATTTAGTTGTTCGAAATAATGGGCGGTGTAACATTACACGATGTTTCTCGTGATATCACTCCATCTCCAGTATCTCCGAACCAATGGAACTCCACATCGCCGCCACAACTGTATAAGTCCACATGGCCACCACGCGTGTGTAAGTCAATGTCCCCGCCACCTCAGCCAAACTTTCTATTAACCGGTCGTACATTTGAATCTTTTCAAATCAATCGAAAGAACAGAAATCTAGAATTTGATGATTTAACTAAAAAAGTGACTCGGATTAGTGTTATGAGTGTGTTGAAACGAAATTTCAAATGGAAGTATAGATTAAGAGAAGGGTGTCATAGTCTCCAAGAAAGCTCGGAGTCGGAGGAGGACAATGTTAGATCTTGTCGTTCATTGGGTTCCTTCGACGATATAAAGGGAGTTAAAGGATCAAAGGCAGAGATGTTTCTGTAAGGAACGTTTTTAGGGGCCCTGTTGGATTACCCCATTTATTTCTTCCCGTTGACTGTCCCTGTTGTTTAATTATCCCCATGTAACTTTACATACCATATTCAATAAAATATAATTGATAATATACCATACTTACATAATCATAAAATATGATTTTGAGGATCTGTTTATGAATATGTCTGAGTTTATGTTACTTGTATAATAAAGTTAATACTATATAAGTTAAGTTATCACATGACTTTCCTTGTATCCTGGTTATTATAACAAGTACCGGTTTAATGGTCAATTTTATCCCCCAGCCCGGTTTATCCCCGGGGGATAAAACTGACCGGGGGAAGACGGGGCCTGTTACACCGGTACTTATATTCTTCCATATGCTGTCACTTCATCTCCTAAATTACGTCATTATGTCTCGTAAATGACATTATTTTTGGCATAGTTGATATAGCAGGCTATGTTTTTCAGCAGAAAGATGTGCATTTTCGTGTTGTTATTGTCATAAAAGATACTAAGGCTCGCTTAATAAATTTTCCAGAACTCGTTTAATGTAAGTTTATAGTAATTGACAGCTCGGGATAGATCCTTTATTTCCTCTATGAAATAAAAAATACTTTTATAGTATGCTTTCTTTTTGCGTTCATTTATATGGTGGTCTGTTAGGGCCATAACCCAGAAGGACAATGTGAAAATGTGATATTAATACTTGCCTTCATTTAATCTGTCATACCTTCACTATTCATCCGATCATGACTTTGTTTTCACAGTTTGGTACCCTGTTCATTTCATCTTTAAGAATCTTTAGTTTGATGGGATGAACAGTTGGCGGCCATAATAGAACACCATGCTTATAGCACTTGATTCCAACTTAATATTAACTTGTTCGAGAATGTGACTGAACTTACTTATATGGAACTACACATAATTATATTCACAATAGTTTTTACCAAAACCTTGATATTTTATAAGTCAGATGAGTGGCTCCACTGAGTTTCATAGTACTTTGATCTAACATTATAGTGTTGTACTGTTTCAGTGTAAGGATTTTACGGAAAAGATTTTATAACAGTTTACGGTAGGAACTGGTCTGACTATTGCCTGAACTCTCATTGTATATTATCCACACACCGACACCCTCTGCTTATATATGTTTCAACAATTATATATGTTCCTTATGTGATTCTTGGCTTTCACACAAAATTAGCATGCCTTCTGATTATACAAAATATACATGTATGTTTCTTGAAATTTATGCAAGTTTGATTTAATTAGATGTGAAATTATTATCAAATTCTTTCAGCTATTTTATTCCTTGTAGATTATTCTCTGGAGATCTATCCACTGTAGTTTTTCTCAGGTCAAGATCGAATGTTTATAACCCTAAGAGAAATGTTAAACTTATTCAATGTATGGTCCCCTTCAAATTAAGAATAGGCAGCTTAGGACATAATGGATCGACTTAACCTATTGGTTGCCCGTCAATAACAAAATAACCGTTTCAGTCTTGCATACAACAATCATCAAACTTGGTTTGCTGGTTGGTCGTGACCAGTAAATTAACCCAAATGATTTTGAGAAGGTTCTTTAAAGAACTTAATTGGGAAAAGATAAATTGAGTGCACACTTGTAAACTTTGAGTGCATACTTGTAAGGGGGCAAACATGTTTGTGCACCCACACTTACTTATAAGTGGGGGCATATAACATTGGTGCTGTCCGTACATATCGCAGATTTTGTTTACATTTAATATCTCATGTTAATAGTACCAATGTTTAGCCACTTTAACTGTAAATTGTTTCTTTGTCTACATGAAGCTATTTCACATTTTTCCAGTGCTGCATATATGTAGCCTACATTGCCATGTGCTTTCACATTGCATACTTTCACATTCTCAATGGCAAACATATATTTATACATTGCTTCATGATAAGAAAAAATTACCTCTTTGCTTTTATACCATTAAAACAGTGGCCACTTCTTGTATCCCTAGAAAAGTCTGCCACCCCTACATGTTAAACCCCTACAATTATTTAATTATTCTTAAAAACTGATCACTGGTCACAACCCCTGTAGAGCAACACCCTTTGGAAGCTGCAAATTTAAGCCGTTGTTTAGAGGTTGTTGCTCTGCATAGTATAGTAAATGTTGGCTTCTGGAAATTTTATAAAATACTGTTATAGAAAGGTTGTTGCTCTGCAGAGGGCCGCTGTGGAGAGAATGCCCTGTATACTTAAAATTCTTGGCCTTTCTCTTGTAACATTTAATTGTTTTTGATTATTTACAAGCAAATAACTTAAAGTTGAAAATATCAAAATGTTAAACATTTGATAAACCTATGATAATCTATCATTATGTTGTTATGATTTACAAATGATCCACTTTCCATTAATTTTAATGTAGACTTTATTTGAAAAACAACCCACTAAGTGTAATAAAATTCAGTCTTGAAGTATGAAAATTTCAAAATTGTTTACGTTGAGGTCAAAGCATACCGTACATAGAAAGGAATGTTTTATATTGATTTGCTGTATTTCTTCTTGTTCAATAACATAATTATTGCCATTTATATGTGATTATCACAATCACATAGCGTAATCACATAGTGTTCCTTTTGTCAACTCTTCCGAGGTAATTTGCTGTCAAATTGCTGTCAAATTGCCTGTATAGATGTGAATATCAAGCTGTAACCTTGCTTCTATGTTTTTGTTTTGTTTCTATTTATGTTCTGTGTTGCCCTTTCTATGTTTTTTTTTGTTGTACTTTAATAGAATTATGTTTCACTGTGTGAACTATTTATTGAAACATATTTAAGAATATGTAATATGTAAACATGTTTTCATTGACTTCTGTGACTCTGTCCAACTTAAGTTTTCTTACAACCATACATATCTAATTGTGGATTTTGGTGACATGTTATGAGTTGTAATACATGTACATATTGCTGGCTTAGAATGAGAAGGGCGTAACTAATAAGACTCATACGATACTATTTGAAATCTGCATCAGAAGGTGCTTCTTATGAGCCTATTTTCATGAAATTCCAAACAGGTCATGTTGACCAAACTGAAGTTGATAAAGCTTGTTTTTCCATAAGTAAAGAGCAGTTTTCAGAAAATTTTGTCTTATTTTCTCAAAATAGCAGTTTTGTACTTACCACTTTCTTCTTCTAAGCCAGCAATATGTTCAATGAGTTATATATGGTCCTTTGTGTCAGGGGTTACAAGTTCTTGTTGGTGAAAAAGTTGCTTTTTACCAATGAATGATACTGCGTTTATGCTACAGTTACCGGTATGCTGTATTGTAAATGTCATATAGATCTCAAAAATTACTAAATTCTGCTTTGTTTATTAAATATTGATAAATCAAGCTGTTAATGTTTGTATCAGGGGGGGGGGGACTGAAATATCATTCCTGTAATCAGACACTATCCTCTTGTTGTCTCTGTGTGTACCCTGTATGGGTGTTACAGTTAGTTCCAATTCCATTCCATGTCTGTAATTACAATACCGTTATATTTAAACAGTTAAAATAATAACTATCTCTTGGTGCAACAAGGTTGTATCTCTCTATATATAATGTATAGTGATATACAACCTTGTTTCACCAAAGTGACGTATTGCCTGCTCTGACAGTTGCATAATGAAATTATATGCATAATTAATGGGTGACTTCTAACGTTTATTACTGTTCTCCAATTTGTCAATAAGTAATATTTAGAAAGGTAACTTAATACATTGTATTTCTGTGCTCAATATGACAGTATAATTTCTCTTATAGAAGTTAAATTTCTATATACATGTATATGACTTATTATCTTTATCTTGACTGGTACCCCACAAGTTGACAGTAAGTGGTGTCACAATGATTATCATGTCAGACTGGGTACCAAGTGTAGCAATTTACCAGAAGCACTTTCCATGGGAGATAATCCATGCCTTTTATTTCTATTTCTACTTTGTACTGCCGACAATCGCTTTCCGATTATTATTGGCAGTGTCTGACAGGAGCATACATAAAATCAATTAAGAGACAGAGGTGGGATACAAGGAATCCGGGTGCGTTACCCTAGCTCGTTTCCAATAGATTCCTTGGTTCTTTAACGTGCCCGGTGTACAGCACCGATACACGCGAGACAACCACTGGGTTTCCAACCAGTTCATCTCTAGTTGGGTGGGAAACACTGAAAAGCATTTCAGAAATGACCAAGTGCCCCGGCTGAGATTCGAACCAGGGACCTCTCGATCAGTAGTCCAGTGCGTTACCACTCGACCACTGTGCCACCCATTTTATATCCAATTGAACAGGAGGTAACTGAATAAAGGCGCCCGGTAGTGCTTTGCTTAGGCAACTGACCAGAGTTCATTTAAATTTTGACAGGTCAAAACAACTCTTCTACAATACTTTATAGGCCTCTACTTTTTTATGCCCTCGTATCGATAGATCGGGAGGCATATAGTGATTCACCCGTCCGTCCGTCCCCGTCCGTCCGTCCTGGTTAACCCAAATTGACCGTTTCTTCTAGCATCATTATGGCTTGCTACAAAGCTTCCAAACTTGCATGGATGTTGTATATGAACACACTCCACACACCTGTATCACCTGACCCCATTTTGACCTTCACCTTGACCTAATTTTGGACTTAGACTTATTTATGGACAAGGCTTCCACAGGGGGCATAAGCGTTTATTGAACGCAGTCTTGTTTCTTATTCTGAGTGAAACTTCAAATACTGGTAATATATAATATACCGGTACCACTTACTAGTATACAGGTTTGAGTGAATGTTTGAAATTAGCATTAACAAATTGCACTCTGAATGTAAATGTAGTTAATTCAAAATCTACTCTTGAGTCTGATGGTACCCCCTCCAGCTGATGGTACCCCCTACAGCTGATAGTACCCCCTCCAGCTGATGGTACCCCCTCCAGCTGATGGTACCCCCTCCAGCCGATGGTACCCCTCCAGCCAGTAGCACTAAATGTTCAATATATTTAGTGCACTTTGAATTATCTCAAAATACAAGCTTTGATCTTCAATGTAATAGAAAAATTATGTTTACTTAAACTTTTATATATAATGCTGGATATTCAATATTCATAAAGTACACCTATAACTAACAAAGAAGTTGAAGATTTTGACTACCAGTACCTATAAGTGTTTTATGGTTTTTGACGACTCATGCTATAATCAGTCAATAATTTTCACTAAAATTTTATTGGTTGCATACATGTATTCAAAAGAAAAATCAAAGATATGTTTCATACAAAACACTTTCTTTTTAATTACGGTTTAGCTAAAGGTTAGTATTCCACTAAAATTTTAATGTATCACTAGAGAAAATTAAGATAGGTAAAAAAAAACTTCAATGGATGATAATCTGAATATTGATTTATATATTGGCCTTAATTACAAAGGGAGGTAGAATCAAATATTCTAACTTAAATTATATGACATCGTATAATGATATTAATTGCCGCAAGGTAGTCACATGATCTAACACATGACACTGCGAACAAACTATAAATGTTTGTATTCCGATCATGTCTGGTATCTTGTTAAGTATTCTTCTGATGAAATGATTCGGAAAGTTTTTCATTTGTTGATAGATTTCTAGTTATTCGGTGTCATACTAACACCTCATAATAAAAGAGAGTAAAGAGATTAACACATATTGACTTTACCAAGTAAACATTAAAGTCTAAAATTTGAATCACGTCTCCTAATAATTTTCTCCATTCATATGAAAATATATCTGCCAATATGATATTATGAAGGCCATCATAAATTTATTGCTAGATCTATTATTTTTTTAAAGAGAGGTCAATCGTATGGGAAAGATTTTTCTTAAATATAGGTGATCAATTGTTTTAGGGTTGATTTTTATGCCCCCCACCAAATAATTTGTGGAAGTTGATTATCTGAGGAGGAATTTTCTTTGAGAAAGGTAGTCAAAGTTGTATGAGCAAGATTTTTCTTTTGGTGTCTCAGAAACTTTCAAAAAAAAGTTTTGGTTTCATTCAAAATAGGGGTCAGAAAAGGATAATCATCTCCAAAATTGATTTATTCTGCCCTTTAATATCCATGGACAGAAATTGCTATCAATTTAAAAACAATAATGCGTTAAAACTTCTCAATTTTGAAAATGTAGGCTATTTATATGACTTTATTCAATGTATGAAAAGTGAAATTTGAGTTTAATGGATCTCAACGTGTCTCCGGATTTTCAGTGCGAGATTATTGAACAAAATATGATAAATTTCTGAGGGGTTGAAATATTTGCCAACTTTATAACTGACTTTCTGTAAGATATACCTCATAGAGGATATAGAAATATTGATAAATACTTAGTAATATTGATTTAAAAAATTGATATGAGACAAACATTTAATTTTGAAATGTCATGAACAACAGGTGTTGTATGTATATCCTGCTGACATGTCAGTTACGCCCAATATTTATATTTTAAATGAAGTGGCAAAGATTAAATAAGGTTTGCATGTTTCTTCAATTATAGAATAATCAACTATATAAACTGCACAATTTTGAATATTTAAGTTCTAAATAGATTTTAAGCAAAAATAGCTTAAGCATTTAATGAAATTTGATGCATAAAATTGTTTTGATTTTTTTTCCATTCATCAATATATAGAGAGGTAACTCTCTTCTTGGCTGACAGTTCTTTCTGTTATTGACAGAAAAGACAGTAGACTTTTTTTGACAAGCAATGATGAATTACATTATTTAATTACCCCCCACCCATCATTTTGAGCTTATGGCCTTAAGAATTTAATATTCTTAAAACGTGATAAAGCCTGACATCAGAGATGAAAATTCCAAAGTGCAAGTTATTGTAATCGTATGATAGTAGTGTTTTGATATATATTTCCCTGTTCAAGATCTGTGTATTTGGCATCAATCTCAATTTTCCTCCACATGTGGAGAAATTTCTTGTTCCCTGTGGAAGTGGTTAGGATACGGTCCAGGAAAACTGGATGGATGGATCTAGCTATAAAATTGTTGAGACACAACTTTAAACCTGAATAAAAAATAAACAATCTAGTTCCGAGTACGAGATTCTTCAGGCATTATTTAAAGACAAACGTTCTTACAATAAATATATTTTGTCTTCAGGCCTCCATCTACTCCTAGGTCCAATTATCAAGTTCTCTCGGCTAAGAAGGTTGCAGCATCCATCAAGTCCGGTAGTTACCTGGGACGTCCATCATCACGAAGTAGGAGATATTTACTTACTTTGTTTTGTTTTGTCAATTTTTTTTAAATTGTCTTTTTTGAATTATTTCACTGACTGTATGACTATTTGACATCATTTGACTGAGCACTGGGTATCATACCTGGGTCACATTGGTATTATTCCTGGGTCACATGATATGTTTGACCATATTTTGACTGAACACTGGGTATTATACCTGGGTCACATGATGCAAACTTAGACATTGGGTACACATCGGACACTTGGACATCATTCAGGTGTCCCAATGATTTGTGACCCATCCAATCAGGATAGTCTGCTCTTTTTGAACATATATTTGTATATATTTATATGTATATTTGATATGTGTGTGTTTGTGTGTTGTGAATCACTGAATGAGCATGTTATATGTTGTGTAGATGTGTCACTTATATTGTGATCTTGTTCAATAATGCTTAATCTAATTGGCACACCATAATTCTGTGCATAATGGCTCATATGACTTTTTTTATATAATTTAAATTGCCAAATTGCATTTTTTCTCACAAAGTCCACAATCTATTTCTAGTTGTGGAACAGAAAGTTTGGAATTATCACTTCTCTTGCGTCACCTTTTCTCTAGCTACATTGTTGAATGTCTTTTGTTGATGTCTGACAAAGTCTTTTAAAACATTACCCCTGAAATGTTTTTTTGAAATGTTTATTTTTTTAGGCATTTCAAAACAGAATAATTTATGGAGTGTCATGTTTTTACCAATGAGGAGGAGTGGAACCAGTCTGGTATCACTGTATACAAAGATACGGACTGGTTCTTGCTATACAAATACAGACTGGTACCCCTCAGTTTATTATCTGTAAGTCTGGCAATGTGTCTAACATAAAGTGAAACTTGCATGTAGTTTCAGCAGTCGATGATGATATGTCTGAGCAGGAACAAGGCGGGGCCGGACATATTACCCCCGCTTCCGTAATGGGACCTACTTGGACGCCTACCGATTCTACGGACGATTTCTTAATTGACACAAGGGATAAGTTTTGGGAAGATGATGGAGAGTCTTCAGAAGATGGTAGAAAACGTAGGCGGTTTAAGGAACGATCCTTTTTAACTAATAACTCTCAATTATATCAAGGTAGAAATGCACGAAAGGGTGAAGGTCAGCGTGCTATGGAGGTGAAGGTCACTTGTAAAGGTGATGGGGACTCTTCGAGTCAAAAAATGTCTCAAATTGCTGAAGAATCGGAATCAAAGAAGAATGCAAAAGAAGAAAACTCTGAGAAGGATTCTGTGCCTGACGACAACAGGGATGCTGACAGCTGGGCTGTTAAAGTGTCTAGAGTCAAACATGTGCCTGAGGAAGATGGGGAAGAAAAGAAACGTGAACAAACAAGTCCAGGTGTCATTGACATGGAACTCGGTGATGAAAAAGATGTTGCCAATAGCAATGATAGAGTTGCTGTAAAAATCAACATACGTCCAGATAGTGGAAGGTCGAACATTTCCAGTACTAGCTCAGTAAGTGCTCGTACAGCTAGCACTCGTGCAATGAGTATTGTTACTTTACAATCCATGAATAAACCACGTGCAAAACAACCTAATATTGTTGATAAGCATAGTTTAAGCAATCGGAGAGGTACCTATGCTTATGATCCTAATAAGGGATTAATTCAAACAGGAAAGGAGAGACGTCAGTCTGATCCTTTTAATGGTATTCGTGCTAGAAGCAACTCCTCTCACTCAATAGAACAATCGAAAAGTCAAAATACTCGGAGGGAGAGTGTTGGTGATAGTAAGAGTGCAAGTCAACGTTCTGATGACACTGATGGAAGATTTGTACAGCGTCTTGTAGACTCATCTAATCAAAATATTGAACCAGACCTTGATGTAGAACCTACCAAAGAAACATTGGATGCCGACAATGTTGAACCTCAACAGGCTGACCTGGAAGATTACTTGTTAGATAACATTGATGAATGTAATGAAGAAATACAACAAATTGAAGCACAAGCTGAAGCTACTGATGGAGAATCTGATTCAGATTCTTGCATGGATGAAGAGGTTATCAAGGTCATACTTGAAGGACAAAACAATAATGAAATCATGGATGAAGACCTACATGACTATCAGAGTGTGAATGTTGATGATCTACTAGAAGAACAGCAACCTGAGGAGATGGAGAGGGACGGATCAAAGTCAAGGTCAGAGGTGAACCAATCTGAAGATATAGGACAGGTCGAGACAGAGGATATACTGGGTAACACAGGAGATGAGTTTGAAGATGTAACAGTAGGAGAGGTGGAACAAACAGGTTTGTGGTATTTGCATGTTGAAATATTGTCAGGAATTACTGACCTGGTACAAAATGTGTACAAGTAAAGATAGGGATATACATGAAGTTTTGCTGTTTCACAAAGTTGTGCATGGTTTTTATTGATGTTTTATTCCCTTTTTTTTCATGGTTTTGGCTGTTTAAAATTTAGCATGATTTCTTTATCGATCTATATACATTATATTTACATCTCATACATTTCTATTATTATACATTGTAAGTGGAAATTAATAAGACATAGCTTGTATGGTTTTGGTTGTCACAGAACTGATATTCTTCTTTCGTACATATTTGTTATTGCACTTCTTTGTTTAACACTTGTATTTTGGGCAACGGTAGCTTCAATTAAATTTTGTTTGTGTTTTATTGTGTTAACACTTTTTGATCACAAGTTTTATGGGTTTGAAAACATTTTAATAGAGGTGTATACATTGATGGATGTGTATGTATTACCATTAGAAAACCATTTAAAATTTCCAAGGTAGTATTAAAACTTTATACCGGTAATAGCCATTTCAGCGAAATACTTTTGGCTTTGAATGAAAGTTTGTATGGAGTTTCTTAAGTCACAGTTGATATGTGTTCAATACTTAATGAATATAATGGCAATTAAATGATAATAAATTGTCTTATCCATATTAGTATATCAATTTCATCGCGATTTATAAGTTAAGTGGAAAATAAATGTTAGGAGATATAATTTTTGTTTTATAATTGTGAATGCTGCTACAAAAGGCAACTTCTCCATAGCAACCCAGTTGGTTTGACACAACAATTATCATGAGAGCTTAAACCCCTAATACACTTAATGTTGTTATAATATTATTACTAATCAATGCCACAGTTAATTGTTGTAATAATTATATATCTCTTATGATGTTATTTCTAACACAGTTGTATGTTATCTCTAATAATGTTATCTCTAACACAGTTGACGAGATTTATGATGAGAACGTGTCAGAAGTAAGATCCACAAAGTCTGCCAAGTCCACCAAATCCGCTAGAAAATGTAAGCAATTTATTAAGGTCACAATTCTTTTAGGTTCACAGGAAATATTTAATGTTTTTAAGTGAGTACAATAGATATACATACTTTGTTTATTCTTAGAGTTTTGTGAATACGGGCCCTAGTGAATTGAAATAAATATGATTAACATTTATCCACTATGATTGAACTGCGTGGAGTAATTGGAGATTTTTTTATTTCAACAATTATATTTATTAATTGTAGCTTTGTAGGTATTCCATAGGGAAATATAATTATATTTACTCTGAAATATGAAAAATGTTTTACATGTATATTTTTTTAAAATTTTGTAGCAATATCAAAGAGGTCAAAGTCCATCCTTGAATCAGAAGACGGGTAAGTGTAAAGATTCTGTTACCATGGTGATGTACGGTTTTAGTAATAGATGGAACATAATAAGTCATATTTTAATGAATAAAATGGGCAGAGAGAAGCGAAGGGGTGTCGATGAGATCAAGCAGGCTTCATAGTCATTAAATAATGGTAAATTTCATACAAATCATCTTTTATCCCATGCATATTTATCCATTTGCAATCTATTTGCAGAACATATTCCGAAAAGTTGTTTGCAAAAGCTTTGCATTCTATTTGCTGCAACTATTCTGCAAAGGGTTTGAAAAGGCTTTGCAAAAGCTTTGCAGGTGCTGCAACTATTCTGCAAAGGTTTTTAAAAAGCTTTGCAGGTTTCGTTCCAATTCTACCCGTGTGGGGAACATATTCCGCAAATATGTGCTACAACTGTTCTGCAAAGGGTTTCGCAAATATTTCGCAAAGGAAATAAATATATTCCGCATGGGATGGTTCGTGAGCAGACACAACCAGCTATTCCTAAATGCTATCATATAGCTTAAAGTTACCCGTATGTGAAATAGACTGGTCTTATAACTATAGACAGTGGAACACATTACCTGTGACAGGTCAGAAAAATGTGACTATATTTCATATAATTTATGTTATACATGTTTACAGTGGTACCGGCACTGGCACTGGCACCGGCGGTGAGGAGTACAGACTTCCTGTGTTAGATTCCGACAGGTTGGAAGAGAAAGGTAAACTGTTGCCATAGTAACCTGATAGTTTCTGTTCTAAAGTTGTTGTTACTCACATGTGATGGGAAATTTGATACACTGGTACACTTCAACATGACCATTCTGATAGTCGGATTTAATTGTCACTAATGTATAAATAGCTCAAAATACACAATAATGCAAATGTACAAATAGCTCAAAATACACAATAATGCAAATGTACAAATAGCTCAAAATACACAATAATGAAATGTACAAATAGCTCAAAATACACAATAACGCAAATGTACATATTGCACAAAATATGCAATAAAGCAAATGTATAAATTGCACAAATTACGAGAACACAAAATTTTAAGAATTATGACTGAAAAAAAAATTGAAAAAATATCTCAAATTATTTTCGTCGTATGTACATGTATTCCAATTGAATAACATCTTTTTGTAGAGTGCTTTGAATTTGTTTGATTTTAAAACTGGTACCTGTGGATCTTGCAATTACCTTTCTCAATGGTTGTGTTGTTGATGTACAACAGTGTTCTATTTGATATGTTATAGTTGTCATGGTGATTTTGTACTGACTTGTGGTGAAGGTTCGAGTGTTAGGTATTGTGATAAGTTGTCCCCTTATTGTGATGCATTGTTGATTGGAGGTGAACATTTATCGCAATTCCCCCACACCTAATTCCCGTACATATTCCGTATCCAGAATGAAATTTTGGCGTGACTTTCCTGCATGCTCTGTTATATCAAAATTCCTGATATTTATCTTGCTACAAACATTGTTGATGTCATTATAATTCCCTATATATGTGAAACAGGGGTATATATGAGCCGCGATCTGAGAAAAGGGCCCTTATGACATTTTTTTGGAATTTTGTTTTTTGGCATTTTCTGTCGAAATAATCTTTCCTGTACACAATAAAAAAATATTTTTGTCAAAATTCCAAATATTCACAAAGTTATGACCTTCCAGTGGAACCAATGACATGTATATTTTTGTGCAAAAACGCACATCTCAAAATTGACATATTTTTGTACTGTTTGTGTGTTAGTGGCATTATCCCACAAACGTTCACCTGCTATGAATCAACTTATCATTTGAATAATGGTACTTATTTGTGAGGCGTTACAAATCTGTGTAAATATTTTACGCTTTTATTTTATTTTGGTTGCCATAGCAACCATTTCTTCAAGGAATAAAATATACCAAATTATCTTGTTTACTACTAATTATCATAAAAATATTACCAATGCCATATATGGCCATTATATTAATAAAGTCTATGACTAGATTTTTTTATTTATTTTGAATGGTTTTGCTTCTTCCGTTTCAATACCATGGCAACCAATTCTTTTGAATTACTAGTACTCAAATATGTCGTGACACTAATGTGTATTTACCGCTAGTGTTTTATGTACATGAAGTCATATTGAAAGAATAACAAATACATGCTTTGCATAGTTGGATTTTTAAATTAGATATTATCTTATTGATGTTGTCATAGCAACAATAACTCAATTTAACAATACTTTTATATTTATATACGTAAAGTCATAAATATTTTAGAAATGCTGAAAACTGTTTGATTTTTGGTGCAATTAATGACGGGAAAGCTTAAATCAGGTAGTGTTAGGTATCACATAGACTGGAATGGATCTACTTTGTAGTATTATGTACTACCCATGGAACAAGAAATGGCTTTAAAGTTAGGCATGAGTACTACACTGGGCCTTGAATTGCTGTACTGTATAGATAGGGTATCGGGCGGCTAAACTGTCCATAGCGCCTGGTATAGTTGTTCCGAGCAGCCTTAAGTTAATGTTTTTATATATTAAGCAAAAGGTTACTACTAACATATCGCAGTAAATTATTAACGAATACTCTGCTTAATGACATTGTGGTCCGCCGATTCCAAAATCCTCACTTTTGTTTATATTTTATGTTTTATCTCAAAAACACATCAAGATGCACAACATTTTGACATCAGATTATTAATATCTTAAGCGATAAGACAACATGTGCCTATCAAAGGGATTTATTATAAAAAAAAACATCAATAATAGCATTGCTGTAAACCGATTCCAAAAATCACTATTTTAGTTTCTATTTTGTTAGATTTTACCCCAAAATATCGCATTACAACTACAAGCTTACACAATCTTATGATATATTATACTATAAGTTAGTAAAATCAGGTTGCAATGATTTTTGATATAATACGATCATAAATGACACTGTGGTCCCCGATTCCAAAAATCCTCACTTTTGTTTATATTTTGTTTAAGTTTTACCCCCAAAAAATAACTCAAGATGCACAAGGTTTTGACCCAAATTTTAATATCTTAAGCGGAAAGACAACATGTGCCTATCAAAGGGATTTATTACCAAAAAACATGAATAATGGCAATGCAATTCACCGATTCCAAAAATCACCATTTTAGTTCATATTTTGTAAGATTTTACCCCAAAATATCCTATTTCACATAAAAGCTTACACAATCTTATGATATATTATACTATAAGTAAATAAAATCAGATTCCAATAAATTTTGATATAATACGATTATAAATGACACTGTGTTCCGCCGATTCCTAAAATCCGCAATTTGGTATATATTTTTCAATGTTTTACCCCCAAATATAACTCCAGATGCACAAGATTTTGACCCAAAATTAATAATATTTTAAGCGGAAAGACAACATGTGCCTATCAAAGGGATTTATTGTAAATAAACAAGAATAATGGCATTGCTGTACACCGATTCCAAAAATCACTATTTTAGTTTCTGTTTTGTAAGATTTTACCCCAAAAGATCGTATCTTGAACAAAAGCTTATAAAATCTTATGATCTATTATACTACAAGTTGCTACAGTCCTATTGCAATGAATTTCGATAAAATACGATTATAAATGACATTGTGGTCGGCCGATTCCAAAAATCCTCACTTTTGTTTATATTTTGTTAAGTTTTACCCCAAAAATAGCTCAAGATGCACAAGCTTTTGACCCAAACTTATTAATATCTTAAGCGGAAAGACAACATGTGCCTATCAAAGTGATTTATTATCAAGTAACATGAATAATAGCATTGCTGTGAACTGATTCCAAAAATCACTATTTTAGTTTCTATTTTGAATGATTTTACCCCAAAAGATCATATCTTGAACAAAAGCTTATAAAATCGTATGATCCATTATACTACAAGTTGCTACAATCCAATTGCAATGATTTTTTATAAAATACGATAATAAATGACAATGTGGTCGGCCGATTCCAAAAATCCTCATTTCTGTTTATAATTTGTTATGTTTTACCCCAAAAATACAGATCCTACATGTTAGTATGGAACTCCATATTAAACAAGATACAAGGCAACAGTTATGAGATGGGATTCAACATTAAACATTTGTGTGCATTTTTTGCCCTGTACAGAAATGCAAAGAAAATGATGACATAACTTTAAACTGCATTTACTCAATTTCATGTCAATGTTGTTAAGGGCCCTTTTCTCAGATCGCGGCTCATATATATAATGCATTGTTTTGTACGTGTCTGTCAGCCAGCCAGTTGTTTAGTTATTAAAATTCTCTGTACCAAAAACAAACCATGCCTGTATTATAAAGTGGCCATACATGTTTTACTAATAAGTTTTGTACCTCTTAAATAAGAGCATAGCATTTTTACTATACTATATAGCATATATACTAAGATTACTACCCCTCTAATTGAATTGTTAAGAATTTTGGCCAAGTGCAAATTTGCATGGAATGTTGCTTCGAATTTGGCAAATCTGTCTAAAAGACATGTTCTTACAAACTCCAAAATAAGTTTGCAGCGTAGCATTGCCTACACTGAGGGGATGATTTTAATGAGATTGCAAATTTGGCATGAACATATTTCTTATTTCATAAACATGTATTAGGTTAGTTAATTATATCGTAATGGACAATAGATTAGCTTGTCAAATAGCGAGAGTGCTTGTGGTAATGCAATAGTGAACCCTGCATAAATTATTAGTATTATAGGACTGTTAGAAAATTAATATTTGCATGATATTTAATAGTCATTGCTTCTGCTATATGAGATTAGACTGCATTCAGCTAATTATGAAAGATAGGCAAACAGGTTTGCTTGATTGACGCTTGCTAACACTTTATTGTACCAAATGAAACATTTGTTCTTACAATGATAATGTAGATATCTTTGAAGACTACAAATAGTGTTTCCAATCTATGGGCTATGGTATCTGAGACTCTCAATCTTGAGTGAATTCTGACTCCCACTTCGTAAATGGGGTAATGGTAAATGCTTTGTATTTCTATGTGGTGTATTTTCTGTATAGATGGAATCAATTCTGAAGATAACCAGACTATCCAGACTGTGAACGATGAGCAGACTGGGTTTAGTGGATCGACAGCTTCTTACTCTGACATTTTAGCTACTGATAGATTATCTGAACCTGAATATGTATCCCAGTCTAGGAATTCTAATAGCCAAAAGCTTTCTAGGCCTAGTTCTGTTACCAGTAGTAAAACAGCTTCTCAAGTTAATCCTAATGATACCGAAGATACAGGCACTGGTAACAAACATGTTCTAGACGAAACTGCCGACGGAAATGATAAAGGTGATAGTAATATTGATGAAAATGAACCAAATCAGAATAAGGTTGAAGCTGTAAGCTGTGATGATGTGGAGAGTGAAGTTACTGCTGGTACACAGAATGTGGAGGTTGTTAGTGAATCATTGGAACAAGAGAACACTGGAGGTGATGAGGTCAACAATGAGACTGAGACTGTTTCAACAATACCACTAGTGGTTCAGAAACCGGAAGAGAATGTTGAAAAGTATGGAGATAATGAGGTTATAGATGCAGGGAAGTTAGAACCATTGAAAACAATAGAAGAAGTTGGAGGGAGTGACAAGATGGATGAAGTAAACGATGGTGTTAAATCAGCTGAATTAGAAATTCCAAAGATTAGTTCAACCATAACTGTTCCTACAGCAGTTCCGGAAGAATCTGATACAAAAACTGAACCGATAAGTATAACAACAGAACCAACTAAGGTTGTTGAAAAGAAATCAGAAGCTCCTAAACTTACGAAAGGGGTACCTAATAAATCTGACAATAAACAAACTGTACCAAAAGCTGCAATGAAGACAGAACCCAAACTTGACAAAACTTCTAAACCTACAAAACCAGAAATCAAAACTACGGCACCCAAACCTGCACCCAAACCTGAGCCCAAACCTGCTACAGTGACTGAAAACAAAAATGGCAATAAAACAAAGAATGTAGGTTTGTCAAGTGAAAAATCAAAGACAAATGTAAGTAGTAAAGATAGGAGTGTGAAGAAAGGAGATAGTGAGAAGCCTAAGGTGGAGTCTGCTGTGTTAGAGGGTGAAGGGTTGCTTAGTGTAGACTCTGAACTTGCTAGTAGGTTAGATGATGGTCATGGTGAAGGGTTGAACATAGAGGCAGATATTACTGATAGTGCTGGAACTGGAGAAAAAGGTAGGGGTTCTCATTTTAATACTGATATAAACTCTGTCAACTTTGTTTGGTTAAAAAAATATATTGCTGATTAAGTTGAATACTGATAAACCAAAGTTAGAAACACATTAAAGTCTTAAAGAGATTGTGTACGAAAAATACTGATACAAGTTTATTCTTATTAATTTTGAATTTGTAATTTTCCTATCTCTAGTTTATGCTTAATTCCTCGTCTTTTCAGTTTAGTCAGAGTTATTTAATAATATATTAATATACGTTAAATTGAAGATAACTATTAGATCTAACAATCAAACGAAAAGAATATAATTTGTTTTCAAATTTCTATCAGATTTTGTGGACTATATGTTGGGTTAAGTATAATCCTTTCATTTATTTAAAATTAAAGCTTCTACGTCATCTACCTTTTTTACTGTTCCTTCTGTATTCAAATCTACAAGCTCAATTCTAATATGAAAGTAGTGCATGTCAGATTTGCATGCTGTGTTGTAACATATATACAATTTGCTTTCAGTATGCATGAGTTGTTTATAATTTTATAACCCATTCTGCATGAATTAATACCATTAAGTTAACACCATTGTTTTCCTCTTCTTTGACTGCAAGGGTGATGGTATATTGTATTGAAATAAAACAAATTTATTGACAGGAGTGCCGAAACTTTAACTTTATGGCACCTGTTGTGTCATTTTAATAATTTTGACTTACTCTGACTTCTAAATCCTCTTAAATCCTCTTTATTTGTTACCCGTATGTTGGAAGATTTAATTATAATATACCTGTAATTTAATGATAAAGTGATTTTCATTGTGCACTAAGAGCAATTTGTGGCTGAATGATTGGCAAACATTCAATACAATTTTATAGTACATTAGATAAATAGATTCTTAATTTATTTCAAAAATATTTTATACAGTGCAGCATGATAATTTGTCTGTGTCAATTTTTTAATGCTTTTTTGGCAATTGATGCATACAATACTAATTGCAATTATATATAATATTGCGCACTTAAAATAAACAATGTCTTGAAATTAAGATTGATGTACTTAGTAAATATTTCAGATTAAAATTTTTTAGTGACAATACTAATTGGACTCGATCTTTTTAATATAGTGACATTTTGAATTAGCAGAGGTGTGGCTTGAGATCACAATCATGGTCTGTTTTTGGATCTCCAATGTTTCAGAATATAAAGACATAGTTGATATAGTTTACTAATCAAAACTTCAACAAAATTAATATTAAAATTATTGCATTTTATAAATAAGGTTACAAACAAGATATCCGCTGTTTAACTTCTGCTAATAGAGGTCGAGGATCATGCCAAAATCTCTACAATATATGTGGGGTGATCAAAAAGAATTGAGACAACCGTTGTAAAGTGACAATGAATACTAATATAAATAAGAAATGTTGTATGCCTATTACATAATATATCCTCTCTTCGTCCGCTGAGTTTCATAAATATTCATTTATTATAGAGATATCAATGATTACGCAACCTTGGGTACAGCGACTCGCCACACACAATTGACGTCAATCACGTCATGTACGTGAACAGTTAACTATTCCAACGTCACATTGCTCCAATAAATCGCTCATGTCTCTATATGTATTAAATAAATTTACCAGTTATTCAGTATTTAGCAAGAAAGAGAGTTCATTTGTATAAAAACATTTCAGTTGTAATAAAATATCAAGAATAATTTATGTTAAATAATTATTCGATCATTCTCATTCTAAAGATGGCTTCCGTGTATGACGTCCGTCTTGGTGAGTGACGTTCAAAATTATGCTCCTGATACATGTTGGAACTGATACATGCTTGATACAGTGTATACTAAAGTTTATTTCCACAACAAAACATTTTGTACTAACTATATATAAGTACTCTTCTGGCAAACTTCTCCTATGCCTGTTTCATCATGATTATAAATGTTTGTAAGCTGTGATTTTTTGCCGAAATATGACATGGTTTTCGGGTCGGCACTGTTAGTTTTCATGTCATATATGTAAAACAACAAAACGGTTTTAATTCATGGTTACTCAATAGTTTTACTTCATGTCTAGTTGACAAATGTTGGAGGAATATTTAATAAAATATTAACCACATGCTTTTCCATATCATAGACGGCGAAAACTGGGACTTTTTGATGTGCAATGACATAACGCGACACCTTGTATTTAACGTTATGTTAATAAATCACTTCTTATAGTAGAAAGTTATATTTTACACATACAAATCAGCATTAAATGCACCTAAACAAGTATGATATTTTTGTGGTTAAAACTTGTAAACTTTACAAATGATGGCATTAATGTCTCATTTCTTTTTGATCACCCCACATATATTATATATTCTCGGTGTGACTATGGGGTATGTGCCTTTTCTGAGTGGGGGTACTTGATACAAAGCCATGCAGAGTCCCTTATCTGAATAATACCCCATGTCTATTTTTCACACTTACATTTATACTCTAACATTTCAATTGATCTATTGAAGATTAATTAAGCTACAGTATTTCACAGTTTCTAATTCCCAAAAAGATAAATTGAAAGATACCCTTATAGTGATGGATAACATCAGGAACGAGGTGTCGAGAGTGATTAATATAAGTTGGAATAACAGTAGTGTCACAATTGATCGACTTAAAATGAATTAGTATAAACTAAATTAGAAGATATAGCATATTCTGGTAAAACAAATGTGTATAACATTTTCTTGTTTTTGAGGTTAGTAAAAAAATGTAGTCATCATTTACTGTAGAATGCATGCTTTAATCTATAGTTTATATTAATGTATTAACTTACATACTTCATAATATAGGTATTCAACAAAGTCTTGGAAGCAACTGTGAGTGTGTCACAGAGTAAAGAGCAAACTAAGTTAATAGAAAAAACAATTTTAATTAAAGCAAACTCGTGTTACTGAGTTTAGAGAAAAACTTAAAGTAGTATGTCATGAAATTTTAAGGAATACTGATAATATTATTATTACCTCAGTTACATTTTTTTCAAATTCAAGTTCAGTTGCTTTGTATTGTATCTTAGGAGTAAATTTGTTGCTTCATTCAAATTGTACCTCTTACCTTTAATTTTTAATTTTTTTTCTTACTGTGTTTCATCAATTTGCTGTCATCGTCAATATTTGGCTGTTAAAATAAATATACTTAAAGTTTTATTTATAATAATTGCCAATAATAAAGCGGTACTTAGATATCAATGAACTATGTAATTAAGGAGTTTTACTTGTTGCCATGGAAACCACAGACATGTACGGTGCGCAAGAAATGCCATATGGTCCAATATTTCATCATGTTTTATGTCTATATGTTACAGATGCTCATGCTATCGCAGCAGAACTGGATGCTCTGGGTCTTAACAAAAAGGTTTGTTTTACTGATTATTAGTTCCATACTGTCAGTCTGTCTGTCTAGAAATCTGGATCTTTGCATAACTAATTCAGTAGTACACCAGTCCTATGCTTAGGGTTATGATACATGGTATGTGGGTAGAGGCCATTAAGGACATTATGTACGTGCATTTATTTTAATTTTCCTGACTACGTATTGGTTGCTATGGAAATAAAATTAGTGTAAAAAACCTGGATCCTTACATAACTAACTGTATTTCCAACCAAGGGTTATAGTCAATGAGGACTTTTTGCACATCCATTTATATTTTTCTGACAACAAATGTGGTGGCTATGGAAACAAAACTAAAGAGTTTTTGGCTTTAAACTGGGACTTCTGTATTGTTTTCAATTCTTAGTGACTTTATGTTTACAATAATATTACAGGTGTGGTGAAAGGTGTAATTTGGAAGCATAAATCTTTCCTTGGCTATTGTTTTAACAATCATGGCTGCAATTCTAAAACATATAACAATTGCCAATTTGGGGATTTAATAATATTCATTTTATTAATTTTGATGCTCTAGGCAGGTGGGTGCTTTATTCTGGTGATCACACACACATGTTTGACTACATCTCCTTACAACATATATAATTGTAACCTGCATACTGTTAGCAAAACAATTTGAAAAAATAATTTCATGAATCTAAACATTTTGTACTCACTTTTTTTGTATATTTTATACAGACCAAGAAAGGTTCGAAGGTGTATCCATTATTACCTCCTGGATCGAGACCTAAAGCTGCACCAGAGAAACAGAAAATACCCGATCATTTACAAGATGCACTGAACAGACGAGCGTCAGAATCACGAGATTATCTGGAACAAGATTTAGAGAGAAGTAAGTACATGTAGGTTATATCAGTGGTGTCATCAGAGCCGAGTTCAAAATCACGAAAATGGCCAAACAAGAGGCCTTCAACCACATTATTTCCATATTAAACTCTGTTTTCATTGAATGAAATCCTTCAGTGCAGATTAAATTGACCATGACTTTGCCATTTCTTGAGATATTTTCATCAAATAACTTTTATTTTGGACAGAAGTCATATCTCTTACAGGATATATAAATCCGGAATTCCAGATTAATCAGGAATATTGACACACCTGTTATATATACATAGAAGGTTGTCTCCCCTGTTGACCTTGCTCCGATCTTCCGAAGCAACTCAAGAAGGAATCACAAATTGAGATTTTGCTATAATCAGAGTCTTAATTTGAGAGAATTCTGAAGTTCAAGCACTGGCAATTTTACTGTGATGAAATGTGTTTTGTGGTGCCAGTTTGGAGTATGGTCTCCCATGGAAATTATCACAAAAATGGCAATATTTGAGATGCGATTTAGCTCAGATTGAGATGCTTTGGGAGATCAAGGTCATGTTACAGATTATCTGTGTATATTTGATTAATTGTATATTATATTACTATACATGTATAACACAATTATTCAGTTCAGTCATCTACTATCATAACATTGTGTATATATACATTGTTGTTTTTCTTATTAATTTCTTCATAGAAATTTAAACAAAATTAATAGTGTATGGATGAGTATACTTCATAGTGGATAAACTCCTTGTTTTAACTGCCTTTTTGTGTGATTGAAATATTTGAAAGAATAAAAATACTTTGTCATAATGTTACAAATATTACATTGTTTACAAATGACAGACATGAATACGTAAAGAGTACACATGAAGTATAGTATATTTGAACTAATCAAAGGGAGGTAAATCATAAAATAATGTTAAACTGTTCTATAAACATAACAAAGGGAGATAATTTGTATAAAAAAAGATAAAAAGGGGGTAATTTCATGTGAAAGTAGATTATTTGATGTTTGAATAAGTACAGATTTATCCTTACAGGTCATATTTGTTAAGCTTTTTTATCTGGAGTTACATTGCATAAAATTACTTAAAATTATATTCAACATTTACTTCATCATTGGTTATGATAAAATTTTCAGGAGGTTTTCTTAAAGACGGCAAAGGTAAACTATAGCAAATTGTTGCATATTGGTGCATGGGTAGTAATGGTGACATTTGTTGTTCCTTCATGGTTTGATGTTATAATTATGTTAATATAATGATCATGTTGCACTATGTTGGTACGATCATGTGTTCCATGTGCGGATCCAGAGGGCCAGGGACTAGGGTTCAGGACTCAATTAACTAGTTTGACTGCAACTAAGAAAAATAGCTTGTCAGACCTCTCCTGAGAAAAATTAGCTTGTTTAAGACCCCTGGCCAAAAATGTCTGGGTGCGCACATGTGTTCTTGTTGTGGTACTTGCATGTCACAGTTGACTGGTTAGACAGCATGGTGTATTGTGTAAAATTAGTAGAATTGTCATAGAATTGCTGGAGACAATGTGCACAGACTGTGGGAAGAATTTTAGTGGGGATCAACATTGTTGGATATACTGGATATCTTCAGCCATGATGTTTACATATAGTGTTTGCTATACTTTTTGGACCAATCTGGACTTGATGTCCGTCTTCTAATCCTTGAGGAACATTCTATTTTTCACAAAAATGCATCTTCACTAGGAAGTAATTTGAAGCCACCATGCATGCACAAGTAGACCATGCCTCTTCATGAATATTGTGCATGTACCAGCGTGTGGTTTTAATTAATGAAATATTAATGGGTGGCATCAGTAAAGAGAATAATTCATAATATACAGAAACATTATATTGTTGGACACTCTTTATAAAATGTGACTGTCCATTTGGCCATTAAACAGTAATGTTTGCTGCCAATATTTATTTTTTGTTATTTATATGAACTTTTATGTACTTTACTGTATTTTTTCTTGATGGGTTATTTACAGATATTGGGTATGTTGGAATGGTGTTGCAAGCAATATTATATAAAACAGTGTGTTTATTACAAGATGTATTTGTTGTCCAATTTTCAAAATTTTATCAATCATTGTATTTCACAATTTTTGGAATTATTATTTTGTACAAAAATAATGCGAGCATTGAATTGGTGGTAGTACCTAATGGGCATTCTGAACAGTTACTGAATATGAGATTTCGGGAAATTCTTTCCAATAATACAATTTGTTCAAAATTTCTATATAGACAGTGTAGCATAAATTATTAGAAACAGAAAAAATGCAAAAACAATCATAGGTCACCGTGCTTGTTTAGGAGTTATTACCCATGAATATGCTAGTTTGGATAAACTAGTTAACTTGTCAACACGTTTGGTGACCTATAATTATGTTTCTGTTTTTAAAATGATACTGTTAAATATTTTACTATATTGGGAACATTTTCCCCACCTTTAAAAAAAATATACAAGAAACTGCAGCGAACGCTTCTAAGCAACAATTCAAGTACGCGGGATTCTACCTGAATGACAGATATATAACAAATACATCTTGTTCAATGATTGCATGGTGTTAGATTTGTGGTTATAAGATTGTGCTAATTAATACTATACAGAACTATTGATGAGAGCTAGATATGTGTAAATGTAACTCATGTATACCTAAGTACAGTGTATGTTGGACTAAAGACATCCACAAATTACAATACAGTCAAACTTGTCTGCAATGACTGACTACCCATGGGGAAATATTTTTTTGGGGAGTAGGATAATTTTATTGATATAAGCTCCTATAAATCTTACAAACCAGCTCAGTGGCTTTTTTCGAAGACTACATTAACAAAGACGTTTTGAACTACTTGTACATATAACATTGCTGAAAAGAAATTAACATTTTTAGAGGCCACATTTATGCAAGATGACATTCAGTAGATGCATTCAGTGGAGAAATATTAGTATTGGTTGTTGACAAGGGATCTCTCTTAACAGGTTTATCATATATATATTATTGAAAATGGTCTGATGGAAAATAATTTAAAATTGGTGGTATTTGCAGACTGGGATTGTAAAAATGGTCTTTGTTCACAGGATGTCTTTGAAACTCAACTTTTAACTTGTGCTTTTAAAACATGTGAAAGAGTAAAATGGTGAAAATGGTCTTCAAATTTGGGTTTAATTTTGAGTTGGTCTTGATATTGAGGTTTTACTATATTAGATCGAACTAGGTATAAATGGGTTAACATGCATTTGTTATAATAAGTGCATGAATTTGATGTGATATTGTATTGTAAATGATCTCAAATGGAAATTAATACTTTTCTCATATTCCATCTAAAATACTTTCAAATTGTGTGAAAAGAGAATAATAGTGAGAATTATATATTACTATTAATAGTTTGTTTTCTACCAGAATTTCTTTGGTAGATTATTATTACAGGATAGAAATAACGTTCATGATTCTATTTCAAATTTTCTTTTGTATAAACACTTTCCTTACCAGAGACTTGAAGTTATTATTATTGTATACGTAGGTGTTGATTTCAATTTAGTAAAAAAACTTTTTTTATGTTTTTGTCTAGATGATGAAATGTTGATACTATAACACTAACAGATGTCCGGTGTTTGAAGTGCTCGAGATAATTTTTTTATATTAATCTATTTTTTTAACAACTTTTGTTTGAAGATACTGCTAAGGTGCTAAAATATGTTACCTTTAAAATGCTTTGAGTGTGTGTTGATGTAGCAAAAAGTTAATTTGCCAGAAAGCATGAATGCAATTTTTAGCTATACATGTAAACTTAAAGGGACTATTTACTGGTGACTTAAACTTTCGTGTAATAGTTCTATTCAGCATCGTGATTGCATTCGTAACATTTTCCCTGAAATTTCCCGAACAGTTACCTGCTTACAACCGATATTTCATGTCCATTGTTATACATGTACAGAAAGTTACAGAAATATCTCCGGAAAAGTCCAAAGTTAAAAACGAAGCGTGTGACGTCACAATCGTGCGATTAACGAGATGTCTGACAGCGAAGTTTTCTCCGACTCAGCTAATGAATCGTTAAATTCTTGGGATACAGATTATGATGGCAATGAAAATATTTTGCTGTATCAATTCAAACCTATTATTAATAAGGGAAATCATAATAAAGGCGGCGAAAAATTATGCCAGACATTCGCACTTTAAATATCGCTGACCGCATTGGCGATACGGACTGGTAATTGACCTGTCTGTCGATTTTGATTGACAGGTGGGCGTTAGCCAATCGCATTGCAGCATTTCGGCTACGGTTTATCGGTTTATGTAGGACACAAACTACTAGTATAATCAACGGAAATAGTGCAATACATTTTGTATTCATTGATAATAAAGAAATTCTCAATACATTGGCACGTTTAGAAACTAGAGAATTTCAACTTTGATTGGTAGCAATGTCATAAAGTAATTTATAAACTAAATAATTTTTTTAAACTGTGAGGGCATCTGAAGTAGGAGATACATATACATGTATGTATATTTTCTCAAATATAGTCTGAGTTTGAAGCAATTTATCATTTATATTTACAGCAAAATAAACCGAATAATCACATTTTGAGAAACAAGAAAGCTTCGTCTTTAATTTGACTGTTTTAATAATATGTCCTTTAAACCCTAGGCACGTGAAATTATATTATTGTTTGTTATAGAATAAGGACACATAAATCCCAATTAACGAGAATGTGTGGACTTATCCAAAAAAGCTGGTTTTATAATGTTGAACATATGTTGGTTTGGTCTATGTAATAGTTCAAGCGCTCTTTAGTTGATATCTTTGTGGTACTAAATGCATTCAATCTCCAAAGCGTATAAAATATAGATTTAAAATTATATGTTAGGTCTGAGACAAATTGAATATCATGACGGATAGATATAAGCTTATTTGAAAGTATCTTTAGGCAAGCGTCTTGTCGGATATATATATATATGAGCCAGTCTCCAGGAAAACCTGCTATAATGACATTATGTAATTACTATATGTAACAAGATTTTGATAAAGCTCTAAAATAAGGAAAAATACATATCTATTGATTCTATTTTAAGTAATTGACCCATATAGTACTATACCTTAGCTTTAAATTTTCCTATGAATTATGTCGAAAACACATACTTCGTTGCTATGGTGACCAATTTTAGAAAAGTACTCCGATTGAGAAAAACAAGGATTTAGTTGTTTAAAACAGAAGTAGCCTTTCTCTGAATGCAAACAATTTCGATTTTGATATATATTATGAAAAGTGAAACATAATTATAGAATTTGGTACTATTTTGAACAGTTTATGTCAAGAATTGATCAGATGGTGTAATAATGAAATACTTATTTCAGTTACGTCGAATAACGTTTGAATGACATTTGCGACGTCACACAAAAAGCTCCGAATAGGGACTCCACAAAAACAGCTGTAACTTCCTTAAAACTCAATATATTAACATATTTTTTTTGCAATTTGCTTATTGAACATTATCCTGTAATACTATGGAAAATATCAAAGTCAATATTTTTGTCAAAATAGCAGGTTTTCCTGGAGACTGGCTCATATACATGTACACATTACAACAAAACTTATATAGCAACCATGTATAAAATACTATGTCACCTCATACTGTTCCCATGTTCTAGCGCAATCAAAGTAACTGGTGACACTCTGTTAATTGACAGTAAACTAATCAACAAGACACCGCGACCAGCCGTAGATCACAGAACCCCGACTGATTACTGCGGGATACCAATCTAAACGATATCATCAAAGAATATAACACATTGGAATGTTAACTAACTTATAATCTATGACTTACATATATAGTTCTGGTATAATGGTGCATATAAAATATGTGTAGCCCTAATTATTGTACTTGACCCGACATTTATAACGTTATGTTAAAAGATGATATGTTTTTTTATTGATAACGCGTGATTGTACATTAGCTATTTGTTTATTTGTTGACTGCCAATGACAAACCGTGTACACAATATTACGCAGTGGTGTGGGGTCAGAAATATCACATTTATCTATGTTAACATAGCTGGTATTATTTTTTACGGAAGTTGCAATCAAACACAGCCTCGTCACTAATGCTCGCAATCAACAAAATTTATGTACCCGCTAAGCGAAAGATCACATGGTTAACACCCGACGCCGAAGATATATAGGTCTTCTATATATCCTTTCCGCTACCATAGCGTACTAATGCAGCCATTTCGGCCTTCCGTAGTTTTCGACCTAAATGCCCAAATTCAGGAATTTTGCTGTCATGGGTACACAGACATCCCAGACTACAGGATATTACGGGCCCAGGGTCGTGCACAGGTTTTTGGGCCCGCTAGACCCCTTTAAAGAGGGCTTTGAACGTAGATTTTACAAAACTGAAATTACTGGTCCTACCCGCCATTGCGGTACGATTCCCTGTGGTATTGCATTAACATTTAGTGCCAAAAAGTTTTTATTTTTCTATAGCAGGAATATAAGGCTAGACAAAGGGGTCAGGACCTATGCCCTAAAGGGGCCAAAAAGTAGGCCTGTCAAGCTAAAAAAAAAAAAAAAAAAAAAAAGAAGTTTTTCGCGCAAGGGTCACCGTCACATCGTCATTTCCGGTGACCTTTAGTCGAAATATTGACAATTTTTTCTACTTTCGGTTTGAGGTGGGTGTGTAGCATCCGGATGTATCGAGTTTTTATCAGTGCTGTAAGTCAGTAGTGTCTCAGGGACGGGGTATAGGGACCATATGAATTTCTCATAACCCCCCAAAAAATCGTGGTAGCGGAAAGGATATGTACTTATTTTAAAAAAAGTTAAGCACATTGAAATTTGATTAATAAATTAGCACACTAACATGTGTCACGCACGTTAATTAATCTTCGTGCATGTGTGCATAAGATGAAAGGCTAGTTTATGGAAGATTTCTCTACACAGTGTATATATATAGATATGTCGCTGGCTTAGAATTACAACTATAATTAAGACTCGTGCATATTTAAAATTTGTATCACGACGCGCTTCTTATGAGCCTATTTTCATGAAAATCGGAACTGGTCATGTTGACCAAAAATGAAGTTAAAAAGCTTGTTTTCCAATAATCAGCCAATTTTTTTTCTAGTTTTCTCAAAATATTGATTTTGTACTTACGACCTTCTAATTCTAAGCAAGCGATATTATTAACCTATAAAATAAATTATTTGTAACAATAAAAGATGCTTCTCTCAAGACTGGTAATTAAATTTTCACGATCTGCACAAAAAATACATTAATAGTGATTGAAATCAAAAGAAACATTCTGTTTGAGCGACAGATTAAATTGCGAGTACCGATTGTGACGTCACAGTCAGATTTTACGAAGATAAACGAACGCGCTTCCGGAAATTTCCGATATTAGCGGTATCGGAAAATGTGCACTACGCGTATATGGTTAGTCGACATAAACATCGTTAGTACTCATAAAATATCGGAATTTTCGTTTCTGATGTTAAAGATAGATATTTATTGGCCTAAATGTATAATGGAAATAAAGTCAGTCAATAGTCCCTTTAAGATTGAAAATGCATTTATTGAATAATGACTTATTTTATAATTATACTTTAATTTGCTGGCTTGATTTGATTAATGGCTAATAAATAACTGGTTTTCATTTGGCATAAAACAGGGTTTTTTTATTTGAAACGATCTACATTGTTACAGAACCTTAAGTTATTTATGCTCGTTTTACAAGTTCTTGGATTCTCTTTAATAAATCATTTTAATTGCTATTAATATTAAATGACATGAATAACAACATTAAGTCAGACTTTGTACACAAATTAATCATAAAGGCTAGGGCTGTGAAGATATTAAGTTTCTGAAATCAATTAATTGTTTGTTACTAGGAAGTAGAATTGAACGGTTTTTAATCGTTTGTTACTAGAAAGTAGAATTGAACGGTTTTAATTGGCTACCATATTGAAAATGATATTTCCTTTCATGACAACAATATAAAGGTAACTTTCAGCACCTAAATGTATTCATAAACTTTTCAAAATCACTTCATGGATGCTATCAGAAATGTTGAGTTATTTCAGAGTGATTTATAATATCTGACAACCAACCTAAATTAAACTAAGAGAAATAGTTAGGTGGGTCACTTTAAAAATTGGGAAGTGTTTGTTTTATCATATTGGTAATATTATATGTTACAGTGACAGCTATGGTTGGTGAGACATTATCTGGACCAACATTGGAAGCTGTAGGAGAAGGTTTGACTGAAGAGGAACTGGAGATTGCTAAACAAATACTACAGGTAGAAATGCTTTATTATGACTCCCATCTTTGATGAGGGGGTATATTGCTTTGCACATGTCGGTTGGTCTGTAAACCAAATGGTTTCCGTTCAATAACTCAAGAACGCTTTGCCCTAGGATTGTCAAACTTTCCATGGAGGTTGACCATCAACAGTAGATGACCCCTATTGATTTTGAGGTCAGTACATCTAAGGTCAAAGTCACTGTGACCTTTTACATTTCTGACTATTAGGCTGCCATGGGGGGCATTCATGTTTTACAAACATCTCTTGTTGTACATGTACCGCATAACCATTCTCATTCATCAAAGTATAATGTCTACAACGTTACGTAAAATACGCTCTAGTCCAAACCTCGAGATTTCTAGTAAGGGTAAAATTGACCAATCAAATGTGTATCGCAGTTTTTTGCGCTTACCCAATCAAACTTATTGACTAAGTTCTTGTCATTTGAAATTTCATAAACTGAATTTAACAATAGAACAATGTTTGAAATAGAGTTTCGGTGTAAGGATATAAGTGTTAATGGCACCCAAAACAGGCTTGGATCTTATTTTCAGGATTGGGCATTATGCCTTATTTTCAGGATTGGGCATTATGCCTTATTTTCAGGATTGGGCATTATGCCACAGTAGAACCCCTGCTTCAATATTTATTTCTATTACATATTTTCAGCAAAAACTTGACGATGCCAAGGACCAGTTGGAAGGCAAGCCAAGCACTGGTAAATCTAAGACCAAGAAACCCGTCGGGAAAGGTGGCAAGAAGACGGGAGGGAAGAAGAAGAATGACCCGTCGGATGATAAAACCAAGGAAGAGATGGACCGTGATGCTATCAGAGCTAAACGAGATCATGAACAACAGGTAAACTTTCACAGAAATTAATATATATATAGAGTTCTGATAACTAATGCACTCTTTTAAAAATGGGAAATATTTAAAAAAAAATGTAATGGTGAAAGTTCAAAATCATAACATATTGGACAGGGAAGGTATCATTCAACAGCAGAACATGAAAGACACATAAAAGAACACACTATTACAAGCACAAGTCAAAAGGTCAAACATAATGAACAGGAAACTATACAACCCAGCAGCTGCACACATGATCCATAATGTACCATTTCATTCAAGATTGTAGGGTGGCATGGTGGCCGAGTGGTTGAAGCTTTAGACTACCAATCCAGAGGTCCCTGGTTCAAATCACGGCCGGGGCACTGGAATTTTAAGAAACACTAAAGCCTTGTATCACACAACGGTTTGTTCCCTTGAAATCGGAGGTCATTCTATATTAACACAAAAAACTAAGAACCTTTTATTACCAGTATTTTCAAAACAAGTGCAAACCTTTTGGTGCTCAGTTCAGAACTGTTGGAAAAATTCCCCCTCACTTTGATAGTTTCATCTTTAAAATCAGCAACAATAAAAAAAAGATTGTTTCATCATCTGAATTGTTAAATCATTTACATAGTTCAATTCCAATACCCTTTTATTACCTCACCTGCCACAAAGTGGCAAGGTGAGCTTTTGTGATTGTTTTTTTTCCGTCGTCCGTCCGTCTTGTCAGTCTGTTAGACAATTCACCGTTAACACTCTAGCACTTTCAATTTTGCTTTGATCTTCACCAAACTTAGCCAGTAGTTGTATCTCAATGAAATCTAGGTCAAGTTTGAAGTTGGGTCATGTGGGGTCAAAAACTAGGTCAAAAGGTCAAATAATAGGATAACCTTGGTGACCTTAAGGTCAAGTTCGAAGTTGAGTCATGTGGGGTCAAAAACTAGGTCAAAAGGTCAAATAATATAAAAAACCTTGTTAACACTCCGGCGGCCACATTTTTGCTTTAATCTTCATAAAACTTGGTCAAAATGTTTATCTTGATGACCTGAAGGTCAAGTTCGAAGTTGGTTAATGTGGGGTAAAAAACTAGGTCAATATGTCAAATAATAGCAAAACCTTTTTAACACTCTGAAAGGGCTCAGTTTTGCTTTAACCTTCATCAAGTTCAGTCAATATGTTTATCTTGATGACCTTAAGGTCAAGTTCAAAGTTTGGCCATGTTTAGCAGGTGAGCGCCCCAGGATCTATGATCCTCTTGTTTTATTTGCTATTGACTGTCTAGTTCTCCGCTCTTTTCCAATGCACACTATTGTTGTTTATTCTGCACCATTCGCTCTTGTAATTTGCTATTTCATCATATTCACCTCTGATATGTACATGTTGTTGTTTGCAAGATTATGGAAGAATTGCAGGTAGGTCTCACAGGGTCCCATCACTGCAGCATGTCACACTGCATATAATGTCACCCATAAAATGAAATTTCTATTGATCAAGTCTCTATGGGAGGTACATGAAAAACATTTGACTCAACAGCCTCCCAGTTGTCATTACGTCTGTGGACAATCAATTACCTCTAAATCCATTTTAACGGTAAAGTATAATCACCAGGGTACTGTTTTATCAAAGCACTTGTGATATTCTCATATTTAAACCCTATGGTATTCATTAACAGTTGCAAATTGTGGTAATTAAGGGGGTCTGTAATATTAATGATGTTTCTGTAAATGCATTCCTTGAAACTAAGCATGTTCCTAATGTGTATTTGTTCAAGAATTACGAAGAATTTTAATCTGTGCATATCTTTACGATTACCGTAATTTAGTGCTTTGATAAAACAGTACCCTGGTCCAATGGATTGACTTGAAAGCTGTTGAGAAACAATGAGATGGAAAGATCTCTGCTCTGGTGTAATTTCAATTCTTCTTGTGACTGCCATAGAGACTCCGCAAAAAAGAATTTTCATGTGACAGAGTTGGAACCCTGTGGCTTTCATGAAGAGGTTTAGAAAAATAGTCTTAGGTCTTTTTGATTCTTATATATTTACGAGTAGCTTGTTAACAAGTTTCAGTGGTATTTATTGATGCATAACTCATGCAAATTGCTTTAAATGTAGTGGTAAAGTATTTCCATAAGCCCTAAACGAATGGTTTGTTTCTAGTATCCTGAACGACTCTAAAATTTTACCATGACATCCCCTAATTTCTAAATGGCTTTAGCAAACAAAATTTAAAAAACATATTTTTGCTAAATTTCATACTTTTCAAACAGAAGTTACTTTTTCTCTGTCTTACAAAAATAAAAAAATCACATACTTTTCAGATCTTCCTACACTTTTCTTTTTGGGCAAGTTTAATACTGGAAACACACAATTTTTAATTACGCTGAATCTAGTCTTGGTATGCATGTGGGTATAAGCTTGACCTTCATATCTCAGTACTGTAGTAATTGCTTCACAACCTTAAATGTCTAGAAGTTTTATATATTATATAAGTGAAAACTGTCAACAACTCAGTTTTGCATACACAATTATTCATAATTTGATGACAAAGTAGAAAAATAACATATTAATTGCTTTTATCTTACAGCTGAAGATATTTTTATTAGTATAGTATTAAAATTTAGTAATTTTTAAAATTTTGCTTGTGTTTATAATTTTCAGCTCGCGTAATAGTACATAAATTATACAGTAATAATTAGTAGTAATTTACCTAATCAAAAGCTCTTCCTCTAGCCATGGTATTATATGCCATGGTATTATATATAAAAATGTCATAAACTCATGTACACAAGTTAAAAAAGGCATCTTAAGAATGTCGTAAATTTACAACATTGTAGAAATGTTCTTGATTCATGTACAAAAGTTTCTACTTTGTGATCTACTGTTGAAAGTGTTGGTTATGGTGTCTATTTCTGCTCTTAAACTGTACTGCAGGCTGCTGTAACTACTGGTGCTTTACAGCAGAGTCTGTAAATGAACAGGGTAGAATTACTTAGGATGGTGGCTTCAGACTTTACTGTTGTCGGTGTTATAGACACAATCAATTTAGTTCTGTCCTAGTGAGAAACTAAATCATTGTCTTATACATTCATGTGTTCTTAAAGTGATTTCAACCGTTTGTTTTGATTAGTTGTTTAATCATCTTAAAATCTTTGTACAAATGTGCGGTTAATATTTTAGTTGGAGGATGAATGTTAACATTGCTTGTCACTAATATATTATATTATAATTATAATAATGCATGCAATAAAACAAACTTTGCTCATTATAAAACAACACTACCATATATCACTTTACATTTATAGTGACAGTGTAAATTTATACATTATTTATTGTTAATCAACATATTAAAAATCTTACAAATCAAATGCATAATCAGTGGAAATTGTGCGCAGTAGCTTTTCAAAAACTTGGTAAAATAGGAAATTTAATATGATAATGGTGTTTGAAATCATTGTAGCTTTGTCATATTATTTATGAGAATTATGTTTAGTAACATGTCCCACTCATAGACTAAGTGGGGAAGACATGTTGATATTGTCCTGGACATCTGTCTGTCTGTCACTTAATTTGTCTTCACTTCTTCTCCTTAACAACTGGTCCGATTTCAATGAAACTTAACATGAGTGCTTTGTACTAAGCCTAGTTGTGCTTATTGTCAGGAATTTTAGGTGGGTGCTTTTTCCAGAGGCTATGGCCCCTTGTTGGAGACATATGTTTTGTGTCAAAAATCCTTCTAATTCATCATTACTCGCACAGTCATGTTTGTCTTTGCATAGTTTCTAGGTCGAAAAAGTCGATAAATCTATCTATGTATGATAAAACACATAGCCTTGTATCGCTGACATTCCTAATGTGTTGTTGTAGTTACGAGAACAGGAAGCGGCCGATCTTCAACGTAAGATTGCGGAGAATAAACGTTTACTACAGCAACAAGCTGATCAAACCAGTGCTAAATCAAAGGTAAACATTGACTTTCTACTTCTTGTTTAACCACATTTCAATTTGAATATATAGGCATGTTTATATGCCTCGTCATCTGCTGATGCAGGAGGCATATAGTGATTGACCTGTACGTCTGTGCTTTCGTTTGTTCGTTCGTCTGAAAATGTTAACCAAAACTTTCTTCAAGTTGTAAAAACTCAAATATTTTTGTAGTCCATTAAGGCATTGCTTTCAAACTTGTTTCTTGTTAACCATTATAAACACCTTACATTGTCAAGCCATGTAACACTATCCAACATTTTAACAGAATTATGGCCCCTGATTGACTTAAATTTTTAATGTACGAGGCTTCCACCGGGGCATAAGTGTTTATTGAACGCAATCTTGTTGTCAAATATATCAAAATTGTCTCCTTGGTTACCAAAAGATATCAGTTTTCTTGATTGTGAGACTGTCCTTGGTGGCTGTGTGTTCTTTCCACCTCCTGAGTGGGAAGTTTATTGGGCGTTCAATCCCAAACCACTTTCAATCTGACGTAATTAAAATTTAAGTTGATGGTAAAGCTCTGTGTGCTTAGCATGTGAGGGTAGTTTTCATATGGTTAAAATACTAGCAATGGGACTTGAAAATAAAAACTACAAAAAATCTAATTCATAAGAACTTGTGTATGTTGTAGGAATTGTTAGATGAGATGGAACGTCTGGAACGTGAAGCAGCCGACATGCAGAGAGCAGAAGATGAAGCACGTCAAATACTGGCTGATGAACGTAAGAAACAACGTGAGGAGAGAGACACTAGGAGAAAAGCTGATCTAGGTAAACACTTTACTGATGTAGGTAAACACTTTGCTGATCTAGATTAACACTTTGCTGATCTAGGTAAACACTTTGCTGATCTAGGTAAACACTTTACTGATCTAGGTATACACTTTGCTGATCTAGGTAAACACTTTACTGATCTAGGTAAACACTTAACTGATCTAGGTATACACTTTGCTGATCTATGTAAACACTTTGCTGATCTAGGTAAACTCTTTACTGATCTAGGTAAATAATTTGCTGATCTAGGTAAATACTTTGCTGATTTAAATAAACACTTTGCTGATATAGGTAAACACTTAACTGGTATAGAAAAACACTTTACTGATATAGGTATACACTTTGCTGATATAGGTAAACACTTTGCTGATCTAGGTAAATATTTTGCTGATTTAGATAAACACTTTGCTGATCTAGGAAAACACTTTACTGATCTAGGAAAACACTTTACTGATCTAGGAAAACACTACTGATCTAGGTATACACTTTGCTGATCTAGGTTAACACTTTGCTGATCTAGGTAAACTCTTTACTGATCGAGATAACTCTGGGTAAATAATTTGGTAAAAGGTTTGCTGATCTTAGTAAGTTTTGATAGAACTTTGCTGATCTAAGTCAACATTTTGCTGATTTAAATAAACACTGGAAGAATTTTGCTGATATAGGTAGGTAATTCTTAGGTGATATAGGTTAAAAAACTTTCATGATTTTAATAAACTGATATACCAGTTTATTAAAGTAACTGATCATATGAAATTTTGCTGATCTGAGTAAAAAACCTTTACTGATGTAGGTAGAATTTGCTGATTTTATAAAACTTTGCTGATTTTATAAAACATTATGATCTTAGTAATAACTTTACTGATCAAGATAAAGCTATTGATCTGTAAGATTCAGGAGCTGATTTACATAAACTTTGCTAACTTAGATAAAACTTTGCTGATTTGGCAATTTATTTTGACAGAGAGAAAGAAGCAGGAAGCGATGGATAGACGAGAACGAGAAAGGAAAGAAATAGAAGAAAAACGTCGCAAGGAGTCAGAGATGATGGAGAAGATTGCTGACGCTGAAATGAGACGAAGAATGAGAGAAGAAGAAGAAAGAAGAATCGATGAGGAAGAACGACTTGCTCAGGAACGATACGAGGTAAGACTGTTGATTGTACGTATGTAGTAGAAGCTCCATGTGGATATTCATTGATGATTTAAGTATTTTGTAATCACTAAAAACTTACTTACTGTAAAAGTAAATAAGTTAGAGACATGGAAATAAAAGCGAATTTCGTGAGTTTACAAAACTTTTTAGCAATTGAAACATTGTGAATGATTAAAACACTGATTATAGGAAGAAATGCGAGAAGCACAGCGGATAGAGGAAGAAGAAGAAGAAAGATTGAAGGAGATGGAGAGACAAGCAGAGGAAGAAGCGATGCAGAGATTGATAGAAGAACGAGAAGCCGCGGAGAGAGAGCGGAGGAGGATCCGCGAGGAGGAGGAAGCGTTCAGGGAGGCGGAGCAACTCAGAATGTAAGTGCTGTAGTTACATTTATCCTCACTATCGGGCTATCCTATATGGTGTGACCCAATAAGAATGTTAATTTTTTTTAATAAAGCATGATACAGAAGGTACCCAAGTTTTTTAAATTTTCCTGGTTCTTTATGTGTGATGTAAAGCTTTAGCCTTTATATACAAGAAACTCAGTTTAAAGTATCATCTAAAAGACTGTTGGTAAAGTTTTTTGGTGGTGTGGTGGTCTAGCTCTATGTTGTATACTGAGAGGTCCCTTGTTTGAATCTCGGCCGAGATATAATGTGTCTAGGTAGTTTCCATATAACTATAATACTGTTAACTCGTGGGACTTCAAAACAATATTTTTTAGAAAATATGTAACAGGAAAACAAAGGGAGGGAACTCTTGTAACTTATTGTCAATGGCATGAGAATTGTTTTGTTGTTTACAGGGAACGTATGGCAGCAGATCATAGAAAGTTGGAAGATGAGAGAAGACGTTTACAGGATATAGAAGATGCCAAACGTGAAGCTGAGAGACAAAACTTGTTGAAGGTAAGATATAAAAGAGATTATGTGTGTAATCATTGTGTTCAAATACATGACCACTTCGACTGTAACTTGGGTCTTTAAATTACTGTACAACCTCTGTAGAGCAATACCCCATGTGAGCTGCAAAACATTGTCATTGTTTAGAGGTGGATGCTCTACAGAGGTTAAATTTGTAGTAAATATCGGTTTAGGGAAATTGTGTATGTGTTGTTATAGAGAGGTTGTTGCTCCACAGAGGTCGCTCTGGTGAGGTTGTACTGTAATTACTGAGTTCCCTTTTTATTCAGGGAATATTCATTCTCTCTCATAATTCAATATCGATCATGTCATATGTTGACATATTTTGTTAGCTCTGCTCGTGGCATATCCCTTTCTCTGTCCCAATTTATTTAAATCAACCCTGTATTTATTTCTACACAATGCTTCACTGTTTACGTTCAGTTACGTCAGCTGGAAGAAGAGGCGAGGTCAAAGATACAGGAAGAGATCGAGAAACGTCGGTCAGATGCCCTCGCTAGACGAGACTTCAATCTAGAGAGTAAACAAAACGTTGATAAACTTCGACATTATCAAGGGCTAACTAGAGCTTGGACATTTTCATACTTTGTTCACTGGCCTAGAGAGACTTACGAAAGGTGAGTAACATTTATACTATTATATAATATTATACATTACGCACAAAAATTGCATCATGTCACAGTTGCATGGTACCCAAGTTTGCCAGTGTCAAAAATAAAAAAGCCTTGTTCCTTGGAAATGCTGAGTTTATTAAAGGTTAAAAATGTTTGTGTATTTGTAAAAATTAATAAGATAAACACAGATAAGGGAACAGAATTGATGTCTGTTTACCTGATTAAAAATTATATATTGAACAGTATAAATGTCAAAGAAATCATTCTAGTTCCGTTTTTACGTTAAATTTATTATTAATAGGGAAATGATGGAACTTGGAAAATCTGAGTTTGTAAGGGTAAGAATTCCAGTTTCCTGAGGGTACACATACCATGCATTATGTACTGTATCTATACATGTATTTAGATTGTATGTTTGATTCATATATCTGTTATTTAGCCGACTTCGACCAAAGTTACAGAAAGGAAAGAGGTAAAATTCAGTCTGTAAACAGTACTGGAAATTTGTTTATACAATATATAACCAGAAATTCCATACCAAATTGTTTGTGGTTTATACCTTTGTACCAAAATTTCATTTTATCGAATTATTAAATAACTGGTATAATGGCATAATTAACCATAGGGACAGGTTTATTTTATTTTACCATTTTCGTTTGGGCGTTTAATTAAGCTCCTTCAGGATAACACCTTTCATTTCAGATTAAGAATTTATAATGACAAGTGCAAAATGGTGGTCTTTGGTGCCTTTTAGGGCATTAACCTGTAGTCAAAACAATTAATTTCATGTTTCAGGGTTAATGTAATCTTAATTTTTCTCATCATGTTTTTCCTTTGTGGAGACCGAGGGAGAAACTGGACCCCTCTGGAATTTTAACAAAAATCTGGTTATCTTATACCGGCACCTGTATATTTACACAAATTTGAGGGGGCTTATAGAGTTTGATTGGAACAACCCTCTAAGGAAAATAGCTTGTTGGAAAAACTATAGAGACATGCTTATGTTACTAATATAGGGTAGCTATGCCCTTGTGTATTGTGGTAACCAAGTTAGATGTCAGAGAATTTTGGTACAAAAGTATGTTAACATATTGCACGTTCCTTTACCATATATCCAATCACACAGATCTAGGCTCTAATGTTCTAGTGCTTTCATATCGCATGCTTTTATTTCAGATTTTGGTATCATGTCACCCAAAACATTGTTTTTTCTTTGAGAGTTCCCATTGTTGTATCCCTTGCCCCAAACATAAAATGCTTCATAGCGTGAACATATTAACTTGGTCCTCAACCTTTTTGCATGAATATATTACAAGCTTAATGTGTCAAATATATATATTTCCGTCAGAAAGTCGTGCCTTTCCGGAGATATAGATTAAAGTGTTTATAGTACACCACTCACGTACTCATAGTACTTGCAGCTTATGTAAACAAATGCTGAAATTGAATTTTAGACAAGAATCAACCGTTAAATTATACAAATAGAAGGTTTGAGGACCAGGTTTATTTGTTCACATTATACCTTTTAAAGAACATACTGGTATATGCTTTATAGGAGTCATTTAAATCGACATTACACTAGTGCAGAGATCACACTGCCTTATTAATTGTTGAAGGTTTTCAAGTTGCATATCATTGAACCATAAACTATTACCGGGTAGTCATTGTTATAATTATATAAAAAGTAGTAACATATAGTACCTGCCCTGCATTCAACAAAGAATTACGTCACGCACGTTCGTACCTGTTATGTACCAGGTACGAAACGTTTCATACAAGGTATACAAGGTATACAAGGTACGAAACAGGTACGAAACGTGTGTTACGTGATTCTTTGTTGAACGCACGGCTGATCGACAACTGGCGTATTGACAATTTACCTATAACAGCATTGGGTCTTGTTGAATTAGTTTTAAATCATAATGTAACACTGAGTGGCATGGTGAAGCTCTTGACTACATATTGAAAGTTCCCTGGTTCAAATCTCGGCCCGGGCATTTGGTCATTGCTAAAAAGCTTTTCAGTGCTTCAAACCTGGGATGAACTGGTTGGTAACCCAGAGGTTATTCTCCTGTATCTATTTCCTTGTGCACATTAAAGAAAGAAGGGTCTTTTCAGGAAGAGCTAGGGTATCACACCCGGAGTCCTTGTATCACACTAAAGTCTCTTCCATTGAAGCCAGAGATCATCGGCCTTTATACAGAAAAAATGGATGCATATTTATGTCGTTTTCATTGTCATTATAGTTAAATAATAGGGCTCAGTGCAAAACTATGGTAACTACATCAATTTATAGGCATTTACTATAGTTTTGCACTGAGCCGTTGTAATACTCTCACTATTTATGTAGCTTAGGCCAGAGTTCTTTTATTTTTTGTTACTCGGACCCTCCTGTCCAATTTTTTGGCATTTTCCAAAAAAAAAATTTTGAAAAACTGGAAAAAAACAAAACTGCATATAATGTTTTGATGATAAATGGACCAGCCTTGCATTAATTTGTTAATCATAAATTTTATCATATTAGTGATTCACTACAGTGTCCTAGTCTTAAGATAAATTGGCTGTTTTCTTGAAAACTAACACTGTTGTTGAGTGTTAATTGCTTTCAATCGGACTGTCATTGACTATTCTACCACCACCAGCTTGTGGAAGCTATATTTTAGGAGTTTTTATTTTTTTCCCTCCTGTGGACTTTTTTCTGAAAAATGTCCAAGTAACAAAAAATTAAAAAACTCTGGCCTTATTTGCATGGACACTTAGTTTATGGCTGTTTTCGCATGTTATAAATGTACCGTATATATGTTTTGTATTTTTTCCTTTTACATAATTACACATGTATTAGCTTCATATATTTTGCATTTGTTCATAATTATTATAATGATTGTATTGTTTTTGTCATCCTCTGGTGTGCCCCTTATAACATTCAAGCAATCACAGTATATAATAGTAATATAGATGACAGCACTTCAAAATGCTGAATATACAATTTGGTGTTTTTAGATTTTTGCATTATCATTTATAATCATAAGGAAGAGGCACATCTTTCTGCAAAATGCCGAAGCCATCGTCCAATCAGAAAATCATACAAGAGCATGTTTGTGGAAGCAGAACACTGAAGCTACTGTGGCTTCGCCATATTTCAGTTAGAGAAAGGTGCAAGCTCGGCTTTTTGACACGTTATTTGACCTGTTACATGTGAAAAGGCCGAACCTGCATAAATATTTTAGCAGCAACAAACTGAACTGTAACAAGAAATATAGTTCCTTTTCCCAAAAGCTTCGTAAGATATCCTCCTCACATATTATAACCGTCACTGTTTTGTATGATAAAATTTCACAGAGAAATTCAGAAAAATGTTGTTCTTGAAAACCTATGTTTTTGTTGCTTCGACATTTTGAACTTGTGCCATCCATGTATAACAATCACAGTATATCAGATTGATCAAAATAGCAAGCACTTTGATTGATTAAGGCAAACATTTACTTTCCATGTTTTTAAACGAACCATATATAACATACGAAGTGATTGGCCTGGTGGATCTGTTGAAACCGCTTCCTTAGTAAGCCTACGTCGCATCAACTTTGCTGCAGTCGCACACCTATCTCCCTTTTGGGAAAATGACTGGCGTTTCGTGCGACAGCTATGAGAACATCTTATGACTGCCTTAGGAAATATTACTGCTCTACGATGAATACAACATCCCAAATGTGTCGATTTTTTCTATGTTTAGCTTTGGATTTACCAATACAACAATATTTCTGCTATATTCATACAATTGCCTTGCAATCTGTCTTGATACCTGAGCTGTCCGCTACTTAACCATTATTTTAAATTTAGTTATATTTTTGGAGGGTTCAATAATGAATGTGTGGCCAGCTGATGTGACGTATAGACTTCCATTTCATGCCGACTTTTCTGTAATTTTACTGTAACTTTTTATATTGGATGTTAGAGGTTTAGTTATTGTCATATTATATATGTGGGCGTGGTACCTTGCTTATTTATAAATTAGGTTTTATTGATCGATGTGTTTATGAAATATATTTTATAATGAATTTTTTGATAATACAATAGTAGTTTATTTTTATACAGTACAATCATGTATTTATTGGGACTAGATTGACAACATGTTTTCAGTCTGTTAGTTACCTTAAGTCTGTCCATATGGAGACAAAATTTGACTCACAGGTTCGTTTGTCACTATTTTCCGGACTTCAACAAAACTTCAGATGACTCATAAGAGTTAAGCTGTATAGGTTATGCTTATTACTCAGAACAATTAAATGATTTCTGAGTATAAAATTAACTTTAGAAAAAGCTATCAATTAATTCATAATGGACTTTTGTTCATTTGTTCATTGTTGTTTAGTTGTTCTTTTAATTAACATTCTAAGTACAGTACCTTGATACATGTATAAAAATCACATTTCTGCTTTATTCTTTTCAGACCTTTCGGAGCAGGTGATCCTCGTAAAAATGTCAAGATAAATAATCCCCCACCAAAGAAAGCCGAGGACACGCCTGCTGCTGCTGGTGGGGAAGACGTACCACCACCCGCTGTACCTTGACGTTCTAGTACTGATAAAGGAATATTCTAATACCATCAACATTTATAGATTATTATAACCGAGACAGTCTGCGAGTCTTTCCTCCTGAGCAACCTCCTGATCGAGTAAATCTGCAGGACACAGCATTCAGATTCGGGGATTGAAAATTGTAGTGATGGCAAAATCTGTGTGTATTAATTTGTTAGTGAATTTCCCTTTATAAAAAAGATATGTCAATTAATAGAATAACAAAAATTATTTTATTACGAAACTTTGTAGCCCAGAAATTTTCTTTCAAATTTGTATAAATTTTTAAATTGTTGAATGTGAAAGACAATGTTTGATACCAATAAAACAGCGACACATACAAATATACCAGATGATGCCATCTATCTGTGATTTACTATTGTAGATGCTGTTCAGTAATGGCTGACTCAGTGGTCGGGTAAAATTACTGGGTAGTCATTGTTACGGTAAATCCCCAAAATAGGAGGTGCCTTAGTTTATATTTTTGTGAAGTAGATATGTATCAGGGGTGTCAATTTTCCTGATTAATCCAGATTTATGATTCCTGATAGAGCAATGGCTTCTGACCAAAATAAAAGTTATTAAATGAAAATATCTCAATAAATAGTTATGGTCAATTTAATCTGCTCTGAATGATTTTCTTTAGTTTGAACTGAGTTATATATCGAAACATTGCCATCGAAGGCCTCTTCCTTGCCAAAAATGGTCGACCGCATATGAATTACCTGATTTTTAATTTGGCCTTGTTGACACCCCTGATGTATAGATATATGTGTATATATATACTGTTCAACCTCTCCAGAGCAGCCCCCCCCTTGAGCATCAACCTCTCTTTAGCAACATTATCATTTTGATCCAGAAGTAACCATATACTAAATCAATTTCACCTCTTTATAGCAACAACCTCTGTACAACATTCAAACGTTGTTTCCCAACAGGAGTCGCTCTAGAGAAGTTATACTGTACAGTCAAATGTGTTATTTATTATACAAACATGTGTTAGTGATCACCTGAATCACGCACGTTAATTAAATGTATATGACACTCTATATTAACGTAAATATGGTGTCGCTTACACATATCGATCGGCCGATTAACAATGTAACCGCGGTAAGCGTAAAACGCACTAGTCAAATTCTAGCCTACTTTATATAAGTCCTCATAATTTTACTATCTATCATCCGATTTTAAATATTTAAAGCTTGTAATGAAGCAGATATATATGTCTGTCTTTTAATACAACATTCATCACGATATCCTAATTATTAAATCCACGCCCGCGGCTGACGAGTAAGAATCCGTTCCTCGTAAAAGTAAGTTTAAAATATCCCGTTTTTTACCAAATAAAAATTCAATCAACGGTCGAAAATCATCAAATATTAATTTAATTTTCGATCGATTTTTTTCATTAAAGCTTGTTTTAAAAGCTCATACTTTAAGCTTTTATAAAATGTAAAACTTATTTCTAAAGCATTTGCGAGTTGTCGACCGCCAACGATTTGATTAAACTTCGTGCATTTGTGTACTAATTATTGCAAATAAATTTTCAAAATGGCGGAATCACGTCGAAAAGCGTGTGAAACGGGCACCTGCACACCTTCCATGCTCTAATTGAAAACATATTTTTGATTGAAACTTGTTTAAATTGTGAGATTAAATACTTTTTGAGGTATTGGTTGTACTTTTTTCTGGTTTCAATTGGTTTTGTCTTTACAAAATGAAGTCAAAAATAGTGATTTTTGTCATGATGCGGGACTATTTTTTTCGGTAGCTGTATTGAACTTGCGGACTTATTGCCGAATGTTAATTATAAAATCATTAAAAATGGCGATTATTTACAATATAACCTGCTATTAAATGCATATTGTGAGGTATTGGTTGCATTAATTAACGAACCATGATGCTAGCTTTTGAAAAAATCGCCACAAAAGATGATCAATGGTCGGCGTAGTTTACATCACACATTATTATGAATACGTCCATTCTGTTTTATTTCGTTGGCGGTCGACAACTCGCAAATGCTTTAAAAACAGGTTTTACATTTTATAAAACCTTACAGTATAAGCTTTTAAAACAAGCTTTAATGAAAAAAATTGATCGAAAATAAAATTAATATTTGATGATTTTCGACCGTTGATTGCATTTTTATTTGGTAAAAAACGGGACATTTTAAACTTACTTTTACGCGGGACGGATTCTTACTCGTCGCCGTGGATTTAATAATTAGGGTATCGTTATGAATGTTGTATAATTAGACAGACATATATCTCTGCTTCATTACAAGCTTTAAATATTTAAAATCGGATAATAGATAGTAAAATTATGAGGTCTTATATAAAGTAGGGTAGAATTTGACTAGTGCGTTTTACGCTTACCGCGGTAACATTGTATATCGGCCGATCGATATGTGTAAGCGGCAGCATATTTACACCTTTTACATATGTTAATATAGAGTGTCATATACATTTAATTAACGTGCGTGCCTGAATTTAGAAGCCAATATTAATATTAGCCATTTTTTTCTTTTAACAGCCATTTGTTTTAAGTAAACCCTCATCAAAACTTTGATGTGTCTTTTAAAACTGATTCAACTGTACAGGTTTTGTATTCTTATATTGTTAGTCCCCTACCAGTTTTTGACCGGAGGGGACTATAGGTTGGCCCTCCATCCGTCAGTCAGTCCGTCCGTCAAAAATCTGGATCCTGACGTAACTCAAACAGTTTCCAAGCTAGGTTTATGAAACTTAGTATGTAAATAGGGGGCAATAAAGGGATAATGCACATTCAAAAATATTTTGATTCCGACAAAAATTGCAGTTGCCATGACAACAGAAAAATTGAAAATGGCTTAAAACCGGTAGGGGACTTCTGTATTGCTTGCAATTCTTAATGACTCGTTTACTATTGTTATGCAAGCTTAACTTACAAGTTATACATGCAGTACCCAGCCCCAATCTCTTGAAGCATCACAAAATAAAATCTTAAGCTCAAATTGAGATTTTGCTCAAATCAGAGTCTCGAGGAAAATCTCATGGTTGGGCTAGTCTATTAAAATAATTATTGGTTTTATAAACTCAGGACAAAGGTTTTTCGTGATACCGATTTTGTGCCTTTATTAACATTGAAATATTCTTATTTCAAAACAATATATGACTTAAAAATATTTGGATTGAGGATAAGCTCAGATTGAGATGTTTTAAGACATTGGACCCAGATCTGTTTCAGTGAAGTGTATCTATAACAGATTAAAGGAACACTGCCAGAATGTTTCCTTTCCGTTGATACCTTTACTATTGGTTTAAATGATGTGGATCTTTCACTATTATAATAGTATCATCCGTTTCTATTTACCTGCCTTGGAACTCATTAATCTTTATATGTGTTTTCGGTATGTATACCAAAAGAATATTTAATATTGTTTAGCACTGAATACTCATGAGTTCCAGGTCAATAATCTCGCACAATAGTTAGAAAGTCAATTTTCATTTGAACTTGGTAATTTTTTGGCTTACAAATATAGTTCATGTGTGTGCCCTTGTGTTAGTAATAGAAGAGCGACTGTGTCACAGTATTATAGTTATTACGTCATGAAATATTGGTCACAAATATTTGTATAATAGTAAACTGTCAAGCATTGTTTTATATTTACACATTTTACAGCCATTTGTACTCTGTCCATTTATTTTTATATTTTAGAATATTTAAATGCTCCCAGAGGGAGGTCACTGTGTATTATAGTTTGTTTGTCTGTCCATCCGTCTGTACGTCAGTAGGTTTGCCTGTACAACTTTCATTTTGAAACATTTCCGGTCTCAGTATATATTAAACATATGTAAGTGTGATGAGTCTGCAAGTCTGTATCAAAGCTGTTCCACATCAAACAAGAGTATTTAATTCCAATGTCACTTTAAAAGAGAGCATTGTGACTTCTCTTTATTTATAGAATGTACTATTATACATGAGCCGTTCTCCTGGAAAACCCAGCTTCGTGACGAAATTATGAACATCATAATAATCTATAGTTAGAAAAACAAGACTCTGATGAACAGTTTTCTGAAAGTTTCTGCAAAAAATAACGTGCAATTACAAAGTTACAGATCTCTAAAACCTGAACCACTACTGACTTCTTTTTGAGTGACGTTGCAAACGTCATCCAAATGTTATTAGACGTAATGTTAACAATCATTTTACAAATCCAGTATTTGATAAATGCTTTATGTCAACTTAAATAAAACATATCAAAATAGTAAATGTTTGCTTTTGGAGCAATGTAGCTACTGATTTTAAACACTAATATCGTTTTCCCAATATGTGTACTTTCAGAAATTGGTCACACTAGCAATGACAGAAGATATTTGAACATATTAATGCATGAGAAAAAATAAATGTAAGGCAAAGTACTACAGTAACAAAGTTCTTCTAATTAGATGAATGAAAATGACTTGTTCCTCATGTATGAGACTTTTGTAAACTTTATAATGTAATGACTATATAATGTCACTTAGCCCGTTTTTCCAGGAGAACGGCTCATATACAAAATGACTGCTGAGTGTTCTGTATGTATTAACTATGCCTTTTTATTGCAATATTATAATTTTTATACATCTATATATATTTTTATAAAAAATGCTTCTACAAATTGCAATTATACATGTTTACTTTGTGTGTTTGTATATATATTGTTCGTTACATATAATTATTTTCAGAGTATTGTTTATATAGAATTATTAAATAATTTTGCAATTCTGTGATATGTTTTCAAGGAAGTTCACAATTTGGATACACTTTGAATCACTGATACTTACAATATTTACATCACTGTTACACAAAATTATAGTTTAAGAAATAAATTTGTTTCCATGGCAACAGTCTGAAAATCTGAGCTTACAAATTTGATGAAAAATGTATTTTTATGAGCAGAAATCCAATCAAAAACTTGAATTTAGTCAGTTTGTAAATTTTATCCTAATATTAATTTGTCAGTACCGTAGGTCTGTTGCATAAGCAAAGCGCTACTGAGTGCATTTATTCAGTTACCTCCCGCTCAATAAAATTTAGTAGGCCTGGATTACCTCCCATGGAAAGCGTTATTAAGGGCATTGCTAGGTTAACTGATTTCTGATTGATGACTTATGTGAACTTTTGGTTTGTTATAAACATGTAGGCCTATTGTCAGATGAAGGCGAAACTTGACTATCTAGAATCTACTGAAAGATTACTCGAGTAGATTTGACCAGTTCTGCTATAATCCTTGAATTCCTTGATAAACGATTATATAGCCTGGAGATATTAACCTGATTCTCTTACTACTCTATTTTTAGTTTACAAATGTACATGTATTTTTTCAGTCAACTTGTCTAAATTTAACTTTTGCAAACTGTATATACCAGCACGGCAGCAGTAAGAATTGTGAATATCCCGTACGTGTTCTGTAACCAAACACAAATCTGAAGAACCCTGAAAATGCATGATTTATTCGTAGAAATTTATCTATTCCGTGAACCTTTTAGCTATTCATGCATAAAGGTCAAGAATCATGATCGGGTTAATATCTCCCGACTTTATCAAACAAAAAGGGTAATTATTATTTCACTTTTTAAATATTATAGCAATAAACTTTATACCTTCCTTGAATGATTTTTGTTTTATTCAGTTTTATATCCCGACATCTACTGATGCGGGAGATATAGTGATTGTTATGTCCGTCCATCTGTTTGTCATGTTGAAAATGTTAACCAAAACTTTCCATTTCTTGAACCTCAAATATTTTTTCAAAATCCCTCAAAGCATTGCTTATCAACTCTAAGCATACTTGTCAAAGCCTTGTAACACTATCCAACATTTCAACAGAATTATGGTCCCTGAATCGCTTATAAGCTAGTTATTTAGATGAGGGTTTTACCGGGGCATATGCGTTTACTGATCACAGTCTTGTTTTACGTATCAAAGTCATGTTTGGCTGCATGCAATGACTGTTCAGTAGATACACAATCCATACACATTGATCATCCTCACACAACAGTGGTAAGTCAAGTTATCAGACATGATTCTGATGAAGAATACACTGTTGAACGAGAATCACATTGACTGATCCCAATAATATGTCAATAGTCAACCAAATTGGTTATGTGGTCTTGGTTGTATTTACTTGGCACTCATTGCATTATAAGTCTTTAAATGTGTTTTCATTTTTGTATACAGAAATAATGGTTCTACTTGTTAAATGAACAAACTGATAGAATAGCAGGTAAATAATTTCACAGAATATATATCTTTTAATTGTTGGTGTGTAAGGGCCGGTGGCCTAAAATGCAAATAAAGAATATAATGTTTTTAAATTCATGTTCAATTTGGTAATATGAATGAAAGACAAAAACAAAAAATTAATTCAGTCATTTATTGAGATAGTTTTGGAACTAGCCCCTGTGGTTGCATTGAGATAGTTTTGGAATCAGCCCCTGTGGTAGCATCTGGTTAACAAATAAAACACCACTGTTATTATTGTATAATTTATTCACATACACCTATGTACTATATATGTCACAGTAACTAATAACAACAAAGTATACATAGCATAATAAATGTTCATAATGCTAATAAGAAACATGGTAATCCATGAAAGGCCAGGTCTTCAAATAAGGGCTGTACCTCAAATAAGTGAATGATATTTCAGATATACGACGACTGATTCACCTCACTTGTTTTCAAGGCATAACGTACCCTTCCATCAGAAATCAGCAATTTCTCCACATGCTCCGACCGAGAATCAAACGCGCATCGCAGGGGTGTAAATCATAGTTCACCAGTAAGCCCTTTGTGCTGAAAGTCGAGCATGAAGTAATGGACTTTTGAGCGAGTTGGGTACGAGTGTGTCACAAAAATTTACAACTTCCTCCAATCTTGCGTACCAAATTTGTCAATCTAGGAACATTTTTCCCCATTGGTAAAACATTTGTTTTCAGTTTCACCTATAACATGCAGATATCTCTAATATAAATGAGGCAATATGTATTATCAATGGATGGTAAGCACAAGACAAAAACTGGACATTGGCATTGAGATCTAGCAATGGAACGGAATATTCTAAATGATATGTTAAGTATAAAATGATTTAAAGTAATGTTTCTGATGAGACAAATAATACATATGAATAATACACAACATGGTCCTAAAGAGACATAAATTTCAATAAATAAATGTTAAGTATAATTTCCAAAACGTTTTAGAAACTTCAAATTGGGAATGTTGCAAAAAATTACTAAAAGTTTGGGAAATATACTGATATAAAATGAATGATATCAAATGAAAATTTTCTGATTAAATAAATTATCTGAATGATTAAAATGTTTGGTTCTAATGAGACAATATAATTAATATACCGGTACAGTGTATTTGGAATGTAGCGAAAATAGTTAAAAAATAATTTAAAAAGTCTTCTTGTGAGCATCATTTTCGAGGACAATATGTTGCTTTTAGTATACATTCACCATTTAACACTTCTGGTGCAAATCATTCAAAACTTGGTATGACATATATAAACGTATACATTGAGCATAAACTTTGAAATATATACGACAATAAAATTATACATACATGATTTGTGTATTTTTCCAGTTTGAAGTAGAGCTGCTAATAAGACCACACAACCAGGAAGCCTTAATAGCAACCTAGCCTAAATAGCAACCCAGTCTTAAAACAGACCATAAATTTAAGATTTTCATTCTTTACCACTGCATGATTTCAAAAGAACTGAAATGGACTTATTAATGGAACTTAATTGAACTCAATTTTATAAGCTATGCGCCAATGAGCATAATGATATTTGTGAACACACTGACTGTAAGCTAATGTGTTGTATAACGTTATCTATAGTACCATATAAAGTTATAAACACTAGCATAATATGAGCAAAACAAAAAGGAGAGTTTCCAAACTGAAGCATTATTGTAACAATGCTATACAGATGTACATGTATAATTAAATTTAACATACAAACAATATCTTAATCTACAATTAGTTGCCTGTATGCACAGTCCCTTTACTTTTTAAAACAATGGAACTGTCAATGAATAAAGGATTTTCTGAATTGGCAATTTGAATAGTTTTTCTTTTATACTTTATACATATTTCCGGCAGAAGTTTACTTGTCTGAATCTATTTCATTGTGCCAGACGACCAGGTAAGAGCTAATTTAGAAGACTTATGGAGATGTGTGTTACCATATATACAGGGGTCCTACAATTCCAGATTTGCTGCACTAGAAATAATGTACTTTTCTGCAGAAAAATAAATGTTATTTGAAGGAAGAACAAGACTGCGTTCAATAAACGCTTATGCCCCCTGTGGAAGCCTTGTCCATAAATAAGTCTAAGTCCAAAATTAGGTCAAGGTGAAGGTCAAAAGGGGTCAGGTGATACAGGTGTGTGGAGAGTGTTCATATACAACATCCATGCAAGTTTGGAAGCTTTGTAGCAAGCCATAATGATGCTAGAAGAAACGATCAATTTGGGTTAATCAGGACGGACGGACGAACGAACGGACAGGTGAATCACTATATGCCTCCCCATCTATCGATAGGGGGGCATAAATAATTGACAAATTTATGGTCATTTGAAACTGAGTTTTGGTGTAGGGATGTGTGTTTATAGCAGCTGAAACAGACTTGCAACTCATTTTCAGGATTAGGCAATCTGCCGCAGTACGATCCCTGTGTATACTATACCCTTTACTGATTAATTTCGATGCATCTACTGTACTCACATTTTGATGCATCTATCTGATTTCTATGCAAATTGCGTAATTTGTGTCAATCATTAAATATTTTTCAATAATCTATATGAAGATGATGTACATTATATCATTATACATCATGTAACTAGAGTTGTCGCCATTCGGCAGACTAATAAAGCCCTACCTTCAAAGTGTCATTATTTTGGTAAAATCTTCACAGTGCAATTTCTTTTCTTCCCACATATCTACATGTTGAGGTTGTTCATCTGTGAAAGTTTGAACAAACTTCAGGAGTTGCGTCCACAAGAATTATTAAAGTGTCTCTGGACAGACAGATGGACAGACAGGCTGAATCCAATATTCCCCCCTTTAAACTCATTATGCAGGGTATAAATAAATTAGGGGGTCTATCATGAAAGGTCTATTAAATACATACAACAAAAACAATGCTAACAGCTAACTATGCTAACTTCCATTATTTAGATTTGCAGCTAAATGAGTATTACGTAGCAATAACTGGAACACAAAATACTAGCGGAAAATAATGGTGACATGTTTCTGCATTTCCACTAACATCACAGAAATTCACAACAACACCATGTGTTGCAGAAAATAACATATTTCTTCATGTTTGAAGTTGAAATATATATGCTATACGTTATGCAGGAGTTGAGCAAAATTTTGACTAGCTTGCTTGATAGCTAGAAAATATAATCTATTTTATTGATAGCTACATAGTATAATCTATTATCCTTAATTAATATCTGGCCAAGATAAATAAGCATTTAAAATAATATATTTTCAAAAAATGTTTCTTTAAATGAATAGATAGACTTTCCTGCTTCTCAACAGGTACTAAACTATAAATATAACTGGGATTTTCCCTGTACTTCGGTGACTTTGTATGTTTTTAACAGACTGTACCATTATATTATTCAATAATAGTGACCTGAGACTGGATAAACTTCAGTAATCTCTTCATAGGTATACATGAATGTTGAAGATTTTAACCATCTGTTGTTACCAAGCTTGGTTATGTTGTTCAGTAGTGTAGAGGAAAGTATTCACCGATGATGTACAAACAAAGGTCATAGAATATTCTAATATCTCAGGTCAATTTTGTCCATCAAACATCACAGGTTTTCACAGGGCCAGTACAAACTAGAGACTTGACTAGCTAGACTATCATCCAGGTTTTTATACAAGGAACAGGGGGAGAGGGGGAGATTTTAAAAATATAATGCCTCATTAATAAGACAACCTCAAAATGATTACCACAATTTGTAGGTCCATTTTCACTCTTTGCTACTCAATATTTTGACCAACTCGATAATGAGGCCATTTTTCTAAGGGTCCCAGGGGTTGTCTAAGGGTCCCAAGGGTGGTCTTAATATTGAGGTTTAATTATATACATGGGTAAATGGGTCCCAAGGTTTCAATATCATATCGTCCCAAGGTTTCTGTATTGTATTGTCCTAGAATATCCATGTTATATTGTCCAAGTATTCCGCAGAATGCTGTAAAAATCTTCATCATCGTCCACACTTAGACTTAGTCCTTCATAATATTCTTCAAACTCTACGTAAGATAGTTGTTCCTGTTTCTTGTTGGGTAACACAGCATCCAGGAAGGCTTGTAAAGGTCCTATCTCACCACTGTCCCGTGCATCTAATGAAAAACAAGGATAACTGTATAGCAATCTAATAATTTGACAGTACAGTGCAACCTCTCTAGAGCGGTTCCCCATAGAGCAACAATCTCTCTAAAGTAACCTAATCATAGTGTTCTTGAAGTAACCATTTACCATGCATTTGACCTCACCAGAGTAGCAACCTCTGTATAATAACCAAACTTTCCCAGAGGGCATTGCTCTAAAGAGGTTGTACTGTTCTGTATAGCAGTTTTCCATGACTTTCACATTAGACAAAACCCATTTTCAATGTTTGTCCATGAGCCAAAACCCAATTTCCATGACTTTCACATTAGACAAAACCCATTTTCAATGTTTGTCCATGAGCCAAAACCCAATTTCCATGACTTTCACATTAGACAAAACCCATTTTCAATGTTTGTCCATGAGCCAAAACCCAATTTCCATGACTTTCACATTAGACAAAACCCATTTTCGATGTTTTTCCAAGAGCCAAAACCCAATTTCCATGACTTTCACATTCAATGGGGATAACGTATAGAACGGAAGTGATACCCCTGACGGTTTTTCGAGTGTAAATTTCGTCGCTTCGGTATGTAAATCTTGATTTTTCTTTGTTTTGTAAGACGCTTTCAATGAAATCACCTAGCCCACCGTACCCGGCCCTATGGATTCTTGCAGACCCAAGCCCATTTTCCCTTCAAATACCTGTGATTAAGGAGAACATTCAATTCTAGTGCGGTTTTGGTTACTGCACCCCTGACGACCCGTCTACATTTTTTCCAATTTCTGCCGATTTGCATGGTGTGTTGCTGTTTTATGGGGCCAACTTCATTGTTTACCTTATTCTATGTATGCATTTTGCAAAATTAGTTCGATGCAGTCAGGTTATGAGGCAGAATAGACGAAAGAACCACTATGATACCCCTGACGGTTGCTGTCCCTCACTGATACCCCTGACGCCTCAAAATACTATAATGTTGTAATACGATGTCGGTCGGCTCAGTACACGTTCAACCAATTAAAAAATCAAGATTCTAATCAATACAGTTATTGCGTAAATACATGAAGAACTTGATAAACAATTCCAATAGACAAAAACAGTTGCATACATAGATTTAGAATCGAACAGCAAGACAAGTTGTTTGAGCTATAACAATTATCACAAATTATTATAAAGGAGTCCGTATTAATTTATTTATTAATCTTACATTTCGGCGACTCGTTGTTGAATATTGGAACCACCGTAAATGGGTTGTTATTAAGCTGCTGTTTGCCTAGCGGGTGCCTTGATACTTCAGTAAGTACTACTTAGGAAGCTCCACCAATCTAAACGAAATGCTTGTTCATAATAGGCAATATTTGACAAGCATTTTTATAAATTAATTGTGATATATCGTTGTTTCGCATCGAATTGTGTTTAGGAAATATAACTTATGTGAATATTCAGACTTAATAATTCAGATCACCTCACGATGTGACGCGGACATTATTTTATACATGCGTTCGTTTCAATTCAAATATGACATTGTATTACTTCATGACATGTACTTGTATTACATTTCTTATTCTTCTTTCTTTGAACGCTTTACTTATTACTTACATTTCTATTTATTTACATCCAGTTCTTGTTTACTTTGACCAGTAACCACCCATCAAATTAAAGTCAAGTGTGACTGACATGATGTAAATTATAGAATGATGTAGTTTAACTTATACAGCAGATTAATATATTGTGATCTGAGGTACCTTGTACTGCCCTGCATTCAACGAAGCATTATGTGAGGTGTGTTACGTACCTATGTCGTACCTGCCCTGCGTTCAAGGAAAGTTACCTGTAAACATGTTAAAAATCAGGGTTTTTTGTCGCTATAATCCTTCGCTGTACGCTTCGTTTGCGGCAAACAGTTTGAAAGTATAAGTCCCCGTTTTTTTCGTTCTCAGTTTTGAAATATGTACGCATGCACGGGTTTTGCTATTCATATTCTTTTGTTTGCCTCTGTCCGCCATTTTGTTTAATTACACCAATACACGCACACCACCTCAGGATATAGTTATTGTTCAACGAATAACAGGTACGTACCAGGTAAAAACGTGCGTCACTTTATATTTTCCTTGAACACAGGGCTGTTATTCATTGAACGTTATGTTAAAAAAACCTGTTCGTCACGTGAGCGAAGTTTGGCTAACCATATCCGGAGGTGGTATACCTAAATTGGTAAATTTTAACAAAATGGCGGACAGAGGCAAACAAAACAATAGCAATAATGCAACCCATGCATCCGTACATATATCGAAATGCCCTGCGTTCAACGAAGAATTACGTGACGCACGTTTCGACACGTTATTCTTCGTTGAACACAGGGTGGTCGAGAAGGGAAAAAACGGGGATTTATACTTTCAATGTGTTTGTCGCAAACGAATCGTACAACCAAGGATTGTAACGACAAAACCCTCTTTTTTTAACATGTTTGCAGGTAACATTCCTTGAACGCAGGGATGTTTTGTTATGCTTGTTCAAGTGAATTACACAAGTTAATAACATTATTTAATGTTTGCTTATCGTTCGTGTAATTATATAAGCGGAAACTCGCAGGCACTACTCGGGATTATTTCCGGGTCGCGGAAACTTGTGACAGTTCACTCAATAGCCATCGACCCAGAAACAAGCAATTCAGACGTTGCAGGTATCGATGCATGTCAACAAACTCTTTAAATTGACAGACCTTTCTATGTCTGAAGTATGCTTATTTACATGTGCGTTTGATTTGAACGATCAACGCTGTGTTTGCTATAAACCGGTGTAGTTGTGAACGTAATGTACATGTGTAGAATACCACCAAACTCCTGGCAGTAGCTCACTACCTTAGTCCTTACTTAAGTATAGAAGAAAATATAAATAAATCCGTAAACTAGATCCTTGCGTACTTATAGTTCTAAATAGTAAATCGGCTTTCAAAAATAATGTTAACATTAAAAAATAAATTCAGTTTATTCTTCTTCACACCACAAAGCCAATCAAAATGGGTCGCTTAAGATTTCTGTTGATATTTTATATTGCCAGTCTTTGTTTTGCCTGTGTCTGATTATATTATAACGTCTATTTTATCAATAAAACAATGCGTAGGAACTTCTTTTAACGGTTTGTTCTACATTGGTAGAGAAGTGCCAGAACTATGAGTTCTTCATGTATTTACGCAATTGATTAGAATCTTGATTTTTTAGTGGTTGAACATGTACAGAGCCGACCGTCTCGTATTACAACATTATAGTATTTTGAGGCGTCAGGGGTATCAGTGAGGGACAGCAACCGTCAGGGGTATCATAGTGGTCTTTCGTCTATTCTGCCTCATAACCTGACTGCATCGAACTAATTTTGCAAAATACATACATTGAATATGGTAAACAATGAAGTTGGCCCTATAAAACAGCAACACACCATGCAAATCGGCAGAAATTGGAAAAAATGTAGACGGGTCGTCAGGGGTGCAGTAACCAAAACCGCACTAGAATCGAATGTTCTCCTTAATCACAGGTATTTGAAGGGAAAATGGGCTTGGGTCTGCAAGTATCCATAGGGCCGGGTACGGTGGGCTAGGTGATTTCATTGAAAGCGTCTTACAAAACAAGGAAAAATCAAGATTTACATACCGAAGCGACGAAATTTACACTCGAAAAACCGTCAGGGGTATCACTTCCGTTCTATACGTTATCCCCATTGACATTAGACAAAACCCATTTTCAATGTTTGTCCATGAGCCAAAACCCAATTTCCATGACTTTTCCATCAAACGAAACACATTCCATGACTTTGTCAGGTCAGTACAAACCATGTGTACGTAGAAAAAGGTTAAATGTATATACAGTGGAACCCCTCTAATCCGGACTCGTCCGGACCAGACAAAAAGTCCGGATTAGAGAGGTGTCTGGATTAGAGGGGTTTCTATTTTTAGATACTTGTATGTTAATTTTAGTTGAAGACATTGCTAAACACAAAAAAGCAAAAAAAAAATGTAAAACAGCAACAATTGATTACACACCTTCATTGTTGGTTTTGGTACAGAAAAATATTCTCTGATCAATTTTACTTTAGCTTCAAGGTCGATTTCAACCTTACGACGTTTTGTCGGAGGCTCAGACATGATTATCATATGAAATTCTGTAAAAGAATGACCATCCATCAAATGCATTTTGGTAGATTTTTATTGCATTTACTCGTAGATTTATTCAAACTGAGAACGTCCGAATTTGTTTTCCTTTGATGTCGATAACGACCTTCTCAAAATTAAGGGGACCTGTATTTGATTCAACTTACCCCCGTGTAGACAAAACAACCCAGCAATAGTCTTTTAATTAATTGAGTAGGCCAATAAACGCTGTCAATTAGCGCTTTTAAAATGATAATATTTTAATTGTCCCAAATTGTGATTTTCACACCCGTGTCGATAAAACGTGCACACCGACACTGCGTATTGTTGATGTTACAACCGTTAATTGATCGGATTTTAATTGCATATACGATGATGCGAATATACAACACATTGACACCTGTCAAAACATTGGCCTGGGCAATGTTCAAATTGATTGTCCGGATCCGAGGGGTCAAATTTAGAGCAAATATATGATAAATCCTCGTATTTTTGTCCGGTGTCCGGAGTGGAGGGGTTCCGGATCCGAGGGGTAAAAACGTATTAAAACATGAATAAGAATACTCGGGACCAACAGATCCGCCCGGATTAGAGAGAAATCCGGATTGGAGGGGTCCGGATTAGCGGGGTTCCACTGTATAACATCCTAAGATGACTGATGATTTGGCCTATGTAGACAACCAACAAGCGTAGCATTGTATAATGTTTGATATTCCAGTAAAAATGATGTCACTTCGTGCAGGTATTCTATTTATGACATCATAGTGCATGTAAACAAGTAAAGTAAATAAAGTAAACAATATACTCTCACAAGTACACTGCTTTAATATTTTATTTCTAAAGTTTACCTCTCCCTGCTCTATTTGTTGTATTGAAGAATTTCTGTATATCACTGATGGTTAAAATACCTTTCTTCCCAGCATCAATTTTACGGAATGCCTGTAAATAGTTGACATATTCAAACTATACTGAAAAATCATTTAATTTCAATGGAACAAAATTGCATGTTTTTTGCAAAAAAATCATTTCGTAGGAATGTAATTTCAAGGATTTCTGATTTCAGGAATAAATGGTAAGGTCTTATTTCACACAAATTATCAGAAATCATTTAAACATCAAACAGATTTAATAATTGTTTTACTACATGTTAATATGCAAGTAACTTTCCAAAAACCTAGTCTTAGACCTGACTAAATTCGAAAGCAAGTATGGCAGCCACTGAGAACTTGACATATTTATTGGTGTAATTATTCATTGGCATTGGTGATATTATGTTAACCACAAAATCCATGAAATTAAATCTCCCACGAATATTAAATATTTTATAGTATTCGTAAAATACTATTACTTCCTTCCAGTATCCAAGCATCAACCATTAATATTGGGTTTGTCACAACAGTAGGTATACATTAGTTTATACATGTACTCATTTATATGAAGTTGATTGTGAAACAAGTTCTTCAGCTTAGGTTATTTATTCTTGATGGTGTTCCTCCCTATCAGGGTTCCAACAAATATTCTAACCCTCACAAATTTCCTTGACTTTTATCTGAACTTTCCCCAGCTGAAGAGCAGTTTTCCCTGACTTTTAAAAGCTATCGGGCCACCAAAGCATTGTTTCATTTTCACAAATTAGCAATAGAAAATGAGAAAGGGAAGCTATATTTTTAAAGGCAAAAGTTTTAGAACAGAGAACTGACACAAAGTAACAATAGTTGAGAAATGTCCTGAGCAAGCATAGTGCTTTTTTCTGTCTGGTATTTCCTTCACAGGGATTCATACTTATCGGCAGCTATAACAACAAAATTCCCTTATTATCACTCAATTTGTTGAATTCCCTGACCAATTTTAAAATTCCCTGCATTTTCCCTGTCCTTGAGAAAAATATGTAAGTCCCTGACATTTCACTAACCGTGGGAACCTTAGGTTTAAGAGAAACTATTTACCCGTTTTATGTTGAGTGTGAAGCCATGGAAACATTTTTATTTCGAGTTCAGTATGAAGTCACCACAAAGCAAACCCAAGACCTCCTGAGCTCAAAGCGGACACTTTACTACTTATGCTATCAACCTAATATAGACATTGACTTACCTTTCTAACTAGAGATTTACGTGCTTCTATCATCGTACCAAGCACTGCCCACATATATCTACTGTAATCTAGTTCTCCCTTTTCTTCCACATCAAGAATTTCAAACAATGCATCAAGTGTCTGAAACATAAACATGTGTTATATTACAACAAATAAAGAGGATATATTACATACAAGGGGTGATCATAAAGTTCCCAGAAAAGTGCTCTGAAATCTTTATTACATGACCAATATTTCTGAAACTTATTATAGATTCCAAATACAAACTTATAAACATTTAAAATAATTATAGAAACCATAATGTCACTAGGGCTATAACGACCCAATGTCATCACGACATCATTCCATGCATTACACATTGATGGCATAGTTCGAGTTGAATGGTGCATTTAATGTTTCTCAAAAACTACACAGTCGTGAAATAAAATGCAATTCATATACATGTTGACTTGAAATCAAAATATTACCTTGGCATCTAGAGCAATGTCGGCAGTTATCGACACTTTAAGATTGAGTCACATGAATTTTGCACACAATTGTTAGATGTCGATATCTACCGACACTCATGCATGCCATAATCCTTCTTGAATCATTAACACGCCGTCATTACGCATATTTCCCGCCAAAAAAGCTATGAAGAATTAAAGTATAAAGACCAGACATGTCGGCACTTTCCGACATACTTTGGCAGTTATCGACACCCAAATAGATTTTTCTTTAAAATCAATAGTAAAACACAAGATATAAGAACATTATTATGAAGCATCCGTAGCTTATTTTATACCTTTAATGCTTCAGATATTCGACCCAGGTGGCATCTTTTATAATTATGTAAATAAAATTATTTCATCACATATTCGTGAATAAACAATTAATTTCTAATTACGGCAATTGTGGCAACAATTGTTGATGATGACAACGCATATGTGCAGGCAGCAAATTTATGTTTATCTAAGAAAACGTTCTCATTTTGAATGCGCTGTATATTTTTCCTGTTAAGAAGATAAATTTATATGGGGAATGAGCTATAAACAAGCAGCATATACAGAGGTGTCGATAACTACCGAACGTTTGAAATGTGGGCGGCAATTACCGACACCCCTCATTTCAAGGTTACTTTCGATGATATGACAGGGGACACTAAACATTCAGGCAATCCAGGTTTACTTTGATGTAACTGTCCTAAAACGTGATTGAGAGATGCGAAATCATACACATACAACACGACAAAGGAACTAACTCGTCTTATGCCAGTCGACAAGGTCCATAAGAATGACGTCACGACATGCGGTCGATTTTTTAAACCCAAAAAATGTACAGGTTATGTCCTTTACTCGTTACCAGAAAACGAAAGTAAACGTTACAAACAAATAAGCGCATGGTACGATGACGTCATCATAACAATAGATGACTAAACAGGCAATTAAAAACGAAATTAACTTTCAGGTGTCGATAAGTGCCGACTGTCGGATATACCCGACATTGCTCTATTCAGAAAGAGCAGGAATATTGTACCCAAGAGCATCACACAACTGACCTTTCCTCGAATCCAGAGGTCTTTGGCCAATCTGGGTCGGGATAAAAAACAAATGAACACGCACATACCACTGTCTCAGTCAAACGCAAAATAAAATTGAGAGAGTGTGGAGAAAGTTTTGGAGGGCAGTGTATACTTACATCAGGTGGTAAATCTATACGATATTCAAACAATCCTTTCTCCAGTTCAAATCTATATAACACACCAGTCCCTGTCTGATCAGCTTTCCTATAGAATCGACCGAGACCTGTAGTGGTACGTATGGCACGTTTTCTTATCTTCTTCTGTACATTGGCTGAAATATAAAACAATTCTCAAGTTACCACGGAGACCATGTCAGTAAAATAAAATATTGTTTGTTTCCCCTTCCCGACCCTGACCAATAAGGGTTGGGTAGGTAGGTCAAAATATTTTTAAAATATTTTTAGTCATTAATTTTTGTTTTGCCTATGCACTTTACTAGTTCTACTGTTTTGATTGATAATATTTTTTTATAAAATAAAATATTTTTTTAAGGGTTTACTCAACTTTAATGTACATTTCAATTTTGAGAGTGCTTTATTTCGTGCTTTATTTCGTGCGACCTCAGTTGATGAATTATTTGTGAGTTTGAGCGAATCCACTGGATTATGCCAATATGTGTGATATTTGTGTGATAATGCTTGGAATACCAAAATTTAATTCTTTCATTGGTCAACTGACTTCTAGATTTATATTTGGCATTGGGTTAATAGATTTACTCCAGCTCTGTGTTCAAGGAAAGCTTCGATCATTTACGTATAAAAATCACGATATTTGTCGCTTTAATCCTTCGTTGAATGCTCTGTTTGTCACAAACAATTTGAAGGAATAAAATCTCGCATTTTCTGTTCTCAGTTGAAACTTGTACGGATGAACAGGATTTACTATTCACGCACCATTGTTTGCCTTAGTCAGCCATGTCGGTATGATACATTAATTAAGGCGCAATAACTCGGTATATAGTTAGCCTAAATTCGCTCATGTGACAAACCTTTTTATTTAACATAGCATTCAAAGAATCACAGGTACGAAATGTGACGAAACATATCGTCACATAATCCTTCGTAATTCAAAATACAACACAATCTGGCTTGTCCACACTAATCCTGCGGTGCAATTTACTTTTGATCTTAATTGGATGATTGAATTAGGCAATGCTTATTTAAATCTCACTACCATTGGAACAGGTTACAGTAAATGTTATTTGTACCGCATGTAAATTAGAGGAAAAACTCAAATCTTGCAAATTCTTGATTTCGTCCATGGACTGAAAGTTTCATCTCAGTATAATATGACTTACTTCGTATACTTCTCAGTACCATTTTCTCTGTATATTCTTGTTTATTTGGTATATGTAATCTTGTGTATACATCGTCTCTCTCCAAGGCTGGAACACCATTTAATCTGTACATATACATACATACAATGGTTATACATATATGTAACAACATTTAGATTAACTTTAGTTTGTGTTAATTCAGGTTACACCTTTTCTCAACAATTTTTAGTTACATTTTGAATTTACAATGGCCGATTCACCCAACCTGGACTATATTCCAACCTGTACTAACTTGCCCTTCCACAAGGAGCCTTTAACTTCTACACATGTAGAGGAAAAATCAACATTATTGTCAAATGTTAATGGAAGGATATGACCTGCCACAACCAGGAATTGAATCAGGATCACTGGATTACATATCTGGCGCACTAACCAATGGATGCAGCTATTGAATCCTGATACTGATGTGTTATTTCATGCAATTAAAAATACTAAAGACAGTTACGCCTCTTTAAATGTAAAACCAGACAGGCAGATCATGGCTTTAGACTTACAGTTTCACCATGGCTTTAGACTTACAGTTTCACCATGGCTTTAGACTTACAGTTTCACCATGACTTTAGACTTACAGTTTCACCATGACTTTAGACTTACAGTTTCACCATGGCTTTAGACATACAGTTCACCATTACTTTAGACTTACAGTTTCACCATGGCTTTAGACTTACAGTTTCACCATGGCTTTAGACTTACAGTTTCACCATGGATTTAGACTTACAGTTTCACCATGGATTTAGACTTACAGTTTCACCATGGATTTAGACTTACAGTTTCACCATGGATTTAGACTTACAGTTTCACCATGGCTTAAGACTTACAGTTTCACCATGGATTTAGACTTACAGTTTCACCATGGATTTAGACTTACAGTTTCACCATGGCTTTAGACTTACAGTTTCACCATGACTTTAGACTTACAGTATCTGTCGTTTTTCATCCTCATCCACATCTGTAACACGGAATGTAACATCAGAGAAACCTTTCAACGTCTCCGGTAACGAATGTTGTCCTGATGTTGAAATGTGAAGATTATGTCCCTGAAATATACCAGGCATACTGTATTACATCTGTATTTTCATTTTTCACGACGTCTCGACATAACAACACCCTATATACTGACATGTTCATATACTGACATCATTTTATAGGGACCGCTGGGGCTTGTGGAGAGCTCTGTTTTATAGGCACAAATCTTTTAAAAAGGCTCTTTGAATCAATTTAGTACACTGACATATTCGTTACAAAAACATTTTGTTTGGAGAAAAAACAGCGTCCTTGTATCGAGAAAATACTTTGTTTATAGCTGAGCTGAAATTGGAAATTTTACTACTATTTCTATGACTTACATTAAAGATTATATATAAATTTAATTATACGACAAGCTTAGTTTGCAGAATGATATGAAAATCTTACTGAACAAATATCTATAAGTGAATAGGGTTCCCCTTCTCTTGGTCCGTGCTGGTGACAGAAACGTCCACGTGAAATAAATGGTAAAGCTTTAGCACTGAAATATAACAATACAAAACCTATCAATAGTCTGATTCTGTGCAGGTAGGTCTGAATATCAACTGAATTTATGTCAACAATTCACAACACACTGTATGGAAAACTACAGTTCAACAAGAGATCTTTGTAAAACATGTTTGCCCCCAAGGCAGCCCAATAGTCAGAAATGGTAAAGGTCACAGTGACATTGACCTTTAATCTACTGACCTCAAAATCTATAGGGGTCATCTACCATTAATGACCAACCTTCATGTAAAGTTTGAAGATCTTAGGACATAGCAATCTTGAGTAATTGAACGGAAACCATCTGGTCTACCGACCGAACGACCAACAGACTGACCGACATGAACAAAGCAATATACCCACTCATCAAAGATGGGGGGCATAATTAATCAAATATCAAATTTTAACCTTGACAGCCCTAAAGTTAATGTTCCTGGTTTGATCCCTTGGTATATATTGGGGCTCACAGTAAGACTTTGCCAACTGTGTTGCCTCATTAAATAAAGTCTTTATTATTATTATTATATTGGACAATCTTCAAGGTGCTCCATGCCAAATATCATCAAGTTGTAGACCTTGCAGTTTCAGAAATGATTTCTACTTGAATGTGTTCAGGTCAGCTTAAAAGAGCAGTCAAAATGAAACATATACACCCTTGCTGTGAGCTAGACCTTTGATCTTATTACAAAAGGTGTCAACTGCTGGTGTCAACTGTTGTGTTTGAGTTTTTTCTTCAGTTATCAACTGAGAACCATGTCTCTACTGTTTCAAGGTATCAGATCTTTTTTTACTATCATGGCCATAGGAACATCAACTTTCTGGTTGCCATGGCCCAACTTCAATTATAATTTCAGGTTTAACAAAGTTACTGTTATTTTCCAAAAAAAAGCATGATGGCCAAGGAGCCATCTAACTTCATGTTATTATGCCCCAACATAACTTATGATGGCATCGACCATAGGGACACCGCTAAATGTAATATCTGGTTAGTTGTATCAAGAAAATAATACAAAATGGATGTACCCACTCACCTCTTTCCAAACTGTCTGAACTCATAAATGGTTAATGTATTATCAACACTGAAGAAGAAACCAGTTAATTCTCTGATGGCATCGTGTCCATTCCTGAAAATATAACAGTATTAGCAGGGTTATAACCCTTGAAATGACCTTCAGATCCTTGAAATTTCCAACAAGTCACTTTTTGACCTTAGGAATATGACTGAAGGTTTATTCTTTTATATTTTGGCTAAAAATGATAAAATACAATACAAATTAGCAAACATGACCTTTAAGAATCAGCATGTAGTGAAACACCCGCTATAAGAAATATTTGAATAAATAATTAGAATAAGAACGAAATGAAGTTATATCGAAGAGTTTTCAAAAGTTTCTTATGTTAAGAACATAGCATACCCTGAAACAATTAACATAATCCTGCAACAAGAACTGTTGGAATTCCAAGGAAAGAAAACTTGTGTTTAACAAAAGGACCTAACTCTACTGAAACTTGTGTTTAACCAAGGGACCTAACTCTGCTGGTTTAACCAAGGTACTTAACTCTACTGAAAGTTGGCTGCAGCAAATACAAAATGCAAGTTTTCAGAGTTTCGCTACACACTTACAAAGGTAAGGATGCATGAGCTGAACATCTGCACTAACAAGTGGAGTGAACAATGAATATAGTAAATGAGTATGTGGAACTAACACCTATAACAAATGGATATATTTATCTATTTATTTTTATCTCATATCGACTTAATACTTAAAAGACTTCATCAAGGGTTATACCGGTACATGAAGAAATTGAAGAATTTGAATCTAACCTTGTCAACACCCTGGCACCAAATCTGACTCTCTTTGACAGTAAATTTTCTGTTGTAGTGTTTGCTGTTCTCACCCTGTATAAACAGAAATTACATATATGTAAACAAACTTCCTGCACGCATACAAGTAATTGTGGAGAACTTGTCTATAAAATATTATTTTGTAACACAATCATGAAGATGAACAGGAAATACTATAGTAGATTTAAGTCAGCATCTGCAAAATTTTATTCTAATACTGGAAGAATAGGTAGTAAATACCCAAGAAATGTGTTTATATTATTCTTTATGCCGAGCATAGCATTTATTTGCCAGTCAGCTTTCTGCTGAAATACGGCAGGCATATGAGTGCCTCCATCTGTATTTGAACCCAGGTCCCCAGATTAGATGGCAAGCATTGAGCTACGGAGGCTAACTATTTAAATCAGTATAATTGGAGGATTACATACTTTGAGTCATGTAAAGCTCTATTACTGCCTCTAGGTCGTCTACCAGCTGACATCTGAGCACGTACATCCTGTGCTGGATCACTGATGACTGCACGAGATAATTGATCTATCATTACAGTCTCTACCATCTTCAGTTTCTTGTTGTGTTCCAATAAATCTTCCTGTCAGAGTCAAACATACAATCTAACTGTCAAACTGGTTCAATGTTAGTGCAAACAAGTAATTGAAGCAATACAAGTCAGTTTAGTGCCGATTTGACACTAATCCTTATTTGACATATTTTCACTATTTCTGTCTCCATGGCAACCACATTTTTTGTTGAAATAATAAGAAACATTTCCACCTCTTAGGCGACCATGTCAAACATAACTTACCAAACACAATACCGGTCTCTGAGTCACCACTTAGTGGCATACCAAGTTTGAAGGTACTAGGCCAAACTATTCTTTAGTTTACCAAACTCCCCAAGTTCCAACTGACATCTGCAAAACACAATATCCCCAATTTCTTTGAAGGGAACAAAATATCAAGACTTTTCCCCCTAATTAAAGGTCCCCGATTCCCAAGATAAGAAAAAAGCTCTTGAGTTATTTGTAATCAATCACTTACCGCATCCATCTTACTGACATATTGTTTGGTAGCCTGTGATTGTCGTTTTGTCCAACCTTTCTCTATCACATCCTCCACTTTTACATCCAGGGCTGGATGTTTCTCCTTGACTTCTTCTATCACACGCTGTATCTCTTCCTAAATATATACATACACAGATTCATAGTTATAGTTTTATGTCATGTAGACTGTCTGATGAACATTTAGTTCCGTATATTTTGGTTTTATTATCATTTTGCAAGAGAAAGCCATCATACATTACGCCATTCGCATTAGTAAGAAAGAAGAAGACTGCGTTCAGTAAACACTTATGCCCCAGGGAAAGCCTTGTCCATAACAACTAGCTAAGTCAATCAGGGGCCATAATTCTGTCAAAATAATGGATAGTGCTACATGGCGTTGACAATGTAAGGTATTTATAAATGATGGTAAACAAGTATGGCAAGTTCGAAAGCAATGCCTTGATAGACTTTGAAAATATTTGAGTTTCAAGAAGTTAAAAGTTTTGGTTAACATCTTCAATGGAACCAACAAACGGACAATCACTATATGCCTTCCGCATCAGTAGATGACTAACAGTGTCACTGAGGGCTTGAATATCGGCTTGGTTTCCATCATGACATCACATGGTAGGGAAACAAAATTATTATAGGTTAACATAGACTCACTTCTGAAAATTCATTTTTGCCTTTATTTCTATATGCTGACTTGACGTCCTCTTCGTACTGCTTGTACATCTGTTTGTGTCGGTCTGATGGTGGCGGACAATTGTCAGGGTCGGGAACTGGCGGAGCATCCCAAGCTGTCGGCTGTGATAGATAAAATCGGATATGACGTATTTATTTGTTTTATTAGTATTTAATTCAAGAAAGATGTAAATGTAATAATAAATAGTTTTCGGGATTTTGGGGTCTATTGAAATTGAGTTAATCAGGAATACAAGCAAGTGTTATAATATAATAGCACACAGTGTCACTTCTGTACAGATAGTAGTTCCAAGAAGGCAGTCAAAAATCAACATATTAGTTATTAATAATTGTTCTAAACAAAGTCAAATGGGTTTTTTTATTTGACAGAAAGTCATTCACAGAGTTAATGAAACAACTGGTTCAGTGTTGGAGTTTGTTACAAATATTGATACGATACAGCGTTCAGTACAAGATTACAACTTTATTTTTATTACTAGATAATCATTAGGAATCAGAGAGAAATTATAGTCTGGTACCTGTTCCAAATATTACAGTAGTAGTACTGTAAGCTTGGAAACGGGAACCAGACTATGATTTGCTCTACGAAACAGTCAGTTGAAAAGCCCTTTAGACACGCATGATATACATTCTCAGACTCGGCTGAACTAAGCAACTTTGTAACCTGTCTTAATCAGACAATATTATACAATACTATTCACTTATTTTTGTATTAAAGAAATCTGGTATTGACTGTCCACATCGTTAGCACTCCCACTTCAGTACAATTCTTCAAATTGACTGAATGTATGCACCTTAAATATCAGTTTTAGTGGCATATGATCTATTTAAACAACACTCCGAAGATGGCGTTTTAGAAATATGAACTCCTTGAATTACTGTTTGAGACAGATCAGCGACTGTTTATATTAAGAAAGAGAACAAATAATTACTACTAACAGATTTACCTGTATGAGTAATCAACAGTTTTTATAAATACCATCTATAACTATTAATTTGAGTATTATATTTATGTACTTACACTGGGGGTTCCCCTTGCCTATGAATCTGAAGGGTCATTTTGATGCCTTTGACAAAATTTTACCATTTTATAGGCAAAATACCCATGATTTTAAGAGAAAATGACCCTTCAAACCAAAATCTTGAGGGTCAATTTTAATGTGGCTTTTTGGAATTTTCAAGGGTCAAAGCCCCTACTCCCAAGTCCCATGGAACCCCTGGACTTATATGAAACACAAGCTAAATAAACTTGAAGTATGAAAACCTTTTTCTGTTGAGGAGTTGTAGGTTTCTGATAAAAATACTCTGGTGGATCATCCTGATCGTGTCCTAGGGCCAGACCTGGCATACCAGCTGGGCGGGATGATCTACCACTTCTCTGAAATGATGAATCAATCTTTACTATTATCTAATAATCTATTATTGTACAGCAGGATTGTATATTAACCCTTTACTCCACCGACCCCTAATAAATTTTCCGAACGACAAATGTATCATAATACTAACCTTTTACTCTATAGACACCTTATTCATTTAAAAAACTGGCAGTTGACCATGCATTATGGCTACCTCTTTCTAAAGGTAACTACACTATCATCAACATATTTCAGCTCAAAATTGGAATTCAGCTTAAATCAAAATATTAACAAACAAGTGAAGATCATGTAACATAATACATTGTACTTACAGCACTTGGTTGTCTAGGTGTGGCTGTTTGTCTGTAACTACGTCCTGTAGACGCTGCAGTACCCCAACTAGAATAACAAGAAGAGATAGTAAAACATCTTAAGTCTAATTGTGATCATTTTAAAATGTCATAATTCAAAGTGATGGGAAAATCTAATACATGCGTAGCAGTCCCAACATTATTTACTATTTGTACATTACTACATAAATATGAATTAAAAAGATATTGAAAATTTGAAAAGTGTGAAAACTTGAATGTTTAACCTAGTCCCTTACTTAGCAAATTGGCTTCAATAAGTACTCTCAAAAACTTTAATACCGAAAGTTGTTGAAATTATAATGTCATATGATGAACGGTCATACATGAAAAATGATAATATTATCATGCATAAAACATATTAATGATAAACTGAATCAAGTGTACACATGGACCCATAGTGAGGGGTGTTTAAAAATAAGAGCATACCTGACATCCGTTCTACCAGAGTCGAGTGGATAATCAGCTATCTCTATAGGTTTATATACATAGTCCTCAACTTCCTTCAAATACTTGAGATCTAAGCCTGGTATACTGAAAGGAACAATAACTTAATCAATATACTGTACCGCTACAGCGGGTATTATTCATGAAGCTTTTATTATCTCTATTACATGTAGCTGTGAATATAGTTTGTTGTCAATTCATAACATCTGGATAAATATTACTTTCAAAACAAATTATAAAGACCTATCCTGTAATCTATGATCACGCAAAATGAGGTTGCCAGTACATGTACTTAAAGATCATGCAAAAATAAAATGATTTAATACAGTCTATGTAGTCAAAATCATATAAAAGTATTACTTTTGCGGAGGATAAAATTTTGCTGGGTTGTGGATGAACGTGGCAACACGACCACAAAATAGAACAATCCTTTTCGAATAAAGACTGTTTATAAACATCAGCCTTTTTCACGACATTACAACTAAAGGATAGAACATATTGCACTGTACTGGTATAACTATCAAGTGCCGTGACTGTACTCATACTACCATGTACAAGCCATATCCTAGTAAAGGTCAAGCTGTTACAACGTAACTATATATAATGACATATTTACCCTGAAGGTTTATTAGACTGCCTTGAAGGTTGTTCTGATGCACGTGATGAAACTCGGATTGGTTGTTCCTCCCCCTGTAATGTATAGAAATATACTATCAGATCTGTAACTTTACACCAACATTCTATTGTTAGAATCATGCTTACTTCTGGAAAATATTTCTTCAATTGATAACAATATTTGTATACACATGTAAATCAATAATTCATCTCATCAATGAAAGTACCAAATTTTGGATATAAAAACATCTATAGGAAACATTGCACATGTTTGCATCATCCAATGGATTCATTTGTAAACGGCCTCAAACAAATAGAGGATCTTGCATGAGTGCTCATAACATACGAGTTTTATTAAACGATTGGACAAAATAATATGACACAAGGCATTGCTGAGTGTCATATTGTTTTTGTCGACGAGTTTAATAAAGACCTGGGACTACATAAATTGACTTAACATGTATAAAGTTACTGAGTTACAGCATTATTGAGAAATCATGTTACTTACCGTGATAGGATTTCTGGACGTCATAGGTTTGGCGCTTCCTGGTCTACCACTTGGTGGGCGATCATGACGAGCAGTTGCACTTCCAATCACAGAAAAACTCATCACTGTATCTAGCTGTGGTAGGTTTTCTATATAAAGACAATAAACTAGATTAATTAACTTCTTTTTCGTAATCATAAACTCCCTGAGGTATATTCGTAACATTTCGCACATTGTCGCTCAATTAATTCTGCAATCCTGGAAAACTGGTTTAACTTCAATCCTGTAATGTCGATATCGAGAATATGGTACAGTTTAAAACATGGAAGTGACTAGAGGTCCGGTAACCGGACCTCTAGACCTGGAGTCTAGAGGTCCGGTAACCGGACCTCTAGACAATGCTTGTAGGACAGGCTAGAGGTCGGATAATTTATTTCATGTGTTTAAACAATATCTATTTTATCCTGTCGAGGCTTCCAATGCATTTACCTTGCTATAAAGGTAAATATTTGACAGAAATCTTGTAAAAATAGTTAATTGATTAGCAATCAAGTTGATTAGAAGTGTGCGGCACTTAAATAAGTTATTATGCTGCCGGTAATCGCTGAATTTATTTTTGTTTGTTCGATGGTATTTGCTCTAATATTTGTTTGCTCACACATCAGTTTTGAAACTGCAAACAAACAAATCAGTTTTAATCAGATCTTCATAATAATTATGTTTCAATTAAATGTTGGTATCACGAAGTTTTATCAAAACGTGCGTGTTGGAATGTAGATCTACTTTTTATGGAATATATCAAAGATGGGGTAATTTGTTTATTATTATTTGTTTGGCAGTGGCTAGCCGTCCGGCACCGGACGACTAGACAGCGAAATTAGTCGTCCGTCATCGGACGACTAGCAAACAATACATGCATTGGCCTTGGTACAATTGTATTTTTTTGTAAATTTTAAATACAATATACAATCAGGGAGTTTAGAATAGGACCTACCATGATACGATTCATAAACGGTAACATTGTTTTCACGCTATTATAACCAGTGACATTCCAAACTGTCAATTACCTAACACAGCAATTTCATTTTTTCAGCATGAAGTGAAGTCATATTCTATCCCCATCCTCATAATACTGTAATTGAAACTTTCAATGTTCCATTACTACTTCTATTTCTAATGCCGGACGGCTAGCCACTGCCTATTTATTTACTTATGTCATCATATGTTATTAAACACAAAATGTGCGTGTGCTGTTGTATCAAAAAACCATGTTTGTACAAACTCATTTTAAGATAATTTCTTAGGCTCTCAAGAACGTCGCAGATGGGTTTCGTCCCTACTAGGATCAATGTCATCGTTGTTCATGCGCTGTTTCCTGTGGTACCAACATTTATGAGGGTGGAACTTGCATAGAACTTTATTGAGACGTTTGCAGAGTTTGTTGTACTGACGGGCGTGTGTGTGAAAAAGTGACCCAAATATATACAATGTGTGGTACCCCTCTAGACTTCAAGTCGTTATCGATGTGTATCAAATGTTAAAACACAGATGAAACTATCGAAACACTCGAGATCACTGTTATTCCCAGTCAATGTTTTACATTTCTGTCAAATACAACATGGTAAACACTTGTTATGTCATTTAAATTCTTGACATTGTCTAAAATATATGGTTTATACATATGAAATCAATTACCGGACCTCTAGCCTGTCCTACTCGCATTGTCTAGAGGTCCGGTTACCTGACCTCTAGACTCCAGGTCTAGAGGTCCGGTAACCGGACCTCTAGCCACTTCCTTAAAACATTAGGTCAACATGCAAGGTGCCAACTTGTAAACTGTAGATCACTCAAGAACCGATTAATAATTGGTTAAATTGCATCAGAAACACCAACCAATTCAAACGGATTATGATATCCAACTGATGTCCCATCACTAATAAAGTAATTGAAATGGTGAATGCTTTATCCATCATGATGATGATCATCAATTGATCATGCACACACATAAAGCCACAGGTGACTCACTGACTGATGAAAAATTGCAAAACATCTTATATTTCGAGTACATAATCACACTTATTAAGTCATTTGACATTATATTCTTGAAAAAAACCCATAGCAATACCTGTTAGAACTGTTATTCCGTTTTACGAACAGAAAAATGTTGTTGCTCACGTAAACATCATCCAGACGCTTGGATATGAAATTGCTGCAAGCGTCTGGACTGGTGCCGTGATATTAGAGAAAAGTTAATGAAGAAAACAGTCTAGAAATAGTGTCTTACCATTAAAAGTAAAAAATGTAATAATTTGCAAGGATCTATAGGATATATGAAGATTGTTTCAAGTCTTAAATCAGTTAACATTTGTGAAACGAACATGTACTTATCTTTCGTGTTAATTCATTTCCTTTCGGTTAGTTGGCTAGGTGCGCCGTAATATTTACACGCTATGAAATTAGCAATTATAAAACATCTTTTGTTTTTGTAAATAAATTAAACCGTTTAAACCATGGCTGACAGGCTTACTCAGCTACAAGACGCCGTGAACCAAATGGGAGAACATTTCTGTAACAGCGTCGGTGTATTACAACAATGTGCGCCCCCTTCCCCTTTCCAGGGATTTGATAAACAGGGAGGCAAATCACCAGTCCCCCCACCTGGACAAGAAGATTATGCAGCAATGTTTGCAAAACTAATTGCTAGAACAGCCAAGGACATTGATGTTTTGATAGATTCGTTACCAAGTGTTGAATCATCTCAGGAATTACAGTTGAAAAGTTTACAAATGTTAGAAATTGAAAATCAAGATGCTGCAAATCGATTGGAAGATGTGGTAAAAAATGGTGAAAACTTACTGCAACAAATTCAGAGGACGCAAAATGATATTGCGCAAGTTCAACTTCAGTGCCAGGCATTGGGAAACCTTACGTAAACACTAGTGATTACACAATATTGCAGAGATTTTTAAGTTCGGACTGCATTTTCACTACTGATGACCAACGTCGAGGAACATTCTTAATATATGTTACAGTTCCGATACTGCTGTGATAGTAGTAGTATTGCAGCAAGGGACTAAAAGAATGGAATTTTCACACTGACAATTGGGGTAGATAATCAGATAATGTGTGTTCTACAAGTTTGATGGTTGACAAATCCTAGATGCTGCATTATTGATGTCTCTGTGTAACATGCAAGAATTACTGATTTAGTTCACCTACTGTGACCTAGTGATAGGGTGATGGCTTTTCTGTAACTATTGCAACAGTACAAGTCCAGCACTGCACCACATGTGTGTTAAGTTACTGGTTCCGTGTTGATAGTTTAGCCTGTACTATTTAGAATGTAAAAAATATAGAAAATAAATTGTTAAAATACCCGTTGTGTTGTGTGTTCCACTACACTCCTCCCTTCTGTACTAACCAATTTAGAATACTGTAAAATCACTTATTTTCGTGTGTATTCAATTTCGTGGATTTTGAAAAAAATGCATTTCCATAGGGTCGTAAATTTGTGGCTTACAAAACATAGAAGTGTTAAACCATATCTGAATTTGAGAGGTTGATTAATCGTGGGGATTAGGTTTTGTTGTGGAGTTCATCAACAAATTCAACGAAAATTACTTTCCCTCGAAAAATAATGATTTTACAGTAGTTACCAATTTTCGTACATGCAGGCCTGGACAGTAACTATTTTTGCCACTGGTCCGACAGGGGAAAAGCGCCAAATTTGTAAATAAGACAGTTACTGGTCCTCCAGTATTTTTACTGGTCCTTCTGGATTTTCACTGGTCTCGGACCAGCGGACCAGTGTTAGTGTCGAGCCCTGACATGTAGGCTGCTAGTGCTATCAGCTGTTCAGTCACACTTTGACATTTGACTTCTCCTGGTCATTGGGCTATGTTAGGAAACCAGCATTCAAGTCTCCCTAGGGAGAATTTCTCCTTGTTTGTGTGCAGCCAGATCAAGATAGGGCGCCCAGGAATTTTGAACATGTTCAGGCAAGGGCCTCACAGGTACCAATTCACACCTTATTTCTGCTCAGAGGAATTAGTCTGTGGCACAGACAGGGATCAAACCTGGGACCTCATTCCAAAGTGCTGGTCCTTCCACTAGGCCATCACTCAACACTAGAACTAATCCCTTGATTCTCTTCACCTCTATGAAACAGTTGAAAGTGTGTCTGTACTGATTAAACTTCTATAAAATACATAATAAGACCACATCGAAATTAATTGAGTGTTCTGATTCAGGTTTTTTATGCACACTATTATTTATTATTGTCATGTACTATAGACACAGAGCCTAGCAATGACAATGTATGATTTGCTCACAGAAGTTTGTGTACTATGAAAAATTATTATCAATGAGTCAAGAAAGATAACTCCCTGAGTCAAATATACTGGATGTGTCAGTTTTCTCCCTTTGATTAATATAACTAGAAATGTGTCCACAGGACACGGATGCCCCCCGCTAAAAGCAGTCATCAGACACCTAAGTATAAAGTTATGCAAATGGAATAATTTGAAATAAAGTTTGTAATTGCTTAAATGTGACATTGACCAGAAGACAAGAGCTGGGTCTGTAAGTGTGACATTCACATTTGAGCTAGGGATCTCAGGATGTGAATGTTACCAAGTCATTAAATAACAAAGTAACAAAGCAGACAAAATTTATATACTTTGCCTTTTACCTTTTAATCTGTATGACATTGACCTATGAGCTGGTGCCCTGGGTTTTGCGCATGACACATTGTCTTGATGTGGTGAAAATTTGTACCAAGTATGCTAAATATCCAATAATAAATGACATAGTTACAGAGCGGACACGAATCACATGCCTGTTTGGACCTTTTAACATTTGACATCTAAGTGTGATTTAACCTTTCAGCTAGGGACCTTAGTTTTGTGCATGACACATCGTCTTGATGTAGTGAACATTTGTACCAAATATTATAAATATCCCATAAGAAATGACAAAGTTACAGAGCGGACACGAATCACATGTCTATTTGAAACGTTCAACCTTTGACCACTAAGTGTGACCTTTGAGCTAGGGACCTGGGTCTTGCGCATGACACATTGTCTTGATGTGGTGATCATTTGTACCAAGTCTTCTAAATATCCAATTATAAATGACATAGTAATAGAGCGGACACGACTCACATGCCTATTTGAACCTTTGACCTCAAAGTGTGACCTTGACCTATTAGCTAGGGACGTAGGTTTTGCTCATGACACATCGTCTTGATGTGGTGAACATTTGTACCAAATATTAACTTATAAATATCCAACAAGAAATGACAAAGTTACAGAGCGGACACGATTTCACAATTTTCGAACACACACTAACCCACGGACACACGGACAGGGTGAACACTATATGCCCTTCCGCCATTTCATGGCGGGGCATAAAAATGTCTAAATATTCGCAATTAGGTCATTTTTGGGCCAAGAACCATGGGCACATACTATGAAACCATGTGCCTATGATAAGAACGACCAAATCAACTAATACCATTGTTAAAACCATATTCTAGTAGTCAAATTTTTAGCTGAACTATGAAAACGTAATTCCAACGTTTGTCTTTTGTATGCCTATCAGTGCAATTAAGTTGCAACAAAACGTATTCATTCTTTTTTGTGATCGCATCGAATAAAACATAATATTTTATGTAATTAGAACCATAAAATTGCCGAGTTGATAATGTATTTCAATGGTTCATTATGACGCAACAACACTATCAGACCCGTGCTGTATTAATCGTTGGTTGGCTCCAACAGTCTCCAATGTCCATTTTTTCAAAACTTATTTTGCATTTTCTATCTTATTTGACATTGCTCAATGTCCTGTGACAATATAACGCCATAATTTCAAGTGCAATGTGCATTTTGGCAGTAATGTTTTGCTCAAAGTCAAGTATTTGAACCACTTCGTAGCGTGTGTGTTGCTAAATGTCCCGGTGAATAATGAATGTACATGTAATTGGAAGAAAGAAGCCATTGCACTACATCTACGTTTTTAAATTTGTACGCCCCCATCTTTGATGAGGGGGTATATATTGCTTTGCACAATCATGTCTGTCGGTAGGTCTGTTAGTCGGTCTGTCGGTCGTATAAATGGTTTCCGTTCAATAACTTAAGAACGCTTCGCCCTAGGATCTTCACATTACATGGATGTTGGTCATCAACAGTAGATGACCCCTATTGATTTTGAGGTCAGTAGGTCAAAGGTCAGGGTCACTGCGACCTTCACCATTTCTGAATATTTTAATGGTTTCCGTTCAATAACTCAAGAATGCTTTGGCATAGGATCTTCAAACTTTACATGAAGGTTGGTCAACAACAGTAGATGACCCCTATTGATTTTGAGGTCAGTAAGTCGAAGGTCAAGGTCACTGCGACCCTCACCATTTCTGACTATTGGGCTGCCATGGGGGCATACGTGTTTTACAAACATCTCTTGTTAAAATTGGTTTACAAAACGATATTTGACAAAGTCAAATGTTCAACCCTCATTTTCTCCAAAACAAGATTTTGGCACTTTGATCACTGTTAATTAGAACCAGCCGACGAAAATTTGTTAAAATAAGTTTTAATTGATTGAAGTTGTTTCACAATTTGTTGTAACTTGTTCAGACGGGCATGCAAATGTAGTTCATATCGAAGTACTTAAAATTAGAGTCACGATAGCCTACTAAGTAGTATCAACATATGACTGTTTAATATTTATGTACTGAAATGACACCAGGGTATAATATAGATATTATTGAGATTTGTCTCAGGGACATACAATTCAATGTCACTGTCATAGACCACGTGTACGTTCTTGATAAGATTGGCGCGCTTTAATTAAGACGTTATCATTATTATGATGATAATAAATTATGTCAATAATTATCATTTCAACGTATCCAGACGACTCACCCACTTTGAATCAATTATCATTTCAACATTCTATTTCCAGACCACACGTACGCCGAGTTTTAAACGTCATTATCTATAAACCCCTTTACGGGGACGTAGCCATTTCACGCGTGAAATTGCTAAGTGGAATAAAATAATAAGAGAACAGTACATGACAGTATAATACGGGGATAAAAGTACAAAAATGTAGAAAGATAGATTGAAAAAGTTGTAAAAACAGACTTCAGAAAACTGATTACGGGCATTGAATGATGCTATATATATAGTGGGCAGTCTGACAATTCTTGTCGTGGTAGGCTATTCCAGTGGTAAACGGTCCTGGGGAAGAAGACAAACTTACAGTAGTCAGTTACTGTAGTAGTACTAATTAACCTATAGGAGAGAATCGGGCACTATATAACCTACAATGGCCGGGATTGGTACAAGTTTGTAGGTGATTTTGTACATGAGAAATAGCCGACTGTAAATTCTTCTAAGGTCAAGGGGCCTCAAGTTAAGGGAGCTCAGCATATCAGATACGCTAGCAGTTATTTGGTAATCAGCCTTGATCTGTCTGGCTGCCCGTCTTAGAACAGCCTCGATTTTGTCAATGATTATTATGGCTATAGGTTTGTGGGGACCAAACCTCGGAGGCATATTCTAGCTGGGGTCTGACTTGTCTGGTAAGCGAGGGACTTAATGGGCTCGGACTTGAACTTTATGTTCCTGCGAAGAATACCCAGTGTTTGGTTCGCAGTTTTCGTTGACATATTTATGTGATCATCCCAGGATACATTATTTGAGATGTCCACGCCCAGGTATTTTGCTGATGTGACTGATTCTAATAGAGATAATATCTAGTTGGTATAGGATGTTTCCTACGAGTGACGTGGATAACCTGACATTTGGAGGGGTTGAATTCCATTATCCCACTCCAGCTCCCACTTTTCTAGTGTTGTAAGGCCATTCTGTAGGGTTGTAGACTCCTTTGCAGATGATAATGATAGGTATACTGCTGTATCATCTGCAAAAATGCGGACATTCGAGCTAATGTTCTGTGGGAGGTCATTGATATATGCTAAGAGGAGGGGACCCAGCCCAGACACCTGGGGCACTCCTGAAGAAACAGGGATAGCATTCGAGCAAGTGCCATTCAAAACTGCGGACTGGGCTGATTATCAGTTCAAGACTTCTTACTGTTCATTTGTATATAAACAACTTTTCTAAGTCTACACCTAAAAATTATATCTTACTGAAATGTTGCTATTATATTGGTAAGGTATTGTCTAGTTGAATTGAACAACAACAGGTAAGTTATGTAATAAATTTATTGACTTCAAACAATCTTATCATAACTACCAATGAACGTAAAAGTCACAAATATATATTTTAATATCTAGTGTTGCATTATTGTCACCCTGTATTCGATTTTACGTGACGAATAAAAACATGCTGTTCATACGGTAGACACTCAGTATGACTTTAGTTCTAGAATATTAATTACGTTACACCATTTTCTTTCAAGAATAAACTGAAGTTTTAACCCACATGTCAATAAATAAAAAAGTCTATTGAAAAGCAAATAATAGGTCATTCAAAATAAACATACCCTAAATTTTATTTTTATTCAAATTCCAAAGTTTTTTCATGTACATACCGACTGTAAACATCAAATGCATCAAAATGACACAGTTTAAGATATGGTTCATGTCACTGTTATTGCTGCCATCTCGCTTTTTTTTAAAAAGCGTCACGTAAGTATACCGTCATGTAAAACTTTTACAGCTTTTGGGTGCATTTTTTTCTCATTTATTGTCAATTTCAGATGATGCAATTTATATTTGTGTTCCCCTGTCAATGCAGTTCATTTGCGTCGTAGTGAAATACACATACCTGGTTGGAAACAATGAAAAGTAAAGTACAAACACAGGTATGGAATGAACAAGTCTGACAATGTCAGACGATTTATTGACAAGTGTAATAAAATAATGTTGCCAAGGTATAAACTATGACGTAAAGTTGGACACAGCAAATGGAGCAGTTTGGTTTATTGAATAGATGAATTACCGAAAAACTTAACTTAGCAATCACATCAACAAAACAGTGTCACGTAAAATACCTCGTATCTGTGACATGAGGACTGTCAAAAATATATGAATTATGTAAGTCATTGTCACTCTCGCACAGATATTGGAGCATTTTCCAACCTATAAGCATACATATAAACAACAAAATTTAAGGCTTAAAATATATTTCTTTTTGCAAGAAACATTTAAATTTTATGTTTTGTGCTTGTGACAGTCGATTTTGAGCAGGGTGTCGTATCTTGTAAGCATGCAAATGTTGTAAAAAAACATAATTTCAAGTGTCTATAGTATTTAATGGTGAGGAAATATATAGTACTAACGCTAAAAACTAACGACAACACTTTCGTACGCGTATATACGTTATTAAGGACACTAAAGTAGCTGTGACAGGCAATTGGCCCACATTTTGAGAATGCGTGACCTATGGTCTTCTGCATGACATTTAATTATAGCGACTTAAAATATTCGCATAGGACTAGTTCTACAGAATAGACTTAGTGATAAAGTATTCTTGTGCGTTTTTCGTTCAAAACCTCTTTTACAGTAGAAGCTCTGTGCGAAGAGGCATATTCATGAGATATGTGTGTAACTTTCTGTAGTCTCCAGTGTTCCTTGTGTAGTGTAGGTGGAGACCACTAAGTTGAGGGGTGTGTTATATAATCCTGACTGACAGTGAATATCAGTTAACGCTCTTCTAAGTTTATATCATAGTTTAATCATAGATATCATATAAGTCTAACAGATGGTAGAACAATAGTAAATACGCTGATTGATACATAGTAGTTGATACATATACCCTGAAAATATACAAAGGACCTAACATTGTTATAACTGTACAGTATAAACATTACATTTACATAATACAACACATATTAAACCTCATATCATGATCGGATACCTTCAGACATCTCACACATATAATACAGATTATCACATAACACAACGCCACATGACACCGCACAGTCTCTCACATAATAATATATCACATGACACATAGCAAAGTTACATAACAATACATGACAGTTGACACAGCACAGCAAGTTACATAACATTACAAGTAGACACATCACTTACCAATATATGGGATAAAGTGTCTAATCAAGCTTTCACCTCACACCAACGTTCACTCCCGTGAGTATCATATCTGTAAATAATGGAATTAGCTATTAAATGTGAAGGAATAAGGTTTTATGAAAGTGATCATAGAATAGAGTAGAATAAAGGAGTAGAGCTTCATTACAGATAAATTAATTAGCCACACCTGAAGACCACAATTGAATACATGGGTTCCTGACCAGACTTCCTATCTTAGATTCACTTATCTCAATAAACATTACTTATAACACTTACAATGAAATGACAATAATATATACAAGGGCATAATATATAGAATACTTGACCAATACACAACCAACCATTTAAATGTCCAAAGTATCATCAATCAATCTCAACAATCCATAAAACATCAGTTTAAAAGTGCATCGTCACACAAAGACTTCTGTGTTAGATCTGGCCAAGTTTTAGAGGGAAAACGCTTGACCAATAAAATTGAAAACCAACCGCTGTGACTAATCTTGAGTAAATATAGGTTTAAAATAAGTCTTACCCTAGTTATCTCCCTTTGACCATTACTATCTAACATGTACCAAAAATGGTCAGGTTACATACTCCCCTGGCCACAGAAATGACGTCCCGTCATTTACTTATCTACATATTCCTAGTTCTACATACATAAAATACCTACACAATTCTGCTAACATGTCACTTCATATATGTCCATGACTTCAAAGACATATTAATATAAAATACACATTATACTTGTAAATTATTTCATCAATAAAATGTTCCCTGTTTCTCCCTCTTAGCGTATTTACCATTAAAATAAAATTCATACAATGATATAGGCTATAGCAGAAAGAAATAGCCAACTTGCTCTTACAACAAGTCACTTAATCGCAAAATACGCAGTAAAATAAAATTAGCTTCAAACGTCTACACCAATGATGCACAAACTGCTCATCATCAACCTTCTCTCCCTCTCTTTTAAAAAAACAAGCATCCTTGCTTCAGTATTCAAATAATTCTAAAATAACAAGAGTATATTCGCGTTTACATGAGTCGCGAAAACAACAACACCGCGTTAAATATCAGACGCGAATACAACAACACCGCGATAAATATCAGACGTGCATTAAAATCACACAGAATCATCATATACTTACTTCATTACACACTCAACCAACCTCTGTGCAATTGCAAAAGCTATATTGCTCAAAATACCCGACTGAACCAATTGTGTCAAAGCATGAATCCTGCAATCAGTAGGTCTTGGTGTTATCTGGTGCGTTACATGTGAATATGGTCTATTCATACAATTTGACCCTATGTGAAATATTTCTAGTTTTCCAAGCAAACAATATCCATAGAACCTTCTTGGAATAATGTGTCCAATTTGACGCTATATGAAATATTACTGATTTTGAAATTTCGCACATGCGCTCAAGGTAGCTCGGACCTCCTGAAGCGTAGGAACTTTAAATTATGCTCATATGACTAGGTCTACAGAATAGACTTGGTGATAAAGTATCACCAAGCGTATTTAGTTCAACAACTACTTTACTGAAGAAGCTTTGTGCGAAGAGGCATTTTCATGAGAAATTGCTTAAGGTCTATTCCATTAACAATTTGACTCTCTATGAAATATTTCTGATGTTTTCCATGCAAACAATATCTATAGAACCTTCTTGGAACATAATGTGTCCATTGGTTCTGGTTTTTGGATTGAAAGACTTTTGTGGATGAAGAAAATCACATGCATCATTTCCGGCAGTGACTGCGTGTGTTTTACAAATACGGATTTCTTAGAATTTCTGATAGCACATATATGATATGTCTGCTTTATTCCTGGTTAATGGTAGTCAACGTACTTTCTATCATTTGTTAAACTACGTAAAAACTTCTCTTGAAAGTACTAGAGATATAACTTTAATATGTTATTGACATTTAAAATAAGATGACGTTTTGGGCACCACGTAATGAGCATGGTATACAGTGGGTACAAATGTTGTTAACTTCAAGAATTTTTCTTCCAAATCAAGTGAACTTGGGATAAACTCGAGCTTTTACGAGCAGCTAACAGTCCAACTTTTAATATTGCAGCTTTGATACGAATATGCTACATTTTATATTTGTTCTGTTTGATTGTTGTTTTCTTTCAGTTGTTATTGACCCACTTTGGAACATGTAATAAACGTGTAACAATGCTAAAAGGCGCCTTACGATGTCCTTTTATCTCAAAAAGTTCATCATGTATAAATGTATCACTTAAATTAAGTTTAGACCTTTCTTTGATATAAGGCATAATTTCAGTCAATTTGACGATACGTTTTACGAACGATTTTAAGCTTAGGATATTTAAATTAGTAAGTGTTTATTAAACATACATTATGAGCAAACTGATGCATGTATTTCAACCAAATTTTACCAAATAGAAGACAATAGTCTAAATGGTACACAAGCCAAGTTGGAAGCACAAAATCCCTAACAATACTAAATACAGTAGCGCACAGACAACCCAAAGCCACACAGAAACGACGGCAGCGCCTAGCCATCAACGCAAGAGTCAGACATAGAACGAACCATCCACACCGCCAAAAAATGGTTATATCAAGCAAGCCTATATACTCACTCCGCAATGAATGACACACTGTGGACTTCGAATTTTGTGCATAATTAATTAGCCATAAAGGGAGGTAATTATAAATGATAACTACACTGAAGTGAAGTACGGGGCGACTTTTTACAGCCGCCACACAGCACTTAACACCTTAAGATATGCATGAAATTGCACCCCTAGTATGAATATCAGAGTGTAGCCTCCATATAAGGAGTATAGCAACATAAATCTTATTGGTAGTATTACTCAGATACACTGTAGCCTACCAGTTAATTTACAACCTAACATGCTACTAGTATCTCGGGAGTGCACCAAATTTTGACGTGAATTTTGATCAATATTCACTTTTTATAAAGCCACATTAGGCCTTAAATGGCTATTTTCAATAAGCATAACATGGTAACCTATTTTAAGAGCCATCATGGATTTTGAGCACTTTAGTCGATTCCCAAAGGTGGAAAACTCAATAAGATGGTAGAAATCGAAATACAACCTCCAGTTGGTTTGTTTACAAAAGGATGAATTGTAAACAAAATATGCACACTTTATAATCTAAGGGAAGCAACTCTGGCAAACTTAGTATTTTGGCATACTATTTCGACAGATACAGTTAACATTCTGTCTTTAATTATTGGTCATTTGTGAATATTTCCAACTTCCTTGTAATTAATCTGTTTACTGGGAGAAAGACAATTTGTGTTTGTGACTATGCTTGTGGAATGTGATGTTTTCTGTTTTTATCTCCTTCACAATAATTTTATGTACGAGGTACTTACAAATATTAGGAATTATTATGGCCACTTGAAAGCCCTTGTGTACATATTACATCATACATTAAAAGCTGTAGATAATTACAGTTTTGTATTGTGCGTATATTACGACAGCATTTTATCAGTAGTATTTTTGTTATTTAACCGATCTCTGAATTACTAGTATATTAATGGTTTTGGCGCATCATGATCAAGCTAAGAACTGATCCAAGTGGAGAGACATAATTGAGTCCTTATGTCACACCGGGGATGTTCAAAGATGAATAATTTAGTAAGCAGCTGTGTTGTACAGACCCTTGTGGCCCTTTAGTGTCACAGTTTCCTTCGCCTGTTTGTATTGCTTTTGTATCAATATCGATTAAAGTAATTTATTGAAATGAACTTGTTACGCGTTACAAAACTTTACTAAATATTTCAAAACCTTGATCATTAAGGTATCCATAATTAGAACACGCGTCAGAATAGAAATATTGTACTCGATGTCCATTCCCTCGAGACGCTGCAGATAAAAATTCACAATCTTTATTGATACGCCATAAAAGGTATTCTGCTAGTAAGATCGTGTACAGTTACATTAATCTTCATACATTAGCTGTAGCTGTATTTAAAATGACAACGATGACAATGTGTGGATGCTTTCTTATTGTTCTCGCAATATATGTGTGTGTAGTTCTTGGGAGCACGTCTTTGAAATATCGAGCGAGAAAGAATCTTAAATTACCAGAGAATATAGTGGACAAGACCATTGCAACAAACGGGTTAATAATGTGTGTGGCGCTCTGTAAATCAGAGACAGCGTTTCAGTGTGTAACCGCATCATGGGGCAATGGATCGTGTCTGCTATCAGAGACCATTGCGATACACGCGTCTCGAACATTGGAGGAAAATGCTGCGTGGACTACCATGTGTCGAATCGTGTATCCAGGTAAAACTTCTCAATTTTCATATACACTCGAGGACTTTAAAACGCCTCACTTGTCTGAAAGCCAAGTATCGCTTAAATTATTCATTTTATTGACAAACTAATTTTAATAATAATAATAATAATAAAGACTTTATTTAAAGAGGCAACACAGTTGGGTAAGCCCAGTCTTCCCTGTGAGCCTCATACATATAACATTGACATAGTATGTGTACAAAGGCAAAGTAATATTAATATATATATATTTACACAGCTGAAAGAAAGTCAAAAATGAAATGTTAAGAAATGTTATTAAGCAGACTATATAACCTGATATATAACACATTTAATTGTTGCATAAATTCCATTGAACAGTTTTAATAGGTAATAATTATTGTATCTCTTCATGCAGTGTGAGAGAAATTTGTTTGACCACCAGAAAACCACCACTTCAAGTAATTGCTTTTAAATGAGTTAACATTTGCAGATGTTCTTACATGGTAAGGAAGACAGTTCCATAATTTGGCACCCGAGTATGATAATGATTTTCTGCAAAATTCAAGTCTGGGCTTTGGAACCGCAAGTAGTTTTTGTTCAAATGATCTCAATGATCTGTTTTCATGATATGTAAATAGTTGCTCCATGTATTTTGGGAGAAATCCGTTTACAGATTTGTATACTAGAATTGCCTTTTTATAATTAACTCTGTCTGAAAATTTCATCCAATTCAATTGCAAGAATAACTCATCTGTTGGTGTATCAAAATCTCTGTCTAAAATAATTCGAGCAGCACGTTTTTGAAATTTGTATATATCATTGGAAAGATCGGTGATACAGTTCCCCCAAATAGAACAACAGTAGTCTAAATGCGGCAGAATATATGCATTGAAAAACATTTTTCTAGTATGTAGGTTTAAAAACTGTTTAATTCTCATGAGTAAGTATAATAATGAGTTGCATTTCCTGAGTGTCATGTGTACTTGTGTTTTCCAATTAAGTGTGTGATCAATATGAACCCCCAGAAGTTTTTCTGTGTTTGAAAATTGAATAGTCTTTCCATTGAATGAAATACTTGAATTATTTTCGGATTTGCGATTTGAAGATGAAATGAACATAGCTTTTGTTTTTTTCGGGATTTGCGATCATGGAGTTTCTTTTTAACCAGTTTTGTACCGAATCAATGTCTGCTTGAAGGTAAGCGCAAACTGAGTCTAAAGTATTTCCAAAAGATGAAATAGTGGTATCATCAGCAAACATATCAGACACAGAATTGGATAGGTGTAAGGGCATATCGTTAATATAAATGATGAATAGGAGAGGTCCAAGCACAGAGCCTTGTGGCACACCAGCTGGTATGTGTTCAACACTGGAAGTTCTTCCTGAGACACATACCTGCTGTGAGCGATTTGTTAGATATGACCGGAACCAAGCAATTGTATTTTCATCAATTTTATATAACTGTAGTTTTTCAAGAAGTAACTTGTGATTAATGAGGTCAAATGCCTTTGTCAGATCCAGAAAAATTGTTCCAACAAGATTTCCTTCATTTATTGCGTTTATCCAGTTGTCAATGATGGCAGTCAGGGCAGTTTCACAAGAGTGGTGAGCTCGAAACCCAGATTGATTTGGGTGAAGGAGAGAATTGTTTTCAAGAAAGATTTTTAAGTTATTACTGACATGTTTTTCTAATACCTTCGATAGAATTGGTAATATTGAAATTGGTCTGTAATTACTTTTCTCACTTTTAGACCCCTTTTTATGAATAGGTGTAACCTTTGCTCTCTTGAACATTGATGGAAATATTCCATTTGATAAACTAAGGTTGAATATTTTCTCTAGGTGTTTGGATATTATTTTAGCACTTATTTTAAGGAATTTGGGTCCTATACCATCTAGTCCAGTTGATTTTCTTATATCAAGGTTTTCTAGCTCTTTTTCTATGAATGTGCTTGTTACAGTAGGTATTGAAAATGAAGTGTCCTGTTTACAGTGCATTTCAATGAATTTACATAGTTTTGTTTTATCGCATTCTGAGAAGGAGAAACAATTTTGGGGAGCAGATTTGAAAATGTCAATGAAATAGTTATTGAATACTTCAGCTGTTTCAAGTGGGTCTAAAATTTGAGATCCCTCATCATCATGAATGAAATTTGTTTGGTGATTTGTGGCTTTACCTGATAACTGCCTAAGATTCTTCCATAGTTTTTTGGCATCGTTTTTATTGTCATTTATAGTTTCCGCATAGTATGTTTTCTTAGAATTTGATATTAGAGTTTTAACTTTGTTTCGCAAATGTTTATATTGTTCCTCATTATTCAGCTTCTTTGCTTTATCTCTTTCTTTTGTCATTTTGGAAATTTCTGGATTGTACCAGTCTGGTAAATGTATGTGTTTAACACGCTTTTGTTTCAATGGAGCATGTCTATTTAAAGCATCACTGAATAATGATTGAAAACAGTCTAAAGCATCATTTGGATCTTCATATATATCTAGGATAGACCATGGCTGTTCCTCAAGTGATTTAAGAAAATCTGCTTCAATAAACTGCTTCATGTTACGATATTTTATCATTTGATGTAAGGGGTCTTTTGGCGCTGTATTTGAAATTTTACGTGTAAAACACACAGGAAAATGGTCACTAATAGATAATACTGGAACATTAACTTCAGTAATATTTTGAGAAATATTTGTATAGAGATGGTCAATTATTGTTTTTGTAGTGCTAATTACTCTGGTGGGCATGTCAACAAGTTGTTTTAAATTGAAGTTGTTAGTAATATTATTCCATGATTTGTTGTTAGTAGATTGAGTAATGGGATCAAAGTTGTAGTTTAAATCTCCGGTTAATAAAATGTCTTTGTTTTCAATGAATAATTTCTCAAAGGTGTGTTCTAAATTTAAATTCCAGTCCGCATTGGAACAAGGGGGGGCGATAAATATAACCCAATATTATTGGTTTTTGCTTGTTATTTTGAATCTCAAGCCAGATAATTTCAGTATTATCATTTTCTAAATCAAACCTGCGGAGACATGAATAGTTTTGTTTTACATAGACAATGATCCCACCACCATTTGTTTTACGGTCTTTACGAAACATTTGATATCCATTTATTTGGAATTCACTGTCCGAGAAGTTGCTATGTACCTGCGTGTTAATTGCTATTTCCTTCATACGTCAATAACAAAAGAACTTCCACATATTAGACATACATTCAAATCACCACGTCTAAGTTTCATTACTAACACCGCAAATTCAAAATCTTATCGTGTCCTTTTGAATGTTTTCAAATTAGTTAGGTTGGTGCGTGCGTAAAAATAAACGAACATTATGCAAACGTCTCTTAAGCCACACTCACCAAGGGTACTTTTTACATTATTTAGCCATTTGTATTGATTACAATTCATATCTGATTTATTAAAGCAAAGTGGTATAATTTAGATGAGAGTTTGTTTTCCTTATTAAGCTGTTGCAGAACCAACGGTTTTCTACTTTATAATGATAGATAGTGGATAGCGGCCCAGTTCGCCATATTTTAGCATTACATGCGGCGTACCTTTTTTATTTGCATACTTCTTTTAAGAAATCAGTATGAAACATCACCATAGACCCTAACTTCGCAATCGTACGTTAGAATAGGTATAATTGTGATATCAAACAGTTTTAAATGACAATCTATGGAGAGGTCTTAATTACATATCTTTGTGTACAGGACTAGCTTTCCTGACTTAAGCTGAATGATACCTTCCCTGTCTGACTTTATATTATCTTTTTAATCAGCTACATGTTTTGCATCATTCTACTGCCCATTGTTTAGAATAATATTCCAAAGTATTTTATAGTATCAACTATTTCTAGCGCAATAATGTCTGTACATCTCTTCCTTCCTTATCCATCTCCAAGGACTCCAAGGATTAAGATTCCATGTTTTACAGTTCGAGTAACTTGAAAACGTGTTAAGAAGATTGGGCAGTTCATCTTCAGATTGTGAAAACACACTTGTGTCATCTGCAAACAGTAGAACGATCATTATTAGGGAATATGTCTCATCTGCATACAGTAGAACGATCAATATTAGGGAATAAGTCTGATCTGCAAACAGTAGAACGATCAATATTAGGGAATAAGTCTCATCTGCATACAGTAGAACGATCAATATTAGGGAATAAGTCTCATCTGCATACAGTAGAACGATCAATATTAGGGAATAAGTCTCATCTGCAAACAGTAGAACGATCAATATTAGGGAATAAGTCTCATCTGCAAACAGTAGAACGATCAATATTAGGGAATAAATCTCATCTGCAGACAGTAGAACGATCAATATTAGGGAATAAGTCCCATCTGCATACAGTAGAACGATCAATATTAGGGAATAAGTCTTATCTGCAAACAGTAGAACGATCAATGTTAGGGAATAAGTCTCATCTGCAAACAGTAGAACGATCAATATTAGGGAATAAATCTCATCTGCATACAGTAGAACGATCAATATTAGGGAATAAGTATCATCTGCATACAGTAGACCGATCAATATTAGGGAATAAGTATCATCTGCATACAGTAGAACGATCAATATTAGGGAATAAGTATCATCTGCAAACAGTAGACCGATCAATATTAGGGAATAAGTATCATCTGCATACAGTAGAACGATCAATGTCAGAGTATTTGATAAAGACAAATATCAGCGCCGACATGGTTGAGCATGTAATTTTTCAAATCGCCCAGGAAAAGAGAAAACAAGAAAGGGGGAAGGTTTTCGCCTTGTCTTAAACCTCTGTAGCAGTAGAAGAAGTCGGAATTGGTACCGTTTGTATGGAGACACAATACTTTATAATATCATACATACGATATATATGTGATGATATTTCGAAACTTTACTGTCATGTTATACATGTATTTCATAAATTTTGACCAAAGTCCAGACCTCCACACGGAGTCGAAAGCTTTTTGAAAATATCTATAAAAGCACAGAACTTTTGGTGTTCTTTGAGGTCATATAAAATATTTGGACAACATTATGTAGAACGAAGATATTAATAACTGTAGATTGATTTTAACTTTGCCCATACAGCTTAACAACAATGCAATTGGTATTTAGTTCTCAGGCAGATAAAAAGTACCTTTGTTTTTGTGTATATAGGTATAATACAACCTGTCACATAGACGTCAATATAACATTAAACAGTTAGTGATATACAGCTGTGCAGGAAGAATTTTTAACTAGACATAGCCAGGACAAGACTGTTAATAATTATGGGAAACTTTTACTTGAATTTTGCAAAACAACATCAATGAGAATTTTAAACGGTAGATGTGGTAAGGATAAAAATATTGGTAAATTTACATGTGTAAACACACAAGGTAGTAGTGTTGTAGATTATGTCATGTGTAGAAAGGAAGATTTTAAATATGTATGCAATTTTGAAGTCAGTGATCCAAATATATTGAGTGACCATTGTTGTGTGAATTTTAGTTTTAAGTCATGTCCCATTTATGTTGAAAATGATAATCCTGAAGAGGAAAATGTCAGCCATATACCTTATATGTATAGATGGAATGCAGACCAGAAGGATTTATTCTTAGATCGACTTAACAATGATGATATTGTTAACCAGTTTGATAATATATGTTTTCAATTAAATCATGCCGAAAATGATACATCAATTAATGAAAATTTAAATAGCTTTTGTAGTGTATTAGAGAATATTTGTACACCATTATTTAAAAGAAATTTAGGTGACAATGGTAAACCGTCAAGTAACATGAAAAATAATAACCCTTATTTTGATAAAGAGTGTAAATTACTAAAACAGAAGTATTATAGATGTTTAAATTATTACAGAAATAACCCTTGTGAAGAAATTAGAGTTGATATGGTACAGGCCAGAAGTTCTTATAAAAATACTGTTAGAAAAAAGAAATTTTTGTATGATAAAGACCAAACAAAGAAGCTAGAGACAGTTAGGTTTAGTAATGCTAGATTGTATTGGAAAATGTTGAGGGGCTCTGCTTTAAAAATTATAAATGTAACTTGACAACTGGTGATTTTCAAAGATATTTTAAGTCTGTAAATGACCCTGAGTCTGTGTTTTACCAACCAGATGAAGACATTTTATATTGTAATGAAAGATATTTAAATGGTGAACAGAACTAAATATCCCTTTTACCATTGAAGAAATTACTAGAGCATGCAACAATATAAACATTGGAAAGGCTGCTGGTTCTGATTACTTATTGAATGAGTTTTTTTTAATAAGGTTCCAATTGTAGACAGTTCGTGGATGTAATATCATGTTTATTTAATAAAATGTTTGACTTGAGGTATTTCCCATCAAGTTGGTCTGAGGGATTAATTATACCATTACATAAGAAAGGGGATATTGATAATCCAAGTAATTACAGGGGAATAACTCTTTTAAGCACTTTCGGCAAATTATTTACTAAGATTATAAACGATAGACTCAATGTGTGGGCAGAAAAATATCATGTTTATATTGAAGCACAGGCGGGATTTAGAAAAAATATGGGCACTGTTGACAATATTTTCATTTTGCAAGGTATAATTAACCATCTGTTGAATCATAATAAGAAATTGTATGCCGTATTTGTAGATTTTACTAAAGCCTTTGACTATTTAGTTAGAGATGTCATCTGGTATAAACTTATAAAACTTGGTGTTAGAGGTAAAATGATAGATATTATTAGGTCGATGTATGATTGTGTTAGCTCCCGTATTAAGTATAAAAATATGCTTAGTGAAGACTTTACTTGCGTTTTAGGAGTACGACAGGGTGAATCATTATCTCCCTTTTTGTTCTCTATGTATCTCAATGACATCGAGGAATAGTTCATGTTAAATGGGTTTGAAGGTATAGACTTGGGATTTTTAAAATTGTTTTTACTGTTGTATGCAGATGATATAGTTGTTATGTCTGAAACCGAGGAAGGATTACATAAAGGATTATTACTTTTGGAAGAATATTGTGACAGATGGAAACTGACAGTAAACTGTATTAAGACTAAAGTCAAGATTTTTAAAAAGGGAGGTAGACTTAGGCAAAATTTTAATTTTAGGTATAAGAACCAAAATCTCGATATTGTCACTAAATTTACCTACTTAGGTGTTTTTTTTCTGTAGGTGGTTCTTTCAATCTTACTTATGAAACATTGTCTGGACAAGCACTTAAAGCATTATATAAACTTCAAAAAGAATTAATAAAATTTCCATGTATTACCATAAAACATAAGTTAGATTTGTTTGATAAACTTGTACTACCAATACTCAATTATGGCTCTCAGGTATGGGGTTTAAACGATAGTTCTCAATTGGAAAAAAATCACCTGCAGTTTTGTTAAAAGATTTTAGGTGTTAGACAGCATACACAGAATAATTTCGTATATGGCGAACTTGGAAGAACTTCTTTAAAAACAATTAGAGCTATGAATGTTATTAAATATTGGTTAAAAATGTTCAACTTGAGAGCACAAAATATGCTAAAGTTATTTATAATGTAATGTTAAGAAATTTAAACGAGAAGCCAAACTGTGCGTCATGGGCAAAATCCGTGAGAAATGTGTTACAGTCTTTAGGTTTTAATAATGTCTGGATCAATCAAGGTGTAGGAAATGAAAATATATTTATGAACATTTTTAAGCAAAGAATAAATGATACGTTTATACAAAACTGTTATTCCGAGTTAAGAGAATCAACACGTGCTAGAACATATGTATTGTTTTGCAATTTTCAATTACAACCTTATTTAACATGTATACATATTGAAAAATTTAGATTTTCTCTATCTCGTTTGAGAATGTCCTCACATAGACTTAAAGTCGAAACCGGGAGATGGCATAAACCACAGGCAATACCATACAATGAAAGGATTTGTGATATTTGTTCCAAATTAGAAGATGAATTTCATGTTTTATTAGAATGTCCATTATACGATGATTTGAGAAAACAATATTTACATAAATACTTTTGGAAAAGGCCAAACATCCCAAAATTTATCGAACTGTTATCGTCCGAAAATGAAAACGTAATAAAAAAATTATCCATGTTTGTTCAAAAATCTTTCAACGTCAGGAATTCTTTGGTGTTTAATTAAGTATCACATTATTATGTGACCACATTAATCTCGTTTTTACCTTTGCTATATACATGCTTCTTCTTGAAGGTTATCAATGTATGTTTTGCACTGTAAGCTATTATGTACCTATGCATCAAATTTGTACTGTTATGTAATGTTCTTTGGGTGTAATATCTATGTATAAATATTTATAAATGTTAATATTGTGTACTCATGGACACATTGTCCAATTTATATTTGAAATAAACTGTTAAAACTGTTAAAAACTGTTAACTGTTAAACTGTTATATTGGCCACATTTATGGACAGTTCGCTTTAGTATAGTCATCGAAAACCTGGTCAAGGCATGTTGATTTACCATTTTTCAGTTTCCGGACTGCTTTGTCAATTTCTGTAGCGCTAATTTCAGTAGTTAGATTATTTTCTATGTAAACACATTTGTGTCTATGAAAAACCCGCATCAGATATGTCCTGTATATCCAAAGCTGTTTGTAAAAGTCATAGGATGTTGGTAATTCAATATTGGCCGAGTGTTTGTTTAAACTATAAACAAAATTCCAGAATTTAGGTGATTTTGATTTCATATTTCGAATTTTCATTTTTTGGAGTATTGTATACTTATTTATGCTGTTCTTATAGTTTCTACTTACTGTGCTTAGTTCCGTTTTTGATGTCAGTTTTTAATAAGTTATACTTCTTTTTGTGTTATGATAATTATATGACCCATGCTATGTTTTTGAATTATTGAGATCGCCAATGACTATTCTGAGTACATAAAGAAACGTACATGTTACGTATATCATTCCCCCATTGGGGGTCACCATGTTGCTTTCTTAGGGGACCACATAGAACACTGATTTTGATATAATTTGATTGTTAACACCTTGAAGTTGTTCTGGTAATCTGTTTCAAACTTTACCTTTTCAACCTACAATTCTAGAAATAAATCGCTGAATGTGTAATAACCCGGAAAAGCTATCTTCCATAATGTTTATAAAGCCTTAGTTAATATAGTTTGTTGCTTTTTTAATCAGTAGCAATATGTAGTAAGTAATGATGAATACACATAATGATGATTAGGACGGTATTGAATGCACATAATGAGTAATTACCTTTTTGAACGTTTCTATTGTGACTTTACAAATTATAAGCTCATTAATAAAGACAACGCAACTTGGAAGCAAACGAGGTAGAAAAAGTCGTCCGATGCGTCGAATTATATTTGGTCCTGATACCAGTATACCCATGCCACAATCAAACGATTACATTGTGCTAATGAGTAAAACCAAAGTCGAGATTGCTAATTAAGTTACTTTCCGTTAGTTAGCGAACACGGTCAGAGACGTTGCTAAGAGAGAACGAGCTGGTTGTAAGAGAAAGCTACCTAGTCCGGTCAATTATGAAAAAGACCCGGCATTGGACTGTATAGTAAATATTTTTTGGTATTCTGTTAGGGAATATGTTGTTATTGAAGAATCTGAATGATGCCTAGCTGACACCATTGAGCATTTTGAGAAATTCAAGATGGCGTCCAAGATGGCCGCTAAAATTAGAAAAAATGCCATGGGTGCATGAAGTAAGTTACAAATTGCTATTTTTGCTCATCAGTTGTATTTTAAATGTTTTAAACATAAGTATTAATATATATTTATCATTATTCATTGATTCAGTTAATATAAGAAGGCATCCGGGACAGCTAAAACCAAAATGGCGGCTACGTTGGCCGCAGTAATTGCACAAATTGGTAAATTGTATTGGAAATCATCTATTTTAAACCTATTTGTTTATATCAGTTCTGTAATATGTAATGATTATTCAAAATTAAACTTTCTTTCATTTTGAAACTATTGACTCATTAGCTGATTCAAAATGGCACCCAAGATGGCGACCAAAACCAGTAAATATATGCCGATGATGCAAGAAGTAAGTTACAAAGCTATTTTTGCTGATTGACAGTTTTTAAGATGTATTTGACGTATTTATATCATTATTTATTGTTTGAGTCTATTTGCGATAACATCCATGAAGGCTGAAATCAAAATGACGGCTACAATGGCCGTCATAATTGACGAATTGGCATATTTTATTAAAAACCATGAAGTGTAATCAAAATTGCTAATTATAATATTATCAGTACTGCAAATGTTGTAAATACTCTAATTGAAACTTTAATTAAAAGCAAATGACCCGATAACTGATTCAAAATGGCATCCAAGATGGCTTCCAAACATGAACGAAGTAGTTAACCATAGAGTCATTGTCATTTGTCGGTTGGTAAATTTAGTGTTAATCATCAAGTATTCATTCCAAATAAACTAATTTATATTGATCAATTTTACAAAAATCAATGTACATGCTGTTTAATACGTGACCCCGTGCACTTGTTAGGTAGCATGCAAAGTTCAACCAATCAGGTGTATTCTGTCCCCATCAAAACATGGATTTGTCGAAAAGGGAGTTTATCACTTTCATTGGTGATACAAATGCCATCACAAGCAAAGAAATGATCATTGATAACGAAGGTCTAGGCGAAAAAAACGGTATATTCTATGCTACCATGTGATGATCATGTGTTAAGTTATTGAATGAAAAAGATTCCAACACCCAAGAATCTACGAGGCCACATGGAGGTCATCTGATATGGTCGCTTTAAACCAAATATTATGTAGCGATCTCCAGAGGATGTGGAAGACCTCTACATGACATAATAGTTTATATATGGGCAAAACTATGACCAGATCAGACCAGACCTGGTAATAATAATAGTAAAAATAATAATAATAACGACTTTATCTATTGTGGATTACATATTTGACAGTTATAAAATTACTTGCTAGAGTAAGGAACGACCATTCTTGGATTCTCTTTAAGCTTGGCACAACATCAACACGTCAGATATAGAATGTAATAATAAAATTATTTCTAAAGATCAATTGGGATACAAGAAGAAGATGTACAACACTTGGCTGTTGCAAACAAGGACCATATATCTAAAACACCAAGTGTAATATAGAGAACTATGCGAAGAAGGTAAAGAAAGCGCCTGAATGAACATGAGGGTAGGTTAAGGATTACATGATGACACTGGTAATAAAAGATCTTGTCAGACTTAGGAGAGAAAATGAACTATATACATTGATCCTACCAAAAGTGATGCTACTTAGCGATCCATTATTAGGCTGATTGCAAGAAAAGCCTCCGTAATCAACCAAGATCAAGCGTTGAAAGCTCAAACACCAACCTTAGCATAACTGTAATAAGTTGCTGAGTGATAACTGGGAGGATAATACGTATGTGACCGATAATAACATCAATGAATTGAGTCAGAGATTTGAAATGTGCTGAATGTATCGGCCTAGCGTCTCACACAGACTTTCAATGTGTACCGTTGACTAGTATATCTTCATATTGGATGTAGTGAACTGCAACATCATTACTATGTAGGTTGCTGGCATCTCCCACAGCTTTGCCTCGTGCTAAACAATGTACATTGTCTTGACAACAAAACCAAAGACATTGGTCATTGTCAAGAAGACAAAACGGTTTGCGATGCAACATTATGCGCTATGCTCTAATCATGCAAGATGCCATATGAATCATCAAAACATTGATAATGAGACCTTCATCTTCTTGAGACGTGTTGGAACGGACAGGGGAGGATTTAAATTTGAAGATTATTATAGGTAATGCTTTCAATACATTTAAACCACAGTGGAACACCAGCAACAACTTGATCAAATCAGACATCTAGCTATTCGTCTCAATGCCATGACAATATAGCTGTATATTTCAAAGACCTGGTACCTTACTGAGCAGATAGTGAAGACTCCACGTAGATAGATGATGGCTCCGCATGTATTCCTCAACCATAATGTCCATGTAGAATTGGGAAAATATACGACCAAGACATAATTAACAACTGTACGCCTTTACAGAGGATGAAGCAGAAACCCATCGCCAACACCATACACGGATGAAAATGGCGTCAGTGTTGGCACAATACGAAGCACGAAAACACAATTCCAACCATAAAACAACAAACATGGAAGTGATATGGCATCTACATTGTGAGAAGAGTATAACATCACTCAGACACCTATAATTGGAATTGAACCCAAAAGCCCTGAAAATCCTACCAGATATTACTTGAAGAACATTTTTTGTTTTTTAAAATCTGTTAACAATGCCTATTGACAAACTACAGGAGAAGTGGATAAAATCAAGTGCACATGTATATAAAATGTTGTTTGTAAAATAAACGAACGTGTAAATTAAACATATATTCATATACTAGTATTTACAATACTAAGTACCATATACATATACTAGTATACCAACCGACCAGTGGTCTAAGATATACAATTAGCTTGGTTTAAACTTTCATGTTTGACATCAATCTTGGAAGCCAATTTGAATAAGCTAAACATAAAGTGTTTTCAATTGTAGTTTTATTAGACCATTTATTACCTATAGCAGTACTTATATTAAAAATTAAGAAATTTCTATTACGTTAAATGCTAATTTTCTGTTTGACATATGTAGCAGCCATTTTTGCCGCCATTTCGATATATTTATGCAGTGTATTACAGAAGTAATTATGTTTGAGACACTTCCACTACAATCAATCAGCAAAATATCAATATGTAACTTCTTTATGATCCACTAACATATTGTTTTTATTATGGCGGCCATCTTTGCCGCCATTTTGAATCAGCTAATGGGTCAACTGTTTTGAATTGAAGTTTTCTTTGAGTATTTATCATATATTACACTACTGGTACACATATAATTAAAACAATTGAGTTTTAGTACAATCTGGCAATTATGGCGGCCATTATAGCCGTGTTTTGGATTCCAGCTGCCATGGGTGCCATATATGATTCACTAAATCAATAACTTATGATAAATTTATATTAATGAGTATGTTTTTAACATCTAAAATACAATAAACCCGCAAAAATAGCAATTTGTAACTTATTTCTAGTACCACAGTCATTTTTTCTAATTTTAGCGGCCATCTTGGACGCCATCTTGAATTTCTCAAAATGCTCAATGGTGCCAGCTAGGCATCATTCAGATTCTTCAATAACAACATATTCCCTAACAGAAAACCAAAAAATATTTACTATACAGTCCAATGCCGGGTCTTACCTAAATATCCCATTTATAGACCGGACTAACCAGAATGAACAGAAGACAACGAAAAGACGCGAAGTTTCTGAGAACTGTCATCAAAAGATACGAGGGTCATTTTCATGCTTTGGGTGCTTTAAGCGAAGGATGCCTTACTTACTCATCATTCAGTTCTCTTCATTGATTCCGTTTTACCTCAGGTTCTTCACCTTTTCGGTTTATAGTCTTGTTCTTGGTCTCTTAATGCCACGAGGTATCAATTGAGACACCTGAAGCCTATGTCCCACTGTGCATGTCTTTGTCTAGGGGATGAACCCTCGATGGAGATTCGGGAGGCATCGTAAACAAGTTCCTCGTGGTCTAGGGGAAGTATCGGGGACACCATCAGAAAGTTGTAACATCAGGAGGAATAATGATAAATAAAGGAGTATCGGGATGCATTGCAAAAACTCTCGATGTGTTTCAGACGTTATGCGCCAGTTTCTCTTCCTTTATTTATCAAATTGTCTGAAGTATGGCTTGTGTCTCTTTGGTATTAATTTGTAGTCAAACCGGTTTGCATACTTGCTAAGAGTATAAAGGGTATTAAAATAACTATCGGATGTCATGATATAGGTGAATATAGCATCACCATCTGGGACATTCTAATATTCAAATCTGAACGATAGCTGTGTCATCAAAGAAAACGAAACTGTATAATTCTCAGAGCATGTCCCCCAAACGACCACCGTATCAGTGTGGGGTTCCACCGTTTGCCGGGATGTGAAACTATTCTTCTGCTGGAAAAGATATGACCATCTGTTGGATATTAGAAGAGACATATATTCAGATTAGACAGAGGGTTGTACAAGCTTGTTGATAATTCGTGTTTGTTAAAGCTCTATAAATTAAGCTTGAAATGCTTCCACCAAGAAGTTAAAAATGAAGTTAAGTTACTAATATTTGAAGGCTGCTTTCAGCCACCCTTTGACATTTTAACTTCCCTTGTCATTGGGCTACCTAAAGAACCCTGCGTTCGAGTTTCCCTGGGGAGACTATTTTTCTCCTGGAGGCTGTGCAGCCAACATCGATCTGCGGCGCCCAGGACTATCGAAGATGTACAGACACTGCCCTCACAGGCACCAATTCACATCTTGGTCGAGTGGAGCATGTGTGTTATTCTTACTCAGAGAAATTGAACAGTGGTCCAGACGGGGATTGAATCCGAGCCCTACCTCTAGGCCACTGCTCCCCAGTGATGTGAAGTGATGCGCTAGAACTTCACACCGCAAGAGCAAACTACCAATCAGGCACTTGTATACGGATACGAACCGATGAATCCGTAACGGGCTAATACAGAAATCAAGACGTGACTAATGTATTAGCAATCGTCTAAAAATATCTGCTTATTATACATGCTGCTTGAATCGAACTGATGAGGTATTTGGTAAATTCAAGTGCAAATATACCCACAGCAAGTAATCACAATCAATCTCAAACAAAACAGCGACATTGCACGTTACTTGTCTTATTTGTACATAATTATATACACTATTATTTTATGAATGAGTTGTGATGGTTTCTATATGGATTTATAGTTTAAAATTGACAAAAACGGTATAATTGTCTTTAGCAGTTAAGGAGGTATATGCACATTGTGTATAATTATCAAAGCTCACACGAAAGGTCATGGTTACCCGCCGTATCTCGGTACTTTGTAGATATTATAACATGAAAAGCATGCGTTTACTCTGTATTCATTCTAATTTAATCACGTCATGAATGAAAATATCAATCTGGTGTTGTATGGAAGTATAATATAACAGTATTCACACTTAGAAATGAACCGATCCCCAATCATTTGTATGCTTTTACAAAGGAACACGTATAAGTATATATGGACAATTTGTAATATCATTATGATTATCATAATCTTTATATATTCATAAAGCATAATTTGAACCTAATTTTAGGTCTGTTCTTATTTATCACACTAAACTCGAAATTATGATTTGCAGCTCACGTGTCTACAGGCCTACGTACGTGTAGGTAGCTCATTCCTCCTTAAATGAATGTGGACCTATTTTAAATGACTTGGTACATTCCAAAACCAATATAATTGTTGTTACTTGTAATCCCATTTAAATCAATGCAAACATATAGTACTTATTTATATTACTTTTGACGGTATTGTGTTAGTTTGGGTTCATGTGTCATTTTACCCCCTATCACTTTAAGCAAACGTGTGCCCTTAAATGAATGAGGAGGTAAAGTTACCAGATAATATATCAATAGCGTAGTATCTCACCTTTAAATAAGAATCAATTAGGCTTTCAAATAGCAACAATGGCGACATTATAACAAATACATGTATATTGTTCATACACATCAATATTTTATAAAAAAATTTGCTAATTTTAGGTGTTCTCATCAATATTCATGAGTATACAAATGCATAAATTTGTAAATAGATATTTTTATTAATAGCCCAGTGCATTAGCTTCATTTTGATACCATTTGTATAAATTTTGACCGAAAACTAATAGAGATATAATGATATTTTGAGTGAGATATATAAAAAAAATGCACTCATTTGACCTTTGACCTAATTCTGAGAAAACGAGGCAAAATTACGGATGGCATCCGGCCGTTTCAGATTACACACATATCAAAGATAACATATAGCATGGATGCCACATTCTACTCTCTGATGCCATGGCCCGTCACATTTTCTCCGTATGGACTCCCGACTATTAGTGATGAGCTAGCTTTTCACTGACGGGATTTATTGGTGTCAGTCCGTCCAGAATATTACAAATGGTGGCAGCGGTGGGATGAAGTCAACTGCCAAACTGACGTTGCCTTACCCACGTGTTTCTCAGGCCAAATATCGGGACGAGATTTCTCGGAGGGGGGAGTAATGTAACGGTTGATGGGTGTATAAAGAGAGGTACATTTCTAATTGGATAATTATGCGCAAATTGTAAACCTTGTAGTTGACTGTACTATTCTTGCATGGTACGGGTTTAAAAATGGCTTTGTTACGTTTTTGGGAAGTGTGTGCTTTGGTGGGCGTTCGGAACTCTATCGGTTATGGAGAAGGTGTTTAAGGATTTTACGATACTGGTAAAACACCATACGACTATGTTTGACCCTTTTTGTCTGTATTCATGCTCGTGGGATCTTTGGTATGTAGATTAAAACTAGCACACAGTCTTATAGAGTGGTATTTGACTTGTTTGTCATTGGCAGAATCGTTGTTATGGACTGACCCGCAAGATTTCGGGATCTGAATTCAGTAGGGCATGTTTGGAACTTTGTCTACAGGTGTATTACACATCCAAGAAAGTCAAGAAAAACATTTGATGGACTGACCCTGGTAGTCGTGTATGAGTAAAGAGTTATTCCCCAAAACCACTTAAGGACATTGATTGAGAACGTACCAAATCGGTGTAGACATTGCAGTAACAATATAGAGGGGCGTACACATTACTAGTGTAGTGCATTTTTAGTGTTAATTGAAAGATCAACGAAACCCTAAACAGTGTTATTCACACAAAAATGGGTTTTATCAATATGCGTTACTTTTTTTCATGAAAGTTACGTCCGTTGCAGAATGTAGATGTTTGTTCGTGAAATAACATTCACATAATCATTATATATATTTATTTTGGTGGTATTTATTCATTCATGGCAAAGATAACTCCAAAAGTTATGGTGATCCTTTAATTGTTTTGAGCAGTGTATATCACCGAGGGGAAGTGCAGTGCCCAGGAACCAGGACTCTTTATTGCATATTTTTGAGTTATGACCCTTTGTTCTTTTATACTTAAAGGGGCATCCCCAGAAACTGAAGTGTCTTTGTTTGCATACAACAAAGTTGCGTTTATCACCTGTAAACCCGACTATTACCGAGAAGTCAAAGAACAAGTTGACTTACAATTTTGTAGGGTTAACGCATGCTTTTTCGTGCTATAACATCTGCAGAGTCCGAGGGACGGTTGGTGACCAAGCCCGTTATGGCGAGGGCACCAACGCTCCCGAGGGACTCTGCATATGTTATAGCACGAAAAAACATGCGTAAACTCTATTATAACATACAAAACATCAATTTATGCGTCTGTATTTCGAAATAATTACATTTTGGCGGGAGATTTTGTGACGACGTCTCGAAAACAAACGTAACGTCATACCAGTTATTGTTATGCACGTCGACTTCCGGTTTTGGCAAATACCAAGAAAACATGGATACTGCGGGTTTGTTTAAATGTATAAGTTAAATATTATAGAAAACTAATTAGTGCTTATTAGTACTTAGAAATAAAATGGGAATAACTGTTCATATGAAGCTGTACAACCTTTATAGTCGCCGGTGCGGCCCTGAAATGAGCATACGTAAAACTGGACGTTAACAGCGCGTGAATTTTTATGTTTATGCATGGTTTTCGTCCCGTTAACATATGGGCAAAATCACCGTTTTTATGCTATAATACTCTATAACGCGGGCTTCGATATTTTGTATATCGATTTGAATGAAATGCTGCTAGCCTGTTATTGACGACAACGATATTTAGCTATTCTAGAATATTTTTTTTAACTAGCGGGATATTTCGTAACATTTTTACAGGGTTTTCATTATTTGGCTTATGTATTAAAATGATTCCAATTTGATTGCTATTCGAGACACTTCAGTTCCAGGACATGCCCCTTTAATTCTTGTGGAAGCCATAATTCTTACAGTATTGGAGATATCAATTTGAAACTACATTTGTACATAGTTGAATAAATCTCTTTACTGTAAGGAATCAGAGTATAATTTTTAATGAGATTGACCATGTTTTTTTCAAAAGCATTTAATTCTTAAAATTTAAATGTGTTGGATACAGTAAGCATATTATGATGCACTATATTTACCCTTGAAGTTAAAGAAAAAATAAACATCAGTAAAGTGAATTTATTGAGGCATGACAGCTCTTTCGTTGCAAATCTTGTTCGTACACAAACAAAGGCAACATAACATTATAAGATTCAAAGTTTGTTTTGGCGACATAGTCAATAGTATAATGAGCAAACTATTACAAGGAAATAATTATAAAATATATTTATGAACTTGTAGCATGCAAAATTTCCATGACCTTGCAAACCGAAAGTAGAAATATGGCAATGTTTCTTGAATATCTTTTAAAGTACACTCAACAAGCAAAACGCGATATGTGCAAATAGTGTATATCATTTCCTAGTTCATTTTTAACTTCGTGAAATTGTTCAGACTTTATTTTATTGAATAATGCTACACTATCAACATATCACCTGTATCCACGGACGCACCAATCCTAACAGCTACGTATTTATCCAAAATTACAAAATAAAAGCTTTATAAAAGCACCTACGTAACATTTTAACGTTCGATACGTCCACCTTTTCACGTTTGATACGTCCGCCATTTTGGGGTGTCACATCCGGTGCACGGAAAATTCACACCGGCGCAGTTACACGACAGTGATTCTGTAACAATATGTACTAATTACCCTATGTTATTACATTACAGTATTCCATGCCCGAGGCGATTTGGGGAAGTACAGTCTAACCTTTGTAGCGGCACAGTTAGAATGTGAGAAATCGGGAAGTAGAATTGCATCCAGACAGAATTTGCTGAATGCTCGAGCACTGGGATTTCAATTTTGTGTGTGTGGGTGGCTTTCCGATAGAACAGTCGGGTACGTCATACAGGCATCCCGCCCGGGGTGTGGTTACAGTAACGGAATTATTGAATGTTCAGGACCTTCGGATGTTTACTGTATCGTTTAGATACACATATCTGCATATGAAACGCACGTACTATGTAAACGATGTTATTTCAGTGTTATTGATCAGTGCTTTAATTAATGTGTCAGAAGGAAAAGCTTTCAGCTGTATTCAAGCGGTTATAATTGTATAACTTATAAAATGCATAAAACACTCATGCACTGTTATATGGCTGACCACAAGTCTAGGAACTTTAAATTATTCGCATAGGACTAGGTCTACAGAATAGACTTGGTGATAAAGTATTATAATGCGTTTTTAGCTCAACAACTACTTCACAGTAGAAGCTTTGTGCGAAGAGGCATTTTCATGAGAAAGTACATATGGTCTATTCCATTAAAAATTTGACTCCATATGAAATATTTCTGAAGTTTTCCATACACACCATACCTACAGAGCCTTCTGGTAACATATGTGTCCATTAGTTCTGGTTTTTGAATTGCAAGACCGTTGTGGATAAAGAAAATCAAATGAATCATTTCCATCAGTGATTGTGTGTGTTTTACAATTACGGATTTCATAGAATTTCTGGTAGCACATATATGATAGTTCTGCTTTATTCTTGTTTAATGATAGTGAGCGTATGTCCCATATTTTGTTATACTACGCAAAAACTTCTCTTGAAAGTACTGGAGCTAACACTTTAATATGTTCTTGGCATTTAACATAAGATGACGATTCGGGCACAACGTAATAAGCATGGTATCCAGTGGGTACAAGTGTTCCAAATGAAGTAAACTTGGAATAAACTCGAGCTTGTGCGGGCAGCTAACAGTCCAACTTTTAATATTGCAGCTTTAAGACGAATATTCTACTTTTTACCAATGTTCTGTTTAATTGTTGTTGTTTCCGATTGACCACTTTTGTTGTTGTCCTTTAGATGCTATTGACATACTTTGAAAGATGTAATAAAAGTGTTACAATGCTAAACGATACCTTACTATGTCTTTTTATCTCAAAAAGTTCATCATGTATAAATGTATCACTTAAATTAAGTTTGGACCTTTGTTTGATATATAATGCATAATTTCAGTCATTTTGACTATACGTTTTTCGAACGTTTTTTAGCTAAGTAAAAATTAGTAAGTGTTCATTAAACATACATTATGACAAAACGGAGGCACGGATTTCAACCAAATTGTACCCAAGTGCAGACAATGGTCTAATGTATATACATGCCAATTTTAAAGCACGAAACCCATAATAATACCAATATAAATTATGCATGTAATTGCATTTCTTTTCGAACACCCTTCGTATAGACACGTTTTAAATAAAATTTGGATATGTTCAATTTAATTTAGAATTCATAAATATAGGTTAGACTAGCCTTACGTAAACATTCGATGTTTTATACAGGCTGGGCATCTTCCAACGATAAAACCAATGCGACGATAAACATGTTACCGGTACTTATGTTTTCTGGACCAATGTCTTGTTCGTGCGATAATTGAGGTAATACTCGTTGGATTTTATTAAGTTTGGTATCAAACTGACGACATTTAATTAGCCTTTACGAACTTATATACGCAAATTTATGTACAAATACATTTTATATGGGATTTGTTTTCCTAAAATATATTAAAATACCCAAGTGTCGCGTGTTTAATTTGTGAACTATATACTGAATTCTGAGCTTATACTTGGTATAGTAGGACGACGTTTTCACAAAAAGGTCAGTTTGCGGATACATGGAATAGGGTATCCGTATCCGTATGCCGAACAAGGACAACAGAAGCAGACAACGGACGCGTTAGCACGGAATACCAGGTTTTGACGGTATTCCATAAGCACGTGTCCGTGGTCCGCTTCTGTGTTCCGCATACGGGCACGGATACCCTTTTCCATATCTCAGCAAACTGACCTTTATGAAAATGTTGTCCTACTATACAAAATAAGAGCTTAATTACGCATTACAACGTCTTTTGATCAATATTAGACTTGAAACATAAGTAACATAAACGTACGTGTTGAACCGTAGGTTTTTTCTATGTTCTAACTAACTTAGAATATAACATTCTGCATCCTGATTGGCCGATAGAAAGTAGCGCCAACGCATGACGTAAAGTCTGCGAAGAGAAATTTTTAATGATTAAATTTTCAGTTAACCGCCAAAATGCGGCGTTTTCATAGGCTCATATTGTAGGTTATATTCTAATGAGAAGTACAGTTAATAGTACAAGGTTACTGCTGGAACAAAATGATAAAAGTTGCTTTAAACGTGAGTTTGTTGCTCATGGGATTTTTCGCGGATTCGTAAAGCGGACGCGGAACGCGATGCACTAAATTGTTTTGGTGGTGGTGTGCGTTTGGATTTTGGCGGTCAAACTCGAAGCGTGTTCAACATCAATTGATATGCGTTTCTAGCTTCCAACATACATTACGTACAGACTCGACTTGTTTTATGTATGTATGTTTGTTACATATCCCCATGTTGTATCATGTATACCTGGGTGAAATAAAGTTCTGTTCTGTTCTGATTGATAAACAACAAACAATGACAGGCAAATATTTTCCATTAATTGTACTTGTACATAGCAACAACCAATGTTTAACACCATAACTTGTTAAAAAAACGAATATGACACTCGGCAAGGAGCGCTTCATAGAACGCTTCAATCCGTTTTTTTATAAAATACCAAATCAACACTGAACACACGTATACACATTAATCAATAGCCCATTTATAGATAACTCATGAGTCGGTTTGGCTAGGTTACTGACATGCAAACATTCGACGTTGTCCAATTACAGCATCATATTGAAAAAATTCAGGAAAATGAAATGTAATTTTAATATTCATAAGCATAAGGTCAAGGTCAGTGTTGGAGGTCAAAGGTCAAATTGAAGGCTTATTAAAGTTGTAGCCATTTTTCAACGTGCGCCGAGGCTCGACATAATTTGCCTGAGGGCACGAATTTCTAGTTTTTAAAGTTGACGTATTTGAACAATACAAATATGATATCCGTTTAGGTGCATTTAATGCCGATCTGTACGACGTGTAAAATATATGTTTCTACTGTTAGTAGTTATTTATTAATAACGCGTTCAATATACGGTGTTTCGCTATGTCGCCGCACATCAAAACGTCATCAGTTTTCGTCGTATGATATGGAAACACATATGACTAATATTTTATTAAATATTCCTCCAATATTTGTAAAATTAACTGGACATGCACGACAAAACATTTAACAACCGTGGGTTAAAACGGTTTTGATCTAAGTGTGTCTGTTTTAAATATATGACGCGAAAACTAACAGTACCGACTCGAAAACAACGTCATTTTTCGGCAAAAAAAACATAGCTTGAAGATATACAGTTTTATCACAAACTAGGAAAACAGCATAAAAACACCTCAAAAATGATGAAACGGGCATCGGCAGCGAAAGCTGCCGGAAATATATTTATATATCGTTAGTACAAAATGTTTTGTGGCCGGAAATAAATTAAGTATATCAAGCAGAGGCCCAAAATGCATTAGACGAGCGATCATTGAAGTCACGTACCAAGACGGACGTCATGCACGAAAGCCGTCTTTAGAACGAAAATGATCAACTAATTATTTAACCTGTTCTTGACATTTTAAACAATTGAATTGTTTTTAAACAAACGAACTCTCTTTCCCGCTAAATACTGAATAAATGGTGAATTTATGCAATACGTATAGAGACGTGAGCGATTTATTTGAGCAATGTGACGTTCGAATAATAAACCGTTTACGAAGATGACGTCATTGACGTCAATTGTGTGCGGCGAGTCGCCCTACCCAAGGTTGGGAAACCGCTGATATCTCTACAAGTAATAAATGAACATAATTATTTTATGAAAATCAGCAGACGGAGTAAGGATATATTTTGTAATAGGCATACAACTTTTCTTATTTATATCAGCATTCATTGTCATTTTATAGCATTTGTCTCGTTTCTTTTTTATCACCCCACGTATAATGAATAATTGACTGAATGAAAAAACTGATGCCTTTTAAGTAATTCCCAACTCTTAAATTTTTCTGTACAAGAGGTATCAAACACCTGATTTTTATGAGGAACACGCTCATGATAGTGATTGTACAAACCCATAACAGTTTTGCTCTGCTAGTTTTCAAGAAATTTTTAGATTTTGGGGAACCCCCCACCCCCCTAAAAACTGATACTTGCATTTAGTTGGACATTTAATTACATGAAACTTGGCATGCAAGAAATTTCGTATTTACGGAATCACACGATAACGTTTGTTTTAGACTATGCATGTTATATGTATTTTTAAATGATATTTTAAAAAATGTGATTTTTCATTTTTAAGTTATACGAAAAAAATAGTTGAACAACATACTGTTTTCGCACATGCAACCAGTAGAGTAACTATTATAGAAGTTTTGTCCCAAATTTCATGGCAGTTGCTCGGCTAGATTTTTTAAACTGCCACTTTAGTGATTTCGGAAATGTCGAAAACCAGGAGAGTTTTTACAAAATACATCAACGTTTTGAATACGTTGTATCCAGTTTTCGCGATAATTTGTTTTTGAAAATTGTGTATATTTAAAGATGAGCCCATGCTCTTTTGCATTAGCTAGTCTATATTCTTACCAAATAAATGCAAAAGAACCTTCCTCTAAAGTAGTCGGGATGCTTGCTAAACAAATGCTAAAACTTGGATAAAATTTTGTTTGGGCGCATTATAAATTACGTTTCACATACGATGTAGCTAGTATTTGCGAGTGTTGGTGTTTCAACGTTTGGAATAAATGGCACATAAAATTTCAGCTTTACTCTGCAAGCTTATTATAGTATAATATAATAATAACTATACAGTAAATTCGCGATTTTAAGACATGAGAACATGATGACACATCAATTTTAAGTTTTTCGTACTATTTCATCATGGTAGTCAGACGCTTTCAATACGTCTTAGCTCAGCTCAACTGAAGATTTGGGAATCACCTTAAAGGGAATATTTACCGGTGATTTAAACTTTTGTGTAATAGTTCTATTCGGCATCGTGATTGCATTCGCAACATTTTCCCCGAAATTCCCCTTACATTTACCTGTGTACAACCGATAGTTCACGTCCATTGTTATACCTGTACGGAAACTTACGGAAATATCTCCGGAAAAGTCCGATGTTAGAAACGAAGCGTGTGACGTCACAATCGTGCTATTAACAAGATGTCGGACAGCGAAGTTCTCCGACTCAGCTAATCTGGGAAGATATATACGGTCCCTGAGCTAATGAAACGATAAATTCTTCGGATACAGATTATGATGGCAATGAAAATATTTTGCCGAATCAATTCAAACCTATTATTAATAAGGGAAATCATAATAACGGCGACGAAGAAATCTGCCAGACATTCACACTGTAAATATCGCTGACCGCATTGGCTACACGGACTGGTAATTGACCTTCCTGTCGATTTTGATTGACAGGTGGCGTTAGCCAATCATATTGCAGCATTTCGGCTACGGTTTATTGGTTTTTGTAGAACACGAACTAAAATCAATGGAAATTGTGCAATATTTAATTAAGCATTATTTCATTAATAATGAAGAAATTCTTAATACATTGGCACGTTTAGAAACTAGAGAATTTCAACTTAAATTGGTTGGTAGCGATGCCATAAAAGTAATTTATACACTAAATAAATTTATTAAACCCTGAGGACATCGGAAGTAAGAGATACATAATTATGTATATTTTCTTAAATTTAGTCTGAGTTTGAAGCAATATCATTTATATTTTCCAAAAAAATTGACAATCACATGTTGAGAAACAAAAAGCTTCGTCTTTAATTTGACTCTTTTAAAATATGTCATTTAAAGCCCTAGACACGTGAAAGTATGTTATTGTTTGTTATAAAATAAGAACACATAAATCCCAATAAACGAGAACGTGTGGATTTTTCAATAAAAGCTGGTTTTATAATGTTGAACATAATTATGTTGGTTTGGTCTATGTAATAGTTAAAGCGCTCTTTAGTTGATATCATTGCTGTACTCAATTGCATTCAATCTCTAAAGCATAATTATAAAAATATAGATTTAAAATTATATGTAAGGTCTAAGACAATTGAAAATCATGACGGATCGATGTAAATTTATTTGAAAGTATCTATAGGCACGGAAATACATTAGACATTCTGTGTATATCCGTGCTATAGGCCAGAGTACTGTCAGACATATATAATATTATGTATACATTACTACAAATCGTATATAGCAACACTATCTGACCTTGCGAAAACTGCAATCAAAGTAACTGGTGACACATTGTTACAGTAAACTAATCAGCAAGACACCGCGACCAGTCGTATATCATAGAACCCCGACTGATTACCGCGGGATACCAACCTAAGCGATATCATCAAAGAATATAACACATTGGAATTTTAACTGACTTATAATCTAGGACTTACATCTTTAGTTCTGGTATAATGGTGCATATAAAATATGTGTTGCTCAAATTATTGTACTTGACCCGACATTTATAACGTTATGTTAGAAAACGATTATGTTTTTTATTGCTAACGCGTGATTGTACATTGGTAATTAGTTTATTTGTTAACTGCCAATGGCAAACCGTGTACGCATATTACACTTATTACGGAAGTTGCAAATAAATACAACCTTGTCACTCTGTTGCTAGCAATCAACAAAATGTATGTCACTGCTAAGCGATAGAGCACATGGATAACACCAAAGATTCTTGCGTATTCTTTGATAAACACCAATAAAAACCCGAGGTAGAAAATCAGGAGATTGGTCTACTATACTATTATTTTAAAAACGTTATGCACATTTGAATTTGATTATTAATTAGCACACTAACATATTGACCGGGTGCAAACGATGAAAGGCTAGTTTATGGAATATTTCTTTACACAGTGTATATATGTAAATATATCGCTTGCTTAGCAATAGAAGATAGTAAGTACTATTTACAACCTTATAAGACTCATACATATTTAAAATCTGCACCACGAGGCGCTTCTTATGAGCCTATTTTCATGAAAATCGGAACTGGTCTCAGACACGGATTTTTTCTTGTTTTCTCAAAATATTGATTTTATACTTACAACCTTCAAATTCTAAGCCAGCGATATGTATTAACCCATAAAATCAATTATTTTTTACAATAAAAGATGCTTCTCTCAAGACAGGTAGTTAAATTTTCCCGATTTGCACTAAACTGTGATTGAAATCAACAGAAACATTCTGTTTGAGCACGCGGTTTGAGCGACAGATTAAACTGCGAGTACCGATTGTGACGTCACAGTCAGATTTTACGAAGATATACGAACGCGCTTCCGGAAATTTCCGATATCAGCGGTATCGGAAAATGTGCACTACGCGTATATGATTAGTCGACAAAAACATCGTAAATACTCGTAAAATATCGGAATTTTCGTTTATGATGTTAAAAATAGACATTTATTGACCTAAATGTATAATGGAAACAAAGTCAGTCAATAGTCCCTTTAACAATGGAAAATTGAATATTACAGGTTAATGGAGATGGGAAATAAAACTCATAATAAATCACGTGCCATTAGTTATTAAGAACTACAGTCTTACATGTTTTATACAGTCTCTAAAGGCGTCCATCCGGTTCTTATATTTTTGAAGCTACAGTTGTATCTTTGTCAAGCACGTATATAGATATATCTTACGGAAATTTTGTTATTATATCTATGAGGTATTGTTCTGCTGAAGTAAACAATAAACAAGGTCGCTCACCTGTCGTAGTACTGTGCATGCCAGCCCTGTGATTTGACTTAGTGACATCGCACTAAAATGGCCTAGATTTTCTTGAGATTATCATTTTGATCAAGTTTCATAAAAATTAGGCTAAAATAGTGACCTATAGTGACTACACACAGATTTCCTATGATTTGATCTAGTGACCTAGTTTTGTACCCACACCCATATCAAACTTGACCTAGATTACGTGAAATTATCATTGTGACCAAGTTCCATAAAGATTAGGTCAAAATTGTTACCTCTAGTGACTACACCAGGTTTTTCTATGATTTGACCTTGTGACCTAGTTTTTGACCATGGATGACCCAATATTGAACTAGACCTAGATTTTCTTGAGATGATCATTGTAGCCAAGTTTCATAAAGATTAAGTCAAAAGTGTGACCTCTAGTGACTATACAAGGTTTTTCTATGATTTGACCTTGTGACCTAGTTTTTGACCCCGGATGACTCAATATCAAACTTGACATAGATTTTGTTGAGATGATCGTTGTGAACAAGTTTCATAAATATTAATTCAAACTTGTGACCTCTAGTGACTACACAATGTTTTTCTATGATTTAACCTAGTGACCTAGTTTTTGAACCCTCATGACCCAATATCGAACTTGGCCTATATTTTGTTGAGATGATTATTGTGACCAAGTTTCATAAAGATTAGGCTAAAAATGTGACCTCTAGTGTCTATACAAGCCAATTGTTGACGGACGGACGACGGACGGACGACGGACGGACTAAGAGTGATCACAAAAGCTCACTCTGTCACTTTTTGACAGGTGAGCTAAAAAGCTGGTTTTGTAATAAAATTTAAATAATAATAATAATAAATTAAAACAATGTTAACATAACTACCAATTAACGCAAAAGTCACAAATACCATATTTATACCCCCGCACAACGAATTGTAAGGGGGTATACTGGATTCAGCTTGTCTGTCCGTCTGTCCATCCGTCCGTAGACGCATTCTTGTGGACGCAACTCCTCCTACAGTGTTTGCAGCATTTCCTTCAAACTTTCACAGATGAACAACCTCAACATGTAGATGTGCATAAAGGAAAGAATTTGCGCTGCGACAATTTTTGACAGAATTATGGCCCTTTGTACTTTTATGCACTATACAATATATTGTGAACAGTTCTTGTGGACGCAACTCCTCCTACAGTTTTTGCAGCATTTCTTTCAAACTTTAATAGATGAACAACCTCAACATGTAGATGTGCATAAAGAAAAGAATTAGCTGCAATGATTTTGCCACGCGGGGGGTATATTAGTCTGCCGAATGGCGACAGTTCTAGTTTGATATCTATTATGGCTATCCAGCATTCCGATTGTTCTACAGACAGTCTCGGGTGCGAGTCAGAAACATCGCTGAATGAATACATTCGTTGAATTTTACCGTCTTGCCGCTGATTAGTCACACGTCTCCAAACTTGCCGGATGTTACGTCATAACGTCTCATCTTGGCCAAACGTTCTTGAAACTTTCAACAAACATCAGACAAACAAAAAGTTTACCTTTTATTTAAAAATCATAGACATTTATACGTTGTTAATAGACCAGACAGTGATGTTTCAGGTAATTATTTTTACCTGTCGACAGGAAATGCCATTTTGCTCAGTATCGATGTCACGTCATCTTATTAGTGGTGATATCAAAACTGATTTTTAAAGGAAGTCTCTAGATTTAATTACATGTAGTAAGTGTTTGGAACGGATTTCCTGGATGTGTAACCGCGTAAAGGCAAACTTACCACACTTGTTTACCATCATGAGTGGACACTACTGGTCAAGTGCAATAATTCCATTTTGAATCTAATAGGAGTTATGTCCCTTTATAGCTCATCCTTTGTATATTTCATACCAAGACGCCCAAATGGCCGGATATTGCTCACCTGGGTACTTGTAACAACTATCGTATAGAATATTAGTACTTCAGGACATAATTGTAACCTGATAGCACACAGGCTACCATCTGCATGCTTCTGATGTGCCATATATATGCAGAGGCGTCGCGACTGGGGCGGCAGGGGCGGCGGTCGCCGCCCCAATATTTCAGCGAGCCACGGCATTTTTTTCATACAAATATATATATAATTTCAAAGGGGTTCGTATTCATTAACCATTACTTTATGTTATATATACATGTATGTTACATCATTAAAACTATAGATATATTACATGCGCACACACATGTACGTTATGCTTATTAAATTAGATTATGTTACATTATTTGTTTTATTTTTATATTACATTATGTATCATAAACATGACTGTTTGCTTGTATTTTTGCGGAACTTCCGTGAGTTTTTAGTATCATCAAAGTTTTGACAACAGAAATTTCTTTAAGAAAACAGCAGTTATGGTTTATAACCGAGGTATATTCAAATATTGCTCCAGAACAATAATCTCCACACAACAATCCGAAGTTTTCATCATTCAGAATACGCGATAAAAGTCATGGAAAGTCACGGAAATGGCCCCATTTATGCTTTACTTTATAAAAAAATCGTACATAAAGGGAGGGGTATCCCCTCCCTTCATACCCTCCCCCGCCTCCCCAATGTTCGGGAGCGCGCGACGCGCCTGATATGGGAAACTTTGCAGAACTATTCTCGCATACACAAGGTTTTTCTAAGATTTGACCCGTGACCTTTTCTGACACCAGATTACATATATACAACCTAACCAGGATTTTATCAATGCAATATTCTGACCAAATATAACTAAAATATATAAGCGTGTTCAGAAGCTGTTTTTAGTTCACATGACAAAAATACTATAGTGACAAGGTGAACGTTTGTGATCGCTCTTAATTCCATCGTCATCTGTCCGTTAACAGTTTTTTTCAAACAACTTCCGATAAATCAATCGGCCAATTTCAACCAAACTTCAAATTCATGTAACTAGTGTGATTCTTTCTAAACATAGCCAATATAATTGAAATGTCGCTCACATGTCGCATACGTACATGCAAGGGACTTTGGTGACCTGAATAATCATTTACAATTTCTGACTAATAAGATTCAAGAAAATGTACAACCTCTATTTCATATTGACTTATCCAGGGACCTAGTTATTACATCAGATGACCGATATTGCAACTCGACGAAGATTACATCTAGAGGAACATGCTGGCCAATTTTTATAAAGATACAATGAACAATACATCCCCTATAGCAGCACAAGGTTTTCTAGTATTTGACCTAGTGACCTAGTTATTGATCCAAAAGACCCATGTTCATACGGAACTGTAATTACATCTATACAAACATTTTGACTAACTTTCACGAAGATCCAGTGAAAAATACAGCCTCTATTGCAGCATTCGCTAGGCTTTCCTAAGAGTTTACCTAGTTTTTGACCCCAAATGACAGTATATCGAACTTGATCTAGATATGGTTGAGATGATCATCGTGACCATGTTTCATAAATATTTTTTGACCCCAAATGATCCAATATCACACTTGCCTATACATGTATTTTGTTGAGATAACCATTGTGACCTAGTTTCATAATGATTTGGTTAAAATTGTGACCTCTAGTGACAGTATTGACTAAACCAGGTTTTGCTATGATTTGCCCTAGTGACAGTTGTTCACCCAAATGAGCCAATATCGAACTTTACGAAGATTTAAAGACATGATCATTATGACCAGCATACAGTATTTATAAGGTCAAAATTGTGACCTCTAGTGACTACCAAAGGGGTTTCTATTATTTGACCTAATGACCTATTTTTTTCAGCTCCAAATGACCCAATATTGACCTAGATATTGTTAAAAAGGTCATAAATATGATCAATTGTCATAAAGATTGAGTCAAAATTGTGACCTCTAATAATTACATAAGGGTTATCTTTGATTTTACCTAGGTTTTCCGCCCCCCCCCCCCCCCCCAATGACCAACTATCGAACTTGACCTTGATTTTGTTGAGGTGATCATTATGACTAAGTTCCATAAAGACTAGGCCAAAATTGTAACCTCTAGTGACTACAGAAGCAAATTTTGAACGGACAACGGATGGTGATGGACAACGGATGGTGATCACAAAGCTCATCCTGTCACAGGTGAGCTAAAAATCAACCATTGGCAAGATTTCAAAACAGTTCATCCTTAGTTTGTCAGGACACACTGAAAAGAATTTCAGATATGACCAAGTGTCTTAGTCGAGAATCAAACTAGGCAATCTTGATAAATATACAAGAGCGTTATCCACTCGACCAATGTGCCACCAATGGGACATATTTGAGTTGTAATTGTGCGTTCTAATAGGAGTTCAGACAAATCATGTGTGTAGAATATGCCAGTCAACTTCACCTAACAAGTTTTCCTGGGATCAATTACATTTGTATCTTTATTTTATATGCCGAGCAAAGTCTTTATTGGCCAGTCAGCTTTCTGCTAAAATATGGCAGGCATATGAGTGCCTCCATCCGTATTTGAACCTGGGCTGCCAGATAAGATGGCAATCACGCTAACCATTGAGCTACCGAGGTAACCAATACTAACTTGCCCTTTCAAAACTGACCTAAATGTGGAGGAAATGACTGTAGCCAATGTCACGGAAGAAAATGTTCGACCTTGGTCTATAATTTGAAACCAGAATGCTCATGAAAAGTGTTCTTAAAGATTTACAAATCAACTGTGCTAACCAGACTTTCAGGGCTATAAATTATGTAGTCAATGTCTCAGAAGATAATAATCTGCCTGACCTACTAATTGGAACGAGAACGGCAAGTATTCTTTCCACTGTACTCACCAGGATGTTGGGGTTGTTCATTATAAACAATCACGTGTAACAACAAATATACAATCAAACTAACACATCATGTTTTTTCATGTTTAATTATAAACAATAACAGTTTAAATTTGATTTCACATGAGTTTGAACAAAAATGACAAATTGGTATACAAATGCAGTGCTGAGACACTAACCTGGCCATGATCGGTAAGCATGAATATACATGTATTACAAAGTTACTGCATTGATTATATCAATTTCTGTGAGCAAATCTAGATTTGTGTTTGTATTTGTAATACTTTCCACTTATGAAAATATACAACCCGTGTTAAATACTAGCCAAGAAATCAATTGTAAGATTGTGCTACTAGAAGGTGAGAGGATCAGGTCACTTTCTCGGCACTATAACATCAGATTCAATCAGGATACTAAAGTCAATCTAAACAAGAGATGTTTGTAAAACATGTATGCCCCCATGGCAGCCCAATAGTCAGAAATGGTGAAGGTCACAGTAACCTTGACCTTTGACCTCAAAATCAATAGGGGTCATCTACTGTTGCTGTCCAACCTCCATGTAAAGTTTGAAGATCCTAGGTCAAAGCGTTCTAGAGTAATTGAACGGAAACCATTTAAATAGTCAGAAATTGAAAAGGTCACAGAGACCTTGACCTACTGACCTCAAAATTAATAGGGGTCATCTACTATTGCTGACCAACCTCTATGTAAGGTTTGAAGATCCTGGGTCAAAGCGTTCTGGAGTTATTGAACAGAAACCATTTAAACAGTCAGAAATTGAAAGTCACAGTGACCTTGACATTTGACCTACTGACCTCAAAATAAATTGGGGTCATCTACTGTTGCTGACTATCCTCCATGTAAAGTTTGAAGATCCTAGGTCAAAGTGTTCTTGAGTTATTAAACGGAAACCATTTAAATAGTCACAAATAGTAATGGTCACAGTGACCTTGACCTTTGACCTACTGACCTCAAAATCGATAGGGGTCATCTACTGTTGCTGACCAACCTCCATGTAAAGTTTGAAGATCCTAGGTCAAAGCGTTCTTGAGTTATTGAACGGAAACCATTTTATATGACAGACCAACAGACATGTGCAAAGCAATATACCCCCTCATCAAAGATGGGGGGCATAATCAGGATCAGGTCAATTTCTAAGCATTATAACATCAGATTCAATGAGGATAGTAAAGTAAATCTCAATCAATAACATGCACCTACTTTATATCAACTATAAATACATAGTTACATCTACAATATTTACCTCCCCAATTTCTCTTCTCGTCGGCCATCTTGGAAGGCATTTTTGATATAATTTAATATGTTGAGTAGGACAAATTAGATAATATATATTTTGAGTTTGTTTTTTATTTTCTATAATTATAATTGGTTATTGACATATTCATTTATATAAAATTCACCTATTCTTAAAGTTATTAAGACCATTAGCACAAGTTTTATCTGATCCCCTTTACTTTATTCAGAATTATCAAAATCTTCTGTAAATGGTTTATATTAAATTTGCCTTCAAAAATAGCTGATACTTCAAGTCTAGTTTAACTGCAGGTAATATTCACATACTGCCATAGTACTACTCAGGCAAACAGATGAGCTTCCAGTCAATTAGGTATTTTACCCCTGAGCATTAATTTTGTTTGATTTGGGTTTGACAAACTTTTCAAGTGTTGGGTATCCATAAATAAATTAACAGAACATTTTGTCTGTTTGTGTATTTTGGATTGTCTTTGGTTTGAAATAAGTCATTGGATATCCACCCCATACATAGCTTACCTGCTGCTTAGACCCCTTTCAGGTCTGTTATATACGTTCAGAAAATGGCAGCCCTCTATTCTATTCTAATTTAAAATATCTTACTTTTCAATTTGATTACATTACCTCAGGTCTGTGATTACTCAAAGAGTAGAAAGGATGAAATACCTTATCATCACCCTATCACCTTTGAAATAGTCACAGGCCTGTATCAACAGAGTTATTCCAGTGAAGTTTGAACAAGAATGGCTTTATACTAAACACTTAGTGTTCCTGTTGTGCAATCACTTAGGACATGCAACATTTAGTCATGAGACCCTTTACTACATGTACAAGTCACACATACACCAATTCACATCCCCAGCATCCAATATCTATCACCTATTATTCCTCAATTATTTGTAATAAGGAGAGACAATCTAATCACTGAAATGGAACTTAACTAGGCACATTTTCAAGGGAGGTAATTCTTGATATTTTCTCAAAAAGCTGTACATGAGATTGCTGTTATCAGAATAGTGTAAGGTAAATGGAGTAATTGGTTAAATTCATTAAAAAACCAGGAGAGTGTTGCATATCCAAAACGCTACCACATAGCGATATCAAGCGCTTTACTAGGTCTCCTAGCATAGTGCTAACGAGTGCTTAGTAGCGGTTTGGTTAGGCAACCGGTTCCAGTCCTGCACATAGACACTCTGAATTATATATGTAACACAGACATATAGAAATATCCTCAAACTGTAACTTCAACATAACCAAATCTTTTAACAGTCAACACAATTGAAATAATCATACAATAAAAGTACTAGGCACTGTTTTTAAAGCAATTACATAAATCGTAAAGTTACACCCAAATTTAAATTCTTTATAGTTCTTTAAAAACTTCAAATTGTGCAATGGATTTTCAAATCGAATATAATGTTTCAGTTAATGAGCTCCTATAAACCATAACATGTCCCCGATTTGTAGTTTAAATACAATTATCAAGAATTTAAATTTGAGCGCAAGTTTTTTTTATTTTCGCAAGTGCTTTGATAAAACAGTGCCCTGTTACATTGTAGCATAATAGCACTAACATTTTAAAATTTCTAAAACAAGATCTATCAATGAATGAGACTAGCATGTTACCCACAATACTGTCTGCTTATTAAGCTTAACACAGTTTTATAATAATGTTTCAGTTATATACAATGACATGTACACCTTAACAGTTTTTCTGTATTTTTACCAGTACTAACTTACCCTCCACAAGGAACAAGCAACATCTCCACATGGAGGCAGACTCGAATGACTGAGCTTACCCAATTGTGCTGCCTCTTTAAACAAGTGATGTTTGTAAAACTTGTACATGAATGCCCCTATTGCAGCCAAATAGTCATTAATGTTTAGGGTCTTCTGACCTCAAAATCAATAGGGGTCATCTACTGTTGCTGACCAACCTCCAGGGCAAAGTGTTATTGAGTTATTGAATGGAAACCATTAATTTTGGTCTACTGACCTACTGACCAAGAATACAACAAGTGCAAATCAATATACCCCCTCACCAAAGATGGGGGGCATGATAAAGTTGTTATTAATATCATCATTATTATTATCAATATTATTACATGTAGAGGAACATTGCCCAATGTTCATGGAAGGGTATGATCTGCTGCGACTGGGAATCAAAACTAGATATCCAGGTTATTTGCCAAGCATAGCCTTTATTTGCCAGTCAGCTTTCTGCTGAAATATGGCAGGTATATGAGTGCCTCCACCAGTGTTTGAACCCGGGTAGCCAGATTAGACGGCAAGCGCACAAACCATTGAGCTAAGGAGGCACACCACTACTGGATCAAGACTGCCGCTTCATCTAAAGTACTCCCATGTATGAAATGAATGATGACAATTTCTCCAGTAATTAATCATCAACCAGTTATACAAGACAAGACAGGTGGAAATATAACATCAGAGCAACAAAATGCCATTGTACACTGCAACATACGTCACAGTTGAAAGGTCTTAAGCATTATTTGTCGCATGTGCCAGCAGAAAAAAATCACTTACTTTGCAAGTCTTGTAATGGTGTTATGCATATCAACTAATAACTGGTGTGGTGTCATGTAATCACAGTGGTACTCGTTATTTGCACAACCTTTTTTGGGGATGTTACAATAGCTGAGTTGTGCAATGTTTTCAGACTTTGCATTGCTAGGCGATATAAGAATTCAGTATAGGTTTGAATCCCACCATTTGTGCAAACTATAATTTATGCTAAAATTGGACAGGCAGAAAAATGTGACAGAAACTTCATATCATGTCATCAGGGATTCTGCTTCACCTTTTATGCTCCATGTCAATTCAAGAGCCAATTTTATTTAAAATTACAATTCTATCTCACACAGGCAAAATTATGAAACAAAACAATTAAACAATAACACTTTATGTTTAAAAACAGTTTCTAACGGTAATGACAAACACAATTCAACTGAGACTCATAAATTTCCAATGGTGTGTTTTCACTATTGTACCATAAACGTATAAGAATCACAGGCCTGGCAGTTCAGCAGGACTAGCATGGACTATATTCACTGAGTGTCAGTTAAATTGTGTTTGTCAATACATTTCACTCATAAAGAATGTAATATCACTGTTGTCCATAGTTGTTTTGGTGTTAGCCCGTGCCGTCTGTACAATATGCACTGCAGATTGGACCACCATGCATAGACATGACATATTCAAAGTTCATACAGAAGTTGAAATTGTGAATTCATGTTTATCTGTGATTACTCAAGTAAGCATAGTTATACTAGCCAAGGTTCGCAGTATCCTTTACAAAAGGTTGGTAATGGAAATACGGTAGAGTACCATAGCTCAAGCTTTTGACAAAAACTAATGTAGTTTTCCCTTATTTTTCTTGCATGACAATAGCATGCATGAAGTGATTTAAACTGATATAAGTGATCATTTTCATCATGTAAACACCAAATGTCCGATTCCACTAGTATGTCCAAGAACTGCATGAGATTTTATCAATTTGCATGCGAGTGTGCATGAATAGAGTCTAAAATGCATGAGACTCATGCAAGATGCAGGTAATCTGGCATGTATATATTGTTACAATATGGCTTCCATTTAAGTGTTAGCTGTTAGGTATTGCATAACCACATCGGATCAACTCTTCATTAACGTTCACATCCTGTAATATAAACACAAGCTGTTGAAATTTCAAGAAAACTATTTCATTTATCAAGGTCCATTACTGATACTGGACTTAATTAAAAACATATATCTGTGAAAAATACTAGTCAAACAGTCCTATATCTGACAGATAATGGATCCAATCGGAACTGTCTTCAAGGTCACATGATCATTTCTATCTAATGTATCCAATCAGAACTGTCTTCCAAGGTCACATGATCATTTCTTTCTAATATACCCAATCAGAACAGTCTGCAAGGTCACATTAACATTACCATGTTATTTAATATATCCAATCAGGGCAGTCTGCAAGGTCACATGATCATTTTTATTCAATATATCCAATCAGAACAGTCTGCAAGGTCACATTATCATTTTATCAAATATATCCAATCAAAACTGCCTGCAAGGTCACATGATCATTTTTATTCAATATATCCAATCAGAACAGTCACATCATTGTTTTTATCCAATCAGAAACAATGAGAAATCAATGTAAACTAACCTTGTCACCATTTGTATCAACCAGCACTAGATGTGGAATAGAACCAGAAAATTGGGTTGCTTCGGCAATGATTACTTTCCATTTTGCACAGTGAGTTAAAGTTTCAAACTTATCAAAAGCTGCTTCAGACCATTCTCCTGAAATATATTAAAGAAATAACATGGACCTGTGGTTTACATAGAGGATTTTACAGAGTGTCTTTTCAAATGGATTTGTTTAACTAAATGAATAAAATAATACAAGGGCTAATCTATACCCCCCCCCCAAAAAAAACATTTGGTGGGGGCATAAAAATGCAAGGCTCAGCCGAGCATTTTATTCAATGAGTTTAACAAATTCTACGCAAAAAGTCACAACTTTTATGTTATGTTCTTTTTATCACATGTTAGCTTTTATGGCCCAAAACATAAAAATAACCACCATTTTTTACTATTACATGTAGGTACCCTTGTTAAACAGTGAATTTTGAATGTTGTAGAATTAAATCCTTTCAACTGTTGTTTTATGACTCAAAATTTAGCTAGTCATTTGAGATTGATTACAAGACTTCGATTTATTAGTCATTTAATCAATCTTCTGCGGCAAATGATTGACGTCGACTTAATCTGTTAATCAGAGCAACACTTATTATCACTAAATAAAATGAGACCTTGTGATTTAGCACCACCAGAGCTACAGATAAGGTTTTAGTCAATTGGGTATTTTACCCCTGAGTTTCAATTTTGATTGGGTTTTGACAAATTTTAATTGGGTATTTAACAAGAGCGCCCAAAGGGCCCTAGGTCGCTCACCTGTTATAGCAGTACATGACCAAGATGTACATGACATCATTGTGACTAAGTTTCATAAAGATTAAGTCAAAATTGTGACCTCTAGTGTCTACACAAGGTTTTTCTATGATTTGACCTTGTGACCTAGTTTTTGACCCAAGATGACCCAATATAAAACTTGACCTAGATTTTGTTGTGATGATCATTGTGACCAAGTTTCATAAAGATTAGGTCAAAATTGTGACCTCTAGTGACTACACAAGGTTTTTCTATGATTTGACCTTGTGACCTAGTTTTTGACCCCAGATGACCCAATATTGAACTTGACCTAGATTTTGTTGAGATGATCATTGTGACCAAGTGTCATAGAGATTCAGTCAAAATTGTGATCTCTAGTGTCTACACAAGGTTTTTCTATGATTTGACCTTGTGACCTAGTTTTTGACCCCGGATGACCCAATTTCGAACTTGACCTAGATTTTGTTGAGATGATCATTGTGACCAAGTTTCATAGATATTAAGTCAAAATTGTGACATCTAGTGTCTACACAAGGTTTTTCTATGATTTGACCTTGTGACCTAGTTTTTGACCCCGGATGACCCAATATCGAACTTGACCTAAATTTTGTTGTGATGATCATTGTGATTAAGTTTCATAAAGATTAGGCTCAAATTGCGACCTCTAGTGTGTTCACAAGCTTTTTCAATGATTTGGCCTCGTGACCTAGTTTTTAACCCCAGATGACCCAATATCGAACTTGACCTAGATTTTATAGAGATGATCATTGTGATCAAGTTTCATAAAGATTAGGCTCAAATTGTGACCTCTAATGTGTTCACAAGGTTTTCCTTTGATTTGGCCTAGTGACCTAGTTTTTGACCCCAGATGACCCAATATCGAACTTGACCTAGATTGTATGAAGATGATCATTGTGATCAAGTTTCATATTGATCAGGCTAAATTTGTGACCTATAGTGTGTTCACAAGCAATTGTGAACGGACGGACGGACGGACGACGGACGAAGAGCGATCACAAAAGCTCACCTTGTCACTTTGTGACAGGTGAGCTAATAAAACTCAAAGGGTAAATAAGCTTTTATGTGCTATTTTTCACTATAACATCCTTTTCTATTTGGGTATTTCAAATTGTTTTTGCTTCTTCTTACTCCCTCCTCTTAAAATTTATTGGGTTTTTAAGAAAATTAATTGGTTAATTACCCCAATACGCAGCTTATCTGTAGCTCTGACCACCAAAAAAAACATCTCAGACAATGGGTAGAACAATATACTGTACATCAAGTATTTTGTCGGGTTCTCATTTTTTGCCATTATGTAAAATTTTGTGTTGATTATCATAAATCTGTGTTTATATACATTCATAACATGAAGACATATGCTGGAACTTTCAACTACAAATTCATGAATTGTGAAATAAGTTTGTTATCGCAATTTGTGAAATAGAGATCAAGCGATTATTTTTAGTGAGTTAGAGCAATACATACATACTCACCATTAGGTTTGACCCCTGACAAACAGCATTCAATGGCTTGGAATGGTAAGGTAAGGAACTCTTCTCTGTAATACAAGAAACAACACAAAGTTAATAGGAGCTTATAAGTTATAAGAGACATTAGACGGGTGTCATTACTACGGTACTCTGGTAAGAGCCATAGACGGGTGTCAGTATTATTATATTATGGTAAGAGCCATACAAATTAGAGTCTTTATATATAACTTATACAAATCTGAAATTAAATAGAGCTCTTGAAACTTTTATGTAACAAACTCAGAATAGTGTTTTCTGATTAAATTTGTGATTTGTAATAGAGATTGGAGCCTGGAAACTGTCTAGCATTGTCTACAAACCTGATAGTTTTAGCACATTTAGAATCTACATAAGCACTATCACCATAGTCGACATAGAACACGTCTATCTGTGAATCTTTCACCTCCATCACCTTGGCACGATACCATGTATTATCATTCTCAAATGGAGCAGCAACAATATTACCTTTCTTCAAAGAAGACAGACTCAGCTTCTGGCAATTAAAAACATCATAAACATTTAATTTAATATTTGAAAACAATTACATAAACACACATAACTAATATTCACTGTGAAATGAGCACCTCAACCTCTGTTTAATAATTAAAACCATCATTAATATTAACTTTGAAACACTTCAACCTCAGTCTGTTAATTTAAAACATCATTAACTTTCACTGTGAAATGAGCACCTCAACCTCTGTTAATTAAAAAACATCATTAACGTTCACTGTGAAATGAGGTGCTGCAATTTATTCATTTTAAAGTATAAATTTCACCCTAGACATCCAGATCCTGCTAGTTGTTTAAAGGGGCATGCCTAGAAACTGGAGTGTCTTGGTTTTCATACAACAAAATTGCGTTTATCACTTGTAAAACCAACTATTACCGAAAAGTCAAAGAAGAATTTGACTTAAAAATTTACTCTATAACGCGCGCTTTGATATTTTGTAAATCGAAAAGGCTGTCAGCTAAAGATTAAGATTAGGACTTAAGATTAAAAATATGAAAGGCCAAAAATTCCGGTAAAAAAAGACAGTGAAAATCTCATCCTTCATGGTCATCTATACTATATGGGGTTGTTAATGCTTCATGTTACCCACTTAGAAATAAGTGTAGGGCTACAAAAAATTTCTTTTCGATGAATTAAAAAAATTTTGTTCATTAAGTTACATTTTTATAGTATGCTGTTTTCTGTATTTTGTTCAGTTAGTAACCAATCACACGGTGAACCTGTGTGTATAATAATTTATGTACAATCATGTAAACTAACCTGCCCTTCATTCTCATAGAAGCATGTCATTTGTTGAGATAGACGATCAAGCTGTAATGCCATTGGTCCGATAGTTTGTATCCAAAAATGTGACATATCCGCAATTGCAGAAACATAAATTTCCACATATTTTCTTTCCCTTGGAAATGCTAAATATAGGTAAGGATCTCCACCATTGGCAGTGTCCCAATCATCTTCAGGGGCTAGAGAGAAAACACAAGATGAAAATGACGACCCATCAATAACAAAAACCAAGTATGGCACAATAGCAACCAAATATTAGTAGTCATTGGTGTTTAAAGTCACCACTAACTTGATCTATAGCCTACTGAACTCAAAATCAATAGGGGTCACCTTTTAGAGATGACCAATGTACCATTGAAGTTAGAAGATCTTGGGCCCATCTGTTCCTAAATCAGGCTCTGTGGAACAATAGTAAACTAAAGCCATCAAGGACAATGAATGAAGAGGACAATATATTGTTTAAACAGTGTTAAAGATCATATACAAAGGTCATTTTACAAAATCTGTCTGCAAAGATCACCAAATTTATCTCCCCATGAAACCATTTTCAGACAATGATATTTAACCTGTTAAGAGAGACCACATGAAAACATAGATCACCTGACACTGTCCCCATGGGTGTCTTTACTAACAATTTTGACTGTATTTTAACTGTACGACCACATATATTAAACATTTTATTACGAAAAGTTTGTAAACTTGTCACTCTGAATTAGTAAAATGACTAAATGATCCTTCCATTTCAGAGGAAAATGTCAGACAGACAGGACTGAGTTTTCTCAAAGTCTGCTACAATATCAAGTTATAATGTAGAAATCAATACCATGATCCCCGGATTGGTTCCCGGCCAGATCAGCACCTTGGTTCCTAACTTGACCGTGTGGTTTCATACTAGAATCATCTCTATTGATTCTCGACTCTCTAGCATCCCTGTTAGCAGCAGACACAGCTAATTCTGCTCTCCTCTGATCTTCTTCATCTACTTTCTCTTGTAACAGACCCTATAAAACAGCAAGAAGGGGGCCAAGATGACCTTAAATTTCTCACCTGAGTACTACCCTCCTCCTTTTGTAAGCACTGCTCTGACCCCAGGGAGTTTTTTCGAATGCATATAGAATAATCAAATCAAAATCATTTAAAAGGAATCATTTTTTTTGGAGGTCTTCTTTTTATGAATTTAAAATTTTATCATTTTTATTATTAATTAGTTCCGTAAATTAATTTCAAGGGCCAAGGCTGTGGTCGAGTGGTTAGTGCACTAGATATGTAACCTGGCAATCTGGGTTAGATTCGCGGTTGTTTGACAACCATGTAAAATTACCTCCACAGAAGGAAAAGTTGCTAGTTCCTTGTTGGAGGGTAAGTTAGTACTGGTTAGGATGCAGTCCAGGAAACATGGTCAGGTAAATCAGCCACCATATATAACTGAAAAACTATTGAGAAACAGTGTTAAACATACATTCATTTCATCATTTAATGGCAATTATGTGGCTTTAATCATAGCTTTAATGCAGCATTAAGCATAGCTTTAACGCAGCTTTAGCCAAGCTTATTTGGCATAGGATATTTCAGGCAAGTTAATCACATTTTCTAAAGGACAAACCAAAACAGCTAACATCTACATAACTGAGTGATCAGTTAAAATAATATACCATGGTTCATACAAAATTCAATGACTATTCAAGGATTTTTCAACGTAGAATAGGTATTTTCAAGGCATTTTCGCACACATCAACCGAGGTTAAATTGTACGAAAATTATTTGCCATTTTATACACTTTTTCTAATGACATCATATATATAGTGTTACACAAGAATACCTGATTGCACTCAATTCATTACATACACGCACCTATACATTGATGTTATTTTAATTTTTTTAGAAAGAGAGTTTGTTTCATTTTTTAGTTTTTACGCAGATATTATGTGCCATTTTGACAATGTCCATATTTTTATGGATATTCAAGGCTGTTGGTCTGAAGGATATTCAGTTAAATTTAAGCACTATTTTGGTTTTTTTCAAGGTAGCACTAAATTCAAGTACTTTTTGAGGTTGAACCAAAATTAAAGGACTTTTCAAGGCATGTGCAAACCTTGTATACCAAGCAATACATACCTTAGCCATTACTATTTGTTCCTTAGTTCCTGTGAGAGTTATAAGATGGAGCTGTTCTGGGTTGCCATCTCGAGATCGATCTATAGATATCTTACATTTTGATGATCTCGATAACTGACGTACAGTTTCACCACCTCGACCTGAAAAGTTACATAAATTATAGTAAAATCATGAACTTTGGTAATGAATTTTGACTGTAAATATAAATATTGTCTTGGTATTCAGTACAACCTCTCAAGAGCAGCCCTCTGTAGAACAACAACCACTATGTAACAACACCTTTAAAAGTTCATTAGCTGATATTTACTATATATTTAACCACCGTAGAGCAACAACCTCTGTACAACAGCCAATATTTACAGCTCCAAAAGGGTGTTGCTCTACAGAGGTTTTGCTGTATATGTACACAAATGAAGACTGTTTCAAATTTTAATGCTTACTGGTAAGTGCTTATGAGCCTACCCCACTTCAATATTTGAGCTACATTATCCCATCTATATCATACCGCTATTAGAATGTCACCTACAAAGCCCCGGAGGAAGCTTTGTCCACAATAACTAACTAAGTCAATCAGGGTCCATTATTCTGTAGAAATGTTGGTTAGTGATACATAGTGTAAACAAGTATGCCAAGTTTGAAACCAATGCCTTGTTGGATTTTGAAAATATTTGAGTTTTAAAAACTTGAAAGTTTTGATTAACATTTTCAATGGAACAGACCAACAGAAAAATGGACAGACTGTTTAAGACAATCACTATATGCCTCCTGCATCAGTAGATGTCGGGAAATAAAAACTTTACATGTTATTTCGCCACTTGAGCCACAGCGGGTTGGCTTATCAGGTACCTGGAAAACTATGTCATTACTGCATGTCTAATACATTGCATCAAATTTTAGGAAATTCAGCAGCAGACTGGATGATATTTTAATACAATTTGCACCATGTTTTCTTCATTGGTTATGCTTAGCTGACGTAAGACACACTTGACTAGAGCATTTTTTTTAAACAAACTGTATGTCTCCCACAAATGGTCATAACTCTGTCAAAAGTCAGCCATAAATTCCTTACAATACACACAACTAGGCTTGGTACTAAGTATTCATGTAAAGTTTCATTTAAATACAACCAATAGTTAAGGAGAACTATATTTGTAACATCAATCCAAACAGACAGATATCAGCACAAAATCAATAATCCTCTCCCACTGTATGTAGATTAATTGAAACTGGTTTGTACATTAACAATTATCTAAATTAGGTTAGTATATTAGACTCACCTATAATTCTACCTAGTGCATATTTAGGAACTTTCATTTCCTCTTTCACACTGACGGGTAGGTCAGCAATCATTTCACGTATCAAGCATTCCGCTGATTGGGCCGCGGTCGCCGATCCACGAAGTACAAGGTATCGGTCACCTTCACCTTCGCCGGCATCATCCTTGAAGTTCATTCTAACACCTGTACGTTCTTGTAACTGTGTATCATAACAACACATTGAATAAAATATAATATGTACACAGTCACCATTATTCACTCATAGCACATGTAACTTTTGCCTCAGAAAAGAGGGTAATATCATTAATCAAAACATGTCAGGTCCTGTTTAGGGGTTCAATAAATGCTTTATCTCAAGCACTGAATTCGTTAATATTGTACATTATTTTACCAGATATCATATACTTTAGATGCCTTTAGTTAAAGAACAAATGACACTTAAGTTAGAATCTTGAGGGTATTTTGTTTACTTTATGGGATCCAATGAAACCCCTGCAGTTAACTAAGGCGTGTCTTTTTAATATAAAGTAACTAAAAATGTATTGAATCCCATACACCACTTAAATACAACAGCACAATTCAACAGAGCATTTTCCTGAGTAAGAAGTTGAACAAAGAATCTTCAACTGTACTCATAGTTTAACATCATTTAATAGTCAAGCTTTCAAGACAGTTAAATAAGGAAACACAATATGGAACCAGCAGTCAAAAGGTTGATCCTTTGCATCAATGATTTGAATCTGAAATTTACCTCTTTGATATTAGCTCCTTGTCTACCAATGATGATCCCTACATATTTCCTTGCGATAGGAACTTCTATAACAGTCTGACGGGACGTGGCTATAATCTCCTTATCTCTCTCAGAATCCTCATCATCTTTAAAAACAAAGAATGCAACATATCATTACCATTATATTAAACTGTTTAACAGGTTAAATTATTGCTTTTTTAGACTACTGCTGCTCAATAAATTTTGTAATAATTCCAGTCGGTACTGTCACAGTTGTTACTAACCTCAAAATAAATAGGCCCTATGGGGTAATCTATTGTTGATGAAAACCCTCCAGGTAAAGTTTAACTTCAAAATAAGGATCCTTGGCCAAACCTTTTACGAGTTATCAATCGGAAAATATTTGGTCTATTTATACATGTTAAAGGTCACAGTGACCTTTGACCTACTGACCACAAAATGAATAGGGTTCCTCTACTGTTGATGTCCAATCTTCATGTGAAGATTAAAGAACCTGGCCAAACCGTTTTTGAGTTATCGATCAGAAACCATTTACGGTAGTCTACAGACTGGCCGACCTACAGATTATTAAGCTAAACAATATATACCCCCTCTTCTTCACGAAAGGGGCATAACTAGTCTTACCATCCTTCCTTGTTCTCCATAGAAAATAGAGAAGTCCTAATGCTGCAGGTACAGCAACCCCTAGAACCACAACCTTCTTTGTTGCACTTAACTCCAGCATTCTACACTTGAGCTGAAATATAATTTGAGAAAAAAGTGTGATATTAAGAAATAATTGTGGGTCATCCAATTACATATTTTTGGATGAAATATTTATTTTATTTTTTAGTTCGGGAAAAAATTGCTCAAAGGATGCTGATAGTTTTTTAGCACAGGTCATTGATGCAATTTTTTGGTCTTGAAAATATATTACTCAAAACACTACTTAGAGTAATATATTTTTCAGGACAATAAAGTCGCATCGAGGGCTTGTGCTACAGGGTAGGCTACATTATATAAGCCAGGCGGGAAATCAACTACAACTTCGTTACTCGCTAAAATCCTCTTCGGACATTTACTAGCGAGGGTAAAAGTATATAAATATTTAATTATCTCTGATAACTTTAACTACTTATTTGCCTCGCAGACAGATGCTCATGGGTTTGAATCCCAACCATCGGTGAGGTTTATATGCGATTATTAAATTTATAATGGATAATTACTGTCCCAGGTATTATGCGACGGTATGCTGCTGTCTCGTATATCCGTGCCTCTTAACAGTTTCATCGGCGCATGCGCACTCGCGCATGTAAGTTCAAAAAATCGTCACCAATCTTGGAAGAAAAATTGTTAACTTAACAAATAAAAACAAGAACAATGACAAAATGATTATGAACATACATAAAATTATTGCTTTTGTATGTCTAGGTCAGTGCTCTGAATCCTGTTGACTGGTAACCATGAAATCCGTGCCTCCTTAAAAACTTGTCTGTACTGGGGCCCTATGGAGTACATTTTTGTATTTGTGTTTAAATTAAATAAATTTGGAGTTAGTACTCATCATAAACTGTTTTCATTTTGAGTGTAATAAACTGTGGCGCTAAATGAAATGCGTAATAAAAATGGTATGCAAAACAATTAACACCAGTTGAAGAATCCCAGTTGGAATAAGTAATACCCGTATTGTTCCTCGTGGTCAAGGTGACAACAATGACGAGTCGTCCAAAATGACTGCCCAAATTGATACAAGCCATTTGTGTGAATATTATTTGGGGCTATTTTAGTAAAAATACAAAGTAGCGCATATATTAGAACTGAAATAGTCCAGGCACGAATTTCAGGAGAAGGCACGAAATTATGAGACAGAGATATACAACAAGCATATATGGCCAAAGTAGTGTCCCATTTTTTTTCATATTTTACACATGCATTTTAAGTAACCTGGTTACTGCACTATTTCTTTGGTTACTTGCTGGTTACCTCTGGTTTTGTGGGAAAAAACCTGCAAGTTATAATTAGTTTGTGGACCTCTGGTTACTCTGTTACTTTAATAATTAGGCCTACTTTCCTTCTATATTTAACAACAATACTGATATATTTTAAGAATATTAAATAAATCTATAGAATATTAAATAAATCTATAAGTCCTAACTTAATTCAGCTGTCTTTTATTATTACTATGGTGACACATGATAATTTGATTACCAGTAGGGGGTCAATTTCCACCCGTTGAAGACAAAAGACCAATTAAAGTGATCAACTGAAAACAAGACTAGTTTATTTCAAAGCTCTACCCATAAGTCACTTCAATGGGGTTTTATGACTTCTCTGCAGGGTGTCTGTCTGCAGCTGGTAATTGGGGCAATTAATAAATCCCCCATTAAGTGTACAAGCCACTGTGACTGCCAGTACCTTAAAGTTAAAAATTAAATGTGAATTTATATATATTTTGTGGTTGTGTCAACTTAATTTTTGCATGATGTGATTTATATAACTCTTTAACATATTGGATAAAATAAGTTGAATCACGAAGGTTTATTAATTTAATTAACGTGCATGGTTGAATGTAAGTGCAAATAAAAGTAAATTTGTAATGTTTATGCAATTTCCATGACTATATCTGATAATATCTACCTGGATTTATAAGGACATATCAACATAATCCGTACAAAGGATAGACATGTGAGTATTATTGACTTTTTGACAATAATATTATATTATGGTTCATGAATACAAAATTCTCACACCATAATTCAAGGACTTTTGAAGGTAGAATAGGTATTTTCAAGGCATTTTCGCACACATCAACCAAGGTTAAATTGTACGAAAATTATTCGCTGCCATTTTATACACTTTTTCTAATGGCATCATAGTATTACACAAGAATACCCGATTGCGCTTAATTCATTACATACTCGAACCTATACATTTATGAAAGTTTAATTTTGAGAGAGAGTGTTTGTTTCATGTTTTAGTTTTTACGCAGATATTATGTGCCATTGTAACAACGCACGTACATACACTTTTATGGATATTCAATTTTAAGGCTGTTTGTCTGAATTCAAGGATTTTCAGTTAAATTCAAGCACTATTTTGGCATTTTTTCAAGGTAGCACAAATTCAACTACTTTTCAAAGTTGAACTAAATTTCAAGGACATTTCAATGCCTGTGCAAACCTTGCATATAAGGAAAAATAAAGAAAGCAAAATCATGTATTCCAGTGAAAGAATGCCATTATATGATTATTTTAAAACTTAATTAAAATGTGATTTTAATATATAGTTTGAGTGTTATAATATTGTCAACCATTTTATAAGTATCTTTCACAGTATGCAACAAAACCTGAGAGTTCTGTACAAATTTCTATTTACAAATACTTTTCCTAATTCTGTAAATGAAAGTCCCAAATACATCCGTGCAGAGCTTTAACTTCTTCCAAGGAGGTTGCATATCACGGATATACTCATGTATTCTTTGTGCATATGTAGGTAATGTTCACTCAGGTCAGTGTTGTTATAATTTTGATTTATTTATTTTATATACTGGTAGATCTTTACATAATTCAAGATAAATTTACAGAATGAATCACAGTTTTTAAATTAAATTTCAAGCTTTAGTGTAATCAATATTGTTTGGATGCTAGATCTATTCACTTCAAAGTTTGTAACAGTACAATTCAAATGCCACATAATTTCATGAAATTAACATCAGTCTTCATTATTTTACCATTTTCCGGCAGAAAAATACTGGCCGAGTTCATCATTATTATCAATGAGATATATCAAAATGTAACAGTTCAGTCTGCTGAAATTGAACCACTATTTGACATTATTTTATTATATACAAGCACGCACGTTAATTAACATGCGTGATACAAGCTATGATGGTGATTAACATTAAATATTTTAATTTATTTTGAATTAACTTACAAATATAAAATATTTACCTTTGGCAAGCCAGTGGTTACCAAATTAATGACATAAAATACAAAGATTTAATTCTACTAGTATTCATTGATAAAACCACGCATGTTTTAATTAACATGCGTGATAAAACATGGTGTCCCACTCACTGTGGCAAATATCAACATCATTAGTTTATAATAAAAAGAAGTTAAGATCCTACTTTTTGTCAGTATTTCTAGTTATTGCCGAAGTTTCTTAATAACAGTAAACTATAATTATAAGTGCCAGAAAATCAAAAGTCGCTTCACATTCTAGATCTGAGTCCAATTATGTTCAATTTTAAAGAATATGCTTTCAAACACTGCACATAATTACTTAGGGTGGTCAAAATTTGAAAGTTCAAAATTACTCAAATTTATTAAAATCATATTGCAGTCAGAGATACCTCAGGCTCATTACATGGTATACTAAAAGAAAAATTGCTTCTTGGGAAGATCTAATCCAAATGAATTTTACAGTGCAAATGTATATGTATCAATATGAGGAATGCTGTAGCTCATAAAGTATAACAAACAACCATAGTTTTGTCGCCACCAGATTTTGAAACCACACACAATTTGTATGGTAATATGTGGCCAATCTAAATGCAAACAAAATTGACAGTACAGCATTAACGGTATTGAAATTGAATGTTTAATCAATTCTGTTTTAAGTGACAAAACACATTTCACCCACCATATAGCTAAACAATTACAATACAGACGTCAAAGCGAATACTTGTACAACTATACATACATTTATTCATTACAAATCAAATACATGTATTTGTACATAAATTACAAAATGTGTGTTCGAGCTCCTTTTTCAGAAGCGACGCATGTTTTAACGTTACTTTTCCAGCAAAGTATCAATTGACATAACTTATCATGCATGCTGCATTTTGGAGTTGTATTACAGTATTTGGCAGCTAAAATGACATGTGATATGCAGTCTTGATAGCGAACGAGTCTTGATATCGCCATCGGAATATATTAACTTCATTTGATAAGAATTTGGTTCTTTAAAACTGCAAGAATCAAGAAGATTACAAACAATTGATTGTGGTCTTTTTAGTGGATGTTTACTGTATTATTTAAAGATGTTTGTTCAGTTAAATAGATTTTTGAAGAAGCCTATGCGTTGATATGAATGAAATGTGTTAAAATATTCAATATAATTATATCAAATATACCGGGGATATTAGTTTAAACGATATGTTCATTTAAAATAATGGCATTATGTGTACCGGAATTAATGTACATGTTTATAGCATTACGTTCAAATTCTGAGTTCTCCGAAGAAAGTACCGCGTCTCTTGTATTTTGAGAAGCATGCCAAGGATGTTTGAGAGTGACGTAATTTTGTAAAATGTGTTCATAGCCATTTGTGCCATTTAAATTACCAAACGGGAAAAAAGTTCTGCAGTCCGGGTTCCAACTTGATACTTCATTTTCTGCAATTAAAACATGACTATCCTCTGTGTCACGTTTTCGGATATGTGTAATTGTGATACAAAAAATGTATTCTTAGGCAAAAAACACGATTATGATCATGTGCAATACTAGTATAAAATGAACATAGAAGTAAACACAATTAAGTAAGGTATTCCTGTTCGGATAGTAATTCTTGATAGCAATTTGCACTGCTAATACACTGCATTTATTCATTTGTGACTAATTTCTCACGCTTAGATGGATACTCAATAAATTGTGTTTCTTTTATAAAATTAATATTATTAATGATGATGCGCATTGATTCCTTGACAAAGGTTGTCGGATTGGCATCGTTCAATGATCATACAATGTCCGTCAGCTGCGTCGGACATAATCCTGTTGGTCATGAACTATTTTCTTTGTCGTTCTATAAGCCATGCCTTCATTTTCAGGGGTCCTACAATTTTGGAATAATCCGGAAGTTCCGATTTGCTGCATTAGAAAGAATGATCTTTTCTGTACAAAATAAAAGTAATTTTATGAAAAAAATAATTGACAAAGTTATGGTCATTTGAAACTCCATAGTCTGAATTTTAACAATGAAACAATGTTTGAATCCTAGTTAAGGTGTAGGGATGTGTACTAATAGCACCAAAACAGACTTTCAACGTGTTTTCAGGTTTGTGCATTATGCCTCAGTGGACCCCTGCATTTTGTCTCAAAAGTTGACAATGTACGATGACCAACCGATGTCCATAATTGGCTCTGGTCCGCTTAGCCAAGAAGTATGCCAGTCGGCCATCGGACGGTGATCCAATTGGATTTGTTTCAGCCATGTTGGCAGTTCCATCATATGTTGCTATGACTGAATGTTATTATGGTTTGGCTATATTCAAATAGTTTTCCGTGCGTATACGCCGTCCGTCATATCAGCTAGGTACTAAATCAGCTTATGGCACAATAGGTAAAACACAGGACGAATGATGAGTCCAGCTCAATGTTGCAACCTAAACTTTAGTGAAATGCGTCAATTTTAAAAGAGATAATTAATTTCAAATGCTTCTGTATTTGTGAAATTCATGGTATTTATAATGATGTAACAGTTCAATTTCAAAACATTTACTCCTAATTTTAATGGTTTAAAGTGCAGGTAACTGCGTGATTTTAATTCGAAAAATGAAAAATTGTACCCACCCCTGAGCTTTAAACATTGAACATACTACTGCTGCTGTGCCCCCTATCCAGGTCTGGAAAGCTTAATTTAATTTCTAGTAATGCCTTGTCAGTTACTTATACAATGTATGATTTCAGTTCTAGTATTTCAGATAAATCAATATTACAGATCAATTTAAGTAATTAACATATATTTATTTTCACACAATTAAGATTTTTCTCTCTAAATATTACTTCATATTATGGTATTATTTCATATTACATCTTCATCACCAAATATTACTTTTCTTTATATGATCTTTGATATCAAGAAGAATGTAATCTTACTTCTGAATATAATTATGTACAGTTACAACTGCAGTTATAAATATCACTTTTGATTTTACTTATTAAACCTATTTTTTGTTGATTTTCAATTAAAACCTGGATTGTGCAAGTTTTTAATACCAGTACATGACCTCTAATTCTGCAGCTGTCTCCTGATCAAAGTAATCATATATACAACTCTTTCAAGTCACAGGTCAATTTCCTGCAGCTTCAATAATTGATAATCTATTCCTTATAAAAACATAGATCCCTGTTACCACTAAATGACCCCTAATTTATGCGGCTACTGTCCCCAAAACAAGTAATTTACAATATACCACCCTTCATGTCTAAGGAGTTTTATGGTCTATTTCCGGCCTCCTGCAGCTTCAATAATTGATAATCAATTAATTATCAAAACATAGATCTCCCTTTTAGGATTTGAGCTAGGATTGCGTAATATTATATAATAGGGAGGAGCTAATTAAAAACTGCAAAAATAATATTGCACAGTGTGAACTATAAGAAGATACATAATAGGGATTATGTAATATTACATAATAGGGAGGAGCTAATTAAAAACTGCAAAGATAACACTGCATAGTGTGTATTGTGGGAGGAGCTAGTTTAATATGCATTATAGCTCTGTACATTATGGGAGGAGCTCAATATGGTTAGATAAAAAATATAATTTTAGAGTATTGTACATTGTATAGTTATATATTGATTACAAAATGATCAATTAAGCTTCTGATAATTTACAACTATGAATGCGCTGTGATTTTTTTTGCCTCTTTGGGAGAAAGGGTCCCGGTCCATTCAGATTGGGAATTTTCGTGTTGTGACAACTTGAAATTGGGAATTATCAAGAAGCAGAAAGGCCAAATTAAACAGAAAAAGAGATTATATGTGACTGTTTACTGGTTTCTTTAAACTTTGATGTTTGACCTCTTGTCAAAAATGTTCACAACTTTGTCATTGTATATGTCCGATTTTGAATTTATTTTTAAATGTTCATTGACAAATTTTCCCTTCAAATTTGGGAAAATTATAGCCTTTTTCAAATTGGATGTAACTGTATCTGTATCTGTATCTGTATCTGTATCTGTACAGATACAGATACAGATACAGATACAGATACAGATACAGATACAGATACATCTGTATCTGTATCTGTATAGTATCCTCGAAAGTATCTCACTAATGAGCAAAAGTCTTCGAGTGTGTGTGCGACTTGATGTTAGTGATGTTATTTGCACGAATTTAGTCTATAGTCCGATAGGGCACTTTTGAATGTTTTATTTTCTTTAATATTCACTAATGAATCTGGTAAAGAGTTCCAGTCACGGATAGTTTGAGGCACATACGAATATTTATAAGTGTCAGTGTTACTTGATGTTTGTACTACCGATTTGGAGTTTGAGTGTCTTTGTTGACGTTTGTTTAGTTCCAGGATGTCATTAGCGGGGACGCTACTACTTTACAGTAATAAATATATGCTGTGATGTACATGCATGTGTGATCATAGTACTACAGTACTCTGTATTGAGATAATATACTTAACAACTTTTTTAAATCCTCATTTTCATTGATTAATAACTATTCTAACACTGTCTGTATTTTGCTCCATGCAAACATATAAAGCTATAGTGTTATCTAATAAACGGTATATCACGGTAGAATTTCGGCTGTTTTCTGCTGGGCTCGATCTTAGACCTATGTCTATTGGTCATTATATTCGAACCAAACTGTTGGTCTTAATCTAGACTGTAGCAGATCATTAGACAAGTAGTGTTTTACGGGATATGTAAACTGGGGAAGCTAATTTGATTCCCTGCATGCTATGTGTTAAATTAAATCGAGATTGCGAGATGATTGCCAAGGCTGCAAAGAGCCGAGTTACTTCTTAAACTAATCGCCTGTTTCAGAAATGCATATAACATTCTTCTTTAAAAGATGGATTTTATTATTACCTCAAATTCTAATTATATTGAAAAATCACTATCTCGTCAAACGACATAAAAGCATCACACCCGTACAAAATTAGTTCACTTCCCCATCGCTTAATTCTATCGTCACACATCCATAGTTCGACTCCTCGGTATAACTTATGAGACACGTCCCAGTTGTAAGTGCGTGTTCATCTATTTTCACTATCAGAATGGCCGAGGTCCTTCGACTGCGAGAGAAGAGACAGTTACTGTTGTGTGATACAAGGAACCCAGGTGTCAATACCTTATCTCTTTACGAATGGACATATTAGTTATGCAACGTACCCGGTGTACAGCACAAATACACGCGAGGCTAGTTGTCTGTAATTAGATGGGAAACACCGACTGCAAAGCGTATAAGAACTGACCAAGTGCCACCGCCGAGATTCGTCTCAATCCACAGTCATGAGCAATACAAACGCGACCACCGTGAAACCTTGTCGCCGTACTGGGTAATAGATTACTAGTAACGCAACCAAGACATGAAGAAGACACACACTAGATCCCCAATCATCAATACATGTATATACATGTTATCTGTAACCACCCTTTATATTGTTGATTCGGGTTTAATGTATTTGAGATATGAGTAGAGGACATTACACCAAACTCCTTGAAAAGTTAACTACTGAGTCACACTATGTGGTGTAATATAAAATCGTGCGCACAGTACCTCCCGCATCCCAGTTTGCGTCAAAATAATATTTTAAAAATATTAATTAATTGTAGGTGCTATGGTTCCGTTGATATTCTGTGAGGGGATTTTTAACAAAAATTAATGTTGTATACTGCGGCGAATTCACCCCAACCCGTTTTCTAACACTGTCACCCGACCTACCCTAACACAGACTAAATACCCATTTACCATTCCACAAGCAACCAGCAACATTTCAACATGGGGAGGAAAATCAACATTAACATTGTTTTCAACTTTTCACGGAATAGTATGAATTGTCACGACCGGGAATCAAACCCGGATCGCTGGGTTACAAATCCAGCGCACTATAACTACTGAACCACGGTCGTGGCAGTATGTACTCGTAACCAATTCCTTGGTTTAGTTATTAGATGCAGTACAAAAATGCAGTACAAAATCAATGAACCAGGGGCCCTAGCTTATTTACCCCGTTCTAGATTGAACTAAACATTTCATTTAGGTGAACAGTTCATAGCGGCTTTTAGCAGAATGTCATGATAGATGGTACATGTAATAGATTTATAATAATTTGAAATTGTCAACTGCATACTCGCACATCATTCGATTAATAGTTCTATGTATGATCCGAACGCATGATAAGGCATATATGGTGAACTATTTACAGGGTTTGAGGAGCCCATATTGTGTGTAACTATTCATGAAGTAACATGATGATTTTTCACTGGAATAAAATCTTTTGAAAAAATTACTTTAGATAAAATATTGCATTGAAATATGGATATTCGAAAGACTAAATTAAGTCAGCCTAATATCATTTTGTTCAGTTTTTGTGTGCATATTTAAACTAAAACATACATATCTTGAATGCATACACGGCGCTTTAATTATCGTCTAATTACGTTGTAACGTGCGCCATAACGCCCATTTTTTTGAACGTCAATATAATGATGTCAACTAGTTTACGTCAAAACAGGGGCCGGGATTACAACAAATACTTACACTCAGTACTCAGTGAGGTTCATTGCAACATTTCTTCACAACCAGAAGTTGTTATAATGTTAAATAGGTGCTAAATATTATTTTTTGCTCATTCCATAGTGTAATATAGTGTATTTGTGAGTTATAAATGTAATTCATCAGTCTGAGTGCTGAGTGTTGCACTCAGACTCAATAGTTACACATATACCCCATAAGTAGTACACAATGGCATAGAATATGTATCAAATGTTATTTTCAACACTCATATAACAATTCCATACATTTTCCGCATCTAGATTTGCAATATATGACATATAATAGCTCATTATATAACATTTTCAATATTTGAGTGCTGAGTGTTGAGTGTAAGTATTCGTTGTAATCCCGGCCCCTGGTTTGGCACTGTCGACGTTATTTGGCATTTCGACGTTGGCAGCGAAAGGGTAAATGATAGAGAAGGGCCGTCACATGAGAATCCTACATGAAAATCGTTTCTGTATTAATTGTGATAATATAATTGAGTATGAATACCATTTTCTATTAATTTGTCCTCTTTATGATAATCTAAGTTTGAAATACATTCCTAAAAAATAGTTTGAAGCCTGAAGGACCAAATTTACATAAATTTAATTGTCTATTTAAAATGACTTGTGCAAATGAAACAAAAAATATGAAATCTGGCAATGTTTATTTACTATGCTTTAAAGGTCTGCTCTGAAACAATAATATGATAAACATGAGGTAAATATTGGATCAACATTGTTCTATTAATTTAATACACCTATGCATGTATATAAATGGTTACATTACTCTATCTGCCATGATATGTACATTGTAAATATGTTATATGTATATTGTTTGTGTGTATGTGCCGGTGGCCTAAAACACTAAAAAAAAATACAGAAGGAAACATATAGTTTCCTCATGGCTAACTTTATGTTACACTTGTGATGTAATGGTGCATACTGTTCTGAACAATGTGCAGTACATGTACGTTATTGTTATAGCGCAGTTTATTTTATTTACGAAAATATATATGGTTACACGGTAGCTGCACACAAAATATTCGTAACCTGCAAGTAACCAAAGGAATAGTGCAGTAACTGGCATACAGGGGTAGTTTATACTGATTTAAGCAAAGTAGTTTCTGAAGTAACTAAGTAACCAGAGGTAACCAGCAAGTAACCAAAGGAATAGTGCAGTAACCAGAGTTACTAACATGCAGGTGCTATTAATGATAATTTATACTGATTTAAGCAAAGTAACTTCTAAAGTAACTAAGTAACTAGAGGTAACCAGCAAGTAACCATAGGAATAGTGCAGTAACCAGAGTTACTGGCATACAGGGGATGTTTTCACTGACTTAAGCAAAGTAACTTCTAAAGTAACTAAGTAACTAGAGGTAACGAGCAAGTAACCAAAGGAATAGTGCAGTAACCAGAGTTACTAACATACAGGGGCTATTTATACTAATTTAAGCAAAGTAACTTCTGAAGTAACTAAGTAACCAGCAAGTAACCAAAGGAATAGTGCAGTAACCAGAGTTACTAACATACAGGGGTTGTTTTCACTAATTTAAGCAAAGTAACTTCTAAAGTAACTAAGTAACCAGCAAGTGACCAAAGGAATAGTGCAGTAACCAGAGTTACTGGCATACAGGGGCTATTTATACTGATTTAAGAAAAGTATCTTCTAAAGTAACTAAGTAACCAGCAAGTGACCAAAGGAATAGTGCAGTAACCAGAGTTACTGGCATACAGGGGTTCTTTTCACTAATTTAAGCAAAGTAACTTCTGAAGTAACTAAGTAACCAGCAAGTAACCAAAGGAATAGTGCAGTAACCAGAGTTACTGGCATACAGGGGTTGTTTTCACTAATTTAAGCAAAGTAACTTCTGAAGTAACTAAGTAACCAGCAAGTAACCAAAGGAATAGTGCAGTAACCAGAGTTACTAATATGCAGGGGGTATTTATACTGATTTTTAGCAAAAGTAACTTCTGAAGTAACTAAGTAACCATAAAGTAACCAAAGGAATAGTGCAGTAACCAGAGTTACTAATATGCAGGGGGTATTTATACTGATTTAAGCAAAGTAACTTCAGAAGTAACTAAGTAACCAGCAAGTAACCAAAGGAATAGTGCAGTAACCAGAGTTACTAACATGCAGGGGGTATTTATACTGATTTACGCAAAGTAACTTCTGAAGTAACTGAGTAACCAGAGGTAACCAGCAAGTAACCAAAGGAATAGTGCAGTAACCAGAGTTACTGGCATACAGGGGATGTTTTCACTGACTTAAGCAAAGTAACCTCTAAAGTAACTAAGTAACCAGCAAGTAACCAAAGGAATAGTGCAGTAACCAGAGTTACTAACATGCAGGGGGTATTTATACTGATTTATGCAAGGTAACTTCTGAAGTAACTGAGTAACCAGAGGTAACCAGCAAGTAACCAAAGGAATAGTGCAGTAACCCGAGTTACTAATATGCAGGGGGTATTTATACTGATTTAAGCAAAGTAACTTCTGAAGTAACTAAGTAACCAGCAAGTAACCAAAGGAAAAGTGCAGTAACCAGAGTTACTAACATACAGGGGTTGTTTTCACTAATTTAAGCAAATTAACTTCTAAAGTAACTAAGTAACCAGCAAGTGACCAAAGGAATAGTGCAGTAACCAGAGTTACTGGCATACAGGGGTTGTTTTCACTAATTTAAGCAAAGTAACTTCTGAAGTAACTAAGTAACCAGCAAGTAACCAAAGGAATAGTGCAGTAACCAGAGTTACTAATATGCAGGGGGTATTTATACTGATTTTTAGCAAAAGTATCTTCTGAAGTAACTAAGTAACCAGCAAGTAACAAAAGGAATAGTGCAGTAACCAGAGTTACTAATATGCAGGGGTTATTTATACTGATTTAAGCAAAGTAACTTCAGAAGTAACTAAGTAACCAGCAAGTAACCAAAGGAATAGTGCAGTAACCAGAGTTACTAATATGCAGGGGGTATTTATACTGATTTTTAGCAAAAGTAACTTCTGAAGTAACTAAGTAACCAGAAAGTAACCAAAGGAATAGTGCAGTAACCAGAGTTATTAATATGCAGGGGGTATTTATACTGATTTAAGCAAAAGTAACTTCTGAAGTAACTCAGTAACCAGCAAGTAACCAAAGGAATAGTGCAGTAACCAGAGTTACTAACATGCAGGGGGTATTTATACTGATTTACGCAAAGTAACTTCTGAAGTAACTGAGTAACCAGAGGTAACCAGCAAGTAACCAAAGGAATAGTGCAGTAACCCGAGTTACTAATATGCAGGGGGTATTTATACTGATTTAAGCAAAGTAACTTCTGAAGTAACTAAGTAACCAGCAAGTAACCAAAGGAATATTGCAGTAACCAGAGTTACTAACATGCAGGGCCTATTTATACTGATTTAAGCAAAGTAACTTCTGAAGTAACTAAGTAACCAGCAAGTAACCAAAGGAATAGTGCAGTAACCAGAGTTACTAATATGCAGGGGGTATTTATACTGATTTAAGCAAAGTAACTTTAGAAGTAACTAAGTAACCAGCAAGTAACCAAAGGAATAGTGCAGTAACCAGAGTTACTAATATGCAGGGGGTATTTATACTGATTTTTAGCAAAAGTAACTTCTGAAGTAACTAAGTAACCAGAAAGTAACCAAAGGAATAGTGCAGTAACCAGAGTTACTAATATGCAGGGGGTATTTATACTGATTTAAGCAAAAGTAACTTCTGAAGTAACTCAGTAACCAGCAAGTAACCAAAGGAATAGTGCAGTAACCAGAGTTACTAACATGCAGGGGGTATTTATACTGATTTAAGCAAAGTAACTTCTGAAGTAACTAAGTAACCAGCAAGTAACCAAAGGAATATTGCAGTAACCAGAGTTACTAACATGCAGGGCCTATTTATACTGATTTAAGCAAAGTAACTTCTGAAGTAACTGAGTAACCAGAGGTAACCAGCAAGTAACCAAAGGAATAGTGCAGTAACCCGAGTTACTAATATGCAGGGGGTATTTATACTGATTTAAGCAAAGTAACTTCTGAAGTAACTAAGTAACCAGCAAGTAACCAAAGGAATATTGCAGTAACAAGAGTTACTAACATGCAGGGCCTATTTATACTGATTTAAGCAAAGTAACTTCTGAAGTAACTAAGTAACCAGCAAGTAACCAAAGGAATAGTGCAGTAACCAGAGTTACTAATATGCAGGGGGTATTTATACTGATTTAAGCAAAGTAACTTTAGAAGTAACTAAGTAACCAGCAAGTAACCAAAGGAATAGTGCAGTAACCAGAGTTACTAATATGCAGGGGGTATTTATACTGATTTAAGCAAAAGTAACTTCTGAAGTAACTCAGTAACCAGCAAGTAACCAAAGGAATAGTGCAGTAACCAGAGTTACTAACATGCAGGGGGTATTTATACTGATTTAAGCAAAGTAACTTCTGAAGTAACTAAGTAACCAGCAAGTAACCAAAGGAATAATGCAGTAACCAGAGTTACTAACATGCAGGGCCTATTTATACTGATTTAAGCAAAGTAACTTCTGAAGTAACTAAGTAACCAGCAAGTAACCAAAGGAATAGTGCAGTAACCAGAGTTACTAATATGCAGGGGTTATTTATACTGATTTAAGCAAAGTAACTTCTGAAGTAACTAAGTAACCAGCAAGTAACCAAAGGAATAGTGCAGTAACCAGAGTTACTGGCATACAGGGGTTGTTTTCGCTGATTTAAGCAAAGTAACTTCTGTAGTAACTAAGTAACTAGAGGTAACCAGCAAGTAACCAAAGGAATAGTGCAGTAACCAGAGTTACTGGTATACAGGGGTTGTTTTTTCAATGTTAACAAGTTCATAGCAAAGTAATAATAATATAATTAGAATTAAGTACAGTATCCGTGTAGCCACTATACATTATAATACATTTCATACATCTAGCTATATAGTAACAGTATAATAGTAACTACATAGTAACCAAAAGAATAGAGCGGTAACCAGAGGTAACCAAAGTGACTGTACGGTTACTTTATTACGCATATGATTTTTAGTAATTGATAGGGACACTTTTTGGGCCATATCTAACCAAATGAAGTCATACAAAGTTTGCACGGCGTTAATTGACGTTGCAGATCTAATTGAATTCTAATGGCTTTTAAACTTAAAAGTTTAGGCCTATCAGTAAATGCTTGTTTTCCGTTCTTACAAGTATAAAAAGTGTATAATTTATTCATTTAGGATGGAATTATTCATTGATAATAAATATTTCATACTCGCCAACCCCACTCGAGACAATGTCTAGGGGAGATAACTAGTCCAAGGTCACTAGGCAGTGGGCCAAATGTTTGTAAATAGAAGCAAAGTTGACCGAGATCTGAATATGTGCAGTGGTCACTAGCCGGTAAAAACGTAAGACATATTTTAGTTTAATGATTCATTTTAGACTTGAGTAATAGATCTAACGCTGTACTTAATGCGAATTGCTAGACATTAATCGTTTACTGTAGTCTTGGTCGATACAGTATATTAGTTTTTGGCCAATTTTCGACTATTGCCAATTTTCGGATATTTCTCCGGATTTATCGATTTAACTTCTTTTTGGATTAGTATTTAGTATAATTTCATTGTGATACACATTACCTGACCGGTTGTTTGTGACGTATATATCTATTTTATGGTAAGTATGTGCTAATCTTCAGTTAATTGGATGTAAGGTAGACGTGACGTAGACTAGATCCTGGACGTTATTGAATGTGACCCCTGTGTTTGACGTTACTCTCTTTGTTGGAAATTATTTTTCTTCACTTTGGAAATAGAAGTTTCTTGCTGGGTAACATTTTATCTTCGTGTACACGTATATCATAAAAAGAAACTTGATTAAAATTACCATTAAACTGAATTCAATAGTGACAAAGACCCAAAGCTTTTGTTGCACTGAAGGGGGTCATGGGTGGACCCAGAGTCTAGAATTGACATGCTTGCTGTCTGCATGTGGTATCCCACACCTGTATCTACATTGTGATACTGTAAACGTCAATTTGGTTTGACTTGGGTAGATCTAGAGTGGAGGACTAATAGACATGACTGATTGAGTTTGGTTGGACGCATTGAACCCCCTTTGAGCATAGACACTTGGGGTCTGGACCCCGCCCCCCCCTCCCCAGCTACGCACCTGGATATATTTTTATCATCAACATTGTATACCCAGCTCCCTACACTAATAACACAAACATTATTAAACGCATCTGGGACAAATAAAACATATTCGTAAATGCCTCTCTAGCTTAAATAACACAGTACAGGAATTACATAGATTTTTTTATTAATATCAAATACAATACAATACAATACAATAGTTTATTCATGATTAAGGCCACCGGCCCATAACACAATAAGGAGCAAATTACAAATAATACAGTGCATAGATGTGAATGTATACAGAGACAACAAGGTCAGTACATATCAATTTCAAACGATGGATTGCAGAAGATATATACTACATAGAAAGGATCTCCTTTCTCAGGTGAAAAGCATAGTAAATAAAACAAAATAAATACATCCAACATTTGTTTGTGTGATAAGTGAATGGGTCCAGATCCCAGGTGTCTCAACGTCTTTGAGAAACATTGCTAGGCCTATATATAATTATACATGTGTGTACTGATGTAGTTGGATCTCCCGGGGTGCTCCCCTTCAAATGAACTAAGCTGGGTGAGCACATATAGGTCCTAAGTATTGGCCAATTCACCATATCGACATTACAGGATAAAACACGTTTCCTGGATTACTGAATAAATTGAACAACATTATTCGAGCTCGTTAGGGAGGTGGCTGCATATAGCGTATAGAGCAACAAGGTACCAGGTATTTGTGATTATATTAGCCAAAATAGAAGAATTGGTAAAACGTCTTACTTGAACACAACAACAACACTATTTTACATACTTTTGCCTAAATAATATATTTACTTGAAAAATGTGTATATTTTCTCGCCATCGGTATCGAGCTACAGAAGTGGCTGTGTAGAGTAAAATCCAATTTTTCAGATATAAAGCATTTTTTTGGATAATTTTTGTTAAAGATGTTATTTCTATGTACAATAATTTTTTATACGTTTTAAACATTGAAAAATAAGTATATGCATTCCCGCTATACGGCTTTTGGTCTTTATCCCCCACACCGTTAAATTTCGGATTCCGGAAAACAAGTTTTATTATCATTTTATCGTGTAATGTCGATATCGAGAATGTACTTACAAATATCTCAGTCCAACATAAACAAACAATAAAACAAATCAAATGTATTAATCAGGTTTTATGTATTTCAGACAAAAGATTTCAACATGATTGATGTTACCACGGTGATCGCATTTTTCTTATTTTCCATGGAATGGTTCCATATATGGGGACATGTACTTATTTTGTTCCGTGTACGACTATTGCCACGGAAAGATCTGGTTCGAATTCGAGTCTACTTCTTAGTTGACCTACTGACAGTATTCTCTTCTTCTATATTGTTCACCGGGAAGTTACGATGGCTTGCTTGTATACAGATGATACAACATGCATACTACTTCATATACTGGGACAAATCTGGTCCCGCTAAGAGGGTAGGTGTCATTTATTGTAAAGTCAAACCATGAGAACAACAAATTGTTGCTTTTGTTGACTGGTTTTAAAATATCATTGAAAATGGTTTGATGGTAGAATTAGTGGTCTGGGATTTTTTGAAAGATGGTCTTTCTTAACAGGTTACATATAATTATTATTAACCAATTGTCTGATAGGAGATTAGAAATGGTGGTCTTTGCAGACAGGGTTTGCTATAGTGGTATTAGTTCACAGGTGGTCTTTAAACATAGGTTTGACTGTATAGGATTTCTTATACAAATTTTTTACCAAACTACCAGTTTACCACATAACCAAAGTCATTAAATTGGTACTCTGTCTAGCTTCCCTGAGATGTGAAGTCAGTTACTGATATCTGGTAGACATAAATAATCAGTGTGGTTTCAATTTTATTGAACAAGTGCTATAATCCGGAGAATTTGACATGACTCGACCTTCTATTATAGCATAAAAACGATGATTTTGCCCATACGTTAATGGGACGAAACCCATGCGTAAACATAAAGATTCTAGCGAGAACGCGCTGTTAACGTCCAGTTTTACGTATGCACATTCCAGGTCCTCACCGACGAAAAATAAACGATTTTACAGCGTCTTATGAACTGCAATTTCCATTTTATTTGTAACTACTAATTAATTTCAATAAGATTAAAATAATAAATTTAAACAAACCCGCATTATCCATGTTTTCTTGGTATTTGCCGATCCCGGAAGTCAACGCTCATAACAAAAACTGTTATGACGTAACGTTTGTTTACACGACGTCGCCATAAAATTTCGCGCCAAAATGTAATTATTTCGAAATACAAACGCATAAATTGATGTTTTGTATGCTATAATAGCGTTTACGCATGCTTTTTTGTGCTATACCATCTGCAAAGTCCCTCGGGAGCGTTGGTGCCCTCGCCCTGACGCCCTCGGGACTCTGCAGATGTTATAGCACGAAAATGCATGCGTTAACCCTACATTAGCATGATTTAACATCTGATATATTTGCTGGTTGTATGTTTTCATAAGTTGAAAGTATTATGAAGACGCTCAATGTAATACCAACACAAATCTTAAGGACTGATATTGCAAGATTTGCTTGCTGAAATTTATATTTTCAATATATATATTTTCAATACAAGAGCCTTATAATATATTCATGCATAAAGGTCAGTATCAGGTCAAATTCTCCCTGCTATACCTTTTTTCTCCAAATAAAATATTCCCAAAATGTGGAAGAAATTTACTGGTTAAGTGGGTAAATCCTCATACATCAGTGGTTAGTCAAGTCCTTAGATTCTCTTGTCAGAGAATAAGCTGGTGGACGAGAATGGTAGGGCTGAATTACCTATCTGCAGTGTATTAGCCAGACCTGGTATAAGCTGACTTGTGAGTAAGTTGGTAGAAGTCCTGTGGATGTAGTTCATCTAGAGACGTCTTCTCTGGGCACATGTCACTGTATTGGGAGGTTTCTACCATGTTTTGTCTACATTGAATACTCTAAAATAATGATCTCAAGAACCCGAACATTTATCAAAAATAACAAATGGCGAAATGAGTCACTTTAATATTACAATTTAATCAAAACCTTATGCATTTTTCATACTGGCTTTTCTAAGTATAATGTCGATTTTCCACATGTGGATGGGTCGTTTGTTCCTTGTAGAAGGGTTCTTTTAGTACTGGTTAGGAGCTAAGATACAGTCCAGGAAAAATGATTTCTAGGTGAATCTGCTGTAACAAATAACAAATTGTTGAGAAAGGGGGCTAAACCCGAATAAACATACAGAATAATCTTAAGGGGTTAGAAAGTTATTGCTATATATACATATATATTGTTACTGACAGTTTCAATGTTTATATTTTACAGATTATAAACTGGAGTTCACTGGACTGGTTTAAAAGCGATCTGAAAGATAAATGGGAATTAGATTTGATCATTGGTACAGCGTTTGATGTCATGGTTCATATATTTATGGCTTACTATGTGGGGGAGTATCTCAGTAATATCTCAGTCATGTGCTCTCTAGCTTTAGTACAGGTTGGAGTTATAGCTTTGTTGTTTGGCCCATACTATGCATGGGCGGCTCCTGGGCTTGAACCTGCTTGGATAAAAAAGAGAATAAACCCAGATACATTGAAGACTGGATAAAATTATACTTTAATTCTGACTTGAGACAGTATGTTGGACCAAGTGTTAAATATATAATACAGTGCAACCTCTGATGAGCGGCCCTCTAACAAAACCATGATAATTTCCGGTACTATTAGTTTAACTTCTGTTGATTATCAACTGCTAAATAACGCAGGTTTTCATTAATAAAATTGACAACATTGGCAGAAAAACAACTAATTTCCATTGGGCCTGTACCGATGATTTCTGTTGGCAATCCACTAATGAAAACCCTACAACACCCAATATTTGCAGCCCCCAAAAGGGTATTGCTCTGCAGAGGTTTTACTGTATCCTTAAAATCCATGGTTGTTACAAGTACATGTTTTATATAAGACACCAGGCTATTTTTCAAGGCTATGTAGTTGGTACAATTTATTGTCACAATCAAAGACCTTAATTTACACAGATTGGACACTCAACTGAAAACAGAGAAAATTCAAAATACATGTAGCACACAGCAGATTATATTATTTGGCTTATACGCTTTAGTTTGTCATCCTTTTTTGATGACCATTATCTCATTTTGAAGAGCCAAGTTTCTCCTACTGTATGATGTAACTTATATTTTCAACCTCTTATAGAATTCAGAAAATTATTGTTTGAATGAGTCAAATTGGATATTTTCTGATTAAATTGTAATTTCCATTGAAATCCGAGTAGATCTGGCTCTTTGCTTACACCTGTTTTATTCCTTGGCTGATTTCCATAAATGAGGTATCATTTTAAAGCTGAATAATATATCTATTGCATAAACTTATTAGTTCTTGCCTTGTACATTAAAACAGGAGATTTAAGATATTAAGAACAAACGAGATTTCAGAAGACTGCCGCGAGATATTGTGAGATTTTGTACATTTTTCCAATCTTTGTATATTTAGATCTTTGACACAATTTAGTTCTTATTTGATAACATTGACATGTCTAAATCTTTTCAATTTTATCATGTATGGTATTAAACAATTAATAATGTAAAAACTTTTGTGCTGTTTTGAACTTAAGTGCTAAAATAATTGCTGGATGTTTTTGTTGTTTTGTAATCTAGTTCTAGACGTGTGTTGATACATATTTGATGCCAGCTAGATTTTGTTGTTGTTTTGATTCAAAATGTTGTTTTTGAAAATTTCAAGTGCTTAGTTTTTGTTTTCAATGCATTCATGTATTCTTCCATCTTGAGATAGTCAGAAATCACCAATCAAACTGTCAGCATTAAGTTATTGAATTTGAACTTATCTTGGAAGATAAGTGAAAACTACCAGGGTACTGTTTTATCAAAGCACTTACAGAAATCGTAATTTACGATCAAATTTATATTCTTCATAATTTGTTTACAATTACAAAGTGTGGTAAATGGAACTGTAATACTTATAATGATTCAGTTACTGAACCCCTACAAACCATTTCCGTCACCAATTTGCAGTTGTTATAGAATTATTAAGAATTTAAATTTGAACATAACTTTAAGATTTTCGTAAGTGCTTTGATAAAACAGTACCCTGGTGTGTAGATAGGGAACATTCCATGTTACTCAAGACAATGTGGAAAGCAGTGTCAATCAGTGCTATGGAGAATGAGAGATGTACTTGCCCTCCCATTAGTTGACATCCTCCCGGTAATTTCTGATTTTCTTAATGCAATTTAGGCTATTTTAATGTGTCTGAGAGTAGGCTAGTATACTCATTTAAGGGTATAATTTTTGATTCAAATTCAATCTTTTTTGCATGTATACAGTCATAGATAAAATGTTTTCACCTACATAGACTAGGATGAAAAACATGTACAGAAAACCATAAGTAATATTCCCTGTAATTATATACAGGAATTTGCTTTAAATCCTTTCTCTGGCAGATGTAAAAATTTGCTATTACTATGTTCAGTATTTTTTGCACTGTTTGCTCACAATTTGTATGTAAAATCAGGTTTTTCATTGGCAAAAAACCTGGTTTAGAGATCATTTAATTTGGCTGCTTGCTCGTAGGCCTCTGTCTAAACGTTAACTTAAGCTAGTTTAAAACGTATCAACTTGCAATTTTTATACGTGGGTACTGTTTTATCAAAGCACTTACGGAAATTTTTAACTTAAGTTAATTCTCACCAATGCAACATTTTCTATTCTTGTGCTATTTGTTTATATATCATATATGTTTCGTTTGATTGTTTTGATTGTATTTGAATGGTTGCTTTGCATCATCACTCAGTATTGATTTTTAAAACCATTGATATTTTAACCATTAAAGTCACCGATAAAATGTTTAGTAGAAAGGCTAGCAGGCATCAACTGTTTCTGTGTGCCACTTATAAGTGTTCTATGCCTGACTGGTGTGGGTGGCTAGGTGATGCCGCTGTATTCTATGTGACTTTTGCTTGTGTGTGCCCTACAGAGTGATTTTATACATGTCTTTCGAATATTATTATTGTATTTAAAATCTGTTTTTAGTTACATTTTTGTTAAGTTATTATTAATTTTTTTTTTTTACATTATTTCATCTGATACTTGCCGGTGTGAATGTTGTTCTAATTGGTGCATTATATCTTTTTAGCTCACCTGTCACAAAGTGACAGAGTGAGCTTTTGTGATCACTCTTCGTCCGTCGTCCGTCCGTCAACAATTGGCTAGTGTAGACACTAGAGGTCACAATTTTAGCCTAATCTTTATGAATCTTGGTCACAATGATCATCTCAACAAAATCTAGGCCAAGTTCGATATTGGGTCATCTGGGGTCAAAAACTAGGTCACTAGGTCAAATCATAGAAAAACCTTGTGTAGTCACTAGAGGTCACAATTTTGACTTAATCTTTATGAAACTTGGTCACAATGATCATTTCGACAAAATCTAGGTCAAGTTCGATATTGGGTCATCCGGGGTCAAAAACTTGGTCACAAGGTCAAATCATAGAAAAACCTTGTGTAGTCACTAGAAGTCACAATTTTGACTTAATCTTTATGAAACTTGGTCACAATAATCATCTCGACAAAATCTAGGTCAAGTTCGATATTAGGTCATCCGGGGTCAAAAACTAGGTCACAAGGTCAAATCATAGAAAAACCTTGTGTAGTCACTAGAGGTCACAATTTTAACTTAATTTTTATGAAACTTGGTCACAATGATCATCTCGACATAATCTTGGTCAAGTTCGATATTGGGTCATCCGGGGTAAAAAACTAGGTCACAAGGTCAAATCATAGAAAACCTTGTGTAGTCACTAGAGGTCACAATTTTGACTTAATCTTTATGAAACTTTGTCACAATGATCATCCCGACAAAATCTAGGTCAAGTCCGATATTGGGTCATCCGGGGTTAAAAACTAGGTCACAAGGTCAAATCATAGAAAACCTTGTGTAGTCACTAGAGGTCACAATTTTGGGCTAATCTTTATGAAACTTGGTCACAATGATCATCTCAACAAAATCTAGGCCAAGTTTGATATGGGGTCATCTGGGGTAAAAAACTAGGTCATTAGGTCAAATCATAGAAAAACTTGTGTAGTCACTAGAGGTCACAATTTTGGTCTAATCTTTATGAAACTTGGTCACAATGATCATCTCAACAAAATCTAGGTCATGTTCGATATTGGGTCATCTGGGGTCAAAAACTAGGTCACTAGGTCAACTCATAGAAAAACCTTGTGTAGTCACTAGAGGTCACAATTTTGACTTAATCTTTATGAAACTTGGTCACAATGGCCATCTTAACAAAATCTAGGTCTAGTTAGATATTGGGTCATCCGGGGTCAAAAACTAGGTCACTAGGTCAAATCATAGAAAAACCATGTGTAGTCACTGGAGGTCACAATTTTGACTTAATCTTTATGATACTAGGTCACAATGATTATCTCAACAAAATCTAGGTCAACTTTAATATTGGGTCATCCAGGGTCAAAAACTAGGTCACTGTCAAATAATAGAAAAACTTTGTGTAGTCACTAGAGGTCACAATATTGGCCTAATCTGCATGAAGCTTGGTCACGATGATCATCTTAACAATATCTAGGTCAAGTTCGATATTGGGTCATCTTGGGTGAAAAACTAGGTCACATGGTTAAATCATAGAAAAACCTTGTGTAGTCACTATAGGTCACAATGTCGACCTTATCTTTATGAAACTTGGTCACAATGATCATCTCAACAAAATCTAGGCCAAGTTTGATATTGGTTTATCTGGGGTTAAAAACTAGGTCATTAAGTCAAATCATGAAAACCTTGTGTAGTCACTAGAGGTCACAATATTGGCCTTATCTGTATGAAACTTGGTCACAATGATCATCTCTACAAAATCTAGGTCAAGTTCGACAGGTGAGCGTCCTAGGGCCCTTTGGGCCCCCTTGTTGTTTTAATTGTACATATTTTTAGTTGTATGAATATGAGCCGTTCTCCATGAACACCGCGCTTAATGACATTATATAATACTTATGTATCAAGTTTTAGATAAAGGCTCTGAAATGAGAAGAAATGTATTTTTTTTATTTAATTTAAATTAATTACATAACCACAACCGTGGTTAGGGCGTCCGCCTTGGAAGCGGGAGATGGAAGGTTCGAATTCTGGCGGAAGCTAGGTTAGAACTGATGCGTTCGGTTGGTGAGCCACCAGCTAGTTAAAGAATGGTTACCATAGGCCCATCTCTGCTAGGATCTGGCAATAAGAGAAGGGAATCGGGAGGTACTGTGTGTACGAAATACAGGTGTCTCATAAGTCAAATTGGCTGGCCATTTCAATAGTGTTGACACTATAATAAACAAAAACTTTAGCTTTACCCAATTAATATCATTTTACCATATTTATATAGCACTTTTACTTTGTTATTACGCGTTCAAAACGCTGCATGGTCATGATTTTATTATTTTGTCACTTTATCCAGTTTTCTTGGAGAAAGGCTCACATACATATATTTCCATTTTACTTCTGTGATTTTACCTTGACCAACTGCTTTATTGATTACCCACGTCTTTTAAATGTTGAATTGTAACTATGGTAATAATGTGGTAATAAACTTCCTAGTTTACCAATAATGTGGTAATTCAATTACTAGTCTACCAATAATGTGGTAATAAACTTACTAGTTTACCAATAATGTGGTAATTCACTTACTAGTTTACCAATTATGTGGTAATTCACTTACTAGTTTACCAATTATGTGGTAATTCACTTACTAGTTTACCAATTACGTGGTAATTCACTTACTAGTTTACCAATAATGTGGTAATTCACTTACTAGTTTACCAATTATGTGGTAATTCACTTACTAGTTTACCAATTAAGACTTAAGATCTTGTTTCCTGTTGTCAACTGTCAATATCCCACATTTTCATTACACTTTTCATGAAATTACCATATTGAAAGATGGGAGTTTCCCCCACATATACTGTATGTATACTTGTAAATGATTCACCTTCTAACCTGACCTTGATAACTCAAAGCATCTCAATCTGAACTAAATCTTGCCTCAAATATTGTCACTTATCTGAGCTAGTAAATTTTCATTGGAGACCAGACACACAAATCAGTCTCATAAAACAGAAACATTGTTCTGGGCTTATTACAGTAACCACTACATCAAATTTTGTCTAAAACTCAGGCTCTGATTTTGAGTAAAATCATAATTTGAGCTTAGATTTGAACTTGAGATGTTTCCGGAGATTGAGGCCGGCTGACTGTTACTGCTTGCATTCCATTGCTGAAGTATTATTTTTAATGAACTGTTGACTATATAGAGGATCTTGCATGAGTGCTCATTACATACAAGTTTTATTAAACAAGTGGACAAAAACTATATGACACTCAGCAAAGCCTCGTGTCATATTGTTTTTGTTGACGAGTTTAATAAAACTCGTATGTAATGAGCACGAATGTAAGATTCTATTTATCACATAACCTTAAAAATTCACATTATTGCTCAAAAGGATGATGTACGCTGCATATGTTTTAGCCAAAATTCAGCGGTACAATGAGCGCGACGTCATGGTGACCTTGATATTATCCTGACGTCATTGACGGATCAATGCATGGATTGGCTAACGTCACGTCAAGCTAATTTAAATATTTATTGCACTGTCTGGGAGTGCCTAACGATATTTACGGCACGGCTTTACGGCACTCCTGGACTGCGGGTTATGTGATAAAATTTTTTTTTAATACAGTATAGTTCTGTAATTAAGCCCAACTTTTTGTACAGGTTCATTAGCGGAACTTTCCAGTATTCTTTTTTTCAAATTTTGTTTGTGTTTATTAAAGTATTTTAATTTTGTATTTGATAAAAATTTATTAATTCTTTTATATATGCTAGAACGTATTTATAGTAGAAACTATGACCATTTGTTCATATGGTTACAGGTCACAGGTAACTGATATTTTGTATCAATGGTGTGAGGTACTTGAGAGTTGAGTTGGTCTCTTGTTTGTTTGTTTGTTTGTGTTTGACTGAGACACTATGTAAGTTTGTAGTAGGTAGACTACCTCAGAGGTAACCAACAAGTTCATTTCTAGTTGGGTGGGAAATCCTGAAAAAGCGTTTTAGAAATGACCAAATGCCCCGGTCGATAGTCCAAACAGGGACCTTTCGATCCATAGTCGAGAGCACTATGCTACCCTTTATATGTAGTATGATGTACAGTAGTGAAGGTTTTTATCAGATGTCAATTTGATAATACTTAAAATAAAGTAGCAATGTTGCACAAATTGTATGACATATTAACACTGTTGAACTAGATTGCTGCCATTGATTCAATGATTTAACTGCTGATAAACTATATGTGTCTGTTGTTTTCATGATAATTCATATGATATGGTGACCCAAGGTCTAATTCATATGATATGACGACACAAGGTCAATGAATTAGGTCATATTTAAACGATACCCTTAAATATGAGAAGCACAATAAGTTTAAGGTCCTTAACCCTTTATTCGATATACTCTACCCTGTTCTGATAAGAGGTTTGCTAGATAATGTGAACACACTTCTTATGTGCAGTTATCAGATCTCCCACATTATCATGTCTCCCAATAATTATAGGGGAGACAATTTGATTTTGTGCTGGACATCTTCCTGTGTGTCTGGATGGATGTCACTAGGAATGTCCACACATGTTCTCATTAACCATTGCTCGGATATCAATTATACTTCACATTAATATTTACTACCAAGCTTATTTCTTCATAATGGCAGGAACTTTAGGTCGGATGATTGTTGCTGGAGTTATGGCTCTTTGTTGGGGGACATACGTTTTTGTGTCAAAAACCCTCTAGTATCCAGAGTGATCTCCCCTCATAAGCCTTCTTCTTCTTTCCATTTCTCTTGCTGTAAAATAATTAATTTTTGTGGATATTTTATTTCACGGATTTTAGTTTAAATGGTTATTTGGTGGTTTCTTCAATTTTGTGGATTGAAACCTTGAAAGAAAATATCTTTGTTACGAATATTTAAGGTATTATATGAGGAATTTAATTTCGCCACCGAGTTCATCAGCGAAATTAACAAAATTTAATCTTCTGAGAATATGAATAATTTTACAGTTTTGGATTGTCTTACTTATTGTTGAATAAAGTATTATATCAGACATGGGATGGAAAGTTGATCTTATCTCTGGTTTTCAGGGTTTGAGCGATTTTATGCTTTCAGAAAGAGGCATTTAAATAGTGTTGGTTAAAGTTTTATATATAAAGTAGAGTATTTTGTTTACTATCAGTGCTTTATCAGGGGCAGTGGGGCACATGTCCCTTACAGTCTCAGGGGCAGTGGGGCACATGTCCCTTACAGTCTCAGGGGCAGTGGGGCACATGTCCCTTACAATCTCAGGGGCAGTGGGGCACATGTCCCTTACAGTCTCAGGAGCAGTGGGGCACATGTCCCTTACAGTCTCAGGGGCAGTGGGGCACATGTCCCTTACAGTCTCAGGGGCAGTGGGACACATGTCCCTTACAGTCTCAGGGGCAGTGGGACACATGTCCCTTACAGTCTCAGGGGCAGTGGGACACATGTCCCTTACAGTCTCAGGGGCAGTGGGACACATGTCCCTTACAGTCTCAGGGGCAGTGGGGCACATGTCCCTTACAGTCTCAGGGGCAGTGGAGCACATGTCCCTTACAGTCTCAGGGGCAGTGGAGCACATGTCCCTTACAGTCTCAGGGGCAGTGGGGCACATGTCCCTTACAGTCTCAGGGGCAGTGGAGCACATGTCCCTTACAGTCTCAGGGGCAGTGGAGCACATGTCCCTTACAGTCTCAGGGGCAGTGGAGCACATGTCCCTTACAGTCTCAGGGGCAGTGGGGCACATGTCCCTTACAGTCTCAGGGGCAGTGGGGCACATTCCCTTACAGTCTCAGGGGCAGTGGGACACATGTCCCTTACAGTCTCAGGGGCAGTGGAGCACATGTCCCTTACAGTCTCAGGGGCAGTGGAGCACATGTCCCTTACAGTCTCAGGGGCAGTGGGACACATGTCCCTTACAGTCTCAGGGGCAGTGGAGCACATGTCCCTTACAGTCTCAGGGGCAGTGGGGCACATGTCCCTTACAGTCTCAGGGGCAGTGGAGCACATGTCCCTTACAGTCTCAGGGGCAGTGGAGCACATGTCCCTTACAGTCTCAGGGGCAGTGGAGCACATGTCCCTTACAGTCTCAGGGGCAGTGGAGCACATGTCCCTTACAGTCTCAGGGGCAGTGGGACACATGTCCCTTACAGTCTCAGGGGCAGTGGGGCACATGTCCCTTACAGTCTCAGGGGCAGTGGAGCACATGTCCCTTACAGTCTCAGGGGCAGTGGGGCACATTCCCTTACAATCACAGCTCTTGTTAGTTTAAGTATGATAATCAAATTGTAGACCTCAAGTTTCCTTAGAAGCTCACGAAGATAAACATGTACAAAAACAATGTATTTGTAATTTGTGTATGTATGTTAATTATTTTCTGAGTATGCGTTTCAAGTTATATTTAATTACAAATTATTATCTTGTGTTAGTCTGGCACCGGACTAGATGATATATTATTTTCAATCAACTTCCATAACTTCATTTTCAATTTTAGCTATATTTTATGTTTGAGGATGCAAAGGGAAATAATTTCAGGAAGAGAGTAGACTGATGAGTTGTCTCCTTTAATAAAACAGGGTCTGTATAGACAGACTAATTTTGTGTATCACAGTCAATTTTTTTGTCTGATTTATTTTACTTACTGTAAAACCTCTATACAACAACCACCTTCGATATCAATGAAAACAGGCCCCGATCTCCCGAAGGATCTCAATTTGAGTTAAATCTCATCTCACATATTGTCATTTATCTTTGAAGTAATTTCCATGGAAGGCTGGACTCAAAATTGGCATCACAGAACCGACACATTATTTCCAGACATAGTTTATTACAGTAAAATGTCATGATCACAAACTTCTGATGTATCTAAAATTCATACTCTGATTTGAGCAAAATCTCAATTTGAGTTCGGATTTCTACTTGAGATGCTTCGAGAGATAGGGGCTTGGTCTTGTTATTGAGATGGTCTTGTTACTGAGGTTTAGTAAAGAGGAAAAAGCAGTGAAACTGGATGTGAAAAGTCTGGTCTTAATCTTGAGGTTGTCTTATTATTGAGATGGTCTTTAACATCCTAGTACGTGAGTTGTTACTAATTGTCAAGTCCCTAGGCACCTTCTGGTGTCAGAACAATGCACTAGTGGAGGATAACGGTCTATGAAGGAAGTTTTAAAATCGAATATCTTAATTAAAAATTGTACAAGTGACATGTTTGCTGGTGTCTCTTTGCATTTTTTATAATTGTGTAATACTTAGCTGGTTGTAACAATGCAAACATTTGTTATTGTATTTTATTGATAATTTGTATTTTCATGACACGTTTATGATATCAAGCAAATAAAAGTATTGTTAAAATATTTCTGTATTGTTTTTCCTGTGAGCATATTGAGCTGCCTTGAAAGTGCATGCCCTCTCTTTATATCAAAGTGATTCAGGCATACCAAGTGATGGCAGGGATCCTACATTTACGGAAATCTTGAAATGTTGCGCTAGAAAGAGAATGAAGTTTTCTGCAGAAAATAAAAGTGATTTGAAGACAAAAATCTAAATATTGACACAGTTATTGTCCGTTGAAGTTTCATGAACTGTACTGTTTGTTTCCCATGTTAAATCCTATTAAATTCAGATAAATACCTCATGAACAGACTGTTGGGTCCAGACTCTCAGGAATGTCAGTAGTTGTCCCCTACGGTTTTGTGGTCGCCATGACTTTTAGAATTTCTGACAATTGAGCTGCTTTGTGTTTTACAAACCACAGGAGCCTAATATTTTAATATACATGTAAATTGGTTAATGCCGTCACAGCGTTGTTCAATAGTCCGTACACTATGGAGACACTGAGCAATACCCAGTACACTAAAAATCGATACACTGGTTTTTGTAAATTTATAAAAAAATGAACCAAAGATATTTTGGTTCAGGACAAAAAGATTGCTACGTTAAAAAGGTACTTTGGTAATAAAATCATTCCAGTAGTATCACGTTCCAAATGTGCGATTGAGCAAACCGAATTTAAACACTACGAAAACCTGTTATATATACTTTGATATCTTCTAAAGCTATAAAAATGTTTGAAGAGTGAAGACGTTTACAATTCTTTGATGATGTGACGTTTGTCAGTAGTTTGAAACAAAAAGTGGCTGGTCTTCTACTCGTTCCGTGTCCAATGTTCCGAAGCTAAACAAGTACTGGCAGTATCCAGTGTAGGGCCTACCGTCGGATATACCGCAGTGAACAATGTGATATAAAATTATAAAAGGGTATAGCCCTTATGTTGTCCGTTTGCGTAGTTGTTCGGAAGTGTTTCTAAAAAACTTCATGCGGACCGGTAAAATGAATTTTTGCATCTTTGAAGTTTGAAAAATTGATTTTTTTTAAAATTGTGTCGCCTGAAATCATAGAAACACAAGAGAGTGTATATGTGTCTGCCCCGCCCTAAAGCTGGGTTCACACTATGAACGTTTGTACCAGCGTTGATCAGCGTTTCAAAAGTCAGAAAAATTAGCTCAAACGTCGGTGAAATTACGCTCGTGAGGAGGAATAATTTGGTTCACACTGCGAGCGTTGTGTATCTAACGCACGCTAACGTTTTGGGAACGTTTCTCAGCGCTCAACTGCGTTTGACAGCGGTTACAAGCGCTTAACAACAATTGCCTGCGTTGTAGCTTTTTTTATCGGCGTAGTTGAACTTTTGCCAACGTAGGTTAGCGTATGTGTAGCGGTCTCTAACTTAGTCCGACTTAGACGAACGAGGTGCCAAACGCCAGAATCCGTTGAACAAAATTTACCTAAGTTACTGAAACGTTATTGAAAGTTCGTCTGCGCTAACCACTTGCGTTGCCCTACGTTGGACAAACGTCCTATTGCGCTGGGGAAAGTTGGCTCACGCCAGCCCTTGCGTTACTACCGCGTTCATTGCGCTGGATACCCGTTGGCCTCCGCTAGATAAACGTTCGACTAAATTCATTATCACCACCAGCGTTTCAGCAGACGTTTGCCAACGGAGTTTTACTAAAGCTAACTTTGATCAACTTAATGCAGCGTTCAGGAACGTTTATAAACGGAGCACAACTTACATCAGCGTTTATTTCCAAACGTCGGCAAAGTTTTTGCATGTTAAAAATTTCAACGAATACAACGTTCTTCAGCGTTTACCAACGATCGTCAACTTTTCAAAACGTTTAGTAACTTTTACTAGCGGAGCTGAACGTTTGCCCAAACGTCGGTAAACGTCGGTCCAGACACAGACACTTGGGGTCTGGACCCCCCCCTAGCTACGCACCTGGATATATTTTTATCATCAACATTGTCCAGACCCCAAGTGTCTGTGGGTCCAGACGCTAGAATGTGAACCCAGCTTTAGAGTCACTTGTTTGCAATAGTAATGAATGACTATTAGGCAAACATTAGAATTCTTCTCTGAAACCACAGGACTTAATTACTGTATAGCTTTGTTATTTTGCATAGAACACCATCTATAACTTCGTTTCTTCGTATGAATAAATTGTGTCTTGTTCTTTGAACAACTTTAACAGCCACCTGAGTGTTTGTCTGACCAAAGTTCTATCAAATACGCATAGGATATATTATAAATAAACATTTGCAAACATTCTATGATACAGGGTACAGGATCGTTGTTTTCTAATAAGGGGACGCTATACTTTTGCTTGAATCTAACTATAGTGATAGAGTTATTCCCCTTGGTGTAATATGTACAATACTAATTGTGATCACATTAGCTAAAACTTCCGTAAATAGCATAATTTTAATGAAAACACAACTGAAAATAACTCTGTGTGTCGATAATTGATTTCTTCGCAAATAGAGTGTTAACTCAACGAGTCCACGTGTGATATAATATGGAGTCTTCGTGCACACGCATACCTGTGATATTACTTTCGTCTGTCACACGTCCGATTAGGAGTTCATTCCTGTTCGTTGTTTTCGCCTTTTGTATCTTTGTATATAGGAGTTGAATTATTTCTGTTGAATTCGCCATTTATATATTTTGAGATACGCATTATCAGAACAACGAAGTGTTTTCTGTATTGCCATTGTTGGCTTTTTCCGTTGGCACTTGGCGAAAAAAAGCAATTGAACCTTTCGGTTCGTTTGTCTTCGCTTGCTGCACACCAACAAACTCGCTGTACTAGCTGACTCTAAGACTGTCCATGTTAGTTGGTCGAAGAAATTGTCCTAACTCCTCTAGAGTGTCAACATTCACACCTCTGATAGCTCTCATGTTACACAAGTGCTGCTCTCTATTCGTCTTACAGTTGGCGCTTTGAATTCCAAGTTCTGCCAAATCGTAATTATACTCTTACGTCTGCATACTTTCTGATACAAATAGCATCATAGTGGCTCAGTTTTGTATGTCTACTAGAACGGCCGCCAACTTTTGCGACTATTGTCATAACATTTTTGTAGTAGTCTGCCAGAAAATTTTCTAATGCACCTTTGACCTGAGATGCTTCATCGTCATGGAGACTGTGCAACAGGTTCCTCTCTGGAATTGTATAGCATATTAATTGCTTCTTCTGTATACTTTCAAGTATATACTGCAGTCCATCATATACCCTTGACAACAGGAATTGAGCATTGAAACTTTCCTTTGGCAGTTCCTCTGATAACCACAGAGCGACATTCTTTAATAAATACGATGAAAACTTTCTACTGACCGGCTTTAAGGCATCTTTGGCAATGATTCGCATTAGGACAAGCATCATTATTTGTGTGTCATTGAATCACCCAACGTGAAGCTGATTCCCCATTGTAAGTCTTCACACACACTTCCACGGCGGCCCACTGGTACAATATGAACTGATTGTTGTGAGAACTGTTCAATCATCTTCTTGGTTGGCCAGTTGTTAGGACGGGGTCGGTTAATCCAAGCCTCCATTATGGATGGACATTCACACGCTATGGCTTGTACCCTATCTGTATCGCTATTTATTAGTTCATTGTCTCATGTAACGTCGTCAAACCATCTAGAGTACGTAGTATCATATTGTAGCTTATGTGGCAGAGATGGACCACTTCTTGTAGATATTAAAACTGCATGTTCTCTCCACCCACCTCTCATTGTAAACCTGTCTGTGTTATCAGTCATTATTTTCATACTTGACAGATACTGTGCTGTATCGTGCTGTTCTAACAAATCAGTGATTGACGCAGTTGTAAAGATGTAGATCTAGTTCTGAAAAAAACGCAATAAGTTGCTTCTTTCAATGACAAGAAATGGCTGTACAATGCTAGAGTTATCGTCCGCGATATGTTCTGCTGGAGTTTCCGTTTTTGTAGCAAGGTTGCCGACCAGTGATAAATAATTTTGGTGTGTGGCACTATGTGAACTGGCCTTAATACATGCATGTAATCTTGAAATGCTGCTGTGTTTTATTTTAAGTGAACCATTAAAATAATTGGTTCAGACTAGTCTGACTACCGACTAAAATATTATTAGTCAAACATCATTCAACTGTTTATAAATATAAGCGAGATTTTATTTTGGGCTAGATTACCTATGTTACACGGCGCCAAGTGAAATACTTTCCTGAAAAAAGAGAAGGTTCAGGAGTTTGCTCAAACAAGGATAGGATATGTATATGTAACCTGACCATTTTTGGGTACATGTTAGTTAGTTATGGTCAAAGGGAGATAATTAGGGTATTACTTATTTAGAGCCTGTATCTACTCAAGATTAGTCACAGTGGTTGATTTTGATTGCTATTGGTCAATAGTTTTCCCACTAAAACTTGGCCAGATCTAACACAGAAGTCTTTGTGTGAAGATATACTTTTAACTGATGTTTTATGGATTGTTGAGATTGATTGATGATACTTTGGACATTTGAATGATATAATACTCACGGGAGTGAACGTTGGTGTGAGGTGAAAGCTTGAATAGACACTTGATCCCATAGATTGGGTGTATGTTTCAGCTACTATACATGTATCAACTACTATGTATCAACCTACGTATTGTCCTATTGTTCTACCATCTGTATAACGTATATAAGATCTACGATGTATTAAACTATGATATAAACTTAGAAGAGCGTTTACTGATATTCACTGCCAGTCAGGACATATTAACCCACCCCTCAACTTAGTGGTCTCCACCTACACTAAATAAGGAACACTGGAGACTGCAGAAAGTTACAATGGCGCCCAACGGGGACATAGTGGATATCCTAGAAGTTCCTGGACAAACGCTTGCACAGAAGGAACTGCGGGAAGTAAGGACTAAGCAAAGAGAAGATCAACTAATAGAGAAATGGAGGAAAGCGGTCATTGACCAGTTAGTACCAAAACAAACAACCGGACGTGACGATACAACTATGAAAAGACATTTCAAACATTTCATTATGAAGAGAGGTGTTCTTTACAAGACTATAAAAGAAGAAGGGAAAGAGAAAGAACAACTTGTGTTACCGACAGCTTATAGAGCAGAGGCAATGCAAGGATTGCACAATGACATTGGCCACCCTGGTAGAGAAAGGACACTAGCACTTCTATGCGAAAGATTTTTCTGGCCAGGGATGGCAGCTGATGTTGAGAAGTGGGTTGGTAGGTGCAAAAGATGCCTCAGACGAAAAACACCTTTGAATAACAGAGCACCTCTTGTTAATATTCAAACTACATATCCTTTAGAACTCGTCTGCATGGACTTCATGACGCTAGAACCTTCCAAAGGCGGTATAGGAAACATTCTAGTCATCACAGATCACTTCACCAAATATTCAATAGCCATCCCATGTAGAAATCAAACAGCAAAAACAACAGCAGATGCCTTTTATACAAACTTCATTGTCAACTACGGAATTCCCACTCGACTACATTCAGATCAAGGTGCCAATTTTGAGTCAGAGATTATAAAAGAACTTTGTAAAATCATGGGTATAAAAAAGACAAGAACCACACCTTACCACCCCATGGGTAATGGCCAAACAGAGAGATATAACAGAACACTTCTTAACATGTTAGGAACTTTAGACCCGGACCAGAAGAAAGACTGGAAAAAATATGTACCAACATTAGTTTTTGCATACAATGCAACCATTCATGAAACAACCAAAATATCACCATTTGAATTAATGTTTGGAAGAGAACCGAAATTACCGATAGATTCATTATTTGAAAGTCCAGAATTAGAAACAAATAACAGAACAACAAAGGAATATATAGAAGAACTTAAACAAAGATTGAAACATACTCAGGATATTGTAAGTAAAGTAACAGAAAAGGCTCAACCGAAACAGAAAACCAACTATGATAAAAAGGCTAAGGCAGCCAAAATAGCAGTTGAAGATAAAGTAATGGTGAAGATACTAGCCTTCGAAGGTAAACACAAGATCAAAGACAAGTTTGAAGAGGATATATATGAGGTGATTGAACAGCCAAAGGAGGATATCCCAGTGTTTAGGGTGAGAAATATGAAGACAAAGTGTGTTAAGACCCTCCATAGAAACCATCTTGTTCCGGTTCTCTACCAGGATGACGAAGATAGGTTTGGAGGAGAAGAGGAAATGTCAGCGGAGACAACATCAGCGAAAGATGATGATGTGCTGACTGATGATGAAGCTGATCAGGATACAGAAGATAAGGATGAGTCAAGTGTCGACACAGAGGAGTCTGACTCAGATGACGGGTTAAGCTGTGTAATGTATACAGGTAAACATGGGGACGCCTATGAACCCAGAGTTCTGAGCAGGGAGAGAGACGAAGAGGAAGAGATCAGCCATGTAGGTAGCGCTACAGAGTACATGAGATTAGTGTATGAAGAGAGAGATGAAGAGAATACCAGGCCTGGTGAAGAAAGTGAAGATAGGGTGGATCTACAGCCACCTGAAGTTGTCAAGGAAGTAGAGAATACAGAATTGAAGGAGGTAGAAGATACTAGGGATATCCAGACTGATGTACCGATACCTGAAGAAGCAAGAAGTACTGAAGATGACCATGAAGAAAACACAGAAGAAGCAAGAAGTACTGAAGCTGACCATGAGGAAAACACAGAAGAAGCAAGAAGTACTGAAGATGACCATGAAGAAAACACAGAAGAAGTAAGAAGAGACACAGAAGAGAGGAGACCAGATGTTACAGGAGAAACAGAAGTCACAGATAGAGAAGACACTGATAGAGAAACAACAGAGCCATCACCGGATCAGAGTATCAGACGATCAGAACGAGAAAGAAGACCACCGAAGAGGTATGATGCATATTACATGCACCAGATAACTCCAAGACCTACTGATTGCAGGATTCATGCTTTGACTGAATTGGTTCAGTCAGGTGTTTTGAGCAATATAGATTTTGCAATTGCACAGAGGTTGGTTGAGTGTGTAATGAAGTAAGTATATGATGATTCTGTGTGATTTTAATGCACGTCTGATATTTATCGCAGCGTTGTTGCTTTCGCGTCTGATATTTATAGCGGCGTTGTTGTTTTCGCGTCTGATATTTAACGCGGTGTTGTTGTTTTCACGACTCATGTAAACGCGAATATACACTAGTTATTTTAGAATTATTTGAATACTGAAGCAAGGATGCTTGTTTTTTTAAAAGAGAGGGAGAGAAGGTTGATGATGAGCAGTTTGTGCATCATTGGTGCAGACGTTTGAAGCTATTTTTTATTTTACTGCGTATTTTGCGATTAAGTGACTTGTTATAAGAGCAAGTGTGCTATTTCTTTCCGCTATAGCCTAAATCATTGTATAAATTTTATTTTAATGGTAAAGACGCTATGTGGTAGAAACAGGGAACATTATATTGATGAAATAATTCACAAGTATAATGTGTATTTTATATTAATATGTCTTTGAAGTCATGGACATATATGAAGTGACATGTTAGCAGAATTATGTAGGTATTTTATGTATGTAGAAATAGGAATATGTAGATTAGTAAATGACGGGACGTCATTTCTGTGGCTAGGGGAGTATGTAACCTGACCATTTTTGGGTACATGTTAGTTAGTTATGGTCAAAGGGAGATAATTAGGGTATTACTTATTTAGAGCCTGTATCTACTCAAGATTAGTCACAGTGGTTGATTTTGATTGCTATTGGTCAATAATTTTCCCACTAAAACTTGGCCAGATCTAACACAGAAGTCTTTGTGTGAAGATATACTTTTAACTGATGTTTTATGGATTGTTGAGATTGATTGATGATACTTTGGACATTTGAATGATATAATACTCACGGGAGTGAACGTTGGTGTGAGGTGAAAGCTTGAATAGACACTTGATCCCATAGATTGGGTGTATGTTTCAGCTACTATACATGTATCAACTACTATGTATCAACCTACGTATTGTCCTATTGTTCTACCATCTGTATAACGTATATAAGATCTACGATGTATTAAACTATGATATAAACTTAGAAGAGCGTTTACTGATATTCACTGCCAGTCAGGACATATTAACCCACCCCTCAACTTAGTGGTCTCCACCTACACTAAATAAGGAACACTGGAGACTGCAGAAAGTTACATATACACATACAAGGTCCAGTCATATGGAACTATATTCATTCGTCCATGGTTCAGCGTATGACTAGTATGCCGATGCCGAGTATAGCCTTTATTTGCCAGTCAGCTTTCAGTTGAAATATGGCGATACTTGGTACGTTAATTCTATAATACATTTGCAGCTGATGACTTGTTTTCTAATTACAGACACCTTTCGCTTACTCAAGTGTAGACATAATTGTTTTAGTTGGTGTTTGGGGTAACATGGTGCTATTGTCTCTTCATGAGACTAAAGCTTGTTCACCAATGGCGCCTTTATGTATCAGAGGAGATCAAGGCATCACTGTTATCCCATCATCGTCGACTGTTGCGTGATATACGAGACATGTTTGGTTTCAAACTATTTTGCTGACAAAACTGCCCGACACAGTGTATACAAATTAAATATTCATTTATTTTCATTTTATGAACATCGAACTGGTGAATAAACGGTCAAATGATAACACACCCTCAAGCTATGTTTATATCCAATATCTTGGCAGGTTATTTGACCATGAATGTCTCAACCTCCTTATACATTCCTGACCTTTCTTTACAATTAGTACAGTTCCTTCACGTATTAGGCACACGTTGCTACCATGGGTCTATCACTTGGCCACTTCACTTGTCCCGAATACTGGGGCGACGGACACATTAATTATATTAAGAGAGGGGCACATTAATACATTATAATTATAATAATAATAATAAAGACTTTATTTTACGAGGGAACTCATTATCACAACACTTTCCGTACATATACATCCGCAACTTGCACAGTAAAGGACAAGGTTCGCTAACTAGTAAAAATGGCCCAAAAATAATGAAAAATAAAAAATAGACGAAAAATGTTTTTTGTTATCTATTTTTAATAACCAACCTTTATTCTTCATAAAAATGTATTTTTTCTTTAGAAAATCCGTTTTAAAGTCAGTAAAATTCCAGTTGTAAGAACCCCTCTTTAGCTAAAAATGGCAAAATCTGCGTTTTTCCTGTAACACTTTTTTATTTGTTCATATCAGCGCACGTTTGTTCCACCTTCAAACTTGCTTAGCTTTCTGAGGAATTTCAAGTTGATTGATAACATCACTGTTATTTTTTGGAACACGCGTGCGCTCATATCTTAAATTTAAAGTATATAAGCCGTAACGCGACGTTTCTGACCTAAAAAGCAACATGACGTCACGTCAGAAGCAGACGACGACGTTTTGCGCAACGGCAACGTCCTATTTGGCCGGAGCGCGATTATCGTAGTTTCTTTGTTTAACCCGCTCATCCTGCTCAACAATACGACATGTAAGGCCACTACTATTTCATTTCTTGGTTTACACTATTTTTTTGGAATTATTTATGTCCACCGGTCAGTCGAATTTGTTTTAAATGGAAAACGCCTTTGAACGCGTCTGTCGCATGAAAAGGTTGCAAAATAAATCTGGTATACTATTATTTTTTATTATTTACATACACCATCATTTACCTACTTCAAAAATTCGCGACAGAAGCAGAGGTACAATACGATCCATAGCAACGCATACATCCGATCCATAGCAACGTATACGGGTGAACAACGCAACTATAAAACTCCGCGGCCTTACTGTTATTCCGATCAAACTGCATTGTAGCTTCTGATGTCGCCGACAATATGTACATCACAGATTTGCCGACTGATTAGACGTTGCCGACTTATGTCGGGCAATAAAAGGAAACAGAGGGAAAACTCACATCAAAGACATTTAGCCGAACTTGATGCACATGAGAATTTTAACTGATCTATAATTAGCTCGCTTTGACACAGTCATATTGAATATCGTTAATTTAGAAGACTTCACGTAATTGACGTCTGTTGAATCGCTGTTAGTGGAATAAGTCATCATTAAATATTATTTCATTGAGAAAAATAAATCGTATGAATAATGGATAAATCCTTGAAGGTAGGGGCTTAATTAAAAACGTCCCGTCTTCGCATCAAATGATTATTGGATTTATATTAGTTGTGATTAAAATCAAGAAGAGTCCCTGTAAAAACATACAGACAGGAACGTTTATAGTGTCTTTCTGATACAGGTGACTAAATAATCTAAATACATTCGATATAACGGACTATTTGATAGGTGCTTTACGGGAATCTTGGACAAAAAGTGTAAACCTTCAATTCGAACGAAAATAGATCATCTGCATTATCAAAAACCACGATAATCAATTCAAGAGATCAAACTAGCGCTGATACTGTATAGATAAACCACAATCGTTCGGGCGTAACTGTACTTTTAATAATGAAATAATCCAGGTAAAAGGGGTGTATTCGGAAAAGAAATATATTATTTGAAATTGTAGCTTACATCGTCCTCCATGGCGCAATAGGCTAAGCTACTGCTTATGAAACTAAATAGATATTTTGTCTGGGTTCGAATCCCACCCATTTTGAATATTTTTTAAATTTTGCTAAATAAAACATTCGTGTGCATGTCTATTTTATATATATTTCTAAAAAATATATATTTCCTTTGCACATTTTTTCTGTATTTTAATCCTTGAAAACACTCCCACGTCAAGACTGTTGAACAGAGATATCGGTCAAAAGGTCACCCGAACTGTGCTCCCTGTATTACCTGAGTAAACGCTTATTAATGTTGAAGTTTCTAAAGAATATTCTTAGAGTGGTGATTCCAATTCTAATTCCAGCGAAACCAATGATGAAAATATTTTGTAATTCAACCCGATTGTCATCTGAGCAATAAATACAATATTCAGGGCAGGCTAAAATCGTAAAATAAACGAATCAAAGCAACTTTGTATTTAACGTTAAACATAATTTTATTATTCATTAAGTAATAAAATATATGAAAAAACACTTATTATGATAATAAAATTATTGAAAAAGAGTTTAGCAGCGGACTCGAACCCACAGCCCATATAAAAAGAATGTTCTGAGTACAGACTAGTTCAGAGTATACTAGTAGATCATCTTAACCACTAGGCCACGCTGTCAACTTGAAAGATCACGTTGATTTATAAGATATATTGATAATATATTGGAAAAATAACGGTAAATATCGTTTCAACCCTAGCAAATGAACTCGCCCAAAGGTCATATTTCGAAGGTCGTTGTACATCTATAGCCTTTAAAACTTCAGTTGACTTATAGTCCCGATAATTTAACACGACTCTTGACCTTCAATTAGCATTATTTAACAGCTGATATATCGTCTATATTTATAATCCCGGTTGTATGTTTTCATAAGCGGAAAGTATCACGAAGACACAAATCTAAAAGGACCGATATTGTACGATTTGCTCGCGGAAATTGATATATTCAACGCAAGAACCTCGTAATATGTTTATGCATAAAGGTCAGGATCATGTCAAATTGTCTGTGCTATACTAACTTGCGGAACGTACGATCCGATTTACAAAGAATTTAATGATGATCATTCTAGAAAATAGTAAGTGATAAATTCTACGAGCATGATTACACGCGCAGAGAGCTATTCAGACTTATACAAACAATTTGACCGTTGTTATTATAAATAAAAGCGCAAAGTTACTATGACGTGGCATATATATGTGTCTATACGGAGAAGCGTGTCCAGTTTCCCGAAAATGAGTTGACCTTGTCAGCTGAATATTTCACGTTACCTGATTGGTACTTTAATTTTGATACGTTTTATGATGGCAATTAGACATGTGTTTTGACGGTAATTAAATCATTTTTAAACATGTTTGATCATTTGACGATTCGTCCCATCGGCAAAAATAAAAATGTCACATTGCAGTATTTGTTTGCACTTTCAGAAGACAAAAGTAGTGTCCTTAACACATTAATTTGAAGTAAATAGTCAAATGCTTTATGTAGTTCGTCTAGCTTCAAGGATAAAATAGAGCAGATGAAGCATTATTTTCACGAGCGTAATTCGAACCATGGGTTCAAAATAAATCAGTTGCTCACGATGTGAAATAACACCTGACCTTAGAATACAAATATTCTATTTAATTCATGCTTAATATAGGGTTTTCCTAAATATTTTTTTAAAATAAAGCATGGAGTGAAATTCGAATCAGCAGGGACGCGGAATTCTGATTTCTTGCAAACAAACTGAACAGAAGTGCATTTAAAATAATAACTTGTGTATATAACGGCCAAAACACCTGTAGTTGCCTATAACAACCATTGATGTCACGTGTAGGCCTACTATAAAGCTCTCAAGGACAACTGATCTTCTTGTATGACGTTTTTCCAGGCCGTACAATTTGAAAACCAATTTGCATTCGCGAGTCAAGTGATGCTTGGTGAGCGGTTTAGTTTAATTTTTCTCGGTCAGTTGACTTGTGTGTTTGGGTATTTCTGTGCCGTGTGATTATGGTCTGTGTTAGTTCTGTGTTCGACTGTTTCAGTTCAGTGCTAGATCTACCTTCCCCTTAGAATATAACCTACCTTTTAAGCCAGTGAAAACGCCGATCTGTGCTGGTTAAATGCTAGATTTAATTATGACATCATGAGTTGATCACATACTCTATCGGCCAATCAAAATACCGACTGCTATAACATTCGGAGTTATTTTAATCATTAAAAGTTTGCTCTAAGTAGATGGGTTGGCGGGAATTGGCCAATCAAAATGACTAAAAAAGACTTCGCTTCGCTCGGTACGCTCACATCGTCCTTTTTAATCATAGACATTTGGTTTCAACTCGCCGTAAATTAATGATTTGACATAATCACAAATAGACCAGGGTATTGTAAATTTCATTAATTTACGGAGAGTTGAAACCAAATACCAATCTGTTAATTATTAAAAACAAATAACTCACTATGTTCTATTACATAAAAAAAACTTCATGCTCCAACTGTCATGTAATTACATGAACACGTTGTTTCGCTAATGAATTTGAATTGCAACATGATCGTATTTATGTTCAATTAGATACAGGTACAGGTACCCATATACGTTCCTTTTACTTTTGTTATCGAACTCAGATTTAACTACTTTTGCTCGTTCGTCAATTATTTTTAGAGGTTCAGTTTCTATAGCAACCACATCTTTAAATAGCAATATCATACGAGTATGTGTATGTCAATTATTATACTTCGCAAAAGGCTATAATAGTCTATAAGCCTCAACTTGGGAAACTTCGTGAGTTATGCAACTATTCAGAAAATTTCCGAACTTTTAAGTATTTTGATTGCCATGGCAACCACAAAGTGTGTCCGATTATACATATCGAATAATTGTCGTAATCCGACCAATGTCCTCTATCCACACACCAAATTTCATAGTTCTGTCTTACATAATACTCTAGTTATGCCACGGTCTTGTAAAACCGGCTTTTCCCCCACTGTTTTGTGTTTCCATAGCAACGCTTTCTTTTAGCAAAATCAAAATATATGGTACATGCATATTCCCCTTAATACACCCTATGCATAAACTAAGTTCAGTAATCCAGACTTGCAAGTTGTTCGAATAGTGGCATGATTCCAGTTTTCTGTTGTTATTTAGTTCGTTTTTTACATGTTTCGTTGCCATAGCGACGTTTTCTTAGGCCAGACTGGTGAATGTATCAACATGCATTATTCCCATAATGTTCTAAAACAATATGCAACACTTTATGAGTGTCTATGTTGAGTACTGTTTCCTTATTTCCTCGTTCATGTCGCCAAAAAGATAAATAGAATGACGGATAAAATATTGTTGCCATGGCAACAGTAGATTATTTTTTTGAATATAAGTATCATTTTCGATCATGATGCACTGTTACGGGTTACTAGTCAAATTATTATCAAATACTGTTACTGGGCCATTTTTACTAGTTAGTGAACCTTGTCCTTTGGTAGATATACATGTACCTTTGATTTCTTCCTTTTATAAAATGTTTTTATTACACCGATGGGGTCCGTATATATTTATACACTTTATACACTTATAGTAGATCTGTTTCTCGCTGATAGCGGAGTTGGTAGATATTTTAAACGGTCCTTTGAAAGAAGAATGTTTGATGCTTGCGTTGAGAAGGCACTGGAGAAAAGGTTCTGAACTGGACGCACGGACTTGACCCGTGGACTGGGAATGTGCACTAGACCTGTGGACTGGATCTGTGGACTAGACCAGTGGACTGCACACTTGTAAGCCATGTTCTTCAGAAATATTGATTAGGGTCATTGTCCGATGAATAATAATGTTAGTACTGGTTGATAGTTAATTCCAGGACTTCCGATTGATTCAATACAATTATTGATTTCAATTTCCCACTATCACCATGTCAACCAGACATCCTTACAGTTAGAATACCAACATGCAACATTTTAACTGTTGCCTCTCGTGTTTTATATACTACAGTGAAGTTCCGCTAATAGGACCACTTCAATTATTTCGAAATCATGCAGATTTTTGCAATGCTGTGGTCCCAAAGTATTAAATTTAGAACAAAAAAGATCCGCTACTAAAACCGATTCGCTAACAAGACCACATTTTGACTGGTCTTATTAGCGGAACTTCACTGTAGTTCTAGTACAGTACAAGCACACGGTATATTTGACGACGTTAGTGGATGGTCGACCATTTTGTCCGTGCCAGATTGGAAATAACCTCCCACACTTCGATAGAAGAGACAATCGTGTGATACATACATGTATGGAATCTGGCTGCGATTGATTGTTGATTCCTGTGAACCTTGGTCAACTAAACAACAACAACATGACGCAGGTGGTGATATAAACCAGACACAACATTTCCCCGTTCTGACTTTTCTGAGTTTTACGACAGACTATGTTTTCCCGCGCACTTACCGTATGTTGTTCAGTTTACATGACAACATAATCTATCATGCTCCATGTAGAAATGATACCACCATCAGATCATACAGGCAGAGTATGTACTGTAGGGATCGTATATAATGATAATAAAGACTTTATTTATAGAGGGAACATACTTGACACAACTGTCAATCTGCCGTAAGGCCCTCAACAGTAAAACATTGTATCACCTCTTCTGATAGCCCCCCATAAGTATGGACGTTACGAAAATGATCGTGCAACGCGTACGTGAATATTACATTTGGGCGGCATTTCGTCATGTAGGTATGTATAGTGTCTACAGGTAACGGACGTGTGACAGACAAAACTAAAATGTGTATTGTGTCACGCATGTATGTGTATGCACGGCAACCACAATAGTCCTTTTCGACGGAGCTGTTTCGTGAAGCAAGTTTTAGCCTGGTTCCCGTCCCCACAATTACAGCACTTCTACAGGAACATAACTGTAAAATTAGAACGGGAACGAGACTGTAACCTGCTCCACGAAACAGCCGAGTCGAAAAGGCCTAATATTTCATCGCCCGCGGACTCATGCTCCAACTGTCACGTGATTTTACATGCATACGTTTGGATTTGCAACATGTACGTAGACGACTCGTACACTTACACAACATCCCTTATGCCTAGACGCTACTTGTACTGTATGTAGCTTATACTACGCCTTTGTGTTCCGCTGTGACAGTCCTGAGACATGTCGGATTGGAAAATACTGTGACCTCAGACTTTGAGTGAATAGACATTATGATCATAGTACAACGAATCAGTCTGCAATACCACAGCTCTTTCTGAAATGACTCCTTTGCTCTTATATATACAATACTGATGCCTGCCGAGAGAGTGCACCTGTCATCAGATACGTGTTTGTGCTGGTTCCATGGAAGATCCCTTCAGGAAGATTTCACTGTATATCGGTAGGTACATGTTATATTACTAAGTAAGAGAATGAAACAACAACTACGCTACAAGTTCATATCGTTTATATAACAATACACAAAATATACACAACATTGTATTACAGTTTTGTAGCAGTGAAAAGGATAATTAAACATTACTGTAAAGGAACTTCCAAACAAACTGCTATAAATTGGCGAACTGTGTTGACTTTCACAAGTTGCAAAGAAAACTGAACAAAACATGTACATTCGTTTTTGTGTTTCAATGTGGCTTTGAACGAATTCTTATTCACTGACAATTTAAGATTATGGTGATCCAATTATCTTTCAAGTTTGGGTTCAAGTTCTGTTTCTATAACAACATTTTTATCATTGCGTATCACAAACTGCTTTATGAAGATGGGGAGGGGTGTCACACTACACGACGATTGGTCCCCTTTTGAGAAGTATCCAGAGATTCACAAATGTATTGTTTGATAAAGGTGTGTCCTTTAATGGAATGGTCCCTTTCGATCACATTTAGTTTGGTCCATGAACATTATATGATACAAAATGAGTTAAGTGTAAAATATAACATAACGGAAATGGATAAATGCATGACGGTTCTAGGTGGCGTCGGCGCCCAATGGTTGTAAATGATAAAACATGAGCATATTATTGCAATGCTAAGCATAACAAGTTTAAAAGTAATAAATCCCTAATACACATTGCATAATTATTAAACATAATGCATGAATCCAACCCCTTGCCCAAGTCCGATTTGGAAAGACACTTATATATGTAATTGCATACACTCGACGTACTTGAAATCGACATACGTCTATAATGCTTGCGTAATTTAAGTTTATGTCCTTATACGTTTGAGAATATTTTCAACCAAACCGGAAGTTGGGAATTCAAGTAGTCGTGTCACTAAAATATGAAATTATGCGTCAGTTATTGTATAAATCAGGAAGTTTGGACGGTTTAATCAATAATCATCCTCTGTTTGCCGAAACTTTGACCTGCTTGAGAAGCTCCTTTGTTGGTTCCCATCTGTAGACCAATCACATTCTGACCTGCTTTCAATTGTTCTTCCGTCCACTCTCGGGATTGTCTTTCGGATTCCTTCGGTCCGATTCCAGGCTGCCCTTTAGACTGAGCCTACAATAGAAAAGAGTCACATGTTCAATATTAGAAATGAGAAATGAGTCCTTTATACCTCTAGATACATGTATCTTCTATCAACCTTTAAACTCATTTCACTTCTGCAATCTTTGGGAATTTCAAATGTCCAAACCCCGCAATCTGTCGAATCGACAAAACGTACTGGTTCACTAGTATTTTGCCATAAACATGCATTTGTCTCGAAATTCGCAAATCCATGGGCAGATAACTCCCAAAGAAAAACGTGACCTATCTATGTTATTATTGCTTGTCTGAGGTCCTAGCGTTATATTGTGCTAATATTAAAAAATATATTATATAATATTGAAATATTTGCCAAATCTCTTGATACTTGCCGGGAACAGCTAATCTATTTATAAACATTACGTACATGTACATGTAGTTAATAATTCATTAAAGCTTCATTGTTAGACATGCATAAATTTGTAAATACTGAATCGAAGAATACATAAAATTGTCATTATTAAAAAAAATCTAAAAATAAATCGATGAAATTTTGAATCAAATTACCTTTCTTCCAAGTGCAGAAATTGTTTGAATGACTTGATTCAGGTTCTGTCGTTCGTACAAATCCACAGTTTGAAAGGAATCAGTTTTTACTACCCCGTATTTTTCGATAGCAGACAGAAAAGTGTTAATCGATTCCATTTGCTTAAAGGCCATCTTCTCCTTTTTGAATTTTACTGGTTCACCAAGAGCTTTCATTAAGCTGAAAATAAAAGAATGAGAAAATTAACATCATGTTGTAGACGCGCAAGCAATTCAATTACTGTAGCGCACAGACAATCCAAAGCCACAAAGAAACGACGACAGCGCCTAGCCATCTACGCAAGAGTCAGACAAAGGACGAACCATCCACATCCCCTAACAATGGATATTTCAAGCAAGCCTATATACTCACTCCGCATTGAATGACACACTGGTCTTCGAATTCTGTGCATAATTAACCATAAAGGGAGGTAACTATAAAGCCATGCAGAAGCAGCGACAAAATGTAACGTAAACATAACTCTATCAAAATGTATATAGGGATTTCATTTTAAACAGCTATACGTAGATGTTTGTGAACGATCAGGTTAATTGTACCGACCCGATCCCGTACACATGATTTGACTATAACCTCCGACGTCGATGGTCGTGTGATACTTGTAAGGAATCCGGGTGCGCTACCCTAGCTCTTGCCGAATAATTCTAGGTTCTTTAACCCACCAAGTGTATAGCACCGATACACGATTGGATACATCTGGGTTACCAACCAGTGCATCCCTAGTTTGGTGCATGATGTACTGGAAATGATTTAAGAACTCTAGTTCTTGATACTAGTAAATCAAGTGTCACGGCCGAGAATCGAACCAGAGACGTCTCGCTAGTCAAGAGCATTATTCACACGACCACCGTGCTACCATCGACAAAACAGCGACTACATACAGTCATTTAGGAATAGATTCTACTCACCAGCACAGAGCGAAACCATCTTTTAACACCTCATGCACATTATCCATAGAACCACAAGTGTTAACAGGAGCTTCACCGATCGTTTGTATTCTTTCATTAATCCATGTCAGACAAGTTGTCGCAAGCGTCGAGTCGTATTTACTGTCTATCTGTAATGTAAGAAATATAAAAATAATGAACCACCAAACGAAGGGCAATAACTCTTGTAGCAGACAAGGTACAATGATCGTAACTAGTCGGGTATTTTCGTAAATGCCGAAGGTCTAGTACCATCATCATACAATTGATATACAGTAAAACCGCACTCCAAAGTCATTTAAAAAACACTTTAGTAAGGAGGCTCTGCTTCGTTTGCGTTATGTATACAGCCTCTACAAGTTCTACTAATATCGTCAGCCACACGCTCTTCACAAATAGAAACTACGCATATATCGATGACGAAATGCTCAACACATAGTCTACACGTATCATGCAGTATATAGTACAAATTCTCCCTAATTTACAAAATAACATATCTTCGTGTAATAAAGAATTGTGTAAGATCAGTTTGGTTATTAATTGTGTTTTAGTACGTGGCCATTAGGTTATGTCACTGCCAGGTTGCCAAAATGACCACGACTTCGAGTGTTTCAGAAATAACCCAAGAGCCCGGTCGAGATTCGAACCAGTGACGTCTCGTTATGTCAACTGGGTGCCAATAATTGTTGAATCACAATGGTACCAACAGTTCGGAATACTACGATTTCTGTTTAAAAACTGGTCACGTAATCATGAACCCCCAAACAACAATGTTCTGTAGTGTACGTCTACAACAAAGTATGAGTAATCACATATTGTAACAGCATATTGCATGTTGCTGAATACTTAATAAAAACAAGACAGAAAGATTGATTTGTTGCAAGGCGTTTATGTGACTCATACACATAAAGGGTTTAATGAATACTAGCTCCGTTGTTAGCAAGTGGTTTAAATATACACATGCACCCAGATTCTTAAAATACCGACGGAAGTATACTGTTACGTGTTAGACGGCTCTTTTATTTCCTGAAGTCATTGAACCAGTGAAGTGATTTACAATTTTATGAATTTAGAAACAACAAACTTATTGTTACAATCAAGTAGACGAACGGGCAACAACTTCAGCATTGTTCGAAACCACCAAGTGTCATTGTGTGTTCGGACTGTCACAGTATTCGGACACAATTCATTCGTCTAATAAATTTCCCCTTTGTTGATTTTTTACTAGTGCTATCAGCATGATCAGGAACATAAATCACAACAAATATAAACCTAAAGTGTAGTGAATTTGAGAGTGGCAAGATGTCGGGTTAAGAACTTTAAAGTGTTTCGTGCGCACAAATCCCTGCCCCTATACGAGCATAACAAAATGTAGATCTCACGTCTGTTGGTTGTCCATATAAACGAACAACCACTTAGTGCATAAATACATGCCCTTTTCCCTACACGTGCATGTGTATGTTTGAATGCGATTGTATACCAGCAATGGCCCAACATTGGACAATCAAACGTATTCTATTCTATTCATGGGAAATACCGCATTCCCATTTCAAAATCGGTATATAATCATTCTATTGTTTTGGTCACCTGAATTAAGCAACCAACTGTATTAAACAGCTAAAATGACTATTATCCAAATCAGTCACTTTTGTATAGGGTGTCTGTATTAAACGGTCACTTGCCAAACTATGATTTATTCTCGAATGCATGTTTAATTAAGACAGATCACGCTGTATGAAATTATTCTAATTACTCCCTCGAAGACGGGGGTCATTCGAGCCGATCTGACTGGGGACCACGCACTTGCGACAGCCACTGTCTCGGTCGATCTCAAAACAACAACAACATTTTGATAACATATATACTGTTTTATTGAGCCTATTCCCACCTGTTATATTTCCTGCGCTTACCGCATCAGTCGTCATTAAAATGCAAAGTTACGACACTTATAGTGAAAATGTATTCACTTCTGTGATAAATGAACCATGTAATGAGGCGATAGATGATATAAAATGAAAGACATACAATAAAAAATGTGGTTTCAGCATTCCTTACATAACATGACGCAATAAATTTAGTGGTATGTAACCGACCAGCAACAGATAGATGATAGATAACAAATACAATCATACGAGCGTATATTCTGATCGATATTAACAATAAATATAACTTATTTGGCAAACATTCAAAAATTGAATTGTTTTCTTGTGACAATATAAAAGTAAGGGCTTGATTTAAAGTAATTTAACGTGAATGAATTTACCGCACTATCTGTAGGTGAAAGTTATATTAGAGATGTACATGTACATGTATCAAGACTTTGTTGGTGGTTTATTCTTTAAACTGTTTACTAGTTGATTGAATAATGATGCTCTTGTTGTTGGTTTTCTTGATTTTTTTATATTTTTAATTGTATTGTGTATCCTTATCCATCGAATGTAGTCGATGCTGATGTTTCTTAGCAAATCGTGTTGTGTATCTCTTCGACGTCAAAATTATATTTTAGCGTAATAATATTAATAATAAAGACTTTATTTTACGAGGAAAATCATTTGACAATTATATGAAATGGCAATCTTCCATGAGATCCTCAACAATAAACAGTTGAACAATAACACAAGTACATGTACATAAAAGAAAAGAGCATAATGGCAATACGGCCCATATGACGTCCACAATACCATAATTTTATATATAACTGGGGAATTTCATAAAAGAGTTTCAGTGAAAGGAAGTGCGAAATCGATAGGTAGACCTGTAATGTTAATGCTGGTGACTGGGGTGTGTCAAGAGATTTTTTGTTGTGTTGTCTATTAATACAAGGGGGTCTGGCATATAGTTTGCCATTTAGTTCGAACCCACATGTGTCATAAATGGCTCGAGCTTTCTTATACTTGGCGAAATGTACAGCAGGTCCTCATGGCCTAGCGGCTACCAATTTAATAGTTCGATAATTTACTATGTTGATACTATTGCTATTTTCATTTGTTTCGTTATTTTGGGGGTAATAATGTTGTTAGTTCAGATTCGCCGTTGCCAGTGACTGCACGTGTTGTTGATGGGTTGCTAGTCCGGGTTTGTTGTAATCATTGACTGTGTTGTTGTGGTTACTGTGTTGTTGTGGTCATTGTGTTGTTGGCCGTAAGGTTGATGTTGCTGCATATAGTTTACTATTGTAGTTTCTAGACGTTGTTGTCATGTTCAAGCACACACACAAAAACAAAGTAAAATGTTCAACATAACATCTACACTCATCCTATCTATATATCAACCGACATATCCGGGTTTGAATACACGCTATGCGTATGTGAAACTTTAAAAGTTTTGAGTTTTCTCCAGCGATATCACAAACATACCACAAACGTTATATATCGTACATTTTAACTGATAAAACCTGTAACTTAAGGCCAAATCAAATTAACATCGTGTAGCTGGTAACATGATAAATACAAAGGGAGGTAAGTAGGAAAAACATGTTTTAATTTTCGAAATGTAATTAGTTGATTTTATGCACTTAAATAACAAGGATCCGCGGCGACTTCCAGCAAAATGACAATTAAAGACAAAATAAGGACACACCAAGAACAAAACAAGGACAAAACAATGGGCATCACTGGGTTACAAGAACCGTAATATCATTTGGTTGTGGCCTTACCCATCTGTTACCGTTCGTATAATATACATGATGAATGTATTTGCTTTAAGCAGTAGTAATGTTTTATAATCACATATCACGCTTGACTGTTTCCATTGCATCAAACCAAGGCATGTATACATACCACGGACAGAACGTTGTTTACGAGCTATGGCGAAATAAATTGTCTTAGAACTAGGTTATTAATTAAAATGGTTGTATGTTTAATAACCGTGTTTCCATCAAACCAAACCTAGGCATGAAAATGAATATGTATTTTACACAAGAGACATTACATTGTTTACGAGCTGTGGTGACGTAAATTCTTCGAACTACGCTAGACTACTGAATAAAACGTTAATGAGCAAGAGTTGCACGCATGCATGTACATACAAGTGGCTGTTTTGTTGCTATAACACAATATTCATACTGAGTACGTTCCCATGACAACACATACACATTAAACGCATCGAGTCATTAACACGTATACAGTAACAAATCGATCCATAAATGACCTAAACCAATTAACTTAATTAAGTTATTTAGTCCTGTCTGAAATGGCGTATAGATCATGATCTCTGTATACGTTAAAGTGATATTAAAGTGCGTATACTGTTACTATAGACATCGACATTAACAGTAAAGTATCATTATAGTTATAATCGACGTCATCATTATTATCATCATCATCAACATCAATAGCATCGTCATTATCAGTGTCGTCATTATCATCGTCAGAGTCGTCATTATCATCATCATCATCATCAACATCATCATCATCATTATCATCATCATCACTGTCGTCATTACCATCATCAAAATAATCATGATTCATCACAATTACATCATTTGACATCATCAACACCCCTGTCGACATCATCATCGTCATTAAAACGTATGACATCATCAGCACCAGCATCATCGCCTGCCAAGTTTCACGTGACACACGTGTCCAATCACAAAGCATTACATTTATCTTCAAATAAGCACACCAATCATTACATTTACAAAATGTATAGCCAGTTTACAGACATGTGAATGGTGAGCGTCATGCATGAAGATCGATAGTCATCATTCTGTTACCGCAGCAACTATATTGATTCAAATCTCCTATCAGGTCCGTATACACGCTCATGCCATGCAGTCAATATACTTTATATCGCTATAAGAGTATGTAGTGGGTCAATGTCCACATTTCTATAACAATATCTTACAATTCTTACAATATTATGTACCCGTCTGGCACTGTCTTTCTAAAATATGCAATACAGCAAAACGTCTAAGTCGCACACACTTATTATTATATTCAGATTCATACTTATAATGGTGTTAGAGTGTTGACCACAAAGAAAATGCAAATTTGTATACATCAAATATGTGTGGATCGGTCACTCATGGGAGCTTCGAGCATAAAATGATTGCTGTGTAGAGGTTTACTAAGTAATGGTGACTCTGAAGAGGGTTGTACAGAAAAATTATGATCGTTAATTAAGAACACGGTCACTGTTTGTACTTTGATCAGATAATGGTCGCTATGTAGAGGTTTGCTCAAAACATGGTCAGTTGGTAGAGGTTAGCTCAAAACATGGTCAGTTTGTAGAGGTTAGCTTCAAACATGGTCAGTTTGAAGATAAAACATGGTCAGTTTGTAGAGGTTAGCTCAAAACAGGTGTTAGCTCAGAACAAGGTCATTCTATAGAGGATGTGACATAGACATAACATAACCATATCTTCATTTATGAGAGGTCCATGTTGACAGTATAAAGCCGGGAACCAACCTTAGGTAACCATATAATCTTATAGGTGACTGTATGTCTGACTGTGGACTTATGTGTACTTTCCATGATAACCATCATAAAATAACATTGTATACATGAAATAAACTGTTCAGATGGTATATTTGTTGGTAAAGAAAACATGAACAGTTTAACAATGAGAGAAATCATAGGGTGGAAATAATATGTAAGTAAGTTGGTCGTATTAAGTAAATATATGTATAAATTATTTGTTCGACCTTTCCGTAACACGTTGTATGTATCATATATTGACAAGGCCAAAATAAAATGATAGTGTGCTTCTGGTAACCCTGTCTACTCTTTGTCCCCAGGGATGGTATTCAATAATGATCTTACTTGACTTAAGGATAAGGACAACCAATCAGATCACACCATATAAAACTATTGGTCAGTAACAGACGATATGATTGGCTATCATTATACTCCAATTAAATACGATCAATATTGAATACCACCCCTGGCCTTAACGAATTTAATGGCATTTTTCTGTAAGTCAACGTGGGTCGTCGATTTCAAAGTGTGTAAATTGTTGTCCTACCCATCCTCTATATGTTTCCGGATGTTATCTGAACCACAAGATTCGTTTGTTTTGTCCTCATGGTGGAATGAGCCACTTGTTGATAGCAGTTAGTTAATTCACGCTGGGCGTGGTTAAGTGGAAGGGTCATATTAACCACGCCTTACTTTAGTGTATCACCACGAATACCTTCTTTAAGTGCATAGACAAAAGCTAAACCTCATACATAAATTACCTCAAAATAAAGACCACTTTAGAATGAACTTTCAATAAAGATCTCTTTAAAGTTAAGAGCACAATTCCCATGTTCATGTTCTTTGTCTTGGTCTATATTCATCCCCAACTTCAGTCAGATCACCAATTCTCAATTCACCAAAAACGCTAAGGGAAGTTTTACTGTATTCGGGTCGGTCAAAGACCGAGTGTGTTAGATTTTGCACACATGAACAAATTGTACGAAAACATCTAAAAATACCGAAAATGCTTTCACACCAGGGTACCATTAACATATTTCAACTGTCTGGTTGTGAAAAATTTAAATTTGTGACCCGTAATTTGAGATTTGAACGATAACATCACAATCTCCCCTGCAGTTCCCCGGATAAAACTAATTGACCACAGTGTTTGCTATCAGACTTGAAGATAAAAGTAGCGAGTAACTGACTCTATTTCCGCACAAATGAAATATTTGAATAAAGACAAGTTTACAAGGATACATAACCACGGGCAATTTCGAACTAATTTGATATCAGCAAGTGAAATTGTTAGTAGATGGTTGTATAAGTAGATGGTCCACGTACAAGGTACATGCAATACCTCTCGAGGGCACTTATTATAATAAAGCCTGCCCAATTACTAGTAGGCATACACTTCTTCGTATGCTGGAAACCACAGGCTCTTGGTGCTTTTTTAGGGTCCGGCAAAAAAGTTTATATTAGTGTTTAGAGTATAATGTTTTGCTGGACCCTAAAAACGCACCTAAGAGCATGTGCTGGCCACAACACTGAGACTTTCGATTCCCGTACTCACACCAAAATTATACATGGAACTTTCCATAAGCTAACAGTCAAATTTGTTTATAAAGACCATACACAGCAACAGCAAATTGGAGTCCTTCTTAACAGTTGTCTCTCTTCCCAAAACATCATTGGAGGTGAACTTATAGGAGATAAAATTGGTGGTCTTTGCAAACTTCGATCGTTATAGTGGTCTTTGTTCACATGTGGTTTTTAAAATCAGGTTTGATTGTATATTGATCGAAACAGCTTAATAAAGGTACAACTATTCAATATGCAGATATTGACAAAGGCAAACACACTATCTTGTTTGCAATTACTCGTTTTATTGGTTTTTGATGGGTTCGTTTGTTGACAAAACGTTATCTTGCTTTACGACCCGTACTAAATGAGTAATCAACGAAATCAACTTCAAACCTGAAATACAAGTATTCGAGAATGCATACACTGCAGAATTCTGTAACAAAAACTTCCAAGTCAGCAGTACTTCCATTTGCTTATGATTGTAAGTTCGATGTTGTTTTTGTACATTCGGCCTTTTATTTCATTTTAATTAGCATTTTGTATTTTTGTTGAATATAGACTGTATGTGGCCCATACACAGATAGCTCTTAATCCACTACAATATAATCCTAACTGTCTGCAGTTATCAGTAACAATTTAATATACACTGGTATATAAGGGTTTATAGATACATGTACCATGTATAGAAGTGTGTTGACTTTAATTAATACAGAATATTGTGTTAATTACTGTAGAAAGTGTCAAGTTAATGACCCCACTTAAATCATGACTTGATGGATGAAGCTTGACACGCGGTAGTTTCGTGAATACAGGAGAGTGTTCACAATGTAGGCCTACCACATATAGTATTGAACATTGTTCATATAACATAATGCATAATAATTATAGTAAACACAGAACGATTTAAATCAATAGTTTATATATTTCATATATAATACCTTATCCTGTGCGTCCTTGGCAAATCCTGATTTATTTGCTCTAGTTGCCATTTTTAATATGTTCTCCGTAAATTCCTCTAAATGTAATAAACTGATAAACTACACTAGTCCACTGTGAGATTACTCCGTATAAATGCACAGTCGTGTCGCGGTATATATCGCTACTAGGTGATTCACCGTTCAGCTATCACGTGACCTAACTGTCCCGCCTTCTTATTGGCTAACAGGGTGTGGAGGTGAAATGTACTCAGCGTACGCAATTCGAAATATTTCAGATTAGCGCGTAAGTAAAATATATGAATGAGTTAAAAACACCCACATTCCGTTGTTACTTTCACTAAAGTTGCTTTTATATCATTTATCTATTAACCACACGTCTAGGATTGGGCGCATTCTTGTTAATTGAACTGTATAAGTCAATATTTTTCGTCTGAAACAGTATTTGTTTATTTTGACTTCTGCTTAGCGTCATATCTCCTTATATGGTGAAAATAAACGAATTAGGGAAGTTAAGTCATAATGCAATTACAGGAAAATATTTGTTGAAAACACATCACAATCTATTATATATGTACAAGTATACTACACTTCCTTAAACACCTGAATACATTTGTAGTTGAAGTAAATATACAAATATGTACAATGTATGTTATACAACAAAGTACTTAAACTTGGATACAAATGTAACGCAATTCACTTATTCGGGATTAGCGCTATTTTAACCTTTTATTAAACGATCTGGTACACAATATTTATATTGCTGATTATGAGTTTTGCGACAATTGTATTATAAACACAGAAAACTTTAAAGGTGCTGCCTCACAGATTGGGCTAAAGTTTTTGTACATCGTGATTTTCTAACCTAACCAAGTATTGATGTATTAGAAAGCCACTGACTGTTGCTTTATGGAATATTTGAAGCAAATAAGCAATTTAATCACTCTCGATATCGCCCACTGAGTATTTTTTTCTTGAAGTTTCCTTCAAACAGGCTTTGTGAATTATGTAATTTACACGTGATCGAACTGTTACATCAACAAACTTCAGCGTAAACATCAGTGAGGTATTTGGTTCATTTTTTTATTCATTTTCATCAAATGCGAACAAATTTCAGGCAATTTAAGTAATAGTAGTGTTGATTCTATAGGGTATTAATACTGTAAAAATACTAAATAACCAGAAAATGCAGAAGTTGCTCAAGTTATTTTAGATGTCAGTGTGGTAGTTTATGGGATATACAGGGAACTATACCAAAATTACGCGAATATTTGACAATTTATTTTATTTTTGCTAAACACCAATATGTGAGGCAGTCCCTTTAAATCCTGTGTTACATCTGCCACACGATTATTTTGTCGCACGATTAACCAAGCAACTCGCGAACCAAATGCTCGACATGTCGCACTTTTCTGCGTTTTTCTTGCGATTTTCCTATATCATTATACCCCCGCGCAACGAGTTGTAAGGGGGGTATACTGCATTCAGCTTGTCTGTCTATCCGTAGACGCATTCTTGTTGATGCAACTTCTCCTACAGTTTTGGCAGGATTTCACTCAAACTTTTACAGATGAACAACCTCAACATATAGATGTGCATGAAGAAAGGAATTTTGGCAGAAGTATGGCCCTTTGCCGGCGGGGGCATAATTATTAGTCTGCCGAATGGCGACAGCTCTAGTTTTCATTCTATATTCATATGAAACAGCTTTACGGTCATCGTACACCAGCCTTGTGGTATCTGCGATCTGACTATGCCTACGATTGATGGATATCATGGATGTCTGCACTTGTGCTCCTAAATTAACCATTGGTTGTGATATCAAAATGAATACTTGATATGAAAGTATAAATATTTGGTACCAAGCATAATTGTAGTTGTGCATATTCAATATTTTCAGGAGTTTTCGGATGGATATTACCAGAATTACGACCGGCTCTTTGAGGGAGAGTTACATTTTGTGTCAACGATATCTTCTCGTTATATTTATCATTAAACATCAAACGAATTGTACTAGGTGGACTATTCATGTTTGGTCGCGACCTTACCGTTTATAGTCACCTAACTCATCATTTCCGATTCGGAAGGATCGTTTAAGTTCACTTGTGATTGAACTCTGTGGTCATTGTCCTACCACTGTCATAATCATAGGGGTCTGTATCGACTCACTGGTCTCTCAATCACTAGATATAGATTAACAGGGACGTAACTGGTATCAAAATTGCGACACCACCAACTTTACAAACAGTCTTGTAACTTTTCCAAAAAGGCAATTAATCACATACTGTTTTCTCCAGTAGCAAGCTTAAACATTTATCTTCGAGATATAACCAATCTTATGTCAAAACATATCGCACTCGAGCCGTTACAAATGCATACATGTTGAAAATATACTGAAAAATAAAAACAGGACAAAAATGTGGACAGGCCCTTACCATACTATAGGGCTCTTCACACATGAGTGTCGACAAAAACAATTCCATGGTTGGATGAGCGTATAATAACTAAAACTATAACCAAAATATCACCTCTGAAAGGTAACACAAGCGCTAGTGCGGTCATTCTATCATTTTGAAATCTGATAATGTTCATCGGACTTCCATTTTGAGTCACGTGACGTAATGTCGAATATCCGATGATACAAGCCATTTTATTGGACACGCTTTGGTGGAACATGTGACGTCACAAACCATACCTTGGGACATCAGGAAATTCGATCGAGGGTTGATCAACAAATATGCGGAAAAGTTACTAATTTAGTACTGTAGGCCTATCTACTTTATTCGTCATTGGAAGTCTATGAAACGTTCTAAATATATAGGTACCCTTTCTTTAACCATATATTCTTATTATTAACCAAAGTCCGAATAGACATGACCTCCTGTGGTAACTTCGTTCGACGCCTTACAGCTTAATGTTTCCAACGTTGCGTGTCGCAAACTGTTTTACAAGTACCAATCGTGCGTTTGTAACGTCATGTTTTGATAACGGGTTGGTTTTGATCGTGCGTTGATATATACATTTGTAGTTGTATATATATATGGTATCAATATACATGTAGTAAAGTACAGAGAATTTAACTTGATCCTATTCTATTAGCATAAATTAACAGATGATATATTGTCTATATGTAATATGAACAAATGCACTGCACCCAGCGGGGATTTCCCATCAGATTTTTTGATAATCTGATCGAAGAAAAAAATGACTTTGGAATTTGTTTGCTCTACTACAGAGACTATAGATCTAGCCTCTGGCTGCCAAGGCAGCACCACATAGAAAACCAGGCGAACAAATACTTCGAAAAGAGTGTTTTCCAATCTAAGAGACGGGTTGCACAGATATTCCCTATAAATAGTTATTATAGTTTTACACTCGTCTTTTATTAAAGAAATAATGAATACGTAGCTATGCTTTGTTGCGTAATAAAATATAGGCACGTGTTTGGATGCGTAGTAATTAAATCACGATTGCGTATGCATTCAAACGAGTGCCTATATTTTATAATACAACAAATCACATCTTCTATTTATTATTTCGATTTTAACATCGCCAATGCTTTACCATTTATAGCAAAACAAGACAGGTTGACGTCAAACTACTTTCTTTCATAGGAACGTTACCATCACCGTTACATCATTTGTCATACTATATGACGTCAAACGTGACGTCATTAATCAGCTATATTTTATCGCGGTAATAAAATATGGTAAGCTCAATATACGCAAAGAAGGCAAATCTCACGTTCTATGTTAGAATTGCTATTTATCATATGTTTGACGTCGCGGCAGCGTAATAAAGTCATTATTTATTTTGATAATACACTTGTGTAATAAAGTTTTGACGTGACGTCACTCAAAGTATAGGCGATGTCGTCAAAGTTAAGACACTCATGTAATATCCTCTATTTATATTTCAATTCAACATAATTTTATTCACAAGTTGGCGCGCTATGTCGTGCGACGACGTCGCGTTAACGTGCGATGACGTCGCGTTAATGATGTGACGTCAATTCCGACGTCGCCATATTGTTTTATTTACGTTGGATTAAATAAATAGAGGATATTTGTTTGTTTTGATTGAATATGGTTTATATCTCATCGTGTAGTGATAAAATTCAATATTTTCAAGAGCGCGTAGCGCGAGTGAAAATATTAAAATTTTATCACTACAAGATGCGATATTAACCATATTCAATCAAAACAAACAAATATTCTATTTATTTAATGCTTTTATGGTGTCAAAACTGGTACTATTTATGCCAAATTACCACTGTGGTTAGGCTACGTATGAATATGTTATTCCATTCATATAGAATAAATTTAATATGGAATGACACGAATGTAAGATTCTTTTTATCACATAAACTAAATACACAGTAAAAATTTGTCAAGAATGCACACACTTCCCCTTTAGCAAATAAACTCCGTAGGAGTAAAGCGGTTCATTGAAAGAGCTAAGAAAATAGTGCAACAATGTATACTCCAATATGTTAATTTTTCTGCCTTTGAAAATAATATTTTTACGGTATCTAAAATCCTGCAGATGTAAAACTACGCTTAACAAAGTAAATAATTAAATCTTGGACCGCAGCATTGCAACGTATTCTGTTCTGGTCCGTGTTCCGTTCCGGGTTTTAGTAACAACAAGGACAGAAGTAACTAGGTTTTCCGCGTGAATTTATTCGCGATTCGTCTGAATAGCCGAAAATAACTGATTGTTCACGATGCAAGTACTTGGTAAGCAAGGAAAATCGTCTTTAATACTCAAAATTAACGGATTTATACAATGAAATCAACATCCGATACTGTGTTTGTGTAGATGCCAGATATTTGGTATGTACATTTCGTCCCACGTTTAACGGACCTACCGTCATGTTTACTTACAGTCATATCTCTTAAGTTCTTGTACATCTGTTATTGTGTGATTATAACATGCCCTAGAGTGCTCATAATCGGATATAGAATTTATTCTATTCTAAAAATGTATTCTTTTACTTTTTTGACAACGTGTATGAATACATAAATAAAGTGACTCGCCCTTGTATATACCTCATTTGCATCTTTATTACACGTGTGTATTATGACTTTTATGTAATGGGTTTATTAAACTCCCAGAGCCTATTTTATGTGATAAAGACATTTTAGTGTTGAGATTTTGGTAAATTAAAGTAGTCCCTGTGAGGGGGCGGAGCTTATATCAGTCACATTGAAGGTGATAACCAGTGACTGATATAGGTTTTATTTCACTGATAGAACTCCATATCTCATCAGTTAGCATTAAATAAGATATGTATTTTTTCAATAATTTTCATGATTTGAATCAGGCTTAACGTTATGAAAGAATATGTTAGGACTCAAAAGTTTCGCAATTTGAATACTTTCAACCATTCACTTCTTTCGACTCCGCAATTTTCTAAACCGGAAATAACTTTTTCTAAAACGATTAGTACCGATTCAAAACTCTGAAGAACATAGGCACGTGCCTGTTACTGGTATGGGTATTTACAATTTGTTCGCAGAAATTCATGAATTCAACGCAAGAACTTGTTATATATTCAAGTATACAGTAAAGGTAAGGATCAGACCCAATTCTCAGTGCTGTACTCCTTATTACACATGTCGTGAATTTTTAAATAAAATAATCCAAATACATAAACGTTAAGTTGTTTGTTTGTTTGTGTTAAAATGAACGTTTTTTATAGTTCATTATTTATAATAAGCCAATATATTATATGTTTAAACAACATTGGTCACTTAACAATAATTTATGAGCATTTTCCTTTTTATGTGTTGATCATCCCTCATGTACATTTAACGTGTGCTTCTTAAAATGGGGAGTAGACTCATTGATTAGTTTAAAACCTTTAACTGCTGCACGCTTTTCAGTGGAATATAGTAATATTTACAACCATTCTACATTCCTTGCTTACTCACTTGGATCAGAACACGAGTTTTTCGTGCGCAATTTGTAGACCGATACGTAGTATTTTTATTTACAAACTACTTGATCCCGGTTGTGCATCCAATACGTATCACCTGCGCTAGAATATCGAGAACTAGTATATCTGTTTGCAGTGGTCACATGTTCGAAAGTTTATCCAGTAAAATAGCTTGTATCATCGGGTGTTCGGCTTTACAAACATGGAAGTCCGATGAACATTTTTAGATTTCAAAATGATAGAATGACCGCACTAGCGATTGTGTTACTTTTCAGAGGTGATATTTTGGTTATAGTTTTAGTTATTATACGCTCATCCAACCATGGCATTGTTTTTGTCGACATTCCTGTGTGAAGAGCCCTATAGTATGGTAAGGGCCTGTCCACATTTTTGTCCTGTTTTTATTTTTCAGTATATTTTCAACATGTATGCATTTGTAACGGCTCGAGTGCGATATATTTTGACATAAGATTGGTTGTATCTCGAAGATAAATGTATAAGCTTGCTACTGGAGAAAACAGTATGTGATAAATTGCCTTTTTGGAAAAGTTACAAGACTGTTTGTAAAGTTGGTGGTGTCGCAATTTTGATACCAGTTACGTCCCTGTTAATCTATATCTAGTGATTGAGAGACCAGTGAGTCGATACAGACCCCTATGGTCATAATATACTGCACAGTACGGTTAGTTCGTTTACTGTTCGTTGTTAGTGTTCGTTTTACACATAAAGGCATAAGGAATTGTTCACAGTATAATTATTACAAAATCTAGATATAGCCACCCGAATACGAGTCTATGCACACGAGCTCTTCGTTAAAAACGGAGTTGGTTGTACTTGGAACAACGACCCAGCTGTCAGTTTTCAATTTACTTACATTATTATTTCTGTATCATATTGCTCCTACTATGTTGCCCAGTGCTCAAACGTATAGTGTATTTATGGTGCCAACCGTAACAAAGTTATAGACTCTGTAGCTCTACCCGTGTGTCATTTGTTTTATTATTGGCAATTAGATAATATTATGTTTATGTGTCGGTGCCCATCCGATGAACGGTCGATGTCCGGCCGGTGGCTGATGGGCATTGCGTGACCAACGACTGATGCCTGCCCAGTACCTTTTGCCCAAGATGAAATGCCGACCATCGGCCGGTGTTCGGAGTGTAGATGTCTACATCGGGTACACATCGGATGTTACACGGACATCGTCTGACACCTGGGTGATGTGTGAGTTTGGTGTAATGTATAACATACATCCATATCCCGGCTAATGTTCACAATTTATTATCCAACGTAAGGTTTTAATACCGTCATGTATTAAGTAAATATTTGAACAAGGTTCATTTTACAATCATCCAGACAAACCTCAAATAAAACATCTTGTTTATGAAGAAATACGATAACACAAGTGATGTTAGTAAAGTTAGGTTTTATACAGGGTTTTGCATCAAGGTATATAACTAACGGTGTATAACCATATCGGTACCCTCTCGGTGCAAAATGATATATCGGTACCCTCTCGGTGCTGGCACCGGTCTCTCTCGGTGCAAAACAATAAAAACAGAGAGGGTACCGGTGCCGCGTCTAAACCGAAAGTAGGGTGTTTTTGAAGAAATTTGTTGGAAGTTACCGACAAAAAAGCTTTTAGTGGCAAGATATGATCAACGGATTTAGGTACTAAATATTTGCTACAAGTACCCCGGTCAACATTCCAGCCACGTCTGAACATGTGACAACTGATAGAACAAATTGAACAATAGAAATACAATGGAGAATCATCGGGGGGTTCCGTGGGCTATCGATATTTAGGCATAAACCCGTATTTTTGGACAAAAACATGATTTTCTTACCTCTACTGCCTTCCATTTCATTGTTTCGCACCGAGAGAGACACGTGCCAGCACCGAGAGGGTACCGATATATCAACTTGCACCGAGATGGTACCGATATGGTTATACATGTACACCGTGTAACTGGCGTAGAATGAGAAAGTCGTAAATGCGTCATGTAATATTTACCATCGTCCTACAGGGGACAGGTTGGGGGTCACGTTTGACAGATTATTCCTAGAGCGGAGAAACAAGTGTCTGGTGCATGAAATTCTGTTATCTTCACTTAACATAATTATTATACAGCTCAACTCAGTAAAACAGTACATATTTTATTACGGGATTAGTACAAACACCATTAAACATGAGAACAACTTTTCAAATTTATTTTACTCGAGTTTAAATGACGTCATATTAGCGAGTATATAGAAATATTTCATTTCATTGAAAGTTGTAACTTCATATTGGAATCAATTTCATTTTTGAATTATAAGTACATGCATCTCCGACCTCAACCCGGGGTGAGTAAACGGGTTTCTTTCATATTTTCTAAAAACGTGATAATTACTTTACTGTGACAGTAACTCTATAGAGTATTCTATCATGAATTAATTATTATGGGGACCAGTTACATACCAGTCACAGATACAAAACAAGAATCAATATTGATTTTGTTAAGTCTGGTAAGTATTTAATGACACACATGGTAGGTGTTATTAATATGTTTGACACCAGATTAATGAGTTAAGGCGAGAATAACGCAGACACTTGTGTAGAGGTTGCGAAACTAAACGTGTACGACTACGTGAAAACTACTTTAGAGCATTTCGTCATCAAGGTTTGTGTAGTTTCCACAAATTAAATACGCATTGGTAGGAACGTTGACTGACGACTACCGATGTGTAGGTCCCTGGTATAAATCTGGACAGGCGCATTGGAAATTTCAGAAACGCCGTTGAGGGTTTCGATGAACAGCCCTGCGTTCAGTGAAGAATTAGGTGACGCACGTTTCGTTCCTGTTTCAAAACTGTTACGTGTACCAGTTACGAAACGTGAGTCACGTAATTCTTCGTTGAACGCAGGCCTGGTATATCGCGTGAATCGGTGCTATGCAACGAGAACGTTAAAAACCCAAGGAGTTTGGTTGGAAATTAGCTAGGGTATCCTACCCAGATTACTTGTATCACAACACTGTCTACTTCTACTTACTGTCCCTACTGCATAACACAGGAACCCAATGAAATTAAGTCCATGCACTTTTATTGGTTACTCTTGAACGAAAGGCCTAAATAACTACATACATTTGACAGGCGAAGTTATTTTTGTGACCAATACCGCGAATATTGACGATCGTAGTACCTGCTTATGCATACAATGTACAATTGGAACGTATAGAATTATTAAAACAACAGACAGACTATTAACCTTAAGGCTATGAATACTTTACAAGGAGTTTCATAATACGACACGACCGGAATGCCTTGTCACCTGTACGACACCACTAAATAATTGAACTAATGCAATTCAAGAAGTTTAATTGAAATTGGAAACGTTTCACAATGAGTCATTTGATATGACGTGATTAATCTAACCTTGGGTTGTGTCGATTTGACATCGTTTTAATTTGGTAATGATTTTAAGATAAACTTGGCATATTAGACTAATTAGAGTATAATTAATTTAGTTTATCCTTGCCTTCAGGTTAGACGCATGTAAATGTAATAGAATGGTATGCAGGAATGTTGTCGCTAAGCGATAATTGTTGGTACGTAATTACGAAGTTACATAAAATAAATAAATTAGTTTATTGACCTTCTTAAATTAATTTATAGAAGTAAAACAAGAACACATGGAAACAAGGGCTACGACCGATGTGCACAATGTGTTCTTTCTAATCTGAAGTACATAATAATATTTAAAAACAGTTGTAGTACATTTTAATATTAAAAGCTAAGTTATAGATAGAGAACTAAAAAGCGTCGAGGTTTAGTGTTTGTTCTGTATAACATGTACCATCATATTTTTATGTATTGTCATATGATTGATGTTCCAACAAAATCTTGAAATCTTATATTATGAGTGTATATAGTATCATAGTTCAACTGAGGACGCTTGAGGATATATGTGGTAGTATAAATGCAACCGTTACAAACGAGGCCCGGTATACAAGTTTGGCTACCATCCAGCCTACAATATCAACTTAATACGTCTATTTATCTTTTTTCATCTTTTCAATATTATCTAGACTTCATTTTGGGATTGTTTGTCCTGTATATATGTCTGAGAGTGCAAAGGAACGATTAGGCTAAGGAAGTTGTCTCCTATTTAACAGACTAAACTAAGATTGAACTTCTTCCGAACACAATGCTAGATTTCTTATCGAGGTTTTACAGTATAAACCTTTTATAAATACCAGGATTATTTTACCGTCACAATAATACTTGCTCTATCGCACCCAATGGTTCGTCTAACGTTATACTGTATTAACGAGATTGTATTGAAAAACCATCTGTCAAGGGTTTTATTCTCTTCAATAAGGGATATACGGACGATTAAATTGTTCAATGTTACATCACACGTTCTGTCTGTTAATTATTTCCTATATTGTTGAAGATTTGCTGTGTTAGAGCCCACAGGTAACTGTATCATTAATAAACAGTACCTAAAAAAAGTTTTTTTTTGTTAAATTTAGAATTCTTATACAAGGTTTTTTTTTTTTAGGTACTGTTTATTAATGATACAGTTACCTGTGTTAGAGCCCCGCGTCCATATCTCAACATCTGGCGGTAAGACGATCGAACCTGAGTTCAATATGTTACCGTCATGTATGAAGTAGTACCTGTTCTACACCAGCAATTGACCGTCAGACACGTGTATGTCATTCAGCATGGGTGCTGCCGACCAAAGGTTCTATAAAATAAAGGACCTAATTTGTTGGCTTAATCAATCAAATAGGTCTATGCGTATAATTATGTTCATGTGTTCAAGCACCAATACAGTCATCTGTGCTGCCGACATATACACCTTCATCTGAAGTTCGAAAATACCACGTACACTGTCGGTTTGACGGTCAATATCTACAGACTGAGCTAACAGGGTCTTTTGTGAAGAAGATTCACAGACTTTCTCTAGGTTATCATTTGAACTGTATCAGAAATGACAAATGGTCCTTGTCCAAATTCAAAGCAGGGACCTAGACAGATAAGCTGCCTACAAGTGACTGCTTAGACTGACGGCACAGCCAGTGTACTGTAACGCGTCGAATTTGGACCTCTCAATCAGAAGTCAGAAGCAGTATTCGCTCGAACATCGTGTCACCCATGAAACGCGGTGAAAGTGGACATTTTCTTGTACAGACAGTATACAGGGTAGCAATACCACGTGGCTTTTGGCTACAGTTATATCTTTTTCAGGAGTGTTACCGATTTTTCACTTGCCCTGTGAAACCTACACGTTTAATGGTTTCACAAGGTAATGGACAAAACGGCACTGCCGCTGAAAAAGAGTTCATATTTCATGGAAATCAAATAATTGTCCCCTTAGCGTGGCGTATATTTCATAGAAATCGATGAAGAAATAAAATACTTATGGCTATTTTTATTTTCCAGTGTTTACAACTTTCTTCTTGTAACTGTAGCCAAAAGTCATGTGGTATTGCTACATGTGACGTTTTTTAACACCATCACGCCCAGATACGGTTGCTATGGAAATCCAGACCCGACAGTCGACATCCTAGTGTGACGTTATCAGCTTATCGTACAGTTACACATATAAAGTACAAGTATGCGCCGCTCAGTGTAAGATTAGGATGCCGAATTGTGAACTTTAATTCACCCCAATTTTAGTTTATTTAATTTCCAGTTCACATTATCACCTTGAAATAATATATATATGGATGTGCATAAGTGACATCTTCCATTCGCCGTAAATCTGCTGATGTAGACCATATTTTATTGTATCTTGTTTTTTTTGTATGTTTGTCATGTTCCTTTGTTTGTTCATTTGTATTTGGCCAAAGGCACAATAGTGCCGATTTGCTAATAAATTGAATTGAATTGATATTCTGGGAGTGGTGTTTTTCCTCCAAACAGGACCATTGGTATTCATGGTTACGTTCACAGTTCAGTTCTAATCATGTTCTTCTGTAGCATTCTGACAGTTCAACTTCAACTTCACTCCAACTTCGACACTTTAATTCCCTCTAAAGAAGAATATATTGAACATATTTATGTGCAAGTAATATTGAACAATCAATCAATTATTACAATAAACGTCATACATGTATAGCATGCACATATATATACAGCGACATTAATATGTGCGTATGACGAGATACATTCACCATACCGACAATAAATGACTATGTTTGATCAGAGTATATTAAACTGAGGCTCATCATAGTTGAACATAGTTGGAGTCTCATTTTAATCTGGGCAGACGATACGAGAAACGTCTCATTATAATTTATTATTATGATGATTATACTAAATGGGCTTATCAGCAATGTGGAGTGTTTCACATACTGTTCATACTCGTGTACGAGGGCTGATTAGCAAGTCCGTACACTGTTTGTATCATGTCCTTATTGGTTGTCCCTTACAATAATATTTAATCCAACATTCCTTATAAACATGCTAATGAAAACTATGAATTGTGTATCATTCGCTGAATTATCAGTGTACATAGCAACGCACATTAGCATACCCGGACCGCGTCATCTGGAAATGATGGACATGTAGTCTACATTGAAGAAGTAGTTTACTTATATATGTCCCGTTGCCTAAATCATATAATAAATAATTGAACAATACGAGCTAGTACATGTATTGTATATCAAAACATACACCTATTTCTTTTTTAGTTTAATCATTTGTGGCAATACTCCTTGCTGTGGTAAGCTAAGTTCACATGTACTCACATTTGTTGCACTTAAAGCTTGGCTACAAGTACAAATACATTTAGACCGAAATATAGAATGTCCATTGTTAGCCCCCATAGTCAGTAGTTTAACCGCCATCTCATTACAAACCCATAATGAACATACTTCAACTTTTACAGGAAAGTAATTATTTTGATATCGCATAGTTTTGTTATCTTAACATTTCTTGATGGTATAAAGTTACTGGATTGTATTTAGATACCGACACAACTGCTGTGTCAGAATACAACACACATGTCTTCATATCTCAAAAACATTCTTATAATTTAACCCGTTTTCACTTATACTTACAGTTAATGTAAACTTATTTCAAATGCGTGTTTGTAGATCAATATACAAAGGAAACATGGAACGCACATAATATTATATGGTAGCTGGCATTTCACATTCAAAATTCTCCAACTATAGTTGATTGCAATGTGGTTCTGGAACTGCCTTAAGACACTGAATGCCAAGCTAGAAAGCTTTTCCAGTACAATCATGTGTACATCGCAACCTCTTCGCGACACGTTTTGGGATCGATACAACACTCCTTCAGTCCCCCATTATGTGGTAGGAGATTTATATGCAGCGTGGCCATTTTAGTCGTAGCTTTGGCGAATAATGGGCTTGAATAGTTACAGCAAATAAATGTATTTTATTGCTCTTGAGAAATTAATAAAACATTCGTTAGGTTCTATACAAGGATCCGACATTTTGTGACTGTTCGAACATACTAAAAGATAAACCACAATTTTGAACAATTAATATACACATATTATATAGTCAACAAAGAGTAGTACAGTTTTGAACAGACTCGATGCTTTTATTTATCCTCGCCATCGGAAATCCATATGGGTCAGGTCCCCAGAAGAGATTGGTCACTTTAGTAAGGATCGAACCCACAACCTTCAGATCAGCAGTCGGTAGCCCTAAATTGACTCTTTGTTGACTATACGTGTATATCAATTGTTCGCAACGTATCAATGTAGCTTATTTATCAACACATTCAGAAATCTGCTAAAACATGAAAACTCTGTCTTCAAATTTACTATTTCCTGTACAAACGAATTAAACCTTCAATTTCGGAAATGTATGAAAGTAATGGTATCTAGTGAATAAACTATAATTTAAATTAATCGCGAGCTGATATATTTTGAGATAAATGTGATATAAATATACGTTTGGAATGTGAAATGAGTTCGTGCCAAATTGATAACGTCAACATTCCAGCTGGTTTATCTCTGTGTTGTAATTAGGGGTATAAACTAGCAGAGTGGTTTCAACCGATTTCTAAAGTAGACAAAGTTCATTAAAAAGTTCATTGAAAGGGCCTCCATTCTTCGCTCTTGCCACTTTGTAGAATGCATACCAGTGGCTATACAATATTTCAAGATGTGTTCATAATAATTATCAGTTGTATCATAGTTACAGTGGGAACGTGTATAATGACGTCTGTTCAATACCGAACTGGAAAAGAGAAATAATTATAATAATAATTAATAATAATCATCATCGTAATAATAATAAAGACTTAATTTTACGAGGAAACTTATATATGACAATATAAATCGATCTTCCATTAAGACATCCAGAAGTGCGATAACTAATACTGCACCGGCCGCCCAGAGTTGAACTATGACACAAAAAAGATAAAATCATATAATCCGATATCTTATATAATTTCGGGCTACGCCCTCGACTTGATAATAATCCATTCTATAACAAAATGGCATTTTATAACAATAAGTCACCGATTAGAAAACTCACGTGCGGACATAATTATGACCTGATTTAGAAACAGTGACCCAGTATGGTGTAGGTGCAGGCCACAAAACCTATCTTGGTAAATTTGCCGGTATGCAACATAACTAATCTTATACTAAAACTGTTTTACTTTCGTCTGTTTTTAGTAACCACCACCATATTTATGTTGTTATTTCTGACACATCAATGGCAAAGAGGGCACAAATCATCATATTCTTTATATAGAATCTGTTTTAAAACATTTGTAAAGGTTACATGTTAGATGTGGATAATGGAAAATATGTCGATATATAACGATACATAGGAAGAACTCACTTTACTGTACTTTAACACTATAACAAAGTATGTAAACTATGTAGATATTTGAGTTTTCTTAATTTATATAATAATATATCATGTGTCATAGTGAGTGCTATTATATTACTTGAGTAAGTACATGTGCTTGTCATGGAATGTTGGCAATGTCAGTTATAGAAACACGACCTCAGTTTCTAGTGCGGACATCCATAAACTAGATTCGTGATGTAATTATACTGAGTACATCTAATGTAGTATTTTATTGAATAAATTGTGTATAGTTACAAGATATTTTACAATAGCAAGGGTATTGAGTAGTAGTACTGTATGCTAACATTGTACATGTACATCTAATATAATTATATGGAAAAACACCACGCCTGATTTACAAACTCTTAAATAAAATAATTATACCCACCGTTCAAATACTTTAATTGTTGTCAAAAGGTTGGGCATATTGCCTTAGTAATAAACAGAGGACGATTTCGGGTTACCAGTACTCTATTAAAAAGAGTAAAACTTACGTAAATCTACGCACATTATTATACCAACTTTTGGTTAATTGAGATCAGTAACTTTAACGAATAAGTCAACAATTTGAGACCAGTAATTAACTCGTATTTTCTACAAAAAATGTCACTTTTCATATCACCGTACCTCTCTGTTAAAATAATCTTGATTCATTCACCTTGTAAAATACACCTCTACACCATTAAGCCCCATGTAATCTACACATGAAAGGGAAATTGATCCCTGACTGATTATTTCCGGTACAGCGGTATAAATGAAGTCCCTGATCCGGATTTTATACACAACTTAAATTTAAAGGGGCATGCCCAGAAACTGGAGTGTCTTGGTTTGCATACAACAAAATTGCGTTCATCACTCGTAAAGCCAACTATTACCGAAAGTCAAAGAAGAATTTGACTTAAAAATTTACGTGTGCTTCGATATTTTGTATATCGATTTGAATAAAAGGCTGTCAGCCTTTTATTGACGACATCGATATATAGTTATTCTTGAATTTTTTTTTAAAACTAGCGAGATATTTCGTATTTTTTTACAGGGTTTTCATTATTTGACTTAGGTATTAAAATGATACCAATTTGATTGCTGTTCGAGACACTTCAGTTCCAGGGCATGCCCCTTTAATGAAATCAGAATTCAGCAAAATGAAAAAAATCCTTTTATTTGAAAGGACGTGAGAAAATGTATTAATTCGAGGTTCAAAGTGAGACAATTGATGCTTACGTCAATTCATGTCACATGGCCTCTCATACATCTCTCTTATCAAACAGAGTTGCCTCCCCTGATACCAAGGGAAGTAACTTTTGCACTACAGAGTTACCTCCCTGCTTTTCAAGGGAAGTCACTCGTATCGACTTAAAGTTGGTCTGTTCCACTGCGCTGATTAGCCAATCAAATTAATTCGTAGTATAAATCGCGGAAGAGTTTAACTTAAAACTAGAAATACAGAGTTGCCCTGCCCTCTTTTAGTGCCTGACAAGCCAATTAAGTTGAATCATGGAATTATATATCACATATCTGATTTAATTCTGTGGTTGAATTCATTCATTATTCATGAACAATGTACGGTTTGAAACTTGTATCTTGTAAATGTTTTATTTTTTATATGGCTTTATCATAATTTATTAAGAACATTTTTCAACCCGACCCATTCTTGCAAATGACATTTCTGCTAACATGATGATTCAACTTCAATATTTTATTTGACGAAAACATATACATGTAGTGTGTTTATCGCCAATACAATATGTAATGTAGCAAGTTGAATATTTTAACTGACTAAAAATTTTCAACCGCCATGTCAACCTGAACCAGAAAATCAGATTGAAACAGATGGTTTACATTGTTGGTGACATAATCATAAAAATATAAAAACAATTATAAACAAAGCACTGAGTTTGGTCGTACCTGGGATCAGCCATTTGTATTATCAGCCACAGAGTGAATGACAGTGCTACTGGAAAATCTTACCTAACCAATTATATTTAAAACCTATGTGTAACAGTTTATGTACAACGGCACTCGGTTTAATTAATTTTCCGCTTACCGCTAGCCAATGCGAATATTGGTTATGCAATAGGCTAGTTCTGGTATCTGATGAACTGTTGCAATGCGATCAAGACAGATATTATCCACACATGACCCCTTTGTGCTATTTTAAGAACTAGGAATCGAAGAGCTTTCAAAACTGGTAAATGCGTTTGCCAAGCAAACCATGTTAATCTACTACATACCTAATCCTCTTCAAGCTGGTTCCCCCAATAAGGCCATCACCAAAGAACGTCATGTTTTCTGTCTGTGACCAATCGTTCCACCTGGTCCAACTTCCACCATTTTTTCAACATGTTTGATTAATATACTACTACATATATCCGTAACACTAATGCGGTGATGTAAGTTGTAGGTTCTTGTATGGAATTGTATTTCCGAATTCCACTAAGATAATAACAAATCGGACAGGGAAGGCAGCGCTCAACAGAATCACCAGAATATGGGGAACGATAAATGAATGAATCTTTGATGGACGGAACTCATTCAAACAACAACATAAAGCGTTCTAAATTTCTTACATATATATATTTTGATACATACTGAAATGGTAAATTTTGTATTTATGAAATTGTGAAAATTATGAATGTTTTATGAGAAACCGTGATATCAAAGCCTTCAGAAACAATACAAAACGTTCAGATCCGATCCAGTCATGTAAGATAAGTCATATCATAACTGGTTGTATCGTTTTTTGTTTTACAAGTGTAGTAATTAGTATTGTAAGTAAACCATATGACCACATATGTGTATATGAAGATATGAAGATATGTACGTCCATTGAACACTAGTGTTAACAACATTAATAATCATCCCAAGTAACCAGCATAATACTATAGTGTGCCCAGGATAATGTGGAAGGCGGGAAAATTTAGTAAAGTCCACAAAGGTGGATTACAATTATGTGCACCAATTATCAGTGATGTTTTGAGTACAATACTGACCTTATCTGTTTATTTAAGTGATTTGTGAAACCAATTTTGCCACAGTTGACCAAACCGATTCATGTTTGTAAATGTCACATTATCCTGGGCGGACTATAGTAGGTGAATATAGTTCACATACAATTTACACACTGACATTGCTCCGGGTTTACAGTAAACTGCTGAGGGTAGCATAACTACCTCTGTGGACGGTCAAGTCTGTTTGAGCACAGGAACTTATTTATAATTTGAAAAAAAAAAAATTGATTTTTTTTTATTTTTTTCACTAGGCCTACTTTACTACTAAAATATCAAGTTGGTATAGAGAAAATATTTGTATTAGAATAGTTCGTGGGATACAATCGCATTGCACTCCTGTCTATATTTTAATTTCTTTTTTTTTCAAATTATAAATAAGTTCCTGTGCTCAAACAGACTTGACCGTCCACAGAGGTAGTTTTTTTTTCGAATTATAAATGCAAGTTCCTGTGGTTAGAGAAACACTCAGATCCTTTGTGATGTTGGAGAGATGATGTGCGTATAAAATACTCGTAAATGATTTATAGTCTGTTCAATACACACGAAGTTTCAATATCGAAAAGTTCAATTTGACTGAAGTTGATTTCAGTTGAATTTCAGACCAGAACAATAGTCAGCCAATTTTTCCTCGTATATCGTATAGATCTTCGTTTAATGCTGTCGATGCGTCAATTTTGATCCTGCAAAGTTGGTAGCTTCATTGCCTGTCCGGGATATAACAAACCTTGAGGAGGTGAAACTGCTGCTGTATTTGTGGTGTTCTTAGTTGTGCTGTTTGAATAGTCTGAATGCATAATCTCGTACAACAAACAGTGTATTTTCATTTGCGCATACCGTGCGGTTTCTTTGTTTTTCATTGATCTCAGCTGACTTGCTATATATTTACCAAAGCTATCATGTTCGTCGTCAGTGACCACGTGACTTTGTTGTTTGATTGGTGTGACTTCCGGTGTAAACTCTGTTTGTTCATTTTCTACACGTCTAGGTCTCTTCCTTGTAGCAGTTTTCTTGACCTTACTATACAGAGTAACCGGTGTAACTGTAGATGCCGGAGACTCAGCCTCTGATATGGTGACGTCATCGTCAGTGATTTCTTCTTCTTTATAAACGACTGTCTGAAAGTAGAACATTCTACTATGTATACGTATAAAAGAATTAATTAGATTTTGAACTTGCATATAAAGTTGTTATGGAATATTAATTACGTAGACATTTGGTGAAAACAATAACGTTCTACAGTGTGTCAAAATGGAAAGCGTGTCGAAATAAGCCCCCCCCCCCAAGAACATGGGGTCTTACCATTTCAATTTAAAGCATGCACACATTTTAGCATTATCGGGCAGACGACAGTAGACGCAAACCATGAGGTTGTTTGTTGTGTTCGACACAAACTATAAATTCACGTTAGTTGACGTCGAGTGTTTATTTTACATAAAGAAAGAGTAACTACCCTTTGAGAAGTACGTATAAGCAACAGCGACACACACTTTTAAACGCCTTAAAACCTTTAGCATCGACATATTTTCGGGGTAGGTCGTGATTAGCATGAACGCCTAAGTCGTGTTGCCACGGAATACTGTCAGTGCCATTGTTGACATACGACAACGCGATACGACGTCCGAAAAAACTTTACGAAATTGCTACAATGGACAACTCGGCGCATGACAAGGTGAAAAGACATCACAACAATTTGACAAATGACACTATTATTAGCATTGACGCGCGTCGTATCGCGTTGTGGTACTGTTACACCGAATCGTCGTACGTCACGTTGGGACAGCGGGATGGGACTAACGGAGTACATTTGACATCGCACAAACAGAATTCCGAATGTTCAACAAACTGACTTAAGATACCTCTAATTGTGTTATTGATCGCCTTGGTACTATATGCTCTTTCAAGAACAGCAGGTTTTCGTAATACTTCCAATTTGATGTATAAATTTCATCTGCCCCAGCATCACCTTTTCGTGACGTCAACTCTTTCAGATGTTCTCTTGCGAAATTTGTTCTTAACCCCTTGATCTTTTTCTTGACCCAATCGTCTGAAAATGAAAAAATACAAAGTTTTAAATGATACCCTTTAAGTAAGAGGACGCATTTCATTGAATTGTTTTTCATGTCTAGATATGTGGCGGGTGCTTGCCGTTTGTAATGTTTAGTTATTGTGTGTGTTTCGTTCGTTCCATTCGTGCTCTGCTAAAACTGTTGAGAGCTGCCTTACCTGTTTGATTTGCTATTATCCTATTCATCTATTTAAATTTAAAAAAGACAGGTCATGTGACCACGTGGTACAACTCGATGGAAAAATTGTTGCAGAAAATTGATGAATGCAACCAAATTGTCTAGTGTATTTACTCCTGCAATACCAGCAACACCAGCAACATTAGCAACATTTTTTTACAACAATTACACGAACTAGAACGTTCCCTAATTCCTCTGTGCAACAATTTCCCCATACATTTACTGATAAGAGCTATCAGATATCAACTTTCGTCCTGATAAGCCCAACTCTGAGAAATTATCAAGTAATTTATATGGCTGGGAGAAAATAACATGGACAGAAGATTTTACTGAAACTTTAATTGATCAATATCAAAAAGAACAATTATGGAAGATTTCGCTGCATGGTTATTCTTAAAAGGATGTAATGTTCGTATAAAAAATCTGGAAAGTGCCTAGACATTTTAAATTTATACATGTAAAATACAGTGTAAACACGTTAGAGGAAACCTATTTCAAAACACCATGCTTGTTGTACAAAGGGTGTTGTAATAGAGGAGGGAACTGTTCAGTAAACTTCAGGAATAAAATTATCATGATGCTAAATCGAGGTTGTTGCTAAAGGAAGGGATGCTCTTGAGAAGTAGCACTGTATACTACGACTACATAATACTATTGTAAATAACAAGTGGAGATAATTGAAATGATCTTTGGAGGCAACATGCAATAAAACTACTGTATACCAGACATAAGCATAATTGATAGTTCATAAAGCAGAGCAGAGCAGAGCAGAGCAGAGCAGAGCAGAGCAGAGCAGAGCAGAGCAGAGCAGAGCAGAGCAGAGCAGAGCAGAGCAGAGCAGAGCAGAGCAGAGCAGAGCAGAGCAGAGCAGAGCAGAGTGCATAATCTTTTCAAATAACATATAAACATATTGACATACACAACGTTATTTTGTTTGTAATTACACAACAATTAACAATACATTTCTCTGTGTGTGTCAGTGTAGCAATACCACGTGGCTTTTGGCTACTGATCCAAGGCAAAATTTGCTTCACTTCGAAAACAAAAATAGCCATAAGTATTTTATTTATTCACCAATGATTTCTATTAAACATTCACCAGTCTAAGAGAAAAATATATTCTTTCCACGAAATGTTGTATGAATTCACAAGATCTGTATTTGATGTGACCAAGGTTTTGGTCCCTAATAACCTATATTCGATTTATAATTAGACGTCGTGATATCTTTGACAGTACCTGTTGTAATCATCAAACATTATAAGTACAATTGTATAAAATTCTTACCTGAAATTCCAATTTTTAAAGCGATTTTTGATAATGCCGAATCACGTTTTTCTTTATTGTGATATCCCTTTAAGGTACTGTCATATAGGAACTCATTTTCCCGGTAAAGATCGATCAAACTTTCAATACTTTCTTTGGTCCAGAGAGACATGCTGATCATGTTCAATCCAGGTCCAGAAAGTTATTAACTCAAAGAACTATCCAAATACTCATAAGAACACCTGTGTAAGATCAACTGTAACTTTATCAAAGCTTATCAGCAACAATATGTTGGTAGAAACATTCGGACCTGATTCTAGTCTCACCCAAGTAAATTATCTTTTCTGTACTTCCATTAATTGTTCACAATCCGATATCACCCCTGCGTTCAAAGGAGGATATATTTCGTCACGTTTCGTACCTGTTATTCGTTGAACGATATGTTACCATAAAACACAGGTTACCATAGACTAGGGTGGTGCGCCTAAATTGGTGCTATATCGTACCAAAATAGCTGACAGAGGCTAATAGTGATTTGGAAATAGTAAAACTCGTGTATCCGTCCATATTTCGAACCTGAGAACGGAAAAAGCGGGGTTTTACACGTTCAAATTGTTTGTGCAGAACAGACGTTCAACGAAGGATTAAAGCGACAAATATCGTGATTATTTAACGTAAAATGTTAACTAGCTTTGATGAACGCAGTGCAAGTTTCGTGTTTTACTATATGCAATAATTCTTCGTTCTTGTGCACAATATAACCGGTCAAATAAATTACCTCATACTGTGTTTACACTATGCACATTTTCTAACATCCAGTATTATTTCATTCAATGCAATTGAAACAATGTTTAGTTTAAACTCCGCTTAACACTACTCAATTTATTCAATCCACTATTGAACCAGACTTTTTTATATAAACCGCTTTACACTACACTATAGTCTAACACAATTGTTGTATGCAATTCTTGTATCCAATATATCTATAGCTGAGCACTATGCATTGTTATGTCGCTAATTAATACTCGCGCGAAGTAAGAATGTTTTGAGTAACCTTTTTGCAAGCTCGCTCACCTATCACATTCTCAGCTGAGTTATATACTGATATTCTTTCTTGCTTTAGATAGCACTCAGTTTGTATTATATAGTAACTGTGGAATCTTTGAATGCAATGACTGAAATACTGCACTGAAAGAGAGTGCAAAAACTACAATATTGCATCAGTTGGACTTTTTATCAGCTCTTCCAACCATCACACTGTTAGCTGAACTTTGAGCTCTTCCAACCATCACACTGTTAGCTGAACTTTGAGCTCTTCCAACCATCACACTGTTAGCTGAACTTTGAGCTCTTCCAACCATCACACTGTTAGCTGAACTTTGAACTCTTCCAACCATCACACTGTTAGCTGAACTTTGAACTCTTCCAACCATCACACTGTTAGCTGAACTTTGAACTCTTCCAACCATCACACTGTTAGCTGAACTTTGAGCTCTTCCAACCATCACACAGTAAGCTGAACTTTGAGCTCTTCCAACCATCACACTGTTAGCTGAACTTTGAGCTCTTCCAACCATCACACTGTTAGCTGAACTTTGAGCTCTTCCAACCATCACACTGTTAGCTGAACTTTGAGCTCTTCCAACCATCACACTGTTAGCTGAACTTTGATACAAACCAGAAAACAAACACTCGGATATCATATTTAAATTCCGGGCTGCATTCTCGACTAATTAAGAACAAAGAAAGAAAAGATGAAGTACTAGTACACTTGTTTTCATATATTGTCCATGCTTCTACATGTTCTTACTAGTTAACGAACTTTATAGCGGACTATACGTTGGGCGAAGCCCAACGGATAAGATCCGGTTTATGGTTACACCTGTGCACGTGGCTTGGTCAGAGTGGATCTGAAAATTTGTGTCACAATTCCGCACTGACGGAACGTTACTGAAAAATGGCTACCAATTGAATAACAAAAGTTATTTAAAATGCGATATTCTGTAGCTCATAAATTTTCTTTTATTTTTTAATGATGTTTAAAAATACTCCAAAAACAAGAATCTATGCCCCTTTCTAGAAAATAAAAAATAAAATTATCAGTCTTCCATGGTTGTGTTGCAACCCGAATAAATGGGACACACTCTTTTCCATTGGTTAGAAAAAAAATGGCAGCTATTTTTTTGCTCGATTCGACAGGAATTTTTAACATTTGTAGTGCATAAACGACGCTACAAACTGTTATGAGACACATGATTACTCTGAGATTACGAAGTAAGTCCAACGGGAATCTTTCATATGTGCGAAATATCAACCAATCTTAAGAAAATCTAATAAAAAAGACACATGTTTCGGTGACTTCCCATCGCAAAGTTTGCAATACAATTAATCAAAGTCCGTTTCGGGTATTTACGTATCTGGACCGGACGGTGATAATCCACATCGTAGTTGTAGGTTATTGTAAAGAAAGTAAAACGAATGCATGTTCGTAATTCCTCGCCGAGATGTAATAAAAAATCCCTCCAAAGTCCAAAATATTCGCGGGATAAAGGTCGCGAAAACTAATTACATGTTGTTGTTGTCGTTTTGGATACAATAAAACCCGTAATGTTCCGTCTTCTTACCTTGGTTATAAAACACGTAAAGTTTGACACATATTTTGTATGAATAGGGATGTTCTGAATGCGCTCACATTCATTTTTATGAACGTGTTTGTAACCAGTTCATGTTATCTGATAAGATGAATCAAATTATGTTTTATGATTATTGGTGTAGAACCGATTTAAACCAATATTTCATAATTTAGTTTGAACATAAAGATGCGAAGCGCGACAAACCACACACAATTACGCGGTAGACAGAAATAATCAACAACTGGGTCTCAAGCACCCTGTGAAACCTCCGGAGTAGTTGTATATGAGTGGACTTCAGTTTCAATCCGTCTTCTTTACCAAGGTTTCACAGGATGCTGGAAAAGCGGCAAAATTGCTGATAAGATGCCAACATTTGGTAGAAAGCTCACACTTGTTCCCTTAGACTGGCATATGTTTTATAGAAATAGGTATAACAATAAAATACATACAACATGGAAATGTAAGGTGTAGTTAGGGACCAGAATCTATAACGTACCGAGGTAAAAGTGACAATCAATCAATTAAAACAAACATCTGTTACAGCCTCTTGTGTGTTTGGCTTGGCGCTTCTACCGTTTCTGTTTGGCATTCAATTGTCTATGCAATACAGTATTTAATAAAGCAACCTTTTCTTTGAAAATCATATGGTGAGCTATGCTTTACAATAAATACAAAAACATTTACATTCCATTTCACATGGAGGCAACAACCTATCAATATCAATCAAACCCTTGCTTAATTCATCACCAACAGTTGAACAGCACAGAAAGGTTTTCAGTGACTTGTCAAAATTTAAATCCCATTATACAACTACGTATCGGTGTCAGGTGGGCGCTAATGTACTTTATAAGCCGTTCATTATATTGTAAATAAGGCTTCTTATCCCTTAGTCATTGTCGTTTAAGAGTACCCTGTTGATAAATTTTGATAACATTAAATTGTATCAATATTTATGCGTTAAGTCATCGGATCGCTACGTATCACACTCACTAGGTGGCGTATTTAAGTTACATGATTCGTAACCTTTGGTTCCGTTTTGTAATCGAATGATGCCGAATGATATCGAATGCGAGATCTTATATAGATGATGTCATTCGTGGCGTTAAATAGAATGGTTTGAATGAAAACGAAGCGATGACTGTACTGACGAAATACTCGTAGAGACATTTGATTCAGAGCACGGTTCACATAAGACCATTCATTTATGCTGCGTTTACAGTCAGCCACGATGCCCACGATGTCCACGATTCGACAATATCGTGGAGCTCCACGATTAATTGCATCAAATTTAATTTTAGTACGCTGTCCTACGCTTTGTTACGTTGTGTTACTACTGGTTGCGCTTTCTTACGATATCAACACGATTCATGTCAAGATCTGCCACGAATTACATCGCGTTCTCTTACGTTCTCTTACGACAACCACGATATGCTATCACGTTTTATTACGTCTTATTACGTTCTGTTAAGATCCCTTACGCTCTTCAAGTTATGCTGAGCTCTCCTACGATTAATGTCCGCGACTTGACTTGATCACGTTTTTAGTACGATTAAATGTATAAATAGGATGGGAGATTGACATAATCTATAAATATTCCACAAAGGAACAAGCTATGCATTCAAGAGATGAAGATGTCGAATTCGCAATAGGTATGTGTTCCTGCATGGCTAATATTCAACAGTGGCAACAAGGAATGGAGCCGGGCAGACTATAGGAGAAGTAAAGGGGAAGAAGGAACAGATGGCTTAGGACCTACTGTGTAGACCATGGTTTGGTGTAAATAGAAATAACCTAGTGGTTCAATAATTCCAACGAAGAATTCAGGCTTATGATGTTAGCACCTTCGTCAACTTATAGGACGATACGTATATTTGATGATCTTCTAAAAGGAATAACAACAAACATAGAGAGAAGATGTACTAAATGAGAGCCCCTATCACATGGAATGGAGCTGACACTCATCCTCAAACATCGTATCACTTATGATAAATTACTTTTACTATACTATGCCTTCATATATAGTCGTTTCTTCTATTTTGTTCAAGGTGTTCGAAAGGCTGTTGTTAAAACATATAAAGGTGATATATTTTCTTAAAGAATGAAAACTACATGTAATTGCAGACAAATTCAATAAGCGATGTAATGTACCACATTTTATAGGGTTTTTTTAACGGCCAACATAATAACTCCCCAAAAGCCAGCACGCACAGGTAGCCCGATGGATTGTACATGTCCCTCTTCGATAGTATAGGTAGATGCTTGAACTTGGTGGCATTTGTCATATGTCAGATGAACAAACTGTATCCATTATGTTTGCATGGTGCAACCACAAAATATCCTTGGTCCGGATATTCATGATTGTTGTCGACTCTGTGCTACTCAAAGATGAAGAGGTTGGCGTTCAGGAACTCTGTGATATTCACTGCTTGGATGTCACTGAAGGAGGTTGCTCTCCCGAATTTTTCCGAGTGGTAGTCTGATATGGCAACTCCTCTTGTGAAGGTGGGGTAGATGGTCTTTCCATTGGCTTCGTGAACTTACGGTTATTTGTGTTGGTAGGAGGGTTTGACAAGCTGATAATTCCTAGCTGATTATTTACTTCGTTTGTTTGGCTGCGACAACGCGACGAATAGTCACACTGCGGCCCAACAATGCTTTTGAAACGCATCAGAACTTACCCAGGCTAAGGAGAGCGCCACAAAAGGTGGGAGCAAATCGGGATGATCTTACCAGACCTTGTCGCATCGTGATTCAATTACTGATACATGTAGTTCCCTACATATCTTGACGAAACGTAGCAGATAGAGTGCTGTGGAATCGTAATGCAAACTTAACGCATCGTGTTTCAAAGTCCACCAAGATCCCCTACGATGAAGCATCAAGGTCTGACACGCTACGTTAAGGTCTGATAAGTTTAAGGCGCTCCGCTACGATTAGCACGTTCCATCACGCTCTCTCAAGATCAAAGTTGAATCGGGACAATCGTGGTCAAATTTTTGAGCGTCAAAAATTTTGACACTCAGCTCACGATGCTCGCGATCCTACCAAGTTCCCCCACGATCATTACGATTCAATTCCACGACCTCCGACGATCCTCCACGCTCACCACGATACTTTCCAATCGTGGTCATCGTGGCTATCGTGGCTGACTGTAAACGCAGCATTAGCGGTACAACCTTTTTGTTTGCCAACTAAAATGTTTCACAGTTTTCAAAGTTTCAGTGTTGTGCTCCCCCAGCAAGTGCGGTGTGCGAACGGGTCTATTGTGACTTCAAAATCCCCATAAGCTTTTAGACAACTCCAAATAACTGATAATTCTGTACATGGGACTGTTCCATGTTCATTTTATCCACATGTGGAGAAGTAGAAAGCTAATTGGGAATGAGTTAGATCTAGTGGTTGACAATAAAACAGTTGAATTACGGTGTAATCCCTAATAAAAAAGTTAAGCACTTAAAGTGTCTGTAGTTGTATTACATCATATATCAACGTTACATTTACAACCTCATGTTGATCATGAATGTAAAGAACCACATGAAATCTGGCATAATGTATAAAATAAGCTTAAGTTACACAACATATCTCAGATACGTGAACTATAAAATTACGCAATATTATTTTATCATGAACACTAGAAGTGTTAGTACCGTGCTACACACGGAATGTACAGTAAATACCAACTTTAAGATCACAGTTCAAACAAGACAGCCTCAATAAGATATCTTCTGTGGCCTTGAAACTATTCAGAGTCAGTGAGGTCTTCATGTTATTCAAATAGTGTGGAAAGAACCTATAAACTGCGTTCCAATTTAACCAGGTTCTCACTACGCGTTTTTTTGTCTGACCACGACATAAAGTCATTGGAGGCGAACGAAACCAATTCCTTGTCCGGTTATGTTGCGTTGCTAAAACTAGACTTTGAAAGGCTGGTCTTTACTTTCAAGTCCACATACACAGGTTGCTTGCTAAGCCTGTTGGTGGTTACCATTTTCTCTTCAAGGAATCTCTATAGTAAAATTATATAGAGAAGTCTTGGGTTCGATCCCCGTCAGTGCAAATGCTCAATTTTTCTGAGCAAGAATAACCCACAATACTCTACTCGACCAGGGTTGAATTGGTACCTATGAGGGCGGTGTCTGAACATATATATATTCCTTGGCGCCGTATCTCGATGTTGGCTGCACACCAATAATAGTCACCACAGGGAGACTCGAACATAAGATTCCTTAGGTAGCCCAATAACAAGTTAAATGTGAAAGGGTGGCTGAACGCCTGAACTGCTTAAAGCGGCCCTCGAAAACTGGTGACATAACTTTTTTTATATTAATTTCCCTTTATATCAAGCTTATTCCCGCTAAAAATATAATTAGAAAATTTTCCGCGAAAGTTCAATATCCTGTAACTTTCAAAGTACAAGGTTAATGTCCTATGACTCAACCTACTTGAGCGGAAACCAAAACAGCTTTGGCGGGAAATGTAATTGCATTATGTTTGCCGTTTTAATACGCATGATAAGTGTTTATCAACAGAATATGTATTTTAATGTTATACTGGGTAAAACAGTTGATACATGGCCTTGAAAACGTTCATCAAAAAAGGACGAAAAACATTCATTTCTACCTTTATTAGAAACATATCAGTATAATAAATACATAATAATAATAACATTTTAATGTTTATTAACTAATAACTTACTATAATGACGTTAGTTAACACATGATTTCGTGTCTCATACTTTTTCAGTGTTATAAGGCAACACTTACTCTAGTCTAAACAGGCTTTTATTCATTGTATTCCTTTGAGTGTATGGCAAATGACTCGGCTAGTTGCTTGTTTTGATGTGTCATATACAATAAAAAGGGTCAAGTTTCCGGCCCAAACGGGTAGCTCACGGCTCAGTACAAATTGGAACTTTCTTTTCTCATAGCCTCCTCGCAATGGACACCACCAGGATTGTGTTTCACATTCAATCAAAACTAACTACTTGAGGTACCTATCTAAACGTATAAGACAACAATGTGCATCCCGATACGCCGCTTCTCAGTTCCGTCAGAGACTTATTCTGTTCATGTGGCACTGTCGGAACTGGCAACCGATGTAACCATCGGACGGAACTCAGGATACATGACATTTGAGGTCCGTCAGAGCGTTACATCAGTTTTCAGTTCCGTCAGAGCCATATGAAAAAAGAACAAATATCTGACTGTGTGTCGCGAAACATGTATACCGTGATGACTCAACCTCATTTATGCAGTTCTTTTTATCTGAGCATTATCTAAATCTTCTTCTTCTGTGTTCCGTCTTCTAAGACAGTTTGGATGTTGTGATGGTATCTACCAACAGCTTGGTCTCGAACGATGTTAAAATATTTACAATATACTTAATATGTTAGGTTTGAAGTTCTGTCCAGTATAAATTCAGATTACATCGGAAAATTTTGTTTGAACGCTGCAACCGTATGTTTTAAATCTTGCATGTCTTTGTCACTATTTAATTTGCAATAATTAACGTAACGATGTGAGATTTAGCAGACGACTTGCATGTAAAACGCAAACACGTGTTTCGTTTCTATACACGCGTGATTCATAAGGCAAGAACAACATAATGTTGTGGTTCTGATAACACTACCTATACTATTTTTCGCCCTTACCCTAAACATTTTTTCGCATTTTGATTGAAGCCGTCTCGGCTAGTTGATTTTCCAGTTGCTTAAAACCAATAAAACTTTCAAAAATGAAATGTTTTTCCTACCTATCCTATTTTTTCTCAACATGTTACTAGAACCACCATATCTATTAGTTTTGGCCTGCTGTCGCAGACGAGAAAAGCAAACAACCTTGTCATGTAATTAGGTTACAAATAGCATGTCTTGAGGTGGGCGTTCACTTATCATCAGTCTTGTATTAATATAAGGATGAGATTTACCACTCATGTCTACATGTTATGTTTATATAAGCCGACGCCCGAAACTATGGAACACTTGCGATGACATCATAGTACAGTGCTACCATATGTGCCAACAGTACTATATCAGGCATATCGAGAATGAACTCCATGAAACATACCCAACCTTGAAAGAAAACCAGGCCACAACTGAAAAAGACACAGAGGGCGAGCCATACCCAGAAATGCCTGACTTTGCTGTTACCGAAGTAGGCACCAGAAAGCTCCTCCAGAACCTGAACACCAAAAAGGCGTCCGGTCCAGATGGGATCTCGGCTAGGTTCCTGAAGGACTATGCAGATTCCATCGCACCTTCACTCACTCTGATCTTCAACAGATCTCTACAAGAGGGCGTGGTTCCTGAAGACTGGAAAGAAGCAAACGTGACTGCCATCTTCAAGAAAGGAGCTCGACACGACCCTGCAAACTACCGCCCTGTCTCCCTTACCAGTCTATGCTGTAAACTCCTGGAACATATCATCGTCAGTAACACCCTCAAGCACCTAGATAAACATTGTGAGACCCAACTACTGACCCTGGTCCACGAACTTGCCTCATCCATGGACAAGAAGGTACAAGCTGACCTCATCATCTTGGACTTCTCCAAAGCGTTTGACCGTGTTCCACATCAGAGGCTACTGAAGAAACTCCACCATTATGGTATTAGGTCGAACATCCACCAATGGATAGCTTCCTTCCTTGGAAACCGGTCTCAGCAAGTCCTGGTTGAAGGACAATCATCTGACAGTGTACCTGTGATCAGCGGCGTCCCTCAGAGCTCAGTCCTTGGCCCACTTCTCTTCCTTCTCTTCATCAATGATCTCCCAGACAGTGTAGTTTCATCAACAAGTCTCTTCGCAGATGACTGTAACCTATACAGATACATCAGATCACCTGAAGACCAAGCAATTCTACAACGAGATCTTGATGCCTTGGCAGAGTGGGAGAGAAAGTGGGGCATGGACTTTCACCCACAGAAATGTAGCTTCCTGAGAGTCACTAGAAGCCGCAAACCATTCCAGTACAACTACGTTTTGAAAGGCATCACTCTCCAACAAGATACCATCACCAAGTACTTGGGAGTAGATCTTCAATCAGACCTAGGCTGGACCTCACATATCAACAAAAAAATCAAGAAAGCAAATAGTATCCTTGGCTTCCTCAAAAGAAATATCCAAAAAACTTCCGAACAAACGAAGACCAACGCATATTTTTCACTAGTACGACCGAACCTTGATTACAGCGCCACCATCTGGAATCCTCACCATCAATATCTCTCAAAAAACATCGAAATGGTACAACGGCGAGCTGCTAGATTTACAACAAACAGATTCAGAAATACAAGCAGCGTAACTGATATGATAGATCACCTGAATTGGGAAAGCCTAGAGTCGAGACGTCAGAAACAACAGCTCACGATGTTCTACAAGATCGTGCACAACGAAGAAGACATCCCACCTGACAAGTACCTCCAGACAGCCAGATCCATGCCTAGAGCCCCTCACAACAACAGATTTCTCCAACATCACGCATCTACAGATACTTACAAATTCAGTTTCTTCCCACGGACCATCCCTGTGTGGAACAACTTACCAGCCCCTGTGGCTGAGGCTCCTTCTTTGACATCTTTCAAGAAGGAGCTTGATAAACTCTCATTCTAAGGGGATTACTTCGCTCAGATATGAAGTACAACCATGTGATAGGTGTTGAGCTATGTCAGCCGGGACTCAGTCCCTGTCACCGCTACGGAAGCTGGACAGGTCAAGTGCCTTGATGGTCGAACAATATCTCAGCATATCTTTTCTTATATTTCTATCCTTTTCTATCATGCATATCTCCATCGTCTTGAACGAATCTATTCTTCCATACCTTTTCTATCACCCTCTTTCCTTTTCTATCTAAGCGCACCGTTAAATAATTGTCAAGTCTGACAGCTTAACGTATTATGTAGATGTAGATAGTTTAGTGCTACCATATGTGCCAACAGTACTGTTTCAGGGATAGTTTAGTGCTACCATATGTGCCAACAGTACTGTATCAGGCATAGTTAAGTGCTACCATATGTGTCAACAGTACTCACGGTACCAGGCATAGTCAATTAATCTAACAAGTCATTGTTCGACAATTCTCCAGAGTGGGTCATGAACTTGAAGAAGAAGAAGAAGAAGAAGGAGAAAAAGAAGAAGAAGAAGAAGAAGAAGAAGAAGAGTCAGGAAGAATTAACAGTCATCTCAATATTCCCCACGCACGCTCGCACTCGCGCGTACTTAAAATTTTATTTCATGCAGTCCAACTGTATTCAAATGCAGCCCTTTTATTATCAAAGGTATTGAGGCTTAAACATGAAGAAACGGTTCTTTGGTGTATTATAATGATAATGCACCTACATTTCTATGAATCGTTGCAATTCTTCGAAATTATGAATTGTCAGAAAGTTACTACAAACACAAAATAACAAGGTTCAGTTAATACATGCAGTCAATATTTTATCATTCATTTATTTATGTTCCGTATATAATTTGATATAGCACATAATAATCATATACGCACTTAGTATGCATTACGTCATAAGTTAATTTCAATAATAAAATGAATATTAAATGAATTGTTCGCATATTTCATTTAAAATGTACGAGTTATACATAATGACACGATGTCGTGTTTGAACGAGCCATACATTCATTGTTAAACAATTTACATACATATCACAATGTACGTGCATTTTATTTGTATAAAATATTTATTCAAACAAGTTTTATTGCATTCACAGTCTACAGTTTAAAGTTAATGCATTGTGCTGCTTTATAAATTCGATAAAATGTTAGCAATATATTTCACAATTTTCAATAAACTGATGTCATTCAAGCGCATAGAAAATAGCAAGTGATTTATCCGAGCTGCACGTTTTATGAAATAGACAGGTTATTGAGTGAACAAACCACTCGAAATGCACGTTAAAAGTCAAACTCTCTGTGCTGTGGTAAATCTAAATAAATCGTGTCCTGGAGTTAATGCGGCCTACTTTTTAAAAATGTTTTACGATTAAACAATCAAACCATTATTAAACCAGTTGAAAAACGAAAACAACGCTATTTAGGTCCATAAAAGCGTTTAAATTAAACCGAACGTTTCAAAATAACCTCTTAAAATATCGATTACTGGGCTTATGGTAACGTTACAGCATTATGTGCATTTCTTGAAAAATGCACAAACATTATAAAGTGTTTTGTTGAATTAACACGTTACAAGTCTATTTGGCTCTTTATTGATTTCCAAATAAATCTGTTTCATTTTACCCATCAAAAACACAATAAACCCGAAGAACGTCCATAAAATCGGTGGTTCAATAATAAACGAACACTCATTTAATATCTTCTTTTTAATATTATACAGGACTACATGTATTTCTCCTTGAAAATTCTAACGCATAAATTATCATAAACTGCAAGTATAATGATGCATATTTACTTTACGACTCGCCGTCTTTAAATCAAGGCAGATAAGCACCTAGTGGCCATTATCTTCAGAGCTGGAGACCTCACCAACCATTCACGCTTCTCGTATCAAACGGACTTTGTCGGTAGTCGAACCTTCGACTACCTTCAAAACGCACCCGCATTTAAGACCACTGAGCACTACTCAATATTACCATTCGTAAGAGCCGAGTTCGAATCCTGACGTATAAGGATCATGCAAAGTATCATGAAGTTATTGCACCTACTGCGTATTTTTATCGGTGACAACTGGGAGCTTTTCTGGACTTGACTTAGATGTTATCAAATGTATGCCTAAGAAAACATCTCTTGGTATATTGTTACAAAACCTCCAGCGTAGAAAAAGTCTACCAAACCATTAGAAATTACCGTCTTAAAGATGGGTGTATGCGACAATCTGTGTCTTCATTTCCCAGATGCCATCAACTGCACATTTAGCATTCAATTGATGTTAAAACACCTTTAAACTTTCTCGTTGTTATTGTTAATTTTACGTTTTAGAAATTTTGTGTATTACCAAAGGGAAATAAATCTTGATATACTGATACATTTTTGTGATTGAGTAACGTCCCTTTAAACGTAAAATTGTCTGTGCCTCGATAGCCTAGTGGTAGAACGTCCACTTCGAGGTCCCGGGTTTGTTCACAGGTTGCGTCATAACCAAGACGAAATAAAAGTAGGACTAGTTTGCATGACAACATGTTATGAAACATATATGGCGTGATTCGGTCTTGTATATAAGCACAGGAAATTGAAATTCTATCCATAAAATATCATAGCAGTACTAGTCGATCAATCAAAATCGCTCTATACATTTATTATATACTGACAAGGATTGTAACGCATTCCCCTGTCCAAAAAGAATCCCGTAGCCAGTGCTAACAAAATACGAGATACAAGCGATCAAGTTAGCTCATTCCACGATTATCATTTTGGAGGGGTATGCGTTGTCATCCTTTCAGTGCAATAAAGGTATAGAGCTGGCATCTTCCCACACCTTGGTCTGTGAGCCAAACATTTGGTCGTGCTTCCTCCAGATAAGGGCAGATTTTCCAGAAGGTGCCCCTCTGCCTCCTGAAATACAGCTGTTTCCGCAACACACAATGTTCCACAAAAACTGATAACTGGGTTACAATCACCCGCACAGTGGACGAACTCAGTTAATCCGATATCTAGGCATCGTAAACTCGCCGGCCTATGATCGGCATTGAATCATGGGAAAAGGAGTGCCGAACGGGTATCGGTCGATCATCGGACGGCGATCAGATTAGATTTTTGAAATTATGACTCATGAATAATTGTGGTAATCCACTTTTTAAAATACTATTTGAAATCCCTCTGGTCCACAGTATTGCAGTCATATAAAGACTACCAAGTCACAGTATCCTGACATCGGGGTTGAGCCTCAATAATTATACCCCATTGGGCCCCCTTTTGAAACTGGTCTCATTATTGCGTTGATCATAATATTGACATTAAATGTAGAACAGAGAAAAACGGGACAAATAGACCTGGACCTTTTTTGTCCTAGTTTTAAGGTACTCTTACTATTGAGGTGGTCTTTGGTTGAGGTCTTACTATACAGTGGTTTAACTTGGCTGACCCTCATATACATGCTTATTTATAACTTCAAGAACCTCTAGGAAAGTATATATGACGTTCCTGGTAGATCTATTTCAAAATAAGACAAAGCGCACTCCATTTGACACTCCTGGCGTCACGTAAGATCAACACAATTTTATAAACCAGATAAGGCTAAAAGTATACTGCAAATCTTTAGAATGGTTAATGTAATTGTTGAATGTCTGTCACAATCACGTTGCTAGCGGGATGAACGCCATTCTCCAAGTCCGTATGTGCTTCACATCTTACCTAAGATCATATATTCTGTGATCTTATACATGTGAAATATGATAGTACGATCAGACATACAGCAAAAGCAATACAATTATGGCTTATTTTCGTGCGATCTGATGTTAAAATATTGATTAATTTAAGTAATTTAGAACGCACAGGAGAGCCTAATTGTGTATGAACCAGTCTCCAGGAAAACCTACCATTAAGTAATTTGATAAAACTGTTGATTTTAAGATTTCCATAATTTAAAGAGTAATCTCAACGAAGCAAAATGCTCAAGAAATTGTGTTGATATTCTGATTTTAAGGCAGTTCTTTTGTAAAGGTTCTGTTCTTAGCATTTTAATGGTCCGTCGCAAACGGCATTCGATAGTTATTTAAAGTATGTAACAAGTACGTATTTCATCAAAACAGTATTTGATCAATTTTCAGAATTTTGTTTTATTCTTTAAAATACAACTATTTATTCTTTGCTATCAATTGACTATAGAGATTTATCAGTGAAAATAACAGTGAAAAATAACAGTGAAATTACCACTTTGTTATCTTCACTGTTTTAGAAGCTTGTTCCAGAATCATGCAGAAAAAGAAACGTAACGTCAACGCACCGAGCTATAAAATATACGTTACATTATGACGTCATAATTCTGACGTGATTTTTCCAATAAAGCCAAGTATTGCTTTAATACTATTTCTTTTACACTTTTACATGAAACTGTCATGTTAAATAGTGATGTTCTGCATTTTTAAAGACGGGTTAGTGAGATCTGAGAGAACTACAAACAAAATTCGACATAACGGAAAATTCGATATAAGCGAGTTCGAGATAACGAGAGTTGACTGCACTTTTATTATTGCACATGTATGCGCATGTAATGTCATTGGGAGTTTTGGGAATTTGGATTTGGCCGTCTGCCACTTCGGACAGGCTGATGAATTGGTATCATAGTTATTGCCTTGGGGCTCCTGCCCACGCCAAAAAAACAACCAGAAATAATTTATTCTTTGAGCGATTTTGACGAGACATTCTTGACGCTCAAGCCGAGAATTTAGAACTATCCATGGCACTTATCATTTTTGTGCAAAATATCACAGCTTTTACCTGAAACTGACCTAACTACTATCCGGACATTTTAGTCGGTCTCGGGCAAAACCTGGGACCTTTTGTCACTTGTTTTATTTGTTACTTTAAACGTCGCCGCGATATTAAGAACGAATCCGGAAGAAATTGACTAACTTCGTATTGTCTGACGGCAAACATATTTGTCTCTCTACATCATTCTCAAAAGTTTGATACTTTAATTGGTTGTTGTTTGATTGGATGTTGTTTGATTGGATGTTGTTTCATATGATGATGTTTGGAAATGACAAAAAGGTAGGTTTAGATAATTATTATGACGATACTGGCAACTGTTTCGTTAGTGAACTAACTCGGAAGTCACCACGAAGAAAGACATCACCGGTGCCAAGTCTCCCTGATGTGAAGCAAGCGTCTTTAAAAAATGTATTCACGGTGAACTATTCAACTTGCCACGTGCTGTGCTGTTTTGTTCATATAAAAACATTTACCAGTCATCAAATTACTCTGAACCGAAAATATTCCTTTCTTAAATTTCTGCTGACGTCAGCATTTAACGGGTTTCAATCATCATCAGTCCTGAAGCATTGATGGCAATTATTCAAACAGTGAAATGTATTTTGTAGTAGTGATTACATGCTGTCATTCAAGTTATCACAATATTATTCAGAATTTTGTTGCACAATAAATTGTACACTTCAAACAAGCTCCCCCCCTCGTACACTATTAATAACACACACCATATAACTTCTATAGCCACGTGTGATTTAAATTAAAATGTTTTTTTTTCTTTCAGAGATTTACAAAGTACTGACAACCATCATTTATTCCACAGATTAATCAACTTTTCGTCATTTTCTTTGATGTTAAAGTTGCATTTTATTTCTCTATTTTTTGTGTACGTTGAAATATTAAGACGAATCACTTTTACTGACAAGTGGGTTGTCAAATAACAAAGATACAAAACGCATTGTTGTATAAACTGTTATGATAAAGTTGTTTCTTTTTGACTATCATAAATATTCACAAGGGCAAAAGGTGAACGTATTAAAAAACAACGACAATTGCACGTGTTCCCCGTGTACCGTGCACACGTGCTAAATGAATACTACTGTACGACACCTATGACATTATATGCTGACCTCGGTATAAAATTGCAAACCTTTGCAAAGTGTAACATTTTCATTACAGTAACTTTAGATAAAAACTCATTCTTCTTTACCGTAAAATATTCAGTACTGGTCCTGTGAAAGATTCAAATTGAATATCCCCTCCTTCAATTTCAAATTACCGTGAACATCCGGGCCACGCCCCTGTCGCTAACAAATTGATTTTAACGCAATGTTAGTTGCGGTGTATGCCATGCTGTATTTGGGTGTTAGCAGTCGCCCGGGGCCTTTCATACGCTGAACCTTCTCAGACTGTCATTGAAAATTAATTACTACATTTGTTCACTACAACTCAGTTACAGGCTTGAGATGCGACTTTGTAAAGCAAACAGTTTTATTTCGGATATCATTATTCACTTGAAAATTAATTGATGTAAGACGGGGGCAACGTTTTTCCGCATCAGTCATTTTGAATGAAGATAATCTTGCATGACAGATGCGCGTGCATCTGTAGAAATGTGGTCCCAAGCTTGACGCCGACTGTATGCCGTAAATGTTACATTAGTATCAGATGATTGAGTAACAGGTTTGTCAGGAATACCTTTCAATGTTCACTTAATTTGTTCAGATTTTAACGGAATCGGTTACAAAATGAAAAACAATGACCCAGAAAAAAATATATTGCTATGTGCCGCAAACAGTTAATTTCTCTATAACATTTTTATTTTGATACCATTTTCTTTTCTTCAGTTTTCTTATACTGTAACTTCAGCCGCGGCCGTGGTCCAGTGGTTAGTTCGCTGGACCTGTATCTCGGTGATCAGGGTTTGATTCCCAGTCATAGCAGGCCACACCTTTACATCAACATTTGGCAACAATGACGATTTTCCTCCATATTAAATTTTGCAGAAGTTGTTGGTTCCTTGTAGAAATGGTCGTTAGTACTGGTTACAGTTGTTAGGATACAATTCAAGAAAACTAGTAAGCCACTAGGTAACTAAGTCACAGTATATAACTGACACATTGTTGAGAAATGGATACTGCCTGTGTTTTAACGTAGAATAAAGCTCAGTCACAAGTTTGGATACATAGCCTAGTAATTAAATCACTCGTGCTACGCATTTGTGAATTGATGTGCGCATCGGAACAAGTGACTGTGCTTTATTACAGATAAAACCCAGGTACATATTCATTATTTCGATTCTAACATAACCAATTTTTCTTTTTTTGACAACACATCAAGACATAGTAACCGCTGCACTATTTTCTTCCTCGGAAGGCTTATTTGCAGTTTTAACTTATTTAGCCGTAGCTGTGTTTTATCGGTGATTCGTGCACACTGTGGTTTCCTCTAGGCATAGTGTGTATAGATGAAACCACTGGTTGTAATGGAATCTATAAACATATTGTTTGACTTCAACATCAACACTCTAGTAAAGAAAGTATTTTCTAGTGCGACAGCTGTATATCAAAGGGATTCGACTCGATAAAAATATCTATCAGATCTATACTACGAATATCAAGACAGGGATATGACTTCATGACATTCTATGCTCGACACAGGCGACATTGTGTACGGATTTTGATAAAAGTTGTGTTTTTTTAAGAATGATATTATATTGTCGAGAAGTTGGGTATAGAAGGGCCAGTCATAAAGTCAGATCCCTGTTCACAACTCGGGCTTATTAGATCTACTGGATATATGTGTATAGATCTGCAGCAATTTATTCATTGCAATAACTAATTACACGTCATACTGATAAGCTGATTAGATAATACTTAACTAATCTTTAACTAAATATAAGTTCCTTGCACAAACTGAAGGACAATGGATAACGGTATCATCCCACGGTGATATTAATCAGTTTCAATACCGCATAACTTGCCGTTATATAGCGCCGCTGGTGTAGTGGTATCATGCAAGATTCCCATTCTTGCGACCCGGGTTCGATTCCCGGGCGGCGCATTTCTTTTGACGAAATTCCATGATAATTTAGATTTTTGTCTTTTTACGGTGTTGCATGTCATATTTTCCACTTTTGAAATAGATGGAACTAAATTTCAAACCATAAGTGTGTGGTGTAAAGTTTATTTATCGCGTGACTTAGATTGTGTTATTGTTGTTATTGTTATTGATTGTGACTACTATATTTCGTCATTTGTATCTTTTCATGTGAAAATGTACACTGTCTAATTAAAATAATGTTCTGTTCTGTAAATATTTTCAGCAATTGACATTACGGAATGAAGAGATATCTTAATGTTGTTTGTCAAATCATGTTTGTCGAAGGATGTTTGTCAAATGCTGTTTGTCAAAGTTGTTTGTCGAGGACCAGTCTTGGAAAAAATCAAGACGAACGTCGTGAGGACTTCTCATCACAATAGAAGCTGACACGGTAGTCGAAGTTATATGTAAAACTATGTAAAGAAGTTGAAGAACTATTAAACTAACTATAACGTACCAAAAACCTCAGGTGACTTTTTGGAACAAAGTCGTCTGTATTTCATTTGCATTTAATGTGCCTTAAACAAACACAAGCAGTTTCTCACTTTCATTATTTTATTGATATGGGCACTTTTATCACACATAATTTCTCACAGTCCACATCGACCAAGATCACTGGCAATATTGAATATGATAATCATAATGCACTAGGCTGGTTTTCACAAACTTTAAACATCTTAGTAAAAATATCTTTCATAAGTCTTATTTTTTCGTATCTTTAAGTGTATCAACTGAACAAGAAAAGCAGTATTAATAATTTATGACATAGTGTTAAAATCATTACGTGAAGAGCTATATAACGTATAACATTCACTAACAACGAAGCAATTGGGTTATTATTCAGTCTGCGAGAAATATGTGCAGCATATATTTTTAGTCAATATGATAAAGTTTTCCACGAATATGCTTTGTGAATACCAGCCCTGGCCCTGTTCTCCCAAAGCATCTCAAGTAGAAATCGCATCTCAAATTGAGATTTTGCCCAAATTAGAGTCTGAATTTGAGATAAATCTAAAGTTCGAGCTCTTTGTATTTTTATTTTAATTATCTAAGAATAATGTTTCTGTTTTGTAGTGCAAATTTTGAGTCTATAGCCTCCCATGGAAATTATTTAAGCAACATATGTCAATATTTGAGATGAGATTTAGATCAGATTGAGACGTTTCGGACAAAAGCTATGCATAGCTTATGTATTTTGTTTGTACCAAATTTCAGACAATAAATAAATTTTGACTTGACTTGACTTGTTTCGGGAGATCGGGACTTGGTATCTTCCTTAAATTCAATAAATCTTAAATCCAGTGAAGCCAAAAGCAGCGAACACGGTCACATCTGTGTGATGATGCAGCTCTAGCCACAAACTTTCACCTGCATTGGCGTGGGTTATCACATTTTAAGATGACATACTATTTCGAACATTATATTGAGGGAGCTGTAGCGCTGAGTTGGCTATTTGAACCCCGTCTTTCACAAGAATTGTATATCCATATCCCCGATTGCGGAATACATCTATTGCGAAGAAATATGTCCCACTGACTGGAACAGTAAATATTGCAGTATGAACATTATACCCATTACCGTCATTAACAAAAACCTTGTCGAACTTAATTAACCTTGTTCCATTATCTACTTCTACCGGTATTTGAGAATGGGTCTGTATCGTATAAAGTGAGAAAGCAACGTGCTTTGACGCTGTAGCATCTATACGTTTTTGGAGTTCCATTGATGGACGTTTGTGCCCGAACTGTTCTGCAAGGTTAAATCTCGAACTTTTCATAATTTCGATGTCACCAATATTCTTTTTATGAACATTACCATGTAAATGCTCATAATAAAACCGATCGGATGTTAGACTCTCAGTGACATTGTTGTTATCATCATTAGGATAGTCCGACACTCCATACTGGTTTGATGATTTCAAATGTTCCACCACTTTATATATCGGTTTATCTAATTCATTATGATAGTCCTGCTCTGTTGAGTATTCGGTCCCTGTAAGACAAGACGCCAGTTCCACTTCAAGTTGTTTAATCTTAGTTTCCATGGAAACAGTTAGCAAATTCTGTTGTTGAATCATCTTGCCAGCCGCTTCTTTCTCGTGGCTACGAGTAACGAATCTATTGCAGTTTGCTGCTCATAAAGCTTGGATTCCAGTGCAGTCATTCTGTCAATTTGCTGTTGTTTTAAGATTGGATTCCAGATCAGTCATTCTGCCATTTTGCTGTCGAATCACGGATTCGATTGCATTCATAATATCCTCATTGCAATGTTCACATACCTTAGTGCTCTGACTTTATGAACAAACAGTCTGTAAATATCTCTGACCACCACATTTTCAAAATCTACTCCGTCCAGATCTGAATGTGTTAACACTACTTGGAAGCAAGTCGCAAACAGAACGAACAGACGTTACGCACGAAACTGGTGTCTTTTCGATAAATCGAACGTAATGCCTGGAATTAGTGTGCCTAATTCATATAATTAACGTACTACTATAAAGTCCTGTATATCGACGGAGCATACATGGAGCTTCGTTCTTATGTACATATTTAAATAATATCGTTTTTTATAAGAATTATATACTACATTTTAAAAAGAAAGTGACGTCAAAAAACGGTGTCACACGTTGCGTCCAAAGCAAGACAGCGGGATGCATCAACATGCTGTGTCGATATTTTTTTATATGCAAACAATTAGCGTTTGATCGTGATTTTAGGAAACTGTCATCAGATGTCACAAATAAGACCAATGCAAGAATAATTATAGAATAAACACATTTTAGCTATCACTAATAAATACAATGACACTATTGTTTTAATGAATTTTTACCTAATATATATCCGCACAATAATGTACTAGTTATTTTAGGTATTGTCATCACTGTGAATTTTATTTCATTTATAAACACGTAACTTGGAATTGTCCCAACGTTATAATGACGTCACAACGGACGGTATTACGCAATATATTTTGAAAAAAATGTATATATAATTACAATTTCATACGGTAAAAATTCAATGAAGTAGATTTTGAATACATAATTATGCATATATTCTGTGTTAAGCAACTAGTATAAATAGCAACCGTATTGCTTGAAAGTGACAAATAAACGAAATGAAGACTAATGTCCCATGAACGTTTTTACGTCATTACGATGATCGTTTATTAAAATTTAAGATAATCGGGATCATGTATTCGGGTGAGAAAAATTGTTAAAATATAACAAAATGGTGTTTACTGTGGTATTTTGTCCTAGGACTAATACGTATATGCACATTTTATATTACGTTATAATTGTCCAGTAAAATGTCCCATATAACGAAAATATTCATTTTCGTCGTTGTTTCGCGGTATACACATTGCATTACGCTTCATGGTGAGCAAATATGCGCCGTTACATTCTTTTAATTATTTGAAGTATTAAATGGCAGACTATTACCTACCGTGCTGTGTAATTTGTTTTCACAGGCTTTAAATTTTAATGCGATTTTTCAAGCGTCAGATTTGTCCAGTGGAATGTCCCATACGACGTTTTTTACTAGTACATGTATGACGAATTTATTGCATTACAAATAGCGTTTGTCAAAAATGCATGAGCCACAATATATCTATTGTCGATAATAATATTAACACTAATAATAATTATTACTGTTTATATTATCGACAATTCTATAAAAATATAGCTTTATTCGATACCGATTCCGATTATTTGAAGTAATTCTGTAGATTTCTAATGATACGGGAATAGTCGGGTAGTGTCATAACATGCCGCCATTTTCAAAACAAATATGTTGTCAGAGAGAGAGAGAGAGAGAGGGGAGAGAGAGAGCACATGCGTATAGAATACCCTCAATATATAATTATCTTCTTATGCATGATCCATTGAATCAAAGTATAAACTTAACTGCTAGACGTCGTAAACAAACACGCAAAAGTCGACGTTTACGTCGTTTTTTGGCGCAACTTTTTTATGTACAAATTTCGTGCGTAACGTCACAGTAAACCCATAATGACCGGCATAAGACAGCACCGCTTTAAAAAAGTGATTACGTCTACACTTTCTATAATCACGGAATTAGATAACGTGTTTAGTAATATACATGTACATTCGTGCTAAAATGAATGTATATATCAAAACAGACAAGACAGAGTTCGTCTTTAGTGTTCTATAATTTCAACGGACGAACTTACGATTGTTAGTTTTGTTGCTTAATATACAAAATAAAGTAGTGTGAAGTTGGCTCGACATACGACATTTAAAAAATCGAATATCGTGACTCACAACATACGGCATTGGGTGACGACATTAAAAAAATCATAAAAATTCGAATGTCGTCCTCCAATGTCGTATGTCTTGAGTCACGACTTTTGATTTATAATGATTTTTTAAATGTCGTCCTCAACGCAATATGTCGTGAGTCACGACTTTTGATTTTTTGAATGTTGTATGCCGAACCAACTTCACACAGCTAATCTAGATTAACAAATAAATACAATTGCATTGCAAAATATACAATACAAATGTCGGTTTAAAGGAATAGATATAATTATATTTATGCCTGCCTGCCTGCCGGCCGGCCCTGCACCATGTCGTCAATCTCGGTTTGTAAAGAGGACGTGACATCAAGTAAATATGGTTTCCGTTTCCGGTTTTGGCAGATTCTGTTTTACCTTGTTATTGGCTATTGTATATTCGAGGGTCATCCGTTAAAGTTCGTAGACACATATCATTGTAAATATATCTGTTAAAACACAACCATAAACATAAAATTTTCTAAAACTCATATCTATTCGTTTTTAGGAGCAGTCGAAGAACTTTAGGGATGACCCTCGTATTATCAAAGATATCTCTTTTTAACCCCTGGCGTCTGGGCCTGTGTTCGCGTAAGTTATTTGGTAAATTTCTATTTCAGTATTTCTCATATACCGATTAAGGCAAAGAGGTTTCGACGTAGAGCTTTACAGCGATTAAACAAGTGTTTTCCAAAAATACCCCTTAGCTCCTTTGATGAACATTTGCGCACGAACCGTTCTGCAAGGTAAAATCTCGATTTTTTCATATTTCATAAGACAGCAACGCTTTAAATAAGTGATTACGTCGACACTTTCTATAATGAATACATATCAAGTATAATATCCAAAATGATAAGACAAAGTTCGTCTTTAGTGTTCAGGGTACTGTTTTATCAAAGCACTTACGAAAATCTGAAAGTTACGATCAAATTTAAATTCTTTATAATTCATTAACAATTGCAAATTGATGACGGATATTATTCGTAGGAGTTCCTTTACTGAATCATTATTAGTTTTACAGCTCCATTTACCGCACTATATATTTTTTAATAAATTATAAAGAATTTAAATTTGATCGTACGATTATGATTTGCGTAAGTGCGTTGATAAAACACTACCCTGGTTTCAACGGCGAACTTACGATACGTGTTTTTAGATTTGTTGTTTATACAAAATTATTTCACAATTTTGATTTACCAATCAAATACAAGTGTATTTCAAAATTTACAGCACAGATGTCGGCGTATTGGAATATATATAATTATATTTATGCCTGTCTGCCTGCCCGCCATGCCCCGACCAACAACCTCGGTTTGCAGAGTACAGGTGATTTTAAGTAAAATTGGGAAGCTTCTTTGTTTCCTTGGCTTTGTCTTTTGTATATAAATAGTATATCTTTTTAATCCCTTATCTATTTCTGTAACATGTTAGAAATGTAAGTCTGTAAAAAGAACAGAACAGAACATAATGGGTTTGTTTACCTATATGGGCGATCTCTCACTATGTTTATGACAAAAGAAGTTGGTTATCCTCCTATTAATATTTAGATCTGGGTTGGTATTCAATATTGATCTTATTTAATTAGAAAATAAGGATAGCCAATCATATCGCCTATTACTGACTAAGAGTACATTGATTGGTTCAATGGTGCTTCTAAATTATGTTATTAGAAAACACGATTCAAAGCGGAACTATATCTTGTTTTCATCTGAATTTCACCATGTTTTATCACTGTTGTGAAAAAATCGCCTTAATCTCTTTCTGTTACACACAATCTGATTGACTACAGTTAAATGTGTATCCAGGGGTGGTAGTCAATCTGAGTGTGTGTAACAGGAAAGAGATTAAGGCGATTTTTTACAGTGATAAAACATGGTGAAATTCAGATGAAAACAAGATATAGTTCCGCTTTGAATCGTGTTTTCTAATTACAGAATTTAGAAGCACCATTGAACCAATCAATGTACCGTTGGTATGTGCTATTCACTGGTCATGTCGATGCATACAGCAGGCACATTGTAAAATGTGAAATCTGATCCACTGTACTGGCCTTCATGCAAGGGTGACTCATTAATCTCACGTCAAGCAAGGGCTGGCTTTACCAACACAGTACAAGAACGTATCTACAGCGCATTTCTAGTTACTAATTATTTGTGTGCGACAACCGAACAGAAATAAATGAATAAATAAAGACACCATATTTGCTTGATTATTGACCACAATACATGTACATTATATAAACGATTCTAAAATTGACTTCTGGCATAATCATTAATGAACTCAGAGACTGTTGTAAGCAGAGTCTGTAAGATTTCAAACACTTTCGGATCAGCCTGCATATAGAACATTGAGATAATACAATACGTAGCTGTCATATTCATCCAGTACTGTAATTTTCCTTGAATCTAGTATATTTTAAATCCACTGAATGTTACTCCTCTGTAATCAGACGAACTGATTAAAGTCACATTGATTATGTGATATAACTCTACCCACAAACTTTCCCCTTCATTGGCGTGAACTATCGCACCATTAGATGACATGTCATCTTCCCTTTCTTTTGAATGTGCCAATGCAGAAGCTACAATCACACCATCTTTTACAAGACGTACAGCAGCGTACCCAAAATGGAGAAGCACAGAAAATGAGAAGAAGTATGTCCCAGTGGTTGGAACAGTAAAAATTCCAGTATGAACATTATATCCGTTACCGTCATTAATCAAAACCTCGTCGAACTTAATCAATCTTGCACCGTTATCTTCTGCTTCATAATGTGTCAGCTTGCTTAAGTAGGTTGAGAAAGCTACATGAACTGAAGTCGTACTTTGATGAGCCTGACGGACATGAGCTTTATTTCTCAAACTATTTCCAGCGAAACTTTTTGCAGTCTTCATTTCGCCAACAGTTTGTCTATCTTCACTGGCATTGTTAGTGTCATCATTGCGCGACACTCCATACTGATACGAGGTTTCCAACTGGTTCAGAACTTTGCTTGTCAGTTTATCTGATTCATGACGAACGTTCTGTTTTGTAATGTGTTCGATTCCTGTTAGACAAGACGCCAGTTTCATTTCGTGTAGTTTAATCTTAGTTGCCGTGGAAACAATTCGCATATTCTGTTGTTGAATCATCATGTCAGTCGCTTCTTTCTCTTTAGTGTGTAATTGTGTGGCTGCGAGTAACGAATCTATTGCAGTTTGCTGTTGTAGAAACTTGGATTCCAGTTCAGTAATTCTGTCATTTTGCTGTCGAATCACGGATTCCATCGCATTGATAATATCCTCATTGCAAGTTTCACACACCTTAGTGATCGGGCTTTTAGGAGCAAACAAACTGTTAATATCTCTGGCATTCACATTCCCAGAATCTAGTCTGTCTATATCTGAATGTGTTAACACTTCTTGGAAGAAAATTACAAACAGAACGAACAGTAAATCCATTGTTACTGGCATAGGACAGCACCACCCTCAAAAAAGTGATTACGTCGACACTTTCTATAGTGAATAAATAGCAAGTATATATCCAAACAGATAAGACAAAGCTCGTGTTCTAGTTTCAACGGCGAACTTACGATAAGAGTTGTTAGATTTGTTGTTTATAGAAAATTATTTCACAATCTTGATTTACCATTCAAATACAGTTACAATTTAATGTATGCAACACAGATGTCGGTCTAGTGGAATATACGAGGGGTGATCAACAAATACGCGGAAAAGTGCTGTTATTTATTTATTCGTCATTGTAAGTCGTTGAAACTTTTTTAAACATGCAGATAAAATCATTTCAAATTGATTCACCGCTGACCGTCAATATTAACCACAGTCAGAACGAACGCGGTTTCCTATGGCAACGTCACTCGACGTCATGCGGCCCAAATTTTCATATTTTCCAACGTTACACGTAGCAAACGATGACGAATCATTGGTGCGTTTGTAATATTATAATTTTCTAAAGGGAGGGGTACGAATATGCAATGATATAACATTACATTTATTATTAAAAAGAAATGTTTTTACGTCAAAATTCCGTTTTAGAGCTATTTGCTTCGAAGTTATTGTCGGAAAATGAGTGTGATTCAGAAATCGGCGGCGAAAATTAGTGTTGCGAATGAAATGTCATAAAATACCAATGACAATATTGCAAAAAGCAACTAATATGTAATAGCATACAAAACAGGTGTCTATTTTGCATATTCTCTCATATGTAGCCATGTGAAATAAACGCCAACATGCGAATGGGCTTTACGACGTCAATGACGTCAAATTACGTCATCAGTATTAAAGTTCCCCTCAGCTAATTCTCATAATTAAGATGCAAGTTTCAAAGAAAACAAATGATTTTCGGTTGATAGGTCTATGAAGTGTATCTGGTTGTACAGCTATTTTTTGAGAATCATTCAATGCGTTATACGGTATGAATTGTGCCACGAATAAGTATTGATATTGATATACGTAACGACGTCGCGATGACGTTGGGTCGGTGTCGCCATAGTGACGCTACGATTTCTATGTTTTTTCACCAAATATTTCCTTGGGCTTAATGTTTTTCTAGATATGTTTTTGTAATACTCCAATCTATTACCAGACCGATTTTCTTAAATATTGGTCACGTAACAAAGATTTCAGAGCACTTTTCCGCGTATTTGTTGATCACCCCTCGTATGTCACTATATTTATGCCTGCCTGTCCCACAGCCCGCCATTCACCCGTTGTAAATCTCAGTTTATGGAGTGGAAGTGATATCAAGTAAAATTGGGTTCAATAACCGGTTTGGACAGCTTCTATGTTTCCTTGAATTTGGCTATTGTATATAAATGGTATATCTTTTTAACCCCTGGCGTCTGGGCCTGAGTTTGCGTACGTTATTTGGCAAATTTCGTTTTCAGAGTATTTCTCATTTTATATTATAACTTTTCCGATCAAGTCAACGGGGTTCTACGTAGAGCTCTACAGCGATTCAATAAGTGTTTTCCAAAAAATACCCCTTAGCTCATTGTGGATTTGTATTTCCAGAAGACCCATGTACTTCCAACCGACGCGTTATCGCTTTGTGTTACACGCTATCTGACTGGCTAGAAATGAACGTCTGCCAAAGTAATTTGGGTGTCAGCATATAAACATTTGGATCTGAATATTCATTTAACTCTAGTCAAACAGCGTGTAACAGAAAGCGATTCGGGCGGTATCACGTGATAAAAGCATGTAAAATTCAGTTGAAAACTGGATAGTTCCGCTTTAAATCGTGTTAACTCGTTACAAAATTTAGAAAAGGTTGATACTCGCAATCTTTGGCAAAGACCATTTACCATTGACCTGGGCTATTGAATGTGTATGTAGCTGGATTCAGCTGGTACTTGGTCAAATTGGTAAAACGAGAAATTGGATCCAGATACACAGTCCTTCATGCGAAAGTGCACATGACTCAATGAATCTGCGTCGAACAAGGATTCGCTTTGGAGATTCCTTAGTAGAGTATCGTATCTACAATTATTTGTGTACGATAACCAAACATACACGTAGATATATAAATAAAGACATTATTTTAGTCTGATTATATATTGAACGTACTAAATGTATGCGATTCGAACAAAGACCTCGTACGTACGATTTCAAACAATTCCGGATCAGCCAACATTGAGAATATTGTGATAGAAAACACATAATAATAATGCACAGGTCTGTCATATTTGTCCGATATTGATATTTCCCCTTGAATCTAGTATATCTTAAATCCACTGAATGTTACTCCCCTGTAATCAGGCTGACTGACTAAAGTCACATTGATTTTGTGATATATCCCCAACCACATACTTTCACCTGCATTGACGTGTGTTATAACACTATTGGATGACATGTCTTGCATTCCAGATTGAAAGTTACTTGCCACTACGGACGTTACAATCACACCATCTTTTACAAGACGAACAGCAGCGTACCCCATATGGAGAAGCACAGAAAATGAGAAGAAGTATGTCCCAGTGGCTGGAACAGTAAAGATTCCAGTATGAACGTTATACCCATTGCCGTCATTAATCAAAACCTCGTCGAATTTAATCAACCTCTCTCCGTAATCTTCTGCTTGATAATGTGTCCACTTGCTTAAATAGGTTGAGAAAGCGATGTGCATTGATATCGAGCCATCTAAACCTCTTTGGATATACTTTGATGAACTTTTGGACATAACCTGTCTTGCAAGTTTAAATCTCGAGCCTTTAACATTTTCCAATTCACCAATATCCTCTTTATTTACATTCCCATGTAAATGGTCATGATTAAATCGGTTGTATGTTAGTCTGTCAGGGTCATTGTTGTTATCATCATTTGGATTATCCGACACCCCATACTGGTTTGATGTTTTTAAATGGTCCACTACTTTATATATAGGTTTATCTAATTCATTTTGAGGGTTCTGCTCTGTCGAGTATTCGGTACCTGTTAGAGAAGACGCGAGTTCCACTTCAAGTTGTTTAATCTAAGTGTCCATTGAAACAATTCGCACATTCTGTTGTTGAAGAACCATGTCAGTTGCTTCTTTCTCTTTGGTTAGTAATTGTGTGGCTACAAGTAACGAATCTATCGCACCTTGTTGTTGTAGAAACTTGGATTCCAGTTCAGTAATTCTGTCATTGTGTTGCTGTTGAAGCTTGGATTCCAGTTCAGTTATTTTGTCATTGTGTTGCTGTTGAAGCTTGGATTCCAGTTCAGTTATTTTGTCATTGTGTTGCTGTTGAAGCTTGGATTCCAGTTCAGTTATTTTGTCATTGTGCTGCCTAACCACGGATTTCGGGCTTTTAGGAGCAAACTGACCATTAATGTCTGTGACTACCACATTTCCAGAATCTAGTCCGTCCAGATCTGAATGCGTTAACACTTCTTGGAAGCAAGTCACCAAGAGAACGAATGGCGACCACATCGTTGCAGACAAAAGTAAGCAACGCTGAATGATTGTGTCGGCGCTTATTTAAATGACTACTGTCCTGTAATTAGCAAACAGATAAGATTGTGTTTATCATGTGTATACTTACCGATATTTTAAATGCGAACTTTCAGTTATAGAGATTACATTTCGAACAGTTGTTTATCAATGTAACACTAATGTCAGTCGAATGCACTTGAATTATACTTACATTTGGTCTAAACTGCAATATCAAATATGTAAATTCAAAATGGATTTAATTCATCCGCACGTCCACCTGTCTGCCCCGGTCGCCTTACAACCTCCACTTGAAGATAGCTAGAATATAGTACCATCTTTTATATTCTGGCTTGAAGACATATTCTATGTTTCATTTAGTTTGGATACAGTATATAAATGATAATCTTAACCACTGACCTCTTGGCCTGTGTGGGGTAATTTTGTATTTAAGGATAGTTCGCATATACCGTTTAAGGAGCATCAATGAAACCTCGTATACTATATATAACATAACATAACATAACATATACTAGTAGATGGTGATTTTTCTTTCTACACCTTCCACCAATTCCATGCCGTTATACCTACCTAACGCTTACTTGGCACATGCGTCACAATCAAATAATGTTCGTCTCATGCTCTTGTACGACCAACAATAAACGCAAATTAAAAAAACATGTAGCTTTGCGAAAACATTTGTGCCGCCAGGAAATCGAACCCGGGTGGCAAGAATGGAAATCTTGCATGATACCACTACACCAGCGGCGCTACATACGGACACAACATACACACGACCGCAAGACACCAACTTGTCCTCTAAATTGTGAACAGAGTAATCGAAGCGGACGACTTTTCCGATGCAATGCGCGCGACTAAAATTTAGTAATAAAGAAAGAGGCGAGTGTTGTGGATTATTTTGTTTTTTCTATTTAAACATGTCCATTATATTAAAAATCGATATTATGCTGTTCACAATTATGAGAAAAAGCGGATGTCTTGTGGCCGTGATGCATATGACATGCCAGTGTCTTTATACATGTAGCCACTTGTGCATCTCGTCTATATCATATGATCCGAGTTCATGCGGTATGAAAATGGAATAAATTCATTTAGATGTGTGACAAATAAAAAAGAAATAAAATCGTCGCCCAGCGAATAACGAATAATATTCAGTTGTTGTTTCTACTGTCTACTTTCGATTTCATTCACCAGTGTTTGTTGGCCTCACCGAAGTTTGCGGAATCGCCAAAAACATCTAACATGCATAATTTATAAGGGTCTGGTGATATTTCAATACCCAATGATATGCGAAGCAACCCTAAATGAGTATTATGCTATTTCAACAGGGCTGACTTTTCTTGTAGAAATACAATATATTAAAAGCACCAATTCAGCAAGATGAGCTACGGTGTATGACAAACCAGGAAAATAGGAAATACATTATGACTTGCAGTTTTGATATAAATTAGAGGGCTATCTGTCTTATATAAAACACAACCAAAGCCGTTCAAAACTTAGGCAACTCCCGGTGTTTATATTTTCATCTATATTTGAAATGATAAATGAAGTCGTAATTCAATGTAATTCAAAAGAAGAACGATGTATAATTATAACAGTGGATGAACGGTAATGAAAGGGAACGTGTTTTTGTGGTCGTTTAAATTCAGTATCTACTATCATTGTGTGAATTATCTTTTTGAGTTTTCTCTTTTTAGTATTATTTGCAATGTTTGTTTAGCTGGTACTTGGTCATATGATAATGTTTATACAAAGTTATTTCATAATCTTGATTTACCAATCGAATACAAGTGTATTTCAAAATTTACAGCACATATGTCGGTGTAACGGAATATATATAATTATATTTATGCCTGTATGCCTGCCCGCCATGCCCCCGACCGACAGCCTCAGTTTGCAGAGTACAAGTGAGTTTAAGTAAAATTGGGCAGCTTCTATGTTTCCTTGGCTTTGGCTTTTGTATATAAATAGTATATCTTTTTAACCCCTTATCACTTTTTGTAACACGATATCTGATTGTTAGAAATGTAAGTCTGGCAAAAGAACAGAACATAATGGGGTTGTTTACCCTCGCCACCGGGAGAACCTATATGGGCGAGCTTTCACTATGTTTATGACAAAAAAAGTTGGTTATCATATTAATATTTAGATCAGGATACACATTTAACTGTAGTTAATCAGAATGCGTGTAACAGAAAGAGATTTCAGGCGATATCACAACAGTAATAAAACATGGTGCAATTCAGATGAAAACAGGATATAGTTCCGCTTTGAATCGTGTGTTCTTATTACAGAATTTAGAAGCACCATTGAACCAATCAATGTACCGTTGGTATGAGCTATTCACTGGTCATGTCGTTGGATACAGCAGGTAAATGGTCGAATGTGAATTCTGGTCCACTCTCTTTTTATAATATATGCCCTGCTCCTCATGCAAGGGTGACTCATTAATCTCCCGTCAAACAAGGGCTGGCTTTACCAACACAGTAGAAGAACGTATCTACAACCGAACAGAAATAAATAAATAAATAAAGACATCATCTTTGCTTGATTATTGACCACAATACATGTATATTATATAAACGATTCTAAAATTGACTGCTGGGATACTCATTAATGAACCCAGAGCCTGTTGAAAACAGAGTCTGTAAGATTTCAAACACTTTCGGATCAGCTCGCATATAGAACATTTGGACGGTAAAATACATAACAGTCATAATATTTGTCCGATATTGATAATTTCCCCTTGAATCTAATATATCTTAAATCCACTGAATGTTACTCCTCTGAAATTAGTTTCACTGATTAAAGTCACATCGATTGTGTGATATAACTCTACCCACATACTTTCACCTTCATTGGCGTGCGCTATCGCACCATTGGATGACATGTCATTTCCCCACTGTTCGTTTGAATGTGCCACTGCAGACGCTACAATCACTCCATCTTTAACAAGACGAACAGCACCGTACCCATTATGCACTAACACAGACAATTCGAAGAAATATGTGCCAGAGGCTGGAACAGTAAATATTCCAGTATGAACGTTATATCCGTTACCGTCATTAATCAAAACCTCGTCGAACTTAATCAATCTTGTACCGTCATCTTCTGCTTGATAATGTGTCCACTTGCTTAAGTAAGTTGAGAAAGCGACGTGAACTGAAGTCGTACTTTGGTGTGCCTGGCGGACTTGAGATTTATTTCTCAAAATATTTTCAGCAAAATCTTTTGCATTCTTCATTTCGCCAACAGTTGGTCTATCTACACTGGCATTGTTAGTGTCATCATTGCGCGACACTCCATACTGATACGAGGTTTCCAACTGGTCCAGAACTTTGCTTGTCCGTTTATCTAAATCATTACTGGGGGTTTGTTTTGCTGAGTGTTGGATCCCTGTTAAATGAGACGCGAGGCCCACTTCGTGTTGTTTGATCTTAGTTTTCATGGAAACAATACGCACATTCTGTTGTTGAATCACCTTTTCAGTTGCTTCTTTCTCTTTAGCGAGTGAGTGTGTGGCTTCGAGTAACGAATTTATCGTAGCTTGCTGTCGTTGAAGCTTGGATTCCAGTTCAGTCATTCTGTAATTGTGCTGTTGTTGAAGCTTGGATTCCAATTCAGTTATTCTGTCACTGTGCGGCTGTTGTAGCTTGGATTCCAGTTCAGTTATTCTGTCATTGTGCTGTTGTTGAAGCTTGGATTCCAGTTCAGTTATTATGTCATTGTGCTGCCTAACCATAGATTTCAGCGCAGTAACAATGGCCTTATTGCAAGTTTCACACACCTTAGTTATCGGGCTTTTAGGAGCAAACATACTGTCAATGTCTCTGATCATCACATTTCCAGAATCTAGTCCGTCCAGCTCTGAATGCGTTAACACTACTTGGAAGCAAGTCACCAAGAGAACGAATAGCGACCACATCCTTGCAGACAAAAGTAAGCAACGCTGAAAAATTATGTCGGCGCGTATTTGAATGACTACATGTCCTGTATATATAGCCAAACAGATAAGATTGCGTTCATCCTGTGTGTACTTACCGATATTTTAAATGCGAACTTTCAGTTTTAGAGCTTACATTTCGAACATAATTGCTTATCAGTGTAACACAGATGTCCGTCAAATGCACTTGATATATACATGTACTTACATTTGGTCTAAACTGCAATATCAAATTTTATTTTAAATTCAAAATGGATTTAATTCATCCACACGTCGACCAGTCTGCCCCAGTCGCCTTACGACCTCCACTTGAAGAGAGCTAGAATATGACCATCTTTTAGATTGGACTGAAGACTGATTTTATGTTTCATTGAGTTTGGATGCAGTTTGTAAATGCTATCTATTCTTAACATCTGACCTCTTGGTCTGTGTGGGACAATTTTTTATTTAAGGATAGTTAGCATACAGAATAATGTGAAAGGTGGGTAAATTTGGTATATCTACAAAGGTGGATTACAATTATGTGCACCAATTATCAGTGATGCTTTGAGTACAATACTGACCTTATCTGTTTATTTAAGTGATTTGTAAAACCAATTTTGCAGTTGACCAAACCGTTTCATGTTTGTAAATATCATATTATCCTAGGCGGAATATAGTAGATGGTGATTTTTATTTCTACGCCTTCCACCAATTCCATGGATTATTCTGGTTGTTGAGATACAAATGTTTCATCAGACCAAGTACTAGCTGAACATATTTACCGAAAAGAGAAACTCAATAAGGTAGTTAAATCACATAATGATATTTACTTAGATACTGAATCTGTATGACCACAAAACAAGTTCCCTTTCATTACCGTTCATCCACTATTATAAGAATACATGTACATGTTTTTTTATTTAAATTGATTTACGACATCCATTTTTCATTTCAAATCAAGACAGAAAACATGTAAATACAGGAAGTCGCCCTATGTATTGTACTGCCACATTCAAGGTAGATTGTCTTCATTTCTTTCAAAAGTGCAAGGTCATTTATTTATTTTAATTGAGAAGCGTGTTGGTTAATGCCGTTATACCTACCTAACGCTTACTTGGCACATGCGTCACAATCAAATAATGTTCTTCTCATGCTCTTGTACGACCAACAATAAACGCAAATTAAAAAAACATGTAGCTTTGCGAAAACATATGCGCTGCCAGGAAATCGAACGCGGGTCGCAAGAATGGAAATCTTGCATGATACCACTACACCAGGGCGCTATATACGCACACAACATACACACGACCGCAAGACACCCACTTGTCCTCCAAATTGTGAACAGAGTAATCGAAGCGGACGCCTTTACCGATGCAATGCGCGCGACTAAAATTTAGTAATAAAACAAGAGGCGAGTGTTGTGGATTATTTTGTTTTTACTATTTAAACTTGTCCATTATATTAAAAATCGATATTATGCTGTTCACAATTATGAGGAACCCTTCCCGAAGAAAAACACACTTATACCAAAAACCCACTTAAAACCAACTTATTAGTGGGTTTTTCCTGCGTTTTTTGACAAAAGTATGCTAAAAGCGAGTTTTTCCTGGGTTTTTAACAAATAAGTGTGTTTTTTGTTGGCAAAAGTGAGTTTTTTGTATCTTGAAGTGGGTCTTTTGATCAAATAAGTGGGTTAAAGTGCGTCTTTTAATATCTGAAGTGTGTTTTTGTTGGTCTTTTAATAAATGAAGTTGGTTAAAGTGGGTCTTTAAAGAAAATAAGTTGGCTAAAGTGCGTCTTTTAAATAATGATATTCTCAGAAGTGGGTTAAAGTTGGTTTTAAGTTGGTCTTTTACTTTTTAGATAATATTGCGCTTTGTGAGCTTCACATGCAAAAGACTCTCTTAAAACCAACTTCTGGAAGAAGTTGGTCTTTTCTTTTGAAATGTTGACTGGATCACTGAACCGAAGATATTAGATCTACACTTATTCATTGCTTCGAATTACAACGCATACTATGTTTTGTACATCTTTTGTTTGGTATTTCAGTAACTGTTGTTGTTTATGTATGTAAATATGTTTAGAACAAAATCTTAAATGACAGTTTATTTTAAGTCATTGCTGTAAACTTATTTCCCTGTGAAAAAATACCGAACGTTCATTTCGAGACGTTATAGGATAAAACCCATTTTCCGGAATTTCCGCATCTTACTGCGGATATACATGTACATGTATTGACTTGACCATCTTACCTGTTATCAGCATAATCTAATAGCTGGCACAATTAATGCTTTATACATGTATAAACCCGGTCGTACGTTTTTCATAAGCGGTGGTATATTACTAATACGTTCGACGTGTAATACAAACACAAATTTAAAGAATCGGGAATTTACATGGTTTGCTCGAAGAAATTGATATATTCAACGCAAGAACCTTGTCACATGTTCATCCGGACCAATTTAACAACTCCGGAATATACCCGGTTGGTTATAAAGATACAAAATATACTTGACAACTTCGTGTACATACATACACCCGTACATACATTTATTTGGTAAATCGACATAAAAAATGTCTAGCACGCATGTTAATTAAACATGCGTAACCATTTACATTACAAAAAAATGGCAATCAATATAAGGACACAAGAGAAAGTAGTTATCTATAAACCAATTAATACATTAGTTCATGCTATATATAAGGACACAAGAGAAAGTAGTTATCTATAAACTACTAGTGTACCTTATAATTAATATTTGCAAGTTTTTTATCAGTCTATTTGTCAAATGAAAATAATAAACTATATCACATAGTACGTTGTTATTATTGTATTATAGCGTTATCAATTTTGAATTAATTAATCCCCAATTAACAATCGATAATTGCAGACGGTATAATGTAAACCAATCCAATTATAACATACTGTACACTATAATCTCACCAGTTTAATTTATTGCCTAGGGCTACATATCTTTGCGATTTATGACCCATGTGACACGCGTTCCAGACAGTTTCACAGTTAGGGGTCTTGAAGTTGAAGTTGTTCAGAACCAAATCTGGTACTCTACTGACACTCTTTTGTTTTCACACACGATTTGTTCATATAAATTATGCACAATATACCAGGTCAGTGAATTATGACCAGAGCATAAAATATATAATTATTAATTTTGTATATATTTGTTATGAGCATTGTATTATGCTATATGTAAAATAATACATATATAACTTTGCACAGCCATTTACCTTGAAATTGTTAATATGACATCTGCTATTTTAATAAAACATACATTGAACAATATATTTTTGGTGATAGCTTGATCACAATATGGACACATTTTATGAACATAGTTGATAGAGTGATTGCAGGGCTTTGTCTTGTCTTCATATTAAGATTGATGACATAGTGTAATTCATTTTCATATATTGTAGGGGGAGTAGATCTACCCCTTTTAGTTTTTAATTGATACCAAATTTTTTTTTTAAATACTAAAATTAGTTTATTTAATATTTCACTGCATGCATGGTAACGACGTTAGACTTTTTATAAATACCGAAACTAGACTTCGCAGTTTATGCACGTATTATTATATGAATTATGGTCCCCCCATTACACATGAATACCTGTCATTAATTGTTTAAATCACGAAAGTGAATATCGTGTGGAATCTATACGTGATTCGAAAACCTTTAAACTAATAAACCTGGCTTTCTGATAAAATCATTCGGATGCCTTATAATGAGAAGATTTATTATCTTGTAGATTGTCATAGCGAATAATTAAATAAAGTGAAGGAAAAAATGCCAATTATTTGTGCTATAATAAATTTAATGCAAGGTGTAAACTTAAAAGATTTCCTCTTAAATAAAAAAGAAATGCGCCTTAATTTTTTACACTAGCATGCGATGATCCAAACGGGGCCATTATGTGTGCTATTCGGACACTGATTTCACCAGGGGACCATGGAGTTTTAATCAGGACCGCTCTATGAAAATATGTTCGACTCTGACAAATATCTTTAATCGCGCGTGCATTCCGTCCGGAATTCGGCCTTTATCAACTTCTTCAAGAGTTCTTGCGGAGTTACTTCCCCTTTCGCGCTTTAGCTCAATATTTGAAAATTGAGAACGACGGAAGATTCTGGTGAAATTATACACAGAAGTAGTTGCTTTATGAGGTAATTTCGTGTTAGATGAATTTGTTTTTGTAGTCTAGAATATACACTTTATTATTGCAAGGAATATGCTTGAATAAAATTTAGATTGCTTTAGAAGTGGAGACTTGACTCTTTGTCAAGTTTGTGTTTTCAAATTCAATTCAAAATTGCAATCACATTGCCGCGAGAGCAGTAGATCAGACTGGCAGAATATTTTGATGCTTATTGTATATCTTTGTGCTAACTCGATATATTTGTATGGTAACTTTGTTTAATGTAGAGATTCTATAAAACTCTATTTAGCCAAGTGTCTCGACCGAGAATCGAACCAGCCACCTCGCGATCACACGTCCAGACTAATTTAATTATCCACTCGACGGGTTTCATGTTAAGTTAGATACCATACATGTTAGCTCAGTTGTTAGTGTGCTATACTAATATTGACGATAATTGCTACTGTGGGTGGCACAGTGGTCGAGTGGTAACGCACTTGACTACTGATCAAGAGGTCCCACAAGGCACAGACACTTGGGGTCTGGACCCCGACCCCCAGGTACGCATCAGGATATATTTTTATCGTCAATATTGTATACCCAGACCCATACATCAATCACATTAACATTATTAAACGTATTCGGGACTTATAATTTGTTTGTGTTTAACTGACTGCAAATTTCCTGCCTATATAATGGTCAAGTACACATTACTCTTCGCGATGATGATAGTGACAGAAACCGAAATCCACCCCTGCCTCCACAATATGCGAGAAAGTTGGCAATTTTCAACTGAAAACATGCCTCGCACATAATCTTTCGACAATGGTTTCCCGCCTGATCAATACGAAAGTATGTCGTCGTGCGTTGAACGTTGGAACCAGATATGTAAATAAACCATTCGGAATACCTCGTTTGGGTCCAACATTCAAAGTGTGACACGGTTCTTATGTATCAGGCTGGGAACCACTGTTCAAATTGTCAAAATATTATGTGCGCGGCGGAAAATGAGTTGACAATTGCAAACTTTCCTGATATTTTGTAAACAAGAGTGCTGATCATCGAGTATTGTCAGTATAGTCATCATAAAGATTAACTTGTTATTGACCGAAGGATACCAGAAATATATGGGAAAGTTGCAAAACAAGTTTTACACAATCATTTTTTCTAGGTTGGTGTGCGAGAAAGTTCAGCAAAACATATTTATCTTTGTGTTTTTTTAAGCAGCATTAAAAGGAATTTCGTAGATTTTTGTATTAATATCACATACATCCCAACTCATGTTTGTGTGAATACTGAATGAGTCTGGATATATTAGAACTATAAAAAAAATCCATGCGCATAGCGGGAGGGGGCGTGGACCAGACCCCAAGTGTCTGTACCACAGGGCCCGACATTAACACTGGTCTGAGACCAGTGAAAATTCTGGAGGACCAGTAAATGTCCTATTTACAAATTGTGCGTTTCTGCACTGTCGGACCATTGGCCAAAATAGTTTGTGTCTAGGCCTGTCACAGGGTCGAATCTCGGCTGGGGCACTTGGTCATTTCTAAAACACTTATCAGTGTTTCCCACCCAACTGAAGATGTACTGGTTGGAAACCAAGAGGTTATCTTGCATGTATCGGTACTATACACCGGGCACGTTAAAGAACCAAGGAGTCTATTCGGACCAAGCTAGGGTAACACCTGCCAATAATGTAGATATAGTGAATAGCACCGATACACCTCGGGTTTCCATCTCTAGTTGGGTGGGAAACACTGAAAAGTGTTCTGAAATATCCAGACTCCAGTGCCCCTGATCAAGATTGGAACCATGGACCTCTGGATTGGTAGTTGAGAGCGTTAACCACTATATTTACAGACAAGGATAATGTTGATAACATACCTGTATTTTGAATGGTACTGTGGCATAATTCTGCAGGAAAATTTGATAGATACAGATTCAGCTTTTGAAAATAGCAGCTGCAATTTAAGTTTAACTAAGACTTGACCCATTTGAATGTTTGTCAACTTTTAATTCTTTATCCTACTCCTAGAAAAGTGTTTTGTGCATGACAAATAGGAATTTTACTAATTAGTGGTTTCATTTTGCATCAGTACTTGCATATACTATCAACATCACACTTCGGGGCATATGTCCCTTACAAATACAATGCCAGCTATTGTTATGATATATGCTTGTACATTTTTTCTAATTATTTCCTCCGGTTCTTGCAGCACATCGTTCAAGCTTTAATAGATACAGCACTGCCACCAGGTGAGACTGAAAAACGCCATCATGACATTTTTGGATGCTGTTTACGTATGGCAACTTGTGCTCTGCTCCATGAACAAATGTTCAACCAAGAATCCCTGCTGCAGAAAGAACAGCTATCATTGGTAATTTGCAGTTTTATTAATGATTTTTACTGAACTTGCTCACAAGTTCGAGGGCTCGGTACAAAACTATTGTATGTGGGGTGTCCCAGAATAGCGTATAATCATTATCACGTTATATCATGAGAACTATCATAATTCTTGTCTGGGCTATTTCTCAAGAACCTCTGCTCAGATTTTAACAAAACTTCATAGATAGCTTCACTACAAAGTGGAGATGCGCATATCTTAGGCACTTTCCGGTTCGCTGATTATTCACACAGTTATGCCCCTTGGAAGATCGCACTACTAAATTCTTGTCCAGGCTATTTCTCAAGATCGACTGCTCAGATTTTAACAAAACTAATTACTTCATGGATAGCTTCACTACCAAGTGCAGGCTTTCCAGCGTTCATAGTTTTTCCTAGTTTTCCTACTTTTTCCTACTTTTTTGAATGCCCTCCTAGTTTTTCCTAGTTTTGTCTAAAACCTCCTACAGGGTTCCCACAGAGCCGGGAAAACGGGAAAAAGTCGGAAATCGGTAAAATCGAATCCCGGTCGTGAAAAGTCGGGAATTTTATTCAAAACTGGCCAAAGTCGGGAAAAACCGGGAAAGGTGCGAAAGTTCGAAGTATGAACATATTCGGGTACGAAACTACTTCCATATAGTAGTTATCAAAGCGTGTTATTAAAACGGCACCCGTCAAATTGTTTTCCAAAGTGTCAGCATCTTTGGTAAACATTCGTTTTCGTCGAGAAATAGGCTTCAGTTTAAAACAAACGTTGTATGACCTGTCGTTTATATAACAATAATGAGCGTTGACATTGAATACAACGGCATCGGCAGTGTCATCACGTTAGCATCAAAGCTGAGAAACTTAACTTTGAGGACGAAACATTGGTCGGTCTGTCAGTCGGTCTTTCTGTTTGTAGACCAAAATTATGGTTTCCATTCAATATCTCAATAGGCTTTGTCCTATGATCTTGTCACTTAACATGGATGTTGGTTACCACCAGTAAACGATCCCTATTGATTTTGGTGTCAGTAGGTCAAAGATCCAGGTTTCTGGGACCTGTAACATTAATGACTATTTGACATACACAGGTCTAGGAAAGTGTTACATGTACAGATCATCTGTAAAGTTACCAAATATCTGTAAAATTATTATTATATACCCCCAGATACACAGTATATGGGGGCTATAGTTATTGGAGTCATGCTTGAGGATAGTTGGTCCGTGCAAATTTTGTCTGCGCTATTACACTGTAACCATTGGTCGTATTTCAATGAAACTTTGCATGACTGATCAGTACCAAGTCTAGTTATGCATATCCTCGGCACACGTTGGTCGGATGAATTTTAAGGGAGTTATGGTCCTTTGTTTTTTATGCCCCCGTATCGATAGATCGGGAGGCATATAGTGATTCACCTGTCCGTCCGTTCGTCCGTCGGTCCTGGTTAACCCAAATTGACCGTTTCTTCTAGCATCATTATGGCTTGCTACAAAGCTTCCAAACTTGCATGGATGTTGTATATGAACACTCTCCACACACCTGTATCACCTGACCCCATTTTGACCTTCACCTTGACCTAATTTCGACTTAGACTTATTTATGGACAAGGCTTCCACAGGGGGCATAAGCGTTTATTGAACGCAGTCTTGTTTTACACTTAAAGTTTGTCCACACTATTTCTCTGTTACTAATGGTCAGAATTCAATGAAACTTCGCATGAATGATCATTACCAAGTCTAGTTGTGCATATCCTCACCACATGTTGTAGGATTAATTTTAAGGGACTTATGGCCCTTGATTTTTTACACTCATAAATTTTGTCTACACTTTTCCTTTGTTACCATTGGTTGGATTCATTTAACGTTTGCATGGATAATCAGTACTTAGTCTAGTTGTTTGTCAGAGCACATTTAAGTGACTGAGTCAAGCAGTATTTGGGGTATTTATCACATTCACTGATTCAGTGATATTTCTTGTATTTATTGTAATCTATAAATTGACTGATTATGAAAATCGAAGTGATATATTTTAAGATGTAATACGTCAAATAAGATGCATTTTATGAATTTCAAAAATTGACTGATTACCCAAAACAGACATGAAATAACTGTTTTATTAGCTCACCTGTCACAAAGTGACAAGGTGAGCTTTTGTGATCGCTCTTCGTCCGTCGTCCGTCCGTCCGTTCACAATTGCTTGTGAACACACTATAGGTCACAAATTTAGCCTGATCAATATGAAACTTGATCACAATGATCATCTTCATACAATCTAGGTCAAGTTCGATATTGGGTCATCTGGGGTCAAAAACTAGGTCACTAGGCCAAATCAAAGGAAAACCTTGTGAACACATTAGAGGTCACAATTTGAGCCTAATCTTTATGAAACTTGATCACAATGATCATCTCTATAAAATCTAGGTCAAGTTCGATATTGGGTCATCTGGGGTTAAAAACTAGGTCACGAGGCCAAATCATTGAAAAAGCTTGTGAACACACTAGAGGTCGCAATTTGAGCCTAATCTTTATGAAACTTAATCACAATGATCATCACAACAAAATTTAGGTCAAGTTCGATATTGGGTCATCCGGGGTCAAAAACTAGGTCACAAGGTCAAATCATAGAAAAACCTTGTGTAGACACTAGAGGTCACAATTTTGACTTAATCTCTATGAAACTTGGTCACAATGATCATCACAACAAAATCTAGGTCAAGTTTGATATTGGGTCATCTTGGGTCAAAAACTAGGTCACAAGGTCAAATCATAGAAAAACCTTGTGTGGACACTAGAGGTCACAATTTTGACTTAATCTTTATGAAACTTGGTCACAATGATGTCATGTAAATCTTGGTCATGTACTGCTATAACAGGTGAGCGACCTAGGGCCCTTTGGGCCCTCTTGTTACCTAATACATGTTCTCTATATAACTACAGTAAAGTTCTACTTATACAACAAACAAAAAGGATATTTCTAAGACATTTTGTCATACTAATTGCGGATATTTTTTGTTATAAATTCAAGACCAGGCCTAGACACTACCTATTTTGGCCACTGGTCCGACAGGGCAAAAGCGCCAAATTTGTAAATAGGACAGTTACTGGTCCTCCAGAATTTTCACTGGTCCTTCTGGATTTTCACTGGTCTCGGACCAGCGGACCAGTGTTAGTGTCGAGCCCTGAAGACTGTCATTATCCCCATGATTTTATTATCAAACAAATAAAATCGGCATGTAATAAAGCAAAAAGCGACAAAACATTGTTCAATAGTTATATTAAAAATACGCTATATATCTAGCAGGGTGTTTTTGCAGGAATTTATATTGCGCATCGTAGTGCGCAGGTAACAGTTCATCCAGGGGTGTAACAGTCAAAACTGTTGCCCTCCTGGCAATGAACTGTTTCATACCTGAATCTAAAAATAAATATTAAGACATGAAACAGTCAAAAATAACGAATTACTCGTTATATAGAGTGCTAGGTAATAATATAAAATGTGTACGGTTACTGCGTTAATCAGGTAGGGAAAACTCCTAGTTTTTGGCTCAACCTTCCTAGAATTTCCTAGTTTTTTGTAAATAATTTTCCTAGTTTTCTCCTAGTTTTTTCAAAGATGCTGATGGAAAGCCTGCAAGTGGAGATGCGCATATCATTGGCACTTTCCGGGTGGCTGATTATTCACACTGTTATGCCCGTTGGAAGATCGCACTATAACTATATACTAAATTCTTGTCCGGGCTATTTCTCAAGAACCACTGCTCAGATTTTTATGGACATGGCTTCCAGGGGGGCATAAGCGTTTATTGAACGCAGTCTTGTTTGCACTTACAATTATGGAACAATGTTCTCAGTGTGTGATAACACATGTGTGTCGTGACCAGCTTTTAGGCGCCAAAACGTAACTTTGTGACTTAAATATGTTATTTCTGATGTTGTTTTGGCCTGATTACTTAACTTTAGTAATGTGATAAAAAGAATGTATGAAGATTGCATTTCTATCTGAGCAGCATATCACACAAACTTGTTGTCTACGTGGCCTATTCACTGATAAAGTTATTGTGTGAGCGAGGTGAAATGCGTTGATATTCTGAGCAGCATGTCACACCTGATAAAGTTCATTTCAATGATTAAGTTACAGTATGCCCAGTCACGCAGAATCCTGCATTTTTCAGGCAGCAAACACGATGTCCGCGCAACTTTTTCAATGTTCGCGAGTGCCGTTACGCATTTTGTTGGTGCCGACTAATACACAATCTCGGCAAAACTTTTAGCAGACAGTGACCTAAAACCGATAAACGCTTGCTTTTTAATCTTAAACAACCTGCGTCAAACATCGAGACAATCTAGACTCATTTGTATCATGTGGCATTTCCAAGTGCCGAGGCACTATTTCTACTAATCAATCAAGTGAACGAGGTCGTCATTTTGTCATAACAGCATATTACTACAAGTGCGACAGTAAACTGAAACAATATTGCGGTTGTTATCATTAATTTAGGATAAAACATTTTGGAAACATCGCGCAAATTGGCAGCCATTTTTTAAGAATGTTTAAAACCGGTATCCAGTCCGAAAATACGTTCACAAATCAGATACGATTTACCTCCCTTTCCACATACAAAAATTAGGGTACCCACTTTCTTAGGCCTGTACCCACTTTTTCCAAAACTAGTGGGTACAGATACCCACTTTTTAAAATTCCAGTGGGCATACTGAGTTACTGTTACATTATTATGCTTTCCATCTTTGATGAGGGGGTATATTGCTTTGCACATGTCTGTCTGTGTCGGTCGGTCGGTATAAAATGGTTTCCGTTCAATAACTCAAGAACGCTTTGACCTAGGATCTGTAAACTTTACATGGAGGTTGGTCATCAATAGTAGATGACCCCTATTGATTTTGGGGTCAGTAGGTGAAAGGTCAAGGTCACTGTGACCTTCACCATTTCTGACTATTTAATTGGTTTCCGTTCAATAACTCAAGAACACTTTGACCTAGGATCTTCAAATTTTACATGAAGGTTGGTCATTTATAGTAGATGACCCCTATTGATTTTGGGGTAAGTAGGTCAAAGGTCAAGGTCACTGTGACCTTTACCATTTCTGACTATTTAATTGGTTTCCGTTCAATAACTCAGAAACACTTTGACCTAGGATCTTCAAACTTTACATGGAGATTAGTCATCAACAGTAGATACCGCCTATTGATTTTGAGGTCAGTACTCAGTGAGTAGGTCAAGGTCACAGTGACATTTATCATTTCTGACTATTTGGCTGCCATGGGGGCATACATGTTTTACAAACATCTCTTGTTAAATCAGGTTTTGTACTGGCTATTTCAAAACTGAAATATGTATATTATATTATTGCAGATGTTATATCCGACAAGTTTGGCATCGCCAGATGTCAAGTCCGTGAGAAGATGAGGGTATCGCTTAGACAACTTAGGATCATGTATTGGTAAAGACCTGCTTTCGTCCCAGCTTACCAGAATTTAACAGCCTGTTGTCCCTATACCGAGAATTACCATCCAAAAAATTTGTAAAGAGATTACTGCGAGATTACGCTTCATGTGAAGTTAAATTGGAAGAGACTCGATGAATGCGATTTAGTAGCTACAAACTGAACTCAAGCGATGTGTCTTTAGAGAAAAGAGAGAGGCCACTGTTGTAAAACTGGCCAATGATTTTGTGCATTTCTGTCTGTAATTGAAGGTGATGATTTCTCTACCATGAAAGATCTTCTCAGTACTGGACGTCCCTCGGTGAGTGCTGCTGTTGACATGACTGCTACTCCAACCTCACAATCGAAAACAAATACACCGTGTGTGTGCATATATGATAAAGGGGTGTCAATTTTCCGGATTTATCAAGAAATGGCAAAGTTATGGTCAATTATCTCTGCTCTGAAGGATTTTCTTCAATAAACAGTTTGAAAAACTGAGTTATATATGGTTGACAGCCTCTAGTTTGTCAAAAATGGTCAGCCGCATATGATTTCCAGGATTTTTAATTTGGCTCTGTTGACACCCCTGATGATATCAACATCCTTAAGGATTCATTTAGCAGACTTCAAGCTGACATGATGCTACTATTAAAGCAGTCAAACATTGCCGTTAAAAACTACGTTCAGATCAGATAACTGCTGTTAATGAATCCCTTAAGCTCTACGGGCAGGAACTCATCAATTGTACAGAATTGGTGAACAATGACATTATATAGATAACCCAGCCAAGCTCAGACGCTCGTATCACCTCTATTAAAAACCAGTTATCGTCAATCTTGAATAGAGTTGAAAAACTAGAAGTTGTTGTTGAACAGAATAACGCTTTCATTGCTGACAAAGTAGAGTTACCGGTACTGGAGTCATCAGCCAAAGTAGTGAAAACGTATACACATAGCAGTATGATAAATATACTACGGACATAGAACCATCTAAAGACCCCGATTGTAGTGAAATTCATTGTGCTCAAAACTGTAACTTTGAAGTAGTCATCAAACAAGAAAGGAAGACGAATTCCACGAATAAGAATACTATTGACAAACTTTTATCTGGGATTACCCCAGTGCAAACACCAGTTACATCCCCTCTTAAATCAATAACTATGAATGAACATGCCTCAGGCTAGAATATTTTCGCACCAAAATTGGTGGATATTGGTGTGCCAATGCCGGACAATAGTCACAGACTCAGACACTTTACTAGCTCAGGTCTGAAAGATCATAATTTTATGGCTCGTGATATTCCTGAACAGGTCTCCAATCGTTATCTGACTCGAACATTCTCTGATCCGACCCTGAAGATTTCAGCAACTACACAAGGAAGAGATCCAAATTTTTCTGTGTAACTGGATTTATGTAACTTTGTCACATTGTTTGCCTCTTTGAAATCTATGTCAAGTTCATAACTGGGTCATCTGGGGTCAAAAACTAGGTCAAATCAAAGAACAACCTTGTTAACATTCTAGAGGTCACATTTTTTATCTTAATTAAACTTGGTCACAATGTGTATCGTTATATACTCTAGGTCAAGTTCGCTACTGGGTCAACTAGGGTAAAAAACTAGGTCAACAGGCCACATCGAAGAAAACGGTTGTTTATAATCTAGAGGTAGCATTTTTTATCTCATCTTTGTAAACCTGGCCATAAAATGTGTATTTGTAAATTGTAAAATCTGCATCAAATATTAAAGTCATATGAATTTTAACACTAAAACAATGTTTGAACTAAGTTTTGGTGTGCGGGTGTGTGCTATTGATATTCAAAACAGACTTGCAACTAGTTTTCAGGATTAGGCATTATGCCTCAGTAGAACACCTGATTGGCTGTATTAGAATCGAAATAATGAATATGTACCTGGGTTTTATCTATAATTAAGCACGGTCACTTGTTCGGATGCATACATTCAATAACGTGTGCTATGCACTCGTGATTTAATTACTATGCATCAAAACTTGTGTCCGTGCTTTATTCTACGATAAATCACAGGTACATATTATTTCTTAATTAAATTATGGGCCAATAAATTTCTACTTACTTTTATTCTATCTATACATTTCAATGCTTATTTTGATTAGTTTCCTGATAACCTTAAATCAGCTTTGTATATGTTTGATTATAAAGTTGTTTGCAACAACTTATATAGCAATTTATTTTTATTATGCACATACTTTGTAACTTTCTGTCATGAAGGGAACTCTCATTGTTTTTAATGTCGGTCTAAAAATGTTTCCTCATTTCAACCTCTCCAGAGCAGCATTCAATAGAGCAACAACCTCTTTAAAGCGATATAACTATTTTACAGTAACATTTTCTATATATTTTACCACTCTAGGCACAACCTCTGTACAACAACCAAACTTTGTGTTTACCCAAAGGAGTTACTCTAGACAGGTTGTTCTGTAGTTTGGTCAAAATGTAGCAAGCTGTAATGTATTTAACAATGAATTTAATTTGCTTATTAATGTCAAAAAAGTTATTATATTTATCTATTTATGCAATGTCTTTCTAAAGTTTATATTAATGCAATGTCTTTCTGTATGTATCTACATCATTGTTCACCAGGTCTTTCATGTTGTTTATATGTTAAACATTGTTTTGTGTTTTGATTGTATTGTTGTATATCAGTAAGAACATCTTTTATTTTTTCAAGTAAATATTTTATTAATTGATATTTATTGTTGTATTCTTTATTATATTTGAAAAGGTATGCCATTTCATTTTATTGATCAAAGTGAGTTTACACAGCCAAAACAACATTTAAACCTGGATTCATCACATTGCTTTGAAAAGGTATTCCATTTAATTTTAATTAAAAAAAAGTGAGTTAAAAGCATGTTTAAACCGAGCTAAAGCTGGCTAAATACGGGTTAAAGCCGTGTTTAATGCGAGTTTAAAGCTTTTTTTTATACAGCTGAAACTCGCTTTTAACTCTTCTACTGGGTGGAAAGTTGGTTTCTTAGTGAGCTAAACGTGAGTTTAAAGCGAGTTAAATGTGGGTTAAAACCGTGTTTAATGCGAGTTTAAAGCGTGTTTTTTCACAGCTAAAACTCGCTTTTAACTCACTTTTAGCTCACTAAGAAACCAACTTCCCATCTAGTAGAAGTGTGTTAAAGCGAGTTTTTTGACGCATAAAAAACTCACTTCCTGGGAAAAGGTTGGCTAAAGTGGGTTTAAAAACCCACTTAAAACCAACTTATTGAGAAAAAAACACACTAAAAACACACTTACTTGAAATAAGTGAGCTAAAAGTGAGTTTTAAAACCCACATAAGCGAGTTTTTCAGCACAGAAAAAACACACTTAAAACCAACTTATTGAAAAACACACTATAAACTCACTTTCTAGAATAAGTGAGCTAAAAGCGGGTTTTAAAACCCACATAAGCGAGTTTTTCAGCACAGAAAAAACACACTTAAAACCAACTTATTGAAAAAACACACTATAAACCCACTTTCTAAAAATAAGTGGGTTTTAAAACCCACATAAAACCGACTTAAGTGAGTTAAAGCGAGTTAAAACTGTGTTTAAAGCGTGTTTTTCCCAGGTTTTGCTCAGAAAAAACCCAGTCGGTAAGCTAAAAGACTCGCTTTTAGCACGGTGCCAATACCACACGGTTTAACACGGTTTTAACCCGCGTTTAACCCGGGTTTTGCTCGCTTTTTGGAGAAGGGAAAGGCGGATGTCTTGTGGCCGTGATGCATATGACATGCCAGTGTCTTTATACATGTAGCCACTTGTGCATCTCGTCTAGATCATATGATCCGAGTTCATGCGGTATGAAAATGGAATAAATTCATTTAGATGTGTGACAAATAAAAAAGAAATAAAATCGTCGCACAGCGTATTACGAATAATATTCAGTTGTTGTTTCTACTGTCTACTTTCGATTTCATTCACCAGTGTTTGTTGGCCTCACCGAAGTTTGCGGAATCGCCAAAAACATCTAACATGCATCATTTATAAGGGTCTGGTGATATTTCAATACCCAAGGATATATGAAGCAACCCTAACTGAGTATTATGCTATTTCAACAGGGCTGATTTTTCTTGTAGAAATACAATGTATTAAAAGCACCAATTCAGCAAGATGAGCTACGGTGTATGACAAACCAGGAAAATAGGAAATACATTATGACTTGCAGTTTTGATATATTATAAAATCACATAATTTCGTGGGTATTAAATTTTGTGGATTTTGATAAAAATGCATTTTCGTGGGGTCGTAAATTCGCAGATTACAGAACATGAAAGGATAAACCAATGTCTGAGTTTGAGAGATCGATTAATCGTGGGGATTAGATTTCGTGGTCGAGTTCAACAACGAAATCAACGAAAATTCAAACGCCTCGAAAAATAATGGTTTTACAGTAAATAAGAGGGCTATCTATCTTATATAAAACACAATCAAAGCCGTTCAAAACTTAGGCGACTCCCTGTGTTTATATTTTCATCTAGATTTGAAATGATAAATGAAGTCGTAATTCAATGTAAATCAAAACAAGAACGAGGTATAATTATAACAGTGGATCAACGGTAATGAAAGAGAACGTGTTTTTGTGGTCGTTCAGATTCAGTATCTACTATCACTGTGTGAATTAACTATCTTTTTGATCTTCCCTTTTAGGATAAATATGTTTGTTAGTTTAGCTAATATAATTATGTTGCATTTGTAACAGAAAAAAGAGAGAACACTGTATACTACTGAAACTTAACAGTCTATAATTTGTCTATGTTGATATTTTGCAAATTTGATCAAATTGAGCGTGATGGAAATTTCAGAAACATAATGTTGCATCTGCAAAATTGTAAAATAATGAGTTTGATAAAGTGCTGATGAGCTCAGCTCCACTCTCTTATGTGTACTACATTAAAGCATTTAATCTGTTAACAGAAAACTGTTATCGCAATAAGTCATACAAGTTGAATTGTATAGCATCCCAATAAGTCATACAAGTTGAATTGTATAGCATCCAAATCGGGAATGGAACCCAAATTAACTGAACTTCATTCTAGCGGACGTACTAAGCTGACGGTATTTATTAGGCTATCGTGGGTAATTTAAGATAATTATGTGTCTAATTTTTAGCCGCCTAAAAGAAAACAGCCACTTAAAAGCTTACAAAATGAATGAAATCTACTTTCGTATAAAATGTTTTCAACTGTTTAGTTTTAAATGTGTCCATGACTAGTAGCCACATAACTGCCGAGGGCTCAGACGCCAAAACAATTGAGTTTCCCGGGTGGGCATGCGGGCGGACTAAAGGTTTCCCGGGGGGGGGGGGGGCTCAATCCGTTTCGTATTTGTCATCTGCAGAGTATTGCAGTTTAAATAAAAAAAAGATATACACGTGTACACCGTTAAAAGGTTTCAGTTTTATTGGTCTGAATTTATGTTACATATTTTGAAATGTGGGTACGTCGTTTATTTGCAAATCAAGATTGCAGTTACAACAAAGTACCATGAAACCATTTTGGTTTGCAGTATACAAAGCCTTCAATGGCTTTATAAATTCGCACGATGAAATAAGTACACTTGTGATGAACCATGTCTTATCTATGTCTGTTTTGGTTATATGGTTATATACATGACATGTACAGCGTAGCAATACCACGTGACTTTTGGCTACGGGTCCAAGATGAAATTTATCAACATTGGAAAACAAAAATATATAATATTACATGTATAAGTATTTTATTTCGTCATCGATTTCTATGAAATATATGCCACGCTAAGGGGAAATTACTAATTTTCCATGAAATACAGAATCTTTATCAGCAACTTGTCCGTTTTTTCCAGCACCCTATGAAAGCTTTATTTTCCACGGTTCCACAAGGTGCTCGACAAAACAGCAAATCTGCTGAAAACGATCTTAGAAATCGATAAAGAAATAAAAAACTTATGGCTATGTTTGTTTTCCAATGTTTTCAAATTTCGTCTTGGACCTGGTGCCAAAAGTCACGCGGTATTGCTACACTGATGTAGTCACTCAAAAAAGCGCCGGATTATTCATAATAATCATTCAATGTTGCTCTCTTGTGTTGGTAACAATGTGTTTATTGTTCGTTCTATCTGTGACTTACTTCCAAGCAGTGTTAACGCATTCTGATATGGACGGACTAGATTCTGGGAATGTGATGATGAGGTACCAAAATGACATTTCCCTTGCTTCTACAAGGACGGTCGCTAAGATGTGTGAACGTTGCCTTGCGGACATAACCAATGCGATGGAATCCGTGATCCGACAGCAACATGACAAAATGGCGGAACTGGGATCCAAGCTTCAACAACAACACAATGATAGAATGACTGAACTGGAATCCAAGCTTCAACAACAACACAATGATAGAATGGCTGAACTGGAATCCAAGCTTCAACAACAACACAATGATAGAATGGCTGAACTGGAACCAAACTTCAACAACAGCAAGCTACGATAAAGTAACATAATTACTGAACTGGAATCCAAGCTTCAACAACATAACTATAGCAGAATTACTGAACTGGAATCTAAAGTTCAACTGCGGCACAATGACAAATTGACTGAACTAGAATCCAAACTTCAACAACAGCAAGCTACGATAAATTCGTTTCTCGTAGCCACACAAATACACGTTAAAGAGAAAGAAGCGACTGACATGGTTCTTCAACAACAGAATGCACGAATCGTTTCCATGGAAACTAAGATTCAACAACACGAAGTGAAACTCGCGTCTTATCTGACAGGGATCGAACACAAAACAGAACATAACTTCAGTAATGAATCAGAATCAGATACCTGGACAAGTAAAGTTCTGGATCAGTTGCTAACATCCAACCAATATAGAGTGCCAAACAATCCAAATGAGGACAACATCAATGCAAGAAGCAGACTTACATCCGACCGATTTAATTATAGACATTTACATAGCAAAGAAAATAGAAGAATTGTTGGTGAAATAAATAATATGAAAAATTATAGAAGTAAACTTGATGGAAAGTTTGGGCGACAAAGTCCACTGAAGGATTACCAAAAACGTTTTCTGGATTCAGGATCAACGAATGTCGCGTTTTCAACTTATATGAGCAAGCCTAACCATTATGAAGCAGAACTTGACGGATCAAGGATGATAAGGTTTGACCAGACCTTGATTAATGAAGGTAACGGATATAACGTTCATACTGGAATTTTCACTGTTCCAGTCGCCGGGACATATTTCTTCTCATTCTCTGTGGCGCTACATGATTCGCTGGCCAATGTACGTCTTGTGAACGATGGTGTCATTGTCGCGTCTGCTACAGCACGTATCAACAAATTAGATGCAGATGGACACCAAGACGATATGTCATCAAATAATGTAATAACACATGTTGAAGCCGGCAACAGCCTTTGGATGGAGTTATACTACTACATCAATGTGACTTTAGTCAGTACACCTAAATTCAGAGGAGTAACATTCAGTGGATTTAAGATATACTAGATTCGAGGAGGAGCAAGTATCGTACGACTGTTTATACACTACCCATATTTTGATAAGGGTCAAGACATCAAAATATATGCCCGTCTTACAAATAACTGAAAAGGGCCGATTCGATTAAGAAAACGGTGTGAAAAAACTTCGTCTAAGCTGCTGCTAAATTTCGAACAATGTATTAATTTGATGCAATTGGTATGCATTGGCATGATGTCGTGTTCCCAGGTAACTGGTAAGCCCTTTGACAGGAACTAAAGTGGCAAGAATAACTTGGATGTTTTTGTACCTTTTCTCTGATATTGTGTAAGACCCCCCCCCCCCCCCAAACGAACCGTATTCTGTTATTACAGAGGCCTGGATGCAACACAACATTTTAGTGAGGTTCGGCTGCTCAGCACTTAGACACCAAGCGATCTTTATTCGTTAACAATATTGCATACGTAACATTATGTTTTATGAAAATTCCGTCAGTCCATCTTATTCAATATGCAAAATATTCTTAAGGGAAATCTGTTGATCCTTATCAAATTGTGAGAAGTATATATATATATATATATATATATATACATGTATTTGGATACTTGGACTACTGTACTCGAGAGTGAGTGTCTGTGGTAATAAAGATATATTTCATTGTTACATCAATTGTTGCATGAATCACATCTATTTAGGGCATTGGTTCCAACCCTTTTGTTTAGCTTTATAATCCATCTGTGGGAAAATAAATACTTTTTGGCGCTAAATTTAAGGTATAAGCAGTACTTTCTGTTTGGTGAACCTATGCTAGGATCCTTCTTTGAAAGGGACCAGCTGGCCCAATACAAGATCTATATGATGTGATATCTACTTTGGTATGCATTAGTATCGACGGTAGTGACATATTCGGGTTTAATTTAGACCGTGAACCTTGGAACTCTGAAAGTGCCGTACCACCCATATACACGTTTTGGAACGTAGTATAGATCTATGTCATTGTTTTATTATACATGTATGTGTGTAGTAACGAAGATCTTGTTGTCATAAAGGTGTTTGAAACATAAACATATTTTTAATTCATTGTATACGGTTAAGGTACATGTTCGACCTAGCTCAAATTATCTGTCCGATATATTGACTTACCATGAGGCTTTTATGGAATATACATGTACTAAACTTCAGTTCACAAATGAAGCCTGGCTTTACCAACACGTACGAGACCTGATACACGCGGATATTTGAAAAAAATTGTAAATTGCATTTTTGTCTTCCAGCAAAGGATCGCATTATCATTTGCATATAAGCCACTGTTTGATTAGAAACTTGATTTCGGATATCACCTCCCCGGGCAAGGCACTGCGTGAGTGGTAGAGTCTACATTTGATGAACTATTCGACGTGTTGATTTTTCTATTAAATGCAAGCAGTCTTTGATATACGATGAGCCTATGACTTGTTTTTTCAATCCTCATACAAGGCGTAATTACATGCTTAATCCGTTCCAATTTCAATTTCATTAACATAACAGAAGCGGTTAAGATATCGTGTGTATTTTCACATACTTAAACAAGCCACAAATCATTTGCGTCGCTGACAATCGGTTTTGTTTATGTTCGAATTTCAAAGACGTCCAAGACTGTTTTGTATGTTTATTGATTTAAATAATTCCCTCGGCACCCTAATTGAGAGCGAGGGATGTTAAATTCAAGACGATAGGGTGATCGTTGCCTTCAGTATTTGATACCCATTTTACACGGGGAACAATGGAGTTTTACGGGCGACGGGAATGGAGATTGATACAGCGGTGTGAGGTGGTGTTTTTCTCAGCAGGGAGTGCACCACGGTGATGTGTTAGCCCCATCTTTAATACTGATGTTAAACGACATGATATAAAGGTAAAAGAATAATGGAAACATCTGGCTAAACAATCTCTGTATGAAAGATCTGATCAGTGTTGATGCTGACATGTCGCCCGGATTGACGGATAGCGTGGTTTTAATATCATCGTGAAAATGTATCAACACTTGGTAAAAAAATGAGGCCCCGTAAACGTAACCAATTCTTTGAATAGCTTGTAATATTCTCCCAGATAAGAATGAAAATGGACTTATTGGTTAATGTTCTGTTCTGTTCGTAGGGTTTTTAAATTTTGGGTTTATTCAATTGGTCAACTTTTTTTAGTCATATCCCACGAACAGTTGAGCAAAAGCAGCTTTTCCTGAAATTAATTATATACCAGAAGAACTTTCAAGTCCTCGAGCGTAACTGACCACGATGTTTTGTCGCTGTGCCATTTTGTTAAACTGTGTTCATTTCGCATGTGCCCTTCGGCAAATTCGTTGTCCAGCACAAGGCTGCTTTGTTTCTCCTATTATAAAGGCATGCGTACTATTTTTGTTGAGTTTCGCGTTGTAGGTTGTCCTTATGATGTGTGGTCGTCGTTATGCACATTTTATTTTTGTTCTTTTCGTATTCAGCTGTTTCTGTTTGGTTCTGCCTTCCTTGTCCGGTATAGTATTACCTGTTTCTGTTTTGTTCTGCCTTCCTTGTCCGGTATAGTATTACCTGTTTCTGTTTGGTTCTGCCTTCCTTGTCCGGTATAGTATTACCTGTTTCTGTTTGGTTCTGCCTTCCTTGTCCGGTATAGTATTACCTGTTTCTGTTTTGTTCTGCCTTCCTTGTCCGGTATAGTATTACCTGTTTCTGTTTGGTTCTGCCTTCCTTGTCCGGTATAGTATTACCTGTTTCTGTTTGGTTCTGCCTTCCTTGTCCGGTATAGTATTACCTGTTTCTGTTTGGTTCTGCCTTCCTTGTCCGGTATAGTATTACCTGTTTCTGTTTGGTTCTGCCTTCCTTGTCCGGTATACATGTAGTATTACCTGTTTCTGTTTGGTTCTGCCTTCCTTGTCCGGTATAGTATTACCTGTTTCTGTTTGGTTCTGCCTTCTTTGTCCGGTATAGTATTACCTGTTTCTGTTTTGTTCTGCCTTCCTTGTCCGGTATAGTATTACCTGTTTCTGTTTGGTTCTGCCTTCCTTGTCCGGTATAGTATTACCTGTTTCTGTTTGGTTCTGCCTTCCTTGTCCGGTATAGTATTACCTGTTTCTGTTTTGTTCTGCCTTCCTTGTCCGGTATAGTATTACCTGTTTCTGTTTTGTTCTGCCTTCCTTGTCCGGTATAGTATTACATGTTTCTGTTTGGTTCTGCCTTCCTTGTCCGGTATAGTATTACCTGTTTCTGTTTTGTTCTGCCTTCCTTGTCCGGTATAGTATTACCTGTTTCTGTTTGGTTCTGCCTTCCTTGTCCGGTATAGTATTACCTGTTTCTGTTTGGTTCTGCCTTCCTTGTCCGGTATAGTATCACCTGTTTCTGTTTTGTTCTGCCTTCCTTGTCCGGTATAGTATTACCTGTTTCTGTTTGGTTCTGCCTTCCTTGTCCGGTATAGTATTACCTGTTTCTGTTTTGTTCTGCCTTCCTTGTCCGGTATAGTATTACCTGTTTCTGTTTGGTTCTGCCTTCCTTGTCCGGTATAGTATTACCTGTTTCACGGGTGTGTTTTAGTGTGATTATTGAATAAATGTACACTAAGAGGCACTTATAACTGTGCAGTTTTCAATTCCTACTAACTTTTTTGTTCGTTAATTTTTTTGAACGAAATTTAGTGTATTTGGTTGTCAATCGACGCGCAGCGTAATCCGATATTTTTATCTTACGGTTCAATGAATATTGTCCATTGTACTGTGAAAATAGCAATTTAACGAATTGCACGAGAAAATGGTGAAACAGCGGGAAATAAAATAAAACGTTGTCATTTCCATTAAATTCATGCCTGTTATCCTAAAAAAACACAAACGTCAATGTTTGTCTAAATTGACGCCGTGACGTCGGGTTTATCAACACGGGCTTTTCAATTTTGCACAAATAACGGTTTGAATTTAATTATTATTGGCGTTCGAATAAGCAAAAGTACGCGTTTACAATCATTAATCCCCCTACAGGTGTTTGAGACATGTTCTACCGGTATATCTGTTCGTTCATTGTTAACAAAAATTCAACGTCATTTTTCTGCAATGACTGGTCGGATTTCAACGTATGTTGATAAGAAAGGCATGTTATGTTTCGATCAACTATCACTGATACTGCCCATCAAAGGTGACGTCAATGCGACAACATTGCATAGCCTAAACTCTCAGGAATACGCGTTCTTATTTGTTGGAAAACTGTCCGTTTTAAGCCGGAGCAGATTTTGTGACTTCGCAATTTAACGCAACGCTAAATTATGTGCTGGCGTTTCCTAAATATTGTTTGTTATGAAATGAAATATTCCTAGACATTATCACACATCTTTTAACTACACTTGCTGCAAATTTCAACAAAATATACACACTAAATACTGAGATAGTGAGATTTGTGTAAGTGCACAGTTATAAGTGCATCTTAGTGTATATTATTAAATGGAGTTCTGTTTTATCATTCATCGTTTTACCCTGATATGGTCAAGAGATATTAACCTGATCATAATCTTTATGCACTATCTTTTCTTTATTGTTTGCTGTTCCAGTACGTAATATTAAAGTAGGTTTACAAAACACCGAACTTGAATAGAGACGAAAAGCAACTGTTAGTTATGCTAATATTGTTTAAGAGGCCTAAAGGTTAATACCTCCAGATTGAACATTGTGAATACCAGACTTATAGAGCGCCCATTTCATGTGACATACGTTCAAAGGCGCAGTCAAAGTGTCGCAACCACAAGGGAATAGGTGCATCATCTACCAGGACAGATACAGCATGATCTGACAAGAGGGACAGACCGAGAGAAAGCCCCCCCCGGAAGGGTGAGCGAGATTATATGCATGTATGTCGGTACCTGCAGTAGTACTCCTGGCTATTATTCCGAATAGACAGGCAGGTTCGTTAATGTGCCCGTTGTATAGCACTGAAACACAATCTTACAGTATGATATGCGTAAGCCTACTGGTCAATTGTAACACGTACATCTATCATGAATAGGTTGCACCCATGTCATAGTGAGATTATACCATCGCCTAGCATTGCGAAGTACGAACGTTTTAGACCACTTGGCTATCGCAACTATCACAAAAATGGCTGCGGCATTAAACAGTATCAATGTGACCACTCGGGTTACAGGTTGATATCCTATAAGATATGGATAACAGCACTGACTATATGTACTCTTCAAACGATACAGAAAGACACCACGTCACTAAACTGGTATCATTGTGGACCAACAAAAAAAGGGAAGGCAGCCCTCAACTTAAAGAGCCAAGCACAGAAAACATAAAAACATCACATACCACAATTACATGGCACAATTATGCCCAACACACAACTGAACTAGAAAATGAACTAAACTGCTGAAAGTCCAAGTTTCAGTTGTCAAAATGTCGAAAGTCCAAGTCCTAGCTGGGCATCTAGTAGTTTTAATACAGACTGGATCGCTTGTTAACATACTAGCCAATGTGGTGTTTGAACCAGTAGCGATGGTGTATGTCGGCGACCTTTAACTACTGGGCAACGAAAGCACCTATAGCCACGTGCTCGACTTCCTTTGCTGATCATAATTCCAAGTGAATGACTGGTTCAATTGTTCAAAACACTGATCTTGGAGCCCACAGACACATATTGCTTTTTTGAAGACTCTTTTAGGTTACTCCGTTTATATTTGAAACGTATTTGGTGAGTCACACAAGTAAGAAATGCTCGTTAAAAAGTCTGTTCTCGACTAAACGGCCACACATGTTGCAAACATGGTTCATGCTGTACGTAGTATAAATTTTGAATACCTTTAGTTTAGATAAAGGTTTGTATTCTGGGCTACAAAGTGTTATACTAATAAACATGGTGGTATAATAATACAATACAATACTATACAATAATGTCAAATTGGGAAATTAAAAAACCATTTGTGGGTATACATATCTACATTTAAAATACCAACCACAGCGGGCTTTTTACTAATATGTAATGATGGGACATGTATCATATATCACACGGTGATAGTTATATTGTATGCTCGTATATACTGTGCAAATATTCCAACTAGACCCCTACCATTCGTTTTAGCAGCTTCTGCTGATAGTAACAAAACAACTCAGGATACATGACATTTGAGTTCCGTCAGAGCGTTACATCGGTTTTCAGCTCAGTTTTGTACTGTCTGCATGTGAACAATAACATAATCACCATTGCTCATTCTCACAAATAATCATGGCTATATCAATGACGTTTGCTAGCATATTTAAAAGAAAAAACCCTGCAATTTAACTGAGAAAATGCAATTTTACAATTTTGCATATAGAAACTTTCAAATGAGAGTCATATGTAAGAACAGTTTATGAATTAAAGCGGAGATTCCTGTGTGCGAGAAGGCCGAAACATTGTGTATAGCCACACTGCACATTGTGACGGTAAGAGGTATATTTATAGATCTAGTTTTGTAATGACGTATACCTTGGTCATAAATTACCCGGACATCGGACGATGACCGTGTATCGGATGTGTACCCGATGTATAGACATCGCGCGGACGCCGGTCGATGAGTTACAATGCATATTTCAAAAGAAGAATACACTACTCCGGCCGCAGGCCGATGTCTGTTCGGCATACGGTTCGATTATACAAAAGTACCGATGATCGGACAGCGAATGGACTGGATATGGGATCCAGGTATAAGCGTAATTTTCTCTTTTTAATTCCAGATAAAATTTGATTTTAGGACTACATTATTAAATTACTTTCGAAATCTGGTGTAGTAATTACATTTCTAGTGACTGATGACGCCACAGGTTGATAATCAAAATAATTATTATAGCAATAAATAAATAAAGAAAATCATGTCTGTGGGTATGGTTAATAAACAGAATTGATATGAATTTTATACTAAGTATTTCCGAGTTTTAAGTGAATGTTATCGAAACAGATTTAGTTCAACGGCTAACCCAACTCTTTCCACAGACGTTACGCACAAATATGGTGTCTAAAAACGTTTCGTCAAAAAACGCCGTCGACTTTTGCGTAATCACAGTGACGACGTTTATCAGTTATTTGTCAATTTTCCCGCATACGGTTCTATTTGTTCATTCGAAATCACGGGCTTTTTTGTTTTGTAAAGTCATGGAAAAATCGTGCACCTGTGACGATCGGCAACCTGTGCACGTGGAACATGGAGGATTTAGAAATTTTGCACGAGAAAATCAAGCTGATCGAACATATCGAATTTTCTGGTGCAAAATGGTAAACTTCTACATGTCCCACGTGCAAAAGTATCCGATATTCACAGGTGCACGATTGTATCATGCACTTTTCTAATAACGCAGTCAAACAGCATACTTCATGTATGTACACCTGCGAAACCAATACTTTGAGAAATCCATTAGTGGCATCAAGTGTTTGTACATGTTCTCTTTTAAATGTGCATCTGGATGTGTTGTTTGTTCGAGAGTTTGCTCAGCTCGGTTAGCTATATACATTATATAAACATGTTTTTATTGTATCGTAAAAGCAAGTAATTAAGTAAAGTGCCACCAAGTAATATTGCTTATAAAACACCAATTCTCAGCGCATTTACTTCTGAGTCCGATCTCTGTCACGCGAGAAATGGATACCTTGCGATTGATAATGTGATTCAAATGAGTTATTTGATGCCTCTTGAGTTAAATTGTTGGCTTGCATACACTCACACTAGACATCCAATTCTCATGTGACAAAGAAATAACATTTTGCATCCATTAATACCACACATAGTCAGGTATGTACAGGACAAACATTGTCTAACTAGATGACCGGGCATACTAGTATCAGAACTATACCACTACCGGGACTCGAACCTTGGTACGATCCGCTAACAAGAAACATCCTCATACATCCGTGCAGAGTCAAGTTCTCAGACTACATAACACAGGTGAATAGTACTCTGGTGAACGGTGAATAATACTCTGGTGAACGGTGAATAATACTCTGTTGAACGATGAATAATATTCTGGTGAACGGTGAATAATACTCTGGTGAACGAGAATGACAAGAAGTTGCCTTAGTCATTATATGTTTCTGTAAATGCTTCCAAGTCGAAGCAAACAGCAGGTCAATAAAGAAATGAACCAGTCTCCAGGAAAGCTTGCTATTTTGACATGAAATAAATATTATAATCAATGTAAAAATGTCAATTTGCGTTTGAATGGCGTTTGCGACGTCGGGCAAGAAGGCTAGATGTACAACCACAACTTATTTAGATTAGAATATGAAAACAATTAATTTTGCAGTTTGCTACATTATGGTTACTCATAGGCTATTTAAAAACTCCAAATCATCATTTTTGGTAAAATAGCATGTTTTCTTGGAGACCGGATATAATATGATTTGTAAATGTCTGATGTCTTATTATGAGTTGTGAATTATTGCCTATTGATGTTTATGTGTATCCAAGGCGATTTCGTCCTTTGTTGTTGGTCAGGTAAAAATATGTAAAACAACATAATATCGTTGTCGTCCCAGTGTAAATTGGCAAAATACAACAAAGACATGTTAAACAAATAATTTGAGTTTTATGTAAACTAGAAAAGGTATAGAGAACAAATATAACACATGACAATCTGAACAAAGGTTTCATGGAACACGAGATAACTGATACAAAGTGCGAACAAATCAACGTGCTCCACGACCTTAATGCATTCAGTAATACGTGTATATCACAAGCTTCTTGTGCGGATTTTATATCAATTTTGAAGAGAAAGTCGTGACTTGTCGTAGATTTAGATACTTTAAAGTGCACTTCGTAAAGATTCGAAAACCAAAGGCCATAATTAATTTATAGACAATCAATCAACTGTTGAAGTATACTAATAGTTAGTTCAGGGGTCAGGGTAATTTATTCGCACTGTCCGTACAGTAAGCCATGAGTAATACATACAACCAACTTAGGGATTCCATTTTAAATAGTCTCAGACAGTTCAAGGTTTTTCTAATGATGATGTTCAGTATGAGCACAATGGTGTTTTTGAGTTTGCGGGGGTCTAAGTATTGTGGTCACCCTGTATGTACACAATGTCAGTATTGGACAGATGTTTAGGATGGCTTATAATTGAAATACCAAGGTACTGTTTTATCAAAGCATATACTGAAATAGTAAACTTACGGTCAAATTTAAATTCTTTATTATTCTTAAGCAACTGTATAATCTGGACAGATACAGTCTGTAGGAGTTGATTAACTGAATCATTATTAGTATAGCAAGTACATTTACCCCACTTTGTAGCTGTCAAATAATTATAAATAATTTAAATTTGAACGTAACTTTAATGTTTCCATTAGTGCTTTGATAAAACAGTACCCAGCTGGCTAGTATCTTCGTATGGCCTAACTTTAACAGCAATACATTTGTAATATGTATTACCAACTAAAAGGCATATACATATTATCATACATTGTATTGTGCTATTTGTATGTTTACATGGGCCTACGGCTTACTGAAATTTGAAATAAACTATTTTTCTATAATCACAAAACGAATTGTGTATAATCCGAAAAATAAACAAAACTATCCAAAATACAAAAAAGATGTTTTCCTGGACTAAATCCTACCCCCAGTCCTAATTTACTCTTCCACAACGAACCACCAACCTCTCCACATGTGGACGAAAATTCACATTGTTGTAAAAGTTTCACGGACACCACTTGTTACCTTCTGTATGGAGTCTGATACTTGTTGAAGAAGATAGTATGCCCACTTATAACAATACTAGAACATAAAACATAACACAAATATAAAACATCTCCGAACTTCAGTGACATTTATGTATCCAACTTCTACGATACATTAAAGCCACGTTTAAGGAGCAACTCACGTCTACAGCCATTAAGTTTTAAAACGGTCGTTAACCACTTAAGTTTCCAAAAATCATTCGATGAAAATTCTATGTTGAATTCAATCAACACAAATAAAATTAGCATATACGAGCGTATAACAATAGGATAGTCTTGTACTTGTAATTATTAAAACATCCGGTCGCAATGTTCCGTTGGTTTGGAAACATTGAGTACTGAAGACCATACACGCGTAAAAAATGTGACAGTTTTTGTTATGTAAATCATTATATAGAGTGGAAACATTGTCGTGAACTATTTGTTTAAGATATAACCGTTTTACGTGACCTGTCAAGTAATATATCAAAATTATTCGTTAAAATCAGGTGTTGGCTTAAATACATGTGTATAAAATGTAATTAAAAACAAGGATGACATTACTGATAAAACCGAACAATTATTTAGTTTGATGATTATTCAGTGTCATTATAAAATCTTTCAAGTTCGCTTGATAGTTGGAAAAGCTTTTTTTTTAAAAATGACCTAAAATAAATTAGTATAATAAATTCATTTACTTTCAAATCAATTGATTTTTGCACTTGAAAATGATAGGATTTGTAAATATTGATGGAACTGAACACCATAAATCGTAAATAATTATCGTAAAAATACACTTTTTTCAAAGTATTTTTACAATAAACTTTAAAATTGTTAAAATTTAATATAGATTTAAAACTTGATACACGACTGATTCGAGTATTTGAACATAGCTTTGTGAATACGTGAATCACGTGGAATTTTTACATTCTCAGTAGCAACAAGACGCACGGAATGTTGAGGAGGGGCCGACAGTTTGAAACATTGCCTTTGCGTCGTAATTGATAAATTATTTGAATGTTTAAAATAACAAGTTATGAACATATAAAGAATCATTCGCATATATTAAAAATATTCTTAATTCGTGTACAAATACAAATTAGGTACAATAATTTAGTCGAAGCAGATATCAGAAACCTCAGGTAAAAGAAACAGTAAAGTTGTGTTCAGATCAATATTTACGTTACGTTTTGCGCACATACGTCAGTAAGATATTACCCCGCGTGGTAACAAATCAGATATAATTAAAGTCAACAGTTAAGACACTTTCCTACATTAGTACAACATTACCTCGTAAAGTAACACATAATTATGATTGTTATAAACAGTATAAAGACAAACAGTAAAGGTTTCGCCATGCTTCCAGTCACAAGGCACTTGTATACTTGTATATGTACACTATTATACAACGTAACATCAGTGTAATATTATGCAAGCTATTTATGTCTTCGTTGTTATTTGTCCAACATCCGCGAGACAAGGCATACTAACGTCGATATGGCACATAATATTATTATATAATTTGTATCTAAAATGTAACAAATTGTGAGACAGTCGATTGGCAGAGCACATGTGTTGTCACACGTCACATATATGTTACAACACAAACCTTAGTTTGTTCTCCATGCACCATCACTTAGTTGTTTCCGGAATAAATTACTCAGGTGCTGCGTAAAGTTTTCATATAGCTAAGTAAGTGAATTACCGATGTCCAGGGTCCTTTCTCGAGTACGGGCTATAAGGTGTTGGGATGTTGACATGGCAACCACGTCTAGAGTATAGATATAAACATTGTGAGCACGCACATGGTGTATGCCATCGGGAGGCCAACATATGTTGTTCATGTAGATGCACAGGATTCACCATAGAAGAAGTCGTTAAAATATTATCCTTGCTAGCTGGTTTTGTCGAATCACTGACATCCGACGGTAATGACACTCGGCTGGGTCCTGGCACGACAGGAAAGTTGTGAGACGGAACCGTCGGGGTTGGCGCCACAACCGGCGACGGCTGAGAAGGACGATTATCCGACCGGTATACGTCGCTTACTAGTTTCTTCATTTCATCCAATGAGTTATTCAACATGAGAATATAATTCTTCGCTAATAACAGTGTGGCTATTTTTGACAGTTTTCTGACGGAAGGTCCATGAGCGTACGGCATCACTTCGCGTAGTCCGTCTAGAGCGGCATTTAAATCATGCATTCGTTTTCTCTCACGAGAGTTCACTTTTAATCTTAAGTCCTGAACTTCTTTATCGTCTAAACACGTATCACTAGTGTTGGCACTTGTACAATGTCCATGCCTAGAACCGCTCCGACCGCTGCCACCATTGTTGTATCTTCCGGAATGTTCACCTTGTATATCATGGTTCTCCTGTGACGAGTCACTATCGTACATCATTGATGGACTTATCAACACTTGGTTACGTACAGAGTCAGTGGCTGCACCACAAACCACAGACCGTTCACTAATACCACCGTCTTGTCTCTCCATCGTATCACAGTGTGTCAGGCAACGTCTCACTACACACACATTATCACCAGAAATGAGCAACCTTTTAACTGTGAGGAATTTGGACAATGGAGCCTGTGATATTACCCGGCTTTACAAATGGCACACAGCCCTGTCAGTCAGTGGTTTTGGGGGGCGTGGCTAACTCCTTAAAATGCGGATGCTACGGTGATGACTATTTTTAAATGGTTTTTGGCGACTCATTTGTAGAGGAGAATCGAATTACAACAAAAGCGGGCGGTGAAATTCACCCAGTCAGAAAATTGTTTGTTTGTTTCCTTAAGTATCGGGATAAATCAATCATGGCATATAAATTCGATTTTGTTTAATTGAGGGGAAAGATTTCTTTTTCTGCTCGCTAAACAGGCGACATTGTGTAGGGACTGTAGCCATGGAATGTACAAGTGGCTATCAATGTAATACGTCATGTTTTACAGTAGAAATTGATGTATGTTACAAGTATAAATGTATTGGCATTATGTTTCAAACGTCTTGAAGAAGGGATTTGGGTAGTAGTTTTTATTATTTCCGATGTAACTTTAATAGATCAAAAGCATACACATCGCTGGCCCACGAGGATAACATATTTACGAATATGTTGACATATTATATGAAGACAGTATCTTTAATGTAAAACATGTAACGAAATTTATGTATAATACTGAATAATTTATACACCGTTTAATTCATGCGATGAACAAACGATAGATATACATGTATTATGTATTTAAGAAATAATGAATACGTACCTGTGTTTTATCGGTAGTTTAAGCACATATTGGTTACCTCTGTGTGTATATAGCTGAAACCACTGGCTGTGTTAGAATAAATATTTTAACGAACTATATGGGAATAATATAACATGAACGTATGAGCACATTTAGCAGGTTTCTCTCAAAAAAAAAACAATATTGAATTTATTTCATCACCTATTACTATTCTCGTGTCCCCAGACTATTCTTCACCTGTGGTATCAGTTTGGGAACTTGTCTAACCACTGATGTATGATGATGCTGTTATTGTTACGGTGGCTAAAACACTTGAACACGAACCGTTGATACCATAGGAGTTCCCGAATAAGGATTCATCTTTAGGCACACAGATTAGCCCTATATCGATCATAAAACCGTTTTTCTTTTAACTGACAAGAGTAATTTACAATGTATGCACAAACAACATCGCATGTAGTTGCTGTTTTTGTGTACATTGCTTTTATTTACAAACAGTTCAATCTCCAAGGTTTCTGTATCAATTTCAGACACTTATGCGTGTGTCACAAACATCGTACGATGTCCGTATGAATTAAGAACGAGTCCACCAATTTTAGAATACTACATAAATAGTCTTTGTACAATCGAGGTGTCTGGTCACAACTCGTATGGCTCGTACGATCTGCTTCTAATGCAATCGTGCTATATCCGTACTGAAATCACAGGACGTAGGAACTCCGTGAACCATTTACGCCGAGTTCTCAATTCTTCTACGAGTCGAACGGATAACAAATCGGTTTGCTAAACAATCGGGTTAAAGCCTACGCCCATAGGTAGTTCAGGGTAAATGTGACCAGGGTATTACAGAAAAACATGTCTATTTATAGGAAATGTGACCAGGGTATTATATTTGAACATGTCCGCAGTTTAACCAAACCTCTAGTTATAGATATGCATTTCAAAACAAAGATTGACAAAGACATTTTGAATTAAACTTATAAATACGACCATGTTTCAGTCCGTCCAACGTAATTTGCTACATCAATTTGTTGTCCCGCTGCACATATTGGTCTGTTTGATTTACGACTTTTTGTTGGGCCTTCCGTACACACAGTAATTGTATGCAAATTATATAATTATAACATTGAAGTTACGACTTATGAAATGTTTTGTTTAAATAATGCTACAAGCAAACGCCTTTCTATTCGAATATTGCCCTGATAAAGACAACTTATTTCCACAGGACAATGCTTCTCCAATTGAAGGAATTCATAAATTGTGCAAATCCCTGTAATATGCGATCTTTTTCACATGGCCACAATGAAGGTCACATATGACATTTTTGACTGTAACAGTTGTTGGCAATGAGATTTTCATATGGACCGCTATTCAATCAAATATGGACAGATTATAATTATAAAATGCTTCTATATTTTTTTAACGTTTAGCGGTAATAGTTACAAAGAAGTTTTGAAATCTTTATGTTTTGCGGTTAAACTATATGCTTCTAAAAACAGTCTGGCATCCGCTAATGAGATTTTGAATACTACTGTATTACATTCAATATGGCCAGAGTGTTATATAATAATATGGTTCTTTTAGTTGCGTTTAGCAGTGTTTACGTTTACAAAAGAGACGAAATGGAAAAAAGTATTATCACAAAAAATCATATTGTTCAAGATCGGTATTGTTGTTTGTTTGTTTGCGTTCTACTCACATCCGGGTTTTCCCTGCCTAATTGGCCGATGAATCCCGGATCCGAGAGAAAAGTTTGGTATCAAGTTCCTGTTTTTTCAAAGAGAAATGACGACAATATCCTTAAGTACCACACAGTTGATTTCCTCACGGTACCTTTATAGGAGTATCTCACGTAAATTATACCATCAGTAATAATATAAAAGCACATTTTTGTTTGTTTCAAGGGACTATTATACTTGACATGTATGATGCATTTCTTTCTTTACAATTCCATGCTACATTGCTTAAACCTTTATCAATGTATACGTTTGCACTTAAATGTGTTTGTTTTATAAACGGATTGACTTGTTACAACAAACAAGTCATGAGTTGAACAACGATATCGATAAAACAAGACTTTGTTACTAGTGAGCTACTAGTGAGCTTGTCTTAGATAAACACGATCATTGCGTGTGTACCAGCGCAAGGTAAGTTGCAGAACTATGTCATTTATTAGAACGGCACCATCGCCATAGAGCAATACGAACTAAGAATATGTTAGACCATTCGGCTATCACAACAACAACAAAATGTTGTGCAAATAATCAGTATGCCTATCAATCAAACACGGCGTTAGAATTAAGGACAAAGCTCTGAATACTCAAGGACAAAGCTCTAAATACTAAAGGGCAAAGCTCTGAATACTCAAGGACAAAGCTCCTAATACTGTGTCATGACTGTGGTTGCTTATCGTTGACATAGTAGAGTGTTTGTATGTTTTTTTAGTTCGTCTGAGACAGTGGTTGTAAGTGTATAGCCATCCAGTTGTGTTCTTTCTAATTGGCCAATGACTTCTGGATTCGGAAGAATAGAAAGAAACTTTGTGTGATACAAGGGATGCGAATGCGATACCCTAGCTCATTCCGAATAGACTCCTTGGTTCTTCAAAACATACCGATAACATTAAAGATGGACATCTAGACACATTGGTTCATGCAGACAATACTACTATGTAACATGCATGCTACAGTTGGTGGACTTCATCTTTCTGCTGCAGCTGCTGTGAAGACGTAAATACCGTCCACGACCACCCCATCGGCGTTGTTGTCTGACACACTTGAAACATAGCGTGTCCAGTATCTTCATTGTTATTTGAACCTTGTATAGAACTAGATTACAATAGATGTTTTACCTTCTTAAACAACTTTTGAAGAGTATCTGAAGAGGTTCTTCCTATTTCATCCGCATCCCCCGAGGGAATCCCCCACACAGGGTAGCATAAAATAGGGCTGTGAACGGATACCGGATTTACAAATTGTAGAGTATAGGTACACGTTCATTACGTCGAATATTCGCATCCTGGTTTGTCATTCGAATATTCGGGAATAAAAAGCTAAATGAAACCAAATGTTGTATACATGTACTGTTACTTATTTCTGTCAGCTGATAATAAACCAGTAAAGTGTTTATAAAACTACCCCAGTGTATGCATAAATCGTCAATAAAAGCTGAATTAAATTACTTTTCCTCTTCACCCCCCCCCCCCAAAGACAACTTGATATTGAGGCCAATGCCATTATACAGCAAACTAAATGACCAAGTTCAAAATAATCTGAAAAGGGATTTATCTTTGCGTTATGATTGTTTTAGCGTACCCCATCATGGGCAAAATCCATGCATGTTTATGTGGAAATGTAGGGAGAAAACTTTCCTTCAAAGCACTCTGACATATAGTTGATTAATTTTCTCAACAAGAGACTATTCCCCTTGGTATAATGGAAGGGAACTCATAAGCTGAAACATTACGTCCCTTGAAAACAAGGGAATGGATTCTGTTTGACTTATCTTAAGTCTGTCAGAGTATCTTCCCTTGAAAGTTAAAGGACCCAACATTGTGTCTTTCTTCCCCCCAATATCAAGAGAGAAAATGCCGTAGTGAAAGAGCTAATCTCCTTTAAAAATCAAAATTGCAAAGTATATTCTAAAAATACCAGTGCAATTTCAAATGAAAATCTGTAACGAAAAGATTCTTCCTTTGAACCAAGGACAGACACTCTTTCAGGCTTGTTTTGAATACGTCAGAGTAAATACCCATGTATTTCAAGAAAATACACTTAGTTCAAAACGAAACAGGGGAGACAACTTCTATTGTACGAGTGACTTCCATTTGAAGATGGTACCGGTGCTTTGTTTTGTTCGTTATGATTGATACGGAAGAATAAACAGTAATTATAGTCCGACCTCTGTAGCAAGCACTACACGATATCACCTCACCTACCAAATATCGGTCTAGACACAAGAATACATTATTACTATTACTGACGTTTTGTTGCCTAGATAATCGACTTTTGTTGATTAAATGGGTTTAGCCAGACATTATACATTGTTCCGTGCACTATCTACTAGAATACATGTCATATATACATGAATAGTGCCGCGCGATGATATCATTTTGTGAAATGCTTGGTTTGTTTTGTCGGAGACTTCAGTCAAGTTATATAAGAAAAGGAGATAAAAAGAGAAAGGCTAGATGGCCTGCTTACAACGTTCCTGTCCAGACATGTCCATAGTCAGCTTTATTGAAGAACATACCCTGACAAAGCATGATATCTCCCGGTAGAAAATCAAACATTTCTCTCCAGTTTGTCATGGTATGATTACCTAGTGTAGGCATAGCTTTGCGACTAGTTTGTCTATATAGACTCCGGTCTCACGTTTTTATAAAATTATTCCCTTAGGACCCTCAAACACAGATAACCCAAACATAAAATCTAGCTGAAATTGGAAAAAGGGATAATTTTTGTTATCTAGTCGATAGCCGGACTAACACATGACCAAATTATCACGGCAGGTAATATTAACATTGACACAAAACTTATCAGTTATACCAATTCCTTTTTAATTCACAACATAAAATAACATATATATAGTAGTGTCTTAGTGACGCTATGTCGAAGATGTATAGCGAACACTCGCTTCATAGATGAAACTCAACGTCAAATTAAAGGCAAAATAAAATAACATAATTTCATTAATTTGCAATTGAACAAAGCAGTCATGTAAGATTCACCTGATTAAGAGCACTAAATCTTGTATGTTTACACCTCTTTCGCACATCAATTCATTTGAAAACCAGAGATAATATTTATGTTGATAAATTTGTTTAAAATTAAAATGATATTAATCATTTGGAACATACGTGCAAAATACGGTAACATCTATTGCTGCCTCAAACTCATACGGTCCCTTGCCACTGAACTCGGTTTTGTTTAAGTTGCAATGCGTGAAGTAACTGCTGTCATGAGTTTGTTCGTGCATCGGTAAACATATTGATAAAATCATTTTAACATTTTCCGTCCTACAGGTCTACCCAATTGGTTTGGGCAAACAACCACAAACAATAACACATTATAAGCAGAATACGACACTCCGTATAAACCACATAGTGCAATTTCTGGAAATTGTTTGGGTATACATTTGTAATTGACAACGTTTGGCGAACAACTAACCGTCCACATGCCAACTAGAGTTTGTCTCTATATGTTCCGAGTCTTAACGTTTAGGGACAAGCTATTTAATGTCCCTCTTTGATCTATACTGTATATACACGTGTATAACATTTAGTGCTACATTCCCTACCGGTTTGTTTTTACACTAATTCATTTTCGGTCGATTGCGAAGCAAGTTCTAATAAGTTGTACTACCAGTAATAAGCATGGTCGTCCCTTAGACTCAATACAGCCTACCCTTTGAATTATTGGTACCATTTTTATTTCATATTGGGTATTACACAGCCACAGATCGAACCCGAGACCTACCGCACTCAAAGTGCACGTTCTACTGCGATTGTACAAATGTATTGTCATGGCAGAATAAATGTTGTTAGACTTTTCAGTTTGTATAGTCCATCAAGTTAATGGTCTTGTAGGTAGTCTCCATAAAATTCCATATAAACTTTTTATTGAGTTAGGTTTTAAACCGAGGAGCAGGGAGAACATTGTCTGGTTGAAATATCACATACAGACACACACAAAACGGGACTTAAAACAATTAATGTATATGACGAGACATAAAACACTAAATGTCCACTTTAAACGGCATAAAATCTATAACCACATAAAACGTGAGTAATTGTTGAGAACCAGGAAGATAGAATATCTGTTTTATAAAGCCATATGGTTGACGTTTCACTGCCACAAATTGCATCATCATTGATGTCAGGGTTACCATATTGGAAACCTATATAGAATCTATAAACCCATGAAGTAAGGAACGTCATTCTCCCAGACAAAACAATGTCTGAATAAAACGATTTATATTCAGTTCGAACCAAATAACGACGTATTCGAGAACTTGTGTTTTGGGACAAATATACCGAATTTGTTACCGATAGAACTGCTGATGCTGGTACGTATATTTTGTACAAATCTGATGTTTTATCATTATGCATAGTTCATAGAACAATCATATATCTACAACTGTGATTTATAAGTATAGTACAAACAAATTAACATGTTCCTAAAACCTTCTATTAGCAAATTTAACAGTTGGTTCCTGTCTATAATTTAATTTCGGCTTTTTTGTTTTCATAAACAGAGAGCATCACGAATATGTGAGAAGGGTACTATAAGCACTGACACAAAAATCTCTGGCATGCAGAAATTGATATTATATTTTATGTGTATTCCTCACCAGAAGCATATAATATTTCATACAAAGGTCGAGTATGTCGTTAATTTGTTGGCACTATAAATCAGTATACGCCAGAATTCACAGGAAAACGATTATCCGATGGTTGCATCTTGTTATGCATGGTCAAGCTTGAAGCATACGTAATTGCTTTAGATGCGAGAGGGTGGATAGACACAGCAGGGAAGCACCGAGTTATACGGAATATGACAAACTATCTGCGTATACCTGCCTATTAACTCATGTCCAAACGACCAACTTCCATCACTTTGCACCCTTGAGGTTATTGAATGATTAAAGTCTAGACTTTCCTACGGCGTTCTATATCGATTGTGATTTATTGGCGCCCCGATGGATCGGGCGTCTGTATTGGAGGACTTTGTTATAATGAGCTGGAAGACAATTCCCCCATGGTGAGCCTCAACTTGTATGAAGATTATGAACACTTCCCCGTGTTGAGCCTCAATTCGTAAGAAGTTCATAAATAATTTCCCGCGTGGAACCTCAATTTAACTATATAATATAACTTTATTTGATTAACATACATAAATTCCCCTTACGAACCTCGCTGATCCGGCCGGCGAAATTACTTATTTGCATAAAGCTAATTGTGTCGCCCCCGGCCAAATATCTCATTAACATGAAGGTACCGGTCTGACCAACAGACCTTACGTAATCTTACATATCCTACTCCCCACAATTCATTGCTCTGCATTACACCCAGTGTCCACAGCAAATAAACAACCAATCAGCGTATCGCTTACGAACAGCGGCTTCATATCAGTACATACACTGGTCTATTTTTAGAACAGGAAAAACCGTTACTCGGCACGGTTCTTGAATCGCGTTCGACGAGGTAAATATTAGAGTTTCTATAAATACATGTATCTACCACATTGTAATCTATAAAACCCAAGAAGTGCAGCGTATGGATTAAGATGTGCCACGTTCAGGTTTCTCTGAAAAGATTCTTCAATGAAACAAAATAGTCGGTACCAATTTTGAAAACCACGTACAAAGTAACAAATGAAAAATTGATACCGACTATTTGTTTAATTGAGGGTCATTCAATATACAATGCGATATAAATTGAATGACCCGTACGTACTGCATATCAGCGAAATTATAGCTATCCAGCTTTTTAATGCACAACTTTGACCGACCCTGCAGTCTACATTGAAATGCTATATCTTAAAACATTTCATGGTAAATGGATATGCCCTGGAAACTATTTTTAGAATAGCTAAAACTTGTCTTAGATATAGATTTCAGTCGTTCTGCCAATGGAGAGATGTGTCTATACAGATTTGAACGCATTTGCTTTTACAGGTATCTAGACACTTAAAATGGTTTCTATACAGATCTGAATTAGATGGTAACTCACTGGTCCTCGGTAGAATTTTTGAGTCTTGGTAGACTCATCTTCTACATCAATTGTTCTCTATTCTTGCTATACGTATTTGAATACATCTAAGCGTATAGACTCATGAATAAACTTGACATCTGTATAGAGTTAGTGTCTAGAAAGCAATTGATTCTAGAGTCTATAAAGATTTAAGTAATGTTGCTTCTAAACAAATACATTTGGTTGTCTATACAGATTTGGCACGTTCTATGTGTCATGGTTATGCAACACATATGTCTTGTATTGTAAATAGTTTTCTGTTTATAAATAAAACAAAGTCCATATACCTGTTGTATTTTATTCTTGTTATTTTTAACTTATCATATAGAAAATTCCAAATTGATAGCAATGCCTTAACACTCAGCTTTGTTTGTTAAATTTATACAACCAATGAAATAGTATGCACCAAATATGGAATTTGCACATACTGAATTGCTATCGGATATATAGCTATATACAAACTTTACACACAATACACCATTTGACTATTACATTATACTAATTGCCAATAAACTGAAATTAGCATTATGAAGTTACTACACATCACATCACACTGAAATGAGTTGTAAATGATGTGCATCTGCATTGTTTGCCATTTGATAATATTAAATGAATAGCATGCATATATTTATAAAACATGCTTGTACAAGAGGATTAAGGTACACACTAAGATCCTTAATATTCAAGATGAAAATATATTTTTTGTATTTCACTTTTGCCATTATATTTTGAAAAATACAACACCTGCTGTTTCTTATGAAGATCAATCATATATGTCTTTACAGTTTTCAGAACTTCTTTTATGGCGCCCTTTGATGCTTTGCATCAATGGTTATCTTGTATCCATTGTAAGTAACTCCAGACTTGCATGTGTATAAACTTGTCATATATTGCTGGCATTGATATCTTCATATGTAGCTACTGGCACCAAGTCTGGACGATCAAACTCACTCGTACACTTAAGCATCAAACGATCGACGATTGTGACAAATAAACATTCCCAATTTTCTGTTTATCGTAACAAATGGATATATAATAACAGCAAATTGGAAACAAATATCTCTCTCAGAATTTTTGCGTCTGGCTGTATATCAACGTTGATGTGTCTGATAAATTATTTCCATGTTTTGAGTTCGATGTTATATCGATGTTGATCTGTCTTTTGTTATACCAGTGTTGCTGTGTCAGATGTTATATCAGTGTTGCTATGTCTGATGTTATATCAATGTTGCTGTGTCAGATGTTATATCAGTATTGCTGTGTCAGATGTTATATCAGTGTTGCTGTGTCAGATGTTATATCAGTGTTGCTGTGTCAGATGTTATATCAGTGTTGATGTGTTAGATGTTATATCATTGTTGCTGTGTCTGATGTTATATCATTGTTGCTGTGTCTGGTGTTATATCAGTGTTGCTGTGTCAGATGTTATATCAGTGTTGCTGTGTCAGATGTTATATCAGTGTTGATGTGTTAGATGTTATATCATTGTTGCTGTGTCTGATGTTATATCATTGTTGCTGTGTCAGATGTTATATCTGTGTTGCTGTGTCTGATGTTATATCAGTGTTGCTATGTCAGATATTATATCAATGTTGCTGTGTCAGATGTTATATCAGTGTTGCTGTGTCAGATGTTATATCAGTGTTGCTGTGTCAGATATTATATCAATGTTGCTGTGTCAGATGTTATATCAGTGTTGCTGTGTCAGATATTATATCAATGTTGCTGTGTCAGATGTTATATCAGTGTTGCTGTGTCAGATGTTATATCAGTGTTGCTGTGTCAGATATTATATCAATGTTGCTGTGTCAGATGTTATATCAGTGTTGCTGTGTCAGATGTTATATCAGTGTTGCTGTGTCAGATGTTATATCAGTGTTGCTGTGTCAGATGTTATATCAATGTTGCTGTGTCTGATGTTATTTACATGTTGGTGTGTCAGATGTTATATCAGTATTGCTGCGTCTGATGTTATGTGCATATTGCTGTGCCTGATGTTATTAACATGTTGCTGTGTCTGATGTAATTTACATGTTGCCGTGTCTGATGTTATTTTGTTGCTGTGTCTGATGATATGTACATGTTGCTGTACCTGATGTTATATCAGTGTTGCTGTGTCTGGTGTTATTTACATGTTGCTGTGTCTGATGTTATGTACATGTTGCTGTGTCTGGTGTTTTTTACATGTTGCTGTGTCTGATGTTGTTTATATATTGCCGTGTCTGGTGTTATTTTTGTTGCTGTGTCTGATGTTATATACATGTTGTTGTGTCTGATGTTATGTACTTTTTTCGCTGTGTCTGATGTTATGTTTTTGTTGCTGTGTCTGATGTTATGTATATGGTGCTGTGTCTGATGTTATATACACGTTGCTGTGTCTGATGTTATATACATGTTGCCGTGTCTGGTGTTATTTTTGTTGCTGTGTCTGATGTTATATACATGTTGCTGTGTCTGATGGTATGTACATGTTGCTGTTCCTGATGTTATATCAGTGTTGCTGTGTCTGGTGTTATTTACATGTTGCTGTGTCTGATGTTATGTACATGTTGCTGTGTCTGGTGTTTTTTTACATGTTGCTGTGTCTGATGTTGTTTATATATTGCCGTGTCTGGTGTTATTTATATGTTGCTGTGTCTGATGTTGTTTACATATTGCTGTATCTGATGTTATGTTTATGTTGCTGGGTCTGATTTTGTTTACATATTGCTGTATCTGATGTTATGTTTATGGTGCTGTGTCTGATGTTATGTACATGTTGCTGTGTCTGGTGATATGTACATGTTGCTGTATCTGATGTTATGTACATGTTACTGTGTCTGGTGTTATGTACATGTTGCTGTGTCTGATGTTGTTTACATATTGCTGTATCTGATGTTATGTACATGTTGCTGTGTCTGGTGTTATGTACATGTTGCTGTGTCTGATGTTGTTTACATATTGCTGTATCTGATATTATGTTTATGTTGCTGGGTCTGATGTTGTTTACATATTGCTGTATCTGATGTTATTTTTATGGTGCTGTGTCTGATGTTATATACATGTTGCTGTGTCTGATGGTATGTACATGTTGATGTGTCTGATGTTATGTACATGTTGCTATTTCTGATGTTATGTCAATGTTTTAAGTCTGATGCTATGTCCTTGTTTTTGTGTCATATGTTATATCCATATTGCTGCCTTGTGTCGATGCAGCATTGGTACATTGGCCGTTTCTGGGCGAATGTGTGAAAGGGCCGGAGAAGGATGCATCAACAACACAGTACAGTCACAGTAAATGGATGCCAAGCTTTATTGTAATATAACAGCAACATGCTACAACAAGCTGCATGTTTAACAACACATGATACAAACAGTAAACTTATAAAAGTGGTATTCTTCACACATATCAACACATGTATCACATTTCATCACAAACATATTTTATAACAATTTACACCATTTTCAATATTATTTGAGCAGATCACGCCGTGGATGTCTGGAGAAAGTAACAACAGAACACTATTTAAAATACTGTACTTAGTCATTGAATTCGCGTAATTTTTATTTTCACGATTGCAAATTCATAAGCTTCTGTATACTTTCAATGCCATATTCATTGAAGTCCAAAATAATTTATGAATGACGATTAAGCTCGCGAATTTGGAACAAACCGAGTAACTATATATCAATGTAAAATAACACTGTGAAAATGAGGTGTTTCTTTCCTCTTTGAATATACGTGTGTTTTAAATCAGAGCGTAGTTTCCACATATACATATTTATACCTCCCTCGACCCGTGTTTTAACTTGTGGCCATCTTTGAAGTAAAATTTTTACGCGTTTATTAAACGATTCAATTCATAAAAATGACTTTAAGTCATGAAGTTGTGAAGTTTATAAACACTTCGTGACGAAGAAAATGCAGTTGTTTCAACATATAAATTTACCCTTGCATAGCAAGTTACAACCTACAAGCTACCAGTTGATAGATATGAGCCAGTCTCCAGGAAAAACTGCTATTTTGACAAAAATATTGATTTTGAGATTTTCCATAGTCTTAAAGGATCATGTAATTGAAGCAAAATACAGAAGAAATTTTGTAAATATCTCGAGTTTTAAGGAAGTTACAGCTGTTTTTGTACAATCCCTATTTGGTGCGTTTTGTGTGACGTCGCAAACGTCATCGAAAAGTTAGTCGACGTTAAGTACTGCAACGATAATTACATCATTTGATCAATTCTTGACTTAAACTGTTCAAATTAGCATCATGTTTTAGAATTATGTTTTAATTTGTTAAAATATCATCAAAATCAAAATGGTTTGCATTCAGAGAAAGGCTATTACTGCTGTATACAAATAACTCCTCGTTTTTCTCAATCTGAGTACTTTTCCGGAATTGGTCACCATAGCATCAAAGTATGTGATTTCGATATAATTCATAGGAAATTTTAAAGCTAAGATATAGATCTAGTACTATATTGGTAAATTATTTAAAGTAAAATGAATAAATATGTATTTTTTCTCATTTAGAGCTTTATATAAACCTTGTTACATAATAGTAATTACATAATTTGTCATTATAGCAGGTTTTCCTGGAGACTGGCTCATATGTATTCATTTTGAGTTAACATCAACTTCACAGACCTGCATAGCATGATTCAGAATTATCAAATTTTGGAAGATCATGTTTTCAGTTAGCTTGCACAATATTATAAATGTGGTTACTATACTTAGAAACAAGAAGTGTACGTGACAACATGTAATTAAGATGCAAATATACAATGAGACATGGATCAGAGTTGTGGCGATCTATTGTCCATTTATCATACGTTAACTAGCCACAACATAAAACAACAAAACAGGAACTTAAAATCGCAAAATTAAAGAATTACATGTATTAACCGAAATCAGGAGACATGAGACAGAACAGTAAATAAACTTTGAAAGTTAAACTCATTTATCCGTAAATCCTGAGCATGCGTATAATATGTAACTGTATTATAACATTCCCTTTGTACACAATTTCATTTCAAAAAGAGCAAAACCAATATGTGGCGGTAAAGTATCGGAATTTATCGCTCAAATATATCAGAAATGTCTGACCGAACGCCACTGGAAATTCTGCAAACCTCTAAACAAACTCTTCCAAAAATATCCAATCTAGCACTATTTTTAGGGAAAACTACCGGAAATGTCCGAAGTAGAACTGTTGGAAAAGTAATAATTTACATTGCCGGATATCCGGAGTATTTAGTTCCGGAAACGTCCGATATAACCAAGATGTATTATGCAGCTACATGTACTAAAGATTAAAACAATACTACAAAGCGAATTATAAACTTCAAAAGCTTGACTGGTTACTTGTAAAAAACGGTCATAATATTCACAAACGAACAGTTTAGCATCACAAGATATTACATCCAAAATACAGAGTACCTTCACTTTAAGACAACCTCAATAATAAGACCACTTTAAGACTATTACCGATACATTTTCACTGTTTTTTTCTTCATTCCACCTCTATATTAAGACCAACGAACAATAAAAACCGGTTTAAAGAGCCCGAATGTAGTCTTATCATCGACGCTTCACTGTACATAAATAAAGTTTTAAAAACATCATACGTATTGACGCAATTAGTGTAAAAAATAAACAATGTAAATTAAAAATAATAGTAGACTGGCAATCAGTGTGGATATTTTCCAAAACGTCCTGGTATGGTTATCCCCTTTTACATAGACAGGGTACTGCCCAGTTAGGATATTGTAAGAGTGACGTTGTCCTTTATGTGAACATAAAAAGATAACGACCATTGTCTGAACAGGTAGTGCGAAGAAAGTATATTAAAAAAATTGTTTCACCTTATTTATAACAATTTATCATTGAATAATTGTACTTTCAGTTTAAATTTAGCATTGAAATTACAGATGTCTGTATAAGCTTTTATAATTGGTTTTACACCGTAATAGTAGACTCGACCGCTGCGTCACTCAATTCTTACCATAATTGGACAGTAAATAGCTCACAAATGTATCATAATAATAGTCTAACCTCGCAGTGCTAAAGTATACTCGCTGAAAAGACTAATATCGGTGGGTAATTCTGTCAAACGATATTGGAATCGTATTTATTATATGACTTCCTTGTCTGTGCTCTGGCACACGAAACTAATAGTTGGCAATAAAATCCTGACACAATAATTATGCTTGAAAGATATAAAGATACATTTCAATGTCTGCCTTACCAACACAAAAATACAGGAACAACATAATATTCAGTGATAGACATGTATATCATTGATTTCCCTCCGTATCTAGCGCTTGAATGCAAATTGTAGAACAAATCTATAGTTAAAAAGTTATAGAGTTCTTTTATTAAAACCTAAAACAACTGGTGTTATTGGTCATTTGAATTCAGCAACCACCTGAACTAAACACTCAATATAAGTTAAACCCATTTATACATGCATCAAGAGCGAACATATATTAAACAAAGCAACCATATTTGATGAATATTTAGGGTCACTGCTTAAGGCAGGTTGACTGTACCCTGCATTCTCTCTAGAGCAACATTATTTAAGAAACACCAAGTTTGGTTGTTGTACAGAGGATGTTTTCTGGATAGGTAAAATTATAGTAAATGAATACTTCTTGAACAAATTGATTCATGTTGCTTAGGACAAGTTGTCACTCTATGGAGGGCCGCTCTGGAGAGGTAGCGCTGTACATACAAGTATATGTAGAGTATTGGTTAACAAGTAGTTTTCATGAATAATGTTTCATCATATTCATAACAAGCTATCAATGCATATGTAGATTATATGTGAGATAAAGCCACGGCCATAGACGACATGTGTAATGTGTATCGTCACGCAATATGAAAACAGTTTATGCAATTTATCCTCCAAAATATCGCCAGAAGGAATGGCTACGTTTCATTGAATCGACATTATTGCTGTGTTATACTGAATTAATTACCGGATATCTCATTTATATAAGTTTTCAAAAGTGACAAATGCAATGTATAATTGTTTCTTAACCGACAGGACAGGATAAAATCAGCAAGAGGGTTGTTCAACAATGAATGCATGTCTGGCAATATCTCCCTTATACCAATGATATTTACAAAATAGTGAATTGTATTTTAACGATGATTGAGTTGGTTTAACTTTTAATTGATAGGCTAGTAAGGTTATCTCAGAGTTCCGTGCAGTTTAGCACTGCTGTGAAAATAGGTCGATTAACACAGTCTACTCGTGTACACCAATGCTGAAATGATTGGGAATTGTCCACATTTGTATAAGAATTATAACGAAAACTCATTTTAAAAATTGATTATCAGACTCTGTTGAAGATAAATACTTCAAGGCGTATTTAACTTTTTACATTTAAATCTACAAATGATTCATTTATATTTGATATAGATGCATTTATGTTTGAACACCCCTCGTATCACCATTTTGTTCACCATAAGCTATCTATATAGTTATCACAGTGTATAAACTAATCACCTTCCGGTTATCGCAATAAGTCATACACATTGAATTATATAGTGTCCTAATAAGTCATACAGTGCCCGGAAATCTCAGATGATTTTTCTCGCAATAAGTCATAATTATAGTGATTAAATTTATACGCTGTGGTAATAGATCGTCCCTGGTTTTACATTACCAGTAGCCGTTGGTGACATCAACCAAGTCATGCTTGTAAACATAGTAGTAAACAAATTAGAACATCGCATGAATAGATAGATCTAGTATACATTATGACCACAGGCGTTTGATCATGCAGGTGTATGAACGTGTATATTAGATCTAATTTTAACCGTGTGTGTTTATGTATGTGTGCAAAACGTGTGTAAATATTTGTTTATTTAGGATCTAGATCCATCAAGATTTTGTATGGTACATGGTATATTTTGAGACAAGCATTCTAGTACATAGTATTTACACATTGTCTTGTATATCAAAGTCTATCAACGACGTGTAAGGAATAGTCCATGCAGTCTCAGCGTTTCTGAGGTATCACCGAACCATGATGACGTCACATTATACATGTCACGTGACGTGTAAGGAATAGTCCATGTAGTCCCAGCGTTTCTGATATATTATCGAACCATGATGACGTCACATTATACATGTCACGTGACGTATAAGGAAAAGTTCATGTAGTCTAAGTGTTTCTGAGATATCACCGAACAATGATCACGTCACATTGTACATATTACGTGACGTGTTTCCATCATTATATGCACGTATTTTTAAAGTAAATTCCCAACAGACGTCTTCCGTACGTTGTTCACAAATTGGCATGATAAACACAACAAGCACTTGAAGTTGAAGATCAATTTAACAACGCCCACGTTTTCCCATAGGCTTCATTAACTAAATTCCATACTGCACGTAACCATAACTTTCAGGACCAGTACACGATTTGGAATTTAGCCATGCCCAGACAAAAGGCAACGCTATTTTCAAACGAACAAGCGGTGCTACCAAATAACAGACTCTGCTGTATTATGTTCCGTGGAGCCACTCCCCTTTATGTGAAACAGTCCACCCTTATCTTGTATTCTATATGAAGCATGTTTTATCAGATTTTGTTCAACATCCGTCACCATTGACTTAATTCGCTTACATGTGTCCGGAAACCAGAACTCATCGGCGCGTTCTTCGAGTTTGACATTATGATCTATTTCTATAACATTTTTGCCATGTAAAGATTCAAGTGGTGCTGTATTTTTGGCAATGATTTTACCCACTTCAGCTAGGACCGCCTTTGGGTTGTTGACAGCTTCATCGTTTGAGAGATGTTTGAGTGTAGGGAAATGTTCACTGTCTTTTAGTTCGTTGTACGTGCACGGTACACAAATGCAACATGAGTTCACAACACTGTAGAATGACGTCACAACTTGTCCATGACACAATCTGAAATATGAAATGCAATATGAATAAAAATTACGAATTAAAGATGAACTATCCACACATTTACATTTATTCCGACTTAACAAGGTCCAGCGAAATAAAAAGATATCTCCATTTCCATGTCATTTTCTTTTGGCGTCCCACGATCATGACAAAGGCACGTGAGATAGACGTCACATTTCTACATGCGTTCAAACCTGCGTATGTGTTAGTAGTCACTCGAAATAAGCGTCTAAAATGGCAGTCGGTCATGTTTGTATTTAGTATTCTGGATTAAAACAGCCGTTTGAATTATACTTCGATTGTTTGTTTACAGCAGGGTTGGCTGAACGTGTTTTCTTCTGTATTATTAACAACAAGCACAGCAATATAAGCGTTCAGTCAAATAAAATATATCTCTTTTTATTCTGTATTATTAAAATACATTAATACAAGACACTAGTTTAATACTGCAACATATTACTGAATGTATGAAATATTGCAGCAGACGGAAAAAACTATCACCCCGGGTTACTTACTAATTGATATTGTATTCAGTAATACTGAGAAACCAACATCAAATAATTTAATCAAGAATTGTTTAGCATGTCTGTGTTGGCCGGTTAGTTCCGTAGTCAATTAGTGCTGGTTCCGTGATCAATGGTGTTATAATGAATAGACGTCTCAGTAGTCTCAGTAGTTCATTGAGTGTGGAAAATGTTTTTAAACATAAGAGAGAGAATACAGAAAGTTGTTTCCTTTTGTTCACGTCACATTAACGAAGAACACTTCAGATAACCACCAGTATATGTAGGCTATGTAATTTACATATGTGACTATTGAAGCTTTTAAAAAGTTCCGTACGACTAGCGAACACAGGGGGACTGCCATGGCCAACGTATGTGTTAGACCGTATCTCTAGCCACTGCCGAACAATGATATAAATTATCTGTCTTCGTACTCTGTTCCTACGTAGATTCTTCAGTAAGTTTGATAGAGCATCCACTAGTCACGCGTGATATCCGGGTTCTATACGGAGTCCGGGTGTATGTTCTTTTATGGAATACGGTGAGCCATTCTGTCTGTCCGTCCGTCCGTCCGTCTGTCTGTGTGCCATCAGTTGGTTATTATCGATGTACTGTATGAAAACACTGACCATTATGAAAGTGCCGTATGACTGTATAATAATAATATTAATAATTTTAATAATAACTTTAATAATAATTTTAATAAAAATAATAATAAAACAACAACAATAATGATAAAAAAACAATAAAGACTTTATTTTACATGGACATTTATTTGACAATAAAGTTTGTATATTGACAATCTTCCATAAGATTCTATGAGATGTTAAGCTGATCCGTGCACCATAGTTACCAAACAGTAGCAGGGAATCAGTACTTATGTCACGTAACTAATAAGAGCAGTCAGAGGTTACGGGCTTGTGTTTGCGATCTCCACGGATACTCACACAGTCAAGTACTCAGTACCCTGCTGGTCGCGGTTAACTGTGCAGGTGTGTTTGTCTTTGTCATTGAATATACAAGAATTGTCAATGAACACCGATCATCGAACATGAGAGGACAAACTGCTTATAGTGCACTACCTACAACTTTATATGTCACTTTCTGACATGTGGGTATTCAACAAACACATGTATTTGTTCAAGACGTGATAAGAATAAAAATAAACTTTTATTTGTAATCACTTTAGATCTTTCAATATCATTACGTCAATTAATAAAAGAAGTGTAACTTGACCTTCTAAATAAGGTCTCTATATAAATATTTTAGTTTAGCTGGTTAAGTACCTATGTAATCTGCGAACAGTTCGAACTAGCAGGTGTGTGGTCAGGGTTAGAAGCCGTATCAGGCCGTTTCCAGCTGTACAGAGTTTAGCCACTCTACAGGATAACAGATGGGTAGATCATTTTCACCGCAGACAAATTAATCGTAGACTTGTATTTTAATAGAAAGATTAACAAAAAATCGTTCATTGAATAGATATAATTTATTATATTGTACGGGTAATATATCTCAATGCAATGTAGACAATGTAAACAGTAGGCCCTATATATGGTAGGTTACTGTTTGCACAGGTTTTAATACAAGGACGCATGTAATGGTATAAATCATGCAGGCTGAATACGGCGCCATGTTGATTGTGTAAGACCGTGTAAAATCCAATATCCTGTTTTAAGATTATATCTTCTCACATAACTAGTTTATTACAAATCTATTTAATCCACGTACACTGCACTATGCGAAATATTGTGCACCGTATATATATTAGTAATATCATTTAAATTTGCATGAGCGTACATTACGTTATTCGCATTCAGTGGGTGTGCAGATATTAAAGGAACGAGGGCCGTCGTCACTACGAATTCCCGACATGGACGTCTATACTCAAGAACGAAATTATCCAAGCCTGGCATAGCTGTAATTGGTGGTGGTGAGTATCCAATACGACCTGGTATTGCTGTAATAACTAATTGGTGTGGTGAGTACCCGATAGGACCTGGTATTGCTGTAATAACTAATTGCTGGTGTTGAGTACCCTATATGACCTGGTATTGTATTGGTGTAATAACTAATTGGTGGTGGTGAGTACCCAATACGACCTGGTATTGCTGTAATAACTAATTGGTGGGGTGAGTACCCAATAGGACCTGGTATAGGTGTAATGACTAATTGGTGATGGTGAGTACCCTATAGGACCTAATATTGCTGTACTAACTAATTGGTGGTGGTGAGTACCCTATATGACCTGGTATTGTATTGGTGTAATGACTAATTGGTGATGGTGAGTACCCTATAAAACCTAATATTGCTGTAATGACTAATTGGTGGTGGTGAGTACCCTATATTACCTGGTATTGTATTGGTGTAATGACTAATTGGTGATGGTGAGTACCCTATATGACCTGGTATTGTATTGGTGTAATGACTAATTGGTGATGGTGAGTACCCTATAGGACCTAATATTGCTGTAATGACTAATTGGTGGGGTGAGTACCCAATAGGACCTGGTATAGGTGTAATGACTAATTGGTGATGGTGAGTACCCTATAAGACCTAATATTACTGTAATGACTAATTGGTGGTGGTGAGTACCCTATATTACCTGGTATTGTATTGGTGTAATGACTAATTGGTGATGGTGAGTACCCTATATGACCTGGTATTGTATTGGTGTAATGACTAATTGGTGATGGTGAGTACCCTATATGACCTAATAATGCTGTAATGACTAATTGGTGGGGTGAGTACCCAATAGGACCTGGTATAGTTGTTATGACTAATTGGTGATGGTGAGTACCCTATAGGACCTAATATTGCTGTAATGACTAATTGGTGATGGTGAGTACCCTATATGACCTGGTATTGTATTGGTGTAATGACTAATTGGTGATGATGAGTACCCTATAGGGCCTAATATTGCTGTAATGACTAATTTGTAATGGTGAGTACCCTATAGGGTCTGGTATGGCTGCACTCTGTGATTCTGAGTACCACATGGAGACTATGATAGTTGTACTTAGTAAAAGAGTATTGTGAGTACCCCTTAGGAAAGTTGATGTAATTTCGTTTGAAACAAATTCGTTCTTACAACAATATTATTTCATCTTTCATATTGAATGAAATAGAAATAAAACGTTCTTCGGAATCCTTCTTTAGACTATCGTACTTCACAACATTTTGTTGAACTTTCAAATGTTCTCAACACAACTTGTCAAGTTTTAGAGGACCAAATTACCTTGTACATGTTTAACTGTTAATATATAGATGATTTAATTTCAACGCGTTGAGTCATACCGCCTTGTTAGATGAATAGTTAGGTTTTAAATGAAACGTAAACTTGTGATAAAATATTAAACTCCTTTTAAGACGGTTGAGGCAACTGCTCGACCTTGAGCACAATGCATCGCAAATATTATTGCGTGTGTATATTATGGTTTAACATTTTACAGTTTAACGAGTTGTATCATATTACAAAATAATAGTACATGTACGAGGGGTGATCAACAAATACGCGGAAAAGTGCTGTCATTTCTTTATTTGTCATTGTAAGTCGTTGAAACTTTCTGAACATGAAGATAAATTTATTTTGAATTGATTCAACGCTGACCATCAATATTAATCAGAGTCGGAACGGACGCGGTTTCCTATGGCAACGTCACTCGACGTCATGCGGCCCAAATTTTCATATTTCCCAACGTTGCTCGTAACAAACGATGACGTATCATTCGTGCGTTTGTATTATTATACTTTTTAATTTAGCAGGTTATGAATATGCAATGATATAACATTACACTCATTATTTCAAAATATTGTTTTAAAGTCAAAATTCCGTTTTAGAGCTATTTGTTTCGAAGTCGTTGTCTGAAAATGAGTTCTATACAGAAATCGGCGACGAAAATTCGTGTTGCGAATGAAATGCCATAAATTAATAATGGCAATATTGCAAAATGTATAAAATATGTAATAGCATACAAAACAGGTGTCTATTTTGCACAGTATCTCACATATAGCCATGTTAAATCAATGCCGACATGCAAATTAGCTATACGACGTCAATAACGTCAAACTACGTCATCAATATTGATGTTCTCGGCAGCTAATTCTTATCATTTACATGCAAGTTGCAAAGGAAAACAATTGATTTTCGGTTGACAGGTATATGAAGTGTATCTGGTTGAACAGCTATTTTTTTAGAATCATTCAAAGCGTTATACATTATGAATTGTGCCACGAATGAGTGTCTGTACAGTGATATGTAACGACGTCGCGATGACGTTGGGCCGGTGTAGCCATAGTGACGTTGCGGTTCTTTGTTTTTTTCGACTATTTTTTTCCTGAAGTTTAATGTTTTTATAGTTATGCATTTGTAATACGCCAATCTATTATCTGACCGATTTTCTGCAACACAGATTTCAGAGCATTTTCCGCGTATTTGTTGATCACCCCTCGTATTCCCGCGCAATAAACAAAGTGGATGTTTTTGTTTCACTATTCCCTAAGAATTCTCCTGAGTCTCCTAAGGCGAGTTTTCTTTAGTGGTGCTTTTAGTATTGTCGTAGTTTATTTTGCATACGATAAAACAAGGCTATAACGAATTCCTGCGGACCTGACATTTTGATTCGTTATTAGCGATATAACGAATTCCCGCGGACATCATTCATCAGGTCAATACATGATTTTATGTGTGCAATTTATATGATGACACGCAGTTTATGAATTTGTTGTCAACCGGTCGATCGACAATCTCATTTGTAGCTGCATGCACCATATCATTTACATAAAGCCTATCCCTCCAATGTATTGAAATATCCGTCAATGTTGCAAGAAATAACAGAGAGATGTCGTCCTGAATCCAATGCACAAATAAGAGGACATTTTAAATAATTGAATCCTATTTTCTACTAGCGCAGTATCAACTCGACCTGGGATAATGGGAGAGACAAAATTAGACGGTACATGATAATTAAATAATTTTCACTTTACATTTTGCATTCATTATATACTTGTATAATTATTATAAGCGGTCAATGTTTCTAAATCATTTCGCGACAGTGTATGTAAGAAAAAGCAACGCCCATGAATGACATTTTTGCGGAATGATAAGTCCATGTTATTACAAATATAAACATAATTTCAAATATAAAACATAATGTATTGTATACAGAGAGAAACACACTTGTCGCGTCAATATATCAACAAATCTGTCACAATATCTAGCTGTTTAGTTTGATCGGTTATAATAATATTCGGTGGTCTGCATGCGCGGATCCGGAAACGGGTCCAACAAGTTTATTTTAAAGGAATGGGTCAACACGCTACGTTTTCAAGGGAGGGGTCCAATCAGCTATTTTGCTGAAATGGTTGTCCTGGTCATAATCTTAACCTTGACAAACTAGTGTTAATATATATTTCCCAAAATTCTTGGGGTTCCGGACCCCGACCTTCCTCTGGATCTGCGCATGCTCTGTGGCTTTAAATTTTAGATTTAAATCCTAGATTTGACTAAAACTATAAACATAATTGGGTATAATAGTTCAAGATTTATTAGCACTATTACATAGTCTAAAAGTAATTGTAATAATACGTGAATTAGTATAATTCATGTTCACATAAAACACATACACCATACTAATAAATACACAAATTAGATATTTTTGTCATAGAAAAAAATAATGATAGCGACTTGATATTTTTGCAATTCAATTTTTATTCAATAGTCACAGGGTTATATCTATGAGAAAAGTTTATGATGCATGCAAAATGGTCACACCCATGAGTTATTTCTTTTAACTATGTGAAAAAAGTTTAAATGAAAAAAATACTGAATTACTCATATTGCTAGTCAGTGACATGTATAGAATTATGAACTAACTGAGACTTCCGCGGCATACAACCGTGCGTATAATCTATTGAATGAATTGCCGAATGATCAACTCTGATTTTGGAAATCACAACTACCAAATATGGTTTTGTGGAAAATGGAAACTTGAAACGTGATTGAACGTTGTTTTTAATCGCAATGTAATTTTCAAGAAGCACAATAGTAGCTTATACACTATACATGTAATATTTGCGATAAATAGTATGCATCTCTGGTGGGAGTCGAACTTAATTAGCACCGTACCATCGCCTTGATAAATGTTATATGTTATAGTTAGTACGATATTAATGTATTGTACTACAAGTGTATATTATAACATTTACTACATACGCTCTAACTAATGTGTTTAAGTATATAATTATGCTTTATATTATTATTATTAATAATATTTTATATTTATGTTTGTAAGCGTAGGGTCACCTTGATCGGATTTTAAGACTTCATACATTCCAATATCTTATATATACTCCCAAAAATAGTCTTAAATATTAGATTGTCAAACATTTGAGTATAACGTTAATAGGAACATACACGTGTCTATGTGATCGAGTGGCTAAGGTGTCTATCAAGAGAGTGGTATGTTGAAGGTTCGAATCCCAGTAGGGGTCAATTCTGACATGGTCGGTCAGTGAGACACAAGCGAGTTAGATTATAGTTACCGCGTGTATATACGTGCAATGTGCCTGCCAATGATCGGTAGTAAGTGCTCATAAAAGTAAGGATCTCATTAACCGACTTGGATGTCTCTTTAAAAAGGGGGGATATTATAATATATATACTGTACCTGTAGTAGTATGGAGGTGGCATGTTCGGCCGTGTATGCGTCATTTGTAGCCGGTTAAATTCTTGTAGCACTTGCAGCGTTCCATGCGTCTCATCACACATATGACAGCCACAGTTTGTGAAGGTCATGGCAAGACTCCGGCTAGATACTGCCTCGTTCTGAAGTCTACGTATCGAGTATTTGACTCGGTCGAATTTCTTCACAATGTCCTCGAAATTTGATAACAATGTAATATTATCGACGTCATTCATGTTGTATCCTAGCGACGTACCAGGATCCGCCGTGAACATTTTATTAGCCACTTTACCACACAATGGACACGCCAATTTCGCATCCTTCGACGGCGTCATATGAGTACGTATGCACTTATGACATATCACGTGACCACACGGGAACGTATCAGGGGCGTTCCCCATCGAAATCTCACGGTAATATTCGCTGTCACTAACTTTTCGAATTTGACGTCCATCGCCATATTTACTGGCGTTTACAGAATAGACTGGTTTCAAGCTGTTGTTATTGTTGCTATCACTTTTGGTTAAATCCTTCTGGATCCCGTTAAGTCCTGGGACCTCCATGGTAACTTGTGACGTAATTTCTCTCTAATTGTCTGCAGTCATTTGGTTAGTATCACAGTCTACAACAGCCGGCGGTACATCCTGAATAATTAAAATGGAAACCATTAGCAAATAAATCATCACAAATACAATCCTTAGAGCCAACATTTTACTTTAAACATGGTTACACTCGCTAGGGAGGTTGCGAACAGACTGTACGCGTTCGACTACCTAGTATCATATCTCGCCAATTTACAAAATCGTGGGCATTTAAACCTACACATAATACCTGTATAAATAAATTTGACAAGGTAATAACACATCGGGTCAAACAATATTATGCGAACCGCAGATATTCGCTGAATTCCAGACGCTCTGACAGGTGGCAGGAATAAAAAAAATACGCAGAAATCAAATCGACACAATTTACGACCGAAATCACAGATTTTGTTGCCCGCAGAATTAACTCTCTATATGGTAGCATATCATCATACCTATTCAATGATTGATGAATGAACATCTCACAAACCTTGGTGGTCTGATAGAAGGGAAGGTAGTAAGAACTGTTAGATCCTTGAACTGTTGGCAGGTTGTGGACAAATGGATTCATGTACAAATGTACATCACAAAAATCTATTTAACGAGATCCTATCTTGGACCCCAACTATTATATGAGGCATTTTTGCAACCACATGTAGTTTGTTTTATAGTTTTGCTTACGTATAAACAGTAAAACCTTAATAATAATACTTTAAAACACGGTCTCCTTTTTGTAAGTGTCGTATTGAGATTAAATAAAAAGCAAAATACAGTGCAACCTCTCCGGAGCGGTCCTGCATAGAGGAATAACCTCTCCAGAACGGCCCTCCATAGGGCAGCATCCTCTCTAAAGCGGCCCTGAATAGGGAAACAACCTCTCCAGAGCGGCCCTCCATAAAGCAATAACCTCTTCAAAACAGCCATACACAGGACAACAACCTCTCCAGAGCGGCCCTCAATAGAGCATCAACCACCCCAGAGCGGCCCTTCATAGGGAAATAACCTCTCCAAAACGGCCCTTCACAGAACAACAACATCTCCAGAGCGGCCCTCCATAGAGCATCAACCAAAATAATCATGTTGTTCCAGAAGTAATTATTACCTAGCACTCTATATAACGAGTAATTCGTTATTTTTGACTGTTTCATGTCTTAATTTTTATTTTTAGATTCAGGTATGAAACAGTTCATTGCCAGGAGGGCAACAGTTTTAACTGTTACACCCCTTGATGAACTGTTACCTGCGCACTACGATGCGCAATATAAATTCCTGCAAAAACACCCTGCTAGATCTGTAGCGTATTTTTAATATAACTCTTGAACAATGTTTTGTCCCTTTTTGCTTTATTACATGCCGATTTTATTTGTCTGATAATAAAATCATGGGGATAATGACAGTCTTGAATTGATAACAAAACATATCCGCTATTAGTATGACAAAATGTCTTAGAAATATCCTTTTTGTTTGTTGTATAAGTAGAACTTTACTGTAGTTATGTAGAGTAGTAGGTAATAAAACAGTTATTTCATGTCTGTTTTGGGGTAACAGTCAAAACTATTGTCCCTCGGTATCGGGGAAGACATTTTGAACTGTTGCCCTCGGCCTATCGGCCTCGTGCAACAGTTCAAAAGTCTTCCCCGATACCTCGGGACAATAGTTTTGACTGTTAACCAAACAGACATGAAATAAGTGTATACTATTCTCTATGCATTATATCTGTCCAAAGCAACAACCTCTGTACAGCAACCAAACTTCGTGTTTGCCAATTTTAGTTGCTTTATAGAGGTGTTTATGTAATTAAAGTGGATATGTTAATGGTCCTGTTATTGAGGTGGTCTTATTTTTGAAGTAACACAAGCTGTGAGATGGTGGGACAATGAAGACATTTCGGAAAGCATGCACTTTACTAAAAGCAATAGCTGCCTTCACAACAAATCCGGATTAGAATCGACACTACTTCTAGACCTTTAATGCAATGTATAAAATGAATAATGGTTTTATGCATAAGTCACAGAAATAGACAGATTCACAAAATGTCCGAAGGAAATTTGCAAATAATACACAATAGGACTTTCCAACGCTGAATTCAATGTTATTGTATATTGAAATACAATTCGTGAAAACATACGACCGAACAGTCGTGCCATTAAAAGAACAACTGCAATATTTCACGATGTCAACCTTATGAATTCACTATTATATGATTTCGAGACTTAAATTCACGATTCCCGTTTATCATTGTTCAAATGTCAAGATTTCATTTTCAAAATGTCTCAATTTCACAGAATCGAGACTGTGTACTGGTACGTCTTACCAATGTACAACTTCGAAACGAAACATACTCCTGCTTATACTTTGGTTACGATGATCGTATCAAGGGTCGTAACAAGCCATGTACCCATGTACTCTTTTCAACATACAACACGACATGCATTATTTGCATCCTGCTACATATTCCGGTGAATATAAATAAACTAATTTTATTCGTTATTATTCGCTAGTGAGCGAAATTATTTACGTGGCCATTTCTGTCGTCTTATCATGTTTATTATTTTATAGTACTTTTATGCGGTAATATTTGGCCACACCATTTGTTTTAAATTGTCAATGTTAACTAACCATTTTAGTAACGCGTTCTGAATATGAGTCTTTAAACTCTTTTACTAGCCATGGGCTACTAGATATTATTCGTATATAATTCTCATTAAAATGTCTACGTTAAAGCAGGATGCGTGAGATAGCATCTTAACTGATTCTTATCCGATACATTAAAGTCAACCTCATGTTGTCATATTTTCAATATTGGTAAACCCTTTGTTTTTGAAGTTATTATGCAATAATGTTGTAACCACGTTTTAATTGGCTTACAAATTATATAACATGACATTTGATTGGCTAAGAACGTTTTAAGTATTTTGTAACGTGTAATTTGATTGGTCAAAAGCTTTTAACATTTATTTTCAATGATTGGAAAATAATGTATATTAAGTAAGATTGGAATTAGGAAAAAAACAGAGTGATGAATTAGGACAAAACAGAGTGATGAATTAGGACTAAGAGAGTTATGATGTAGGTTTTAGAAAGTTAGGACAAGTGGAGTTCCACTACGCTTCATTAAGATACAATGTACTTACTAACTCTGTGTGTTAAAACATATTTGTTATTGTTAAACTATTTGGAGAAACTACAAAATAAAAATAGTAAAACTGACGGTGGATTTGTCATCACTTATTTAGTTGAGACTTTGTTATCAGATTTGAAATTATACTGGAAAAACGCATTGGACTTACGACGTTAGCAGAGCTAAACTGACAGCTCACACACAACGCTGTTACATACGAGCTAATTCCCAAAACAACAGACATAACACTGTTGGTCTAACAACAAGCTGGATTCCACGTACTACAACAACATCAAGAGTTAACACAGAGTTCTGAGATTAGAGTTCAGAATCAGATCTCAACAACACAACAAACATGAGCCAATTCCCACACAGTATAACAACGTATAAACACGGCATTACACTGGCGGAGAAGAGAGGGTAAAATTTGCGGTACCTCACAACATCACAGCCAAGCGAGTGAATTTCAACAAGCGAGTTACTACTACCATGTTAATTCTACCAAACGAATAATTGCAACCAAGCGAGTGAATTTCAACAAGCGAGTTACTACTACCAAGTGAATTTCAACCAGCGAATAATCTCAGCTAAGCGAATATCTACAAGTGAGTGCATTTCTAACAGCGAATAATCTCAGCTAAGCGAATATCTACAAGTGAGTGAATTTCTAACAGCGAATAATCTCAGCTAAGCGAATATCTACAAGTGAGCGAATTTCTAATACGCGAAATTCAACCAATGATAAATCCAGCTAAGTGAAATAGTGCAAAATAGTGGTTTTAAATAAGTATATCTAGTTAGATCAGTGATAGAATGCATCAACTCAGAAATTGGATGTTTTCAAATTCTACCAGAATGAACAACCGGCGGTATTCGTTGGATTTCCAACATCAAACCATATTGATTACAGGTTACGTATATCCATGGACCCATTCTACGTTCGCCACACGGAAGGTGGAAATCTGCGCTCTACAAAAACAGTAGACATTAAACTTTGGATGTGTAATTATCAGTGCACCTTCTGTGTCGATGAACTTGTACTTATTTTATGTAAATTTTGGTACTTTTATTATATTCACGTCACAGTTGAAAACTGTATTTATTATCATTAACAATGTTTTTAGTCTAACTTTATTATGCATTTGTATTAAAATGGGCGTAATTGTTTCCATACGTAAATTTTTCTAAACCTGTGGTACGTAATAAAGATATCATTAATTTATTTTTTACACGATCAGATGATAATTTTGGAATATTAAGTAAATAGTCATCTTAGACATTTTGCAGTTTAGCTAATATTTATGCGGAAATGGAGAAATATGTCAACTTTAATTTAAAAGTTTAGGCATAATCGGCAACAAATGGCATTAAAATGTATGAGAGACATTTAATTAAGTATACAATATACAATGAGTTACATTAATTCTAAAGGGGGTATGAGTCAGCAATATTAAAAATAATTTATTAACTGTTTTAGGCGGTAATAATTATTTTGTTACTGGTAAAAATGGGTTAAAGCAGCAATGTTCTTGGTTGTTAAGAGCTCACAAATACTTCTAAGTTTGTATGCATGTTACGTCCTTTCAAATATCGAGGACTTCTTGTATAAATAACACTTTGGACAGCAGAATTAATATCATATGATAAATTAAGGAAATGCAGGCTCACTAAGCTCTATTTCAGTCAATCTATTTATTGTGCTACAGTAGCACTTAATATTGGTCATTGGTTATCCCAATACCATTACAGGTGTATATTTTTTTGTGAAAAAGGTGTGAGTGTGTTATCTAGTCTATCTATTAGTGTGAGTAAGGTATTTTTTAACACCTAGTACTGGTATATGTAGGATGCAGTAGTCTGCGCGGATGTTGCTTCTATGGTAGATAACAGTCAAATTCTTATATTTTAGTTGACTGGAGTCGACTGGTGATGTTTCTGCTTTCCATCGTTCTGTGTTTCCATACGGTATTTTGGAATCAACCTTAAGTGGGCTGCGGTTTAAGAAGTTTATAGCTGTCTTTAATTCACGGGATACATCCACGGGATATAATGCACTCAGCTATTGTGAGCGGGTAGCATAGGCATAAATTAATTAATTGTGCATTTACCAGAACATTGGGAAATGTAATTATATAGAATTACATAAAATTGCTGATCTCAAAATCCTAGGGACGTGAACTGCATGTATAAAGAACGGAGTGTTGTCCGATAGTAATCAGTTTATAAAAACAACAGTAGACAAATAAACTAAATAATTGTCTGTGTTATTTACATGATTCTTGAAAATATTTTACATTGCCACTTTGAATATGTTGGTAGCATTACTAACTGAAAACGTCCGAATGTTAGGACATGGTTCCAATGAACTGTTGAAATTTGGAAAACTTCAACACTTTCCGGTTTTAGCCTTGCTGAACACTATGTTTATTAACTCTAACATTTGTGGAATAGGCACAATATATTCAATGGCTAATAGATAATGTGACCGTGTACATGGCTTTATTTGTAACTGCATATTTTTTGTATATTTAAGTACTGTTGATAAAATTGGATGACCACTTCATAGGAATGAAGTTAAATACGGGAGGGGAAACTTTTATGCGGTAATATTTGGCCACACCATTTGTTTTAAATTGTCAATGTTAACTAACCATTTTAGTAACGCGTTCTGAATATGAGTCTTTAAACTCTTTTACTAGCCATGGGCTACTAGATATTATTCGTATATAATTCTCATTAAAATGTCTACGTTAAAGCAGGATGCGTGAGATAGCATCTTAACTGATTCTTATCCGATACATTAAAGTCAACCTCATGTTGTCATATTTTCAATATTGGTAAACCCTTTGTTTTTGAAGTTATTATGCAATAATGTTGTAACCACGTTTTAATTGGCTTACAAATTATATAACATGACATTTGATTGGCTAAGAACGTTTTAAGTATTTTGTAACGTGTAATTTGATTGGTCAAAAGCTTTTAACATTTATTTTCAATGATTGGAAAATAATGTATATTAAGTAAGATTGGAATTAGGAAAAAAACAGAGTGATGAATTAGGACAAAACAGAGTGATGAATTAGGACTAAGAGAGTTATGATGTAGGTTTTAGAAAGTTAGGACAAGTGGAGTTCCACTACGCTTCATTAAGATACAATGTACTTACTAACTCTGTGTGTTAAAACATATTTGTTATTGTTAAACTATTTGGAGAAACTACAAAATAAAAATAGTAAAACTGACGGTGGATTTGTCATCACTTATTTAGTTGAGACTTTGTTATCAGATTTGAAATTATACTGGAAAAACGCATTGGACTTACGACGTTAGCAGAGCTAAACTGACAGCTCACACACAACGCTGTTACATACGAGCTAATTCCCAAAACAACAGACATAACACTGTTGGTCTAACAACAAGCTGGATTCCACGTACTACAACAACATCAAGAGTTAACACAGAGTTCTGAGATTAGAGTTCAGAATCAGATCTCAACAACACAACAAACATGAGCCAATTCCCACACAGTATAACAACGCCTAAACACGGCATTACAGTACGGAGATATTGACACGTTTCCTGCGTTGTGTTTATCAATTTTCGCAAGCAAATCGTGCAATATCGACCCTTTAGATTTGTGTTTGTGTCTTCGTGAAACTCCCCGCTTATGAAAGCATATATCCCGGGTTATACATATAGACAATAAATCAGCAATAGAAGGTCGAGGGTCAGGTCTAATGTTCAGTACTGTAAAAGTTAAAAGATTCTTATGGTATACTTAATACTACCAGGCAATATTGACATTTATTCCACTGGACCATACCTCTCATATTTACATGATAGTTATACCATATCTCTATAGACTATAATGATGTAATATGTATAATTGGGAATGAATCCTTCAACACTTAAGGCAAGAAAACTAATACTATGTGTCTTCAATAAATGCATTTGTATGATAAGTTGATTATGTACCAGTCTATAATGTGTATAGACGTGCTACTCTTGCGTGATATATCGATAACCAGTCTACTATACAGACTGTCGAATTTTGGTAAATTATTACTACACAGTGCAACCTCTCCAGAGGGGCCTTCCATAAAGCAACAATCTCACTGCAGCAACATAATCATTTTGTTTCAGAAGTAACCATTTACTATAAATTTTACCTCTCAAGAGCATAAACCTTTGTACAACAACCTCTTTACAACAACCTCTGTACAACAACCAAACCTTGTATTTCCCAAGTGTTGCTATAGGGAGGTTGTACTGAACGAATAAAAGCTCAAATTCCTTTTCGAAAATAATGTGTTTGAGTAATAAAACTTGTCTATAAGAGCCAACCAAAGGATACATTAAATGTGACAATTCCTTAAAGGCAGGTAGTCGTTAAAAACAAGTTTACCAGCTTATTTAGAATAAGCAAAAAACTAAATCACTCTGAGTTCGTATTTATAGGTAATGACCCATGATTAAAAAGCATTTTAAGTACACGTGTATTCAACATAAGACAGTTGTTTGTGATTTAATATTATGTAAGGCAGGTGGTTCCTTAGTTCAGGAGACACCCAACATCGGTTTGACTGTATCATAAAAAAAAAGTTACAATTAACTATATGTAAGATGTTCGTCATGCTTGACTGCTTGAAAAACTGCTGATTTGGCGACAGTCGCTTAGTTGGTGTTATATATGTTGGTGTAAAAAAACATAGGTGGCATTATGTATTTGCATTTCACAGTAAATTGACCCCATTGATATCATTGTAGAATAAGTGTACACACTGTCCAAAAGTCAACCCCTCGGGGATATAAGACCACCACACAACACTTCAAAAGAGTTTGATATTGTAAGTATATGTATATAAATAGCGATACCGATCTATAAGGGTCAGTTTATTGTTGTTTGAGTTCAAATTTTCTCCTCGATTGAGCATATTTCATTAAGTTAGCTGAGGGTGTTATATTTGTACTTCTCGCCCAGACTGTCGACCTTGCTGCAGGGAGAAAGTTACACCGATAGAGGCTGACTATGTCTGGTCACAACAGCGGCTCCTATAACAATATTAGTTAACTTGATATATTCATTCTAAGTGGTTTTGTCTAGCGTCTAACAATAAGTCTCCTGAACAGCCAGATGTGATTACAAATCCTTAAGATAGCGCTAATAAGATGTTACCATTAACTCTATCTTGAGTATAATTAAGATGAAAATCCTTGGTCTCGTTATAGTACAAATTGATGCGTTAACTACTACACGTGAGAAAACAGGAGACAGGAATTGTAATTTTCTCGGTCCTTATAATATGCATATTTAAATGACAAAAACAGCATGTGAATGAAGTCATAATCCGCAGATAGAACATATTTCGGTTATGAAATGAAATATTGCAATACACTATGTTTGGTTCAAACACAATTGTACATAGAATTCTATTTACATAAATATAGCTAATTGACCGTAGCATAATTATACAATGTATATTTGAATGGGTGCATTGTGTTTCGACTTCAAAAAAATACTAGCCAACACACCCTGCCTCTTCCACAAACAGCCGATCACTTCTCCACTGTACGGTTGTAGCTAATGCTACGATAGAACACAGCGAATCCAGACCAAGACCTGCCACCGGGTACCAGTCTCACGTTGTACATATTGAACTACCATATACACTAGCACATAAGGCGAACTATGCATGGCTTATACAACGGTCTATACAAAAGCCCAATATTCCGGTCTATATTGCCCGGTCCAGTTCGCCTTATAAGCGCGGATATTTATATACAATGGCTAGGTAGGCTTCAATCTGAATGAAATACCGGACACCATGTAAAAACAAAGTCTTACTATATTGTGAATCCCCAGTTAAATTATGGAAATTACGTATATCATGCAACAATAATCCCGAACAGACGAATGTTGTCTAGGTAACAATAACACATCTTCTATGCATTCATATACATCAGTTTTCCCAATTTCATTTATGTAATACTTTATAAAGTTTATAATTTTATAACATTTACATACAAGTGTTCACAGTATTGCTGCGATTAGCAGTGCGAGAGGTTATGACGACTTTAGAGGCAATCATGATGAACAAATTGACTGAGCGTATCTAGAATTGTCATCAAAAACCAGGCGGGCGTTCATCAAACGTCGCCCAACAAAAATGCTAATACACAGCAATAATAAAATTTACATAACATGAAAGTAAAATGATCGTCATTAAAGTGTCGCTGATCGTATGATAAAGTTTTGATGTACCAATTGAAATAAACAGAATACACAAATTGAGACTGTATATTTAGGTCGATGTTTTAAGTAAAACTGGCAATATTTGTATACATTTTATGAGTTTTTGTCTTGCAAAAAATACTGATAATTATAATGATAATAAGTGTGACTTAGTGTGTTCATACAATGAGATCTGACGGGTATGTACATATTGATATATCTGTGTATCTAGACGTGTGCTTTAAGTGCACAGCTTTACGTAAACATTGCCAAAAACACGAACAAGTAAACACAAGTACACATACCAAAATGGGAGCAACAATTGGAGACATAATGGAAAATGAGAAATAACAAACTTATACCCGGATGCAATAAAGAAGAAATAGAAATAAAAAAAAATCATGAAAATCAATAAGGGATTAAACGACTGAACAGAAATATCGGAGTACGTGCACGAAAGGCGCAACAGGAACCGTTGACACAAAAAATAAAGAATAGCACAAACTACAATACCTCCCAATTCCAAACAAAAAACTGAACGAGTAAATGAAACTAAACCGGGGCAAGTCCTAATTTCAGGCGTCTAAAGTAGGGGTTAGGGACCAGCTGATATAAAATTATATATATGAGGGATTTGTATTTCATAGCGTTTTTTGCTGAGGTTTTATATCCTAGATTGAAATGTATGGGGTATCTGACTGGAACAGCATTTCTTTCAATGTATGTACGTTTGTACATGTACGTGCATGCGTCTTCACCGACTTCAAATAACGGGTTCTTTCATTCGCTAATGAGAACGTCATTCCATGCAAATTGTGTAGGTGTGTTTGGCGTTCGTATAAAAAACATACACTTATAACTTGTCCTTGCAATTATACACCCCAGTGTAGCTATACGTACGATAATATATCCATACGTGGGTTGTAATGTCGAGTGGGTATGATACGGTGATAAATTTGTTCAAATCGAGACAGTAGAACTTGTCATACAATTGAGAAACAATTTGCAAGTGATAACAAAATACTTCTTGGTATGTGTTTGCTATCGCCATGGTAACGACGTTACACCTAGGGAATGCTATCGTGAACAATGCGGTTACAGTTTCTAACTATACGATAGTCCAGATGAGCCATTCTTCAGTGACAACCAACATTGTGGGCGAAGTAACACATAACTTTATCCCGACCTAAAACTCCTCCCAATAGAATATGCATTGTAAACAGCAGGGCTGGTATTCACAAAGCATCTTAAGTGAAAACTTAAATATTTTGACTTAAGTCAATATTTTGTCCAGCTCATATTTCCTACAATTTGAAAAATAATCCATGTTTTCTTAGCGAATTTAATAGCTGTTTACATAATGCTTCAAAACTATGCAATATATTAAGCATGTTGATTTTCTTGCTTAGCTGATACACTTTAGAAAAAAATAAGATTTTAAGAATTTTCTAAGTTTTCTGCTAAGATGCTTTGTGAATACCAGCCCTGGCATATAACTTTGTAGACTGAGCATTACTTTGTACACGCAATTCGCCTAAAGAAATGCACTATTTACGATCATTTGACCTTCAAAATGCAGACACGTAATTATGACGTCACTGGCCATATAATGGACGTTCTCATGTGTGCAATCCAATAGAAATCACCCGTTAAACGTAGGCACTTGGTTGACCTACTGATTTCGTCTTATGAATATTCAAGGTCAAAGTGCCTCATCCAATAAATATTCAAGGTTAAAGTGCCTCATCCAATTAATATTCAGGGTTAAAGTGCCTCATCCAATTAATATTCAGGGTTAAAGGTTCTCGGCCAATACATATCCAAGGTCAAATGGGTTACCTAATAAATATTCAAGAACAAAGTGTCTCACCAATACATATTCCCAGATCGAATCGTCTCAACAGATAAATAGTCAAAGTGCCTTCTACAAGTCGAAACTGGTAGCATTTTTTTACAATCATATCATGAAGAAGTCAATGTTTCAGCACATACATTATGCAGGGAGCTTTCTAAAATTGCGATCGATTATTCAGCATACTTATCAAGTTATCTTTTAAAATAAACAGATTAAAGACAACAACAACTTACTAGTTTTGACGTCGCGTTTGTACACCCACGAGACTACACGAGACTTTGTCATACGTGCGTACAGACACACCTACTCGTCAAGCTTATTTATAAATGAGATCTTAATAAGGTGATATACCAATGCAAAATGATGCATACGTATTACAGTGCCTTACAACAGTATAAACATCGTTATCTTTGATTTATGGGTTACTAACTTATTTCATTTCTTATCATGAAAGACAATAGTTCGCTCATAAATTGTACTGGGTCGCTTACTTGGTTTTAATTGTCATTAAACATATGATTAGACTTTAAAAGTCTACAGCATCATTAGGCATAAGAAGTTATTGTGACAAATCTACTTGATTTATATTAATCTATTTTAGGTTGATTGTCAAACAGGTTCTACAACTTAAATCAATCACTCTCAACATCTCATTCCTGATGGTGTTCATCGCAGCGAGGGTATGAGAGAAGAGAAGCCATTCCTACTCCCCCTATTTCAATTCAATGGAACCACTGATACTATTTTGATTCCGTCTTTAGTGTGTTGAGGTCATGGAGCAAACTCCTGGAGATCTTTCCAGCGCTCGACTCTGACTCTACCACTAGGCTCAGTAGGCAGTCAGTGCTAATGAAAGTTGCAATATTGTTGAACATAATAACATGTAAAGCATCTTTACAACAACCAAACTTTGTGTTTCCCAAAGGGTGTGGCTTTTCGACAGCTTGGACTTGGGCGGATCTGCGCTTGTTTAGTTGGGCATTGTGCTTTGTGTGTTTTTAATGTTTTCTGTGCTCGGCTGGTTAAGTTGAGTGCTGCCTTCCCTGTCTGACTTAATATACTCTTTTTGCTCTATAAAGGTTGTATTGTAAATTCTAAACTTATATATAAGTTACTTAATCCACATGGTACCTCAAAAATATTGAAACTGAGTCATAATTTTGCCATTGACCTTGTGTTGACATCATACCATTGTACCGGGAGGCTCCTTAATCAAATCATTTGCTATCCACTTATCATTCTCATGAAGTGCCTATCAATTGTAAACATTTAACAATTGAATAACGGCATGTGAACCATTGTCAACATTCATACATTAAGTTGTTGTTTGTCATTGTGGCTTGTGGTCTGTGCTTTTTCGTGTGTTCGTTTGTATGCCTTCGTATCCTGTTGTCTCTGCCGAGAGCTGCTTCCCTTTTTAATCCCTAGTTTCACATTTTAACATAGATTACTAGAAAATAGTGCTAGGTCTGATTTAAAGCTCAAAACCGCCAACAATAAAAAATTTCAAACTATAATAATCAATCAAAATGCATCAAATATCATCATTCGTCATATTGACCGTGGCAACGTGTACATTGCTCTTTTCTGTGCCTTTGACGCTCTGTTGTTTCGGTTTGAGTGGTGCCTTCCCTGTCCGATTTGTTATTTAAGAAATAATGAATGGGTACCTGTGTTGTATCGGTAGTTCGGGCACACCATGGTTTCCTCTATATGTATATAGCTGAAACCGCTGAGTGTGTTAGAATATATTTTATGCACACATACAGAAGCTTTTGTTACATACGTGTCCACGATCTTATTGTCACACTGTCCACTATGTAGGTACTGATGATTCACCAGCATGTTTTAAATTATAAATTAAGTAAATATTCATGAGCCGACACCACTACATGATATTAATCATAATAAAGTGACAACCTGCATGTTACAGAGAAATAAATCGTTGGACAAAACCCTTGTCCTGGTCTTCGTCTGTATTAAATTTCAGTTCATTCTGTCTTAAAGTATTAGATTGGTGTCGATTTATTATAGAACAAAAAGAAACAACCCACGCGAAGTAATTGTATTTGCATATGTAAGTAATTCATCAGTAATGATAATGAAATATATGTTTTTAAAAGGTGTTTCATTTGAATGAGTTTGAGTTTTATAAAGAATGTATTTTGAGAGATTAATCGTGTATTATACTGAATGTCATATCTTTAGTTTAAACAGCTACATGTTTGTAGACTATTGTTTAAATAACTGATACATTAACAACCTCTCTAGATCGACCCTCCATTCACCGTCAACCTCTCTAAAACAACACGATGATATTATAGTATAACATTTTAGAGCAACGCCCTCTTCATAGCGTCCAAATATCAATGTATCCCGAAATTTTTAGTAAAGACGCATTCTGTAAAAAGATAACATTAGGTCAGACAGAGAAGGCAGCACTCAACTTAACCAGCCGAGCACAGAAAACAAAACAAAAAACACACAAGGCACAATTCCCAACTAAACAAGTTATGATCCTCCCATGTCCAAGCTGTCGAAATTCTAAATGAACCAGTTTTCAAGAATCAAAAAGCTGAATGCTCAATTTGAATGACCTAGTTCAAACAGTAAAATGGCTGAAACACCTAGTTTTAGCTGTCAGAAGTCCTGAAAAGTAGTATAGAAAAGAAGAAAAAGTGTCAAGCTAAATGATCTAGTGTAACCCGCCTAAATATGAAACACAGCACATGTTCGTAATGGACTCTCTGGTCCGGAAGTCGTGGGCTCCAATACAACCCATATTAACTACTTCTCAAAATTTCAAAATGCATACATATGCTTCAAACAATGTCATTCAATAACTGATAATGGGTACAAAGTTTGATACATGGTGACATGAAAATCGTGACTGTATTCGTGTATTAGATATATTACGCCTATCCAGACGGTAATGACGTGTACTTATTCAATTCTCATGAAATTTATTTGAAGTTGATATTTATTACATGATTAATCTCGCGATAAGAGGGACGATAAATTACCCCAACATGGATTGCTTTGCATGCAAAATTGAAGTCAATGTAAACAGAGATATAATCCACCGTTCACAAATATCTGACACAAGTATAGACAATCGTTGATCTACCCATTTTTTGCCCACTCCATATCATAAACAACGATGCAATAAAGAACAACTGTAGCTTGTGACAAGGACATATCGCCCACGTCTAACTTTTATTGATAATTATTGAACGCATTTATTTAGTCTACCAAATTCTGAGATTTTTTTTATCAAACACATATCCGCAGATCATGCAAATTTAGCCATCAGTGCAATACTCATAAACATTCCAAACAGCCGCCTGGTATACATGTTTATACACGACAGCCCGAAACAGAAGTGTTAGTGAATCTTTTCGATACTCAAGACTCTTCAGTGGTAGTCATAGATGACAAACGCCATGTCGTGTGTTTTGGAGCCCTAAATTTTAGGCTTACATTTCAAAAACTGTGTTTTCTAACCTAAGATTATAACAAAATGGCAATAAGTATGATATAGTCTTTGAGACTGTAGTTGAACCTTAGAATAGTGATAACATTTTCCACGACACACATCTTTGTATCACTATAGCTGTCTTGGTAAATTGCTTTCAAGAACATTACTTTTTTGTGTATACAATCACATGATAATTATAACACAGCGAATGTGATGAATAGTTAACATTATTCTGTAGGTTCCAATGTTTTGCAGAAATAAGCTGAGACATTTGTGTTTACGATCATGGCACACTTACAAAACCACTCATTAATTACACAATCGTAAAACAACGTGTCTTGGTCGCAGCAATTCTCGCGAATTCACGAAGAAATTAACGAGAATTAAGCAGCCGTAATCAGAGAAATAAATAACACCGTTTGAATTGTTGAAATAACAATAATAATAAATCCTCTTTTTTACGAGAAAACTAATTTGACAATATAAACTTGACAATCTTCCATAAGATTCTCAACACACAAATGAACAATTGAACAAGAAAATTAATTATGCAAAGAAAATATTATTTTTACCTATATGACGGCTCACAATATAATTTGGGATATTCATAAAACGATGTTTCAGTGAATGGATTTGATAAAGCTGGGGGTATACCGGATCCAAAATCAAAAGAAGTAATTATAAAATGCTACTAGTAAGTGAGGATAATATCATGTCTCTAATGTCACAATACAACTGTGAAATGAATCATTCGACGACGATAGTTCGATGCTTGTAGTCAATTAATCAAAATGAAGTATTATTGTAGACCTAAAATACAAGTGATTAATATCGAAGTTATGATTAATGATCATATCATTTTTGTGACAGAATAATAACGTATTGGTGATCAGATTATGTCAAAATAAAAATAACCAATTAGAAAACATTAATATTCAAATCGTTATAAATAGTCTTACTTCGTTTGGCGAGAGAGACCGTCACATGTGCAATAATCGCCCCATAACACAGGTAGCAGAATTATTATCAAATACTTATAATAAAATAAGATTAAAGATGTTATCTAATATTTGATATACACATGTAAATAAAAGGTAATTATGTAATTAAATTCATGTATATTTTATTATTATCTTTATCAATCATACCTGTGCACCAATAGTCCAACACACAAAACACTTATAAATTGAAATCCTTTATAACAAACACGAAATTATGCACCTAACAAACGGACGGTGCTGTATTAATGGTATACACATATCTGTACGAACAGATACGAAAACCATTCACGTTCGTTCATATACACCACTGGTAACGACAACAATATACCGGTACAGTAAGTACATAAAGTACAAAACCACCAGGTTCAGTCACCTAACAAGAAAAAATGCACCGTGCGTCACGTGCGTGCCAGAAGTATTCCGTGCTACGTGACAATTATTGTACATGTAGTCTTAGAGACAACAAACACACGCCCTTGTCTCACCTTGAAACTGATATTCATACAAGCTGCCTTCCAATGAAACATGCATGATCAAAGCAACACCACCTCAAAGGAATACAACGTCAATTGATTCTATTCCGACTTGCATGCCACGATGCTACCATGTGTCATTATTCTCAAACATTTATACTTGATTCTCTACCGATATGCACGATGTGATCTTGTGATGCATCATTAGACCAAAACAAAAATAAGTGTGGTTCTGGTAACCCTACTTACACCCTATTCATTTTGCTCCAACCCTAATTATTTTAATGGCATTTTGCTGGAAATCACCGGATCGTTGAATTTCGTTGCATAAAATCCATGAAATAGTATTAAAGAATAATTATTATAACATTTTCCTATCTACCTTCCCTATTCTTACCCGACCCACAATATTAATTTGTTTTGGCCTTGCTGGCATTCTAAAATCGTCTGCTTGTAATATATCGCAGGTTATTTAAGCTTTCATAATGGAAATTAATTAACTAAATTATTTTGAATGACGTTCATCCATGGTAATTTGCCACCATCAAATAAATCTAAATATACACTCCCCAAAAGTTCTAACCCGCCAGTTTAATTTCATTCCCGTTTTGTGAAAAATGCATGTATTCACCTGAAATTTCGCATACCGATACATGATCAAGAGATGCAGCTAAGTATTGGTTTAGTTTGACCGTTTTGCAGTTAATTTCAGTGCATTCGGTGTATTGCGTAATGATGCATTTTTGCACGTGCAATACGTGTTATTCCTAAAACATTTCTATAAGAAGTTGAAGTTATTAATCTACATTGTCAGTAACGCAAGTGTAAGTAAAATACGATAAGGAGATCTTACGTATAACCATGGACCGTCCATTAACAAGATTTAGGACTTGATATCTGTTTGAATTCGAACAACAGTTGTAAGGCAAATAAATAAAATCCCACTAAGTCCAGTCGGTGGTCTTTGGCCAATCTGGCAGGGGAAACGTGATTGGCCACTTGCTTACGACTGTCTCAGTCAAAGGTAAAAAAGGTTTAATGTCAGCTTCCATATTCATATCACCACAGAAACAATGAAATATAGAACCGAAGCCGACACGGACATTTACGGTGGTTATTGATATGAGATGATCAAGTACTTGAACTTACAAGACAAATCGATCAGCTTTTCGTTACCTTGTATTCTGTAAATGTTCCAAGGACAAGTTCTGCCTAGACAAGCGTGTTTAAACCAGTCTGTAACTATTGGCAACCAACATTACTCCATGCACAAACATCCCGTGCAGCACATAATTAAATAACATCATAATAAATGAATAAATGGAACTGAATACAAACATAAAGTTCGATGGATATTTTATAGCGTATATGTAAGCCTTAAATCAATATAAGATTCACCATTAAAGGTACTGAATCACTATAGAAACTTGCATGAAGCACGACACATGCATGTACATGAATATCATAGCACATTGAAATAAACGCATGCGTGACGTTTAGATCAAATGGATAACGCTCTTGACTACAGATCGAAAGGCCCCTCCTTCGAATCTCGGCAGGGGGCACTTAGTAATTTCTTAAACGCCTTTTAACCTATACATTACATACTATTATGCCAGTCGAATACAAACAGTCATAAAGAAATCAGCACTCGTTGAATGACCTTAAATATACGATGTTAAAATGATTTTGAAACATACTGGCCATTTTCATTGAAACTTTCTACCTTTTTATACATTCATATGCACCTACACTATTTGGTGAAGTTAATAATAGTTTTACCACAGTTGGTTCGTGTCTATATTGGGTTGCATCTAATGTTGATACTCCCACACTACGCGTACAAAGTTTTCCCATATACGATGTCACACCTATGCTAGGATTAAAAATGCACATATTGAATTGTATTGAATAATTTCCTAATATGGTTATTTTTATGATATCGATCAATTTAAGTTATGACCAAGAACCCCACATATCTGTGGTTTGTTTGATGAGTATCATACATATCCCACTTTGGAGGTTCGAATATTACCTCAATCATCGCACGCGGCTGTGTGTACTTTTACACCCAAAGGGAAAAGAAACACACTCTCGTTTTTTATTGAATTATGACAGTGCGAACACATATTTCATGAGGTATCTTCACCGCTTTGCCAGTTTATTTTGTTAAAATTAAATCAACGCGTGCGTTATGTTCTGTTTCAGCTCTTTTCTATGCTGGCTGGTTTCTGTCGTTTCGTGTGTGTTCAGCAAATACACGAACACACGACAAAATATTAATGCCCGTAGTCACAAAAAGTAATTAATACAAAAGTTCGTATGTTCGCAAGATTGCACTTTCGTTACGACGAATCAGCAGTTTTCGACCCTAGGCGAGTTTTTTCTTCAACATTTCGACCCGAACAAGTTTCGTGCTATCGTGTCTCTAAAACTTACCAGCCACCATACGAGTTGGTCGCCTGTATTTCAATTCAAACAAAAATGACGAATCAACATGTAATTTTGAGCCTGATATAATGTTGCGTTTGTTTTGAATGCAGTATATACTTGGTAACGTATGTCCCTGACACCAGTGTATAGATCACAGGTATACATGATCAGAGATCGATATATTCAACATACATAGAAACATTGACTGTATGTACAGTGCTGTATAATTAGTTATATTAGATATGTAGTATTTAGTTAGAGCTGTGTATACTGACATAATGAAGGTCGTTCAGGTAATAATGTCTGTATACAACACTTCAATATATGTTTAGTATATTGTCATAAACACGTCACCCATAAATACTTGAGAATGTATTAACATGTGGTACATATCGTAGACACGTTCTCTAAATGTGTCGATGAAGAAAAAAATATTGGTGGTGGTGTTGATGATGATGGTGGTGGAGATGATGATGATGTTGATAATTATGGTACATGTAGTATTGATGATGATGATGATCATAGTGATGATTGATGTGCTTCTGGTGATGATGATCATGATGGTGGTGGTCGTGATGTTCGTGATGGTTTAGTGTTGATGATGACTGATTATATTTTGTAAAGACGATGATGGGGATAATGATTGTGGTGATGATAACGAAAAAAGTTTTCAATATGTACGTATGATACAAATACAATTAAACCTCTGATTGTGGTCATCTGAATTAAGCAAGCACCTGTCTTCACCAGCCAATAATTATTGAATCCCAATCAGCCATGTTGTGTAAAACACCTGTATTAAACAAATCACCTGGTTCAGCAGATTTAGGTTGTGTTAGCCTTGACTGTTCGCCGTCTCCTGGATAACCTAGTGGTTGGGCGTTCGCTTCGAGTATGCGAGGGGTCTCGGGTTCGACCCCCAGACCGCGCCATACCAAAGACGAAATGAAAATGGTACCAGTAATTCCTTTTCTAGACGCTCAGCAAAAAAGGAAACTGGCTTCACTTCTCTCATACCCTCGTGGTGATGGATAACATCAGGAATGAGGTCTCGAGAGTGATTAATACAATGTATAAGTTGAAAAAACTTTCACAATCGACCTAAAATGAATTAGTATAAACTAAACTCGCTGTTTAAAACATGTTGTATGTAAATGATACAGATTGGTGCACAGTTTGGTGTTTTCTGATAACAGGTTGTGATTGTGTATGTAATGTTATTGATGGAGGAGTTGTATTCTGTTACTTGTTTTGTACGACTTGTATGACCTTGTTAACACAAGCTCACGCTAGATAAAATCAAACAGAGGTCGTTAAATAACAAAGAAGAATCGTAAAAAACAGCAGACTGCTTTATCATACTTAATATATTCAAAAACTTTTTTTAAACTTTAAATATCTCGACGATTATCATGGACATAAGTAACTTATCACCGAATTATGTATGGAGTGTTAATTATTCGACAGTCAAACACTATATATACCGTACAATAGAACCAGTATATCACATATTAGGTGGACTAGTGGTCTAGTGGTAAGGGCTACTGACTGCTGATCTGAAGGGTGTGGTTTCGATCCCTACTCCAGACGGTCAAAAAGTGAAATGCTTTTCAGTGTTTCCCACCAAAACATAACTAAACTTACTAACAGTCTTTCGGACGAGACGTTAAGCGAGGTCCCGTGTATGATGCTTTACATCGGCACGTAAAAGAACCAGGGATGCTTCTGGAACTGGAGCATCTTCTATATCATGCACTTTCCCCCAAACACTTAAGTGACTAGCCTCTTCTGGGGGCCTCGCCCATATGGATTATCCGGTGGCGAGGATAAATAAAAGCAAAAATAACCAGTACATGTATATCACAACGCACTACTGATCAAACAGTCTATACATACACTACTGTATACGCGGGTAAGTTCGAGAAGTGGATATATTGGCGAAATATAATTTTCGCGAGTTTACTAAATTCGCTAATACTTCATCTTCCGTAAATGTTTGATATTACAATGTATATAACTATTCGTATAAGTTACAAAGAAAAGATCAAAATAGCTAATATTTCCGCACGCCAACTTGTCTGAAATTCAGAATTCGCAAACGTTGTGACCCGCGGAAATATACACTAGTACAATAAATAGAAAATAATTGTTAAAAGTATGAATGATTGAATCCCGTCAACGTACAGGATACAGAAAAGATTAATTCAATTTTTTTTATTTTTTTTATTTTTTAATTCATCCTCAAGTGCTCTTTTCACTTTTGTAAAATCATTAATTCTCGTGGTGGGTTAATTTCCTTTGATTTCGTGGAAGAATTTGTCTACGAAATTGAAACCACCGCAATTAAACCATCTTCTAAGTTTCCTTGAAAAATGAAATCCCTTGACAAATTCACACCACCACGCACGTCACGGTATTTAATCAGATTCCATGCATTTTTAAAGAGGCGAATATAAATGATTTTGCTCCGAAATCATTTTCAATATACATGCATTCAAATTTCACTTGAGCTATTTAAGCTGGTTTATAACGAGTGGGTACACTTGGTTTCTATGTTTGAACTAAACAGAAATATTCATAATTGTCGAATTTAATACAAATACTTTCTTTTTTGAAGCTATTATAAAGATTTAAACGATTTTAATCATAGGGCACCAAATATTTGAAATGTCGCTCGAAATGACAAATTGTCAATGCTTACTGTCTAAAAGTCAATACAGGTTATTCAAGTTTGAAAAGGGGAAGCAGCATTTCGCAAAACAACAGAGCACACAAAGATAACAATATATCGGACAGTTAAGGCAGCAGAAACAGCAGAACACAAAAAAGAACACAAGAAGAAACATCACAGACCACAATTACACAAATAAGCATTATATCACAATGTAACAAGAAAATCGTGCACCTTGTAACAAAGCGAGGATAATATTCCAATATTTATATTCTTATTGATCCTGTTACGGTGTTTAACAGCATTATAATTCCATTGTATTGAGCTATGAATACATATTGCACTTACTTTAGCTAATAATTAATCGGGTTAGATTTTGTATTGTAACAATTATTCAACTCTGATTTAAATGTGTTAAATTCTCACATTATACTATTCTAGATAACATCGATTTGACCACAACCGAAAATCCTATTCCCGTTTGAATTGCTACATGGTCTCCAATTTGACTAAATATACTACAACAAAGTTCAAATCATGTAACTGCACTAAATTAATGGAAATGTGGAAAAGTTAATCGGAGAAGGATGGCAGCACTTATCAGAAACAGTAGAGACGAAATACAGAACAGCAACACAAACTTGACATCCCACGCCGACAGCCTCAATCAGTCAAACAAATCTGGAGATAGGGCCAGAAGAACAAGAACCCAACCCGTGAACATCTTTCTGTATAGAAGTGTGAGTTTTTTTCAAACTAATTCAAGTTAGTAAATAAAGAAAGAGCCAGAATTACAAACTTACTTCGGTTCAGAGATGTTTAAACTCTCCAGAGGTTTCCTAATGACTGTATAACATACGAAACTAACATTAATTAAACACGGATAATATAAGTTGCAATTTACCAAAACAGATGCCGGACATTAACTTTATGCCCTGAATGTATTACCTCCTTAGTGTTTTCGTCAATAATAATATTATTCTGTTTAACAAAATAGGAGAGTACTTTGGACAGCTGAGTACTTTGGACAACCATAGTTGTGAGAGACCCGTAGGTAAGCATAAAAACTAAACAATCATTTGTCCACATCAGTTGATTCAATTATAACAGTTTAAATGTTGTTCAAAGTTTACACTGTCTGTTTTAAGTTTTAGATCAATGGTAACCTAACACCATATCACGAAGAACAAAGTTGACCTGGTGGTGACTTACATTGACCAGAGGTTTGTGATTAAAATAAATTAGAAAATCAAACAGCTGAATCACCTTACGTGACTTTGCATTTTTATAACTTAGAGGGGAAATCAATACGGAACTGAGTTAAAGAGTTCGTTGAACGAATGTATGAACTAAAACAGTGCACTTGGTAGACGAAGCAGAACTGATTGTAAATCAATTTCATTAGAACAAACTGTTAACGATGCCACAACCTCAATAATGTTATCATAGAAACACTGCTTCGTGATAATTCCTGTGTTGGCACCTGTCATAATGTTAACAACATAATCCTATAATGAACAACTTAATAGTATTTAGCTTTTAAAAAACTTGAAGTAAGTAACAACATTTCGTAGCAACAACATCAACAAAGCAACACATTATACAAGCTGGAGAACATTACAGATATGTGACTTTGTTCATAACAGAACATAACTGACATACATAGATAGTTAAGATAGATAGGTAGTTTACATGTACCGGGAAGTATTGTTTACAGTGGTAAACGTTGAAATTTCAAAATTTCATTTCATACATAACTACATTTTTGTCACCTAATAAAAAAGTAAATGCAGACTTTTATGCTATATCATTAGTGAGCCGCAACCTACCGTGATTTCTACCCAAAGGAAACCGACAAATGATACCAAACAATGCAAAATGGCACATTATAAAATGATTATACTTTCTTGTGCTCCAGTCTATTGGTAGTTATTTACTAAGTCGATGTATGAGTAGGCTAAGAAATACGTATTTAGCTAGTCCTTTGGAAATGCTATTCTCCTTTAATCATCATTTCCTGAGGTAGTCAGCATGAAATATCTATCATATTAATGGAAAGATACAAACCAATTCTGCCAACTACTTGCTGAACAATCCTCATGAAATCTGCGATAATGAAAACAATACAACACGATTCAACCAACTTCCTGGACAACCCTCATGACATCTATCATGATTGGTGAAAAGAAAACAATTACAGTTCGCCAACATTCTGAGCAACCCTCATAAAAGGAAGAAATTGATGCAACTGGTGCTCATTATAGCAGAGTAGATTTAAAGTGATGCATGTTTCTTTAACATAAACGTAATCTTGAGTGCTGTCACAGCTAAACTGTCTAAATGTATCTACCGTATACAGTTTTAATGGTATCGTGGTATAATATTACACTTTCTGATGAGAATTCACAGAACGTAGTCTTCAACAGAGTGAAAAATTTAACAAAAACGATTTAATTAAAAAAGTATAGTGTGAACAAATTAACATTGGTCCTCAAACCTTCTATTAACATAATTTAACGGTTGATTCTTGTCTATTATTTAATTTCGTCATTTGTTTTCGTATGTTGAGAGTATGTATGTAGATGTATCAGTGTAGCTTTTGTGTGACGTTTGGCTACGTGCCCAAAACAAAATTTGCTTCATTTGGAAAACAAAAATAGCCATGAGTATTTTTTTTCTTCATAAATTTCCATGAAATAAACGCCAGGCTAAGGGATAACAATTTGCTCACCATGAAATATAAGATCTATTTCAGCAGCTGTGTCGTTTTGTCCAGCACCCTATGAAACCTTGGAAAAGAATAGGCTTGAAACAGGTTTTACAGGGTGTTGGAAAAACGACCAAGCTAAAAAGATTTTATACGAGTAATTCAAGGAAAGTAAATAATTGTCCCCTTAGCGTGGCGTACATTTTATGGATATCGATGAAAAATCAAAATACTTCTGGCTTTTTTGTTTTCGATTTGAAGCAAATTTCGTCTTGGACCTGTAGCCAAACGTCGCTAGTATTACCACGCTGTGTACATGGTGTAGCGTAAACGCTTATAGACGTAAATCACCGATAAGGCGCATCTCTTCCTCGAAATTGATATATTCCGCGCAAGAAGCTTGTAAAATATTCTTGCATGAAAGCCGAGAACCAAGTTGATTCGTTGGGACTATTATTATACCTGTGTAAATGCGCAATGAAGCACATATCACCACTAACTTGACAACTCTCGGGTGATATGTATAATCCATACATGAAGTTATATAGAAAGCAACATGCAGTAAAACTTCAATTTATTTCTAGTTTCAATTACTTTTTATGACTCATTTACGTGATAAATCGCGACAATTTACGTAATAAAATCACGATAAATGTAACACTACAGTACACAGCAACCTTGCAAGGTCACAGAATAATTGAAAATGTCGACTTGTTGACAGAAATGAAATCATCGCTAGATGTGAAGAAAAAACAACATAAACTAGTGAAATTCATCAACGAATACTTAAAATAAAGAAACAATGACAAGTTAGGTCAAGATATAATTTAAATAAAGTTGACACTGCATAAGAGGTCACTTAATTAATAACAATAGTAATAATAATAATAATAATAATAATGATAATAATTATAATAATAATAATAAATCAAGCCGTCACCTATGTTAGTTAGTACTTATAAACTCAAATATCTAAATGCTATGATAAATGCACATGTATTAAACGACCACCTGTTTTAAGGACCAAACATATCTTTAAAGGATGACTTTACGTCAGAAACGTAGAATAGATACACCGTATTATGAAGTTAGGATACTGTGAGAGTGACGTTTTATTCTATGTGCACCCAAAATGTGTAAACAGGTAAACATGTAACGGGTTTCTAAGAAGGGAATCGAGTATTTTAGTCTGGCATTGAACATCTAACCGGCGTTACACTGTAATAGGGGCCTCGATCACTGCGCCACTCAATTATTATCTCAACTAGACAGCACAGGCATATACTTACAGTATATAGTTATCATGAAGATATGATATTCATGGACGTGTGTTATAAGTGTATATGTAAGGACGACATAATATATAGTTGTCATAAACTTGTCTGAGTATATAACCACGAATACATCAAATCAACATATATGATGTAATACACGTGTGAGGCATATTATGTGTTATCTATCATGAATGAACCACAATTATGTACGTTGCATAGTTTTCGGGACACGTTGGTTAATGAATGTTTAACTTGTAAAATATACTTATATGTAATTATAATTATGTGCATCGGTGAACTTGTACATAGATTGTACATATCTTATTGTACAGTACACCCTCGGTGGAGGAACATCCTTCGTGAAACATAAACCTTGGTTGTTGTACAGAGGTTGGTGCTCTGGAGAGGTAAAATGGATAGTAATTGGTTACTTATGGAACAAAATGACCATGTTGTTAAATACAGGTCGCTGCTCTAGGGAGGGCCATTCTTGGGTGGTTGCCTGTACTATACGAGTATTGTAAACAGTATGATCGTATTTGATCTATCATAGTTCATCTACATGTGTGGTCTGCTGAGTTAGAGAGATTATTTAAATTTTAATCGGTTCACTATACCTCGATTAGTAACACTATAATCACCTTTTCAAATTTTTATCCATTATAGTGAGAAAAAAAATCGATAACTATCTTGGTCCATGGCTGCTATCAGTTTTAACCATCGAAAATCAATACGTTTCATTCTCAACTATCGATTTAATTACTGAGTGGTGCGATTTATACCACATGTATCTTTTTTTAAATTTCAGTTTAAGTTTGAAACTTGATATGCATCAGTAAACATTGATTTCTTTGTGGCTATCATATTTTACCGCTGAATTTAAAAAAAATGGTTGCCAGGTAAAATTGCAATTCGATTAATATTATATTCACGTATTATTTTCGCGTTATATAAATACATTACATACAAGTAACTCTAAAACCACAACATGAACATTCAATGTAAATTACACAAACTGAATTTAAACTTAAAACGTTAAAATCAATATTACAAGTAAATATGTGTTGTATAGTGGTGTTTAACTTAAATATGTGAACTATTAAGTGAATGGATGGTCTGTAATATATATATTACAATCATATTCACTATTATTGTAATTATGATATAATATTTGTATACATTGTACCGATACAGTTTGAAAGAAAACAAATACAGGATTGCGTGTCGATTTCGCCTAGATCAACAATGCTGTGAATTGATTGTTTTTTAATACGTTGATATAACAATATATATCCAACCGCACACATACACAGACATATTTATCATGCATATATAATAAACATATGACAAATATAGATTTACGAGAAATTGAACGATATGTTTATACTTACATACGCTAAAATCTACAGCCAATATCCACGTTTTCACATACAGTTTAGAACTTTAAGTTTATCTTCCGACTCAGTATAACTAATCACTTCAAATATTCAAAAATATGTTGGTGAATTTAAATCCAGTTTAATCTTCACTGACCGTCACATAATGTTTGTAACTAGCATTATCCTTTAATAAGATTGATTTTGTTAGCTTAACCATTCGGCTGTACTAACAGTTCCCACAATAGTATATTAACCAGTTAACGTCATCAAGGGTAATGTAAAATACTCGTTTTTCCGGTCCATATAATCTTAATTCAAGTGAAAACTGAATTCGTTTAATTCAACTCGCTCGCGGAAATACGAATTATACTTATAAGGTAAAAAGTGTTTAAAAGCGATTGCGCCCGCTCTGTTTTTGATGAACAACTAACGAATGTGAGGTTTCTATCCGATATGTCCGTATCGATCCGCGCGGCTGTTGCACATGTTCACTATAAACTGCAACGTATTGCGTTCAACATGACTGGCTTAAACCCAAATCTGATAAGAAACTCATGTTAAATTATTGTAGGGGCTTTAAATACGCCCAAATGACTAGTGCCCACTTGCATATTATACATGATGGCCACACTTAACGCACCCACGTGCAGGAGCCGTATATCAACGTAAACAAGTTCTTCTATATCTTCTCTTAATATGTTATATAGTACGATATATAGTGAGATACACTGACAGTTTAAGTTTAATTACCATTATAATGTGACAGTTTTATTAATTTGAAGAACAGAACAGAACAGAACAGAACAGAACAGAACAGAACAGAACAGAACAGAACAGAACAGAACAGAACAGAACAGAACAGAACAGAACAGAACAGAACGGAGCATATCTTTTATTTGGAGATACGGACTATAAAACGTTACAATATGTTTTGCTTTTTTTCATATTCATTTTTACTTAAATGATTAAATACGCTTGTCGGCCAAAAGCTATGCACAGCTTATGTTTACACTGTTATAACCATATCCGACAATAAATTAATTTTGACTTTCACTTTGACTTTGGTTTGCTGTTTAAAACAGTAAACGGATAACTTAATTAAATTAAACATGCTGCCCATGTTAACTTCATATTAACTGGTATCACGACAGAGCAAGGTTATTATCGCGGAACTAATACGTGGTTCACATATCCAATCCGATCGACGTCAGATGATCGGACGATGTACTTTGGTCTCATTAAACCGGAGGTCGGACGGACATCAGACGGTCATCGTGCGGAGGCCGGACGGACATCAGACGGTCATCGTGCGGAGGTCGGACGGACATCAGACGGTCATCGTGCGGCGGCCGGACGGACATCAGACGGTCATCGTGCGGAGGCCGGACGGACATCAGACGGTCATCGTGCGGAGGCCGGACGGACATCAGACGGTCATCGTGCGGAGGCCGGACGGACATCAGACGGTCATCGTGCGGCGGCCGGACGGACATCAGACGGTCATCGAGCGGAGGCCGGACGGACATCAGACGGTCATCGTGCGGAGGCCGGACGGACATCAGACGGTCATCGTGCGGAGGCCGGACGGACATCAGACGGTCATCGTGCGGCGGCCGGACGGACATCAGACGGTCATCGAGCGGAGGCCGGACGGACATCAGACGGTCATCGTGCGGAGGTCGGACGGACATCAGACGGTCATCGTGCGGAGGCCGGACGGACATCAGACGGTCATCGAAATATACAACGAAATATAGATGAAAAATAAATAGATACATGTACAACTTGCAAAATAGACTATATGTAGTTAGTTTAATTTAAATAAAAGTCGAGTATTTCAAACATAAACAATCAAGCTAGATTATATCAAACCGCCCCAGGATAACTTGTTATATATCTATAATTATATATGACGCGATTATATTTAGAATTATTCATGAATTAAATATTCTCTGTGCACATAACATAGTTTGATGACAAAAGTATATGTATAGATCATAAGAAACCGTAGTGAACACATATAACACACTTTATGAACTATCGTTCGAATTATTATTAATATAGGATTTGTCATTCTCTATCACTATGTTTACCATTACACGTTATTTTACTTTTTTATTATTTGTGTTTTCCAATAAAAAATCAAGTATTTGTTATGGTATGCCTTATTTCATATACTTGTGTACGCATTTAAATGTGAATGTATGCAGAAATGGCCCTTAATTATAGAAAAAAAGTATTCTATTGTATTCACTAGCCGTACTCATCACAAATGTGTAATTCATAATAAAAACGTGATAATTATATATTAGTTTAATTAAGAACTACATGTTCTACTAGTAGTAATCGTATTTGATAACCCGATCAGTGTTTTACCCCTTACCGTACTCCATAAGTACATGTAGGTACCTACTGAATACGAGTTTTGTCCTTAATAGTACACCATACAGTTTGTATAATAGTGTGATAGTCGTAACAGAGTTACTTCCCTTCAGTTTATAAACACACCGATATTCGTTATAATCGTACTTTCTAAACGACACAAAACACCTTTGAACAAATTGAGATTAATAATGCGCCTGTCAATTGAAACAATGGCCCCAAAACCCCGGGGAAAGGCGGGGATAGCGGGGAGTGGCGGGGATAGCGGGGAATGGCGGGTATAGCGGGGAGTGGCGGGGATAGCGGGGAGTGGCGGGGATAGCGGGGAGTGGCGGGGATAGCGGGGAGTGGCGGGTATAGCGGGGATAGCGGGGAGTGGCGGGTATAGCGGGGTGTGGCGGGGATAGCGGGGAGTGGCGGGGATAGCGGGGAGTGGCGGGGATAGCGGGGAGTGGCGGGGATAGCGGGGAGTGGCGGGGATAGCGGGGAATGGCGGGGAGTGGCGGGGATAGCGGGGAGTGGTGGGGATAGCGGGGAATGGCGGGGAGTGGCGGGGATAGCGGGGAATGGCGGGGAGTGGCGGGGATAGCGGGGAATGGCGGGGAGTGGCGGGGATAGCGGGGAATGGCGGGGAATGGCGGGGATAGCGGGGCAACTGTCATGTGTTTCTTTCTTAACAGTACTTACGACCGACCGGGGAGAAACAAAGCCGATATGATTCCAGTTTCAGTGTATTCAATAATTACAAAGTTTGAGTTGAATGTGGTCATCCATGTTGAGTGACCAAGGTGAATTAGCCATTATATCATCATACTGATTGATAGGACAAACACCATTTGGGGTTTCTAGTATGAAATACACATGTATCAAAACTAATTCATCCGATGTTAGAACTATTCATCTAGCCGCGGCCGAGATCCATCTGATAGGGACCGGTCATACCCTTCCACGATAATTTGACAATAATGTCGATTTTCCTTCACATTTGGAGAAGTTGTAGGTTTTTTGGAAGGATAAGTTAATAACTGGTTAGGAAGTAGACCAGGAAAACGGCCATGGTTACGTGAATATGCCGCAAAATATAACTGAATAATTGTTGAGAAACGGCGATAATCCCAAATAAACAAACACATAAACTGCACACACTGTCCGGGGACACCGATTGATGCTTACAGACGTAACGTAGTGTCTAAATTTCAACTAATTAATTGATGCAATGTAAATAATTAACAGATCTAGCTCAATGTGTGTATCACGTGCATAAATGTGTGACGTCATCAGCCGTAAATGTCAGAGCTGGATTATATCATGCAGGAAGACAGTCTCATTGTATTTACACCGTATATTACGTCAGTCTCATGTGCTAGATGACCATTCCCGGTCGCTCCATTCCACGTTATTGTCAACTTGACTATAGGCCCCGATCTCCCGAAACGTCTCAATTGGAGCTAAATCTCGTCTCAAATATTGCCCTTTGGCTTTTAGATCATATCCATTGGAGGCTGGACTCAAAATTCGCACCACAAAACAGAAAACCTGATTCTTAGTTTATTACAGTAATATTTAGAGAGCTCGAACTTAAATTTATCTCAAATTCTTGGATTATCTTCAATTTTGGATGAGATTTCTACTTGAAAAGCTTCGAAGATAGGGGTCTGATAAAGAGTATAGTCATAACAAAAAACGACACTATGGTCGGCCTCTCGTACAATCAATACAAAACGTTTAAAAAACTACTCATCTTTAAAAATGGTCATAAATTTACTTAACGGATTTAAAAACGCGACAGTGGGGTTATGCTGATTTGTATCAAGAAAACAAAATTAGTTGTTATATTTATATGCATCATAGTAAAGCTGACCTAAATGTCGTCATTTTGGTACCAAGATAATACAATTCAGATGTAAGTATTAGATAATATATTGAATAATGAAAACATCGCTCCAGAAATTGAAAGTCAGAATGGTTATTGCTGGCGTTAGAACAATTTATCCAAATGATGGAGACTTCCGTTTTAAATGCGAAGACGCTGCATTACTTTACTTTGTTGCTGTTGACATTGTCATTTGATATGTAATTTATTTTACATAATCTACCACCAAAATTGTTGTCACATGATTTATTTTTTATTTATTTTGAAACAACATTCACCACCGTCAATGGCTGATCAAGTTCCGCGTTGATCCAATTTGCCGAAAAACCTGTTAGTTTCATTCTCTGAACTTAAGACTTATTCATGTGATTTCATTATTACACATCCGATTTTAGATAATTGTGCATCCGAATGACGGCATTAAGTTGACCAAGAAGACCATTACAAATCAACATTATTTAAGTTTCGCGTTTTTAAATTTCTATAACGTTGCATGTATATCGCTGGCGTAGAATGAGAATGTCGTAAGTAGCACTTACGGCCTTATATAAGACTAAAAAAATCAATACATATGAGCCAGTCTCCAGGAAAATCTGCTATAATGACATTATGTAATTACTATATTTAACAAGATTTTGATAAAGCTCTAAAATAAGGAAAAATACATAACTATTGATTCTGTTTTAAGTAATTGGCCCATGTAGTACTATACCTTAGCTTTAAATTTTCCTAATAATTATGTGAAAAACACATACTTCGTTGCTATGGTGACCAAATTCAGAAAAGTACTCCGATTGAGAAAAACGAGGATTTAGTTGTTTAAAACAGAAGTAGCCTTTCTCTGAATGCAAATAATGTCGATTTTGATATATATTTAGAAAAGTGAAACATAATTATAGAATTTTGTACTATTTTGAACAGTTTATATCTAGAATTGATCAAATGGTGTAATAATGAAATATTTATTTTGTTACGTCGAATAACGTTTGAGTGACGTTAAGGACGTCACACAAAAAGCTCCGAATAGGGACTCTACAAAAACAGCTGTAATTTCCTTAAAACTCAAGATATTAACATAATTTCTTTTGCAATTTGCTTATTTAACACTATCCTGTAATACTATGGAAAATCTAAAAGTCAATATTTTTATCAAAATAGCAGGCTTTCCTTGAGACTGGCTCATATTCAATGCGAAACCTGCATGACATGGCACTTCTTATGAGCCTATTATCGGAATAGGTCATGTTGACCAAACTGAAGTTTAAGAAGCTGGTTTTTGCATAAGTAAAGAGTAGGTGTTAGACAAATTGTTCTTGTTTTCTCAAATATATTGGTTTTGTACTTACTACCTTCTCATTCTAAGCCAGCCATATATATTCTATATACATGTACATTGTATATCGTTAGCCCTTCGGATCCTGCGTTTTAAGATTTATATGTTCATCGTTAGCCCTCCGGATCCTGCGTTTTAAAATGTGTATGTATATCGTTAGCCCTCCGGATCCTGCGTTTTAAAATGTGTATGTATATCGTTAGCCCTCCGGATCCTGCGTTTCAAGATTTATATGTTTATCGTTAGCCCTTCGGATCCTGCGTTTTAAAATGTGTATGTATATCGTTAGCCCTCCGGATCCTGCGTTTCAAGATTTATATTTTCATCGTTAGCCCTCCGGATCCTGCGTTTTAAAATGTGTATGTATATCGTTAGCCCTTCGGATCCTGCGTTTTAAAATGTGTATGTATATCGTTGGCCCTCCGGATCCTGCGTTTAAAATTATGTATGTATATCGTTGGCCCTCCGGATCCTGCGTTTTAAAATGTGTATGTTTATCGTTAGCCCTCCGGATCCTGCATTTTAAAATTTGTATGTTTATCGTTAGCCCTTCGGATCCTGCGTTTTAAAATGTGTATGTATATCGTTAGCCCTCCGGATCCTGCGTTTTAAAATGTGTATGTATATCGTTAGCCCTTCGGATCCTGCGTTTTAAAATGTGTATGTATATCGTTAGCCCTCCGGATCCTGCATTTTAAAATGTGTATGTTTATCGTTAGCCCTTCGGATCCTGCGTTTTAAAATGTGTATGTATATCGTTAGCCCTCCGGATCCTGCGTTTAAAAATGTGTATGTATATCGTTGGCCCTCCGGATCCTGCGTTTTAAAATGTGTATGTTTATCGTTAGCCCTCCGGATCCTGCATTTTAAAATGTGTATGTTTATCGTTAGCCCTTCGGATCCTGCGTTTTAAAACGTGTATGTATATCGTAAGCCCTCCGGATCCTGCGTTTTAAGATTTGTATGTTTATCGTTAGCCCTCCGGATCCTGCGTCTTAAAATGTGTATGTTGATCGTTGGCCCTCCGGATCCTGAGTTTTAAAATGTGTATGTTTATCGTTAGCCCTCCGGCCTGATCCTGCGTTTTAAAATGTGTATGTATATTGTTAGCCCTCCGGATCCTGCGTTTTAAAATGTGTATGTTTATCGTTAACCCTCCGGATCCTGCATTTTAAAATGTGTATGTTTATCGTTAGCCCTTCGGATCCTGCGTTTTAAAATGAGTATGTATATCGTTGGCCCTCCGGATCCTGCGTTTTAAAATGTGTATGTTTATCGTTAGCCCTCCGGATCCTGCATTTTAAAATGTGTATGTTTATCGTTAGCCCTTCGGATCCTGCGTTTTAAAATGTGTATGTATATCGTTAGCCATCCGGATCCTGCGTTTAAAAATGTGTATGTATATCGTTGGCCCTCTGGATCCTGCGTTTTAAAATGTGTATATTTATCGTTAGCCCTCCGGATCCTGCATTTTAAAAAAATGTGTATGTTTATCGTTAGCCCTTCGGATCCTGCGTTTTAAAATGTGTATGTATATCGTTAGCCCTCCGGATCCTGCATTTTAAAATGTGTATGTTTATCGTTAGCCCTCCGGATCCTGCATTTTAAAATATGTATGTTTATCGTTAGCCCTTCGGATCCTGCGTTTAAAAATGAGTATGTATATCGTTGGCCCTCCGGATCCTGCGTTTTAAAATGTGTATGTTTATCGTTAGCCCTCCGGATCCTGCATTTTAAAATGTGTATGTTTATCGTTAGCCCTTCGGATCCTGCGTTTTAAAATGTGTATGTATATCGTTAGCCCTCCGGATCCTGCGTTTTAAAATGTGTATGTATATCGTTTGCCCTCCGGATCCTGAGTTTTAAAATGTGTATGTTTATCGTTAGCCCTCCGGCCTGATCCTGCGTTTTAAAATGTGTATGTATATCGTTAACCCTCCGGATCCTGCGTTTTAAAATGTGTATGTTTATCGTTAGCCCTCCAGATCCTGCGTTTTAAAATGTGTATGTTTATCGTTAGCCCTCCGGATCCTGCGTTTTAAAATGTGTATGTTCATCGTTGGCCCTCCAGTTCCTGCGTTTTAAAATGTGTATGTTTATCGATAGCCCTCCGGATCCTGCGTTTTAAAATGTATACGTTTATCGTTAGCCCTCCGGCCCCTGCGTTTTAAAAGGTGTATGTTTATCGTTAGCCCTCCGGATCCTGCGTTTTAAAATGTGTACGTTTATCGTTAGCCCCCCGGGTCCTGCGTTTTAAAATTTGTATGTATATCGTTTGCCCTCCGGATCCTGCGTTTTAAAATGTGTACGTTTATCGTTGGCCCCCCGGGTCCTGCGTTTTAAAATTTGTATGTTTATCGTTAGCCCTCCGGATCCTGCGTTTTAAAATGTGTATGTATATCGTTAGCCCTCCGGATCCTGCGTTTTAAAATGTGTATGTTTATCGTCAGCCCTCCAGATCCTGCGTTTTAAAATGTGTATGTTTATCGTTAGCCCTCCCGGGTCCTGCGTTTTAAAATGTGTACGTTTATCGTTAGCCCTCCGGTCCCTGCGTTTTAAAATGTGTATGTTTATCGTTAGCCATCCGGCCCCTGTGTTTTAAAATGTGTATGTTTATCGTTAGCCCTCCGGATCCTGCGTTTTAAAATGTGTATGTTTATCGTTAGCCCTCCGGATCCTGCGTTTTAAAATGTGTACGTTTATCGTTAGCCCCCCGGGTCTTGCGTTTTAAAATTTGTATGTATATCGTTTGCCCTTCGGATCCTGCGTTTTAAAATTTGTATGTATATCGTTCGCCCGCCAGCTGTAACATATTTTTTAAGTCAGACACTTTCGACTCATTAACATATTTTATGATAACCATGTATTATAGTGCATGGCACCGTAGTTTAATATCTCCCCTTCTCTCCTAGTCATATGTGTGTTTTTCGACAAATAAAGGCTGAGATGTTTATATTTTAATACGGTAGTTTATTCCTGTATTTGATTGGATAATATCCGATGTCGGTCAAAAAAGGTTTGTGACTTTTTTGTACTTACGTATATAAATGTACAAGTATTGTCCAATTCAAAAAGTATAAAACTTAGTTGAAAGTTATTTGTTTAGTATGCTCCCCTGTCTTTGATGAGGAGGTATTTTGCTTTGCCCATGCTAGTTGATCTGTGTGTCTGTCTGTCAGTCGACCAAGCGGTTTCCGTTCAAAAACACAACAAGAACGACTGGCCCTAGGATCCTCAAACTTCACATGGTGGTTGGGCATCAAAAGTTGATTTTGAGGTCAATAGGTCAAGGGTATAGGTCGTTGTGACCTTAATAATTAGAACAAAATATAATGGCTTTCGTTCAATAACTCAAAAACGCTTGACAGACCCTAGGATCTTAATAGTGGACATTTTTGGTTCTAAAATTCAGACTTTCGGAACTGATTTCAAAACAATAAAGTTAAAAACTGTTAAGTTACCACTTACCAATTTTCGAGGGCTGTTGTTAGCTGTTCAGTCGTTTAGCCACCCTTTGGCATTTTAACTTCCCTGTTCATTGGGCTACCCAAGGAAATCTGCGTTCGAGTCTCCAAGGGGAGACTATTTCTCTCCTGGTGGGTGTGCAGCCAACATCGTGGTACGGTGCCTAGAAATAAGGAATTTCCCGAAACAAGGTTACCCCTCTTGGTAAATCCTCGATAACGTCCGCTGATTTTTAATAATTCTACTTCCGGGGTGTCCTGATCAGATCGGTAAGTACTTACATAGTACATAATGCATTTATGTAGCATGTTGAAAGTATTTTAGCTTTACAAATTATTCTTGTTTCATATGGTTTGGTAGTATCTGTTAGAAAAATTAATTCTGTATAACATTCTGCTGTATTACATTAGAATATTACGAAATTAAATAAATCTATACGGGGCAAAGTACGGGGTTAAACGAAAAGACAAGTTATTTGGAATTAAAGAAAACATACCAAGTACATGTACATTGTATATTGTTTGTTCGCTTATCACGACACTATATATATTACTTTTATTCCTCCATTTTCTGAAGAGTTACAATGTCTTACAAGAAGTTACATATAGTGAAACAAACATACATTACCCAGTAAACATTTGATGTTGGCTCAACCTTGTGTTGACGTTAGACTCCGACGTTGGATAACGGTTCGATATTCAGAAACGATAAATATAGGGGATTTTTGCATTGCAATTTTTCGCGCTAGAGTTATAGAATTATAATTATAGTTCAATTTTGAACCCAGGCCATGACCTATCCGACTAGTCCATTATGGCGGGTAGACAATGATTTATTACACTCGGAGGTCATTATCAAATGATATGATTCTTACATAAATATATCTGTTTGTAATCGAATAACAGTGTAGTGCAGTCGGCAACGATCAGAATTTCTATCACAGAAATCGTTGGTTCGAATCCCCAATTCACTCATATTTTAAAGTTCAATGTTTTATGTTATTTAAAGAGATCACATTTTAAGTTAGACTTTTTTTTTAGTTTTTAAAATTAATTTGTCCATGAAAATGTGTCGATTCAATATATTTTTCATTTTCAATTATTTCGATCATTAAGTGTATTCCGAGCTCACTGTCAATATCTATATATTATTACGTTGATTAGCATTCATAACGTTCTTTAATATACATGTAACAAATATGGAAAACGTTTTCTGAGTAGAGGATATATATCACCCTTTAATTTTGCAACGGACTGCATGCTTAGTAGTGGGTCCATTTACAGCTTGCCACTTAGCCTATGCTTCCTATTTCATTGTGCGATGACCGGACAAAATACAGACTCTATGCTATGCCTAACCTCAAGCCTTTGTGGACGGCTGGCTTTGATCTCTGTCTGTTATATCGTCTTGTCGTACCCTTAAATGTTTTGCTCTCTTGTTGCTCTGAATTCTGATAGGTCATTGAGTAGTTTCAGTGCTACGTGATTGACATCATTTATATAATGTTTCATGTTTTACATTCCTTTATTACCAGTCACTGTGGCCTTTTTGTTAGAGGACAATACATGGCAGGACACACTGTCCTGTTCTATAAGGTTGTCTATTGGGTAAGTGTGAGGTTTGGTGCACTGTAAAACGTTTAAGCCCCCTGTGGCATGTGTCGCTGTCCGTACCGAGGCGGAAGCCCCTTAGTCAACCTTACTCTGTGTATGTATTGTTCACTTTATTGTATTATTAGAAAAATACAAAAATAATTTGCCACTGAGCCTTTTTGTAAAACTTTATTAATTTTATATGTGCCATTCTGCAAATTCGTTGTACAGCACAAGGCTGCTTCGTGTCTTCATAATTGCATATACTCGGTGTCTGTTCTTGATTGTCCTTGTGGTGTGTGTATTGTCCGGTTGTTAGTTTCTTACCAACTGTCTCTTGTTCCGTTTTAGTTTGACTGACTTAAGCAGCAGACGTTTAAGTTGGGCATGTTCTGTGCCTTTTCTGGTTAAGTTGTATACTTCCGGTAGTTTTGTATTTTGCTTAATTATTATAATATGGGCTTACTTGTATCTGGATTTGAACGCCAATTCCGTTTACAGTGGAGTTTTTCAATCTAAAATAATCAATAATGTCTTAAATTCTCAGTATTCATTTTTTACCGGGGCCAAAAGTTCTATGGAGCTAGGAGTTATTTATTCGTATGTGCGGGATGTCCTCTAACTATTTCGTTCCCGCGATTCGGATCATAGCTGGTTCGTTCAGGGGTTGATTTACAGCTGTGGGGTTATGGATGTAGTTTTCTGTTGCGTTTTTTTTAGTTCCTTGTACCCTAGCGTCCCCTTAGGTCACTTAATGTAGTTGTTCATTACGTCATAGCTCGACTTGTTCAATTCATCATTTTACATATCTACTATTATATTTTAATAATAGTGTCGATAAATAAAGAGTTAAACCATGAGTGGTATTATATTTTATTTAATAAACTAGGTCATCCAACTGGAGTGTCCTCTGTGGTCTTATGGCGGAGTTGTTCACTTTGGTATATCTCGACTTGTTTTGGCTGGGGCTTTCAGCTGAGACATTTTACGTATTGAAACTAGGTCGTCCGGCTAGGTCTTTCAATTTGGTTGTTGCTGAAACCGGGCCTTTGTAATGCCGTTTTAATGCTGTAACTTAACTTTTGGGGCTAAAGGCAGCTACAACTATCTACTTTTGAGCAGTTTTCTGTTGTAACTAGGTCATTCAGCGAAGGCATTCCGTCTTTTGTTTGCTGAAACTTTTCTATTCGGCTTTTTAACAGTTCGAACAAGGGCTGGTTAATTTTCTTGGTTGTGTGTTGGGCACTTCTTCGTTTTAGGATTTCTGACAGCTAACACTAGGCATTATAGTCGTTTTGTTGTGGAAACTGGGTCATTCAGCTAGTAATAATGTATTATACTTTTCGACTGCTTGGACTTTGCTTGTTAAGTTGGGCATTATGCCGTGTATGTGTTTTATGTTACCTGTGCTAGGTTGGTTCAGTTAGGCATTGGGCTTTGTGTGTTTTTAATCTTTTCTGTGCTCGGCTGTTTAAGTTGAGTGCTGCCTTCCCTGTCTGACCTAATATAATGTTTTTGTCACATATACTAGTAGTACACGGATTTTGCAAGTTGTGAGCATTTAAAAAATAAAAAACATTTTGGTGGGATTCGAACATGGTCTGACAAAAGTTATTTTACAATGTATCAAGCGCTTAACAGACACGACCAGTCAGACACTTCAAATACTTTGCCTTAATTGTATTACATGTACTTATTTTAGTGGTCAAACCTAAACAAACTTATATCGATCAATGGTTGAAAACTTAAAAGTGCAGTCACGGCTTCAAGCACCACCCTTTATAGGAGATTTTTACCTACCTATCCTCTTCGTGCCCGCTGGCACATATAAGGTTTTAAGTTTTGAAGTCGAAACATATTGTAAAGTTATACTTCCTCCGAGCCATAGATCGGCATTCAGTAAATTTAGATACGGTGTTGCACCAATCCGAATTGAAACCGGAAGGTATGAAAACCTAAGTGTATCTGAACGTAAATGTCCCTTTTGTAATAGAGTTGAATCGGAGATCCATGTATTGTTTAATTGTATAAAATGTAATGTATATAATTATGAACGCACTGGTCTTATGCAGAAAGCAGTGTCGATCAATACCGATTTTAATTCATTTTCTGATATAGAAAAACTTAAGTTTGTTTTACTAATCAGGCAGTTACTAGAATCTGTGCCAAAACCTGTCATATTTTAAATAGCAGACATATTTACCTATTATATATAAATAATGCCCATATTATTTATAATTAAGTTGTGATATGTTTTCTCTCCGTACATGAAGCAGCTTTTAATCAATTCATCTACGGTCTGACCGAGGTGATAATCGTTTTCTTAGGCCATTTTTTAAATGGTGCATCAGTACTCATTTTCTATTTCAGTTTTTTATAATCTTCAATTTTATTACATTTTTACCATGAAGATTAACAACTGCTCCTTGGTTTTACATGTGTAAATAAGTCATCGTTAATTGTGTATAACTTCTCTATTACGAAAAGAGTTATATTATTATGTTTTAATATAGTCTAGTTTCTCTATATATGTGTAAATAACTGAATGGTAAACTGCTTTTATTGTATACTTTTAAGTAAATGTATGTAGTGTAACAATTTTATGTTACAAATGTAGTGATAATATAATGTTAATAATTAGAATCTAAGTGTTTTTATAATGGCCTTGTTATTGGGCTGAAGACTCATATTAGCCTGAGGCCGAAGGCCGAAGGCTAATATGACTGTCTGAAGCCCAATAACAAGGCCATTATGAAAACACTTGATTATTGACAATTTTATTAATTAACTATACAATTTGGGCAAAAGTACAGTAGAAAAATAAGGAATAATAAATAACGTGTTAACACAATCAATTTAATGAAACAATTCTTTTGACATGTTTAATAGATCTTTATCTTCTGACATTATGTTCGCATAGTCTTCGTAGCCCAAAACACACAGCATTGTTTAACCATACTGTACTTGTATACACTGACTGCTCAAGATTATCTGAAAAATATAAAATCATAAGTATTAGAATCTAAACCTCTCAATGTTAACAGTTTCTTACAAGTCTGCAAAACAAATGGCAATTTTTGTTCTAACTGGTACATGATAAACGCAATAAAGATTTAATTAATAAAGTCGCCAGGTAGCCTATGATAAAGACTATTCGCTTAAAAAGTAATTTCACATTTTACTGCTAAATTCATTCATCTCCGGGTTGGGTGTACAACGGACCGGTGAAAAAATATCTTGATATACCATTTACCATAGTCATTCAATATTTATTTGCGTCATTGTTATGAAATATTTTGATGGTTCAACTAAATATGGATGAAATAAAAGTATGTACCTTTAATGTTAAAGGTTTAGCTAACAAGAAAAAACGCATTAGTGTATTTGAATGGTTAAAGCAACAAAACTACAGCATTTGTCTGTTACAAGAGATACATTGTAAGCAAAATAATACTTCTGAATGGAAACGCCAATGGAATGGTGATGTATATTTAAGTGGGGACAGCTCCAATAGCCTTGGGATAGGTATTTTTGTAAACCCAAGGGTAGAATACAAACTTCTAGGTGTTCATGAGATAATTGTAGGACGACTTCAAGCAATACATGTAGAATTATATGGTCATGAAACTGTTATGTTAAATATATACGCCCCAAACATTGACGATACAGCTTTTTATGACACTTTAGATTTTTTCTTAAATACTCATTCAGATAAATCTATCATAATAGGAGGTGACTTCAATACTGTCATAGACTATAAAATGGATAAAGTTAATGGAAGGTCAGATACGCATAAAAAATGTCAAGCACGCATAAAAGATTTGATAGCTAATTATGATATACATGATATTTGGCGCCTAAAATACCCACATGAACGGAGATACACATGGCATTCTAATCACAACCCACCAATCTTCTGTAGACTCGACTTCTTTTTACTTTCACAAAGTCTTATAAATCAAGTAACAGAATGTAAAATAGTTCCCGGATATAAATCTGACCACTCTGTAGTAAAACTCAAAATAGACTTATCGGCAACACCTCGTGGACCGGGTTATTTTAAACTTAACAATTCGTACCTAATGGAAAATGACTATAAAAAGTTGATCAATAATTCTATTCAAGAACTAGTCAGTAATAACGTAAACGCGAATCCAAATACACTTTTGGAACTAATAAAAGGCACCATACGTAACGAATCCATTAAATATGCTTCTAAAAGAAAGAAAGAAAAACATACAGAAGAACTCACAATACAATCAAACATAAAAGATATTGAAAGTGATATAAATACAGACCCGAATGATGAAACTCTAAAACATAGATTAATGTCAGAAAAACAAAAACTTGAAAATTTTAATGATGACAAAATAAAAGGGATTCTACTTAGATCAAAAGCCGAATGGGTCGAAGGCAATGAGAAAAACACCGCATATTTTGCGAATTTGGAAAAAAAGAGAGCTTCCGAAAAGTCGATCAAACGCATCAAAAACAAAGATGGCAAAGTACTTACAGATAATAAAGATATTATGAATGAGATAATCACCTTTTACGAACAACTTTACAAAAGAGACACAACACTAGTAAACGATGATTCAAACTTTGAGTTGGTAGATAAAACACTTTCAAGCGATCAAAAAAATCTAACGGCAGGCGAAATAACCGAATATGAGTGCCGAAAGGCAGTACAATAAATGAACAACAATAAATCGCCTGGTTCAGATGGCATATCAGTTGAATTTTACAAACTTTTTTGGAACGATATAAAATCATATCTAGTAAGTTCCCTCAACTACTCTTATCAAAATGGAAAGCTCACTCCACTACAAACACAAAGCTTAATAACACTTTTGCCAAAAACAGGAAAGGACATACTTTCTATAAATAATTGGAGACCAATATCTTTACTAAATGTAGATTATAAAGTTGCAGCTAAATGTATTGCTAATAGAATAAAAACAACTCTACCAAGTATAATAACCGAAGACCAAACTGGATTTATCAAAGATAGATACATAGGTGAAAATGTCCGATTAATATCAGAAATTATCGATAATGCATACAAAACAAATGAACCCGGTTTAATTTTCTTCTCTGATTTTCAAAAAGCATTTGATAGCTTAGACCATAATTTTATCTGGAAGACACTAAAAAGCTTTAACTTCAGTGATTCAATTATAAAATGGATACAGGTCCTATACAACGAAGCGAGCGCGAGTGTTACTAACAATGGCTACATGTCACGATTCTTTAACATAGAGAAAGGCGTTCGTCAGGGATGTCCATTGTCTCCCTACCTTTTTATTATCTGTATCGAAATTATGTCTATAATGATAAATAACAACAATGCTATCAAAGGAATTAAGATGAACGGAATCGAAATAAAACAATCTCTTTTTGCGGACGATGCAAGTTTTCCACTTGATGGATCGAAATACTCTTTTGAAAGCCTAATCAAAACATTAGAAGCATTTGCCAAAAGATCAGGATTGCAATTGAACACGCATACATGTAACGTACTGCGTATAGGGTCATTAAGACACCGAGACACAATATTTTGTAAAGAAAAACAATTCAACTGGACATCAAACTCAGCAACTGCCTTAGGAATAACGTTCAACAATAACAAACAATGTATGCTCGATAACAATATAAAACCTAAGATAGATGCTTTCAACCAATGTTTAAGATCCTGGAGTAAACGAAATATGACAATGATAGGTAAAATAACAGTTCTAAAAACGTTTGCAATCCCAAAACTAATATACCCACTGACTGTTCTAGAAAGTCCTTCAAATGAGATCCTAAAAGAAATAGAAACTACGATGTTCAGTTTTTTATGGAATTCAAAACCAGACAAAATTCAACGAAAACAAATTATTCAGGACTATAAAGATGGTGGATTGAAGATGATTGATATTTGGTCACTAAACAAGGCACTTAAAGCAAGTTGGGTGAAGCGTTTACTTAAGCGTGATTCAAAACTGAGCAAAATGTATAAGTCAGACCTTAAAAAATATGGAGAAGAATTAATATTTAGATGTAACATCGATCCAAACGATACGAAATGCTTAAATATAAAATCACAGTTCCTTAAACAAGTACTTAGTGGTTGGTTTAGCATGACCTACAACACAGATTCTTCACAGCTATCGAAAGAAATACTTTGGATGAACTCAAAATTTAAAAAACCCAACAAGGAACTCCTTTTTTACAAAAAATGGTATGATAAAGGTGTCTTATTTTTAGAACATATCACAGACTACAGAACGAAAAGACTATACACATTTGATCAAATGAAATGGCTATATGATTTACCAGAGACAGACTATCTAAACTACCAATCTTTAATAAGATGTATACCAGAAGAAATAAAAACAAAACTAAAACAAGAACCAATATCATACGCACAACCTACATACCATATTTCAATCATAGACACAGACCAAAAAGTTAGTCAAATCGTTTACAAAACTCTAATTAACAAAAATAAGCCAACCACCTTAAATAAAGCATTGACAAAATGGGAGAACACTTTTAACAGTATAGAACTCAAATGGACTCGTATATTTCAGTGTTCATTTAGATTAACAATTGACACAAAACTAAGAGCTTTTCAATATAAATATATTATGAGAATACTCCCAGATAATTCATTTCTTCATAAGTATTGTTTGATTCCATCAAGCCTTTGTGATTTTTGCTCAATGTTTAGTGACTCGATTTCACACATGTTCTGGGAATGCCATATTATTCAAGAATTTTGGAGAGACGTCGGCTTGTTTTTAAACCAAAAATTTAATACAAATATCAAATTAAGCTTTGAGATTATCTCCTTTTGTAACTACTACTCGAAAAGTAAAAAAATAAACACAACTATAAATTTCCTTTTACTTCTGGCAAAATACTTTATATTCAAATGCAAGAATATCAATGAAATACCAAGCATTTTATATTTTCGAAATGTAATATTAGAGAGAAAAAGATTGGAAGAAATAATAGCATTTGCGAAAAATAAAGTTGACAAGCACATTGAAAAATGGAACTTTTTGTAATGGATTTTTTTTCTCTCTATTTCGTTTTTTTTTTTGTAAGTATTTTTTTCCCCACTTTCGTCTGGATCTTTTCTCTATTATTTTTTTCCAAAATTATTCCTTATTCAATACAGTTACTATATATGCACTCATGTATTTATGTTGATAGATCTACATATCTATATATCTCAATCCGTAATGTTTTATTGGATATGTGTGTGCATATGTTGTAACTATATCGGGAATAAAAGTTAAATCACAAAAAAAAGACTATTCGCTTAAAAAGTAATTTCACATTTTACTGCTAAATTCATTCATCTCCGGGTTGGGTGTACAACGGACCGGTGAAAAAATATCTTGATATACCATTTACCATAGTCATTCAATATTTATTTGCGTCATTGTTATGAAATAATAATCATAGCCTACACAGACCTACCTTGATAAAATCTAGCAAGAATTGTGACAAGCTCACTGGCTGGGGTGACTTCAATAGGCCTTGTCTCATTCACACTAGAATCACACTAGCTGTCCATTCTTCAACAACCTGAGATCACTTCTTGTTTTGTACACGGTGACCGTCACTTTATTTCGTTCAATATATGTTCTAGTTTCACTAATGTCTACATTTCTAAAACGTTTAAACTGTCATTCACACAGAATTGGAAGATTCGTTATCCGAAATACCGTTATCCGAAACTTGCACAGAACTATATCCGACCCGCCATCTAGATTCTCATTGAAATTGTCACAAAAGTCTTCATATAATATATCAAACACAGTTACTTCAATGTAATTCATTATGCCTGGTTTTGCTGTCGATAATGCTGTCCAGAGTCAACAAATGATTTACGAACTGGCTAAGAATACGCTCCCCTTTGTTCAATTTTGTGCCGCTGTGCTGATGACGCGCTTAGTTTGATGACGAATACGATGACGTAATCCAAGGAATGTATATAATCCGTCCAACCCGTTCGATTTTTAGCGATATTTCGTTGTTTTAAATCATCACAGAAAGGGCCCTCGTCTTTAAAAACATTCAGAATATAAATTTAGTGAAATTCAAAATGGCGGCTATTTTTTCCCAAGAAAACCACGGGTTTCATAATGGCCGAGCTAGACAGCCAATCAGAATGCCCGAATCTCATAATGGCCGAGTTTTTTCATAAAGGCCGCGTTTTTCCCATAATGGCCGCGTTTTTCCCATAATGGCCGAGTTTTTTGTCCATAATGTCGAGGTGAGCGTCGTATTGGCCCTGTATTTGGAGTGAAAACGCGCCCAATATTGTATAGTCAATTAATAATGTGATATAATAGTCTCTTATAATTCTTGTTAGAATGGCATTGTGCAATGTTTTACTGTAATTTGATATGTATATTGTATCGTGTATGTATGTTGTACAAAGATGAGACCTAAAATAAATAAAATAAATAAAAACATAAGGCTTATAGGAGATACTAGACGTGTTAAATGCTAGCTAATTACAATAATATCTTCGTTCATAATAACTTTAAGTTAATAGGGGATTTATTCCCGGCCGCGAATTAACGATTACATGCGAAAAACACATGAAATATAAATACCGTTCCACTCTTTTAATAACGTTTCGGCATACAAGCCTGATTAAAACCATGAAAATTATTGAAAAATACACATCTTATTTAACCCTTTCGCTGCCAACGTCAAATCGTCAAAAATCAGCTGGTGCCAAACATGTTTTGACGTCACGTCATTTCCGATGATACGCGTGTGTAAGTGGCGCGTTTGTTTGATTGTCAATTAGTAAACGTCGTCACGTACGCTTACACTCGAACTATTGAATAAAATGTTATTAGTGAATTATTTTATCAAATATGATGCGGTTAAATTGATTAGCACGTTATGGTTAAATCTATCTAAGCTGTCACAAACTGCATGTATGTACCAGGGATGCCCGGAAAGATTTCGTATTAACCAAAACCACTCAAAGGATACATTTGAAAATTTATTAGCTTAAAGATTTATCTATTTGTGACAATTCCTGAAAGTTTCATGAAGAAATCACGAAGGAAACACACACAACAAGCATTCTACGCAGTACAAGTAACAACTAAACTCCGTAGACGCACGACGTCATGCATTCGCTTGAACGCATTTTAGAGGTTGTTACACTTGTAGCCTTTTCTTCCGTAGAGATAAGCCCGGGAACCAATCGGGCTCTTACCTTTGATGAATTAAGATCGTCGCGGTATTTCATGATAATAGAGAGGTTGCGAAAGGCAACGTGTAACGTGTACGTGTACGTGAATACTATTTTTGGGTATTTCGTCATCCAGGTATGTGTAGTTTCTACAAGTAACGGACGTGTGACAGAAGAAAATATCATGTGTACTACGTCACACAGGTATGCGTATGCACGGGAAACCCAACATTTTAACGCCGGTAGTCTCAGTGAGTTTATATAAACACTCATTATCGATTCACGAAGAAATCATGTTACAACTGCCATGTGATGTTACAAGCACATACTGTGTTTCGCAAGCCAATTTTATTTGCAACGTGTACGTATACATGTACGGGTAGCTACACGTATACGTAGTCGTACACGTTCGAATCGCAACCTCTCTAATATGCACAGCTGTCCGTTTTCGTATAACCAGGTCATCCGCCAATTGTGATACATGTCCCGTACACACTAGTAGTTTGCAGTCACGTATCACTGATGGTCTTCAGTTCGTCTTTTAGTCGTCTGAATGTTCATACCCGCCACTCACACGCTTAAAGCTAGTTAAATTATAAACATTGAAAACCTATCTAATTTTATTTAAGAAATAAAAATCTGTTCGCGTATTTTGTCGGTGAATAAAACATGGGCAGGAGTTCGGATGCGGAAAAATTAAATCACGAGTGCGTAGCACGAGTGATTTAATTTTCCGCATCCGAACGAGTGCCCGTGTTTTATTCACCGACAAAATACAAGAACAGAGTTTTTATTTCGATTCTAAATACGATAATTTTCCGCACTATTTAACTGCGCGCATTCCATTTTCACCCATTTGACTTTGAACCTAATTCCACGCTGAAATTGAGTGGCTTATTAGCTGGTACAATTACCTCCCTCGTTAATGAAAACGACCTTCGTAATTTTCTGAAGGAAATACCACATTTTAAACATTGAAACAATTTTAATAACACGAGTATATATGGTATCTATTTCATAAAATGAAAAATATAAATGAATTGATTATCAGAAGCTTTAATAAAACTTGGTTTCTAGAGTATATTGGAGTTTCTAAAAATAGATGCGTCATAGCTGTAACACTGGATTCTCGTGCAACTCGCATTGTCATCGTGACTCGTAGAAATTTTACTATAAAGTTTACGTTCATTCATTCAAAATTTGTCACGTGATACTGGGCGTAAATAGAAACAGCCAATTTGATAGGTATGTTTTATGGGGGTAATACATTGTTAGGTCCGCTCTATATTTAAACGATTAATCCGCAGATCGCGTTAGAATTATAAATAGGTCATGTGATACGGGGCGTAAATTGTAACAGCCGATTTGTTACCATGTTTTATGGGGGTAATAAAACATGGTCAGGTCTTCTCTTTGTTTAATGGATTAATCCGCAGATCGTGTTAGAATATTTTATGTATTCCGTTCCAAAACAATAAAAGCGTGTGACACATATATATAGTGTATACACATTTTTTATCAAAACGTTGATGCGTGCGTGACGTCAACGTTGATTTAATCCGGTATAGTTATATTTTCTTCATCCGTTGACCGTTACTATGTTTACAATAAAAACATAATAATTTAAAATTATAAGCAATGGAGAAGAATTTCAGTTTGATGACATATCGTTAACTCTTGCCAAATATACAAAATTTAATGGCGAGCTATTAATGAATTGTGAAGCACGTCAATTTCAAAGTGCTTCATGAAGCGCTCTATGGGTTGTCCAGCTTTCCTTAACGGTATTGTAAGAATCATTTCGTTCACAAATCATCCAGATGACGGACAATGTTAATGGAGTGAACATCGACCGGTTATCGGATGGTCACCGACAAACTGTTGTCACTAAACCACGCCTTGATTTTGTCCAACATTACCCGATTTCCATCCGGTCCGAAAGGTCAAGAAGTACGCCGGCCGATCATCGGAAAGCGATCTGATTGGATAAGTGAGCCAGGTATTATTGCCACAGGGAGTCGACATCTTCTCGATATTTGGAGGAAACTTGAAAAATTAGTTGTCGCATTTTGAATTCCTATTGCATAAATGTAATTCATAGCATGGAAATTAATCAGTTTAAAAGTACAAATCATTAAAACAAATCATGTTTATTTATGCATTTAAATTAAAACATAAAATATTTCAATCGTTGAACGGTTAATTTGAATTACCGTTTGCATTGAACAATTCTATAAACGGGAATAAACAACTAAAACACTCGACACAGTTCGCTGTTTTTGCGACTACAAAATACATTTTGTGTAATCAAATGTTAAAAACATAAAAAGCAGCAAAAAATTGAATGTGTCCTATTTGCCATATACTTGTATTATTCTGGGATTCAGACAGACGTTCCCCTAACAATACAGATTTCATTACCCAATCGTCACCCTAATTCCAGAACCCCGTAACGCAACTTTTGGCGATATTGAGTGTTTGGTATCATTTTGTTCGCCTTGACACGCTCTATACAGTCATCTAACTTACATGTCTATGGAATCAACATAAAGACTAAAACTTTCAATTCCAGGACCCGTAAGTCGTTTATAAACGTTAATATTGAATTCCAGATGCAGGTAATGAAGCAACCAATCAAATGTTCGGTATTGTACCACGTGATACACTGTAAACATACGATTATCTCCCTTTCCAAAACAAACACAATGTTTTGGCATCATTTAGAGTGATATCTTAACAATGTAGGTAGTTTATCATTGGCCCTTTGACTGTGATTTATAGGTTAACTCAAAGAAACATATGTGTTCTTATTGTTTTCTAAAGCCAAAGCACGAAATATACGATCGTGTCAATATTACGTCATTTCGGATATCCGAATTTCGGATGATCGTAGACAGTATTGTCAATTTTCTGATAATCATATCAAATAACAGACTAAACATTGCTTTCTATATGTAGTCAAATCTCTATCCACTTCTGTATCCCCTTTCGATGGTTGTGGAGTCGGTACCCCTTGCATTCATCCTATCTGTGATGCCGTGGCTTCCAAGATCTAGAAATCTTTTCTGGCATGTTGTTTATATGCGATATAAGATCAATATCTAACTGCTGGCATAGTTTCCATTGAATGATATTATGCTTGTCTTCTGTTCTCTTGTTCATTATCCCCCCAGTGGTAAATAGAAAGAGGGACTGGGGAATGAGCCATCCATGATCGACTAACTCCTGTCAGGTTTTCCCTGTGCTCTCCGGAATCTGTCCATGTATCATATATATGTAGTATTCTATATTTTACAACGTTTTTTAATATATTTATGTTTTTTAGTTTAAATATCACCATCCGAATACTAGTGCATTTAGACAAAATGTCTGCCAATTTTAATTCCATAATCCCGTAATTTGGGGTTAAAGTAAACTATTCTTGTTCAAAACCACGTATCTCAATTATGTCTTTCTGGAATTCAACTTTAAGCATCACATTCTAACGTTGAACCCGTAACGTAAATTTTAGCAAAACTAATAGTTTTAAACGTATGAAATTTCGTTTGTCGCAACATAGTATAATACTACACTTGCAGGTAACTTCAAACGCGATTTTCTCAAAATGACTAAAGTCGCGTTACTGGTTTCTGGAATTAACGTGACGCAATGCATCCATCCAGTACACATGTTATATGCTTTGTATTTAAAGATCTAGTGTGGTTTTGGAAAACTATAATAAATGTATTCTGTTTTCCATTATATCTGAAGAAACAGGCCAGTATCATTATTTGTAAAATTGTAGCTTTGAAGTAACACACAGATCTATTTGATTGCCACTGACTGTCATCAAATTACACACTGCAATTGTGATTTCTAGCATGCTAAATTACCGGAGGGTGACCTTTCCATCGGAGGTCTACATGGTGTAGGCCGTGAAATACATGTACAAACTATACTAATTTTAATTTAAAACTTATTCTGTGATATAATGAACCAGTCTTTGAAGCCAAGGCCCCGCACCCCGAGAAATAGATGGGATTTTTACTTTTGCATTTTGCAAAGCTCGGGTAAAATCCCTACCCCAGGGCCATATAGATGTTGAAACCCAATAAATTGTCCTGCCCTATGCCTCACGGCTATATTTCCCCGATATTTTTGCGCGAAACTAAAACCAAAGCACTCACCCAGCGGTGTGGGGACATCGGAAGGTAAAACATGGGACTGTTGCCTGGCTTTCCCCCGGGGTTGGGGGGTTCAATTGACTGGTGCATAAGTCATCTTTATACACGATTTACAGTCAACTCACCCCCCTACCAACTCACCCCCTACCAACTCACCCTGGATTTGGATAACTCGCCCTACGCAATGACCAACTCATCCCCCCTTAAAAAATAACATACCAACTCACCCCCCCCCCCCTAAAAATATTTTTATTAAATATAATAGATTTGTTGAAAGACTTTGAATTGGTAATATTTCAATATGAAATTATTAATATGTTCATTTATGCGATATTGGAGGGTTTTTTTTGTAAAATTAACAGTATTTTCAAAAAGTGGCTATTTTGAAAACGCTGTAATGACAATGAAAAAAGCGAAAAAGTTAAAAACAAAGAAAAAAGATAAAACAATTTGTCAAAAACATTATGATTGACAAATTAGGACTTTAATTAGATCTATTATATCAATTGTCAATAGTCAAATACCTTATTTAAAATCATTGGAAAATTAGATAACTTGCATAGAAAATCATAGTTTCCGAACGATCGAGTTTTGAAAATAACGAAGGTAAATAACTAACAAACTCGCAAGTATTCGAGAAAGCAGTGATCTGTTAATTTATTGGTGTATAAATACACTTAATTATCATGAATTAACACTAAGTTTAAAAATAAATATATATTACATATAAAATTGATGGGGGGGGGGGGGGGGGGTGAGTTGGACATTTGGAAATTGACATCGGGCGAGTTGTCCAAATCCAGGGTGAGTTGGTAGGGGGCGAGTTGGTAGGGGGGGGGGGGGGGGGTGAGTTGGTCGGAGACCTTATACACATATATATCGTTGTCCAGATATATTAACAGGTGATCTGAAACAAAATAGCCTAGCTACACAGGTCGTATAATTTCGGCACTAATTTGACGGCATCATTATGGAACATCCATGAATGATTCTGGAGTTTGTCCTGGTTTATTTTATTTATGGTTTATAAAGACATATATACAGGTAAGGGACAGAGTAAATATGTTTGGTTGTATCTCAAGATAGAGGCCAGTTGTGGTTCGGTATATTGAGGATGGCGCGAAAACCAACTTGTAAAATGTCGTGATCTGCTAAGTTCTAATTATTCATTATGAAATGACTACTGCATGTATGCAAATATGTGTATTTTTGTTAACTTGGAATGTACAACATTTTCAGTCATATACAGTGAACGACTAGTTTTCTTTGACTGTGCCACTGGGTCACACATCATCCGGATGACGGATGAAGTCCACCCGAACGCTGGACGATGTCAGTGTACCCATCGGATGTACACCCGATGTCTAATCATCGTTCACCCGCCCTACGCCAGTTTTGAATTCTGTTTGATGGAAATCGGTTGGGCATTGCTTGCTGATCTTTCGATGTCCGTCACATATCGGGCGAAAATCGCCCGGTCATCGGACGGTCACCGACAAATATATGTGTCGCTAAACCGCGTATTGATTTTGTCCGACAATGCCCTGATGTCCACCCCGGCCGGCCCTGTCAGTCAAGAAGTACACAGGCCGATCAATCATCGAACAGCGATCTTATTAGATGTGTGACCCAGGTATTATTATCACAGGGGGTCGACATCTTCAGTTCATTTGTTGGTTTCTTATTTGGGACTGTCAGTAAATGGTTAATGGATTAACGTGTGTTTAAAAATATGGTAGTCAGTGTTATAATGATTGTTTCATTATGTTCGGGTCTCGTTACAAAGACGTAGATCTATACGGATGTTGTCCAATATATTTTGTTTTATTTTATTTATTGAATGAAATGTACCACATTGAACTTCTAACCCGGTGCCTGAAGTTTTGGAAGAAAATATGACGCAGTATGTGAGGACAGATATAATTTTATTCATAAATGTGCTCAACTGTATTATAGATCCCTGGAAACGCCATGGTTGGGCCTTCCTGTGTGTTATTGTGCCTGCGGGTCAAGTTCGTGATAAAGGTGTGCAGTGTTTATAGAACATGTATGATAGCAGGAAATTTGCAACATACATTTCAACAATATCGAATCCTATATATCATTAAAGATGTCGAGTTTGCTTCATTAATTGGTTTGACGTCATACAACGTTGCATAGAAAATTAACACGTCTTGTATGTATACAAGTTTACAAAATATACATTCATTTGCTAATTATTCAATGGAATGGTACTAAATTTTCAGTAGTGGAAAACTAAGCTATATAGTTCATGATTATATCCATAGTTTATGCGTAATTAACGATAGCCACCGTGTCAAAATGATGTGAAAATCACGCAAATTTCGTAACATAATAACTGAGTATCAAACACGAATATTTAATTACTTTTGTAATCAGACTGAAGAGTTATCATTTTTCAACTATTTTAATAGTTTATTTGTGTGCAACCGTCTATAAACTGCATAATTAATCACTTTTCGGTGGTCACTTTTGATGCGCGATCCGCGAAATGGCGCCAATATTAACGTCGTCAGACGCATGACGTCATGTCCGAATTTCACCGGAAATGACGTCATAATGTTTTGACCCTTACTTGTTTACATCTTAACCCTTTCGTACGATGTTTAGATGTAATATATCCAGGTTCCTTAAGTCCATATAAAAATAGGCCAAATAGGCCCGTTGGCACTCAACGTAGTAAACAATAATAGGCCAAATAGGCCCCGTGGCACAGAAGTGGTTAATCCAACGTAAAAAAAACAAAACGGCAACGTCGGAAATGACGTCACATCATTTAACGCGACGTCATCGCGCGTTACCGCGACGTCGACGCATGGCATAGCGCGCCAACTTGTGAATAATTATGTTGAATTGAAATATAAATAACAAATACAAGACGAGTGTAAAACTATAATTACTATATTCATAGGGCATATCTGTGCAACCCGTCTCCTAGATTGGAAAACACTCTTTTCTAAGTATTTGTTCGCCGTCTGCTATGTGGTGCTGCCTGGCAGCCAGAGGCTAGATCTTCCTTAGTCATTTTTTCCTTGATCAGATTATCCAAAAAACCTGATTGGAAATCCCCGATGGATGCAGTGCATTTGTTCATATTAATTATATATAATTAATTGATAATATTGTCAGCCATCTACGTAGCTTTCGTCCAGTTTATTTCTGATACAATCACATATTCAATATGTTTTAGCCTTAGGTGATCAATATGTGTATTCCTAATTATGATGATATCTTGGTTAACAATTATTTAATAAAATACAGTGTATGTCAGATGTACGATATGTACGTACAGTACGGTCTGCTTTGTTCTGTTATGAAGAAGCGTTGAGTTAACGGATCGACCGACTAAGTTATACTTAATTCATGAACATTCGTTATTTAAAGGGAGAACAAGCTTGATAATAATTGGATTAATTATTTGCGATTATTGAGAACGCTCTGAAATGAGGAATAAAACAGTTCAAGTATTATATGCTACTTGTGTTATCATAATTATATGTGTGTGTTGAATAACAATAAGACCAAACGAGGTAAATGTGGTCATTCCACAACCGAGGTCACCTCTTGTGTTAGAGGAATATCATGGTACCAAAGAGAATACATTTATTAAATATTCACCTCAGCTAGGAAAACTAATTATATCGGAACAAGAAGCTTTGTCTGTACCTCCTTGTACAGATATCAGGGAGAGTCCATCAGGAAAATGGTCTAGCATTAACATTATAGATACCGATGCAAATAAGTATAGTCTAGGTGATACAATACGCGTATTTGTAAAATTGAAGAACGGCTATGGGAAGCCCATACAGCAAGGAGGACATATAATTCATTCAACAATGTGTAACGAAACGTTAGGTGCATACTCCACAGGTATGGTTACAGATCACCGTGATGGTACGTACTTAGTCGAATTCGAAGCATTATGGACGGGAACTTCAGTCATCATGGTAGTTATCGACTACTCGAGAGAAGCTATCGCTGCTTCATACAGACTGAGAAATATCTATCTGACAATCAATGAAATCATAGGAACATATACAAATGGTAAATACAAAGAAGACGTTCTTTGTCACCCTGATGCTAAACGGTTACTTGAACAAGCACATTATAAAGATGTATGTAATTATACGGCGTTGAACTCGGGACATCAGTGGTATTGTGGAAGTCCTACCAATCCCCACCTTCATTGCAAGGATTGGCATCTTGCACATTATGAATATGTAAATGAAAGATTTCCTCTAACAGATTGTGAACAATCGGCTTTATTGAGAGTGCATACCAAAATCAGAGGAGATATGTATGTACATGCAACAAATACTGAGATGGAGACACTAAATAATGTTATAGCATTGCCTAAACAACCATGCGCACACTCCAACATCACCGACTTATGGTACAATACTGGTAGGACTGGATTCTTCTATCGACAACAATGGAAATTACGACAATGTCGAGGCGTTGATTTCCAAAACATTCGAAGTTGTTTGAAGGACAAAACTCTCTATTTGATTGGAGATTCCACTGTGCGACAATGGAATCGTAACATAGTAGATCGTTTTAACTGTACACAATACAAATGGGGCATAGTATCAGCATGCTATAATAAGCAGTATAACTTCACTACAATTGCATCGGCTCATAATTTTCCTTACAATACAAATGTAACAGAAAACACCATGGAAGAAATGCTGTCGTCCGTAACAAAAAAACTAGACAAGATAACTTCATCCGAAAAAGCCATTGTGTTAATCCATATATTCGCGCATCTTTGGGGATACCATCATCGATATTTTAGAGAGAAAATGGTGAAACTTCTTGAAGGAGTTGAACGCTTGATTCGACAAAATTCCTTCGCAAAAGTGTTGCTTAAGATGCCACACACATTTACTGAACGTACAATGTCTCCACACGGAGGGAAAAGTGATATAAGTGGGTATTTTTTTTTGAGTATTTTGGCTGTGTGAAGTTGGCTCGACATACGACATTTAAAAAATCGCATGTCGTGAAGCATGGTTAAGCTGAGTGCTGCCTTCCCTGTCTGAGTTAATATTATCTTATTGGACGACATTAAAAATCATCAAAAATCTTAGCAACAGGAAAAGTAAATTTGAGGTTATGTTTGGTTGCACGAACTTTATAACTGTCCATGTTTTAGATGCGGATTCCTAGTTTGCCGAGTGTGCACGGCTATTCATACTTTGTAAGTTTAATTGAAGCGTTTTTTTTTCATACTATGATACAATAAATAGAGATATTTTATGGAAGCGACTGCAGGATATCGGTGTAACTGGTCATATGTTTGATGCTATTAAATCATTGTATGTATCTGTTCAATCTTGTGTAAGAGTAAATAATTTTAATACAGACTGGTTTGATGTCAAGTGTGGGTTACGGCAAGGGTGTATACTTTTCCCATTACTTTTTAACCTGTTTATTGATAGCTGCCCTTGATGCGGCTATCTTATGGAGTACAAACCAAATTTCTCCCCTGGACGTGAAAGGACAAGTTACTGATAGTTGATAAAATGAATACATTTGTTTGCGTGGATATTGAAGATATTAATTGATACCTATATAAACACATTTAAATTCTTATTGATCCCACCATAAATTACATTTTTGGGATGGATTATGTTCGTAATTAAAATAAAAAATGTTTCCGTTTTAATAATTTAATTGCTGATCCCTTTTAGCGTAGACTAGCTGAGGTGTCTAATTTTTGTTTACTACTGAACTGATCGCTAGTTTTATCGCTAGTTATATTCGTTTACCAATGATGCTGATGTTTTCGCGTGAAAACAATAAGAGTTTCATATAAATTTTCTTATCTATCAATTATAGATAATGAAAAGAAAAGAAATTGCTGAAATTTATTTTCCGCATCCGAACGAGTGCCCGTGTTTTATTCACCGACAAAATACAAGAACAGAGTTTTTATTTCGATTCTAAATACGATAATATCCCGCACTATTTAACTGCGCGCATTCCATTTTCACCGATTTGACATTGAACATAAATCCACGCTGAAATTGAGTGGCTTATTAGCTGGTACAATTATCTCCCTCGTTAATGAAAACGACCTTCGTAATTTTCTGAAGGAAATAACACATTTTAAGCATTGAAACAATTTTAATAACACGAGTATAGGGTATCTATTTCATGAAAAAAGTTTTTATGAATCTTAATTTCGAGAGTATATTGGAGTTTCTAAAAATAGATGCGCCATAGCTGTAACACTGGATACTCGTGAAACTCGCGACCCGTTGAAGCTTTTACTTTAAAATTTACGTTCATCATAGGATTAAACGCCCATTTGTTGACGTTCACTGATGTGTAAACACCCGATCTGAAGCAACACATTGAGTAATTTGTTGACGTTCACTGATGTGTAAACACCCGATCTGAAGCAACACATTGAGTAAGGGGCCTTACTCAATGTGTTGCTTCAGATCGGGTAATTACACATCAGTGAACGTCAACAAATGGGCGTTTAATCCATATAATTCCAAACTGACGCTTAATCACATAAATATCAATGAAAACATTGAATTTACTCCCGCGCTTTTTAAAAAAATGGCATTGATTTAAATGACGTCGTAAACGTGACGTCAACATAGGCGGCACTATATAGTAGATTAGAGTCTCGGTGAACTGTCTGCTGTCTACAAATACAATTTGATGTCCCAAAAATTCCTCACAGCAGCCTGAAGCAAATTAATATCATTTTCTGATTTGTATTAACTAGGCATTAGAAAAAAACAGTATCTTCCAATAGATACATCACGGTTTGAAAACAGGCCTTATGGAACTAAGGGTCATTATTGGTCGGAAAATGATGCTGAAAATCGCCAATTCGGGAACTGTTCAGACTACCACAGAAAATTACTCGCCAATACTAGGGCTATACACTGCACAGATTCTTTAAGCTCATCCATCAGGCAATCAAAATCCAATGAGCTATACAGCTTTCAGCCAGCACTTTTTTGGAGTAAAATGGCAAAATTAAAACCCACCTTGATTTCTGCATCTGTATCCATGAAAAGTCAGAATAGCCCTAGTTTCGCATTTTTACTCAATATTTCCAAAAGCTTCAGTCAGGATCACTTGAGCGCTTGTCAAAATTTTACAAAATCATCAAATTATTAAAATCAAGCCTCAAAACCATTCTCCATAAATTATTTATGGTCCAAAAAGCTCCTAAAACATCTTGTATCTACTAAAATGCTCAATTTCTACCCGGCCAAAAACATGCAAAGCTAGCTTACTGTTTAGTGCCGCCTTAAGAGTGCAGATCTACATTTTGAAATTAAATTTTGTATGCTTATCTTGTTCTGGCATGTATTTTGAGTAAAACAGAACCAATGAATATAGCCATGATCATGTATTTGGTACTCAAGAAGCATTCCACTAGGCACCCCCTACCCTTCAGTTTTGCGGTATTTTATTTCATTCTTCATCATATGCTAGTCAGAACAATAGCTTGTCTCAAATTCTTATTTCAAGATGAATATAGCATTTTAATGCATAAAATGCTTCTTTGGTGTCTTGCGTGCACTTGTTTTTCACAAAATAAAGCGTGCGGGATACTTCGCTGCGGAAAATATGACCTACCGCACTGTATATGCCCCATAATGGATGAATCAACAAAAAGGCTGTTATTCCACAATGTACAAGCCTAAATGTAGTTTTGCATGTATATTTGCAGAATAAATTTACTCAACAAGTACAATTCTATTATAATTTATGAAAAAAATGACCAAATATGACCCAGAGTGCACTTTTACAGTAATTTAGATGCAGCAAGGGAAGTAACTCTATTCAACCCATCACATATGCAAGCATCACACATGTCATGTATCTGTTTTTTCAAGATTTGAACTGAAATAATTGACCAGAATCAAGCCTGTATGTCCCATTCAACACTGAAATACACTTTCTGTCAAGAATCAGACAAGATTTTGCACTCAAATTGTGATTAAACCCCAAGCGACAAGGCGGCCATCAAGAAAATGCCCGGCCGCCCAGAAATAAAAAAAAACCCCGGCCGCCACAAAATATAGCATTTTTTAGACAATATAGGAGTCAAATTCACTTGTATGACATATTTTGCAGAATTGAGATGCTAATTCCACAAAATCCAGCTGAAAAGGATACAAATAAACTGCTTTTAGTACTGACTGCATACTGGTGCCAGGACAAATCTCAAATTTTGAATTTTCCTAAATTTTGAATTACCTCCCCTTTTTGAATGGAGAGTGACAGAAGGAATTGCAAAAAAATGCCTCAAATGACCAAATCTGGTTTTCTGAGACATGCAACTATCTAAAAAGATGCAAAATTGCCTGATCCAAGAACCTTCATAATATGTCATTTCCCCTTAAGGCGGCACTATACAGTAGATTAGAGTCTCGGTGAACTGTCTGCTGTCTACAAATACAATTTGATGTCCCAAAAATTCCTCACAGCAGCCTGAAGCAAATTAATATCATTTTCTGATTTGTATTAACTAGGCATTAGAAAAAAACAGTATCTTCCAATAGATACATCACGGTTTGAAAACAGGCCTTATGGAACTAAGGGTCATTATTGGTCGGAAAATGATGCTGAAAATCGCCAATTCGGGAACTGTTCAGACTACCACAGAAAATTACTCGCCAATACTAGGGCTATACACTGCACAGATTCTTTAAGCTCATCCATCAGGCAATCAAAATCCAATGAGCTATACAGCTTTAAGCCAGCACTTTTTTGGAGTAAAATGGCAAAATTAAAACCCACCTTGATTTCTGCATCTGTATCCATGAAAAGTCAGAATAGCCCTAGTTTCGCATTTTTACTCAATATTTCCAAAAGCTTCAGTCAGGATCACTTGAGCGCTTGTCAAAATTTTACAAAATCATCAAATTATTAAAATCAAGCCTCAAAACCATTCTCCATAAATTATTTATGGTCCAAAAAGCTCCTAAAACATCTTGTATCTACTAAAATGCTCAATTTCTACCCGGCCAAAAACATGCAAAGCTAGCTTACTGTTTAGTGCCGCCATAACGTGACGTTTGGTGAATTACGTTAGCTAAGCAAAATGTGTTTAGATGCTTTGTTCCTTACGTAAACACAAAATCAGGGGATGAACATACATGTAGGTAATATTCTATAGCAAAATTAAGCTATAAGATATTGTACAGTTGTGATGGGCCTTTGCAGTTTGAATTATTCCACACACATTCGTCTAGAACGTTTACGTCAGTAATGTTCGAGGGTCCCGATTAGTGAAAACGGAGGTTCACTGATGTGTAAACGTCACGTCTTAGCCAATCAGAATGCAGGGATTTGCTGACTTTGGAATTATTCATTCATAAATTTGTCACGTGATATGGGGCGTAAGTAGAAACAGCCAATTTGATACCATGTTTTATTGCGGTAATAATACATGCCCTATTCTGCTCTATGTGTATATGGATTAATCCGCGGATCGTGTTAGAATATTGGTTTAAAGTAATCAATAAAGATAGTATTATTATCAAAAATGTATATAATGTGTCACATGTAGATTGTATCAACGGATAGAGAAACTAGGCGTCTAATGTTAAACAGTTGTTATGTGATCATGGATTCAATTAATACGTATTTGGTGATCCATTGAGTGTAAATGAAAATAACGTTTTAATTTTGTTCAACAAAGGTGTCTCGATTGTTATTTTGCAAGAATGATATACTAAAAAATCTTCTAGTTCAATGTTATTATTACATGATCATGTTAAAGAAGAATTTTGTTATGAAAAGTATCTCGATGTAATACCTGCTGATTTGAGATATTGTCTTGCACGTTTTAGAGTTTCATCACATTCCTTACGAGTTCAAACACGTAGATATGGAGCAAATAGGATACCAAGGAACGAACGTATTTGTATTTAATGTGCTACTAATGATATAGACGATGAACTACACTTTCTTTGCAAATGTCCATGTTTTAATGATCTTCTTCGAATTTATATAAATAAGTATTTTTACCAAAGACCAAGTATGTTTAAACTAATTGAATGATTAAAGTGTAATGATAAAAAAACTGTTCTCAAATTGAGAAAATTCATTAAACTTTCCTTCAACCGTAGAAATAACTTAATTAATAGGTAACCAAATATTGTAGTCAAAATTGAATTTATATGTTATATTATAGTATGCTCACCCTCAGAAAATTGAAATGTGTATTTATATCATTGTGTAGTGTTTAATCATGTATATTTTGTGTATATATATGTTTGTAAATATGTTACAACGATGGACATGTTGTACAAGTTAATAAAGTATACGTTCTGTTCTGATGTTGGAATCTTCGGGATTATTATTTGTATTCAGGATTTGGTTGTTTTTTGTTTAATTTAATTTAATAACCGTTGTTCTCAGTTTGGCGACTGTTGCTTGAAATTATATTTATTTTATTAATACGGATAAGTTTAATTATGGGAATTGTTCTAATTTGGTAAATTGTTTTATTCATAGAATTAAGTTAGGAATTAAGTTATAAAGTATTGTGCATCTTGTTAGAGAGGAATTTTATTTTACGTTGAATTCTAAATTAATGATGGTTGTTGGTTAAATAAAATGTATTTAACTAAGCTTGTACTTCTAGTTTTATTTTTGAGCTATTTCCACATTGCTTCTAGTGATGTAGTTAATACACCTTATTAGTTTACTTCAGGTGCAAAAGGTAAACATTAATGTTTATGTTCTGGTACTATTTATAACCCGGCCAATTTATCTTTGTCCGATTATATCACGGTGGGGAATCACGTGGTTTGAATGGTAGTCCGCACTCAAAAAATGGCTGCCAATCGGCGTCGGACAAACCTATATTTTGAGCTAAATATATATCATCGAGTCCCGTTTGGATCTGGACACCCCGACCAGCACGCAATGGCTTCTCCGCTGAATCTTTTGGTACCTTGCTTTCCATGATTGGTTGCGTCGTTTCCTCAAACACTTCAAAATTGTTCCGTAAAAACAAAATGTTAGCGGGGTAGGTACCATGATAAATATCATTTTATGGCTATTTCCACCCTTATATCATGCATATTCCAACGATTCAAGTGTGTGAACAGTTCGCCCACAGAATCGGATACAACGAATATCAGAATCTGATATTTGGTGCTTTTCTAAACAAAATAACAGACAATTTGCATGAAAGATAGGGTGCACGATTATTATTTTGTTCATTGAAACGGGATAGGCCGCACGATACATTTCGGTCAGCATAGTTTTCACCATTGTTATCGATATGGATATCTATTCCGACATTCGGTATTTACTGTTTTACACACAGTCAGTATGTTTTATCAATTGTATCATACCGTGTGTCACAATTATTTAAATTATTGCAATATAATAGTATGTCCATATCCTTATCATAGTATCCATTAAATATAAATTAGTGAGAATTTCAATGGAATCAATTGTCAAGTAAATGTTGCATTGTTCTTACATTTCTGTCTCTTACATATTACTGGCAAATAAATTGTATCACCCATTGTGTATGCAATTACGTAAGGAAGCAGTTATTTAAAGAACTAAGGATCATTCAGTTAAATAGCACCTCAGATAAGCAGATTCTACATTGCATGACTCCTTAAGTTAGAAATGTTGTGTCGATGAAAGATTGCAGTAGTGACAGTATAATAAACTTACAGTTATCAAGGTGTGCCATAATGACTTTTTACTTATCACGCAGTGTTCTTGCGAAATAAATAAATATACATTTTGTATGATTGTTTGGATATTGAAAACGATATAAAGAACAAGTTCGAAAATCAATGATTTATTCTATCCAAGCTGCTTGTTAAAACGGCCGTAATCAGACATATATATATGCTTATAGGCTACAATTTTGCATTTGTACATAGGGCAACATTCAATACATCCATTGTAATCCCTGATGTATTCGCGATGTCACTAACTGTCACAATCCTTTCCGAAGCTTCCCCGAGAAATCGGGAACTTCCCTGAGACATCGGGGGAACCTCCCTCATGTATCGGGAACTTCCTAATTTCAATCCATAGTACACTCTGAGGGAGTTGGACCGTCGCATAAAGTCGAAAAATCATCGGGAAATCTCCGGATCCCTCCAGATTGATCATGACTTCTCCCGATTTTACAAATTGTCTCATGAAGCTCCCTTTATACCACGAGGACCCTGCTCCCGATGCACCTACAATATAATTAATTTCATCGGGAGTACATCGCCAAGGCAGAAAATACCCAGTGAGACCTAAGCATTAGACCTGTCGTCCACTAGACACCAATGTCATGCGGAAGGATAGCCGATTACTGTTTGCTAGCTTCGGGAACCTTTCAGTATCATTATCAATTACAATGTTCGGAGCTTTGGCATCGGGTCCTTTTTCTGAAGTATTCGTAGATAGGCATACGAAATGTTGCAATACAAACGCCGAAACATATCCGAATTAACCGGATGCAACGCGAATACAGTTTAGGATTTGGCACCGACTTTTCTCGATCGTGTGGAAAGGTTGCGGTTTCATTGCAGAATATGCAGAAGTGTTTACGAATCGATGCCGATAGAATGCCGAAATGTTGCCTTTGTATATAAACGATGTCGGACTACTTGTTATCTTGTTATCAGTTGCTAGTTGAACACGAAGGATAGAAGACACCTTCATCTTACTAGTTTCAGTTATAAAAACTAGAAGACATTGTTTCAGCTATACAAAAGATGAATTACCAAGTTTCAGCTATAAAAATAACATATTGAGCTAATGAAACTGACTCTTGGTAGATACATTGGTAGTATTTTTCCTGTTTGTGCCTTCGTTAGCTGAAAACTGTCGAGCACTTGTTATGTCATAGTTTTCTATATAAGGTCTGGAACAACCCTATTGGGTAGCTTGCCCTTGATTTATCGGACCATGGTGAAAGCGATATATCTAAGATTAAAACTGACCTCATCGCTTCCTTTGTCGCTCTTATATAGTTCAGGAAATACGGCTACGACTCGGCATACCTTCCGTCACGCATGTTAATTAAATTAACATGCGTGCTTCCGTTAACAACTAGAGCCTTCGGCAACTATTCGGCATGTTTCCTAGAATGATCGGCATAGCTTCCGTGTGTAGAACTTATCCATTCGTCGCCATCGGCAGCATATCCTTCAGGAACCGCTCGGGATGGCTAAAGTATTACGAAGTCTCACAGAAGGCTTTGAGAAGATGCCGAGTGAATGACGAACACCCTGAACTGTTGCCGATGGTTTTCCGATTTCCCCGAAGCACTTCGGAACAAGACATTTATAAGTTTTAAAAGTTGAACGCCGAAGATTTTTCGGTCCCGAAGTATTCAGAAGCGCTCAAGAATGACACGGAAGGGTTCCAGAACATCTCAAAATAAACCGAACTATCCCGATTTCGGGAACCGTTCGGGGTTGTAGTGGACGATATGTTAGAACGTAAAGAAAACCATAACGATTCACGCGCGCGGTAGACGTCCAGATTTGCGAATGTGCGTTTCGGGCCCCGCCGACGACACTAAACGATTTTACGAGTCATATGAACTGTAATTCCTAATTTTATTTTTGTTATTTCTAATGGATTTTCTGTAATGAAATAAAAAGAAACACGCATTGCACATGCTGTCTGGGTAATTAAAGGTCCTGGAAGTAGAAGCTTATTCATTAATTCGGGAAAGTCCCAAAACGAACATGTGTATACACCGCCCTCACAGGTTAACATTCACACCTTGGTCGAGTGGAGCATTGTGGGTTATTCTTGCTCAGTGAAATTAAGCAGTGGCGCAAATGGGGATCGAACACGGGATCTCTCGATCCCGAAGCGCGTCCTTCATCTAGGCCACCGATCTTCACTGTGGCATTTATAAGCGGAAATGTGCTGAAGCTATAATCACCATCCTATAGCAGTAGTGCTAACGAGCATGCGGGTTCTACAGATATAACAGGAGATACAGCAGGTTAATAGCTTAATGTACTTACATGCTCGCACTATAACAGAATACAGTTATTTCATGTCTGTTTGGTTAACAGTCAAAACTATTGTCCCGAGGTATCGGGGAAGACTTTTGAACTGTTGCACGAGGCCGATAGGCCGAGGGCAACAGTTCAAAATGTCTTCCCCGATACCGAGGAACAATAGTTTTGACTGTTAACCCAAAACAGACATGAAATAACTGTTTTATTACCTAATACTCTATATAACTACAGTAAAGTTCTACTTATACAACAAACAAAAAAGGATATTTCTAAGACATTTTGTCATACTAATAGCGGATATTTTTTGTTATAAATTCAAGACGGTCATTATCCCCATGATTTTATTATCAAACAAATAAAATCGGCATGTAATAAAGCAAAAAGGTTTTTTTACAGGAATTTATATTGCGCATCGTAGTGCGCAGGTTGCAGTTCATCCAGGGGTGTAACAGTCAAAACTGTTGCCCTCCTGGCAATGAACTGTTTCATACCTGAATCTAAAAATAAACATTAAGACATGAAACAGTCAAAAATAACGAATTACTCGTTATATAGAGTGCTAGGTAATAAAATACAATGTACTACAATACAAGGTTCTAAGCGCAATTGAGAAATAACAAGAGTTACAGCAAATTGAAGAAACATAACTAAACAATCATAAAAACCTGGTGCCAGGATTATACTCTGTAGTGTTAGTACAGCTTAGTGAAACAGTTTTTCAAGTGTATGACACCACTTGTTTGTGCTCTACGTATAGGATATGACGGCCCAAGAAGGTTCGTAATTTTGTGTTTGTACTTTGGACATATATAAAATGTTGCTTGTTTGTTTGCATTCGGTTGAGAGAGAAGTACGTAAATGCGTGGTCATTCGGTGTTTTTCCAGCCAGTTTGGCCAACAGCCAATTTCCCCTTCTTTGACATGTTCTTTTGTTTGTTCATTTGTATTTGGCCAAAGGCACAATAGTGCTGATTTGTTAATAAAACGAATTTAATTTGTTATGTATCCTTTGGCAATGTGGTTAGTTAGACTGTGCGCTTGTCATTTGAAAGTCTTGGCTCAATTCTTAATAGCTCCTTGGGATCTAACATCATTGGGGAAGGGTAGTAAGTGCACTAGCCTGGCCGACCGTCATGTGTCATTTATATAACACTAAATTGATATTACAAACGGTGACTGGGTGAACTATCTGTATGATTTCTGAAATAGTTTATACTAATTTATTTAAGGTCGACTGTGAAACAAGTTTTTCCAACTTATAATTAATCACTCTCGACACCTCATTCCTGATGTTATCCATCGCCACGAGGGTATGAGAGAAGAGAAGCCAGTTTCCCCCTTTATGCTGAGCGTCTAGAAAAGGCGTTTCTGGTACCATTTTTATTTCGTCTTTGGTATGACGCTACCAGGGATCGAACCCGTGACCCCCCGCACTCGAAGCGAACGCTCAACCACAATCGAGGAGGTGGGGTGGAGGAGGTCATGAAATACTGGTAAGCCGGTGAACTGTGTAGTAAACTAGTAATACAGTGGACAGGAAAAACAACATTCAACAGAAACAACAGAGCACAAACAAGCACACCATAAAGATAACAAGACAAAACGAACAGACAATATACTATACATTAGGGCTGTTGCGAGTATTCGGGTACTCGGATATCCACGATTTGGGCTAGAAAATCGAGTACGAGTATTTGGCATCCTCGAGATCGTTGGATCGCGATCTTTGATAAAAATACATACCCTATACAAATGGCTCTTAAATGAGTTACCATAAGTTTATAGGATAACTTTGGGACAAAATACTGACAGTAAACAAGACTGTGAGCATCTTTAATTTGCAATTCGAAAGTGAACTTGTACTATAATTGAAGCTAGCAACATCATTGAATTCGAATAATTTATGGTCGGACAAAGTCTCGTTTATTAAAGTTCCTACCGGTAACTAGAAATGAAATATTAATTCGTTATTCAATTAAATTGTTTACGTCATATCTTGGTAATTAAGTACATTTAGTTCATGCCAATAAATATCATATTGTCAATTATTAGATCACGCCATACGACGAACCGTCTTCAATGCCTGAAGGAACGTACCGAGTTCACATTGAAGGCGTGTCATTACTTCGGTATTTTCATTCAGGATGATAACAAGACTAATTTTGATGCAAAGCATCAAAGATGGCGCACATGTTTTTTTCAACAATAATACTTATATGTCATGACTGATCAGTGTTTATAACGAAGCATGTATAGTGCTAACAAGATTTCACTTTTAGGCCTTTTTGGTTTATAAAAGCCAGTAGTGAATATGAATTATAATACTTGAACAGAACTTTGAAAAATGTGTATCAGTATTATAACCATAAAGTTGTTCTTTTAGTCTTGCTTGAAAAAAATGCTTTATCAATATGCAAGGGTAAATGTGGTGGATTTGCTTAATGTGTTCAATATTATGGTAACTGTGTCTAAAAAACAACCAATACAGTGCTTCTGTTGCCATGGCAACCACACTTCCTGTCAAAGTGAAGCATTAATTATCAGGAGTCATCCCAACATTGATCTCTATGCATATACCATAAACAGCCAACATAGCATTGATAATGTTTGGTTTATACAAAGATCCAGTTAAAGTTTAACTTTTTCTGTATCCATAGCCACCACATTTTGTGTCAGAATAAAAAAAAATTTAAGTGTACACGTTCATACTTATTAACACTGATGAATACCAATTTGCTTTCCGGTACAAAAATTAATGTTTAATTGATCACCAATAGAGCCAAAAAGCAAAAAATATAATGTTTAATTGATCACCGGTAAAGCCGGAATGCAAATTACTGATATAATGTTTCATGATATTCGACTGGTGCACTTAGTATGTGTAACTTTTTATTACATGTCATGCACCTGTACCTGCAAATATAAATTAATGCATATACAAATGTATACTATATTATGTTGAGACACATACAGTAACGTAGTAATTACATGAAAGTTCTTTAAACCAACTTGCTTCACAGTACAAAAATTAACGTTTAATTGATCATCGAAGGAGCCGGAAAGCAAATTACTGATATAATATTTTATGATATTCGACTGGTACTCTTAGACAGGCGTACATGTACACTTTAATACTAATATGTTGGATACATAAAATTTGCTTGTTTAATTGATCACCGGAAAGCAAATTAATGATCTAATTTTTCTTGGCATTCGACTTGTGCTCGGCTGGTTACGTAGAGTGCTACCTTCCCTGTCTGACTTAATATTATCCTTTAGTACGTGTAACTTTTCATTACATGCCAGGCATCCATACCTGCAAATATAAACTATTGCATATAATTATATACTATATTAAGTTGAGAGAGACTCATGTAGTGGTGTAGTAATTATTTCTATAAACAAATTGGCACACCAGCCAAAAAGCTCTCCCGAATCCAGGTTTTCCAGTAGTTTACAGTATTGAATTCTGAAACTACGGTTGGTATAGGTATATATTTAACTTGTGAATCCGAATAGAGACTCGTCTTCAGAAAAAGGGAGGCATGCTTGCATGTTGGGAATCTATTACAACTGAAATCAAAGCACTGAGAGTACTATTGGGAGGCGATCTGGTTGCTGCTACTAAAGCTTAAACCGACTTTACACGTTTAATGTTCGTTTTCTTACTGCCGATCTTGTCTTGAATGTCGAAATAGGCATATGTGACTATATAGGCATGTTGGGTATATAAATAATTGTTAAAAGGTGCATATTAATTTATATGTAATACATGTATTGAATGCGTATATCAAAAGTGGCTTTAAAATAATACTACGCGCTTATTTCTCAGATTCTACAGTACCGTCTTGTAATCACTTCCCTCACAGCGTGAGACAGTCTATAGAAAGCGGCTAGCTATTACAGCGACACCATATGATTGCATAACATTACTTTGCAGACCGTATACGATTCATTGATAAAACCATTACTTGACCGTAGTCTGAAGTTTCTAAAAATAGCTTTACAGCCGGGACATTTGATGAACACGTCATTTTCGTATTATGAAACAAGTTCGGTATCGGCCGGTGTAGTTATTTTTTGCAAAAATATCGATTTAACGAACAGTTTCACAATAATTTTAAATCTTAGAATGAACAAATGTTGCTGATTGGCTTAAATCAGTTAAAACATTTGGAGAAACATATGTAGCAGTATTGGGAATGTTGACAGTTTCTGGAACTACTTGAATGCGGATTCACATAGCAGCCTAAAGGCGGTTAATTTTGTATTAAGAAATGGGCAATGGTAGTAATGAGATTAGTCTACAGTTTAGAGTACAAAAAAAACATGCATAACCTAGATATTTACTTATAACTATCAATCATACTTAAATATAATCATAAAACTTTTACGTAATCATCCTCGATATTCATTATGGCGTTGTTCGCATTCAGAAACGTTCATTACATTATCTACCAATTACACACGTATAATTAAGCTGTTACCTGCATATTTTCTTCGTATGAGGTACAGTTAGTCAATGTGATTTATATTCTTGTTGAAACATCGGATCGTTGTATCTCATGAACCTCAAGGTTTTGATTTGATAGAGGGGTTGCGAAGCCAACATGTATGACAATTTGTACATGTAGCTATAGCTATACCCGTACGAGTATACATGAGCTCCTCTATGCGATTTCCAAACATAATTGGGGAAAATCACATTTAGTACAGAGCGCTCATTGTACCGCTGAATTGTGGCTGTATAGCGTACATCATCCTTTTGAACAATAATGAGCGTGTTTTAAGGTTATGCGATAAATAGAATCTAACATTCGCGCTCATTACATACGAGTTTTATTAAACTCGTCGACAAAAACAATATGACACTCGGCAAAGTCATACCATTTTGTCCACTCGTTTAATAAAACTCGTATGTAATGAGCACTCATGCAAGATCCTCTATATATACACCTCTCGTGCAGGTCGTCTAAGCCAATCAGAATCCTTGTTACATAATAGGTATACAATATAAGCCTTTATAACTGGGTTTAACACAGATGTAGTGGACTGGACCGCTGCGTCACTCAAGTTTTACCCTGCCTGGACTATACCTGTGTAACATAATTAGTACCAGTCGTACAGAAATCACTGTCGTCTGTCACACGTGTGTTACATGTAGAAACTACACACATATTGATGACGAAATGCTCAAAAGTAGTATTCACGTAGCCGTACACGTACATGTTGAGTTTCGCAACCTCTATAATAGTATACGCCGATCTTAACAGCACAGCGGTAATAATAGAGTAGAAAGGTTTATAATTACCGGTATGTACTTTTAACACACACATATTTGTTACAGTAATAAGATTATCTAGAACACGCTGTAGCAAATGTATACACTGACATTTTAAGTACATATTCATCGGTGTATCCTGAGTTCCGTCAGAAAGTTACGAATATCTGTTAGACTCACAGGTAACTGTATCATTGACAAAGAGTAAAAAAAATTCTTTTATAAAATTTGTGTTGTCTTAGATATTATAAATTTTATAAATAAAATGTTTTTGTTTACTCTTTATTGATACAGTAACCTGTGGTTAGACTATTCACATTTCTACTGTGATACGTTCATTACCTGTGTATGTTCAATATCAAGGCAATAAACGATTATTCTATTCCGTCAAAGGCGGCTTTGATGTTAACATCAAATCAAAATTCAATAGATTACACGCTGTGACAATCTATATCATACTTGAACGGAAATGGAGTACGTGTGTTGATGCAACTGTTGCTAAAAATTACGATACGCATATTTAAAGTACAGTCCTATGTAGAGCAATAATTTCTCTATAACAACACCTATAACAATATCCCTAAGACGACCTTTACTTTAAATTTTACCTCTAGATGATAAAAAAATGACAGTTTCAACCCAGTGGAGTAAAACATTTTTTTTAAAAATATAAAAAATCTAGCACGAGTGGGGTTCGAACCCACGCGGACATTCGTCCATTGGAACTTAAGTCCAACGCCTTAACCACTCGGCCATCGTGCTGATGGAAAATATTCAGTCTTAAATTTTGTGTATTCGAAAATGAATCAGTAGTATTTGCTTATAGTGATAAGTTATGTCAATATTATGACTTTACGGTATGGTAACTTTGATAAATCAGCTTTATATAGTTCGTGCTAGATAATGTGGCAGTCGAATCTATTTCACTACAGGTAATACATGATATTGATCAATGATAACTTTAAAAGAATGTAATTGTTTGTTGTTTGTGCATTTCATTAAATACCATGCACGTAGAAATTGTTGAAATACATACTTAATATGGACTAGTGTTTGTTTACATTTCATACTAGTATGAATGCTTTGTGCTGCTAATCCTTTACCATCCATTGAACGACGAAATGTAACATTTAACATAGGCAGTTATCCATGCAGTTAAATTGGTTGGCCAATAAATAATTGTAAGTAGTTATGTATGTTGTAATAGCTCAGATGGTAAAGCTGAGCGATTCAAGTTCAACCCTTGAAAGAAGTGTTTTTGTGAATTCATCACAATAATTTGAGTATTTAGGATTTGGTAATTATATATTTGTCTTTATTTTATCATGTTCATGATAATATGTTTTTTAATTCAATTCAATTTATATGGCAAGAACATAAACTCATTACAATACAAACGAATTTTACACCACTTCATCTGCTGTATCAGGGTCTGAGTTACTGTCACACTCAGATGCTGTATTTGGGCTTCATCGCTAGATGAGTCGCTCCAGTACATCTTCGATCTCTTTATCTAGCGCCCAATATTGTTCTCCAATTGCCTTAACTTGACTACAACAATATGACCATTTTTTCAGCCGTTAAATTTAAAAGCATCGTTTAACAGAAACGAAACATCTGATAACTTGAATGTATTTTAAATATTAAGATGAAAACAGGAGAAATAAAAATGCATATATCTTGACAAGGTTTCGAACCCACTGCCAAAAATACCGATACCCTTACGGAGTATAATCTACGCACTAAACCTCTCGGCTACGAAGTATGTTCTATTTGATGGGTGGTTTAAATAATTTATATTGCCAAACCTTGACCATGGTACACCTATTGCAATCAATTGACATAGTCCAAAATAGAAAAAATTGTGTCACGTGACTGCCACATTATCCTGCACGGACTATAAGACTATATAAAAATATGTTTATGTTATACGGTATACATTAAGTACGTACAGAGGCGTAAAGTGATAGTGCATGAATTATGACAAGTGTATAACAATAATTACCTTTACAAACAAATCTTTAAACATAAAACGAACTAATGATCACACTAATAGTGCATAAAAGTCTTAAATATATACTATATATAGGTGTATTTCTAGGTTATGCATGTTTATGTACTTTAACCATATAGTTTATACAGTTAATCCCCCCGTTTAGCTACCCAAGTTGGAAATTTACCTATACCCATCTAAAACATTTTTCGATAGGGCATGTCGATACGAGTCGATCGAGACTACCACCAGGTCCATATCTTGGGTCTGAAAGTAGCTACAAAGCAGTACGCAATATGCGACTTTAAATGAGTTCAAGCCCATGGTAGAGCCCAAATCAGGTTGTGTGAGAGCCGAAGACCGGATATACAGACGTAGTGCATGTATATAAGCGTCAAATGAGACCATCCACAAGGTTATTTCTTGGGACTGATAGTAGGGACAGGGCCCCGAAATGGCTATTGTAGCAGTGTATAAAATAGGTTGGGTCTGAGGCTTTCTAGCCCCAAAAACGGACTGTGTGATCCCGGAAGACCGGATGAGTAGATGTATGGCATGCCGATACGAATCGAACGAGACCACCACTAGGGCCCTATCTTGGGTCTGAAAGAGGGTCTAGATCCCCAAAAGACCTGCATAATGTTTTTATAGTCAAGGGGAGGTAACCATGTAAGACATTTTTGTCAGAATGCGACTTTTGTTTTCTGGATCGACGTATTGATTGTACAATATATTTGTTAATACTCATCTTATTTTTATCATCTTAGTGCCAAAATGACGCCAATGCATTTACCGTTAAGCTGTACTATTCCAATACCGACATACACTTGAATTGCTTGTTATAAATTTTCAGACATATTAGTAACGTAATAAAATATTCAGAGCATTTTTAACCCCTCGTGAGATCGTGCAAAAATTGACGTTTCAGTCCACGTTTCACTTTTTAACTATCCTTATCAAAACAGCTACAATAAATTAAAATGTTCATTAAATTGAATACGATTTAATTACTGATAATAATGTTCTTAATGCTGTCGACGCGAGAATTGCTATATCGACGCGATAGTACTGTCACGAGAATTTCGCGATAGCATTGTCGTGTATCGGGGCGAGACACGAGAATTGCGCGATATTTGCCCGATAGCATTCTCGTGCCTCGCCTTCAATATTCGTGTCTCGCTTTAATTCTCGTGTCTCGCGGACCAAATAGAAACGCGAGGCAAGAGAATTGCGCGATATTTGCACGATAGCATGGTCGTGTCTCGCGTTGGATTCTCGAGCCTCGCGTTGAATTCTCGTGTATCGTTTTAACTATCGTGTCTCGCCCTTGGAAGTCGAGACACGAGATTAAGACGCGATATTTGAAACGAGGCTCGAGAATCAACTGCGAGGCAAGATACGATACGCGAGAATTACACGATATTAGATATTAACTTGTAAAAGTTGTGGGTCTAGGGCGAGATTAAAAACGCGAGAAATAAATTTTTAATTCTCGTTTTAGGCCTCGCGCAATTCTCGTGTCTCGTTTTTAATATCGCGTCTAATTCTCGTGTCTCTTTTCTTGCCTCGCGCAATTCTCGTGTCTCGCCCTTGGAGGGCGATACACGATATTGAAAATGGCACTAACAGGATTCCGTAGCGCGTCGCATATGTAGCGTCGATAAGCATTCAAAAAGCCGCAATTTTGTGGTTTACATGGCATGAATACTGTTATATCAAGCATAAACTATAACGCTGTTATAAATTATTCTAAACAACTGAAACGTTTCATTCAGATAGAATCAAATTGAGCGGGAAATATTCCAATATACACAGGTATTTGACATTATATACTGGGAGTCACTTACGCTCCTTACAGCGCTTTGATTTCACTAAAGTTACCACTTATATATATCTTTGTATTTTGTATACAATATGACCTATCGGTACAAAAGTTTTCTAGTATGTGCATTTGAATACTGTTAAATAGGATACATGTAGCTGTGACTACTCAGTAAGGTCAAAACATAGTCGTGTTCGGCTATAAACACAGTGTAACGTGAATTTTAAATATAAGAGTCAATTGATAGGATGGTACCTAACTTTTCATTGACGCTGAGTATAAGTAATGGTATTGTATAATAGATCTAGATCTTTTAATTTCTACTTATTGTTTAACAGCAATATGGTTTACAAATGCATTTCTATATGGACGCACAAAATGTTCTAAAAAACGTAAGTACATGTAGCATGCAGCCCTCGCATACATGTATATACAATTACAAACACATTATAAACCACTGAAACATTATTGTGTGACCATTCTAAATAGCTTACTGTTATTGGAAACTAGTCATCATTATTTTGACCAATTGGATGTGCAGTGTTGCAATATCACCAGATTATTAACATAATTCAAAATAAATTTAAAGTACTTGATAGTTCCACATATTTATTGGATTAAAGTAAATGTAGAATACAAGGAATCGGTAAAACCGAATTATGCTCCTCGAAGCAAGTGCTTGTCCCAACATTGGAAATAACATATTACAGACACAGGTAAAAAAAGTAAATAGTGTACAATTATGGTTCTTTGACACTGCACTTCCTCTCTATCATTATGTGAAGTTTCTATCAAATGCCATCAATACTGTTCAAGTTAGGGACCTGCCAAGCATTAATTTGTATGAAAAAGGGAGATAATTAAAAAAACAATAAAGGTACAGTTATGTTTTTGTGGCTCTGCACTTCTCCATAATGAGATTTATTCACCTATAAAGTTTCAAATCAATACCTCCCATAATGAAGGAGTTATGACATGGACAAGAAGTAAGTATAAAAGTAGAAAAGGCCGTAACTCAAAAAAAAACTTACAATAAAGAGTTATGTTTCTTGTGCACTGCACTTCCTCTCAATGAAATCTATTCACATATGAAGTTTCAAATTGATATCTCTAATACTGTATGAGTTATGATCCGGACAATAATTAAGAATGAAAAAATAGAAAGGGGAGTAACTCAAAAAAATATGCAATCAAGAGTAATGGTTCTTATGCACTGCACTTCCCCTCAATGAAATCTATTCACCTATGAAGTTTCAAATTGATATCTCTAATACTCTTCAAGCTATGGCCTGGACAAAAGTGTGACGGACGGAAGGAAGGACAAAGCGGCAACTATATGCTCACCCTTCGGGGAGCATAAAAAATACACTTGTAATTAGGCCCTCCTGCATTTTAAATGAGGACTTGGGATTCGATGATGGTGCAGTTACATTGTAACTAGGTTTTTTTTTTACTTCACTCTGGGAGCAGAAAAGATTGGCTGTCATTTTGAGGTATTTCAGCTCTACAGAGGTTAAATTTATAGCTATGCTTATTCAGGTCATTGTAAAAAGGTAAACAACAAATTAGGTCCCTTGGCAATCACTTGTTAATATGTTAAAAGCTAAACATGCATTTCTAAATTATTTAGCTAGTGCTGAATTAAGCAATTAAAAAAGGTACACTTTAAAGTCTATTTTCATTTTTAATATTTTTTCGAACTGACAAATATTCATTCAGACTGACCAATATTCATTCGGACTGACAACATTTTGACCGTTGTGCGGATAAAGAAAATTATTGGCTTGACTGTCATGCGGATAAGGAAAATAATCGGCACAATCGACGTGTGGATAAGAAAATTAATCGGTATAATCATCGTGCAAATAATTTACAAGACTGTCATGCGGATAAGGAAAACGATTCAATTATTGGCATAGTCAAACCATTTCGACGCAATCTATATAGGGTTGCCCGTAAAATTAGGCTAAAATTGTGACCTCTAGTGTCTACACAAGCCAATTGTTGACGGACGGACGACGGACGAAGAGTGATCACAAAAGCTCACTCTGTCACTTTGTGACAGGTGAGCTAAAAACACCATGAGTGATGGCTTTTTAGGCTCGTTTTAACGATTCGAATAATGTTCCGGTCGAATCCGGTCAGTACGGATAACGGTCTTTAAACTAGCACTGTTTACGTGAGATTTACGGACACGGTGCGCGCTGGTTTGTTTATTGTTTTTCTGATTATAACGGCCAATTTTACCAGGTATTCGACGGGTTTTGCGGTTTTTTTTACTGTATTGAACATGTACAGAGCCAAAAAATGCCAGAATTTGCCATTAAATGCCGTTTTTCTGATTATAACGGCCACTTTTACCAGGTATTCGACGGGTTTTGCGTTTTTTTTTACTGTATTTAACATGTACAGAGCCAAAAAATGCCAGAATTTGCCGTTAAATGCAAATTTCATGAAAATTTAAAATGCACTGGATTTTGGGCACTTATGGTTTCGACGCTTATACGGGCATCCCCGTTAATTTTCTGTGTTTTAGCTTTAATCGAGCTCTTTTTAAGGTTCGACTCGATTAATTTTTTTACTGTGTCCATTTGTTAGAAATCAAGCGCGCCAATTTCTGAGTATTCTGATTGGTCGATAAGCAAATGAGGTTTGACGCAAACAATAACAATAAGAACGATGGCTGAAATTGAGGTCATAATTGCGATATAGTCGTGTTTAAGTTGTCGGATGGACACGTTGCTGTGCATTTTTTAAAATGTTATCGGTGTCTATCGCGAGATAAAGGTTCATTCTTCGTATACATGCTATATATTTCATAGTGGTTTGACGTTTTCATCTATTTTTTAAGAGCTGAAAGTGCGCTAAAAAAATGTGCGCCATCTCCGACCGTGTTTTGGTCTAGTTAGTGTCTGTCTGTAGTGGCTGGACCGTCAGAATTTTAAGCAGCCACTTGCAGACAGCTTATCTGTCTATTATTGGCACAACCGTCTTGCACATTAGGAAAATAAATGGCACAACTGTCGTGCGGATAATGAAAATAATTTGCATGACTGTCATCCCCATAAGGAAAATAATTGGTACGATTGTCGTTCGGATAACCAAAGTAATCGCACGCATTAAATAATTAACATGCGTGGTAATCGGGACGACCGTCAGACGCATAAGGAAAATAATAATTGACACAGAAAAAAATTGGCACGACTGTAATGCAGATAAGGAAGATAATCGACAACATACGGTTAAAAAGGATTTCACAAGCATCTGTCGATTAACGATGCACATCCAAGACTGCCCAGCTTGATTGAATCAATCTATTGTCATAAGTCTGTGATATTTCTTAATTTAAACTTATAAAAGATTTCAGATTTATTTAACAGTTTTCAATAGTGTTAAACTCGTACAGTCAGTGTAACACACGATGCCGTGTATTGATGTTAACAATTGACGTTCAAAAACGAAATAGCAAAGCACAATTGATGCATAACATTGTTCAAAAGTTATTTACATTTTTTAACATTTTGGGTCGAATCGGTACGAGTACGACAGTGACTTACTTCACATTCAATGTTTAAACTCTGCATCGGATGTTGATTAAATTGCATTTCTACGTTAGTTGTGAGTATTAAAGAAGATTTTCCTTGTTCAACAAGTACTTGCATCGTGCAATCAGTTCTATGCGGCTATTTTTGATAAGATTTTATCAAAACAATGCTATATCTACTTCCGCCATCATGTTTAAAACGCGGCCAAACTGCGGGCAAGTGCGGCCAAGCCAAGCAACTTTAAAATCATCAATATATTGTTCATAACATTAGAAAATTACTTAAATAACCAAAATAAACAACACAACATCACAATAATTGCTAAAATACTGATATATTACCGTTAAACTTTTGGAAGCGAGTGCCCAGGCCAACCCATTCTGTGGCCGCAGATTTGACTGCACCCGTAGTTTGACCGCGTTTTAAACAAGTCTACGGCAAAAGGGATCAGCAATTATTTTTAAAACAGAAAATTGTTTTGGTCTTAATTACGAACATTATCAATCCAAAAAAATGTTAATAGGGTGGGATCAATAAGCATTGAAATATGTTTATATACTCATCAATTTATAGCTTCAAAATTCACGCAAACAAATTTATTAATTGAATTAACTAGCAGTAACTTGCCCTTTCACGTCCAGGGGAGAATCTTATATCGTATCCCATAAGATATCAACAAGTTTGTACGGCGGAAAATTGTATCAGGCAGTTGAATACTAGGATGAAGCATATGATTTGTTGTAATTAGAATTAAAAGTTTGATACATATGTATAATATAATATTGACCTGAACAATTATGTCATGTACAGGTCAAAACTTGATGTAGTGAATATTTCTGCCAGTTTATAAATTATAAAGTTTCAGTCAGGGGACTTTTGTTGATAGAATCAAGAATTGACAGATATATGAAAGTGCCACGATCTCCAGAAGTATATCAAGGAGAAATCCGATGGGGTGCTATTTTTATACCTCGGCGGAGGCAGGAACAGTCTATCAGAGGTCCGCAGTTTAAACGTGATCATTGTTGTGGATATATCGGACAGTTTCGTGATATGCTTCGGTGCAAGAAGTTGCGATTTGTGCATTGTGGAAAAAGGCATTGTAGTAGTTGGGTCGCCGTAAAATAACAATTCAGACAGTGAAGGTAGCACGCTACAGAAACAGCAGAGCACTAAATACACTTAAAAGCACAAAAAAGTCATATGAAAAAGCAAAAGTCACATATTATAATGACAAGGTAAAATGACAACCATAAAATAAAACAAGCAACGGAACAGCTACAAAACACCTGTCACAATAGTCAGAGTAAGAGCCATCAGACAAACACGAATCACAAATCACAAGGACGACCACACATCACAAGGACACGCCACAAAGCGTAAAACTATAAAACATTGAATCATCAGGGTAAATGTTATATCAAAGCAAAACGTAAGAAAGAAATCACTCTGAATCAAATTGTATTAAATACTCATCTTAACGTCACATTATCAACAATTATCTACGATACATGGATATAGAGGGATCAAAAGAATACGCTCCATTGCGTAAATCAATAACATATGCTCCATTTACCGTGATTATGTCTCACCTACCCTCGGGCGTTATTGACACTTTTTTCAGCGATACTTTCATTGACACTCGTAGATCATAATATCGTTCGCGTTCAGGGGATGCTATCAATTGATTTAAAGCTTTTACTGATACATTTATATTTATAAAGATGGCGGTTGAATCAGGTTTGTATATTTTTATGTGTATTTATTACGTGAATACTTATGTTTATAATTATCGCATGCAGGATAAAATGCTTTTGTTCGTAAAAGTTTGATACAAATGGCACGTAGATCACTTATTGAGAGGATGTTATTTCGAAGTCATAAATTAGAATTGATTTAAGTCGATGAGCTATATGGTAGAAATTGCAAAACTTAAATACTGTTGATTGTTGAAATTAACAAGATCGTATCAGTACGATGTACTACATATAGGATTACATATAACAATAACATATCCTCTTATAATGCTCGTATAATAACGATTTGTATGGCAACATATGTAACGAGACATTATGTGGACTAAGTCGTTTATACATGTGCAAGTAAAACCCGACGCTGTGTCAGTATTTATAGTACATTGTACTCAATTTCATCTAAATTACCTAAGATTTCACATCGCCAAGATTAGCTTAACTAATGGTTTCGCACATCCTTTCACTGAAACTCTTTTATGAAATTCCCCAATTATATATAAAATTATGATATTGTGGACGTCATATGGGCCAAATTGCCATTATGCTTTTTCATTTTATGTACTTGTGTTCTTGTTCAACTGTTTATTGTTGAGGATCTCATGGAAGCTTGTCATTTAATTGTCAAATGCGTTTCCTCGTTAAATAAAGTCTTTATTATTATTATTATTATTTGTTATGGTAGATCTATGTTTAGAATTATAATTATCAATTATGTTTAATAGTAATGTTTTAAATAGTCTTACACAAATTAGCAAAATGTAATTTGCAAAGATTTTGTATTTTTAGCGCAAAGGTTGACCCTTGAATATCTACTCTAGCTGAACATCCGGTTTCAGGATCGATCTTATTTGAATCAATCACCTACCTTTGGGCGAGAGGGGTTTCATTCCGCGTTATCCCTCAACTTCATCATAATCCTAATATCAATTATCATTTGTACGATTCCTCAGGAGCTTTAAGTATTGCCGACATTTTATTCACCGACTAATTTGCTGGCTTAAAATGGCTTATAAGACGCATACATTTTCGAAATCTACATCACAATGCGCTTCCTATGAGCCTATTTCATGAAAATCTGAACAGGTCATGTTGACCAAAGTGAAGTTGAAAAAGCTTGTTTTGCATAAGTTAAAAGTAATTTTCAGACAGTTATTTTCTTGTTTATCAAAATGGCGTTTTTGTACTCACGTCATTCGCATTCTAAGCCAGCGAATTTTTATTGTAACTTCTCTGCACTTTCATTCTTTTACTAACACATCAACGTTATTATTGACATAGATACATTACTCTTTGGGAGAGTAACATTTTCATACGTGTTTGTTTACGTTACCCAAGTCTGCTTTGATAATATTCCAAAACTTGCTAATTGCTAGATGATAAGTTTGCTATTTTGAATTATTTTATGACCTCAAAATAAATAGCCCTGTGATGTAGATTGCTCCTAGCCTGAACAGTTATTGCTAAACATTAATATGGTCGAAGATGTTCGTATGGCATGCTCACGGTAATCAGACAATAATGAATTTCGCTCTTAAAGGGACTGACTCACATATTGGTGTATTGCAAAAATAAAATAAAATTGTCAAATATTCGCATAATTTTGGTATAGTTGCCTGTATATCCCATAAACAACCACACTGACATCTAAAATAACTTGAGAAATTTCGGCATTTTGTAGTTATTTAGTATTTCTACATCAAAAATTCTATAGGGTATTAATACCCTATAGAATTAACACTACTATTACTTAAAATGCCGGAAATGTGTTCGTATTTGATGAAAACGAATCGAAAAACGAACCAAATACCTCACTGATGTTTACGCTGTAGTTTGTTGATGTTACAATTCAATCATGTGTGAATTACATAATTCACAAAGCATGTAGGAAACTTAGCGATTTTTTTCAAGAAAAAAATGCTCAGTGGGCGATATCGAGAGTGGTTAAAATTGCTTATTTGCACCAAATCTTCCATAAAGCAACCGTCAGTGGCTTTCTATTACATCAATACTTGGTTAGGTTGGAAAATCACGATATACAAAATTTTTAGCACAATCTGTGAGGCAGCACCTTTAAGCCTGTTATAACAGACTTAAGCTGTAACAGACTTAAACTTTTACTTTATGTGTTTGTGACTTAGAAACACTATGTCTTGTAAAATCAGAGTTCTTATTTTTTTGCTGTATTAAAATGGCATCAAACTGACATGAAACAATTCACAGTAGTATGCATTGTAGTCACTTAAACCAAAAGTATGTTGCTTTTTAGATAAAATAAAAGACTTTGCTGGAATTTGGGGCAGAGGAAGGGTTCGCAATATAAACAAAAACACGTTAGTAATTGTACACTGAAGACACAAATGGTCCGGTAACACGTTATTTCCTTTTGCCACTAACAGTGCATGGCTTCATCTAATACCATTTTCCTTTATTATATCTTAGTCGATACACAATTGCGTCGGATGAAACTCGAAAACTACATTTATTCTTATTTTATACAGGTGATTGTGAATTCGTCAGTAAATTAGACGACAGGAGTCGAGAAATTGCTAGGACAGAACTCCATGAGTTAAATGAAAATGACACGCAGATTGCAGTTCAGACATTGCGACAGTGGGTGTTGGAACAATCATCGTGGTTGACATCTCCAACAGGTACATTTTTTTAAAGTAACCAATGTCGTTTCTGATCATGTCATCATTATGGTATACCGTGCCTGGGCATTACGAGTAAATGAGTAATGCAGTCATAATGTTGTTCAATACTCCGTACACAAACGAGATACTTAGCAATATTCGGTACACTAAAATCAATACTCTGTACAATTAGTTGAATCTGTTTTAGTGATTATCTTATTTTGTACTTTCGTCATTTTCCCGAAATTTTAACAGAACATATTTCGGCTTATAACAAAAAGACTGCTCAATTAAATACGTAAACAAATACCAGTTATACTTAGATGGAAGATAACGAGGCTGAACTTATACTCGTTCCTAGTCCAATGTCATGAAAGGTAATTTACTTGCAACATCCACTGTGCGGTGTACTGCAGTGATTATCTTAAATGTTGAATAACACTTCAGACGAAACAAATAATATTTTCAACCGACAGGAACTTGTTCTTCAAAAATCAACTTCACAAACATGTACAGGACGTGACGTTATCCAATGTCAACGACAAAACTCAATTATTCAGAGAATTATAAAGAGAAAACTTATGTTTTGACAGACTGATGCTACATGCTGTCGGAGTGTCGGATTGTCGGAGTGCCGGAGTGTCGGATTGTCGGAGTGTCGAGATGTGTTTTATGTCACTGTGTCTTTTCTTCTGCTTCATTTTTTTTATTTTTGGGAAATTGATTATGATTCGAGACTAGGTGAAATAAATGTATCGACGTTTTAATATCACGTACATACTACATATACACAATGTATCTTTTCGGATTTAACTTTGTTTTCAGATTTCGAATTCCTGCTGAGATTTTTAAGGGCTCGTAAGTTTAGTCAACTGGAGGCCAGAAAATCATTAGAGAATTACTGGACATGCAAAACGAACCTTCCTCAGTGGTATATGGACGTGGATCCTGCGAATGAAGGAGTACAGGGCGTGCTGAGGTCTGGGTATGTTGTTGTTGTTGTTGTTGTGTAATATGATATCGGCGCATTTGTAGGGAGCAGTGGACTCTAGACGTAAGGTGCTTGCTTTAGGGTGGAGAGGTCCCGAGTTCTATTCCCGTCTGAACCACTTCTGAATATCTATGAGAAGGATATTTCAACAATGTTTCACTCAACTCAGATGTAGGGATAAATACACTAAAGGAGCAAAATCCGATGTGCTGTGTCTGCCGTCGGTGCCGAGTGTTACGGTCGTTGTGCTGTGTCTGCCGTCGGTGCCGAGTGTTACAGTCGATGTGCTGTGTCTGCCGTCGTTGCTGAGTGTTACAGCCGATGTGCTGTGTCTGCCGTCGGTGCCGAGTGTTACAGTCGATGTGCTGTGTCTGCCGTCGGTGCCGAGTGTTACAGCCGATGTGCCGTGTCTGCCGTCGGTGCCGAGCGTTACAGTCGATGTGCTGTGTCTGTCGTCGTTGCTGAGTGTTACAGTCGACACGTGACTCAATGATCAGAGGTATATATAGCGTCAGATGAACGGATTGCGCATATCTGAAAGTATAGTTGGTATTTGTATTCATATAATTATACCTGGTACTTCTACTTGTATTATAATGTAACTGTTGTTGGCTGTAAACAAACGTCCTTGATGTTCAGCCAGTACAGACAACGATTGACTCATACATAGATACAGTCATCAATGAATCAGCAACTCGAAATTTGGCGTCATAACTGTTACGGTTGTGGAGCAATCAATAGTGTTAACATTAAAGCTGCTAAAACGTTTAGTTTTGTGCAGCGTGGTCCGAGGCGTCGGAGTAGAATGGTTATTTTCTTGGATATTTGGTAGATTGTCCTTGTGACTCAAAACTACTGGTGATCTGTGATTGTTCTTTTTCCTGAGTGTGTTCTTGTTTGTGCCTGTCGTACTCTTCTGCTTCTGCTGAGAGCTACCTACCTGTCTAATTTGTTATTTTAACTTCTGCTGAGAGCTACCTTACCTGTCTAATTTGTTAGTATAACTTCTGCTGAGAGCTACCTTACCTGTCTAATTTGTTAGTATAACTTCTGCTGAGAGCTACCTTACCTGTCTTATTTGTTAGTATAACTTCTGCTGAGAGCTACCTTACCTGTCTAATTTGTTAGTATAACTTCAGCTGAGAGCTACCTTACCTGTCTAATTTGTTAGTATAACTTCTGCTGAGAGCTACCTTACCTGTCTTATTTGTTAGTATAACTTCTGCTGAGAGCTACCTTACCTGTCTAATTTGTTAGTATAACTTCAGCTGAGAGCTACCTTACCTGTCTAATTTGTTAGTATAACTTCAGCTGAGAGCTACCTTACCTGTCTGATTTGTTAGTATAACTTCTGCTGAGAGCTACCTTACCTGTCTAATTTGTTAGTATAACTTCAGCTGAGAGCTACCTTACCTGTCTTATTTGTTAGTATAACTTCTGCTGAGAGCTACCTTACCTGTCTAATTTGTTAGTATAACTTCTGCTGAGAGCTACCTACCTGTCTAATTTGTTAGTATAACTTCAGCTGAGAGCTACCTTACCTGTCTAATTTGTTAGTATAACTTCTGCTGAGAGCTACCTACCTGTCTAATTTGTTAGTATAACTTCTGCTGAGAGCTACCTTTCCTGTCTAATTTGTTAGTATATTTTTCTAATATTTCTACAAACATCTTTAGGTTCGCTGACTAGTATATCTAAACATTACAGATTTATGTATGCACCGAAGAAATACGATAAATTTGGTCGACGCCTAATCATCTGCACTGCCGGTGAGTTTATTTAGCGGCTTACCGTGTTTTATTGTGAAGATGTTGATCAAAGATACAATATAAACAAAGACACATTTGTAAAAAACAAATGGCGATGACCGAAACATTTAACCTAACTATCTCAAGTAGTAAGTATCAACCAACTTGAAGATTTAATACTAAAAGATAATAAAACATCTGACTTGGAAGGCAACACAAAACAGAAACAACAGAGCACACAAGTCACAAACAATACTTATATACAGTTTTCTAGCTCTGTATGATAGTGGTCCTTGTCAAAATAATAAGTTATAACTTTTTGTTGATTATTCAACCAGAGTGTCGGTAACCGTGACATCCTACCTCGAATCAAAGGCTGATATTGGCTAGGTTTTGGCGCTAACTATAGTTACCATAGTTTCATTTAGAGACCGCAATATCTTCAGTGGTTAAACTATCGTCGAACTATCGCTAGTTCGTTTTTATTCTTGTCTTGAAACTACTATAACGCCGCAAATGTTGCATACTACAAGCACACACAACAATGATTTCGCTAATTAGACTATTTCAATAATTTGAAATCATGCAGGCTTTTGGTAAGTTTACTGTAACATTAACCTGATATGGTGTGGTTGTTGTGTTTTACAGGTGAGGCTACTGAGACACTGATACAGACTTATGGGATTGATACGATGTACAAGGCCTCATTGTTAGTACTAGAGTGGTTGGCTACAGATGAGAATGTCCAAGTAAATGGTTTGGCGTCACTGTATGACCATACAAACATTGATTACATGGCGATGGCAAAATTGTGGACACCTAATGTGGCCAAGGACTACATGCAGTTCTTTCAGGTATACGTATGAAATCTGAAGTACCATGTGCCAATTCAAACTTCAGAACAAGAACAGTGCATTATGCCCCGGTGTCTAATAAAAGCTTGTACAATGTGCCATACTTATGTAGAATACCATATTGTAGACTATAATGAACATTTGTTAACCAATTATGTGATCCACAGAAATTAAAGCCGTTATTATTATCTTACACACTTGTTCAGGCGACATAATCGTAGCCAGATACAGTAACGTTCTGCTAATAAGACCAGTCAAAAAGGTGGTCTTAATAGCGAATCGGTCTTATTAGCGGACCTTTTTTGTTCTAAATTTAATACATTGGGACCTTAAACTGGCAAAAATCTGCATGATTTCAAGATAACCAAAGTGGTATTATTAGCGGAACTTTACTGTACATACTTTAACTTCACAGAAAGACAAACTATCATAGGTACTCAACACATATTGGCAGCTGAAATGCTGACTTCCAGTGGTATGTATTTATTTTCTCGTTCAGATGTGTGATGGACATTTTGCCATGTGGTTGAGATCTGCGTTATTTCTTTTTTATGTTGTCAGCTGTTTCAGTTGAGTACTGCCTTCCATGTCACGTTGTTCATTTATAATGTTGGTCTTCGTGCATCATGATCACCAAATAATGTTATTTATCACATAACATGCGGTCCAGGAGTGCCGTAAAGCCATGACGTAAATATCGTTCGGCACTCCCATACTGTGCAATAAATATTTAAATTAGCTTGACGTGACGTTAGCCAATCCAAGCATTGATCCGTCACTGACGTCAGGATAATATCAACGTCACCATGACGTCGCGCTCATTGTACCGCTAAATTTTGGCTGAAACATATGCAGCGCACATAATCCTTCTGAACAATATTGAGCGTTTTCTAAGGTTATGTGATAAATAGAATCTTACATTCGTGCTCATTACATACGAGTTTTATTAAACTCGTCGACAAAAACAATATGACACTCGGCAAAGCCTCGTGTCATATAATTTTGTCCACTCGTTTAATAAAACTCGTATGTAATGAGCACTCATGCAAGATCCTCTATTTAGTGGTTGGCCGTGATATCGCCCATTAAAAATGTACGACTTCAATATCAAATCATAACTGTACATATTAATATCGAGCTTGTAGGTTTATGTTCTTATATTGAAAGCTGTCCCTTTTTATACAAAACTAAATTATAATGCCTTTTTGTTCTCCAATAGAAAGCTGTACCAATTCGATACAAAACAATAGCCATATATAATGAGTCGGCTTTCTTTGATCTTATGATGACCATCATGAAGCCGTTCGTTACAGACAAGATGAAAAACCGGGTAAATAATATTTCTGTTTAGCCTGTAATCCAAGCATATATTATGTAGCTACAAGTAGGATGCAGTTGCAGTTAGTTTTGACTGAACTACGCTACACATATATGTGTACAATCATGTTTGTGAGACAGGACCTGCCAAAAATACTGATGGATTATTCAATGGACAACTTTCTTTTACTTGAATCTGTCTACGAGTATGTGAATTTAATAGCTTATGCTAGTTAACTTTAAGGGTTTATACCGATTGTTGAATTTCTGTATCTGTTTTGTTTGATTCCTACCTTAATTGTACGGAATAACTAAATAGGGAAACATTCCAATAGTCGTTTCGGTTTACATATTAAAGAAATAGATTAATATGCAGCTGTGCTCATTGTCATTCACTCAAGAACTATTTTGAAATTCTCATACATCAGTTCCCCGACGACTCGGGCGAGAAATATGCAGATAAACAATAATGTATTTTGAATGTGGCGGTGTTTAAAGTAAGAAAGTAGCAACATTGGAGTTGTAGAGTGAGTACTAGAAAACATCCAGCAGTTGTGCACTTTAACATGGTTGGACAGCACTTGCTTAGACTTATAAAGGTACAGTTTGTTAGCACGGCAGTGTATCAATGTTCTACTCAATTTTAGATCGAGACATATGGAAACACTTTGGTAAAGTTATTCGATGAATGGGGAAAGGAAAGTTTCGTTAAAGATTATTTGCCTGACGAATATGATGGGCCCTGTTTAGGAACAAAGGCTGAAAACATAGGTTTGTAAAAGACTCAAATATGAAACAGTATGAGTTGGCTTAAACCAAACATGATTAAGTGCAAAGACGTTTACAACATTACTTATTCAATTATAACAGGGCATTAAGTGTTAAACTCGTATATTTCCGTTAGATTAGTTTAAACATCAGACAATTTGGTATACGGATCATTTATATAAAATATACAAGCATTGTCGAACTAGGGTTGACCCAAAAGCAAAAGCAGATGTTACTATTACTTCTTGTGGATATTTTACTTAGGTACTAGAGTGATATCAATGGTAAGATGTTAGAGACAAACTTATACTGACCAATTGTGCGAGTATAAACATATGGACAAAGTTACATACAATATATTCTATGTTTTTAGATGCAATGATCAAAGAAATGCTGGAGCCTAAATTCAGGGATTATATCAAAGATTTATCCAGTGGGAAATACAAGGTCGATACAAAAGTCAGAAAGCATGACACCCAAGAGGAAGTGGCTTCTTTTAGAAAATTAAATGTGGATTGACGTTTCTTAACTGATTATTTGAACTTTATATACAGAATGTATATTCGAGGACAATGAACATTAAGGCACCAACTGATGTGAATTTAATAACGAAATTTCGTTAGGGACTTCGCCTTTGAGTGCGTGAAATTAGTTGGTCAAATCGGAAAGTAGGATGACGAAATCACAAACATACGATGACGAAAACACACGTCGTATTTAATTTTGCTTGTTCGTCATCTTAGTCTCGTATGTTCGTGTTTTCGTCATCGTGTTTTCGTCCCTGTATGTTCGTGTTTCGCATTACAGATTGACACATTTAAAGGCGGCGGTCCTAGCGGAATTCAGTAATTATGATATTAATATAGAAGATAATTGTTGAATTCTATTTTACCGAGTGGTTACTTGAAAACGATATTAGTTTCTAGATCTATGGTCATCAGTGTAATGCAAAATAAACTGGTAGATTGTCTGTTTACACCATGCTGTCGTTTATGTATTAAAGTTTGATTAAAGTAAAAGTCTTTTAGTCTGGTCTTAATAACGGTACTTTAATTTACTATGTTGATACAGCAAACAGGAACTCTCCAACAAACAATAATAAATGAAACGGACAACCGCCGCACATCTCAAGGACAATACGCTAAAGAAACGACACAGAGACAAACAATATGCCTATATGTGCAAATATATGTAATATATTGTAAATATACAAACACTACAAATTAACGATAGTACGACAACAAATATAAAGGATATACTGGATGAGACAACACAATTCTATGAAAGATTTTATGATATAAAGGAAAATGACGATCCAGAAATAGATTTGTTTGATACCGCAAATGCTAAATTAAGCAAAGCAGAGTCTGATCAATGCGAAGGATGATTAAATTAGCATGAATGTAAACTCGCTCTTGACGAAATGAAAAAAGGTCAGGTTCGGATGGCCTAACTGCAGAATTATATCAACATTTTTGGGAACATATAAAGATACACTATTATATAAATGCAATAAATAGCTGCTATCGGAAAAAAAACTTTCAGATTTACAAAAACAAATTATTGTTACACTGTTAACAAAAGCCAGAGACAAAGACCATGCAAACCTTTCAAACTAGGGGTCTATCAGTCTACTAAACATTGATAACAAAATTGCAACTAAGCTACCTCAAATAGATTTTAAACATAATTCTTCCGAAATTAATAAACCCAAACAGGTTTTATGAAAGGTAGATACATCGGAAAAAATGTCAGACTGGTATTTGAGATAATTGACCATATTAAAAAGAATAATCTAAATGGCCTTTTGTTATTATCCGACTATGAAAAAGCATTTGACACATTAAGTCATAATGTTATATATAAATGCCTCGAGCACTTTAATCTTGGGAACAACTTAATTAGATGGATTAAAACATTTTATAACACTATTACAGCAGTCATAATAAATAGTGGCAAATTTTATCTAAAGTTACAAGTATTAAAAGGGGCGTACGACAAGGCTGTCTCCTCTCTACAACTTTATTCATACCGTGTATGGAAATATTATTCAATAAAATCTCAAACGATGTAAACATAAAAGGAATTACTATTAAAAACATAGAAATAAAACAAACACTATTCCCAGACGAAGCAACTTATGTAAATAATGGTGAAAAGAAATCGTTCGAAAAACTTGTCTATGTAATAACTGACTTTGGGAAAGTTTCAGGACTTAAACTTAATTTTAACAAATCACTAGTTTTACGGTTAGGCACACTAAAAAGTACAAACATTAAATACTGAACCGACAAAATTTTGTACGGACCTCTGAAAGTGCAAAAACCCTCGGATCACCTTAACACCAAATCAACATAAACATCTAGAAATAAATCTAATGCCAAAAATTGACCAATTTGAAAATTGGCTAAAACAATGGCAACAAAGAAAACTGACACTAATGGGAAACTTAACTGTTATTAAAACCTTTGCTCTACCAAAACTTATGTATCCTCTTACGGTTTTACCTAACCTATCAGAAATCGTTTTAAACGATTTAAATAAAACTATTTTTGACTTTGTCTGGGATTGAAAACCCGACAAAATAAAACAAAAATAACCCTCAAAGAATTATGACTAAAATTGACAGATATATACGCATTCTTAAACTCATTAAAGTCTTCTTGTGTAAAAATAATTATCGAGAAAAATAACGACGGATACTGGAAAATATTCTTCAAACAACCATTAGAGCGATATGGAGGAAACTTCATTTTTGAGTGTAATCTAACGACCAAGGATATAAATGTAATGTTTAGCAAAAACCTGTTCCTAAAAAACATTCTCAAAATCATGTTTTAATATCCAAAATAAACCACCTATTAACAGTCATATCATATGGAATAATTCAAACATTAAGATTGAAAATAAACCAATGTATTTAAAAGAATGGTTTGATAAAGGTACTACATATGTGGAACAACTGTATGACTTTAGAAAAAATAAACTCTACTCCTTTAAAGAGGCAAGACAAATATATAATATTCCACCACGATACTTCCTGACATATCTCAAGATTATTAATGCTATAAGTGCTAGCAGCATAACTCATATCAAGAAAGAAATAAAAACCGAAAATAGAGATAAAACTTTGAGAGAGAAAATGGAAAATATCAAACAAATAAGTTGCTATGCAACATACAAATACAAAGCAAAGAAGAAGAAATAATAAAAGCAAAAAGGAAATGGACTAACAATATCGGAGCAAAAATGAACGAAAACTGGAAAAAATATTGTTTATACCTTTTAAATCAACAATTGACTCCATCTTAAGAAATTTTCAATATAAAATTCTTATGAGACTAATACCAACTAACACATATTTATATACAATGTAACTGTCAATTATTACCCTCAAGACTATGCGATTTCTGCAATATGCAAGATGAAACATCAGAACACCTATTTTGGGAATGCCATGTAGCTCAAAATATCTGGAATGAGTGAGTAGTTTTCTAAAAACAAAACCATTTGAATACAATTCAACAGTCAAAAAGTATTTATTGGTATTCAAGAACAAAGTACAGTAGAACTTCGATGCCTCGAACTACCTTCGGACCGGGAAAACAGTTCGAGTCATCTAGGGTGTTCGAGGCATCTATGGTATTCAAGAATATGCATGGGTATAAGTTCGAACTGATGTCGGTACGTGTAAATTTACAAATCGTGGTTATATATTGCATAATTTATATGTGTAACTAATATTAGGTCTATAATTTTTGGTAATTTTATTCATAACAATAATGAAACAATATAGGTTGACCAAATTGACATGAAATCTGATTTATCTCATACAAGCTCTCGAGTGTTCACACGTGTAAGATTTCTCGTTAAACAGCATCTTTATAATCGAGTATAAGAATTAAGCTGCGAGCCACATAATTAATATCACCATGTCCTGGGTCAAGTCGACTACAAATCAATAAATGGAAATGTAACAGATTCTTTTGACAAACGCTAAAAAATGATTATTTTATTCCGATTTATTTAAAAAATAAATAAGTTACAATTTCCTGGACGGCCTTCATTTACCATTTAATGGATGTATAAATGTTTAAAAACATGTTATACAATGAAGTCGAACACAAACAATTGTTAGTTAAGTAATTATCACAACTTGTCGCCGATTACCCGCGTTCGAACAATGTATTTCAACAGTCAATGAAAGGTGCGAAAACTTGTATTGTTCGACTCATCTACGGGTAAATCATAGCAAGGGACCGTCCAATCAGTTCGAGTGTTCGACCTAGATACTGTTCGAGTCATCTTCTGTTTACCATATGAATAAAGAAGGAATTTTGACGGGACCAAAGAACTAGTTCGAGGCATCTAGGGTGTTCGAGTCAAGTACTGTTCGTGGCATCGAAGTTCTACTGTATAACAAATACTGCCTTAAACTATGTTATAATTTTATGCATATTCTACCTCTTTAAAATGAAACCAGGTAAAACAATACCCAGAATTGAAAGCTTAAACAAAATAAGAAAATAAAATCATATAAGAAAAACACATAGCTTATAAAAAAGGTAAACTATTGTTTAGACAGAAATGGAAACGATTCATATCCTTTCCGCTACCACGATTTTTGGGGGGGTAATGAGAAATTCATATGGTCCCTGTACCCCGTCCCTGAGACACTATTGACTTGCAGCACTGATAAAAACTCGATACATCCGGATGCTACACACTTACCCCAAACCGAAAGTTGAAAAAAGTGTCAATATTTCGACTAAAGGTCACCGGAAATGACGATGTGACGGTGACCCTTGCGCGAAAAACTTCTTTTTTTTTTTTTTTTTTTTTTTAGCTTGACAGGCCTACTTTTTGGCCCCTTTAGGGAATTGGTCCTGACCCCTTTGTCTAGCCTGATATTCCTGCTATAGAAAAATAAAAACTTTTTGGCGCTAAATGTTAATGCAATTCCACAGGGAATCGTACCGCAATGGCGGGTAGGACCAGTAATTTCAGTTTTGTAAAATCTACGTTCAAAGCCCTCTTTAAAGGGGTCTAGCGGGCCCAAAAACATGTGCACGACCCTGGGCCCGTAATATCCTGTAGTCTGGGATGCCTGTGTACCCATGACAGCAAAATTCCCGAATATGTGCATTTAGGTCGAAAACTACGGAAGGCCGAAATGGCCATCCCGGCGAGTCTGCATTAGTACGCTATGGTAGCGGAAAGGATATGACATGTTTTTGTTTTTTTACACTCCACATATTAAAAATATATTTATAACTTCATAGATGATGCGGTCACACCACCCCCTCCTTTTTACTATATACCTTTTTTGAAAACTTTCATTATCTTATTTTTTTAAACTTCATTAACATATGCAAAAATAAACGGGACAAAATTATAAATGAAAAACATGGTTGAACATACATTTGACAGCAAAATGATATAATGTTAAAATGTAATTGAAATATTTTATCTATCTTGTTGTTAAATGTATTATAAATGAAAAATAAACTGGGTCACCCGAATGGGGCCTCCAATGAAATAAAATAGTAATAAGGTTTGATTGACAATAACTATATTTTGTACCGACTCTGACTTCGCAGATCAGCTATGTTCTTCAGAAAATTATTTATATTTACATATTTCTTGTTGTGACAAATAAAATGACATTTTTGGAGATAGGTAAATTAGCATCCATTATCATAGATCTATTCAACGTAAAATACTGATGATGACAATTGTGGGTTGGTTATTTAAGGTGTTCACTTACTCTGGTACAATTTCTCTTTCAGACAAATTACATATATATCCAACACTCGGGTTCGCGAGAATGATGCAGCACCTACGTAAATCAAATCAATACCATGATATGATCCGCTGAGTACTAGACTACTTCATGAGCCCCCGGCTTTGTCGATGTCATCAAGCGAGACGCGTTCAATTCATTATACAGTAAAACAGTGATATAACAAGAGTGTTGTGAAAGTGATCTCTGGTTTAATGCGATATTGTTTCTGTACTTAAGGATGTCGATCGAAGCAGGTTCGTTTAAAGTTTCGAATGTTCTTATTTGCATATTGCTAACAAAACGATTGTGACGACGCCCTAACGTAGGTGACAAGCAATTATATCTCAAGACACATATACTTTCACCGCACATTAACTTACAGCCTTCGATTTTCAGCAAGTGCTCATTATCCATCTAATCATTCGTTACTAGCCATCAAAAGACCATAACAAAATGGTATTCCTAGATTCGAGGCTTATCCATTTAACTCAATGTGGTTGCAAAAGTGCGAATTCGAAACGAGTGCGTGTTTTGCACCTTCTATGGGATGAGAATCTGTACAGTACAGTGCCATCCACTAGCAACTCGTAAATTACCCGGCTATCGCAACAGCATCGAAAAAGGTTGCACAAATAACTAGTATGAATGATGCTACACCGGACCAAACCAGTAATAGGGTCATATATGTACAGAACTGACGAGATGCGCACACGAGAACCTCTTCCAGAATATACTCACAATCAATGCGTATATCAATGCAAAATATGCATTTAGTGAACTACTAATATCCGTACATGGTCCTACTGCTGATTGACAATCACCACACGCCTGAAACTAATTAACGAGGTTATAACATGGAACATGTATTTGTCAAGATGTTTTAAATTAAGAGAACAATTCCTGGAAAAACAGATTGAAAGTACATTATTTCTTAGAACTCGTACACTGATAAGTGATCTAAGTCTATGCGCATACCAAACAACATCCATTCTTATAACATACGTTTGATAAATCAGTTGGCTTTGATATTTTCTTCACTGTTTATTTGATGTAGTTAATACTATTGTAATAAAATTGCATGGTTCTCGAGCGTCCAAATGTATGATTATATTAAATAGGTGATTGTAAATTCGTCAGTAAATTAGATGAAAGGAGCCGTGAAATTGCAAGAACTGAACTTCACGAGTTAAATGACAAAGACAGAGAACTTGCAGTTCAGACATTTCGACAATGGGTGTTAGAACAACCATGGCTGACATCCCCAACAGGTATGTGAGAAAAAAATAAACATAATAGTGTTTTGGCTTATAAATTCACCACAATGTTTAACAACAAATTAGACAGCACGACTGAGGTGTACATGTATGTGGATATATCTACAACATTACCAACCATGATTGACTCTCAAAGTATCACAGTGTTAGACATCACAGCATGAGTTTGGTATAACTCGTGCATTTAGGTCAGTCATATCCGAATAAAATGTTTTAAAAAGCTGAAATTTGCTATACATGTACATATTATTTGTTTACAAGTAACTGGCCTAAATATACGATCTGAACATCTATACAATGATACTTACCAATATTGATTATTAATGTATCACCAATTTAGTTTACAAACACATCAAGATCGATCTAGTTATTTTATACTTTATTTGTATTTGACAATATCCAAGTTATTTTCATCCAGTATTTTCATCCATATCAATATAAGGTTGTCATGTGTTTGTACATGTAGCTGTTCAGAAGTTTTATAGCTGAATTGGTTAAGTTTAAACTTCATTTGTATTTAAATTATCTTCATCCATATCAATATGAAGTTTATTATAACTAAATCATGTACGTATAAATGTACAATTACAATGTATACATGACTTAACTTTTTCTTTCTCTCTCTCTCTCTCTTCGCTGTTACGTAAATTATGCATGACAAAGTACACTTAAAAACAGTTTCGTGTTGTTAATTTTACATGATTATGAAATTTACCGAGTCATGACAGTGAGTATGGAAATAACCCAGCCATGCACTAAATGAACATTTATCTCAGTACGTCATATTGATACCATGTACATGAATGATTGATCGGAACAGCAACCACACATATGCGTACAAATAATCAGAACACCACTAGTTATCTCAGTGTTGTCCCACTTATATCTGAACCGTGTTTTTACATCCGATATTTTAATATTAAAACGAAATACATTTAATCAAAATGTCTCTATTCAACCATGTATTATTAAGTAACTGTTAATTGTATTTGCAATTTGTTGAGCATCTAAATCAACAATTTGTTAGGGGACTGCTTTTGGTCATTTGAAGGCCGAATAATCCAAGTGATGATGTTTACATTGTTTTGTAACATCATTAATTTCACTAATCCGATATAATACACTTAAGGTGCCTAATTGTATGTTTGCGATGGGATTTGAAATTGAACTTGTGCTATTTCACTTATAAGAGCAACATTACGAAAAACGCCCATTTTGAGACGGAAATTACAATCAATCGTTTTCAGAGAAATGGCATATCCATGCTCTACCAACACGTTTTGGATGGTTCTAGTATGGGAGAGTGTCATCAAAATCATAGTATTAAACTCTATAAAATCATTGAATTCAGTTCTAACCATAGTTTAAACAACAAAAAACATGCGCACGTATACTGTTTGTATGTTTCCTGAATGTGCATATACAAAAAAGAACAATAAAAGGCCGTTAATATATTATTGTGTCACGTTTTGAGTAAAACACTGACGAATGCTTTCTCACATTTTGTTTTCAGATTTCGAATTTCTGTTGAGGTTTTTACGAGCTCGTAAATTTAGCCAACTTGAAGCCCGGAAATCTTTAGAAAATTACTGGACATGTAAAACATTACATCCTAAATGGTTTATGGACGTTGATCCGGCGGATAAGGGTGTACAGGCAGCATTAAAATCTGGGTACGTTTTTAGCTCACCTGTCACAAAGTGACAGAGTGAGCTTTTGTGATCACACTTCGTCCGTCCGTCCGTCCGTCCGTCCGTCAACAATTGGGTAGTGTCCTCTCTAGAGGTCACAATTTTGGCCTAATCTTTATGAAACTTGGTCACAATGATCATCTCAACAAAATCTAGGTCAAGTTCGATATTGGGTCATCTGAGGTCAAAAACTAGCTCACTAGGTCAAATTATAGAAAAACCTTGTTTTAAACCTTTCAACATGTAGTCTTCATGGTCACTAAACTCTCTGCTGTAACTCTCTACACTCTATACATACAAGTAAACTTTCATCAACCAATGAAAATGTGTATCAGGGTTCACAGCAGTTTTGTAAAGGTCAAATATCAAAATATTCTAGAGGGTGTGAATTGTAATGGTTAAGTGGAAATCAAAGCGCTGTAGGGAGCATAGACATTTTCCTGAGGGTTGTGGGTTCAAACCCCACTGGAACCATAATTTTTATTTTTTTATTTTTATTTTTTTTGAGTGTTTAGGTATTGTTTTGTCTTTATAGCATGTATTTGTACATTTTCCTGATGGTCTTGGGTTCAACCCCCACTGGAACCATAATTTTTATTTATATTTTTTTGAGTGTTTAGGTATTGTTTTGTCTGTAAAGCATGTATTTGTACATTTTCCTGATGGTCGTGGGTTCAACCCCCACTGGAACCATAATTTTTATTTTTTAATTTTTATTTTTTTAAGTGTTTAGGTATTGTTTTGTCTTTATAGCATGTTTTTGTACAGTTATATGGAGGAAATATTTTGTTTAAATTATAGGTCAGATCATAGAAAAACCCTGTGAAGTCGCCAGAGGTTACAATTTCGACTTAATCTTTATGAAATTTGGTCCTAATAATCATCTCAACACAATCTAGGTTAAGTTTGATATTAATTAAGTCATCTGGGGTCAAATGCTAGGTCACATGGTCAAATCATACAAAAACTTGCAATAGAGGCTGAATTTCCTTAAATTTTATTCAGAAAATGTGTAGGATCACCATAGGGGTGTGCATGCACTAGTACGACAGGTGAGCGACCTAGGGCCCTTTGGGCCCTCTTGTTTATTAGTATGGTCTCAAAAACAGTCAAACACTTAACTTATGTGATTGGTAATTTTCTTCGTCTTTTCCCGTTCACTGCCTACACTGCCATCCCGGTCATAGCGATGAAGGAAGCAGTCCTCTTGAGGTCACCCTTCTTGTCATAAGCTTCTTCTAGGGCAGTTAAATGTATGTACTCTGTTATCTGATCTGACAGGATCGTGTAATTATAATGTTACTATGTACGTCACGATTATTAATGGGATTAGCTTGATGGTATTTACAAACTGAAAAAGAGGTACGTATTAATCGTTATATCAACAAGAAGTTGTATTTATATTGCAGATTCTTTTACTCTCCAAAGAGATACGATAAATATGGTCGACGCGTACTTATTTCCCAAGCAGGTTAGTTGTGTAACATCTATAATATTTGCAAAATCCTTTTTACTTTATGCAGTTTGGCGCTAGGGAGAAAACTGTCAATCCGAGTTTACCTCAATTTAGGAAAACAACCTATTGAAATCATGTGTCGAAATGTCGTATTTACTTTTCATCGAAAAGATGACGTAAAATCGAGTATGCACTGAATATTTGGACGGCATTATATCATCTTGTTTTACAGACAAACTCTGTCTGGATCCATAAATTACACATACCTTGTATCATCTTGTGGATATATTTGTACATATATTACACATACCTTATATCATCTTGTGGATACATTTGTACATATATTACACATATATTATATCATTGGATACATTTGTACATATGTTACACATATATTATATCATCTTGTGGATACATTTGTACATATATTACACATATATTATATCATTGGATATATTTGTACATATATTACACATACCTTATATCATATTGTGTATACTTTTGTACATATACTACACATATATTATATCATCTTGTTTTACAGACAAACTCTGTCTGGATCCATAAATTACACATACCTTATATCATCTTGTGGATATATTTGTACATATATTACACATACCTTATATCATATTGTGGATACATTTGTACATATATTACGCATATATTATATCATCTTGTGGATACATTTGTACATATATTACACATATATTATATCATTGGATACATTTGTACATATATTACCCATATATTATATCATCTTATGGACACATTTGTACATATATTACACATATATTATATCATCTTGTGGATACGTTTGTACATATATTACACATATATTATATCATCTTGTGGATACATTTGTACATATATTACACATATATTATATCATCTTGTGGATACGTTTGTACATATATTACACATATATTATATCATCTTGTGGATACGTTTGTACATATATTACACATATATTATATCATCTTGTGGATACATTTGTACATATATTACACATACATTATAGCATCTTGTTTTACAGCAAAACTCGACGGTACTCTTATAAAGGACCATGGTCTGGATAATTTGTACAAGGCAATGTTGTGTATCCTGGAATGGATAGCAACTGACGAGAATGCACAAGTAAATGGTGTGATTTCGTTTTATGACCAAACAAACATTAATTTCAAGTTAATGATGAGCGTATGGACACCGAGTTCGGCCAAAGACTACATGCAATTCTTTCAGGTAAAATAGTAATGCTATTGTATGCAATTTTGTGTATTTACACGTTTACTTTTAATGAAATATAAGACATGACAACACATATGTAACACTTTCCAAAGTACATCTCAACGAATGAGCAGGGTATGCCCAATAGTTAAAATAAAATTACCCTGATAAAGATCTACTAGTTAACATGTTTCTCAGCTCAATATTCTCGTACATGTAGTGCGTTGAAATTACATTCAAACAAGGTCGGACTCGATATCCCAAAAGCAATTTAACAGCACCAGATGCAACATAAAGGTGTTTCAAACTCAGTTCTTAATTGGACAAATAACAATTTCAAGCTGGTATTCTACTTAAATATTTTGTAATCGTAAATGTTTCGTGAGATTGGAGCCTGGTGCAACAACCGTTGCATATCCAACAGGAATATCAGCTTAAAATTAAATAAATCAGAACTCTGAGTTTTAAGCATGCCAGGACTCGGACATCAACCATCAGCGAAAATTCCCACATTCCCATTTTGTATTAAATGCTACAAAGGTTGTGATCTGCAGTTAGCGAAAAGCAATCATTTGAGGAAACAACAGTAGCGCCGGATCAATAACGAAAAGAATACATAATGCATCTAAGTATATACATAGATAATTAAACATCATATAGGATTGTGCTGTTTTTCTTTCAGAAAGCTATGCCACTTCGATACAAAACCATAGCTTTTTATAACGAATCTGCATTCTTTGACTTCATAATGACCTTCACAAAGCCTTTATTGACCACTAAGATACAACAGCGGGTACGTAATATTTATAGTTTTAAGCAGATTGATGATTAACTAATACGCTGGAAATTGCTCGGAAATATATGTTATATGATCAATATTGTTATAACTCGTTTAAGTAAGGCATGTGTATATAAACATTGCTCATTCTCTTATTAATGTATACTTTTATTATATGTTTGTGTATTAGTATGTGGCTTTATGAATAAGGTAATGATTTTCACTGCCCTTTTCTCCTATTAAAATGTTTAAAACAATAAACATGCAATGTTATGATATTGCAATATTTGTATACAAAGTGGCAGACCTAATTTAACGGACTATACAATCAGTCAGATAATAAATTGACTTATTACAAACGCAAAACCATTTATATAATACATTCAAGCAACAAAGCTGTTTCAAGTGATCGACTCTAAGATATGATCATATATATCACTATGACGGAATATATATATAATACTGGCATAAGTGACCCCCCTGCGAGAATGTGTCATACTGTTCCACTCATTACCAATTTAATCTAGTTGATCATGGATTTGACGTGATGATATGGAGCAAAAACCAATTAACAACACGTTAACTTGACCAATGAGGTAGAAGTAAAGCAATTCAAAATGTGTACCTAACGTACTATAACTTGTCATTTCATTACAGCTCAAACATTACGGAAACAGCATGGTGCAGTTATATGAGGAATGGGGACAAGAAAGCTTCCCTAAAGATTATTTGCCAGACGATTATACGGGTCAATGTTTAGGGACAACGTCTGAAATTATAGGTAGGTGAAATAATTAGATATGGGAAGTATAATTATGAAATTCTTACTTGTTAAACGAATGAGTTCAAGAAATAGTTCATTGATTACGTTTGTCACCTGTAGTAAACTCGTACTAATAAAGGTAAACATAGAACATAATGGATACGGGATTGACGCCTTACAAAATGATAATTTAGCAAAAATATAATGAGAAGTCGGACAAGGAAGACAGCACACTAGAAACAGCTGATAAAATGTTGGCATGTAATTGAAATATTGTTTCTATCTTGTTGTTAAATGTATTATAAATGAAAAAATAAACGAGGTAACCCGAAAGGGGCCTCAAATGAAAAAAAAAGAAACAGCTGAACACGAAAGGCATAACGAAACAAAAGTGGAAATTACATATTACAACCACAAGGACAACCATAAGAGTTAAACTAAGCAGAAACATAAACGCGACAACTTACTTAGACAAGACAGCCTACCGCCAGGAAAGAGGTGACCCACAAAGCAATGTCCAACAGTAACAGCACACCCTGCCAGGCCTCCCACCGTCTTAAATACATATTTACGCCCATTGAAACGCCTGAATACGAAGCGTTACAATGTGAATGTTTATGGTCATTGTGCGTTAACTGAAGCAAAAATAAGCAATCAAACATGGACACTTCGCTCTTTTTAAAGGGGGCGAAATGGAGACTGTTACGCATTCAAGTTCAACTGAAGAAATGTACAATGAAAATTTTAATATTTGATTTTTATGTTTTATATCCAAATTATACATGATAATGACTACATTACACGGCTAAGGAACTGGTCGTGAACATACTGGGGAAGTCTATAGCAAGTTAAGTATAAGCAATGTAATGTTCATTCTTTTCAGATGAAATGGTCAAAGAAATGCTGGAGCCTAAATTCAGGGATTATATCAAAGATATTTCCAGTGGAAAATACAAGGTCGATACAAAGGCTAGAAAACATGACAAACTAGATGCTGAAGTAGCCTCATTTAGAAAACTTAATGTGGACTAAAGTGGCAAGATTTGGTGTTTTCAAAGAATGAAGATAAACCATCAATATGTTCCTTTCTGTTTTATACGTACATTGTTGAGGAAACAACTCTACTTTGAACAAAACGTGTACACGCACTGACTGGTTTACTTACATATGTAATAGTGCACAAACAACATATTATTTTTAAATAATTAGAAAAATAAGTTGTGTTACCTCTAAAATCGAATTATTTGCTCTTTTCATATTCCAAATACATGTAACAGAACAATGCTTGTATTTGATGACACATAATATAGTACAACAATTAAAATATAACCGATTTTACAACCAGTTCTTTCAAATATATGTACATTTCTCAAACAGTACTGTGGCCGACTTTTTATTTCAACTCTCAAGTCTCTTTATGTTGTATTTTTGTTCAACATGGCTGTGGAATTATGTTGGTTTTCTTGGTATGTCAGTAATATGATGTGTTGTTTAATTGAATTATGAATGAGCGAGCGAGTGCGTTTCTATTTATTTTATGCTTATCTTGTTTCATGTTGTACATAGTTTATTACCTTTACATGCTTTATTACATGTCCATGTAGCTTTTAATAAGGAGTGTTACTTGGCGAGAACTCTAAAATACGCACACTTACCTGTCCATGAGGTTGTATGTAAGGTAATTGTTAGGTTTGGTGCACCTTGATAGTTCGTGCCAATAGAAAATCCCACAAAGAGAGTCGTCATTTTCTGCACAAAGGCGAACACTTGAAAGTCCACCAGTTAACATCATGGGATAATGCATTGTCCACTTTACAGTTGGAAATAAAAGTACACTAGCTATTTTGTCATTGTTAGGTCATGTTGCTTTTATCATACACCAGTCCCACTTAAGGCGTAATATTGTTGGAAGGCAAAACAGAGATATATTCCGGGATATTTGTATTCTAAAATGTTGTCTACATTCTTGTCAAGTTTGTGGCCACTCCAAATGACTAAAACATTTCAAGTACATTTTAAGTAGTGATATATTGAACAGCATATTCTATAAGAGTATATGCTAATTGCTTTTTTATTTGCACATCTTAAATAAATTTACAAACATTTGGCCAGGACTACGTTAAACTTTACTGTTTCTTTCGAATGCTTACAGGCTGTCGTCAGAATTTTTAGGAAACTTCAGAATGCAGTCAGAATATAAAGCTATAGATCTATGTTATTTCAACAATGTTTATAATGTACGCAACATTTGGAGGAACCTCACTAATGAACCCAAATATTGAATGTATTCAGAATCGTACAGAATTATGAAGACCGTTTATAATTCCCTTCAAATATCAAGGAATATACCACGAATGTGCGTTTGGTTTTGAAACGGAACGGACAGACTGGTAGTTTCATGATACCATGTATAACGCAGAATATTCAGTGATTAGAGTTCACAACATCATAACATGCACATACCATTCATTATGTATTACATTGTAATTTGTATATAAATAATGCAAATTAATTATGTATTTACTTCATAATCTTATGAAACGTGTTTTGGATAATGATTACGCGGATTATTCTATTGTCCATAACACAATTACTCAAGTGAGATAATATTTTCTTCTCCGTGCTATCTTTCTTGTGCCTTGCCGCTTCTGTTGCGTTCTCCCCCAAACATAAAATACTGAAAAATGGTGCTAATTGCTATGATTTTAAGCTCCAAAACCGTCCACAATAAAAAAAAGATAATACCTAATTAATCCAACGAAAGTCAATATCTCATGTTTAGTCTATTTAAGGGACTCCTTTTTTGCGGAGTTAGCAGTTTGTTCACTGTTCTATTTGTGCCTTTGATACTACAAATGTATATAATATGCTGTTTATGTTGAATGTTGCATTTCGTGACTGATTTGTTATCATCTTCTAACAACAAGTCTAAACATCGATACTAAGCGTACTTTTCAGTTGACCTAGAAAGATGTGGTTTTGTGATAACCGTAGTATAGGGCACTAATTACAAAATCAATATGTTTCACGCAGAGGGAGTTAAATTGAACCATATACTGATTCCTGTCACAGCTACTGTATATATTTTCATTAGTCGTTTTGATGATTTATATCTACGATGTGGGACAAAGTCACAACATGGATATCAAAGCATATGAATCGTAACTGTGGGAAATATATACATGTGTTGATAAATCAGACAGGAAAAGCAGCATTCAGCAGAAACAATAAAAAACAACAAAGCACATCACGAATACAGCAAGATAAAGGAAAAGGCACAACTCAAACAAAAGGGATTACATGGAAGATCATGGAAATCACAAGGATTGTCACAAGTCGACAATTATTCCAAATGGCACGTTTGTAATCCCTTTTGTTTGACTGACTGATGCGACAGGCTGTTTAAGTTGAGTGTTGTGCTTTTGTAGCTGTTTCATTTGTCTTTTTGTATTCTTTTAGTGGCTTTCCTGTGCTATTGTACAAAGATGCAACGATTACAATTACATATTCAATTAAATGGATGAATATTGAGGATGTGTTGGGATGTGTTTTGAACTGGGTCACCGGGAATGATAAAATACGTGGAAATATACAATGGAATTACCTGCAATAACAATACCCATCACAGCATCACATACGTACACTTGCGTTTCTAGAGTAAGAACGATGGCCTAGTAGCTAGAGCTCTCAACTACCAATTCGGAACTCCCTGGTGAGAATCTCGGCCAGTTAACTGAAAATTTCAGAAACGCTTTCCAGTGTTTCCCTACCAACTAGAGATGAACTTGTTGGAACCGCAAAGGTAGTTTCGCATGTATAGGTGCTATACATCGGAAACGTTAATGAACCAAGGAGTATTTTCGGAAAGAGCTAGAGCAGTGCGCCCGGGTTCCCTTTGTCACACAAATTGTCTGTGTCTTTCCTCGAACCAATAGATCATAGGCCAATTAGGCAGAGATAAACCAAATGGCCACGCATTACGACTGTCTCACTTGAACGCAAAAACAATGCCTTTCAACCTGCATTTGTCGACAGTATGTAGATGATTTTGAGGACGAAAATAAATAAATAAAACGGGGACATGTCACTTAACTGATTGGTGATAATACTAATTACTTCATTAAAATATCGCTCTTCTTTGCAACAAAATTGTAGTAAAGCTGTTAAAATATTTATATTTTGTGGTTTACGTCCTCGGTTGATGATCTGTAGTAAGCTTAAAACCCGTAGCCAGGGTGTTATTTACACAACATCTTAAAGGAAAACTTAGAATGTTCTTAAACACAAAAATATAATATTTAGTCAGACAGTGAAGGCTGCAATCAACTTAACCAGCCGAGCATCACAGAAAACAGAAAAACATACAAGGTACAAACAAAATAGAACGAGAAAATGACCCGCCCTTGTCTCAGCTGCCAAAAAGCTGAATAAGCTAATTTCACCAATCAACTTGAAAGCTGAAAGCCTATGTTGAATAACCTATAAAACATACAAGGCACAACAAAACAGTGTATATGCCAATTTTGAAGGAAACACCCAGTACACTTAATATGTTGATGTTTGACTAAATGATTCTGCTTGGTGCAAATAGTGTAACCAACTAATGTCTACTGCTAGTACGCTTTAAACTATAGTTGAATTTGAGCGGCCCTCAGTAAATCAATACTAATACATCATAAAATGCATCGTTGAAAATGCATGATTAAATCTTATTATGCCCTCTAGCTACATTTGTACTTTGATGTTCAGCATAGACAGCAGTTGCAATTAACTTCAGTTAAAATACTACCTTGTGAGTGATAACTTGGTTAATGGGATAAATTTAAATACGATGGCGGTAGAAACAGGTTTGTACTCTTTGAAGGCTATTTAAGCGTACTACACAAATTTATTATTCTATACTATTTAATTGTGTAAAACATATATGTATCGATCTCGACGCATTATATCTGATGTTAACCATACGTGGGTATTAGAGAGCCAGCTTCACTTTTTAGGTGAGCGTCTAGCAAGGAAATTACTAGTACCATTTTTATTTCGTCTTTGGTATGGCGCGAATTGGGGTCGAACACGTGACGTCTCGCACACGAAATGTGCGTTTTACTACAAGGCTCTCTGCAGACATGTTACGAATTTGCTAATGGAAATCGGACTCATTAAAACTTTATCATAATACGCAGCTGTTTTACTGTGAGCATTATATAACAGAATTAATACACATTTTCACTATGACATAAAATGTCAAGAATAAAAGACAATAAGATGCGTTGTTAGTGCACAATATACGTACATACATAAAAACATCTTATATGCGGTTTGAAGTTTTTATGAAAACGAACATGAACGAAAGCTGTGACAATCACAAAACTACGTACGTTTATATATATGTGTGATCAAAGAATTACACGATTCCTTATATACGCTCAATATATCTAAACAAAGTTAATATACTCAAAGTTCAAAGTTTATTGGCATAATCAGGAAAGAACATTGCTTTTGGCCATTTACAAATAACAAATAAATATGGCAAAAACATATTGACAAAAAAATATATACAAAAATATGTACATGCAAGCACAAATTCAATAACATAATAACAAGTAACATAGAAATACTAGTACATGTATAACTTTTGCGTTCTGTGCGTTGTGTAAGGTTTGTTTTGCCATATGCTACCTAACTTCAAGCTTTATTATCATGTTAATGGGGTGTTGTAACATTCAATCTCACCACGTAATATTTTGCATGTAAATTGTTGAAATATGCATCTGTATTAAATGTGTATACATGAGGGTGGATGTGCGTGTGGATGTGAGTGGGTGGGGTGCGTGTGTTTGTGTGTTTGTGTGTATGTGTGTATGTGTGTGTTACTGTTTTCTGAGAGCGACATTGTGGATCTTCATAAAACTAGCTGCGATACACTTAAAACTAGTATATGCGAAGGCCAACACAAACTACCAACTATGTATTGGATTCCCAAACTGCATAAGACCCCTTACAAAGCCCGTTTCATTTCTAATTCTAGTGCTTGCACAACTACCAATGTGTCTAAATTACTAACTTCATGTTTAACTGCTATAAAAGTTCATGTCCAACGATACTGTGAAAAGACTTATGAAAATTCTGGTATTAATTAATTGGTCTGTTAAAAATTCTGGAGTTATTCTTGACAAAATCCATAGGAAACAATATATTTCTTCTCTTAGTACTTACGATTTTTCAACATTATATACCACACTGCCACATGCTCGTATCAAAGATAAATTAATAGCGCTGGTCGAGAAAACATTTGGTAGAGAGAAAACCACATTTCTGGCATGCAGTTATTCTAATGCATATTTTACTAACAACATATCAGATAAATTTACTATGTGGACCTGCAGAGAGGTCTGTGAAGCCCTTATTTTTCTTCTTGACAACATTTTTGTAAGGCTGGGCAATACCATTTATAGACAAATTATCGGTATTCCTATGGGAACTAATTGTGCACCTCTTGTCGCAGATCTGTTTTTATATTGTTATGAACGCGATTTCATGTTAAAATTGTCTCCCGAACACCAATCTGAGGAAATTACAGCGTTCAATAATACGTCCCGATACCTGGATGACATTTTAAATATTGACAATCCTTACTTTTCTAATAAGATCGTAGAAATTTACCCAGCCGAATTAACACTAAATAAAGCTAATTCATCTGATACACGCGCATCATTCCTAGACCTTGACCTTGCTATAGAAGCAGGTCAAGTTGTTAGTAAAATTTACGACAAGAGAGATGATTTTAACTTCGATATTGTAAATTACCCACACTTGGATGGAGATATTCCACGGTCAACTTCATATGGTGTTTACGCTTCTCAATTAATCCGTTTTGCTAGAGCTTGCTCTCGGGTGGAGGACTTTAATACTCGAAATCTTTGTATTACTAATAAGTTACTGCAACAAGGCTATCGCTTCCATAAACTTCGTAAAACGTTTGCAAAATTCTATAGGCGTAATTCAGATCTCATTTCTAAATATGGTACTAATTTAAAGACACTTCTGCGACAAGGTCTGTCTCAGCCTGAATTTTATGGTGATGTGCTTTACAAATTTCGAAGGATTCTGGGTCATAGCCACTTTCATGATGTGTTTCTCAAGATCATAAAACGTTTTCTGAGTAGAGGATATGATCCTTTAATTTTGCAACGGACTGCATGCTTAGCAGTGGGTCCATCTACAGCTCACCGCTATGCTTCTTATTTCATTGTGCGATGACCGGAAAATATACAGACTCTATGATATGCCTAACCTCAAGCCTTTGTGGACGGCTGGCATTGATGCCTGTCTGTTACATTGTCTTGTCGTACCCTTAAATGTTTTGCTCTCTTGTTGCTCTGGCTTCTGATAGGTCATTGAGTACTTTCTGTGCTACTCGATGGTTGTATTTTATATAATGTTTCATGTTTTACATTCTTTTATTACCGGTCACTGTGGCCTTTTTGTTAGGGGGCATTACATGGCGGGAAACATTTATTTACACTGTCCTGTTCTATAAGGTTGTCTATTGGGTAAGTGTGAGGTTTGGTGCACTGTAAAACGTTTAAGCCCCCAGTCAACCTTCCTCTGTGTATGTACTGTCCACTTTATAGTATAATTGGAAAAAATACAAAAATATTTGGCCACTGTGCCTTTTGTTAAACTTTATTAATTTTGTATGTGCCATTCTGCAATTGCGTTGTCCAGCACAAGGCTGCTTCGTATCTTTCAAAATTGCATAAATTATACTCAGTGTATGTTGTGGATTGTCCTTGTGGTGTATGTTTTGTCCGGTTGTTAATTTCTTACCAACTGGCTCTTGTTCCGTTTTAGTTTGACTGACTTAAGCAGCAGACTTTCGGGATTGGATGCCCGGTTTTGTATTACATGTTCCTGTGCTAGTTTTTTTATGTATGTTCCGCGCCTTTTCGAGTGAAGTTGTATATTTTCTGTGCCTTTTTGTTCTCGCGTGTCCCGCGGTTTCTGTTGGGGTCGGTGCTACTTCCGGTAGTTTCGTATTTTGTTTAATTATTATAATATGGGTTTGTATCTGGATTTAAACGCCAATTCCGTTTACAATCGAGTTTTTCATTTTTAAATAATCGATATTATGCCATAATTTCTCAGTATTTAATTTTTTGACCGGGGCCAAAAGGAGCTAGGAGTTAACTATTTATTCGTATTTGCCGGTTGTCCTCTTACTATTTCGTCCCAGCGGTTCGCATCCTACCGGGTTCGTTCATGAGTCTATGTACAGCTGTGGAGTTATGGATGTAGTGTTCTGTCCCTTGAGGTCATTTAATGTAGTTTTAAGTCCCCTACCGGTTTTTGACCGGAGGGGACTATTGGTTTGCCATCTGTCCGTCAGGTTTGGTTCTGACGGAAATTGTTGTTAATATGGCAACATACATATTGACAATGGCTTTACACCGGTGGGGGACTTCTGTATTGCTTGCAATTCAGTACGTCATATCTCGATTTGTTCAATTACGTCATTTTACTTAATGAAACTGGGTCACTCGTTTTAAGGTTTTCAGATTTTTTGTTGCTGAAATCGGGCCTTTCAACGTTTTAATACTGTTACTTAACTTTTAGACTGTAGGCTGCTAAAACTATGTAGTTCAGCAGTTTTACTGTTGTTACTAGGTCATTCAGCGTGGGCTTTCTGCCTTTTGTTTGCTGAATCTTTTTTATTCAGTTTTTAACAATGAGACTAGGGGCGTTTAATTTTCTTGGTCGGTAGTGTGTTGGGCACTTCTTCGTTTTAAGATTTCTTACAGCTAAAGCGGGGCAATATAGTCCTTTTGCTGTGGAAACTGGGTCATTCAGCTAGTTAGTGGGTCATCCCACTATACGGGCCTTTCAACGTTTTGAGACTAAAGGCTGCTATAACTATGTAGTTCAGCAGTTTTACTGTTGTTACTAGGTCATTCAGCGTAGGCATTCCGCCTTTTGGTTGCTGTATCTTTTCTACTGGGTCATTCAGCTAGTTATAATTTATTATACTTTTCGACAGCTTGGACTTGGGCGGATCTGCGCTTGTTTAGTTGGGCATTGTGCTTTGTGTGTTTTTAATGTTTTCTGTGCTCGGCTGGTTAAGTTGAGTGCTGCCTTCCCTGTCTGACTTAATATACTCTTTTTGTATGCGTATTTGTATATATGAGCTCTGCTGTGCGAGTTCCAACCTCTTCATAAAATAACACATTTGGGGAAAATCACATTTAGTACAGAGCAGTTATTTTTGGGGAAATATGCAAAACAAGTATTTTTCTAGGATCATGTCACACAATGTGTGTCTTGTAACATACTAAAATTCTAGGTCCATTCTTGCTAGTGAACGTCGACTTTTTTGGGGTAAAACCTTACAAAATATAAAAGCAAAGCATGAATTTTTGGAATCTGTATATCACTTTGTCATTAATGGGTTTATTTGATAATAATATTTTTTGAAAGGTAGGTTGTTACTTGTAGTTCAAGATATCAAACATCGTTTTCCATGTTGGTGCGCAAAATGTGATATTTTGGGGCAAAACCTTAAAAAATATAAACAAAACCGTGAGTTTTGGGAAGCGGTTGAATACAAAGTTATCAATAAGTTTATTTGATCATTAATCACTGTGATAGGTTCATAGTGCCTTGTAGTTTATTGCATCAAAAATATATTGCTAGAATATTGCGCTAAATGAGATTCTTTTTGGGCTAAAATATTACAAAATATAAACGAAAAGTGCGAATTTTGGGAATCTGTTGATTATTTTGTAGTTTTTACCCCATAAAATAAATACCGCACACTATGGAACTTGATTTTAGCATTGTATGAGACATCCATAACACTACATGATCCAACAAAATTGTTTTCCATGTATTATATTTCCCTTTTTGTAAATGTGGCATTTACAAGGGGACCTGTGCTAATTAAATGACGTCATCATAATAATAAAGATTAATTTCTAATAATTAATCTAAGTTATTTTGCTCAGTCATTTAGTGTCTCGGGTCGTGTAAATTTTCTGTGATTATTATCTACCTTACTATCTGTGTCAGCCTGTATTTACAAATTACTCAACCGGTGATTCGGTGACGTAGCAAGGCTAGGCTATATAAACCATCGATCGGTTCTCGTCCGGTGTCATTAAATTTATTACACTTCAAAAGACAACTGTTCACACCTTGGATGGCGTGGTTTCGAGGTAAAATGAATGTGCAACGGCGAATTGGAACACAACTATTGCTGCGACACACCGAAGATGGTAGAAAAGATAAGTAATGCGTTTATTGTTTGTGTAGTCATTGCATGACACGTGGAACAGGTCTTATAGCCATAACATATCAATAAAACGGAGAAATTTGACAAGCAGGTATTGAATAATTTGAATTCATGCAGCAAGCATGAAGCTTGAAGCGCAATTTTGTGCCTTACGGAATAAGTTCAATTTATAAGTTCAATTTATATTGCTTTGGTAAATATTGAACATTCATAATAGTATTGTCACGAGTCCGTAATGAATATGTTCATGTGTAATGATAGCGATGGCATGAGCCTGTTCATAGCACAAGTTAATCGTGGTATATTTATATAAACACATGAGTCGGTTGGTTATTTCAACATTTATGTATTGACAACTGATAAATATCTATTATAATAATTCATTTGAGTTAATGGTGAAGCGGGTCATGCACATCCTAAGTACTGTTTGTCGCCTAGACGCCACGTGGTAAGAAGTTACTGTTACCATTTTTATTTTGTCTTCAATACAACAGCACAGCTTAGCGCGTTTTGTCTCGGAAGGGAAATGTTTTATTGTTGTGGGCAATATGGCTGACCCATTGCAAATAACATTTAACATATGAGCTTATACATTGTCAAATGTGAGTCTTAAAATTAACTAATCGAATCATGCTTATGGTACCGTAGCGAAAACACACGAATACTAATTAGGGACAGGTCAAATGTTGTCGGCTGTACTTCTTATAGCACAGGGTGAAGCCACGTGGTGAGGTTTTGTTTGTTTGACTACTTGTGGTTTCTTACAGTTATCGACCCGGGACGAATATACATAATTATACTAGTTTGTCCCAGACAGTGATAGGGGTGTATTTGGCGTAAAGGTATGAGTTTGTATTAGCCAGCAGGTGGATTAATTAGCGGACTCGATGAACAATCGTTAACTTTGACTGATCTGTACTTATGTAGCTTGCCACTGTCACGTTTGACGATTTGACACTTGGTTTGTAAAGATAAAACATTGTTTTGGTTTTATTGTAATATGTGTACCGGTATTCACGTGCATTTCTAGTGTACTTTAGAATGGAATTATGATCGACAAATGTGTCACTATGTTTAGTGTTTAAAAGCCGCCGGTGTTTTTATAAGCCACATACAATTAACTGTCGAGCACGAGATTGTAGCTAGTACTTTATTATGTCTTCAACGGCACGACTTTCCCACTTTTAGTAGGGGATGACTGATCACTGCTTTTGCAAAACTAGTTATGTTAACAATAAGGACAGTCCGGCGAGTTTGACATGCCTCTCGAACTTTTATTAGCATAATTTAACAGTTGATACGCTGGTTATATTTATATTTATAGTTGCGTTGGTTGTCATGGCGGGAAGTGTCAGAGGACGCTTAGATGTGATGCCAACATAAAGCTAGGGCACTGATATTGCAAGTTTACTCATGGAAATTCATATATTCAATACAATGACATTATGGTGTGCGTGCACAGGGGTCGGGATCATGTCAATTTATCCGAGCTATAGCAAGATTCAAAAATTACTCGTGGTACAGTAAGCATTTTAAGTGGGTTTATCCACGGTGTTCAATTAACACATACTTGCATTCTACTGCCATTGGCCTGTACTGAAATAGAATATAGGGTCATGTGGTCCTGAGCCGACTATACTATTAGGGTTTTTGTTCAACTTACCGAATAACTAAATTTATACAAACGTTCTACAATCCCTTATAGTTTAGTTGATGAAACTACTTTTCTTCCAACGCCGTCACCAGGCGGCGCCATCTTTGCAATAGTAAACCGGTCAGCCAGTAATGTTGCATAACAAACTATGCGGATGTAAACCGGTCATGCAAACCAGTACTAATTATTTCATGCGGACCACATCGGTCTTTGTCACATCGCAGTATTTTATTGACCGAAGAAAGCCAAAACATCCCGCAATAGAATCAAGACCATGTCACACTCCTGAATGAACTGCATGTGTCTATATCCCGGTCTAAAGAGACCGATTTATATTTACTAGTTATAGACCATGTATATGTTTACTTCTGCTTGGGGCAAAACATTGACTGATAAGCAATGGGGAAAAATAGTAAATTATCCCCCCTTACTACTCTCTAAAACTCCACCGGTCATATCATGCGGATTACTCTGTTTTTATCCCTGTTTTGTTTATTGCACATGGTGGTAATTAGGCTGAAATATTTGCAACATTAATTATCAGATCAAATAATAAATCTGGCTACATGTTGTTTACACACCATGGTATATAAATTTTTATGGCCCTAACATATTAGGTAATACAGAAGTGAGAAATTTCATACCTAAAAGCAATGATATTTCAGTTAAAAACAAGGATAAAGTCCAAGGATCTGAACTAGTTAGGACCTGTATGCTAATTGGTCTACCTCGGGCTTTATCTTACAAGGGAGATAATTTATATGTCACTTATGTCTCTCATTATATCTGTGTAGTTGGTATGTGAATGTCACTTTATTTGTGGCATATTTAAATGATCTTAACTTGTAGATTGACATATATTTTCAGCATGTCAGAAGCTACATATATCTTCCAGTCCTAGTTTATACGGATAGAAGTTTACATCAAGGCATTCACGCATGTATTATTAAAGAGTATACATTAGTATAAATGTACAAATAAATCAGTAGAAAAATAAAGTTACATCATCTTTAACTTATGACTTCCCCTACAGTCATTTGAACAACTTTAGCGCTTTCAGCGCTTCGATTAAATAGAAGGAATTATGTATATTTTGTATAATTATCACGATAAGTAAAATTGTCAAGTGCATACATTTTTATTACACATCTATATGTTTATTTTACTACATGGACACCAGACATACAGTTCCAGGACACTTATTTGTTCATGCAAACACAAACCCGTCACTCGATATCAATTTTCAGCGGTTATTAGGAAATGCTTATTACAAATGAAATTTAAGGCTAAAAAATTAGAGTCGTATCCAAATATACATTGTATTAAAAACAAAATAAGTGTCGATTAAGTTGTATATATTTGCAGATATATGGATCCTGGATGATTCGATCCCATACTGGGCAGGAGCTAGTGCCAATGAACGCGGCAGGCCTAATCTACGACTTCCGGAAGGGCTTGGTGTTACATGGTGGAGTGGGTTGTTTGGGCTGGAGCGACTTACAGCACTGCATTCGGCTTCCCATGGATCTACGACCCGAGCCAACGGTAATAGTTTTCCATTTGTGGGGGAATGACGTGATAAACAATTCCCTCCGCTTTATTTTCAAAATGGTAGAAGGCATAGAGCTTGTGCACCAGGCACTTCCGGGGTCTCACATCGTATGGAATAGCCGCTGAAGCGCTTAAAGCTATTGATAGGAAACGACGGTGTATTAACAGATTTGGCCACAAAATTATAGATCGTTTACCAAAACATACAAGTCTGCGTATGGACATTGATTAAAAAACACATGGATTCTTTGGAGAGGGCAGGTGCACCTTTTCATTGTCGGTTTAGATTTGTACTTTATTTACATTAGAAGAGAAATTGATTTTAAAATAAGAATTGGCGGAAATTAAATGTTACATTTAATTTTGTGGCGGAATTCTTATTGAAGGAGCGACCAGGGGTTCTGAAGCGTTAGGATTTTATCCTTCTAAAAAACGGGATAATGGTGATGTTAAAGATATGAAATATGGCAGCCTGTGATTGTTTACCGCTACCTGTTTTAACTGTCGGTCTACGATTCTTGGCTTGCTTCCAAAAAATATTATTTGGGTTAAAGGAGCGGTTACTGATGTGCTCGATAGATTAGCGTCTTAGGCGGTCTCTAATTGGCTCACACTTTTAGTTAGGATCTTGTTTAGTTAAGCTGTATTATACATTATGTTGCACTGGTAGTCGAATAATTAGGTACAGCGTACCATGCGGACTTATTTCTCGCCGTGCGGCGATAGCTTAAAATTATATGGCACCAGCGGTGCCTTCCCAGGGTCTAAACGCATCAGGTGATGCGCTTGCTTTTATATCGCACCAGCGGTGCAATTATATATATACGCCAGCGGCGTTTGCAGAAATTATATGGCACCAGCGGTGCCTTCCCAGGGTCTAAACGCATCAGGCGATGCGCTTGCTTTTATATAGCACCAGCGGTGCGATTATATACGCCAGCGGCGTTTGCATAAATTATATGGCACCAGCGGTGCCTTTCCAGGGTCTAAACGCATCAGGCGATGCGCTTGCTTTTATATAGCACCAGCGGTGCGATTATATACGCCAGCGGCGTTTGCATAAATTATATGGCACCAGCGGTGCCTTTCCAGGGTCTAAACGCATCAGGCGATGCGCTTGCTTTTATGTAGCACCAGCGGTGCGATTATATACGCCAGCGGCGTTTGCAGTATGGCTACATAGTGCAACTGGGTGGGCGATTTCCGGTTACGTTCATGTTTGCTCCTGGTCGCTCCTTCTCATGTCTGGTCGGCAGTAAATTCAACTCCACTCTGGCGTTTAACCAATGGAGTTCCTCCTCTGCTGTCATGGCCGTATCCGCCAACTCATTAAATTAAATAACTTCTGTTAAAGAATTACACTTACATTTATTGAATATATATATTTATATAGAATACTTTTCGGGAAGAATATTAGATAATAGATTATCAAACTCAAACAGCTTTGTTGTTTTGTCAGGACTGAGTCCTAAAATAATAAAGATTAATTTCTAATAATTAATCTAAGTTATTTTGCTCAGTCATTTAGTGTCTCGGGTCGTGTAAATTTTCTGTGATTATTATCTACCTTACTATCTGTGTCAGCCTGTATTTACAAATTACTCAACCGGTGATTCGGTGACGTAGCAAGGCTAGGCTATATAAACCATCGATCGGTTCTCGTCCGGTGTCATTAAATTTATTACACTTCAAAAGCCCACCCACCGCTCCCTATTTGTAATTTTGTGTAGACTGTTTATTTTGCACGATGTCTTTAATAACATTATTGCCGTGTCTAACGTTATATTTTGCAGTTGGTTATCATATATGTGTGCGAATTGGCATCTTCATTGATACATGGTTTACAAACATCGTCATACGACATGGAACGAATAACGTGACAGAGTTGTCAACAACCCTCCTTCAAATAGAAATGAACAACAACGGTTGCAGAGGTACAGTCGTTCTACGTTAACTGATGCTCCTACAAGGAACTAACTATAAATCAACGAAGCGTATATAGTGCGTGATTCTTGCGATAAGTGAACTTTGGAATGCATGTGGAATGTTGTGCCTTAAGATTCTACTACGGGAAGATTGTAGTGTATGTAGGCAGTGGTCGATGTAACTTGTGACTATGTGTACATTATAGTTGTGTAACTATTTATAAGGTTTGATTTGTAAACCTGTGACTATTCATATATTTATTATAAAGGGATGCATATTTACTACAATGCTTATCATGTAAAATTGTGATTAGAGTTAATTAATTTGTCGTGACAGCAGCACTATTAGAGCTAGGAATGACCAGGGGAACTGAAGCGTTAGGATTTTATCCTTCTAAAAAACGGGATAATGGTGATGTTAAAGATATGAAATATGGCAGCCTGTGATTGTTTACCGCTACCTGTTTTAACTGTCGGTCTACGATTCTTGGCTTGCTTCCAAAAAATATTATTTGGGTTAAAGGAGCGGTTACTGATGTGCTCGATAGATTAGCGTCTTAGGCGGTCTCTAATTGGCTCACACTTTTAGTTAGGATCTTGTTTAGTTAAGCTGTATTATACATTATGTTGCACTGGTAGTCGAATAATTAGGTACAGCGTACCATGCGGACTTATTTCTCGCCGTGCGGCGATAGCTTAAAATTATATGGCACCAGCGGTGCCTTCCCAGGGTCTAAACGCATCAGGTGATGCGCTTGCTTTTATATCGCACCAGCGGTGCAATTATATATATACGCCAGCGGCGTTTGCAGAAATTATATGGCACCAGCGGTGCCTTCCCAGGGTCTAAACGCATCAGGCGATGCGCTTGCTTTTATATAGCACCAGCGGTGCGATTATATACGCCAGCGGCGTTTGCATAAATTATATGGCACCAGCGGTGCCTTTCCAGGGTCTAAACGCATCAGGCGATGCGCTTGCTTTTATATAGCACCAGCGGTGCGATTATATACGCCAGCGGCGTTTGCATAAATTATATGGCACCAGCGGTGCCTTTCCAGGGTCTAAACGCATCAGGCGATGCGCTTGCTTTTATGTAGCACCAGCGGTGCGATTATATACGCCAGCGGCGTTTGCAGTATGGCTACATAGTGCAACTGGGTGGGCGATTTCCGGTTACGTTCATGTTTGCTCCTGGTCGCTCCTTCTCATGTCTGGTCGGCAGTAAATTCAACTCCACTCTGGCGTTTAACCAATGGAGTTCCTCCTCTGCTGTCATGGCCGTATCCGCCAACTCATTAAATTAAATAACTTCTGTTAAAGAATTACACTTACATTTATTGAATATATATATTTATATAGAATACTTTTCGGGAAGAATATTAGATAATAGATTATCAAACTCAAACAGCTTTGTTGTTTTGTCAGGACTGAGTCCTAAAATAATTGTGTTTACGCGACGTTAATTACTTCATTTCAATCGTCATGTCTATTTTTCATCAAGTCATAGCATGTCACTGAGTTGGGCCATTTTGAAAAGGTATAACTTTTTGGAAACCTTAAACATTAAAATACACAATTCTATCAAAATTTAAAGAGTTGAAATTTTGACCTCAGGTTGGAGTCCCACAGCAGAGCTCATATATACATTGTTGTAATTGTTTTAAACATGATTCATGGGCATTTGCCCTTATTTCTGAAATAAACTGTAAACTGTAAAATTCTGAATATATGAATTGTACAACAGGGAATGCAGCACTCAATAGAACTAGCAGATGAAGAAAGACACAAAGACGACCATACAGAAAATATACAACCACATAACACAAGTTCACGCCACAATAACCAACACAATACTGAACAATAATTAAAACACATAAATCGCATAAGTATATATTTCAACAAAGAACGTTTCACCTACATGTTTCACTTCGATAAGCATGTTTTTAATCCTACTTGTAGTAATGACATACTAGTAATAAAATCATTGTTAAATTATCTTTTAGGGCTGCAGACAGTTAAAACTAGGTTTTTCAGCCGTTTAACTGTTGAAACTAAATCACTCAGCATAAGTCACTCAGCAAGGGCATTCAGCTGTTTGATTGCTTAAACTAGTTTATTCAGCTTTTTGACAGCTGTTTGATTGCTGAAACTAATTCATTAAGCTTTTTGACAGCTGTTTGATTGCTGAAACTAGTTCATTTAGCTTTTTGACAGCTGGGACTTTGGCAGTTCATTTTCTAGTTCGGTTATGTGTTGAGCATTGTGCCTTGTAATTGTGGTATGTGATGTTTTTATGTTTTCAGTGCTTGACTGGTTAAGTGCAGTACTGCATTCCCTGTCAGACTTTATATCATCTTTTTGATTTTGCGCTTATTCCTCCCCTGCCCGGTTGTTATTGTCATTTGGCTTGCTGTCATTGCAATCATGTTTGCAGCTGCAGTAGGATTGTATGATTTCTTGTTCATTTTTATGTTTGACCTTGTGACTTGTTCTTTTTTTTAAAAAAAAATGCCGAGCATAACCTTTATTTGCCAATCAGCTTTCGGCTGAAATATGGCAGGTATATGTTTGCCTCCACCCTGATTTGAACCCGGGTCGCCAGATTGGACGACAAGCGCGCTCACCATTGAGCTACGGAGGCCATTCTTACCATCCTTGTGTTTTTTTTGTGTGCCTTTCATGTTCTGTTGTTTCTGTTTAGTGTTGTTTTCCCCGTCCGATATGCTATCCTATGCTATTTGTTTTGAAAATGTTGAGGGTACTGTATACTCAAAACAGAAATATTCGTTTTAGTAATTGAGACGGTTTTTATCACAATAATTGTTGATCTTAGAATAAACAAATGTTGCTGATTGAATCCAATCAGTTGAAACATTTGGAGAAAAATATGTAGCAGTTTTGGGAATGTTGACAGTTTCTGAAACTACTTGAATGCGGATTCACATTGTTTAGCCTAAAGGCGTTCAGGTTGCATTAAGAAATGGGCAATGATAGTATAGAGAGGCTAACGGCTCCCAAAATTAGTTTCATGATGATAAAGATACGCAGCACTCCAACATTTACACTTTTGATTATATTAAACAGGGGATTGTAAATTCGTTAGTAAGATAGATGAAAGAAGTCGTGAAATAGCAAGAACTGAACTCAACGAGTTAAATGACAAAGACAGAGAACTTGCAGTACAAACATTACGACAATGGGTGTTAGAACAATCGTCCTGGCTGACATCTCCAACAGGTATGTGTGTGTGTTATAATAATATGAACAAATGCACTGCATCGAGTAGGGAATTTCCCATCAGGTCTTTGACACTATAGGCTTTAGTTCAGATGCAAAAACTTTAAAAGGCTTTCAGTCATTCGGACTGGCAGAAATAAAAATGTTGTCCGAATGAACATTTGTCAGCCCGATCAAAATGAAAATATATCTGTCTGTGGATAACGCACGTTTTTCAATTTGTTTAATTCTAGGTCTACTTAATTCAGGGGTTACTAGTTTACATATAATTAGATATAAACACATATATAACAACTGATTTCAAATAGGCCTAATTTGATATTTTACCTTTTTATAATGGGTTGCATGAGCATATCAGACAGTACTTATGTTCCAGAGAAAAGCATATTTTCATTTCAATCAATCACATTCCGATTAATTATCAAACATCTTTAATCTTAATCACCTTTTCTTGTTAAATAAATCCTGTTGCAAATCGTCAAAACATGAAAGATATTCAGACGGAAAATTCCGGGTTTTATTGTATCCAATCACAACAACAACATGTAATTAGTTTTCGCGACCTTTATCCCGCGAATATTTTTACATTTGTTGACGATTTTGGAGGGATTTTTTATTACATCTCGGCGAGGAATTACGAAAATGCATTCGTTTTACTTTCTTTACAATAACCTACAACTACGATGTGGAAATATCAGTTCGGTCTGGATACGTAAAGACCCAAAACGGACTTTATACTAATTATATTGCAAAGGGAAGTAACCGCTTTGCAAAGGCAATCGGAACGGTCCGTACGGCATTTTTACGGGATAAAATACCTCGGATGTATGAAGCGTATGAATCCAGAAGCTTTCTGTCTTAAATCCTACGCAGAAGAAAATGGGGCGAAGAAAATAGACCGCAACTTATCAGCAACGGAAATATTAAAATATGTTTTATTGGTTAAACAGTACAATTTCGCTACACTCCTTGAGCATAACACGCAGCTACGCAGTGCTTGCTTGACTGGCGTGTATTCCATTGAAGCACTTTTTAAATCTGTCATGATGACGTCATGGCCAAAGACGTTAAAAAATGGCGACGTTCTATTTACACCCGAGAGATGATTCGTAGAGATTGTCCGAGGTGTCCCGATTGTTGCAAAGAAAGTAACCGGAACATGTCGACTTCAACTTCACTTCAAGTAGCCGGAACATGTGTCGTTTTTATTAGATTTTCTTAAGACTGGTTGATATTTCGCACATATGAACGATTCCCGTTCGACTTACTTCGTTATCTCAGAGTAATCATGTGTCTCATAACAGTTTGTAGCATCGTTTATGCACTGAAAATGTTAAAATTTCCTTCCGAAGCGGGCAAAAAAATGGCTGACATTTTTTACTCCAAACCTATAGAAATTAGTGTTTCTCATTTAGAAGACGGGTTGCACAGCCACCATGGAGGACTGATTTTTTTTTTTTATTTAAAGGTTTTTTGGCATAATAAATTTATTCTATAAATATTTAATTATAGTTTTATTCTGGTATTTTACTATGATTGTTATTTATGTTCCACATTTAAAAAATAAAAATAGAATCAAGAACGGTTATCGATTTCTGGGTATCAAATTCCTGCTACCGGAAGTCGGAAGCAAGAGTCCGTCTACCTAGTGACCATAGAGATCCGGTCTGTCAAAAAAATAACGGCGTTAGCGAATGCAAAACTACAACAACAATCGTGCGTTCTCGCATGTAATCCTTATTCGGGATTCCCCGGTCGCTTCGCGACCTTGGGGATTTCCCCTATAATATACCAGCTTGAATGCCATTGAAGGCAGAATGTCATTCTGTTTCGATGATACATGTACATGCTGGCATTCGATATTTATTTTATTATACCGAACAATATTATTAGTATAGCAAAACGTTCACTGGCATGATTGTGTGCTTTCATATATTGTGTATATTCCACATGTTATTTTGTAGCAAATCTTGTCCCATTTCAACAACCAAACAACTAAAAATTTACGCAGTTACTTGCCCTTGTGTGACATTCAAAATGTCATGTCGATCACATGACCTAACAGTCACTTTTAAGTCGATCACGTGTCAAATGTTCTAACTGTCTTTGAATGTCATAATGTATCTGTCTGTGATAATGGGAGTTTAGCATTGTATAAAAAGTTAGGTACAATGTATTATAAATATTATTTTCATTCCACGATTTAACATTAATCACTGGATTGTTGTTTTATGATCGTCGCCGGATAGTTCATGATTCGATTTTGGGAGTGGACACATTATGATCATTTGTTATAAATATAGATATAATATTATATAAATATTGTATATGTTTATTAATTACAATGCTACGGTTACATGGCATGTCCTATAAGGTGTCAATTTCCTCGCAAAGGAACAAGTGAGGCCAGAGTTCTTTGATTTTTCGTAACTATATACATGTATAGACCATCCTGTCAAATGTTTGGTCATTTTTGAAAAACCAAAATTGCATAATCGTTCTATGATAATGTACTCGCTTGTTTTATTATTTTGTTAATGATAAGCCAGTTAAATATAAGTGTTCCAGTGCAGTGTCCGACCGGTAAATCTTAAGATAAATTGGCAGTTTTCTTGAAAGCTAACACTGTTGTAGATTGCTTAAAATCGGACATTGACTAGACCAGCATCAACAGTGTGGTAGCTATATTTTGCTTTATTTTCCCCTCCACCTGTGGACATATATTTCACCAAAGTCTGAGTAACAAAATAAAATTTAAAAAAACACTGGCCTGAGTAGTGGTTGATCAGATGGTTCCATGGCTAATGTAATATGTCCATGTTAACTAGTTACTTCAACTGACTGTCGTTTTCAAATGGCGTTAAACCAAATAAATATATAAACATTAAATGGAGTCAGTGGTTCCTATTAAGACATTTCCATGAACTTGCAATGACCGTTTTCAAGAATGTTTCAAGAATCGTTAGCTATTTTACACTTTATTCAATTCTTGCTTTTGATATTAGAATAGTTCATATTGATACCTATTTGTAAAGTAAGTTGAAATCGACGAGAGTCGTTTCAAAATAGCGTGACACGTTAGTTTTACATAATAAAACGTTCACATAATTTTATATCATCTCTATAAAATGAAAACATATGAGCCAGTCTTCAAGCAAACCTGTTATTTTGACATTGTTATTACTAAATGTAAAAAATGTTTGAAAAGGCTCTAAAATAACGCAAAATGACATAACTGTTGATTCAGTTTTGAGTAATATATCTTAGCTTCAAATTTTATAAAAATATGTTGAAATTACTGACTTCGTTACTATGGCATCCAATTTCAGAAAAGTACTTCGATTGAAAAAACGAAGAGTTAGTTGTTTAAAACAGTATTTTCCCAAAATAAGAATATTAACAGCTTTGACATATATTTTAAAAGATAAAACATAGTTCTTGAATGTGATACTATTTTTAAAAGTTTGTGTAGAGAATTGATCAAATACTGTATTTATGAAATACCTGTTACGTTTACGTCGAATAACATTTGGAAAGCTCCGTACATAACCTCTACAAAAACAGTTGTAACTTCTTTATGTGTCTTTATGACCACCCATACATGCTCTCGTTTTACTTGTTACATCTTTTATGAGCTGTTAAATGTTACTTTCCTTGTCCAATTTTAATTTATTGTTATTTTTGTATAAAGTGCTACATTTGTACACCCTGTAATGTTTTCAGATTTCGAATTCTTGTTGCGATTTTTAAGGGCCCGTAAGTTTAGCCAACTCGAGGCCCGACAGTCTTTAGAAAATTACTGGACATGCAGAACACTGCGTCCTCAATGGTTTAAGGACGTTGACCCGGCAGAGGATGGAATACTTGCTGTTCTAAAGTCCGGGTATGTTGATCGTGTACTCTAAACCACAGGTTATGAATTTATATATTTTACACAAAAAAAAAATTTTTTCTCTCTTAATCAATGATACAGTTACCTGTGCTCTGAACAACAGGTAACTGTATACTTGATAGAGAGTAAAAAAATATATAAAATTTATGTTATCTTTGAAAAAAAAATGTTTACTCTTCATCAATGATACAGTTACAGGTACCATGTAAACACATTTTGTAAAACATGTATACTCCCATAAATCCAATAGTCAGAAATGATAAAGGTCACAGTGACCTTGACCTTTCACCAACTGACCTCAAAATCAATAAGGGTCATAATACTGATGATGACCAACCTCCATGTAAAGTTTGAAGATCCCAGGACAAAGCGTTATTGTTATTGAACGGAAACCATTTGATCTACCGACCGACCGACCGACCGACCGACCGATATATATATATATATATATATACTCTCATCAAAGATGGGTAATTATAAATAGAAATTGATAATCAAATACATTTTTCGACGTTTAATACATATTCTTTCAATCAATACCGATGGCAGTCGATCGTGCAGTGTTGATATTATCCATTTTATTTATTTACTGGGATCGAACCCGGGACCTCCCGTACTCGAAGCCGACGCTCTATCACTAGCATCTCACGGGAGTCAAATTTCATATAACCCGATAATGCCATGAGGGAGTTCATTAGAAAAAATATGTTTTCGTTATACCTGTTATTTGGTGGAAACGTCAAATCTAAAATATATTACAGAGTCATGTGTAGTCCAAAGAAATGTGATAAGTATGGGCGTCGGGTGATTTACGTTAGAGCAGGTGAGTTCACCAAGATTAATAAATCAGGGTGGCCACGATCTCCAGAAAATAGTAAAAATGCCAAAACCAAATTCCTACATTGCAAAATCAGGGAATTTCGAAATTTGGGCAAAAATCAGGTAGATCAGGGAATTTTACAAAAATTGGAGGAAATAAATGTGTCTACTACTGGTAAATTCTCTTCGTGTCTTTATTAAACAGATGTATTTCTTCAACCAGACTTGTTAGCAACATTAATTATTATAAGATACTAGTAATAGGCCTAAGGTATAAATAATGAGTTTGTTGGGACCATATTTTCAGCTGTGTCTGAGTTGCAAACATCATGAATAATTATGAAAAATTATGTTTTATTTATTATTAAGTAAGAAGACCATAGTTGTATTGTTTGTTTCTAACATCGTTAAATGTGATTTTGAACCCAAATGCATCTATAGGTAGGTATAGATTCTTATATCGTCTTTGATGTACCGGATTCAACACACGTTCATGCAAACACGTTATAATTATACATGTTCATATTCTACAGAAAAACTCGATGGGAATATTGTTAAGAAGTATGGAAATGATAGCGTATTTAGGACTTTGTTATGTATAAAGGACTGGTTGGCTACAGACGAGAATACACAAGTAAATGGTGCGGTTTCATTGTATGACCAGTCCAACTCTGATTTTATGCTAACGACATCATTGTGGACCCCTAGTGTAGCTAAGGACTACATGAACTTCTTTCAGGTACATAATTATGCATTAAAAACAAAAAATGAAATAGATTCTACAAGTATGAAGTAATAATAAGTTCCGTACACCGCATTGTGCAAATACCGCATTATGTAAAGCTAGTAGATTTTCTGGACACAATTGGAGGAAAATGCCAATATTACATTGCCCATTTATTTGCATATATATATTAATGACATCCCGCTGTTTATAGTGCGTTGATCCGTTTGGCACATATATTCTCTTGTACAATTGTTAGTTTAAACATAACTATTATCTATTTTACAAATATAAGACTGTATACATACATTGTCAATCAACAATTATGGAAAATGATTAGAATGAAAGACACTTGGTTTTACTATATTCTTCTCCTTGTACATTGGTTGATATATTGTATATTTGGGAAGTAACTGTAGTTTATACTTAATTTTTTTGTCGCTTGTGAAACAGTTTTGTTTCAATTTATATTAATCACTGTCCTTATTTTGTTTGGTTTTAGAAAGCTGAACCAATGCGGCACAAACATATAGCTATATATAACGAATCGCGCTTTATTGATTTCTTATTGAGCGTCACCAAGCCATTCATGTCAGAAAAGATACTAAATCGGGTAAGTAAGGTTTATGTTTTTCCACCTTATGTAATAACATATAGTTCCATAATAATAATAATAATAATAAAACAAAGTGTGACTGTGTCTCATTTCGTAAATCGTCTGCAATTTCGATGTCCAGCATAAGAATGATCCGTTTCTGTAGTTTAAACAATATTTATTTCTTTTTAAACATATACGTGATAAACATTCATTTACACATATCAAGGATCCATTTCTGTCAAGAGGGCATATATACAGCACCTGCTGGGTGTTGCTGTGTGGGTTACCCTCGTGATGTGTGTTCGTCCTTTTGATTTGTTCGTGTCTGCTGGGTCTTGTTCCTGACTTGGTAGTCTGACTGAAGCAGCAGGCTGCCGGAGTGGGGTATTGTGTTTTTAAGCAGATCAGCCTTTCGTGTTCGGCTGTTTCTGTTGGGTGGTACCTTCCCTGTCTGATTTGTTTTTGTATTTTTAACTTATCCTTCAAATGTTATTACCACATGTGCTCATCTAGCAGAATTCTTGGAATGAAACCGTAATAGATACACTTTTGTGTATTATCTTTGAATAGTCTCAAGGCTTGGCATACAGCCCAACTACTATATCCATTCTATTTTACCCAATAATGACTCAAACTATACATAAACACAGCCCGTGCAAAGGTATTATACTGTATCATTGAAAAACAATTAAAAAAAAGTTTTTTGTAAACTATGATGTATACGTCTTATGTTTACTTCTTTTGGTATGCATGGTAAGCGGATTTAGCTCAGTAGTAACGCACTGGGCTGTCAATCCAGAGGTCGTGGGTTCAATCCCTGACATAGGAACTTGACATTTCTGATATATTTATGTGGTCTGCAAAGTATCTGGAAGTGCCAGGAAGCTGTGTAACGGTGCTATACACCGGGCACATTAAAGAACCAGGCTGTCTATTCGAAATAAGAGCTAGGCGCACTTCTGCAGCGCCGGACATGCCTGTATCTAATGTCTCTCTCTCTCCCTTCAGGGGCTTTCTCTCAGTCTGTTCCTCTGGTCAGATCACGCTGTATCTGCACTTGTAGAGGATGTACCTGCGCACTTGTGGCTGCAACACAATAATGTAAAGTGCCTTTGAACGATATTTCTGGAATCATCCAAATGTACCAAAATTTGTTGAACTTTTAAAATCTGATAATAAGACTATCCAGAAAAACCTATCTATGTTCTTACAGAAAAGTTTCGAAATAAGACGCAAGACAATCATGTATGCTTTTAATTAGTACTGTAGTATATTTCACTTTAATAACTCTCTCTCTCACTTTGTATATATGTATATGTGTTCATTAAATAACTACAATTACAGTAGGAGTGTATATATGTACCATACATTTAAACCGATTATGTTGCATGATAAAGTTAAAACTTACAAATTGATTATATTGCTTATTATTATATCAATATATTTGATACAATTATACCTGAATATGCTAATAATGTCACCAGTAACCATTGTAAAATATGTGGAATTGTATATATTTGTAGAATGATAGGCATATTTGCCTTTTTCTTGAATAAACTATCTATCTATATTAATCTGGTATATTTATGTGTATTTGTATATCCATTCCTGTAAATAAGTTCTTCTCAATGATATATTTACCTGTGGCTCTGTCAGCTGTCTCCATTGTTTACAAATGTTTGGAAGGAAGTACGAGGGTGTCCCAGTAAACCGTGTGCTTTGCTAATAACTCTTTTGTGGCGTCACGTGATCATATTTTTTGTAGTTTCCTTCATATATTCAAAGTACACGATTTACGGGGAAAGCGTCAGTTGTTAGGGTGTATGTATCATCAAGTGCTACAGTACATACTCGTACATCTACAATAATTGGAATGTCGAAATGCAGTTCATAATTGATGCAATGAACGGTTTAGCAAACTTTACATTGGCAAGAAAATGTATGCGTTTCCAGTTTCACTACCATGCGAGTTTTTGTAGCTGTTTCATTTTGGTATTGATATTTTTGTCTGTCATTGTGACTTGTACCTTTGGTCAATGTTTTGTGTGTTAGTGTGTGTTCTTATAGTCTTTGGTGCTCTGCTTTTTCGGCCGAAGTGTTGCCTTCCCTGTCCGAGTTGTTATTATATTTTGTATTGTGCCATAAAAATAACAGATTTTCGTAAAATATGTATTTGATATGGAGCCATATAGCTGCCACCACATAAATATTATTTTCATGAAATATTTCGGGAAATTAACGAGGGATTTCATTAAAACAGAAAAATATTATGAATGCAAGATAAATATCTTAACGTGAAAAATTGCCAGTTACTGCTTTGATCTGCCACAACATTCCAGTTATTTTTTTTAAGAAACCAACTTACTTTTTACGAAAGTGTATTATTTTTCACGAAGACATTTTTACGTTTCGCGAAACTTTTCACGAAAGTCGATTATTTTCACCAAAACATCTTCAAGTTTTGCGAAACATTTTTATGCTTTCATGAAAAACTTATTTAGTTTCGTGAAAGCATCATCTTTATGTGGTGTCAGTTAAGAGCACTCACAAGCAGAATTTCGTGTTAAGATAATTTATCTGTCTTCATGATAATTATATTTTTTCACGAAATATCCCATAATTTTTTTTCGAAAGTTTTCATGAAATCATAAAGTTAAGTGGTGGCAGTTATATGGCTCCATAATTTGACATTCCAATTGCAGTTTAAAATATATGGAAACAGTATGGTCAGTAAAGTTTCTATTTGACATTCCATTGCAGTTTAAGATATATGGAAACAGTTTGGTCAAGTTATATGAGGAATGGGGCAAAGAAAGTTTCCCTAAAGAATATTTGCCAGACGATTATCCAGGTCCACATATGGGGAAAATGTCCGATATCGTAGGTATGTGATATAGACTGGTACCACTGGTCTCATTTTCTGACATCGTCGATAGAAGTTTAGTTTTGATAGTAGGGCCCACGGAACCAGTCCAATGTGAACTATAAGAGAGGATAAGTTAATATATCAAATGGGGCTAATTGTTATTTAGAAACCGATTCTTCGTTTACATAAAGGCAGTCCCAGTCCGACGAAAGGAAGGCTCCTTGGTTTGTGGTTATATCTCGTGTGATAGTTCCTTTACATTAACTGGTTTCACAGATTTACGTAAGATATAACTATGCATGTGTATAACTTAAACATTTGCACAATAATGCAATCGTACGTACATCATAGTGCTCACACATATAAATGACGTGTTGGATAAAGATGGTACGCTCCGTGTCTGTCTCTTGCGTTGGTGGCTAGGCACAGTCACAGTTTCTTTCCGCTTTTATACAGCTGAATCTATGCGTCCAGCTTTTTGACAGCTGGGACTTGCGCTTTCGACTTTTGACAGATAAAAAACTTTGACTTTCAGGTGCTAAGTTCATTTTTCTTGTTAAGGTGTGTGTTGGACATTGTGTTGTGTAATTGTGGTCAGTAGTTTTCTTTATGTTGTTTTATGTTTTCTGTGCTCAGTTGTCTCAGTTGAGTACTGCCTTTCCTGTCCGATATTTTACTATTTTTCGAATTTTCTGTGCATGTACAGTATGTACTGTAAACAACAATAAGGCAGTCTGGTACTCATTCATAAAAAGAATGCTCAAAACATTTATTATGCGAGGGAGCAATACAGTTGTATAAAATGAGCATTACTTACCATTAAGTACTTCACCAAACTCATGAATGAATATTCCTATTTCAGATGAAATGGTCAAAGAACTGCTGGATCCAAAATTTAGGGATTATATCAAAGATTTATCTAGTGATAAATACAAGGTGGATACAAAAGCTAGAAAACATGACACCCAGGCGGAAGTGGCTTCATTTAGAAAACTAAACGTGGAATGATTTTTTTAATATTTGAGTTTCGATCTTCAGCTATCTTTCAGGTGCATGTACAACTTATTAACAATAACATGTTGAGTGTTTCGTTGTTGCCGTCCGGAAAATACTATGATTGCTAAACCAATTACATTTCAGTAGAAATAAAATAATAAAATGAATAAATAGAACCTTTTACATTGACCTTTAGTTTTCCTTTTTAAAGGTATGCTATCAGACTCGTTGAATTTACGATCCTTTCTCTATGTGTGTGCGTTGTTGTCATTTTGTTGTCGTTTGTCAAGAATAAATAATATGTCTCTGTTGTATTTAGTATTAGTTTCCGGTACAGTTATTGGTTGTATTTGAATTAAAAATAACAAATATGTACATGTGTAGAATATGGTCACGAGTAAGGCATAGTAACATGGTTTCAAAGTATCTGAGTCAAAATTATCTGATGGTACCTATATCTCTTTATAGGGTACACTCAGAGATAATTTTGACTCAGATAATTTGAAACCAAGTACCTATGGAGTAAGGGTGCGTAGTAGTTGAATCACGAGTACACTGCACACGTGGTTCTACTTAATTGTACATTGAAGATAGAACATGTCTATAATCATATTTATTACTGTCAACACAAAGTTAAAACAACCGTAAGTAATTTATTCCTAGACAGATTTTAACGCCACTCTCGAGGCTCAAACCGAGAATGAACTCGTACTATCCATGTCACTTAATATTTTATGCGAAAGCATAGGCATATGGTTTAAAATTATCTGAGAGTACTATCTGAGTGCACCCTATGTGCAAAAGGTCGCAGTTGTTGTCCGTAACCGACTCAACTGTTTTTCCAGGAAGTTGAGTCGGATCGTACTCGTTCTAGTCGTGAGCGTCGACGAAGCCGTTTTAAAATCGGTCTAAGAATAAAATACTTACGGTTGTTCTTAACTCAGAGTTTGTATATTTTTACTTGCGTTCTTTGCCATATACCAGTAGGTGATCGGATGTTTTAAGATTACATACATTATTTGCATTACACCGTCACGTGTACGCCGATAGTCACACTCCATTCAATTACATTTTATATCATTTTATAAACACATGCCAGACATAAAATATAAAATAGTTTCCTATATTTAGTACTGTAAAAACGAGGGAGTTGAATTTTCATTGATTTCGTTGTTGAACTCCACCACGCAATCAAATCCACACGATTAATCCACGTCCCCAATACAGAGCATAGATTTACCCTTCCATCTATTGTAATCAACGAACTTAAGACCCCACTATTGTGCATTTTCATCCAAAGCCACGAAATTTAATACTCGCGAAAATATATGATTTTACAGTATCTTAGAAAAAGGCAGCTTGTTGAATTTAACAATACTTAAGAATACTATTCTAAGTCCAACTTGGCAACATCATTTCGAGACTACACAATTACATGAGAACAAGCAGTTACCCTTCTCCAAAAAGTGAGCAAAACCCGGGTTAAACGCGGGTTAAAACCGTGTTAAACCCTGCGGTATTGGCACCGTGCTAAAAGTGCGTCTTTTAGCTTACCGACTGGGTTTTTTCTGAGCAAAACCCGGGCAAAACACGCTTTAAACACAGTTTTAACTCGCTTTAACTCACTTAAGTTGGTTTTATGTGGGTTTTAAAACCCACTTATTTTTAGAAAGTGGGTTTATAGTGTGTTTTTTCAATAAGTTGGTTTTAAGTGTGTTTTTTCTGTGCTGAAAAACTCGCTTATGTGGGTTTTAAAACCCGCTTTTAGCTCACTTATTTCTAGAAAGTGGGTTTATAGTGTGTTTTTTCAATAAGTTGGTTTTAAGTGTGTTTTTTCTGTGCTGAAAAACTCGCTTATATAAATGTGGGTTTTAAAACTCACTTTTAGCTCACTTATTTCAAGTAAGTGTGTTTTTTTCTCAATAAGTTGGTTTTAAGTGGGTTTTTTATGCGTCAAAAAACTCGCTTTAACACACTGCTACTAGATGGGAAGTTGGTTTCTTAGTGAGCTAAAAGTGAGTTTAAAGCGAGTTAAAAGCGAGTTTTAGCTGTGAAAAAACACGCTTTAAACTCGCATTAAACACGGTTTAAACCCGCATTTAACTCGCTTTAAACTCACGTTTAGCTCACTAAGAAACCAACTTTCCACCCGCATTTAGCCAGCTTTAGCTCGGTTTAAACACGCTTTTAACTCACTTTTATTCAATTTAAACTAGAGCAGTTGCCATTCCGCAGACTAATATACCCCCACCGGCAAAGGGCCATAATTATGCCAAAATTCATGGCAGCGCAAATTCCTTTCTTCATGCACATCTATATGTTGAGGTTGTTTATCTGTGAAAGTTTGAGCGAAATCCTGCCAAAACTGAATGGAGGAGTTGCGTCCACAAGATTGTGTCTACGGACAGACAGACAGACAGACAGACAGACAGAGAAACTGAATCCAGTACACCCCCCTTACAACTCGTTGTGCGGGGTCTAATTAAATGGAATACCTTTTCAAAGCAATGTGAGGAGTCCAGGTTTAAATGCTGTTTTAGTTGTGTAAACTCACTTTGATCAATTAAAATGAAATGACATACCTTTTTAAATTTAATAAAGAATACAACAATAAATATCAATTAATAAAATATTTACTTGAAAAAATAAAGATGTTCTTACTGATATACAACAATACAATCAAAACACAAAACAATGTTTTACATATAAACAACATGAAAGACCTGGTGAACAATAATGTAGATACATACAGAAAGACATTGCATTAATAAAAAGATATAGCATAAATAGATAAATATAATAACTTTTTTGACATAAATAAGCAAATTAAATTCATTGTTCCAAACATCAAAGCTTGCTACATTTTGACTAAACTACAGAACAAACTGTCCAGAGCAACTCCCGTTGGTAAACACAAAGTTTGGTTGTTGTACAGAGGTTGTGTCTGGTGAGGTATAATATATAGTAAAATGTTACTATTTAACAAAATGATTACCGGGCATGTCGTTTTAAGCAGGTTGTTGCTGAATGGAAAACCGCTCTGGAGAGGTTGCAATAGATAACATTGTTAGACGGACATTAAAATCAACAAGAGATGTTTGTAAAACATGTATGCCCCCATGGCAGCCTAATAGTCAGAAATGGCAAAGGTCACTGTGACCTTGACCTTTGACCTACTGGCCTCAAAATGTTGATGATCAACCTCTATATAAAGTTTGAATATCCTAGGGCAAAGTGTCCTTGAGTTATTGAACAGAAACTATTTGAATAGTCAGAAATGGTTAAGGTCAAAATCAATAGGGGTCATCTACTGTTGATGACCAACCATCATATAAAGTTTGAAGATCCTAGGGCAAAGCGTTCTCGAGTAATTGAATGGAAGCCATTTTGTCTACCGACAGACCGACCGACATGTGCCAAGCAATATAAACCCACTCATCGAAGATGGGGAGCATAATGAGAGTTCCCTTCATGACAGTTAGTTATGAAGTATGTGCATGATAAAAATAAATTGCAAACAACTTTATAATCAAACATATATAGAGCTGATATAATATAATCAGGAAAAACATAAAATGTATAGACAAAAGGGCCCGAAGGGCCATAGGTCGCTCACCTGTCCTAGTAGTTCATGCACCACTAATGGTAGCTTCTATTCCATGTACAAGGTTTTCATATTGACTTATGCTTTATAATTTACATCACATTTAGACCCAATGACATATTAGGTGATTTGACCTTGTGACCCAGTTATTGACCCTGGATGAACCAATATCGAACTTGACCTAGATTTTGTCGAGATGATCATTGTGACCAAGTTTCATAAAGATTAGGCCAAAATAGTGACCTCTAGTGACTACACAAGGTTTTTCTATGATTTGACCTTGTGACCTATTTTTTGACCCCGGATGACCCAATATCGAACTTGACCTAGATTTTGTTGAGATGATCATTGTGACCAAGTTTTATAATGATTAGGCTAAAACTGTGACCTCTAGTGTCTACACAAGTAATTGTGGACGGACGACGGCGGACGAAGAGTGATCACAAAAGCTCACTCTGTCACTTTGTGACAGGTGAGCTAATAAAATAAAAGTAAGTAGACATTTTTGGCCCCTAATTTGATTAAGAAATAATGAAAATGTACCTGTGTTTTATCGTAGAATAAAGCACAGTCACAAGTTCGGATGAGTAGTAATTAAATCATGAGTGCGTAGCACTAGTGATTTAATGTATGCATTCAAACAAGTGTCTGTGCTTTATTATAGATAAAACACAGACCTGTACATATTCATTATTTCGATTCTAATAAAGCCAATATTCCGCATTTGACAACAGATCAATGCATTATCCGCTGCACTATTTTCTTCCTCGGAAGGCATATTTGCAGTTTGAAGTTATTCAGCCGTACCTGTGTTTTATTGGCAGTTCATGCGCACCGTGATTTCCTCTATGTGTATATAGCTGAATCCGCTGGTTGTATTAGAATAGATAAAAAGCCTTAAGTAAGAGATAATATTCTACTACACGTGTTTTAATTGATGTACCACAGGGGCGACACTTATTATAACCACTGCACTTGTGACTCTTCTGTTGGTAACATGTGGTTCCTTCTATAACATTCTGGTCCAGAAAAAAAGAAGGACGAAAGCAGGTCTTTACTGAAACATGATCCTAAGTCGTCTTAGTTATCCCCGCATCTTCTCCTTGACTTGACATCGGGCAATGTCAAACTTGTCAGAAATAACATCTGCAATAATATAATACACATATTTTAGTTTTGAAATAACCAGTACAAAACCGGATTTAATCATGTAACGGTAACTTAATCATGATTGAACGTTATCAAGTAGAGATCGAGTTTGTGTGGTAGGCCTATATTGCTAAGAAAAACCATGCATTTTTTCTAGCTCGCTTCGCTCCACAATAACTTTCTCAATATCATCAAGCAGAGAATGACTTTGTGCAACATGCTGCTCAGAAAATCAAAGCATTTTACCTCGCTCCCACAATAATTTTATCAGTGAATATCATTATGCCAAGTAGACAACAAGATTGTGCGATATGCTGCTCAGATAGAAATGCAATCTTTATCACTGTGACACGTAACTATAGTTAAGTAACCAGGCCAAAACAACATCAGAAATAACATATTTAAGCCAGCGACGTGACGTTTTAGCGTCTAAAATCTTGAGATGTCACACACATTTGTTATCACACACGAAAAACATTGTTCCATAATTTGCTGTCACATAAAATAACGTGGATATAATTATAAGAGCAAAAAACAAACAGAAATAACACCCTTAAAATTGGGTTAAAATGGATTTGTGATAAAAACCTTCATCATAATAATTGACACACACACCAGACCAAATTAGCCAATTCCTGGCCCCTTAAAGGGTCGTTTCTATGTAAGCCATCATGGGATACACCCAGTTCAAGAAACTTGAATACAACTTGTGTGCAAGTTCAGTTAAAATCACATTATTAATAAACTGCAAATTACCAATGATAGCTGTTCTTTCTGCAGCAGGGATTCTTCGTTCAACTTTTGTATCTATAGTTGGTCCTGTCTATAGGATTCACATTTCATGGAGCAGACCACAAGTTGCCTGACGTAAACAGCATCCCCAATAATGTCATGATACATGGCTTTTTTAGTCTCACCTGATGCTGTTATCTATTAAAGCTTGAATGATGTGCTGCAAGAATAAGAGGAAATGATTAGACATGTACAAGCATATGTCATAACAAAAGCTGTCACTGTAATGGACATATGCTCTGAAGTGTGATGTTGATAGTACGGTAAACACAAATACTTTTAAGTAACCAAAATGTCTAAGTTACAAAAGGGCCGTAACTCCTTACAAAATAATCTGATAGTTCTATGACATGATGTGAAGGTGTTCTGATTGACCTGGAAGTTACCTCAGGGGATGGCAGTATATAACAGAAAGAGCGAACGGGTAAATTTATTTTGCAGACTTCTGTATTTACTAAAGATATTAAGAATAATTAATATGTTTAACATGAAAAAATAAAATGTGTCAGTGATTTTTTGGGCTATTTTTAAGGCATAATACAGGCATTTTCCTCCTGACGACATGCACATTTGTAAATGTAAAATTTTCAGGTTAAATTCCAGAAGGTTTTACATTGCTCTAATCTTTCGAGCATTAAATGAAGCTATGAGTGTAAGAAATTAAAATTGTACACTCTGTACATGGTTGAGATAAAACTTAGTATGAATTTAAATTTTGAGAACAAACTTTTTAACACCCTGTATATACAATGATTTTACAAATTACATGTATGCTGAATGAAGTCAGAACCCACCTATACTGAGCCACAAGCACCCTCCTGTAAGGGTCACTCTATCAACATTCTCCGCATATATCTCCAATGCATCCTTGCATGACTTCTTAACTGAAAAAGATGGTACAGCTTGTCATATTCCTAATTAATTCTAAACAATCGTCATTAAATTTTCGAAATATTGAGTCCGACCTGTTGCCAGTCAGGTCTGTTGGTTCAACAGATTTTCAGGAGCTCCAACTGCCTAACCAAACCGCTCAATAGCACTGCTTGGAAACAGCTTGCTTCATAACAGCGAACAAAATGGAAAATACATATATATGCTACTGGCTAGCGTTTGCAGATATCGGACTGTTGCACAGCAAAGCGCTATTGAGCGTTACCGATGCAGTGAACTATATAAAAATGAATTTATAAGAAACTTAAAGAAAGCAATGGTCTGGAGCAGTGCTGAGAGGAGTTGGATATATTTGATATTCAATACAAAAATCTACGTAATTCCTCTACTGCTTAAAAAACACAAAGATAAAAATGTTTCGCTGAAATTTCTCGCACACTGACCTAGAAAAACTAATCGTGTAAAACTAGTTTTGCAACGTTCCCGTATATTTCTGGTATCTTTCGTCAATAACAAATTAATCTTTACGATGACTATACTGACAATACTCCATTGGCACTCTAGTCTTCAAAATATGCGAGAAAGTTTACAATTGTCAACTAATTTTCCGCCGCGCACATAATCTTTCGACAAATTGAACGGTGGTTCCCACCCCAGTACATAAGAATTACATCGCGCGTTGAACATTGGACCCAAACGAGGTATTCCAAAAGGTTTATTTAAATATCTCGTTCCAACGTTCAACGCCATTCTTTCGTATTGATCGTATCACAGGCCCTCTATGCGATTTTATTGCCGGAAAAAATATTACTTTTATTTAACCTCAAGGTAAATTTGTCCGGCCGGAATTCTCCGAGGGTAGGGAATACATTCGTGCCCATAAATCCATCATTTATTCACCGATCTTATCAATCTTGGTGTCAATCGTTAGAGGAATGATTTCTCTTTAAGGAAAAATCGCTGTCAAAACATATGTGAACACATTAGAAGGTCATATCTGACCACAAACTGTCACAAATTGTGACAATACGGCTCTAAGAAAACATCTGATTGCATGATTCTCAGATTGATCAACTATCAACGATTAAAACACAGTCAAATCGTAATGATGGAACAAATTCCTTCAGTAGTTCATTCTAGTACATCAAATAGAATAACGCGGTACCCTTAAAGTCTCGATAAATTGATTAAACGTAACAAATCAAACTTTTTTTCTTCACGATACGTTTTCAATCGTACGTCTGACAACATCCATGACCGGCCAACGCGCATGCGCACAGAATTATCTAAGAGATCGTCTCATTAGTCAGCGACAGACACACCTCCGTCGGTGCTCGTCGCTGGCTAATGAAAGGACGTCTTACAAAACTTCGTGAGCGTGCGCATTGCACTCATGGCCGTTGAAAGCGAAACTACAGCAAAGAATGTGAAGAAAAAGGTTCGTTTTATTAGGTTTACACTATTTATCGAGACTATAAGGGTACAACGTTATTCTATTTGATGTACTGGAAAGAACTACCGAAGGAATTTGTTCAATCATTTATTCATTACGATATCGTCAATAGTTGAACAATCTGAAAATTTCTGCAATCAGATGTTTTCGGAATGGCCTTTTATGTTATGTTTTAAGTTTTATGACCCTTTGCGGTCGGATATTACTTGCTGTGTGTAAACATATGTTATGACAGCGATTTTTCCTTAAAGAGAAATCATTCCTCTAACGATTGACACCAAGATTGATATTAAAGATCGGTGAATAAATGATGGATTTATGGGCACGATTGTATTCCCTACCCTCGGAGAATTCCAGCCGGACAAATTTACCTTGAGGTTAAATAAGAGTAATACTTTTTCCGGCAATAAAATCGCATAGAGGGCCTGTGGATCGGACGGGAAACCATTGTCGAAAGATTATGTGCATGGCGCATTTTGAGTTTAAAATTACCAACTTTCTTGCAAAATGTGGAGGCAGGGGTGAATATCGGTTTCTGTCACTATCATCGTCGTGTATAGTAATGTGTGCTTGACCGAAGGACACCAAATATAGGCGGGACAGTTCAGTTGCACAGTCAGTTAAACATGACGCGATTATACTCAAGGAAGGTTTGCGAGAAATTTCAGACAAACATTTTTATCTTTGTGTTATTTAAGCTAGAGAGGCATTTGCGAATATTTTTTATATGTCCCAGATACGTTTAATAATGTTTGTGTGTGTGGGGGGGGGGAGCCAGACCCAGAAGTGTATGTGGTCTAAAAAATAAAATTTAAATTATTATCACTATTAGTGAATGTTCAAACCCAATGTATGGACAACAAAATCACAGAAGTCAGTATTTTACAGGGTGAGAAAAATGTGCAACCAGACCGGGGCTCGAACCCGGGACCCTTCGCTTACAGGGCGAATGCTCTACCGACTGAGCTAGCCGGCTGCCTACACACTCCCTCACCCATACTGTGAACAGGTTCAGATCGTGACATATTCCCCCTCTGAAATGGAAATGCGTCCCGAATTTCGGGCTCGAACCCGGGACCCTTCGCTTACAGGGCTAATGCTCTACCGACTGAGCTAGCCGGCTGCCTACACACTCCCTCACCCATACTGTGAACAGGTTCAGACCGTGACATACAAGCCTGTGATTGCTCAGAGCATAAACTTTGATAAAGTCTGGAAAACATTACCCCACCCACTTGAAAAAATAATTACTTCGGAGTAGGCCACATTGTAGTGAAACCATCTCGACGTGTTAAAGTACACTTGCTGGACTGTCAGAAATAAAAATGCAGCACACTTAGAAACAGTTTGGCTGTCTGGTCACACTGAAAGTCTGAATCTGAACCATTTTGTTCCGAAGATTTGAGACAAAAACTTTGAAAATGGAATCAGTCTGAAGGAGAAAGAATCACAGGCCTGTTTATAGTTGGAGGGTGCCAAAATATGTGTAGTTCTTAATTTGTGATAAAACAATACATAAATACCACAACAAATTGATTATTACCTGATAAAACATTGAATTTCGATTTGTTCGATTCAAATTTTCCGCCGGAAACGATAACAAATCCATGGGCGAGATGCTAAAACCCGTAATTCCGGACCGTGTATCGCTACTTCGGTTCCAGCATCATAGATAAAATCTCCGATCGGTATTCGCGAATGCTTATGAAAAATTAATAGTTATTCTGTTTTCCCCTAGGTTAATTAATGTGAGTGATTTATATATTGTATACAAATTCTAGTTTCGGTATTTAGTGTAGGTTAGTCAGTGTAGGCTATTACAATACTTCTTTTAATTCTCTGGCCAAGTAAGTTTTTATCAAATACTTTCTATATCATTCATAATGAATAAGGAGACGCCAACACATATTGAAAATGTAGCACACTGCATAAATCATAATATAAACCGCGAAGTCGAAAAAAATAACGTGCGAGAATAAACCAGAATAAATAGGCCTACTTCGTGACTTTAAATGTCAATTTGTGAACACTTAGCTACCAAATAATACTGTAAGATCTTTATAGCTACTAAGTAACAAAACTATATTGTGTAGATATCAAACTCAATCATAAAAAAGCGTGTCTTTAAATCTTAAATCGAAGATATATTTACATAGACATTTATTACATGTACATTTTTGTATATACATGTATATGTGTCGGCTCATATTTAGCGCTTAAAAATAATGCTACCGAACTAAAATTACGTCAACTATGTAGCCTAAGTGCATGACAAAAATTGACGGGAAGTCATATCGTGTATAATAAAAAAAATATTTCCAGATTATTTTCAACGTAGCTTTCATTGATTACAATCAATTTACTCGATCAATTTAAGTCAAAGCATTGTGTACAGGACCACTCGCTGTTTTCTGTATTGTCGCAAGTGACCAACAAGCTATATCATATGGATCCAAACATGTCACGTGGTCAATTTTTTAATCTAGCTACCACCCTTATCTATATTTTAATTGGGCAGTTGATTAAGCCTGGACCGATTATTGTGTAATTATCTTAATGTTTTATCTATAGCCCCACGTGACATACAGTTCGGAATGTGTAAATCACTGTTCAAAGATGCCGTGTTTTATAGCCATAGGCAAATTAAACAGACCACACGCTGGGAAATTGTCTGGATTTTGTGCAACACGTGATCAATTATGTCATAATGTATATATTACACATGCCACGTTGTCAAAAATATAATCCACCACCCATATCTATTTTACCTGGACCGCTTACTGTGTAATATATCAGTGTTTTATTTATACATGTAGTACCGCGTGAAATACAGTTGCGACTGTAACATAGGCAGATAAGAAAGCCTATGTAATACATTCGGATTCAGCCCAATCAGTTTAAACTGAGTGAAACATTATAAATGCGTTTGCAGGACTTTGCATTTATATGAATAAGCTAAACTGAAGCCTATTGATAAGCTTTTCACCCCTCGGTAATCATATACGTATAGTTCGATATGTTGCATTCGTCATTACCAATATAATTTATATTAATTTTAATGTTATTATGGGTTGTTGTATATTTACATGATGCTGTCAAATACACTAGACAGTGAAGTTGGCGACCGGGTTCAAATCCGGGCGGAGGCACACATATGCCAGCCATATTTCAACTGCGCGCGGCGGCATTAAAAAAATAAGGTCCGTTGTTTTTAGCACAGGATATTTAATTTACATGAAGGACTTTAAATAACATGTCCTTTGTGAAAATTAAAAAACATATTACCATGCATAAACACCAATTGAAATACCAAATGAGAATATACGTGATAGATCATGCGTTACATTCGAACTATGAGACATATGAGTAGATCTAAGATCTTGTGTTCAGTGAATGTCAACATTTCAAAACAAAAGACCAACTTCCTTCAGAAGTGGGTTTTAAGTGAGTCTTTTTAATGCGAAGCTCAACTAACGAAAAATTATCAAAAATGTAAAAGACCAACTTAAAACCCACTTTAACCCACTTCTGAGAATACCATTATTCAAAAGACGCACTTTAGCCAACTTATTTTCGTTAAAGACCCACTTTAACCAACTTCATTTATGAAAAGACCAACAAAAACACACTTCCTGTACTAAAAGACGCACTTAAACCAACTTATTTGATAAAAAGACCCACTTTAGCCAACAAAAAACACACTTATTGTCAAAAAACCCAAGAAAAACTCGCTTTTAGCATACTTTTGTCAAAAAACGCAGGAAAAACCCACTAATAAGTTGGTTTTAAGTGAGTTTTTGGTAAAAGTGTGTTTTTCTTCGGGAAGGGTACCTGGAACTAACTATGCTGAGCGTCAAGCAAGGGCGATATACCATATTAAACGACTTTGATATGTCACGTTTTGGATTGACCCCGAAGCCTCTCTCATCCAAAATGGATACTCTACCACCAAGCTATGGAGGCGGATTTAACAATAAGGTGCATTTACAGTCCACAATACCTTAGTGAAATAAGAGTAGTGTGTACTTTTAACAGCAATTAAGTGTACTTTTAGGAAAACCGAGTTCTGTTCATCTCACCTTAGCGCACTAAATACACACTCGATATAAATCACGCAAAGGGAATTAAACGTAATGAATTATTTCTACTAAAACTAAAACCTGGTTTAATTCATTAGTCGATCCAACGCACATGGGTGATTGTATCTGCTAGTCAGAAGAGCGTGTTATTGTTACTCCCTTACTCGATTCTCGACCTTCTATAAGCATATTTTAACAGCTGATATCTATTGTCTTTATTAATAATCCCGGCTGCATGTTTTCATAAGTGGGAAGGATCACGAAGACGCCGGAGATGTAATACCTCCATAAATCATATTTAAGAGCCAATATTGCACGATTTGCTCGCGGAAATCTATACATGTACGTGTATATTCAAAGTAAGAACCTCGTAATATATTCATGCATAAACAAGGTCAGGATCAAGTCAAATTCTCTGTGCTATACAGTCGGTTGCAAGGATGACGTCATGTCTAAACATACACCCCCCTAAAATCGTCGGAGCCTAGGTAATTTATCATATTTTGGATGTAAGAACAAAATTGATATGCATTTTTTTTCGCTCGCTTCAATAATACAATAATCAATTTATTGATTTTAAAGTGAACTTAATGCTGTATGCAATCAACAAGATATGGCTGATTGGTAGCATGGTGCCAAACATCGGCTACAGAGATTCTTGCACATTAAAAATGTCTGACAAGTCATCAAAGATTAATATAGTTGGCTTGATTTTCTAATAAACATGTCCTTTTCATTAAAAAAAAAGATATCTCAGAATGCAGCTGACGAATTCTGTGGTTCTTTTTAGAACGTCACGAGGCAGAAAGCAACTGGACCCCCTAGTCGCTGGATCCCAAGTATTTCACATTTCCACCTGAACAAAAGTGTAGCCCTGGAGTTCGCAGGGTATGCTGCTCAGATAGACAGTGCATTTTTTTCTTCGTGACGTATTCACAGCAGCTATATATCAGTGAATATTATCCAGTCGATTATCGTTAGTCCTGGTTATATAAACAACGATTTTTCTTGCTTGTTTCGCTCGCTGTAGATCTACGCAAATTCAATGAAAGTTTTCGATTTATCTATGAGTTTGTTGGGTATGCTGCTCAGATAAACACTGATTTTTTCCAATTCTTACAATTACTAAATCAGTGAATATTACCAAGTGATAAGTGTGTGGTGTATGCTGCTGAAATAGTTGATTGCATTTTTTTCTTGCTCGCTCCGCTCGCACAACCACTATCAGTTAAGTTTGTCAAGTAGGGAATGAGTATGCGGGATATGCTGCTCAAATAATTAATTATATTCTTGCTCGCCTTACTCTCACATTAACTTTATCAATGAATATTATAAGATGTAGAACGAAATTGTGTGGAATGCTTCTCAGAGATACATTTTTTCTTGCTCGCTTCGCTCGCACATTTCTTTGAGGGGGGGTCAATACATGAATGTACGCCCCCCCTAATGCCAAATCCTGGATCCGCCCCTGCTAAAAGTAGACTTTGAATTGGTAAAAATAAAAAACAATAAAAGAACATGTACTTTATTTACCAGCCAGCTGTGATTCATTCCAAAATAATGAAAGCCCAATAAGAGATATATACTTTAGCTGCAGTTTCTGCTGTCGTAGTAGAGCATGAAATCCCTTATGGTGACACTAAGTAATCAAGACTGTATCAACTAAGGTAAATGGGAAACAACACGTCAATTAAACTTCTTTTAATAATCTACCGATTTCGGTCCACAAAGACCTTCATCAGGATTATGATAAACAATATAAAATCTAGTTATTAAGTACACAAAAGGTGGGAAACGAAAGTCACATGACATTTACTAAAAATAGACAAATTCATGAATAAGATTCAGGAATAGATTTTTCTAGACTTTTGCAAGATTTGACCTAGTGACCTAAGTTTTGACCCCATATGACCCAGTTTTGAACTTGACCTAGATTCCATAAAGACAAAGATTCTGGCTGTGTTTCATGAAGACTGGTCATAATTGTGTCCTCTAATGGATCGCCAGGTTTTTGTAATATTCGACCTCGTGACCTAGTTTTTCACCCTATATAACCCAGTTTTGAACTTTGCTTAAATTTCAAATAGACAAACAATCAGACCACGTTTCATGAAGATTGGGCCATATTGTGTCCTCTACTGTGTTCACAAGCTTTTTCTAAGATTTGACCTAGTGACCAAGTTTCTGACCCCACGTGACCCAGTTTCGAACTTGGCCTAGATTTCATTGAGTCAAACATTCTGTCGAAGTTTCATAAAGACTGGGTCATAACTGTGACCTCTAGTGTGTTCACAAGCTACTGTGGACGAACGACGGACGGAAGGACGACGGACAAAGAGTGATCACAAAAGCTCACCCTGTCACTATGTGACAGGTGAGCTAAAACATAAATTGAATTTTGAAGTGCGTTGTATACAGCGCCTCCCTTTCAGGATACAGAATAGTCAGGCTAGTTAATACATGCACGTAAACATGATGGCACTAAACGAATGCTTTTTTGAATGACACCACTTCTGGTCAGCAAATTTTACTGCTGTACCAACGTAGGTACATGTATACGATCTAGTAATTTCGCTAAAATATGCATGCCAAAACTGTTTGGTTGATTTTTTATTGTGACCCATTTTCAAAACCACTTATTTACCCTAATATATTCCAGAACTGTCTTAAGGTTACGAGTTTTAGATGCCGAAGTTATCTCGACCATTGGACAAAATGCAGCATGTGCTAGATGGACTAAAACTTATTATGTTACTGCTGTGGATGCAATTGTATATCTACTGGTGAAGCTAAATTTGAAGCAAGACGCAGATGGCAGTCAATGAGTACAGATCATCAACCAGAAACTTCTGAGCGTTTAGAGAGATACATGTTTTACTTTTTGAGGTGTGGAACATCCACAGCCCCATATTTCCCCACGAATGAGGCACAGACTCCTGGATTACATAACAAGTTGCAACCCATATATACATTATAAATTTTGTTAATTTGACATTGTCGATCAACACCGTTCGTAACTGGGTTTTGTGACTTTTTAGACCTTGATTACAATGAAATGTGCACATATTTTACATCATGTATTGAATTCATTAAGACTTTAAGTACAAAATTTCAATAAAATTAAAATACCTTAGCCTGGTAAAATACAGCAAGGACTATCTAATAGTATATTCGTCCCAGAATGCATCAAAAACCCACTAACTGTTGCGTTTTTAAATCAGTTAAGTGTACATCTGTACTTCACATTGCTATGAGATGACTCCTTACAGTGGAAGATCGATTCCAGCTATTGGTACAAACTTTGGTTTTCAAACGGTACTTAGAAGGAACATTGGACCTATAGGTGTATTGAAATATTTCATTGTTATGCAATTCAGTCTGAAACTATTTATAGTATTCAGTCGACACAATTAACTACAATGTATTATGAAAGACAAACACAGGAATTATTTGTAATTTTTATTTGCGGCACTTTTTTTAAATTAGGTAACAAAGTTGTTATCATATATCCCACATAATAAAAGGGGTAAATGGTTAGGTACTAAATGATATGAAAAGCTAGGCAGTCTGACATGATACTTCATACAAGATACATAAGTACATACAGATGACCGCACTAAAACACACAGAGGTCACCATGATTGATTATTTAATTTAACATGTAATTTATTTTCATGGCTACATAGTTTGTGCATATTGTTAAGAGAAATTCAGAGGTATAGTCTGACGATGATAACATTAGCCTTTGTTTACAAATAAAAATTAAATGCCCTTTCAATGTCCGTTTTTGTTCAATCTTGGGCATTTATCAGTTTTAATGCATAAACTAGTACTCTTTCAATCTACGCTGCTAACTGCAGTGTTTATATTATCAATGTTTGTTTATTGATAAGGCTAGTTTTCTCCGGCGACCTATACCCAGTTGCATTTTTTTGGCCAACTTTTCACAAGAGGGAACAATCGAGGGTCTTGAAACTGATTTTTGTGTGAATATTCAACAAATGAAGAAGCAAATGCAATTTAATCTACATGTGCCTAAATCCGATCGGTGTGAAGTTATGAGAATAACCATGTTTCTTAATCACAATATTAATATGCGAAGCTACAATATTTTGCCTTTCACATAAATTACAATCTTTACCTCATTTTATGCCTTTAAATGGTCAAAGTTGAAACATAATGGTGTTGAAGTTATTGCGTTACCTATGCCTCTCCAATCAGTGTCAAGATTGCACTATAGTAACATTTTTTTCATCAATTCATTTTTGTTTATGGCTGCAGCGATCTTGATCTTTGATCTTTGACCTCAAAATCAATAGGGGTCATCAAATGTTGCAGACAGACCTCCATGTAAAGTTTGATGATTCTAGAGCCAAGCATTGTTGAACTATTGATTGGGAACTGTTTAATCTACAGACTGGTGCAGACAGATAAGTGCAAAGCAATATACCCCACATGAAAGATAGGGGCAAAAAAGACTCAATCAGTGAATAACACAAAAGTCATATTTTGTAAAATCAGATATTTTCTCGCTTGAACTATTTTTCGACATTTTCGCTAATTCAGTATAATCAAGAAATTTTATATCCAAGAAGGTAAACAATGGCAGTAAAACCTAAAATGCTTTTTTTATTCACTATCAAATCTAATGTAGCTAACTACGTCAAAATAACTAGTTAGCCAAATTTTTACCTCACAAAATATGCTTCTTCATTTTAACCTTGCAAAAATATATGATTTTACATGTTTTATGTAAGGAATAATAGAACAAAAGATAAATATAAAAACATGAAAAGACATTTTTATTTCATCTTGTAAATGCTGCTGCTATGAATTCAGCTAAGTAACAAGATGTATGTCATCACTGCAACATGTGAGAACCATACGTTAGCACTGTACTAATCCCGACGGGTTGTTGGATTTATTTGCCCTCGCCACCGGGATAACCCATATGGGCGAGCAGAAACTAATCCCGATATAGGAGAGATCATGTTTTTATACAAAGGGATTAGTACCACCAGCTAGCTATTGATGAATGGCAGGTTTCTATTGTTCATTCATCCAATAGATTGCTGGTGGGCATTTTGCATATGAATACCGTGATCTCTCCTATACTGCTTCTTAGTTCCATTGGTTGGTTTAGGTTCATACAGGATTCTTATTGCTTTCCTAACAAAAGTGGTTAGTCAAGTTCCAAGACACAATTTTGATGTCAGACGAATCTGCTGGAGGACATGAATGCTATTGCTACGACGGAACTGAAAACCAGCATAAAACTCAGACAGAACTTAGGATATACAACATCACATAGCAATATGAAAACTTGACCAAACTAAGTATTGGCATATCGGGATTAGTACTGCGTTTTAAATAAATCAGCAAAATGATACATTAACAACGGACAATGTCGACTTCAACCCTTTACTCCAAGTTTTTATGCCCCCCACCAAATATTTTGGGGGGGGGGGGGGCATATAGATGCTTCGGGAGATCAGTTTCAGGTCTTATATTTGATACAAATGTTGCTGTACTGAACTCCACTTACTGGTTATGTCAATTTGTGAAAGCAATTTTGAGACTGATTTTAAATCAGATATTTTCTCACTTGAACGATTTTTTGACATTTTCGCAAATTCAGTATAATCATGATAATTTATTTTCAAGAAGGTAAACAATGGCAGTAAAACCGAAAATGTTTTTTTATTCATTATCAAATCTAATGTAGCTTATGTCTTATATTTGATACAAATGTTGCTGTATTGAACTCCGCTAACTGGTAATGTCAATTTGTGAAAGCAATTTTGAGACCGATTTTAAATCCGGACTCACATGAAAATAATTGCTTATAATTTTACAGTTTACACATTGTACCTAGTTTTTCATCAGAATATTTTAAGTAAACAGACAAAGAATGTTTCTGTGGAGTAAAGGATTCAAACTACTGCAAGCATGTGAAGAAATGAAACATGTATTCACAATTCAGATGAAACAATTGATAACATGATAACATGATCAGGCCCTATGGTCATAAAACTGTTTCCATGCTCAACTCCATTTCATCCTCAAACTTCAATGTTTTGAATATAAGAAGTCTCAAATTTTACTGAAACTTTTATATTAGATGGATAGCCAAACAGAAAGTAGAGTAATGCAGTAAAGATGGTTTAATTGATGTACGGGTAAAGAGCGAATCCAGTTTTATTCTCAAATTTAGATGAGCTTGAAAAAGACTTTATGATCATGGGGCCAGATACTCAAATGACTGAGAATTAGTGACTGACTTGATTTACTCACGATTGAAATGTGGCAAATGAGATACAAGTAATTTTTCCAAGACAATTTGTTGATCATCCACATGAAACAGAGTCGGATCATAAGGTCACCACAAGATTTCTCCATCCAGCTCTGTTCTTAGCTTTGGTTTCTGTTTCTCCCCAAATTATTACCAATTCTTAGAATTCCACTTCTACAGTTGGACGATAGCGGTTTTTCAGGGACAAAAGCCAAGTGAAACTTGTACAGGGATTCGGCAGACACAAATGATCAAGGTGTTACTCAAATGCTAGGACAGAAACGGCAAATGAAAGTGGTCTGGGATAACTGCCGGTGCATTTTTATTAGCTCGTAAATCAAGTCTGACAAACAACAATACAGCATTGTGTGATATAGTATCTGAGATTACATAATTTCATAAACAATTTAACATTCCTGTGAACCAATGTTCAGCAAATATAGGTGAATAGTCTAGAACCACAATTACAAGTAGATACATAACAGCATGGTTGATGAAGTCAACAGACGTTTCACTGCTATTTCATAATTGAACTATTTAAAAAAAATAACAAGACCAAATATTTTCAGTAAGAATGTATTAAATAGGAAACAGGCAGCAACAATATTTAATTTATTTGCCTTTATAAATCATGATTTTATTGTAATTGAACAAAAAAACATTGTTAATACTACAAATCAACTTACAGGGCAAGCTCGGATCTATTTCTTTCTTGGGCCAATTTTGGCACCGGTTGGTTAAGTTACATATAATCTTCCAACAGTCTGTTATAGTGCTGTTCATAATCAGGGGTTTTACCAGCTTCTGAAGTCCAGTTGATAATTTTGACTAAATTTAAGCATCTTTTGGGCAAAATACCAATGATTTTAAGAGAAAATGACCCTTCAAACTAAAATCTTGAGGGTCAAAATGTGGTCAAAGTTTTGGAATTTTAAGGGTCAAATGGAACCCCTGATAAGTTCATACAATCTTCCAACAGTCTGTAACAATGTTGTACATAACCATGATTTGTTTTGAAACAGATGGCTAAAAATCTTATCTAGAACTGGTATATATTTTATTTTACCTTTTAAGGTTACATACCAGTAAATCATGTTCTGTATATAGAATACAAATATATCAATGTGGATATCATATGAGTGCCTTTTCATATGGAATTTACAACACAAGTTGAATAAATTATCACAATGTGAGGCTCTGCCAAGCATTTTATTGATTTTTTAATTTCATTGAACAAGTTTATTAAATGCAATTTTGAAAGTAATAAAAAAATGTAATAAAAGTAATTCATTTTAAGTTGGCCTTGAAGCAAGTTCTACAAGTCACACATATCCCTCTCAACTCTTCATTCCTAGCCCAACATGTGTGAAAGATCTACCGTCTAGTGTCGACAGAATGGGGCATAGTGTATCAATTAGAAGGCAGTATACTTTGAAGGTATGATTCATAGTATGATGCAACTACACAGCCAGTTCTTTTATAACAAGGGATTCAACAAGGTCAGCAAATAGCAAAATAGGGATCACAACATTAAAGCAAGCGGCAACTTTAATCCAATATCAAGATTTGTGTAAACACCATCATTATCCTAGATGCATTATGCAATATCCATTACTGCTTCCCTCACTTTGTGACATAGCAACTATTTCACAAATGGCACAAAATCGATTATCAATCCAGAAAATATGACTATAAATGATAGTTTTTCATGGTTTTCTGATTCCTTCACAACACATTTTTATAATCACTGCTCTGATTGGGTGGTTTAAAAAACAATCGGCCAATCACAAGCAAGGTGTCATGATATTCACATTTTCTATTCCACCACCTGATTGGATAATGCAAATTCAAATTTCAGCTTAACACAAACTGAAATTGCAGTATCAGATGAAATCTCTTGGTATTAGATTTCACATAGGAAAAGTTATAAAAGGTAACAAACTAGGACATATAAATAAATAGATTGATATTGTCTTCGTCTCTCCTCATATACTTGTGTTCAATCAACCACTCAATTTGTTCTTTGATCAGTTTTTTGGATGGAAGGAACATATTTTTTAGGATTTCTACAAGCTCTGTCTGCAATGCTGCATTTGTAATCTTCTTACGCATCTTCATTATTTTCACTATCGCCTCCTGTTACATAGAGAATAGACATTTTAAAGCATAAATTAAGCGACTAACAAAATATAAAGCACAGAGAATTTGACACAATCCTGACTTTTATGCATGGATATATTACAGGGTTCTTGCGTTGAATATATAAATTTCCGCGAGCAAATTGTGCAAAATCGGTCCTTTTGATTTGTGTTGGTATTACACCTTCAGCGTCTTCTTGATACTCCCCGCTTATGAAATCACACAACCGGGATGATAAATATAGACAATAAATCAGCTGTGAAATTATGCTAAAAGAAGTTGGAGAGTCGTGTCAAATTCTCTGGACTATATTAAGATATGAAGAAAAATCATTTGAATAATCCATGGATGAAAGTTTGAAATTCTGAAAAACCTGAAATTCTCAAAAATTTATAAAGGGAAAAACAGGCTTTTCGGCACTCTCAATAACCTGAAGTTCATGCATGTGCCTGAAAACTTTCACCCATGATAAACTTGTTGAAAATAACCTTATAGTGATCACATAAAATTTGGAGAACCACAGTGGGACAAACTTAGTGCAAACATTTAGTTGAACTAGAAGGGTTTTTTACACAAAACCTTTGTCTCACACAAGGGGCCATAACCCTGGAAATACTCTAAGGTTTAGTCAAAAGTTTTTATATGGATAAGTGGTTTGGTGCCCAATTTGTAACCTGGCAATCCAAGGATGATCCTCAGTTGCGACAGTTCATACCCTTCCATGAATATTTACCCACAATGTAGAATATCCTCCACCTATTGAGAAGTTGTTACTTCCAAGTGGAAGGGTAAGTTAGTACTGGTTAGGATACACTCTACCCACTCAGATTAGGTGAAATGGTCACTGTATATAACAGAAATATTGTTGAGAAACGGCGTTAAACACGAATAAACAAACGAACATTGAATTAGATATTTACCTGTACACGTAAGATTCGGAGCTGCATAATTCCTTCATTATCTTCCTCTTTACTCTTCTCTGTAGACAACTGTAGTCGACCAATCAGATTGATCTTCCCTCGCTTCTGTACTTTACCATTTTTGCTGAATAGAAAAACGTCTTACATTATTCGAATACCAAGGACAAGGCATGGTGTCTTAATGATTTTTTCATGCTCAACTTCACTTGACTATTGTCAACCAAGAAATTATTTCACACAATTTAATTTCGCGGAGTTCGCGAGTGGTAGAATTTCGCGAAATTAAGTTGCTGTGAAAGTGCTAAAACAATAATATGGACATTGGAGTTAAATTAAAAACGCGAAAATTTGTAGTCACGAATATGCCTACGATCAGCAAAACGCGAATGTTAGTATTCGCGAAAGTAAATAGGTTTCCAGTTACTGTATCACTATGAAACATCATTCGCTCCTATACAGTGCAACAATTCACTCATCTTTACTTTATCTGGGGATATTACACTGCTTTCAAAGATTCCTCATAATCTAACAAATTCAAAATGTTAAGTAAAACATGAGACTTAAGTCACTATTTATAGTTGGAACCAATTGAAGTTTGAGCATGAAATTGTGTTGAGTATGAAAATAGCTTTAAAATCATAGGGCCATATTTATACACCATCTTAGTAGAAAACTTAAAGGTGCTGCCTCACAGATCGGGCTAAAAATTTTGTATGACGTAATTTTCCTACCTAACCAAGCATTAATATAATAGAAAGTCACTGGTGGTTGCTTTATGAAAGATTTATGGCATATAAGCAATTTAAATTACTCTTGATATTTGGCACTCCGTATTTTTCTGTTTGAAAATATCGCAGAGTTTCTTTCCAAAATGTTCTGTGAATTATGTAATTCACACATGATCAAACTGTAACTTCAACAAACTAAAGCCGAAACATCTGTGAGATATTCGGTTCCTATCGCAATTCGTTTTCATGGAATGGAAACAAATTTCAGGCAATTTAAGTGATAGTAGTGCTAATTCTATAGGGTATTAATACCCTATAGAATTTTGGGTGTAAAAATGCTAAATTTCTACAAAATGCCGATGTTTCCAAGTTATTTTTTTATGCCAATGTGGTTGTTTATGGCATATACAGGAAACTATACCAAAATTACATGAATATTTGACAATTTTATTTTTGCAATACACCAAAACGTGAGGCAGTCCCTTTAAGATTTTCCTCTTTATCTTAAAAATTATCTTAAAATTTCTTTAACTGCATCAGTTAAACAAGAAAATCAATATTACTATTTTTTCACAGTTTTCAAGCATGATGTTAAGAGCTATCGTTTGGCATATTTTCATCATTTCCATCTCCATAGCAACCAGCTTTTTGTCAGTTTCAAAACACATTTAAACCTGCATAATCTCCTTATTCTCCATATAGGCCCTTACCACATACCAAGTTTCATTCACCTAGCTTGGAAACTGTTTGAGTTATGACAAGAATTGGACTGTTAAAATATGATATAAGAATCTTTGCTTGCCTTCCACCTGTCTTTTATACTTACATTAAGGCAAAATCCTGATTGACCCAAAACTGTGTACCATCAGTGATATCCTTTGGTGATTTAACCTCGCTTGAACAACATAAAACCTGTCTCTTAATCTTCGGAAATGCTACCAATGACTGCAATATATAAAACAGGAAACTTTAGTATATGGTTGACCAAAAAAAACCACCTTAAGTACTTTCTACACATGACAGGGCTTCCTCTGGAGAATATTGAGCTTTCGCCACTACATTCGCCAAATGAAAAAAGTTGTCGCCACTTTAGCGCCACTTGGGCCAAATCTTTTCTCAAGATTTCTAATATATATTTGACTTCATGTATATGTATTAAAAACTACAATAATGAATAACTGTTTTGAAACTGGGAAACTATGGTTAGGCACTAAAATATTGCATTCCTTTTGTTTCTCTAATCTCCAGTGAAATCTTGATTTCAAATCAAGAGGCTATACAAATGATGACCAGATCACTTGTACTGGCACATTTACTGTTACTAAGTTCATGAAATAAAGTTCAGTTCATTAAGTAGTCTGATAGATCAATTAGGCAGACTGGCCCATGCTCACTGTAATAATTATTTCTTCCATTCATCACTTGACTTATCAAACTTTCAAGTTTCTCGTTGAAACAATTTTTACAAGTGTTAAAATTTCAACAATAAAGCAATCTAACATCATTAACTGCCAATGAGACCCATTGATCAAACAATGTCACGCTTCAATCGTAATCACCTTGGTAACCTGGCTTCACTGGACAAGACTCCAGGGGTGCAATAAACAGATAAACATGTCAAATTGTTAACACCTCGCTAATTGTTTACAATCTACAAATTGTCCGGAAGAGACCGTTTTATGACAATTTTAAGACACAAACATGCAGTGAAATTGATCTTTTACGACATTAGGTCAAATTTTGTTAAGAAATTAGCCTTCGCCATGAAATTCGCCAAATTGATTTTTTTATCGCCAAATTCTTGATTTTGGCGCAAATGGCTCCATTTGCGACCCACAGCGAAGGCCCTGCATGATAAATAATACTGATATAACTTAAGAAAAATAATATGGTAAACAGATCCAAAAAAAGAAAGGAATCTTTGTTAAAGATACTTTACAATAATTCTTTAAACAAACTAGATGCGTCTGATCGACATCAATGATCAGATACGAATACTTCTGCCGGCAAGAAAGTAACTGCATGGGCCATAACTCTTATTCGACCATAACCAAATTCAAACTGGCTGTGTATATTCTCGTGATGTGCCTACCTACATTACGAATTTCGAATCAAATGTCAAGGTATGACCGAGATAATGAGCGGAAACCAGAAATTGGAAAAATATTTCATAGTAAAAGGGGCAAAACTCTGACAAAAAAATATTTGATTGGAACAAAATTTCATGGCAGGTGCATAAAAATATTGATAATCTCATTTAATTTTGTCCCCTGGCATATTGCTACAATAACAGGGAACATCATATCTCACCCATAAAGTTCTTCTGAGTTCAGCATCTGGAAGCTCTGTGGCTAATTTTAAACTTTCATATGATATTTTATCCTTGGATCTCTGATTCCAAGCAAATAACACGGTCATTTGAAACGTTGTGACTTCTACGTCAAACCGTCCTATATCATTACAAAACGTTATCTGTAAACAAATCAAACATAATGTAATATGAAGCAGTGGTATAAAGTATCTTTGAATTTTGTGTTGTCAAAGCATAAATTATATAATCGTTGAAACATTAATAAATATACATCCAGTAAAACCTCAATAATAAGACCACATATGGGACCCTTTAAAACTGGTCTCGTTACTGACTTAAATGAAATAATGGGTTAAATAATGAGCAATCTGTGAAAAACAAAATGGACCTGATGTCACTTAAGTTAATATCAATTTTCAACTTATTATAGATTCTTAATTTACGTGTGGTTAATATTTGTGCCAAGTAATTTCAAAACCACCAAATGCAATGATTGACATACAAAGACCTTGGATTGACAAACAAGAAAACAAATAGACCAAGTGAGAGTGTAGGTCCAACATGTCACACATGTATAAAAGAATTTGTCTATTAATACACTTAGGGGTATAATGATATGCTGACCTCACAGTACAATATATAGTTATTATTACACCTCATTTTTCTCTACTATTCTAAACTGCCATTCTGTCCTCCGGTTGACAATATCAATGTCAAACATGCTGGCATATGAAATTGACATAATATCGTGTTACTGTACGAAACTTAAATAGGGTCGTTCTTTGAACCATCTGGAGCCAAATTTCGTGGTACCCCGGTATATCATTACACCACTGTATACTGTACACCCTACACACCCTACTTAGATAATTCATTTACTTACAATTCCATTTGACATTAAATGATGCCACTGCAATTTACGACCACTATGTTTTTGTCTGTAAAAGTCTTCCACCTGTGGAATATAATCTTCTAACTCCATCGGCAAGGAGACGGATAGACGGTCACTAGAACGAGCCCATGCTCCCGCATTCAGTATTTTGATATTTATTGAATCTGGAAAAAAAGAGTAAGTACGAATAGGAAGAGGTAGAATAATTTATTATTCAAGTTTAATGCTGTTTCTTAACATTTTTTCAGCTATATACAACCGTCTGTTCACCTAACCAGTTTTCCAGAACTTTATCCTAAACAGTACTAACTTACCTTTTCATAAGGAACTAGCAACTTCTCAACATGTGGAGGAAATTCAACATAATTATCAAATTTCTATGGAAGGGTATGACCTACTGTGAATGAGAATTAAACCCAGATCGCCAGGTTACAAATCCTGAAGATGACCCCTTAACTCCTGAAATTTGTACTGTATCATTGTAAGACTAAACAAGAAATATCACTGAATGTGATGAATACCCCCAGAAACTGCTTGAAACAGTCAGATATGCAAAACTAGACTTGGTACTGATTGGTCATGCAGCTTCATTGAAATCCGACCATTGGTTGCTGAGAAATAGTGCAGACAATATTTATAAGTGTAAAAAATCAAAAGGCCATAACTACCTTAAAAATGGATCCGTCCAACGTGTGCTGACGATATGCACAACTAGAATTGGTAGCGATCATTCATGCAAAGTTTCATTGAAATCCGACTAATGGTTACAGAGAAATAGCGCAGACAAAATTTAAAAGTGTAAAAAAACAAAGGACCATAACTACCTTAAAATTGATCCGACTAACGGGCGTCGAGGATATGCACAACTAGACTTGGTACTGATCAGTCATGCAAAGTTTCGTTGAAATCCGACCAATGGTTGCAGAGAAATAGTGCGGACAAAATTTATAAGTACAAAAAAAACAAAGGGCCATAACTACCTTAAAATTGATCCGACTAACGAGCGTCGAGGATATGCACAACTAGACTTGGTACTGATCAGTCATGCAAAGCTTCGTTGAAATCCGACCAATGGTTGCAGAGAAATAGCGTGGACAAAATTATACGGACCAACCGACCGACCAACAGACCAACCAACTAACCAACCAACCAACCTCAAGCATGACTCCAATATAGCCCCCATATACTATGTTTCAAAACAAGCATAGATCTTTTCACAACTTATACATGTAAATCTTGAACAGTTTACTTTATTCATTATTTATTTTTTGTAAATGTGTACAATGTACATGTGTATGGGCCAGTGGCCTGTATGTCATATTGTAATGAACTGTTCAACATGGTCTATATAGTCAAAATGACAAGATATTAGAAAAGTAGAAGGGCCATAACTCCGTAAAAACTGACAATTTGCTCAACTAGGCTTGGTACCAAGTACTTGTTTGAAATTTCATTGAAATCCTACTAAAGGTTAAAGAGAACTAGTGACGACAATCTTTTTGACATCCATCCAGACATCCATCCAGCGCAAAATCAATACATCTCCTCCCCCATCCCCTATATGTTTGAGACATAATTATATACACAACCTACATGACTTCTCTTTCCAAGTTTTTAGAACTTACCTGCTATGTATTCATTATTATTTCTATGAGCATCTTTAAACTCTATATTAAGATCTTCACTGACTTTGATGTCTTGAAACATTCTTGCAAGTTTGTTCACATAATCAGCTGGCATGCCTACCTCCTGCAAGGATAAAAATCAAGTGTAAAGTGTTGGTTTATGGTGCATCAACAACTAATGGTTAAGTAGCGCGCATTCAAATATGAAAGAAGAAGAAAGTATAAACTGAGTAAAAGGACAATACATGAATAAGAAAAGAAAGAGTAAACTAAATAAGTTGGCATTTTTAACACTGTATTTCTTTCTATTCTTTTGGACATATTCTTTTAACCAATTAGCAATTCTAATTTAACATTTCTTGAATTTCATGAGCCTGCGAAAATCATACATGCAAACTGATTTATTTATTCAGGATAATCGCCATTTTAAAAGGAATTTTAGTAACATACTGCGGCAAATTCACTTAACAAGTTTTCCTGGACAGGACTGTATCTCAACCAGTACTAACTTATCCTTCCATGAGGCGCAAGCAACTTCTCCACATGTGGAGGGAAATCAACATTGCTGTAAAATTTGCATAGTCAAATGCTACGACTGGTAATCAAACCCTTATCCCCACATGATTGAGACAAAGTAATGGCGGAGACACAAACTTTTGATGAACAAAGAAACAGACAGTAGTACATTGTCAATTGACTACAACGCTCTCTTACAGGATGGGCTTAAAATTATTCTTATCACAATCAATCATTTTACCCTTAACCATTCCACCATATTTTCTTCTTTTTCATTATCTGCCGACGTGTCGAGTATAAGTCGACGTGTCAGGTGAGCTTTGTGGTATCTCATGAACACATCTTTGTTCTGTACATATTTCAGCACCAAAAGCTACAATAAAATACATAATTAACCGAAATAATTCCATCAATCCACAGAAACTAGAATTGCCACACGGTGACGAATAATACCCCAAATTTTTGCTGAAACTATTTCTGCCAGAATTATTACCTTTTACAGGGAATATGTTAGTCTGATATATGAAGACAGTTTAAAGTTGTAATACAATGTAGTACAATTATATATTAAATAACTAACTTTGAGTACATCTAAGTTTCAAGTAGAACAAGACTGCGTTCAATAAACGCTTATGCCCCCTGTGGAAGCCTTGTCCATAAATAAGTCTAAGTCCAAAATTAGGTCAAGGTGAAGGTCAAAATGGGGTTAGGTGATACAGGCGTGTGGAGAGTGTTCATATACAACATCCATGCAAGTATGAAAGCTTTGTAGCCAGCCATATTAATGCTAGAAGAAACGGTCAATTTGGGTTAACCAGGACGGACGGACGGACGGACGGACAGGTGAATCACTATATGCCACCCGATCTATCGATACGGGGGCATAAAAACTGGAATTCATTTCATTGAATATAATTGTGAAAATAGGCCGAAAGAATATAGACATTCCAATTTTCCCATAAAAGACAAGGAAAATGTCTAAAGCTGGGTAAAGGATGCATCCTCAATTTGATTTTGATTCTTAGCAGATAACAAGAGGGCCAAAAGGTCCCTAGGTCGTACATGCAAAACCTGTGATTTGACCCCCAATGACCCAATATCGAACTTGGCCTAGATTTTGTTGAAATGATCTTGTGACCAAGTTTCATAAAGATTAAGTCAAAATTGTGACCTCTAGTGACTACACAAGGTTTTTCTATGATTTGACCTTGTGATCCAGTTTTTGACCCCAGATGACCCAATATGGAACTTGACCTGGATTTTGTTGTGATGATCATTGTGACGCAGTTTCATAAAGATAAAGTCAAAATTGTGACCTCTAGTGACTACACAAGGTTTTTCTATGATTTGACCTTGTGACCTAGTTTTTGACCCCGGATGACCCAATATCGAACTTGACCTAGATTTTGTTGAGATGATCATTTTGACCAAGTTTCATAAAGGTTAGGTCAAAATTGTGACCTCTAGTGACTACACAAAGTTTTTCTATGATTTAACCTTGTGACATAGTTTTTGGGGTTCTACCAAGGCACAATGCCAAATCCAGAAAATAACATGCAAGTCTGTTCCGGGTGCCGTAAGCACTTATACCAACACAAGAACTATGCTTCTACATTGTTCTATTGTGAAATTTAGCATACCGTATGAAATTTCAAATGACCACAACTCAGTCAATACTTGGTGTTTTTCCTCAAATAACTTTTATTTTCTTCAGAAAATTTCGTTCTTTCTGGTGCAGCAAATCCAGATTCAATTTTCCTAATTATTCCTGAATTGTAGGACCTCTTACTATCAGTAGTGCGGGCAATCTGGGAAGAATACATTAATAAACTTACCACATCTCGTAATTTTTTCTCCACTTCTTCGGATGTAAGTTTTTTACTGAGTGGAGTTTTTCTCAGTAACATATCACAGTAGTTAGCTAAAAGTTCCGGACATTTAGACTCTGGTTGTGTTTTAGTACCCATACTGCAATACAAGGGATCAATACATTATCATGACATGTGTAAAAGGTGTAAAAAAATTTTAAATCCTGAAATCCAGAAAAATTGTTGATTTACTTAACGCAAATACCCCCACTTCCTATTTGACCATGTCAAGGGTCATAACTCCAATGCACATACTGACTAATATTCCTACACAGTTTGATGCCTGTAGCACAAATACTTATAGAGCTATAAGACAAAAGGAAAAGTTCATAATTTCAAGGGTGACAATACAGGTCAGACAAAATAAAATTATATAGGTGCCCAACAAAACATGGTGCATATTATTCCCATGAAGTTTGATGACTGTAGCACAATTACTTTTCAAGTTACGGATGACACAAGCAAAATTTCCTCATTCCAAGGGCAATAACTCTGCTTCTACTTGTTGGATCCGAATAAAAATACATAGATGCATAACAATAGCTCTTTCCGATATGATTCCTAGGTTCTTTCAAGTGCCCAGTGTAAAGCACTGATACACGCTAGACTACCTCTGGGTTACTAACCAGGTCATCTCTACTAAGAGACAATGATATCAGTGATTATAGTTTGTTCAAGGGCTCTACTGAAGTGTAATGCCTAATAACGGAAATAAGATGCTAGTCTGTTTCGAGTGTCAACAGCACATATCCCTACACCCAAACTTTGTTTCAAACATTGTTCTTTTGTTAGAATTCTGCTTACAAATGGAATTTCAAATTACAATAACATTGTTAATACTTTTAATTTTTTCTTTAAATAACTTTTATTTTCTGCATAAAAGTCGCTTCTTTCTAGTGCAGCAAATCCAGCAAGCCATAATAACAGGACCCCTGTGTAACAAACCCTGATGTTTTGACTACTGATAACTTACCCTTTATTCTTTATAGGTATTTCCAGTTTGAATACACTTGTATCATTGACCACATTTTTATAAGCCTTGTCTCTAGCAGTAAGGAATCTCGGGTCATCATTGAAGGCTTCTCGTACTAGAGCACTGAATCGGTTAAACAATTCTAATAACTGTTCAACATACTTCTCAGAATCCTACACAATATAAATAATACTAAAAGTTAATACAGATAAAACAAGAACAGTTTTCTTATATGTCAGGCACAACCTCTGTACAGCAACATCCTTTGAGTACTGACTTTATTGGCTGTTGTTTAAAGGTTGTTGCTCTACAGAGGTTAAATTTAAATTAAATATCAGCTTTGTGAAATTTTGAAGGTGTTGTTATAGAGGTTGTTGCTCTACAGAGGGCACTCTGGAGAAGCTGTAGTGTATTAAAATGGAGAGCTACAGTAGATTAATGTCATTAGAATAATGTCATATATTTGTTAAATACATGTGTATTATGAAATGTTTTTTTTCTTTTCAGGAGTATTATTTATTTATTAATTTATTTTCTTTCCACTTACTACTACAAACATGTATATGTACCAATTATTTGTCATAGAGGCTCACAGGGAAGACTGGGCTTGCCCAACTGTGTTGCCTCTTTAAATAAAGTTGTTATTATTATTGAGGCCTCGATAAATCAACTCGTCTGCTCATCTGGCAACATCTTTTCTTCTTTATTTATATAGCAGGACGATTAAGATTTTGGGGCTTTCTTCTTTGTCTATATTGCAAGCTGAGTGCTTTTAAAAATATTTGTTGAGGCCTGTTATTATTATTATAATTATATAAGAGGTTGTATCATACATACTGAAGTGATAATATCTGCTGCAGCAATCATATCAGCTAAACCTTGATTGATTACATGAGCTTCTAAATCATGTAACATGGGTGTAATACCATCAGGTACACGATCCATCAGATTGAACATCAAGCGTAGCTCTGAAATATAACAAATCATCTCAATAGTCTATTATATCGATAGTCTATCATTTCAAAGCCTATCATGTCAAAAGCTTGATAGCCTATCATTTCAATAGTCAATCGTAGCTCTGAAGCATAACAAGTCATTTCAAAAGTCTATCATTTCAAAGTCTATAACATGTCTATCAGTTCAAAGTCTATCATGTCAAAAGTCTATCATTTCAATGTCTATCAAGCCAAAAGTCTATCATTTCAAAGTCTATCAAGCCAAAAGTCTATCATTTCAAAGTCTGTCATGTCAAAAGTCTATCATTTCAAAGTCTATCAAGTCAAAAGTCTATCATTCCAATAGTCGATCGTAGCTCTGAAACAAAACAAGTCTATAGTTAATACTAATTTGTTTTAGGTCAATTGTAAAACAAGTTTTTCTAACTTATATTAATAAACCTCATTACGCCATTCCTGATGTTATCCAACACCATGAGGGTATGATAGAAGAGAATTATTATAATTATCAGGCCATAATTGTCACATTGAGACGTTCTTATTTCCATGCCATTTTTCCAATTAGGCCAATTATTGCACCATTTTACAAGTAATTGCAGCTTATACTCCGACACGCCCACTGATTCCATTAAAAAAGTGTACATTATTTTCGTAAGCGGACACTTTTGTGAGCTATAAGAAAACTGTTTCACTCATAAAATAATTGCCATAAATGGTCAATTAGACGAAAACTGGCAAATCTGTAACAGTTAAATAAACGACATAGTAACTGATTGCCTAAAGCATAAAACTTGGAGCTAGGAAATTGTATAAACACACAGCATGTATTAATATGCTGCATTACTGTAAAAAACATCATGTTTGTGGTGCTTAATTATATTCAATGTCTTGGTTGAACTATATCATAAAATTCAATCCTCACAATTTATCTACACCCAAACAACTATACAACAATGGCTTATTTTTTATAATCCCCAGAGTAAAACTTCTCTAAATTGAATGATTTTACAGTATTATTATCGGTAGCAATTGAAACAGAACTACAAACCATTTGTAAGCTTGAAACATGTATTGTGCAAATTGACAATCAATTGCACGAAACCGGAATTATATACTAGTACATCAACCTTTTTTCCATTTTTTTCATGAGAATTGGTGATGCCATTAAGTATCACTTCAATACAACACTATATCAATAAATAAATCCATGTGAAAAATGTATGTTTAAACTAGAAAATATGTCATTATGTTAAGGATCATATCATAATACAATCAGTTTTTTCAAGTATAAATCAATTACATTGTCTTGACATTCACAAAACAGTTAACAATCTATTAGAAGCTTTTTATATGAACCTGTTTGAAAATATTTTCATGGATTGTCTATTTTTAAATACAAAATAAAAGACAAATAATATGCACAGATATGTACCTTTGTGCATCAAGCCTGTATCATCAGTCACTAATGTGGAAACCTAAACACGTGTATTCTTTTATATTAGTGGGTGTAATAACATATGGGCACACTTCATGTTTACTCAGTAAATTTTCACATGCTAATAAATGCTCAGCACTGTATGAATGGACAGTTAGATAATCCCTAAGGATCATTAGGCCAAGCTTATTTTGAACATTAGAATTTTATTTTCTAAAATGCAAAACATCTTCTGTTCTTGAATTGTGCCAGAATAGATTTTGATAATCATTGTCACTCTGGTGATCGTTTTGTTTTTGTCGGAGTATAAGTCAGATATAGTACTAGTTATTCGTCAAAAGTGTCTTCTTACAAGGGTTATTGTACAGTTTTGTGAGGACAAACAACAAATTATCCTCGGCTTCGCCTCGGACAATTATGTTCTTTGTCCTCACAAAACTGTACAATAACCCTTGTAAGAAGACACTTTTGACGAATAACTAGTACTGTATCTATTACATAATTATGATAAACAGAAGATTTGTTGATTTTATGCGAAAAATTTTTTATTTCACTACTGGTCACAGAAAATTTTCATTTTGTGGCCACTCGTGAAAATATTGATTTCTGTGATCACTTAGTGAAATAAAACTCGATTTTACACAAAAATCAATAAATATCCTCTAAATATCTATTGTGGTTTTTTTTAAAAATACTGTTTTAAGTCCCACTGGTCAACAGTATTTCAGTCATATGATGATTACCCAGTCACATTAGACTGGAACTAACTATGCCGAGTGTCAAGCTAAGAAGAAATATCAGAACCATTTTTCGTATGTATACATGTATAAAACTTTTCTGCTAGCAAATCTATTTCTACAGACACACTCGGTATGTATTGTGTACAAAGATAAACAGTGTATAACTTACTGTCTGTTTCATTGCTTCGAATCATTTGAGCACATTCTTGTAGAATTGACTCTTTGAATGTCGTCACTAACACATTCACACAACATTCTGTCAACTGTAAACACACAAATAATAAATACACATGTATAGTGTGTCCAAGATATTGAGATAGACGGGAACATTAGACATAGGTTGTGTACAATTCATTAATGATCAGAGATTTTTTTATACAAAACTGACCATACGTGCTTACTTTAGATATTTGTCAAACCAATTTTGCAACTAGTTGACTAATCAGATTCATGTTTGTAAACATCAAAATATCCTGGGCACATAATATGCATTGTTAATTCAGGATTAACGCCATTTGACAATTTATCTAACAAAAACATTTGATCAAATTGATGTTACTTTTTCGTAGGTGCCAAGTAACCTGGGTAACTGGAACGATGACAATTAACATGTTAAAATAGACCAACTGTCAAGAAATACCACTTTTTGCTCTTTTTATAGGTAGTCTCTACCAGGGCTTTACCTTCTATAGCAGGGGTTGTTTACAGGTGGCTCCACTCAGGAAAATTCTTACAAATCATGCAGTTTGCCCCTAAAATCCAATTTACAACAAGTCTTTTCTTCCCCTTTTGCAAAAAATATTAGTTATTTTCCACCAAATTCAAAGAAAAGGTCCCTTCTCCTACTCTTGAAAAATAAAAACCCTGTCTCTACAGAGAGGTTTAAATGTTTACTTACTGCACTAACAGATGTACAGCCCCATCCTGTCTCCAGATATCTGCGAGCTCGTCCCTCTTCCTCTTTTAACTTTGCATCGGCATATCTCATATAGTTCTGTACACCATTCGCTTGCAAATACTGAGGTGCTTTTAATTTGTAAAAATCTTTTGTAGCCTCCAAGTAAGCTTTCTCAAAGTTTTCTCGGTATATCTGTAACTTGTTTTCAACATCTGAACTTAGGTTTACTGAAATGTAACCAATCTTTCGTTGTTTAAATCAACTTTGATTTACTGACATTTTTACTTTTTCTGAGCAGTATATTTTCTATACAGTAAACATACTATGGCACAATTATCGTGCTTATACAATGGTCACAACCAGGTTGAGGCAAAAATGCTTCCTATTCAACTGATGGCTGTTTATGGCTTTTTCATGAGCAGATAAATCAGGACCCAAATACATTTCATGAAACAAATTTAGCTGCTTCAGTTGAGACCTGTAACGTACATTACCCGCATGTTAGCACTGCCCTCATGGTTGTCATTATGAGTACAAGAGTATTGCTATAGCAGTAATTTGTAAATGGACAAAATCCCACCAGAACAATAGTTAAATCATGCTAGTACTCACTAGCATTACTACCATTAATGCTTTCAACTGTTTTTGAAATATGGCTCTGCATACATGAACAGACAAGGGCAAATTTAAATTAAAATTCCTTGATGTCATAGTAGGGGTGAAAAAAGGTAAACAATTTAACTCCAGGCCTGCAGTATTAACTAGCAGTGCAGAGTACACTTACCATAAGATTCCCTGACTCCTATAACAAGCTGGGAATCAAATGCTTCACCATTTCTTTCAGCATGTACCAACTTCATAGCACTGTCCTGCAGGCGTTGTTTTATATTAGAAAATATACTTTCATTCCAGCTATCTAACATCAACTGAAACACAAACAAACAACAAAGTGCACAAAAGGAAGAGTAGGGAAACAATTGAACTTTTAAGTTCATTTTCTCTTTCAGTTGTGTGTTGGGCATTGTACCGCGTAATTGTGGTCTGTGTAGTTTTTATATTTTCTGTTCTCGGCTGTTTCAGTTGAGTGCTGCCTTCTCTGTCCGATTCTTTACTATTTTTTTACATTAAGTGAGATTTCATACCAGCCACCTACTTTTGAAGATTAACTGGCTACATGAAGACATTTCTACACCTCTGCTTGCAACGTCATATAAAATGTTTGGAATAACTACAATCTGAATAGGTCATTAATTAGGTCTTAATGTAAAAAGGTTGTCAACTACGACACTATATTTCAGTTTGACTGACATACAAATGCACCAACCAAATACCAGCTAATATAACTTGTTTCCAGGTATACCAGGGTTCAATTTGACCCAGGAGTAGGGGTTATGACCCTTGAAATTTTCAAAAAGTCACATTTTGACCATCAAGATTTATGTTTGAAGGGTCATTTTCTCTTAAAATCATGGGCATTTCGCATATAAAACAGTAAAATTTGGTCCAAAGTATCAAAATGACCCTTCAGATTCAGAAGCTAGTGGAACCCCTAAATATCCGAATTTATAATACATACCTTTCTGACTATACTCTCTTCTCCTTGAGTCTTCTTCTGCATTGGAGTATGAGTCTTACTAGCTAATGACGTCTCTAACTGCATGAAAGGTTTTGGAAGATAATCACATTGAGTAAAAAACTTTCCCCATTCTGCTATATATGCTTTCAACAAGGCTGATTCCTCTTCATTGTGTAATACCCTCTGAAATTAAGAAAAAAAAGAAATAATGTAAATTCTGAATTTTCTGCGGGGTTAAATTTTAGTTGATTCTCAACCAAAATATATGGTTTGGCGCTCCACGTTTGGCAAGCCACAACTTTATGACCACACAATTACAATATAAAATATTGTATTTTTACAAAAAATCCACAAAACTTAATGCCCCTTGAAAATCAGAGATTTACATTAGGCAATCATGACGAGCTAAGTACTGTACAATCATTTTCATACATTCTAAATTGGGGGCAGCTAAAAGTCTAATTTGACCCTTTGTATAAGCCCAGGATAACTTAACTTACGTTTTGTGCATGTTTTATGAATTCTAAAATGTCATCTTGAAGAGCCTGATGAACCTTTTGTGGCCCTTTATCATCCCACAGACACACAGAATGGACAGCCCTAAAAGAAACAAAATAGTAAATATAAAACCTGAATAAACATACAGTGCATATTTATCTCCGAGACAAAGTAGTTAAGAAAATTGTGAACCTAAGGTAGAAAATTTGCTTCCCAAAATTGTTCAATATGCTGGTTGGTGAGCTGTTGACTAGTTGAAGCATCATTCACCAGACTGGTGGTTGGCATTAAAAGATAGGAGCCAGGCAATTAAATATTATTTATCTACTTGAAACGTAGGTATCTCACAAGAAGTCACTTTTTTAATCAATAATAACTTGTCACAAGACAACTGGACGTGTGCGTATTGCTCAGACTGGAACAATAGCTTTTGTACCTGGAGCAGTGTACTATGTGTGTAGATGACTTATATGTTATATACCTACCAGAATAAATCTTGCCATTCTGATCTAGTCACAGGTTCTTGTCGCAGCAACTTCAGCACAGATGGTCTCATAGATGGCCATTTCTCCTCAAACTGTGACTGCCCTTGCTGCAAATGAAATGGATCAGATAAAATATTCACATAACTGAAGTTAGTAATTAACCCGATTTAAAACTGGTATGTTTCAAACGATGAAAAAGGTTTCTGACACAGACCAATATCAACATTCACTGTTAAAAACAAGAAAACCCACAAACTTGCAAAAAACATAATAAACATCTATAGTAAAAAGCTTAATACTGATCTCAGCGATCACAGAAACAATGCATGCCCCATTGCAGCCAAAAAGTCATTACTGTTAACGATCACAGCCACCTTGACCTTTGACCTACTGACCTCAAAAATGGGGAACATCTTAGGACAAAGAATTCTTGAGTTATTGAATGGAAACCATTTCGACCGAACAACATACATGTGCAAAGCAATATACCCCTTATCAAAGTAAGGGGGGGGGGGGGATAATTAACAGTGAGTACCTAGGCTTTTTTAACTGAATTCCTAACATACTGTCTTAAGACTCCAACATATTATAATATATATTATTCAGGGGTCCTACTGAGGCATCATGCCCAATCCCAAACATAAGATACATGTACAAGTTTGTTCAGGATGCTATTCGACACACCGGATCTCTTCTTTACAGTACACAGTGAACTACATTGTAACTTTCATAATTTACAACTGGGGTGAGGATTATCAGTTCTGGTCACTGGTCCACAGAAAATTAAACAAAAATATATCTACTTGTCCATCTCAAAGACTCACTTGTCCCCAAAATTATCATGAATTATTGACTCATTGGGTCTTTCCATCATTTTACATCAAGAATTTTCTACTTGTATGCGGAAAAGGTATTGACAAATTTTGACTTGTGTGCCAAACAAAAAGCCTGTGTCAGAAATAGGAATTCCACACCCTTGATTGTATTTCTTAGAGTTTTTCAGTCATTGGCTTTATTAAAGACCAATCGGACCAATTTGACGGATAAAATCAACTCAAATCTATTTCGTGTTTTTTTATTTTTGTTGCTTAAGTAGGCTTTCGGTAAGGTATGGAGTAGGATTAGGGTATCACAACTCGGCGCTTGAGTGGATTACAGTTGTTTCGTACACTAGTAGTTTCATACACTGTAAATTTCAGTTGTTTCGTACACTCTCGATCGGTAGTTTCATATACTGTTGAAAATTGTTGGTTGTTTAGTACACTCAGTCATATTGTATTTGCTGCTAATTGATCTATTATTGGTCAATTAACAAAGCTGTATAATTGATCTAGTATGTGTCAATTGATATAATTTAATAAATATGTTATTTGCGCATGTGAGCACAATATATTTAGATATAATTATTTAAGCTTTTAAGGAAAAATTATGTCATAATTAGGGATAAATATAATCTTATTCCTATAAATAAAATATCATTTTATAATTATTTATACATGTAAGTATAATTTAATACAATAATAGCCATATAAAAATAGAAATCTTAGAAAATATTTGCATATAATGTGTTTTAAAAGCATATAAATTATAATGGTATTATCACAGAACTTAAGCAATATCAGGAATGGTTTTTTTATGTTCCTGGCAATATCAGCTTAGCCCTGTACGTGTCACACGCAAATCGTATATTCAAGCACATATTTAGCATCCTTGTGAAAAAAAATCATACACAAAAAATTTGGTCGGCTGCTTATCGCTGATCGATCCATTAATTGTGTACTCTAGTTGATTAGAGGTGTTAATTTTATGGCTTGTGGGGATAGATAGCAAGGGTACGCAAATGTCCTTTGTACTGATTTTCAGTATATGACATAATTTATGGCTGTACTTGGTTTACGTTAAATTTAGATGGATTTTTTGAGAACATATTTTTTGCCAGTTTTTATTTTTTATTGCCACAGCTTATCGCCAAAAATGAATTTTTATAGCCATTTGAATAAAAAAATCGCCAAATGGCGGGTCGTCACAGCTCTAGCCCTGTAATTTTACGCGTCTACATGTAATTAAAAAGTATGCGTCTAAATACACTTAACTACGTGTTGCCGAGAACCCTGATATAATACATTTAAATCCGTGCTCAAATCAAAGATCTAATTAAAAGGTCTTTGTTCAAACATACATAAATAATCTGAATTTTAGTAATTAACTCATAATAGACCAACTAACATCAAATATAACAAATAAGAGTGTAAACAAACGACGATTTTCTACAGTACATAATAACATAACCTTTTTAAACAGAGTCAAGGTCAATCATGCACCACCAAATTGACCAATCAGTCGTTACTGGGACAGTTCATGTCCAACAAATTGTTTTTGGAACCATCAGATTTTAAATGAATGTCCAACCTGCCCGAAGAATCATGTGACACACGTTTCGTACCTGGTAATTAAGCGACAGGTTTCATACTGGTATGTAATGTGCGTCACGTGATTCTTTATTGATCGCAGGGCTGATGTTACCAAAGTTCTTTCAAGAAACTTACAGTCTTCACTGTCTTGAAATGTCTGTTTGACATAGTAAAAAGGCACTGTTTAGAGGTCGGGTAACCGGTAACAAGAAGGGTAGCACAGTGACAGTGGACCAGAGGTAATGCACTTGACTAATGATCAAGAGGTCCCTGTTTCGAACTTCGGCCGGGGCACTTGGTCATTTCTGAAGCAATTTTCAGTGTTTCCAACCAAACTAGAGACAAACTGGCCGGGGCACTTGAACTAGAGACAAACTGGTTGGAAACACCGAGGTAGTCTCACTTGTATCGGTGATGTATACCAGGTACATTAAAGAACCAAGAAATCTATTCGAAACGAACTAGGGTAACGCACCCGGATTCCTAGTATCTCACTCTGTCTCTTAATTGATTTTATGTCTGCCCCTGCCAATAATAAGCGGAAAGCGACTGTCAGCAGTACAAAGTAGAAGTTGGTGAATAACACTGACAGGAGCTTGATCAATTTCCAAGAAGTAAACTGTAAAGCTGTGTGTCATTCACTCATGAAAATTGATGAATTCCGAGTCATTGTCTGGTTTGAGTTCCCAACGTTTAGACCTGGCTACATCACTTTCACACTTCATTCCTCACAGATGTTAACACACGCAAACTGGTTATGATATGGGGGTTTATAAAGAAATCGATTTTGCCTTTACCTTCAACATTTTGACAACTTTTGGCAGCCGATTTTTTCGTTTTTATCAGAGTTGTTTTGTTGATAAATTACCCAAACATGGGTCTTTACAGATCTGTTCTGGACGATACAATGCTGGTCTAGTAATCTGTAAACAAGTGTTATTTCGATGCCCTTGAAATCATAAACAGAACAGTTACTACAGTCGCATAATAGCCGTCATTTTTGTATGATATTGCACGATTTCTCTAACCAAGACATGACGCCATTCTAGATTCTAGACATTTACGACTAAAACAAAAAAAACGGAAATCGGTCGTCCTATGAGAATACTACGCAGTGATCTCCCTTCATAAATTTTATTTTACCTGAAATGAATTAGGATGTCATATAAGTAATAGTTTAGAAGCTCTGCTTCGATTTTAATGATTTAATACATTCGTTACTTACAGTAAATAGTATAATGATTGTCAACCAATTGACTCTTAGACTTATCCGAGTTATAAATAAAAGTTAGAAGACTCTTATCTCTTATAGTAAAAGCGACAGGCTAATGAAAGTGATCTATTTCTCTTCGTTTATTCCACTGTTTCACAATTTGGAAACATGAACTGAAATGCACAATTTCTAATATGATTGTGTTTTGCTTCTCATGTCTCCATTTGACTGTACAGTAATTGGTTCAAATCTGCACACTGTAAAGGCCTGGCAGTTCTTGTGAATAAATGCACATGGTCAAGGAACTTGAAGGTGTGAATTTTCTATATCATGGCTTGAATTCAGACATATTGGTTATCCATCGATGATTGATACATTGGATACAAAACATGTATTCTGAATGATGAAAACTTTGGATTGTTGTGTGTAGTATTATTGTTCTGGAGCATAATGTGGCAACATAGAACTGGTACTGATTAATCTTCGTATTTTCAATGTTGTCATAAAATATCTAATCTTGTTGACTAGATTACGAATATTACAAATATTTGCTTGTATTTTGGGTCGATACAGCCGTTTATTGATTAAATCTCAATTAATTTTGCAGTATTTGAATATACCTCGCTTATAAACCATAACTGCTGTTTTCTTAAAGAATTTCTGTCGTCAAAACTTTGATGATACTAAAAACTCACGGAAGTTCTGCGAAAATACAAACAAACAATATATCTACATAATGTAATATAAAAATAAAACAAATAATGTAAAGTTCGACAATATAACCTCTGTAGAGTAACAACCTCTAAACAACGATCTATACTTGCATCTCCCAAAGGGCTTTGCTCTTCAGTAGCAGAATACCGCGGTATTAATTTAATCGTTGACTCAAAAGAGAAATAGACATAAATATTCCATGTAGACTCAAACTTCGAAGACATAGTACATAATTTATCCATGTTGACATTTACAATATATTCTGAGGAATTAATCAAATTTTCATTATTTTCTTTTTTTGCGATTTTGAGTAAATACAATTAAATAACAGATGTATACAAAACCACGTAATCCTGTCCCTTTGATAACAGTGCTTTAAAACTAACCGCTTTAATTAAGATAATTACAAAAAAGCCTGTCCAATATAAAAAGGGATTGTCCACAAAATCCTATTTAGAATGGCCTTTTTCACCTTCAAAACACGAAAAATTCATGGAAATTATCCAGGAAAATGACAAAAGTCAGAACAAAACTGTAAATTTTACTGTTTATTTCATCAAATATAACAATTGTTACGTCAACGGAACAAATATTCGTATCTAAAAATTCAACAAAATGTTCCGCTAGCGGAACAATTTCACATATCGAGATGACAATAAATCAATCAGTTAAAAAACTATCCCTATCTAGATATAAATTAAATTGTTCCGTTAACGGACCAAAATTTTATGTACATATCAGAACTGTAACATACAAATGTTCCGTTAGCGGAACATTTTGGCATATCTAGATGAGGATCAAATTGTGCTTTTGACAGAACAAACGAATTGCACTAATAACTAAACAACTATTCCTATGAAGGTATGAATGAAATTGTTCCGTTCAACGGAACAAAATTTTATTTACATATCAGAACTCTCACATATAAATGTTCCGCTAGCGGAACATTTTGGCATATCTAGATGAGGATCAAATTGTTCTTTTGACAGAACAAACGAATTGCACTAATAACTAAACAACTATTCCTATGAAGGTATGAATGAAATTGTTCCGTTCAACGGAACAAAATTTTATTTACATATCAGAACTCTCACATATAAATGTTCCGCTAGCGGAACATTTTGGCATATCTAGATGAGGATCAAATTGTTCTTTTGACAGAACAAACGAATTGCACTAATAACTAAACAACTATTCCTATGTAGGTATGAATGAAATTGTTCCGTTTAACGGAACAAAATTTTATATACATATCAGAACTCTCACATATAAATGTTCCGCTAGCGGAACATTTTGGCATATCTAGATGAGGATCAAATTGTTCTTTTGACAGAACAAACGAATTGCACTAATAACTAAACAACTATTCCTATGTAGGTATGAATGAAATTGTTCCGTTCAACGGAACAAAATTTTATATACATATCAGAACTCTCACATATAGCGGAACATTTTGGCATATCTAGATGAGGATCAAATTGTTCTTTTGACAAAACAAACGAATTACACTAATAACTAAACAACTATTCCTATGTAGGTATGAATGAAATTGTTCCGTTTAACGGAACAAAATTTTATATACATATCAGAACTCTCACTTATAAATGTTCCGCTAGCGGAACAATTTGGCATATCTAGATGAGGATGCTGGATCAAAGTGTCGTACAAATTTTCATGCATGAAAATTGATCTTAAGCTATAAAAGATTTTTGTCGCTCCACAAAATAATCAAAAGGGCCATGATGGCCCTTTATCGCAAACCTGAGAAAGATTGCTTTTGTTGGTTACCAAATGCAGAAAGTGAGCCACGCTGAAATTAGTTCATCAGATAGATACTAGTAGTACTATTAAAGCTTGGCCTAGATTTTATAGCTCTAGATTAACATTCTAACAAAGTTTTCATGAAGATCGCCTCTAATGCCCTTACAAGCTTTTTCTAAGATTTGACCTAAAGACCTAGTTTTGGACCCAACATGACCCAGTTCCTAACATAACCTATATTTCATAGAGACAAGCATTCTGAACATATTTTAATAAAGATCTAGCAATAATAATGGCCTCTAACCTATTCAAAAGCTTTTTCTAAGTTTTGACCTAATGACCTTGTGTTGGACCCCACATGACCCAGTTTCGAACATTACCTAGATTTAATAGATAAACATTCTGATCATGTTTCATGAAGATTTTACCATAATTGTGCTCTGCAATGTGTTCACCAATCTCATTTAAATCAGACCCTTATCACGCTTCACTACTTTGTATGTCATCCAATTGAATTGCTGATTTCACAAATCTGAAAGTGTGTTGAAACACTGCGGAGGCTATAGGCATGACCTCTTGCGGAGTGTAGTCAGATCTCTAACAGCGTAAAGAAATGGAGAAAATGTAAGGGGTCTGATTTTATTAAGATTGTTTGTTCACTAGCTTTTTCTAAGATTCAACCTAATTACCTTGTTTTTGCCTACACATGACCAAGTTTCAATCTTGACCGTTCTGACCAAGACTCATGAAGATTGTGGCCTGTAAGTGTGTGATCACAAAAGCTCACCCTGTCACTAAGTGACATCTGAGCTCAAAAAGATAAAATATCATAGTTGGTTAGTTAAATTTGACAAAAGTTGTGTGTCAGAACACATTTCAAGTTTGTAAGACCATACTGGACCGAATGTCTGACCATTTCAGAATGTCTGGTAGGTAGACTGTTCTTCACAAATTATATCAAACGAACATGAAATGTCACACATGTGCCCTAGAAGCCTAAGAAGTGTTCAGTTCCTGTAAATTGAAACGGTAATTGAGCACATGAAGACAGATTCGTCTCTACTTCTAGCTGGTGTAAATGCACGTTGGCTGAGATGCTATACAACATGTTCATTGTTATATGTACGCCATATTATCCTATTACTTAGAAAAGCAGCAGAGTGAGAATATGAAGGCTTGCTTGAAATATCCAATTTTGGGGATACAGATGGTTCATTCTATGTGTGGCGGCTGTAAAAGTCTCCCCGTACTTCACTTCGGAGTAGTTATCATTCATAATTACCTCCCTGATGGTTTTTTATCCACGGAATTCGAAGTCCACAATGTGTCATTCATTGCGTTGCGGTATATAGGCTTGCTTGAAATATCCATTTTGGAGATATGGATGGTTTGTTCAGTATTTGACTCTTGTGTTGATTTCTGGGCGCGGCCGTGATAATCAGGGAAAACCAACATAATGTACCATCACATTCACAAATGCTGAAGTGTTCCATTGTTTACATATGGAGAACAAAATAAAACTGGAATCAGTCGGCAAGAGTTATGCTCCCATACTTGTGTTTGTCACAGAGTCTGATGAAATATGAAGTTAAACTTGTTGTGCATTATACCCTGTATATGCAACGAATTATTGTGTAGAACAAATGAAAAGTTCCAAAGGGCTGTAATTCCAAAAACGAGTAATGCACTGGTCTCTATTCATAGCGATCCATCAAACATATAGATGAAGTTTCACAATAATAATTGGGACACAGCAGTTGTACTCAATAAGCACAAATGTTTGGTCAATTTTATCTCCATGGCTAGATAAACTTCTTTATCCATGAAGCTTTGGTACTTGTTGAGCCATCCTCTTACTGACATCACCTAAAATAGACAAAACCTGCATGGTTATAAAGGCAAAAATTCAAGTGGAAATTATTATCACTATATAGGCACCGAGTAAGATTATTACAGGTTGTAAATTAGAAACAAGGGGGCTAAAAACTAGAAATGCGTCTATGCCCCTTTACAACTTGCCATTTGACCTTGTCAAGGGCCAAAATCCAACTAGACATTTTCATTATTATTCCTACAAAGTTTGATAACTGCAGCGCTAATACCTTTGAAGTTAAGAGCGACACTAAAATTTCATCATTTCAAGGGCCACAACTTGGTCAATTCAGATCATATTTGAATCAAAATGTCAAGAAGGGCAACTGCACATCTAAACTAATATTTCCATAACAACTGAAGAACATGCTCAAAACTTACGAATTTAAGCTACAGTATTCAGTGTCAAAAATAAATTCAGAACATCTGATTACATGCAATAGCCTATATCATGGTCATGTGACAACTTATTATAACGGTACACTATTCATTAGACCATGGTTAGCCGCTGTCAGCCAATCAGCGACTCGTATTGCCGTGGTAAATATCACAGAGACTGCGTTGTAAAATCGTCTATTAAAATCGAGAAAAACGCTCATTTAGATCGAGAAAATCGTGCCCAATCAACAGGATATACTCAGCACATTTAAAAACGCAGCATTTATAAAGTTCATGGTTTCTAGCAGAAATAAATAAAAATACACATGGATGGAAAGTTAACAACAATAAGCTGTATTTCCCATCAATTCTGAAAATTACAAACATGCTGTTAATCCCACAGACAGAATGTGTTGTATACAGTCTAAAATAATATAATACAGATTTATTTCTATATGCAGTCAGAAACTGGTATAACATTATTCAAATAATTTTTTGAACAATAAAATTCTTACAACTAAAGGCCCAATTTGAAGTAGGTCTCCATGTACGACGTATACATATTATAGCAACGTGTCAAACGGATAAACAAGGAAGCTTTCTATCAATTGACATACGGAGAAACAAAAATATATGCGCATTTTAAAGTTTAATCCTTAGAGGTATATTTGTGTCACCTTCGGTAATGTTGCAAGCATAAGATGAATGGACTGCTAGTGCATGGAGAACGGATGTGAGAAACAAATCTAAATTTTATTTTTTTAAACCAATTTTGACAGAGGAGAGACGAGCATGTGCTTATTCTGTACCATGCGGCTATCCAGATCGTGGGTGGTCATTGCATTTCGTGCAGTCCGACGGAAATACTTGCAACAGTTGAAACATCTAACACTCTATTATTTGACGCTATATGCATCTAGCATCCCGTAATAATTCATTTTAGGTCAATTGAAAGTTCTCACACACACTTGACACCTCATTCCAATCACGATGGCTTGGACATGACAGTTGTATAGAGGCGAAACTAGCTTGCCATTTTTATGCTAGACGTCTAAAATTGAATACCTTTGGGCATGTATTATTTCGTCTTTAATATGCATGATCAAACCCTCTGCACTCAAAGCGGACATTCTACCACTGGCCTGCATTTAAATTTGTCACGTAATATTCATGCTTAGCAGCTCACTTTCATATACCGGTAAAGATATCAATAAACTTATTCTATTTTAAAAATGCTGTGCTTTTAATTGTGCTAAGTATAACATACCATATGGTCTAAGTCAGATAGAAAGACTCGTGGGTCCCACTCGTTTTCTATCTTATACATTCGTCTTATTTGTACATATAAAATATCAGGTTAGTACCGTTATTCGATTTATTTATTTACACAGTTGAACGTAGATGCCATGCTTCACATATTGTTCATCGTACAGATAAAAGCATGTAAACCTGATATGCTAGAGTTTTAGTTATAGTGATCTTGACTCCAGAAGCCCCACCATCAATCCTACCAAGGTTTAGAAATAAGTTACCTACACAGCAAGCTTCATCATAATAACTCATTCCTAACTGTAGTTAGATAGTGGAAACATTTTTTTAAGTAACAGTAACTTCAATAGCTCCCAAGATTCTTTGTGGAGCTAAACATAAACAAGAAATATCACTGAATGTGATGAATACCCCCAGCAACTGCTTGACACAGTCATATATGCACAACTAGACTTGGTACTGATCGGTCATGCAAAGTTTCAAAGGGCCATTATATTAAACTACCTTAAAATTGATCTGACCAATGTGTGCCGATGATATGCACAACTAGAAATTTTACTGATGAGCTTTGCAAAATGTTCGATGAAATACGACCAATGGTTACAGAGAAATAGCCCGGACAAAATTTATAAGTATAAACATATTAAGGACCAACGTCCGCTGATGATATGCACAACTAGACTTGGTAATGATCAGTCATGCAAAGTTTCAATGAAATACCACCAACGGTTGCAGAGAAATAGCGAGGACAAAATTTAAAAGTATAAAAAAATAAAGGGACATAACTCCCTTAAAATTAATCCGACCAACGTCCGCCGACGATATGCACAACTAGACTTGGTACTGATCAGTCATGCAAAGTTTCAAAGAAATGCGACCAACGGTTGCGGAGAAATAGCGCGGACAAAATTTGTACAGACCAACCAACCAACCTCAAGCATGACTCCAATATAGCCCCCATATACTATGTATCTGAGGGTATAATGATGTGTGCAATCCCAACATTGTTCCTTATCAATATATACACAATAAAAGTCAAGTAATTCCAAGATTGTGCTTTAATACTTAGGTCACAAAACTCCCGGACAATGTCCATGTATCCACGGAATTAAATCACAAGTAAATGACACACAGCCTATATCTACATTTTCAAGTCGCCGCGCAAGATAATAGCATACAATTTTACCATCACACATTGAAGAGAAACAAAACGTTTTTTTATCAAGATAATGCAACATATACCACAAACTATATTGATTTTCTCCTACCTAGACTATTCTTAGCCATGTTAAGATTTATAATTCTGGATATAGTATAAATTAAATGGTTCTAAGGTTCATAACTGTTTGTTATTGTTCAATATAGACTTTGTCAGATTTAAATGCTGTCAACGCAACGGAGTAGGTTTATAGCAGGTTAATAATAGCCTGTTACTATTCGATGAGCAAGATATACAGGCCTGGTATTTGGCAATCATTCTCAAGCGTGAAAATTCCTGTTATAAAGCCTGAAACTCTTTTTTTTTCAATATAAACAAAGAATTAAAATTCGGGATTCAAAACCTGGAGACCGTTAACATGGGCGAGCGCTACGTAGCACTTTCCACGGAAGGTAATCCTTGCCTTCTATATTTAATTGAACGGGAGGTAACTGAATGAAGGCGCTCGGTAGCACTTTGCTAAGGCAACGGACCCCTGAAATCGGGCAGACCTAAAACACCAGTCTTGAATATCATTACATGATGTATCCAATTTGTACCCGATATGCCAGCCTTTAAGTAGCAGTGTATAAGACAAAAGAGTCGTAAGTGAAGTTATAGCAGCTGTTGCCTGAAGACTGGCTGATCTCTGGCCGGTAAGTGTGAAAAATTACAAAGGGGAATAACTCCAAAAATGTGCACATCTAAGAGTTATGGTTCTTGGACACTGCACATCCCCTCAACGATATCTATTTACCTATAAAGTTTCAAATTTATATATCTCTAATACTGTATGAGTTATGGCCCGGACAAGAATTAAGAATGAAAAAATACAAGGGGAATAACTTCAAAAATATGCAATGAAGAGTTATGGTTCTTGCATGCAGAAAAGTTTCAAATTAATAGGTGCAATAGTTTTTGAGTTATCATTTGGACAAAATTAAATATGTCAGACGGACGAACAAAGCGGCTACTAAATGCTCCCCCAAATTTTTTTGGGGAGCAGACAAATATATATAATAGGGAGCATAAAAATATGTAATACATGCATCATAGATCTCATTAGAATGTAACCATATACCAAGTGCAGTTTCATAATTGTCCAACTTTTTATCAGGTAAGTGCAATTTACTGTATATATTATATTATAATATAATGAATATGTGCATCAACCCCACAACAATAATATATAAAATGTAAACAGGATTTCCAGCAGCATTATTGAAAAAACTAGGAGTAAACTAGGAAAATTATTTACAAAAAAACTAGGAAAAAACTATGAAATTCTAGGAAGGTTGAGCCAAAAACTAGGAGTTTTCCCTACCTGATTAACGCAGTAACCGTACACATTTTATACTACAGATTGTTAAGCTGTCAATAGTAGTCATCAAAGAGCATAGTCCAACCTTCATTTATCACCTGAGAAGGCTAGACTTTGCACCAGATCACACAAAGAATACCAAATACTGTCAGCTTAACACCCCATAGCCGTAACCAGGATTTTTTATTTGAAAACTTATTTTGCAAGCGAAGCGAGCTAGAAAATGTCTAGTCTGAGTTTCATACCACACATTCTTGTTCTCTCCTTGATACTATTCAGTGTATTCACTAATAAAATCATTGTGCGAGGGAAGCGAGCTAGGAAAAATACATTATACAATTCAATGATAGAGTTACTATGCGAAACAAGTAAGAAAATCATGTTCATCTGAGCTGCATACCACACAAACTAGTTCTAGATCTACTTGTTGCTGTTTATTGGTAAAATTATTGCGTGGAAGCGATCCAGAAAACCGCATAGTTTTCTGAACAGCATGCCACACAAACTTTTTCTCTACTTGATACTATTCACCATGGTCTATAGTTTCTGTATTCACTGGTTCTTCACTTGATACTATTTATCATGCTTGTTTATCTGAACATAATGATATTCACTAGTTATTTTGCGAGCGAAGGGAGCTTGAAAAAAATTGAATGCACCCTGAAGTTCTTATTCTGAAAGAAAATCTCCAAACCATATTAAAAGACAGTTTTACCTTATCCACAAATTGCCAAATTTATGAAAAACTAGGAATACTAGGAGGTTTTAGACAAAACTAGGAAAAACTAGGAGGGCATTCAAAAAACTAGGTAAAAGTAGGAAAACTGGAAAGCCTTGAATTAAAAATTAATTACCTTATTGGTATTTTTTCATAATGGTTGCAGGAAAACTGTGGTAGAAGTTTTGATGGGTCATCTTCAAAATGCCAATAGGCTTCAATTGTTCAAACTGCAACATAAAAAGAAATTATTGATTAGTGTGGAATGGAACATATTTGACTATTAAAACATAATTGAAATGTTTCCAGCTTAAAACAAAGTGGGAATATAACTGAGGGTCATGATTTCCCTTTATCGATCACCTAAGTGTTCCTATCCTTGCAATCATGTGCAGAATGTACACTGCAGGGTATGGTGAATACTTATTTATTATCTTGTTATTAGTCCTTAACAAAATAGCATGTATTGAACAGGACTGCATTCAAAAAACACTTATGCCCCAGTGGAAGCCTTGTCAAGGGGTTCAATTTGACTCGGAAGTAGGGGGTTTGATCCTTTAAATTTCAAAAACCAATTTTGACCCTTAAAGTTTGAAAGGTGATTTCTATTAAAATCATGTGTATTTTGCCTATAAATGGTTAAATTTAGTCAAAGGTATCAAAATGACCCATAAGATTCAGAAGCTAGTCAGTGGATCCCCTGCTTGTCCATAAAAAGCTAAGTCAATCAGGGGTCATAATTGTGTTAAAATGTTGGATAGTGTTACATGGCTTTGACATATAAGGGGATAAAGATGGTAAACATGTATGCCGAGTTTGGAATCAATGCCTTGATGGACTTAATGTAAGCCGAAATGGTCAAGATTTGGTCCTCACTATATATGCCTCACGATCTATCGACACAGGGGCATAAAAATGCAGAACACTTGAAGTCCCACTTTGTTTTAAAATAGTAATATAAGTACCGATTTACAGGCATTTTAATACAAAAAGTGACTGTTATCTGTTTTTCGGCTTTATGGAAACAGTGTTAAAACTGCATTATCACCGGGTCCTTTTAGATTATAAGGTGTGTGTTGGTATTTTACAGAGCGTCTTCTTGATACTTCCTGCTTGTGAAAACATACACCAGGATTATAAATACAGACAACATATCAGCTGTAAGGTTGAGAATCGTGTCAAATTCTCTGTACTATATATGTATGAGTGTTCAATACAGTGGAGTGTAATAATACAAAATGAACCTTTCTCCTTCCAAAACATTTGAATGCGTTTTTCTTCTTCTATCTTTCATTGTCTATCTGTAACTGATCTCTTTCTTCCTCAACTGCTATAAGCTTTGATATCAGAACACTGTACTTCACCTGAGTAAAGAAACAACATAATTTGTATGTACAACATACTAACCTATTACAGCATTTATTAATGGGTACTTTCACATTATACAGAATATTTTTAACTTATACATCTATGAGTATATTGCCTGGTGCACAGTATTTGGGCAAATTGTGTTAGCATCAAGGTAAAAAAATAAAGTTTAATATTTTTATGTCAAATCAATTTTTTTATATGAGTATCTTATTATACTGTATATGATTCTATTTTATTGGTAAATTTAAAAAAAGTCATTCCCGTTAATTGTTTTTGTGAAATTTAGCATTCTGTACGGCTGATCAGCTAAGGAGACGGATTTTACACAGAAATTTTATGATTTAACCATCTTAATTATTTTCTGGGCACCAACTTTTAAGCAGGTACAAAAAGATTCTTGCAGATTAAGATTTTTATGAGTTTTACCTGTAAAATTACCATTATGTCAATCCAATTTGAGTTATGTTTTTTATAATTTTTTAAAACATTAAAATTTTGTCTGTTGTTAGCTTGTGCACAAACTCTAGGAAACATAAACACACCTAGTATGATAAATAATTGAATACATAGTAATAAAGTAATACAGGTTTAATCAATAATTTATCCATCCAAATTAAATATGACCCATAAATATGATTCTGAAAATAGGGATAGGACGTTACATTTACAGGGGACGGACGTTACGCACAAACATAATATCTGGTTCTCTTCTTTTTTCAGCACATAATAACAGATATATATTTGATATACATTTTTTTAGATAAAATACATAATTTTATTATAAATGTCAAAAACATTTTTTACGCAAAACATGCAAGTTATGATTTTAGATTCGAGAATTTATTGAAATTTTAAAAGGAACATCAGACTGATATTAAATAGAAGTTAAAGAAAGTATTACACTTAGATTCTTATCTAGTTTATTAGTGAAACATTTCCAAATAAACACAGCATTTTTCTAGAACATTTATGGTTGTAATACCATATTTAAAAGCAGCTTAATTACTTGCTTATTATATGATCAGCATGTCTATAGTATACAATACTTCAATAGTTTCCAATAAAACAATATTGAGCTCCTCCCATATTGCACAGAGCAATACTATCTAAGGGACAATTAGCCCCTCCCACAGTTTAACTACAGTGTGAAATTATCTTTGCAGTTTTTAATTTGTTCCTCCCAATAAGTTAATATTGCATAATCCTAGCTCAAATTCTTACAGGGATCTATGTTTTTACAAGAAATTGATTATCAATTATTGAAGCTGCATGGGGGCAGGAAATAGACCATAAAATCCTTAGACTTTGAAGGGTTGTATATTGGTTTATTGTTAGTTACTGGTTTTGGGGACAGTAGCTGCACACCTAGGGGTAACATGTAACTTGGTGACAGCTGTCTATGTTTTAACAAGGAATTATATTGATTTTGAACTTACTGAAGCTGCAGGAGGCAGGAAATAGATAATAAAACTCCTTTGACTTGAAAGGGGTTGTATATTGGTATATTGCTAATTACTTGTTTTTGAGACAGTAGCTGCATAATTAGGGGTCATTTAGTGGAATTAACTAAACAATGGTTTTAATTGGAAGTCAACTAAAATACATACTTATATATTCAGAGGAATACATTCTATGTATTCTAAGACACTCAATGTCTTATTTAAATGAATTTCTAATAACCATTTAATAAGTCTCTTAGTTTTTCATGTATGTAAATAATGCTTAAAATATTTATGTTTATAATACTAGTATCATTTTAATAAAATGATTATTTATATAATATTGTATTAGTAATATGTGTATACCATATATAGTTGCATTTTAAAGAAATTGTGTACTATTGCTGTGAATATTTATAAAAGTGTCTTATAATTCTGTATTAGAATGGTCACATATAATAATGTTTCTGTGATAAATAAGGTATTGTATTTGTATATATGTGAATGAGGCTTAAATAATGAAATAAAGTTCTACTTCAGTACTTGATATCTAGGATGTGATATGAAGTAATGTATTTGTATCAAACTTCTTAAGTGTTAAATATTTCTGAAATTGAGACTATTGTATTTATCTATCTGAAATAATGACTGGAATCAAATTGCTGAGTATCTGACAATACATTACTTTCAGCTTTGTAACGTCGTCCCCTAAAAGGTAATGTCCGTCCATAATTAATCATGATAAAGTCATTTTTAGCAACTATGTCTAATAGGGGACGGACGTTACGGGAACGGACGTTACATTTTTTTTTTTATCATTAAAAAATGTCATTTGATTTAATAGTATCATTTTTTTTTGCTGTTTCTACAATAAGACTGATTATATACATAAATAAATGCCAGTTTAAAATATTTTGTTGTTGCTTATTAGTAAATACAGAGGGGAACGGATGTTACAGAATTCCTGCGAAGAACAAATTTTGAAACTCAAAATATGTGATTTCAAAATTACTGTTCTTTTGACTTGCCATAAGTTTTTTTATTCACATCAATAATTATTCCCAGATCAAAACATGAAACAAATCTTGCTGTATACTCTTTAATTAATTTTTCCCCAACATTTTATTAAATGAAGTACTATCTAAAATAGGACCTGTGTACATACATGAGTACCATTTTACTTAAAATGATGTAAAGCAATAATAACATGTACATGTATATATCTATCATGATTTACAATAGCTGTCCGGACCATACAGTACATATTTTAAAAAAAAATATGTTTTATAAGTTTGGAGATTGAATGCATTTAGCACCAAAACACTTCCCAATCATCTTTGATGGAAAATACACACATTCTCGTTATTTGGGGGTTTATAATGTGTCCTTATTCTATATCAACACGGATGTTAATTGATATCAAATAATAAACTAATTTCACGGTTTAAAGTATATATTTTTTAACAACATTCATATCAAATTAAAGACGAAGCTTTCTAGTTTCACAACATGTAATTATTTCGAAGTATATTGTAAATATCAATGATATAACTTTTAAATCAGACTATATTTGAGACAAAATATACATATATGGCTACCACTTCCGAGGCCTTATGGATTTAATAAATAAATTCACTTTCATGACATTGCTACCAAATTAAAGTTAAAGTTCTCTAGTTTTTAAACATACCAGAATTTTAAAAATGTGGTCAATATTAATGAAATAAGGCTTAATTGAATATTGCACAATTTACATTGATTTTAGCTTGTCTAATGTCCAGGTTGTCTAACAAGATGGCGGCGATAAATCGTTTCCCAAATGCTGCAACCTGATTGGCTAACGCCACCTGTCAATCAAAATCGGCAGAAAGGTCAATTGCAAGCAATACAGAAGTAAGTCCCCTACCAGTTTTAAGCCATTTTCAATGTTTCTGTTGCCATAGCAACCACAATTTTGGTCGGAATCTAGATATTTTTGGACGTGCATTATCCCCTTGTTGCCCCTTATTCACATACCAAGTTTCATAAATCTAGCTTGGAAACTGAGTTATGTCAGGATCCAGATTTTTTGACAGACGGACGGACGGACAGACTGACGGACGGAGGGCAAACCTATAGTCCCCTCCGGTCAAAAACCAGTAGGGGACTAAAAAACTAAGAGGACAAATTATGACCTTGTACATCTGTTTTTCTTTACTTTGACCAAATACTGTGCACCAGGCATATATCATACCAAAAGGATTGGAAGTGTGCAGTCTAGGTCACTGGAATGTCCAGGTCGAACATTCAGGTAAGATCAAAATAAAAACATTTCAGTGGGCATGCAGCTACACATACTGACAATTATTCCTACAAAATTTGAAGACTGTACAAAAATGTAGCTCAATAACAAGGTCAAGCAAAGTTTCAAGGGCCACAACTGGGTTATACCGGTTGGATTGGAAAAAATATATATACATGTCTAATATGAAGGTTGATGACGTAGCCTTGTTACATAAATTAGTAATTTTCCTGTTACAGACGACATATGTAGAATTTCATGAAATTTCCTCATTTCATGGACAACAACTCTGCAAATACTAGTCAGATCCATATAAAACAGGATTGTGCACAACAAGTTGAACAACACATGCTGACTAACATTTATATGATAATGAAGTTTTTTAAATTTCATTGACTATTATACAATTACTTTTCAAGTTACAGACGACACAAGCCAAATTTCATGAAAGAGCAATAACTTGATATGGTAATACAGGTGAGATCCAAAACAGAATTGGGCTCACATATCATAGTAGTGCATGCAGGCCCCTATGATGACCCAAGTATTTGTTAACAGACATCTGTCTTATTCCTCCTACAGGTATCCCCCTCGGGTATAATATTGACTGGTGCATCACACTGTTTTTCAATGGTCTAAATATGCTGATTATAGTCCAATTACAGTCCAAAATTTCCACAGGACCCTCAACTAAAGGGTGTCCCAAAAAAACGGGGACCTACCTAAATCCTTTATAACTTTTTTAATTTTTAATGCATTTGAATGTTGTTTTGTGAGAGTGTATAAAAGGAATTTCTAATTTTAAAATAGGTACTTATTAATAGGTTTTGCTTTAAAACAGGAAGTGACGTCATCATTTCACACACAGTGTCATTTCCTGGTTTTTTGCTGACTGGTCTTGAAAGTGTCATCATTAGATAAGACATTGTTGCCTTGAGTGTTCATATTAAGAAAACAAAGTTTTAAAGCCACAAAGGTGATGAAAAAATTGTAAAAATCGAAGAACTTTGCAATGAAATAACGTCCCTAGGTCGCTCACCTGTCGAACTTGACCTAGATTTTGTTGAGATGATCATTGTGACCAAGTTTTATACAGATTAGGCCAATATTGTGACCTCTAGTGACTACACAAGGTTTTTCTATGATTGACCTTATGACCTACTTTTTACCCCAGATGACCCAATATCGAACTTGACCTAGATTTTTTGTTTTGATCATTGTGACCAAGTTTCGTAAAGATCAGGTCAAAACTGTGACCTCTAGTGACTACACAAGGTTTTTCTATGATTTGACCTTGTGACCTAGTTTTTGACCCCAGATGACCCAATATCGAACTTGACCTAGATTTTGTCGAGATGATCATTGTGACCAAGTTTCATAAAGATTAAGTCAAAATTTTGACCTCTAGTGACTACACAAGATTTTTCTATGATTTGACCTTGTGACCTAGTTTTTGACCCCGGATGACCCAATATCGAAGTTGACCTAGATTTTGTTAGGATGATTATTGTGACCAAGTTTCATAATGATTAAGTCAAAATTGTGACCTCTAGTGACTACACAAGGTTTTTCTATAATTTGACCTAGTGACCTAGTTTTTGACCCCAGATGACCCAATATCGAACTTGGCCAAGATTTTGTTGAGATGATCATTGTGACCAAGTTTCATAAAGATTAGGCTAAAATTGTGACCTCTAGTGTCTACACAAGCCAATTGTTGACGGACGGACGACGGACGAAGAGTGATCACAAAAGCTCACTCCGTCACTTTGTGACAGGTGAGCTAATAAAAGAAAGCAGCTAACCTTCAAAATATTCATTAACAATTGCCAAAGAAGCACAATATAAAGATTCATTTATCATTATTGAGAACAATCAACAAGAAAGCTTAATAAGACGCAAAAGGTAATAATATGAACTTATATCCAAATCAAAAGTTCATAGATGTATATCAGAGTCATTTATAGTGTGTCAGCATTTATAAGAAAGCCGAAACAACTTATTACAACAAATCAACAACAAAATCTTGATATATTCGCAAGACAGTACTGACATTTTACCTCATACCTTAGGGCAATTGGCCTAAATTTAGCTCGGAGATGGGCCCTATAGTAAATCTATTTGCCACACATGATGAACAAGTGTATGCAGATTCATTATCCTTGAATATGGGACCCCTGAAATGTCATTTGGGATCGGCATGTAAATCTGTTTATGAACACGCTGAAATTCCCTTTCACTGTATTCTAATATACTGAAATACGTGATTGAAAACAAGGGAGATAACTCTGGGTATTCGGACTAAATAATCACAATTATTATGTTGTTATTTTGAACGGTATTCATCCCTTAATGTTTTGTCATATTGACATTGTGTTATTTATAAAAGAGAAAAAGTTACGAATGTTTAGCCTAGGTCCCTGTTTTTTTGGGACACCCTGTATATCCACCTTGTGTGTGTTAGAGTCGTTCAGGCAGTTCCGGATCAGTTCATGTTTTTTTGCATTTTATATTTGTAGTCACTAAGAGAAATAAATACACCAAATATTTTGTTTTAAAGACGGGTTTTAAAAAAACGTGGTTCATTTTGTAAATTTTGCTGATCCGGAACTGACTGAACACATTTGCAAAATATTTTTTTTTAATTATGCAATATTTTTCGGGTTTTCTCTTGTCAGTCTGTTAGGATTTGGTTACAAAACAAATGTCAACCAAATTTTTGATTAAATCTAAAGTAGTTTTAGTTTTAAATTAAAATGATTTTAATCTTTGGTGACAAGAAAGTGGAAGGATTTCCCATTCTCAGTACACAAAGAATTTGAAAGAAAAAGAAAAATTATGGCCAAATTTGTTCTTAGTGATCCTAAACCACGGTGTATATCATTTTGCACTGAGAGGGTACCGATACGGTTATACACCGTGTAAACTGCCTTAACGTATGTACATTAATTCAAGCCTGGCTAAGCCCCATAGCTGATAGGTAGATTTTACTATTTTTCTTATTAGTCAACAGGGACATAGCCAGCGATACACACATACGCACATGCGTAACATGAATTTGAAGTAAAAATATAAACAGGCGTGTAGCTACCTGTACGCAGAATACGCAGCTGCGTACACATGCTTCTCAAAAAGTGAAAATTAAACAATCGAAAAATGAAATAAAAACTGATGCCTAAGCCCTAAGGGGGGTAATCCTTTAGTATTTTCAGCATTTCTTAGAAACAGTTTTAAAAAGCTCTTAGTATACACAAAAAAACCTGGTTTTATCAGTAAAAATAATGTTAAAGATGATGCAAAAAAACCCACCCCAGAACGCACCATAGACGTTCTAGCGAACAAATTTTTTCAGGGGGAGCATGCCCCCAAACCCCCCTAGCCTTCTTGCGTACACATTCAAATACCTCTAGCTACGCCCCTGATAATATGACTAAAATGACATTAAATGTCCCAATTTGCACAATCATGAGGACGCCAAGTTGCAACCATATAGCCACCAACTTCAAAATGTGTGCGCGCAACATCAATTCAAGCCTGGCTACTCCCCTGGTTCAAGGTGTACCCATTGTGTACGCACATTGTAAACTTATACGTTTGTTAAAATAATATAATCTAGAAAATATTAAACACAATAATATCCAGTAGATCTAGACTCTACTGTCACATGTGATGTGGGTATGACATGTTCCTGTGAATAAAATTAAGCATTTCGAACGAATTTACAAAATTTAAATCTATCGTGGATAAATTTATCAAATCAACATTCACACAAATTATTCAAAAAATAAACAGATATAGATCTAATAAACCTACCTGCCATCCCGTATAAACAACAAATAAACGCTAACTCTAGATCCTTATCAGTAGGCCTACACGCAGCATCATAGCGGTAGATTCTATGTAGACTCGTGACCGCCCGTGTTAACACGCTTAGGCGAGACCATTGTTGGTAGGGGTTGTTGAATCCTTAGACCTACATAAATGTCATGGTCATATTAATCTAATTATTTAAGGTTAAAAATTAGATATCTTTATTCAAAATTGACCTTTCAAATACGCATTTATACTCTCAAAAGATTCAGCGGTTTACTATGATTTTAAACGATCTATTTTGTTACTTCCAACATTTTAAATGGACTCGTCCACACACGCGTTACAACTGAAGAACTCGAAATCGTGAATTCAAGTCAGATGGACCTATGGTTACGCCCGAAAGGTAAGTTTAGAATTTTAATGGTTTTTGTACTTCCATTTAACAAGAAGAATGCGTTTGAGTGCCAAATTAGGATTTTGTGTTGTTCCACGCATGTTAATTAAATTAACATACTGTTTCTTTATCAAATTCATGGGCGTAAGACCTGTTTCAACATTTATAGGGGGGGGGGGGGGGGCAATTTTGATATAGGGAACACTTTTAAACTAGAGTTATTCACTTACAAAGTCAATTAATGATTGTGTATGTAATAAATAAGAATATATCTGCTGATTTGTCTAAATAGCTGGAAATTAGATCCCACAGCGTATAAACCAAATCACTGTATGACTTATTGGGTTACTATATAATTCACCTTGTACATGTATGACTTATTGTGAGTAAAAATATATGTGATTTTCGATCACTGTATGACTTATTGCAAGATTATGCAATTCAAGTGTCTGCCTTATTGGGATAACCGGAAGTTGACTTTTAAATACACTGTGAAACCATAGGGGAGTTAATTATATCCAGGATATTGCAGGGTGGCCACATCTAGACAGATAAGCAGAGTGGCTGCTTGGTTCTTTAAAGCGCCTGGGGTATAGCACCAATACACGCAAGACTACCTCTGGGTTTCCTTCCAGTTTGTCTCTAGTTGGGCTGGAAAGACTGAAAAGCATTTCAGAAATGACCAATAAAGTGCCCCGGCCGAGGTTTGAACCAGGGACCTCTCGTAGTCTCCATCAGTAGTCAAGTGTATTAATCGCCGTGCCACCCTTGTTCATTCAAACTAAATGTCTCACAATTACTTTCTCTAGCAGACAATCTCATTAAAATCAGACCCTAACAGTTAGCTACGATGTTAGGATATATCAGTGTAAAGTAGTGAAGCGTTATATGGATTGGTTTAAATGAGATTTGTGAAATTACTCATATTGAGAAAAACGAGGGGTTGGCTTTTACAAATAGTAGCTTTTTTCTTTAAAAGCAGAGACTGAGTCACTCAGGATTTTGATATATGTTTTATTAAAATAAGAATATAATTCTAAAATTTGATACAATTTTTAAAGGTTTAGTCATCAATGATCAAGAATTTATCAAATACTGAATTTATGAAATGCGTGGTAACGTTACGCCAATAATGTTATAATGACGTTTACGTCGTCACTCATAGAGAAGGCGTGATCGAGTAGTTAGAAACTGTTCATAAAGAGTTACTTGTCTTTCTAACACATTCTATATTTTCATGATTTCATAATTTTGTCACTTAAATCCTCGTTTTCATGGAGAACGGCTCATATATGTACATTTTGTATCAATTTACATTCTGATCATAATCAGATTAGTATACTATCCCAGGGGTTCCACTAAAGGCACTATGATTATCTTCTCAATGAGAAGGGCCAATTTGATAATTTTGACTAAATTTAACCATTTTACAAGCAAAATACCCATGATTTGAAGAAAAAATGTTTATGACCCTTCATACCAAAATCTTGAGTGTCAATATGTGACCTTTTGGAATTTTCAGGGGTCAAAGCCCCTACTCCTGAGTCAAATGGATTATGGAACAAAAACCCTACTCCCGAGTCAAATGGAACCCCTGCTATTCAACGCAAGAACCTTGAAATATATCCATGCATATAGTCGGGATCAGGCCAATACATGGTGTTTAAAGGCATGTTCACTCAATAACCTGACATTCTTTACAGTGTATACATCCGCATACCAATTGACATTCTATATTAATTATAATGAAGCAGCGGGATACCGAAAAAGAGAGACATGTAGCTAACTCGTATAGATCTCGGTCAGTACGACTATATTTCATTATGATTACGTTATGTTCCATTTGGAAGATAATAACCCATATTCTTAAAATCCAAATTGATCACATGACTCTGTGCAATATAAAAATGAATTAGTCTGGTTCACATCACTCTTACAAAATGCTTCCTTTGTTTTGAATTTATTAGTCAGACTGACATATTAATTAGCCAATCGGGTATTGATGCGTGGTCACATGCTCCTTCATAGCCAAATTGTGTTATGTATTAAATAAGACCTGAGGCCCTAATGGGCATCCTTGTAGTTCTGACTATGTTGAGGTATATGTAATATGGCCTCTGTAGCTCAATGGTCAGCGCGCTTGCCGTCTAATCTGGCGACCCGGGTTCAAAACCGGGTGGAGCCAGACTTAAATATGCCTGCCATATTTCAGCAGAAAGCTGACTGGCAAATAAAGGCTATTCTTGGCAGTTAAATAATAAATCTGCTAGGACCACTTATTATATTACATGAAACATTTTTCAGATACACATTGCCGGTTTGGCGTTTTGACGAAAACCATGATGATTGATCAATGAAGATTATTTGGGAAGTCCGATTTATGAAGTATTAAAGCTGGAAGTAGATGTTAGAAACGCCTGCTGTGCTTCAGAGAATAGGACAGGAGTCGAAGATCAAGATACCATTCGTTGTGACAGCCAATTTATCCATGTGTGAAATGAGGAAGTAAGTATAATAAAAAAGAATATCAAAATGATTTGTTAAGAAATCGTCGACTGGCTCTAATAGTCTCCAATGTCCATTTCTTTTAAAAATGAGATTTTTGCACTTTCTGGCTAATTTGACAGTGCTCAATGTCCTGTGAAAAAATAATTTCTAGTGCAATGTGCTTTTTGTCAGTAATGTATTGCTCAAAGTCCAGTATTTGAACCACTATGTAGCGTGCATGTTGCTGAATGTCCCGGAGATTGGTTACTCTAAGAACAACTTAAACTAAAAAAAAATAAGTTGACCAATTGCCGTCCTTTATTTTGTCATACATGTGATTAACTGAAAAGTTCAATGTTAAGTTGCTCATGAATTGTTCTCTACCAGTCGTTCTAATATGATCCAATGTCCAGATCAGCCAATGGAACCACGTTATTTAGGTAATATTTTGTCCAAACTCCAGGTGTGCAACTAATAAATTTTTCAAAAGTTGCTCAATGTCCAAATTCGGGATAACACACTTTTTCAAAACGGACGTTTCTACGTCAATTTTAAGGCAGAATAACGAATGCAATGGGAAGAATGAAGCCATAGTACTATATATACGTTTTTAAAATTGGTTGACAAAGATATTTGACAAAGTCAAATTTGACAAAGTCAAATGTTCAAACCTAATTTTCTCCAAAACATGATTTTGGCACTTTGATCACTATTAGAACCAGCCGACGAAATGTGGCTGTTGGTCATGTTGATTATTATTTCCGAAATTCCCCATTTAAGGATTTGTGGTTGACATGGTGGTCGAGCATGCTCTGCTTTTGACTGCATATCTAGCAGTTGGGACTGCATATCCCATTTCGAATCTATGCAGGTGTAGTTGGTAATTTCTGGCTTTGTTTCAGTGTTTGCCGCTGGACTTGATATTTTAAATGGTTGATAAACCAAAGATGAACTGTAAACCAGAGAACCACTGAATGTAATCAGAAATAGCTATATGAAGATTCCATATATCGCACAACTGTCCCTTTGATGCAGGAGATCAAACAAAATATTAAACCTGATAAGTTAATTACCATATGTTTTCTAAAATTTTATATGCTAACCCCATGAATGTATTTTCTTTAATATTTATTCTAAGGCCAAAACTAATTTGTAATTGTGTAATTGATAAAAGGATTGAATAAAGGAAGGTAGGAATATCATTTTATATTAAGATTTTCTAGACAGTGCCATTTCGTCACATGGAAAAAGACTGATTATTAGAGTGGCGATTTTGTTGGTTGGGTGGATGGGTGTTTCTATCTATTGAATAACTAAGTTAGGAATGGGATATCATGACGGAACTTAAGCTTTTTGCTTGGGGTTCAAAGTTGAGTGATGGGTCTAGGTCACCATTACTATAGATTGTAAAAGCGTTTTCGCACAATACGTTTGATAAGAAATGAGATATCATGATGAAAAACGCAGGAGATTCAAGGTTTGCACAGGCCTTGAAAAGTCCTTGAATTTTGTTTTAACCTTGAAAAGTACTTGAATTGAGGGCTGCCTTGAGAAAAGCCAGAATGGTATTTGAATTTAACTGAAAATCTTTGTAACTTGGGCACAATGACCATATCAACAAAATCTAGGTCAAGTTTGGTATTAGGTTTTTTGGGGTCAAAAACTAGGTCACTGGGTGAAATAATAGAACAATATTGTGTAGTCAATACAGGTCAAAATTTTAGCCTAATCTTTATGAAAAGTAATGTTAATGAACGTTTTTACATATTCTATGTCAAGTTTGATATTTGGTAATCTGAGGTAAAAATCTGTGCCATTATGACCTAATCATAGAAAAATCAAGTGTAGCCACTAGAAGTAGGCAAATATTTATGAAACTTGGTTACAAGGATTTATATCTTAACAAAATCTAGGTCAAGTTTTATATTGTGTTATCTGGAGTCAAAAACTAGGTCGACAAGGTCAAATAATCAAAAAACATTGGGCATGCTATCAAGGTTGTATATTTATCTTGATCTTCATAAAAATAGGCAGAATGTTTGTTAAGATTTAATTTAAGAATTAAGATGTGTTTCAGCATGGGTTATCTGGGATCAATAACTATAGGTCGCAAAGAAACTGTGGTTTCTATGATAAGGCGATGTTGTCACTTGTGGGGGTTTTATAAGCTCACCTGTCACAAAGTGACAGGGTGAGCTTTTGTGATCACTCGTCGTCCGTCCGTCCTCCGTCTGTTTGTCCGCCCGTCGTCCGTCCACAATTACTTGTGTAGACACTAGAGGTCACAGTTTTAGCCTAATCATTATGAAACTTGGTCACAATGATCATCTCAACAAAATCTAGGTCAAGTTCGATATTGGGTCATCCGGGGTCAAAAACTAGGTCACTAGAGTCAGTGTACTCGGTTTCGCACTGGTCACGGTTTCGCACACTTATTTTTAATCGTGATTTTTCTATATTTACAATGTCAATATGCATATGCTCTGTCATCTTATTTGAACGTGGCTTGTTTTCTCGGAAGTTGACCACATGTGAATGTATCTCTCGCGAGATCTCGCTGTCACAACAGCTGACGTAAAAGTAAACAATCCTATGTAGGTCAGTAGGGCAGTTGTAAAACTTCTTTGTTTTCCTCACTTTCACTACAATTTTGCAAAAATTTGAAACAGAATCGAAGAAAAATATATGCAAAACCAGAAAAGTAATTAAACTCTCCCATATCGAGTGTATTTTACATGATAATGACTATTTTAAATTATTCTCCTAACTAAAAGTAGAACAACTTGATTCTTTCTTAGTAAAAAAAACTTGTTCCAAAAGTTAATCGAGTAGATGGGTTGAATGGACCTTGTTCCAAAAGTTAATCGAATATATTTTGCTCTAGTTCAGAATATCCCAAAGTCATGTGTTCTAGCAAAAAATTTGTTTTTTTTGCATTCAGGTTAGCAATGCCAAAAAAGGCAGTTGAAACTGTTATGCCTCATGCTGTGTGTTTCAAATAGAATTTTTGCAGGTGCCAATACATTATAAATCGGCAAATTTGTGATGAATGGTGAGTTTGTTAATCAATTAACATTTTTTATTAAAAAAATATAATTTATTTGTAAATTTTCTTTTCAAAATTATGTGTGCGAAACCGGGTACACAATTGTGCAGAACATGTTCCATATTGTTAATAACAAATCAAGCGCGCCAAGAGCATGATGTCCTTGACATTCACCAGCGTAAATACAAAATTTTAAACATTCACATTACATTGCAAATAATTTACGAGGTTAAATGTGAAATAAGTGTGCGAAATCGGGTACACTGACTCAAATCATAGAAAAACCTTGTGTAGTCACTAGAGGTCACAATTTTGGCCTAATCTTTATGAAACTTGGTCACGATGATCATCTCAACAAAATCTAGGTCAACTTCGATATCGGGTCATTTAGGGTCAAAAACTAGGTCACAAGGTCAAATCATAGAATAACCTTGTGTAGTCACTAGAGGTCACAATTGTGGCCTAATCTTTATGAAACTTGGTCACAATGATCATGTCAACAAAATCTAGGTTAGGTTCGATATTGGGTCATCCGGGGTCAAAAGCTAGGTCACAAGGTCAAATCATAGAAAAACCTTGTGTAGTCCGTAGAGGTCACAATTTTGGCCTAATCTTTATGAAACTTGGTCACAATGATCATGTGAACAAAATCTAGGTCAAGTTCGATATTGGGTTACCCGGGGTCAAAAACTAGGTCACAAGGTCAAATCATAGAAAACCTTGTGTAGTCACTAGAGGTCACAATTTTGGCCTAATCTTTATGAAACTTGGTCACAATCCTCATCTCAACTAAATCTAGGTCAAGTTCAATATAAGGTCATCTGAAGTCAAAAACTAGGTCACAAGGTCAAATCATAGAAAAACTTTGTGTAGATACTAGAGGTCACAATTTTGGCCTTATCTTTATGAAACTTGGTTACATTGATCATCTCAACAAAATCTAGGTCAAGTTCGATTTTGGGTCATCCGGGGTCAAAAAAAGGTCAAATCATAGAAAAACCTTGTGTAGTCACTACAGGTCACAATTTTAGGCTAATCTTTATGAAACTTGGTCACAATGATCATCTCAACAAAATCTAGGTCAAGTTCGATATTGGGTCTTCCGGGATCAAAAACTGGGTCACACTGTCAAATCACTTCAATATGTCATTGGGTCTAATTGTGATGTAAATTATAAAGCATAAGACAATATGAAAACCTTGTACATGGAATAGAGGCAACCATTAGGGGTGCATGAACTACTAGGACAGGTGAGCGACCTATGGCCCTTTGGGCCCTCTTGTTTGTCAATGGTGGCAATTCTAGTTAGAATTCAGCTTGTACATCTTATTTGTCATAATATGTTACAGTTCATTACTGGTACACGGCCTAGACATTAACTATTTCGGCCACTAGCTGGGCTGACAGGGAAAAAGCGCCCAATTTGTAAACAGGACAGTTACTGGTCCTCCAGAATTTTCACTGGTCCTTCTGGATTTTCACTGGTCTTGGACCAGTGTTGGTGTTGAGTCCTGTTGTTATAATATATCAGTGTAATCAACTTTACAGGTACACTGGAGAATAATCATCTTAAATTTTATAGTAATACACCGATCAAGGTCAAGAGTAAAATTTACCTAATGGTATAATATTTATATTTTATGTTTCAGACATTTCATCCAGCTTGTTAAGAAAGATGCTAGGAATGTGGAGAAGACAGAAACACATGTGCTCACTGCTTCAGCGGCGTTTCCTGCTGTGTGCGTTTAATTGATATAAGGCCATGACGGCATGTGATCAGATGTAAAATCAATAGGCGCTGCACCTTGCTGAGAGAAAGACCTGTTGATCATATGGATCATCAATTGGATTTCCCGAACCTTCTACATTTGTATTTAGGTAACACATTCCTTTTGATAGTTTATGCTCGAATTCAGCTGCTAATGTCACACTATGCCGTTTGTCCAGTAGACAATCATGTTGTGAGGTCACAGTTTTGACTTAAAAGTAATATTCATGAAATTTGTCACAATTTGTTTGCAACTAGCTCATCAAGGGTAAAAACAATGTCCCTAGGTGAAAGAAAAAACAATGTAAGTTGTGTGGAGATCATAGGTTTAAATAAATCTGTATAAAACTTGGAAATAATTGTAGGAGGGTTGTTCAAATTGGAATGCAAGTGATGCTACATCTTTCTTGTATCAATGAATTTTTAAAAATAGTGAGCTGTATATCAAAGATCACTGTTTTAGCTTTAAATTGACACCTCACATTTTAAAATGTGTTCAGTGTAGCTGTAACAACAGGTCAATTAACACTGTCTACTTGTGTATACATACTAATGCTTAAATTATTTGGAAAATGCCACTTTTTTCTGACCAAATTCGGTCCAATTTAAGAATCTTTGTTTTCTTAATGTGGGAGCAAATACAATATTTAAAAAAACTTGTATGGTGAAATGGTGTCTTAATCATCAGCTTCTTTATAGTTTAAGAAATTTAAAAGTGATGAAATTTTATTTGGAAATGAACCTTTTGCACGCCATCCAAATACCACAACATATTACCAAAGGGTTGCGAAATCAATTGTTTTTAGAAAATGGTGGATTATTTACAATTAGGCAAGTAGCTCAATGTGTTGGCACATCATTAGGAGCTATTCATACAATTATCAAGCATATTACAAAAATTAGGACGAAAAGTATAGTTTGGATACCCCTATCTGCTTTGGGACGCCAGCACATGTATATGTTCTTAAAAACTGTCCAAAAAAACAGTTGAAACCAGTTTCTAGATAAAAAAGTTGACCGTTTGCTAATGTTATGACCATAAACGAGACATGGGTACATTTTGTCACCCATACGATATTTCCATAAACAAATATGGGCCAGCAAAGACAAAACAAAAGTGTGCATTGCAAAATGCACCTTGGTGCCAGCAGAAAAGTACACCTTTTTCGATATAAATTAAGTTTCTACCATTAATTTGATGTATAACATGAACAATGGGTAAATGCAAAGCTTAACAAAGGTAAATTCCATCAGAAATTGAAGGAATACTCCGACAATCGCTGCTAAGCCACATGTTTGAAGGATGGCATGCTATCGCAGGGCAATGGCCTCCACCTGCAGCAGCCATTGACGCGAAAAGTCAGCAGAAAAGTACACCTTTTTCGATATAAATTAAGTTTCTACCATTAATTTGATGTATAACATGAACAATGGGTAAATGCAAAGCTTAACAAAGGTAAATTCCATCAGAAATTGAAGGAATACTCCGACAATCGCTGCTAAGCCACATGTTTGAAGGATGGCATGCTATCGCAGGGCAATGGCCTCCACCTGCAGCAGCCATTGACGCGACTTTCTGAGGAGCATGAATGTTCCTGAACATTCCGACCATCCTTATTTCTCAAGCATTGCCCCTTGTGATCTTTATTTGTTTCAAACCACTCTTAAATTGCATTGTCGGAAAATATATCAGGTACATTAAGATCTTTGGCTCATGTCCAGTATATGTACAGTGTACCTAGGAATAATAACAAAATCGCATTTTAAAATGGAATAACTGAATGAAACTTGGCAAATATATCGGAGATGAATACTGCAATGGAATCATTGTGGCTTGTTTAATTAGAATCTATCAAGGATAATTTTATGGTCTTAGTTGCATTCCAATTTGAACAACCCTCGTACCACTGTAAAATCTAGGCTAAGTTTGCAACTTAGTCACCTGGGTACTGTGTTATCAAAGCGTTTACGCTAGCGTATTATATTGCGTATGTCTTAGATATTTTCCTCATGTTCTGTTGTAAGTTTGGCGTATTTCTACGCAAAGTCAGAGTAAGCGTGAATAGCAAATATAACGTAGTGAGGAGAAATTGACATGGACTGTTGATTTTGAACCATCACTTGTTCTTATAGACTGTGATAAGTAACTAAACATTTTAATCAAGCTTTAGGGCCCATGGCAATCTTGCTATCTCCCGTTGAAGGGGATATGGTAATGGTAGGCGTTATTTCATCGGAACATTTGTCCAAATCTTCTGTATGCAACTCCTCTTACATAAATTTCTTAAGGGATTTTGATGAAACATTCACAGAATTATTGCTATGATGTCCCCAAGCGTGTATTGTCAGGCTTTTTATACCCCCGCTACTTAATTAGGGGGGGGGTATGTAGGAGTCCATTTGTCAGTCTGTCTGTCTGTCGGGTCGTTTGTCCGTCCCAAAGTTTGTCCAGGCTATATCTTGTGTGTGCATTGAATGATTTTTGAATAAGTTGGTACATTTGTTCGTGTTCACGAGACAGTGTGTCATGAGAAAGAAGTATGTCAATATCTTCAAGGAAAAAGGGCACACTTTGAGTTTTAAAGGTCTAAAATGGCCATAAATAGGTTGTTCGGGTCAAAACTATGTCATTTGGCCTCAGATTTTTATAATCACATGGTACATTTGTTTGCCTTGATGAGACGGGGTGTCATGATGCAAAAGCCATAACTAGTCATATAATTTGGCACAAATGTTTACTACTACAAGTACTACTACTGTCATGAGAAACAATTATGTCAATAGCTCAAAGGTCAAGGTTGCAATTGGATTTCAAAGGTCATAAATGTCCATAATTGAGCTTGTCCAGAGCATAACTAAGTCATTTATTGTAGGATTTGAAAAAAACTTGCACCACTATCAAACACTGTGTCATACCAATAAGTTATGTCAATATCACTAAGGTCAAGTGACATATCTAGCAAGATCCATTACTCTGATCTGTGAGAGTTATTGTCCCATTTTGGACTTGCTAATGTTGAGCAGCCGATGCTTTCTATATAACAGGAGTACTTTACTAACCAGTGGGCAGTTGATGACTCACCCATTCTTGTGCTATTTTAAACTACAGAGAGTTTAATTGACATGTAGTATTAGGCATATCAGTTTACATAGCTCAACCCACAAATACTCGCTGGTATACCAGCGAAAGTTGCCCCTTTAAGAGTGCCCTATTTAGGCATAGAATTGTAAAACATTGTTTTTTCTATTTTCAGTAAATCAGAGTTCTGCTTTCATGACGATGACAGTCTTATGGGTCCATCCAGGGAGTCATAAGCTGCCTGTATTTATCATAACAAATACTACAAATCAGACACTGTACAACCATTGTGGATTCAGTCAAAAAGATAGTAAAATATACTTCAAACTGTGCTTGTGTGTTTAGACTTTCAACCATTAACAAATAGGCAAATGATTACCACTTTTGGTGAAAGGAATTAACATTTTTTAAGAGATGAACCAGTGAAGTGAACTTCGGAATCCCATTTTTCATGCTTAAACCTATGTTATATTGATGTCTCGGCTATATGGATGCCGCTTAGTGATTATTAATAGACTCTAGTATTAGTATTTCCAACGCATGTCACATTAGCCATGTCCCTGACAGTTGTAGGCGGAGTTATGGAAATTACCGTTACCTTCGTTATATATAACGGAACATTAGTATGAGTTGTTATATGTACATATAGTTTTGGTCCGTTAACAGAGCAATTTTATTCATACCTAGATTGGTATAGCTGTTTAGTTGATCTTACACTTCGATTGTATTGTCAAAGGAAAATTATGATCCTCATCTAGATGTGCAAAATTGTTCTGTTAGCAGAACATTGGTACTTCAAACACTTTATATGATTGAATATAACATTTTGGTCTGTTAACAGAACAATTTCATTCATACCTGCTAAATTTTGATTCTCATCTAGTTGTGCAAAATTGTTCCACTAGCGGAACATTTGTATGTTAGAGATCTGATAAGAATATAAAATTTTGGTCTGTTAACCGAACAATTTAATTTATATCTAGATAGGGATAGTTGTTGAGTTGATAGTGCAATACGTTTGTATTGTCAAAACTAAATTTTAATTATCATCTAGATTTGCCAAATTGTTCCGCTAGCGGAACATTTGTATTTCAGAGCCTATATATGATTAAACAAAAAAGTTTGGTCTGTTAACGGAAAAATTTCACTTATAGATAGATCTGTAGAGATGGTCAAAGAAAATTTGATAGTCATCTAGTTTTGCATAATTTCATAATTGTTCGGCTAGCCGAACATAAGTATTTCAGAGAATTTATATTATTGTATATAAAATTTGGTCCGTTAACGGAACAATTTCATTCATACCTAGATAGGAATAGTTGTTTAGTTGATAGTGCAATTTGTTTGTTCTGTCAAAAGAACAATTTGATCCTCATCTAGATATGCCAAAATGTTCCGCTAGCGGAACATTTGTATGTGAGAGTTCTGATATGTATATAAAATTTTGGTTTCATTCATATCTAGACAGGGATATTTGTGCAGTTCATTTGTACTGTCAAAGGAACAATTTGATTCTCATCTAGATATGCCAAAATGTTCCGCTAACGGAACATTTATTTGTGAGAGTTCTGATATGTATATAAAATTTTGTTCCGTTGAACGGAACAATTTCATTCATACCTACATATGAATAGTTGTTTAGTTATTAGTGCAATTCGTTTGTTCTGTCAAAAGAACAATTTGATCCTCATCTAGATATGCCAAAATGTTCCGCTAGCGGAACATTTGTATGTGAGAGTTCTGATATGTATATAAAATTATGTTCCGTTGAACGGAACAATTTCATTCATACCTACATAGGAATAGTTGTTTAGTTATTAGTACAATTCTGTCAAAAGAACAATTTGATCCTCATCTAGATATGCCAAAATGTTCCGCTAGCGGAACATTTGTATGTGAGAGTTCAGATATGTATATAAAATTTTGGTTTCATTCATATCTAGACAGGGATATTTGTGCAGTTCATTTGTACTGTCAAAGGAACAATTTGATTCTCATCTAGATATGCCAAAATGTTCCGCTAACGGAACATTTATTTGTGAGAGTTCTGATATGTATATAAAATTTTGTTCCGTTGAACGGAACAATTTCGTTCATACCTACATATGAATAGTTGTTTAGTTATTAGTGCAATTCGTTTGTTCTGTCAAAAGAACAATTTGATCCTCATCTAGATATGCCAAAATGTTCCGCTAGCGGAACATTTGTATGTGAGAGTTCTGATATGTATATAAAATTTTGTTCCGTTGAACGGAACAATTTCATTCATACCTACATAGGAATAGTTGTTAAGTTATTAGTGCAATTCTGTCAAAAGAACAATTTGATCCTCATCTAGATATGCCAACATGTTCCGCTAGCGGAACATTTATATGTGAGAGTTCTGATATGTATATAAAATTTTGTTCCGTTGAACGGAACAATTTCATTCATACCTACATAGGAATAGTTGTTTAGTTATTAGTGCAATTCTGTCAAAAGAACAATTTGATCCTCATCTAGATATGCCAAAATGTTCCGCTAGCGGAACATTTATATGTGAGAGTTCTGATATGTATATAAAATTTTGTTCCGTTGAACGGAACAATTTCATTCATACCTACATAGGAATAGTTGTTAAGTTATTAGTGCAATTCTGTCAAAAGAACAATTTGATCCTCATCTAGATATGCCAACATGTTCCGCTAGCGGAACATTTATATGTGAGAGTTCTGATATGTATATAAAATTTTGTTCTGTTGAACGGAACAATTTCATTCATACCTACATATGAATAGTTGTTTAGTTATTAGTGCAATTCTGTCAAAAGAACAATTTGATCCTCATCTAGATATGCCAAAATGTTCCGCTAGCGGAACATTTATATGTGAGAGTTCTGATATGTATATAAAATTTTGTTCCGTTGAACGGAACAATTTCATTCATACCTACATAGGAATAGTTGTTTAGTTATTAGTGCAATTCTGTCAAAAGAACAATTTGATCCTCATCTAGATATGCCAAAATGTTCCGCTAGCGGAACATTTGTATGTTACAGTTCTGATATGTACATAAAATTTTAGTCCGTTAACGGAACAATTTCATTTATATCTAGATAGGGATAGTTGTTTAACTGATAGATTTATTGTCATCTAGATATGTGAAATTGTTCCGCTAGCGGAACATTTTGTTGAATTTTTAGATTCAAATATTTGTTCCGTTGACGTAACAATTGTTATATTTGATGAAATAAACAGTAAAATTTACAGTTTTGTTCTGACTTTTGTCATTTTCCTGGATAATTTCCATGAATTTTTCGTGTTTTGAAGGTGAAAAAGGCCATTCTAAATAGGATTTTGTGGACAATCCCTTTTTATATTGGACAGGCTTAAAACAACTTATCTTAAAGTAATTTTAAAGTTGTTTTAATTATCAACTTGCGTTTGTCGTTAATCCAATTAACACCACGACGATTAACGGACTGTGACAGTTAGATACATGTATATATATACCGTACATTTTCACACATTATTGATACATAATTAACAAGATGTCATCATCGTTATATGTTATGTTAGACAGACAGACTGTCTGTCTGTTATGTTAGAAGGAAGGAAATCCCTAGCCATCTTTTCGCCGATTTGTAGCTCCAATGTTTTAGCTAAAATTGAGAGTTTGTATATTTATATGGAAAAATTGCCTTTGCTCCCTGAAATATTGGGGCGGCAATTGCCGCCCTGCCGCCCCAGTCGCGACGCCTCTGTTAACATCCGTGTTATTATGATAAACTATTTACCAAAGTAAATTCCATGCGGTTTGCGGTTTAAGATTTTTCACTTGTGATGTTATATGCAGAATACAAACGAACTATTTGGACTGGTAGTTACTTTTCAAGTTTGTTGACGCTTTGCTTTCTAGGCAGCTCTATGTTTACCATTTCTAACTACTAGTATATGATAATAATTATTGTTAAGTGCCCATTTTTTTGCTTCAGTGTACATATTTAGAACCTGTTAAATTGAAGTCGTTCCCACCATTGTGTACCATTGAACATGCCTTATTAAATGCTGTAATTCACTGACAATTCAAAGCCATGGATATAGAAGACTCTACAGCGCCTAGTAACCCACACAAGGGACAGATACAGAATGGACCACCCTAGTCTGTCTATACATACCCTATGTTTAATTAAAGGAGACAACTCTTCAGTCTACTCTTTTTTCCTGAAATTAATTCCCTTTGCACCCTCAAACATAGATAATCAAGCCCAAAATAAAATCTAGCTAAAATTGAAAATGAAATTATGATAATTGATTGAAAAAAATATATTATCTAGTCGAGTAGCCAGACTAGGACCACCCGTATACGATCGTATCCAAAAAATGGTGATGTCCACTACAGTGCAATGTCCTCACCTTTTGACCTCTTATGTTCTTTGATGGAATGATCGACACTGTTTTTTATTACATGATAACTAATAGAACCGTGCTCTTGTACACCATCAAGTTCTAATGTTTTGCATTCTGAACTTGTGTGGAGTGCTGCTCCGAACGTATTACGTACATTCTAGTTTAACTTTTGTTGTGCGACTGTAAGTCCATGCTGTACAGTTTCTACCCTTTTCTGTAACGTAAGTATTTTGTGTTGTTGCGAATGTACTTTTATACTCCTGGTATACACTGTATATTCGTTACGCCTTTCAACACATACTTCATTAGTCTGGTTCCCGACGTTCTCTATAGTAATCACGTAGTGTAGGGGGCAGGTAATCCAATAGACTAATACTTCACTTACTACTCCTTTCATTATTTGTCATATTCATTATTCATGGAATGACCACTCCTTTTATGTACGTATTTCTCCATTCTAGGAAGGAGCACAGGAGCTAAAGTGATCCCCTTTTATGGAAACAGCTTGCTATATATACTCATGTTTTGTCATCATAATTTTGTGTGGTATGTATATCTATTCGGTGGAAATAAATAGGCACTGTTATTGTTTGTTGTTCCTCGTTCTGTGACATATTACATGCATTTGGTGTATAATACGGACAAACAGCGGTAGAACGGACAGATAAACATCATTGTTACCACTTAGTTTTTAGAAACTATGTTTTATATTGTAATAACGTGAAATATGTATGACGAAACTCGCTTGATGCATAATTCGTTGCTTTATCCAACAGCAATATTATGAACAGTTAGTATAAAACATTGCTATTAAAAACTTATCATTATATCATCTACTAACTGTTCTATGATAATAAACAGTTGACTATTTGTGTATGTTTAACTTCAACTTTCTATATACAGGTGTCCGATTTTGAGGGATTCCACTGTAGATTTTTTTAATTCATACATTGCCTTTGAATGTTTATTGTAGACTCTATGCTTCATATAGACCCATAGAAGCGTCCAGGGGACTTAAGATTGAAGAGAGAAGCAGCTATTCATTAAGGGACTGAATAGAAGTAAATTTGTTTCCAAATGTTTGCTCATGCAAAGATAACAGTAAGACAGCAATATCAACCTACTGAAGCAAAATCTAAAAAGTATTCGTTGTTTATTTAATTTATCTTGATGGGAATGGTTTATATTCATTGATTGAATCACTTTTATCCGAGAATAGTTTGAATGATATTGTTTTATAACTCAATTCTTGCTCGATGTTATGGACGTCATGTTGACATTTATTGAAACAATTACTTTTACAAGAATCTTTATTCCAGTATTTCATTGCAAGAAATATGGACATGTTGTATATTGAATAAAACTTTGAAATGTAAGCTGTCATTTGATAGATGACAATTTCACATGAGATCCAGCACTTTCTCATGCGAATCGGTTGTAATGGTAGCACATTATATACGAGTAGGTTATTGATTCTCACACGACTGGCGAAGAATAATCTATATAGTGGGCAGCTACTGTGTAATTATGTTTATTTGTACAAGTCAAAAGAACTCCGCTTCACCTGCCTTGATACTGTTCTCGTTGCTGGGTAGTAATTAAGTCATCCGCCCTAAGAGCGAGAGTTAGGAGTTTGGTTTCGGAAGCAGACCATTAGTATCCAGTCAGTGCAATAATTGTGAACAGGTACTTGGATCGGGAGGGTGCTATATTGCTGTATTAAGTCAAAGGTCGGTTAAAACACCAGAACCGTGATACACTAAGGTCATGTTAATATACTTGGTCGCTAGTACAAGTTAGGCAGTATACTAAAACAGTAAAAATAGAATAACTGCACGATTGGTTGCACAGGTTTAAAGCAACGTGACATTACGCCGTTTCCAGTTGGCGGTCTCCGTGATTACCCCCAAAACATCTAAGATACTCACAGTATGTGTATGCAAACATTGGACATAGAATATATTTTTGTACCTCTAATTTACAAAGTTGGTATTCTAGCAATCGGTTTGCAATTTACAAAATCTGATGTATAACATAATGAAGTCATCAATATTCTAGTCAGGTTGGTATAGACTCTGAATTCATCGTCAATTCTGAATTGAAATCGTTGATGTTATTGATCCATTCAGAATAATTTATCAATATACAAATCGTACTTTCATTTGGAATAATCGCATCAGTATTTAATCATCGATGCAAAATGTAATTTATATTCATACGTCGGGGTAACGGAATATGTTTATTCAATTACGTCTAGTAACAATGCTCCGGGTGGTCTACATCGCCTGGCATCGTCCCTGCTTCTCTTTACCAGAACTGCTGACATGAGAAACAATTATAGTAGCAATTGAGAAACCAAGAGCTTGTGAGTTAGTAGAATAGCGATTGGATTGACAGTAAAAGAATAGAGACACAGTGTTTAAAGGCGCATTCGATTACTTTTCGGTCTAATTAATCGCTCAATACCCGAACGCACTAAATCAATGTTACCGGCAACACGGTAGTCACTGCTTATTAATTTAAGATATAGATTCTCACGTTCTGACAAAATATTGGTCGTATCGTATTGTACAATGTACTTCATACTTCCATACTTCATACTTCCATCTTCTGTGTACCGACTGTCACATCATGCTACTAAAGCACCACAGTCTACCAGCATTCTACATAGCTTTTTGTTTTCACATTGTCTTTATTTCATTGATGATGGCCCTTTGCTAAGTCTCGTTTCATTCTCCTCTATTGTTTTTTCCTTATGTTGCTTTCCATTTTAGTGTTATATTTGTGATTTGTTGTCTTGATCTTTTCTGATTTCCTTACCTTATCATCTAAATCATCGGTGTTTTAATTCTGTTATGACCGAGTGTTTCTTCGTCAGTCGTTTTGTACATGACATTTTTTAAATTATTGTGAGCCACTAGATTTTACAAATTTTTAGAAGGCATTATTTAAATGTCTTTTGTGTGGTTCTCTAAAATCTTGTCCCCTACGTCAAGCCTGAGAGAGTATTGCTCTAGTAGAGTTCTGGTATTCGGGTCTAGTAAGATACGCTGAATGCAATGACAATAATTCCCGCTATATTCATCTAGGTTATATTCTATTCATGGACAAATTAACCCTTTATAGATTTAATGAAAACCCACTTTTTTTTATCAAGCTGCATGTTCTACTAAAATAAACATAGCATACCATAGACAATATGAAGGACTAGTATACTTTAGCATTAAGGGGATAGAGGAAATCTTGAGTGGACTATGGGTATGCTTCAATTCATTCGCTTTAATAGCATTTATTTTTTGATTACCCACAAGGGTAAATCACAGGTAAGCGAGCGAATCGTGCAATATCGGTCCTTTAGATTTATGTTGATGTTACACATGGAGCGTCTTTGTAATACTCTCCGCTTATGGAAACATACACTCGGGATTACAAATATAGACGATATATCAGCTGTTAAATAATGCAAATGATAGGTCGAGATAGTGTCAAATTCTCTGGACTATACCACTATAGATTTTGATTCTAATCTTATGTTTAAAATAACTGTGTCTTTTTCATTGGTTTGTTCATCCTCCACATGCATAGACAGGTTGTAAATACATGTAATGCCAATTGTTTTTTCTGTTGTAGTTAGTTGCTTGCTATACGTATATACGTTTTGTCAAATGTTATTTCTGTCTGATGGCCATATATGGAGTTTGCATCATGCTCTAATATAGTTATTTTCCATTTCGAGTTGTTGTGAAAATATATTGTTTTATATTGGAATTTTCGATGCATTGTGATCTTGACCGAACAACGAAATCTACTTTATGTGTCATACCTGGCATGCTTGGTAATGCGAATTTGTTCCTACTGTCAACAAAATTAGTTAATATATAAGCATTGCTTAGTTGGTTGTGTACGAAACCTTTGACTTGATCATATTACATTGAATCTTAGTACAGTAACGCGTGGACATTTGTGCATTTCACTTTCTATATAGAGGTCTCCAGTTTGTGATGATTTCCGATTTTGTGGGAGTTCCACTGTACATACCACTGGGAAGAATTGTTACTATAGACACAAAAATAGCGAGATACATGTTTTTATATAAGACCAACAATACACAATTTACCGACAATTCCACAACTAGAATGTGGTTGGATGTACATGTATAAGATATTTCGCGTAAGAAATGACTTCAATTAACGTTTATAAATGTTTATTGTACTTTTCAATCGTAACAAGAAATAACAAAACTTGATCTTGGACAAACAAACATAACAACAATTTGCTTTAATTGCAATATGTCAATTAGTGTGCTCTGGTTGAAATTGTCTTTCTTTATTCGAGGTCAACAAGTTACAAATGAACTTTAATATTCGTCTCCTTCTTCTTCACCTTCACCTTCAACTGAGTCAACACCGACCTCTTCGTAGTCCTTCTCCAGAGCAGCCAAATCTTCACGGGCCTCAGAGAACTCACCCTCTTCCATACCCTCTCCGACGTACCAATGGACAAAAGCTCTCTTGGCGTACATCAAGTCGAATTTGTGGTCAAGACGAGCCCAGGCTTCGGCAATGGCGGTGGTGTTGCTCAACATGCACACGGCACGTTGGACCTTGGCAAGGTCACCACCTGGTACAACAGTTGGTGGCTGGTAGTTAATACCGACCTTGAAACCAGTTGGACACCAGTCGACGAACTGAATGGTTCTCTTGGTCTTGATGGTAGCAATAGATGCGTTGACGTCCTTAGGTACAACATCACCTCTGTATAACATACAGCAGGCCATGTACTTGCCGTGACGTGGGTCACATTTCACCATTTGGTTGGCTGGCTCAAAGACAGCGTTGGTGATCTCAGCAACTGAGAGCTGTTCATGGTAAGCTTTCTCGGCGGAGATAACTGGAGCGTATGTAGCCAGAGGGAAGTGGATACGTGGGTATGGTACCAAGTTGGTCTGGAACTCGGTCAAGTCGACGTTTAGGGCACCATCGAATCTGAGAGAGGCAGTGATAGAGGAGACGATCTGGGCGATCAATCTGTTCAAGTTTGTGTATGTTGGTCTCTCGATATCTAAGTTACGTCTGCAGATATCGTAGATAGCTTCGTTGTCAACCATAAATGCACAGTCAGAGTGTTCCAATGTAGTATGTGTAGTAAGAATAGAGTTGTATGGCTCTACAACAGCTGTGGATACCTGGGGTGCTGGGTAAACTGCAAACTCCAGCTTGGATTTCTTCCCGTAATCAACAGACAGACGTTCCATCAGGAGGGAGGCAAATCCGGATCCAGTGCCGCCACCAAAGGAATGGAAGATAAGGAAACCTTGGAGACCGGTACATTGGTCAGCCAACTTACGGATTCTGTCCAAGACAAGATCGACAATTTCCTTACCGATGGTGTAGTGACCACGGGCGTAGTTGTTGGCGGCATCTTCCTTACCAGTGATGAGTTGTTCTGGGTGGAACAGCTGACGATATGTTCCAGTACGGATTTCATCTGAAATAACATACAACGATGTGTTATATATATATGCGTTAAATAAGTCGAAGCGTTACTTCAAATTAACAACTAAAGTAATTTAGGTAAAGCATATATAGTGTATGTACCCCCGCCTTTGATATAAATAAGGCTATACATTCTGTATGTGGCCTTCTCCAATCATGTTGTCAGACACAATGCTGCTTCGTTTCTATCAGAAAGGCTTGTACATGTATACTGTTTTGCCATTCATGATATGCTGTTTCTGCTGTGTCCGATTGGTTGTTAGACTTATGACTGGAGCAACGGACGAAAGGTTACTGCTTAATTAAAGCAGGTATGTACTTAATTGCATTACAAAACGTATAAAAAACTGATCAATTAACATTACATGTACATTGTATTTAATAGACGATGGGATGTTCTTATTGCTGACATTTTTAGTAATTGGTTCTTCTGCATAATAGTGTTCATTAATAATGAATATACAATTTAATCACAATTCTAAGAAACTTAAGTTTATAAAAGGAATGCTTCATTCTCTTTACATGCATTTTAGCCAAACATGTAGTTCATGAAAATAATTTTACAGATAGATAGTATTCGACTTAATGTTATTGTTTGATGTAAACTCCATTTATAGAACTGCGATAACAGATAACTCAGAGAACATATTGACACTCACCAATTACAGTGGGTTCCAAGTCAACAAAGACGCATCGTGGTACGTGTTTGCCAGCACCAGTCTCACTGAAAAAGGTGTTGAAGGAATCATCACCACCTCCAATGGTCTTGTCACTTGGCATCTGGCCATCAGGCTGGATACCGTGTTCAAGACAGTACAACTCCCAGCATGCGTTACCGATCTGGGCACCGGCTTGACCAACATGGATGGATATACACTCACGCTGAAACGGAAAGCAGTTTGAAATAATTTCAAATAACACAGCAATATAAATTTAGAGTGAACACAATAAATAGGTTTGATCGTATAATTGTGTATATGCATCGGGATAAGACGATTATGTGATAGGTAAACTGCAAAAATGTTCGGTATTAGGTTGGTACCAACTGTATCATTTTGCGACTGCTAGTATTGTGATAGTTGGCCACGCTACTAGTCAATCCACTCGGTGCAAATCGATTTGAATCGGTTTAACGGGAACACATTGGTATGTACAACCACGACCACCGGGTGATTTGGATTCTGTCTAATAGTAACTAAAACTCGGTTACTGAATACGTTTAAGTCGATCGAACATTAAACATTTTATTTTCTAGAGGAAAAGTCCACTTTTTTCCGGACCGCCATCACGTACATAATCAAATACATTTATATTTAATATCCAAGAGCAAACTAGAATATCAATCCATTAGTGATGTCAATCAGAAAATATTATACATGAATGATTATAAATATAGTATTTTGTAAAATATACACCATGAATACAAGACACGATGTCAATGGGATTAAAAACAAATCTTAGCAATTCTAACATATGTTACACGAAGAATTTGATATCCGTTAAGCCAGGCAGTAGACCATTTATTGCGTTACTGGATCCCATTATGACATAATTATAATAAATGTTCACGTCTTAATCCAAATAGACAATTTTTGACATAATTATACCAGGTAAGTACTTCAGGTATGTACAATGTATCTCTTAATAAATATCTGATAATATCACAGTTAAATGCTTACTCACCATTTTGAATACAGAACTTTTCCACTCGACGATGTGATGCTGTCAGTAGAAAGTTTGGAATAGCCGGTTGCTAACCACGCATCGAGTTTTATATCACTCGTTGCTATGCGTAGTCGCTATGATGATGAGTATACAGCGAACATGTCGTCTTATGGATGGTGTATTTTATATAAACATTTTGAATAGATTATTTATTTTTAATCCCTTTCATCCTCACCGTATTCAAAGGGAATATATACAAGTGCCCAAAAAGGAATAATCGCACGACTGACTGCAAAGAGTTATTGAAAGTAACGATTCATGGTGCGGTTTCTAACTGGTGGCATTCAGAGTTAGCCAAAAAAGCCAAAAATATAATTGAGTCATAATCAAGTAGAGATAGAGAGTCAGTACATATTGAATGAAGGAATAAGTAAGAAGTCACTAAAGAGCAAGCTAGGTCAATGTATGTGGTATATATTTCACAATTTAGAGACATAAAGGTCATTTGGCAAAGTGGCACGCAAGTTCATCAACCGATTTAGGATATCAAGCTAACCGAAACTAATTGTTGGATCTGTTCACCAATTTGGTAATAAAATTCGGTCTGTCACATGAACTGCTAACTGCACAATTTCTGACATACTACCTTAAGCCAAATGGTTGAATTTCAATACATTCGTACATGTAAGCAGTTTCTTACTTCTCCGCATACGACTCTATATTGCCACCAATGTAATCCTAAATTGACCATGACTGGATACTTAATATACTGATACAATACCGAATGACACAAATTTCAGCTTTTGATAATGTACAGAATGAAACTAATCTCCATATTTGATATTCATCCAGAATGAAAGTCTTTTATTTACGATCAGACAGGTCATGAATGCTAAATAAATCAATGTTATAGATCAATGTTATGTCAATGCAATTTGCTGGTCCATAGCCAAAAGAGTGTGTGAAAATAAAAGATACATAGATTATACATTGAGAAAATATCGATTTCATGATAGACAAGTTTATGAAATGATTATCACAGGAGTCATTTTTTAGAAATCTCTAAAAGATCGATGGCAACTCTACAATTTATGATCTTGTAATCGTAGTATATTGTTGTTGTGACTTGTGATCTGTACTTGTAATCCGTGGGTTATTTTATATGTCATCCATGTTCTGCTGTTTCTGTTGTATGCTGCCTTCCCTGTTTAATACGTTATCATATTTCTGATTTAACAGATGCAAAATGTATTTGTTCTAGTCCGCTTTATTTTCACCAATGCATGTGGATTGGCGAACACCAAGAACGCTTAAATAGAACAGCAAATGCCACGTAAGATTAATGACTTTTTACTCTCCGACTGTTCAAAAAGATAATAATAATCGGACATGGAAGGATACACTCATCCGAAACAGCAGAACACGAGCTACCGAACAACTACAAAACACGACATCCACTCAGTCTGTCGCCTTAGAAGTCAAACAAGCTCGGAGTAAGAGCCATAAGACACGAACCGACCAAAACCATGACCACACGATGTAAGGACAATCCGCAGATACACAATGTACATGTACTTTTAAAAGCAAAGAAACAGTCTGATGCTGGACAACGAAATTGCAAAAGGGCACATAAAGGAAGATTGTTAAAACGAAGGGCTTTCATCATGGTTCGAGCTATACCATTCGTAATGATTAAATTCTATATTTGCAATGATAAAATGTTGTTTTAACGAACGAAAATATTTTGTTTTGGATAATAATTTAAGCGCTTAAATTATTTTGATCACAAGAAACATAACTACATGTACATAAATACTATAATTATTCACTAATTTAATGTATATAATGATATAATAAAATGTCAATACTGATCGGACAGTGAGGGCAGCACTCAGCAGAAACAACAGAGTCACGAAAGGAAACGCACTTCACTAAACACTAAAAAGACAAACGCACAGACCGTAAGTACAAGCCACAATGGCAAAAACAAAACTTAACAATAACAGAATAAAACTTTACAGCTATAAAGCTCACTTTCATGTGTCATTATGACATGACCCAATTATAACGCTTGCAAGCGTTACTACTCTATAAATCGTATTTCCCTACAGATTCGGGCATGATTTCAACGATTGCCGTCAAAAAAGGCAATAACAAATCGGAAAGACACAAAAATAGAACAGTATACGAACAATTTGCTAGCGCTTCATGAAAGTGGTCACTTTCATGACGAATACGAGTTCTGATGACTTCCGATTGACTATTTAAATTTGATTATTATTGCTGATTGTTTTCGAGCTTTAATACAGAACTAGTACCATTGTCTGTAGAAATGCATGCTAAACTAGGGAATAAGAACCCGGCAGAAACAACTCGACACGAAAGGCACAGAAAAGAACACATGAAAGAGAGAACACACATGTCATAGGCACTAGCCATAGGGTCAACTATAAAAATGAACAAGAAAATGAAACCGAATAATGACAGCACACCCTGTGCAATTCGACAACCCTCCGCAACAGTAAGCGAACACACCCGGATCAAGAGCAAGCAAAAAAGAATGAACCAGATTTGAGAATATTTTCCTGCTCTAACTTAACATCTTAATAAAACAACAAAAAGCAGTAGTATCATCTGTTTCAAATAACAACAATATCATGCGTTGCTTGGGTAATACGAAAAACTGTTCATGTTCTGGAACAGTCATTGGGTGAACAGGAATGCTTTTAGAATACAATTCTTGATTTCCAGGTTTACTGATAGACATATCTATACCAGTATATTCTGGAACAAACAAAACTTTTGACGATTGTCATCATTTCTACGAGTGGTGCTCCACTTATATTTGAACAATGATGAACATCTGATATTTTCGTGCTATACGATATAATCACGCGTATGTTAATGTGTCTAGTAATTTATACACTATATAATGTTTATTATATTTGAAATTTAGAATACAATTCAAAGTCTACGGACGAAGAATTGTTAAACTTCGGCATTAACTGGTGTAACACACTCGGCATTCGTGTATTTAAGGTACCAAAGGTCGTGGTTGTGGTGGGGTTTGAAGCTGAGTATTGAGGTTCTAACCATATTGCAAACACATCCAACAGTGAGTTTGTATGTTACCTGACACGTTATTTTATTTATCGTGTTAGCATAAAAATATCGGATATTTTACTTTGTTCAAATAAAAGTGGATAACATAGTTATTATATAAAGTACAGTTTTGTTTGTATGATATGCATTTGTAATGCATAAAAACCTGTATTTATTAGCTAAATAACTAGAGTACAAACGGTTTAATGGAAGCACCAAATTTTATACAACATACCTATATTCCCTATACATGTATATCTACTGTATCATTACATAGCGTACGAATCCCGAAAGGTGCCACTATGATAGTCAATGGCACAGGGGCGCTTTGGGTTCAAAATTCGAACCCCACTATGTACACATTGATACTAAAATTGAATACATTTGGCTTATGTAAGAGTAAGTGCTGTGGCCGGAATTCAGGTAAGAAATAACGATACTAGAATAACACCGATGAATGTTTTATTGTATGCCTCTCAAATGTAACAAGAAATTACAGCAACTTGCATATTTGCGAACATTCATTGCAACAATTATTTGTTATCACTTATAAAAGTCGTCTTTTCCGAATGATACAGAAAACGTAGAACAAATTTGGAAGACGACATTTACATTATAATACGACAATTAAGATGCTCTTGTTGATTTTGTCTTCACGTTTATTTGACGTAAATGTTTCAATAAATCATTTATTTGAGGTAAATGTTTCAATACATATGAGCCTGTCTACAGGAAAACCTGCTATAATGACATTATGTAATTACTATATGTTACAAGATTTTGATAAAGCTCTAGAATAAGGAAAAATACATATCTATTGATTCTATTTTAAGTAATTGACCCTTATAGTACTCTACCTTAGCTTTAAATTTTCCCATGAATTATGTCGAACACACATACTTCGTTGCTATGGTGACCAATTTCAGAAAAGTACTCCGATTGAGAAAAACGAGGATTTAGTTGTTTAAAACAGAAGTAGCCTTTCTCTGAATGCAAACAATTTCGATTTTGATATATATTTTGAACAGTGAAACATAATTATAGAATTTGGTACTATTTTGAACAGTTTATGTCAAGAATTGATCAAATGGTGTAATAATGAAATACTTATTTCAGTTACGTCGAATAACGTTTTAATGACGTTTGCGACGTCACACAAAGAGCTCCGAATACGGACTCTACAAAAACAGCTGTAACTTCTTTAAAACTCAAGATATTAACATAATTTCTTTTGCAATTTGCTTATTTAACATTATCCTGTAATACTATGGAAAATCTTAAAGTCAATATTTTTGTCAAAATAGCAGGTTTTCCTGGAGACTGGCTCATATATATAATACTCCGCTTTTTGTTCTGACCTTTAATACTCTTCACCTTCTTCTTCGCCTTCACCTTCAAATGAGTCAACGCCGACATCTTCGTAGTACTTCTCTAAGATTTAATCGGTCACCTGGTCATGTGACTGGTGATAATCCGTCACATTTCCTCGTGCTCTGACGGACTAATTTCTATGTCAAGCGTCGGGATGTTGCAGACATTCCGGAGTTTAATGTCAAAGGTATTTCTGTCGTAATAACTCGGTAACTCGGGTCTTTCCGACAGTTAGGTCAAATGATAGTTATGTCACGAATGAAAAGGGATACCGTATAGCGGGTAATTTCTGCGGGTTTTTATTTCTGCGTTTTTTGCGGTTTGAGGCTGTCCCGTAAAATTAAATTCCGCAAAATTAAACATCCGTAAAAATTTTGTTCGCAAAATTTAACTTCCATATTTTGCTTCAATATACTGGTAATATACATTTAATCTATATCTTTCTAGTGTTTTGTTACTGTCGTAATTTTCACACGTATAGTGATCGACTGTCTTTGTTTGCTTGTTTGTTTAACAATTAATGAATGGTATGTGTTATATCGGTATTGACCCTCAATACACGCTGATGTAAGTTTGACAACTGGTTAAATTTGCAACACTGTAGTTTGTGTATAATTGTATTAACGATATAGCAATACTCGGTTTCTGAAATCCGCAGAAATTAATTCCCGATTTTCTGGTAGGTCGCAGAAATAAAAACCGCAGAAATAAAACCTACCCATTTTAGGCCTAAATCGCAAAATTTTCTACCCGCAGAAATAACCCGCTATACGGTAGTTCATTTTGTTTAGTGACAGGATCAATAGAATAATATGTTAGTGTCGTGGATGAAAAAGTTTAACTGGCTCAGCTCCGTAATTTATTCCCACGCCTTGCCAGATAAACTTTTTCATCCCCGGCACTAACCTATTATTCACTATATGTTGGAGCTTTCCATGTATTGTGGACTTGATACAACGGAATATACTTCACGTTTATCGAAGTCTTGCTTTAATGGTATGGCGAATCTTACTTCATGTAGTTTGTAATTTGTACATACCACTGGGAAGTATTGTTACTATAGACACAAATATGGCGAGATACGTGTATTTTATATAAGACCGATAATGCACAATTTACCGACAATTCCACAACTAGAATATAATCGGATCAATAAGATACTTCGGGTACGAAATGACTTAAATTAACGTTTATGAATGTTTTATTGTACTTTTCAATCGTAACAAGAAATAACAAAAACTTGATCTTGGACAAACAAACATAACAACAATTTGCTTTAATTGCGTAATGTCAATCATGCTCTGGTTGAAATTGTCTCTCTTTATTCGAGGTCAACAAGTTACAAATGAACTTTAATATTCTTCTCCTTCTTCTTCACCTTCACCTTCAACTGAGTCAACACCGACCTCTTCGTAGTCCTTCTCCAGAGCAGCCAAATCTTCACGGGCCTCAGAGAACTCACCCTCTTCCATACCCTCTCCGACGTACCAATGGACAAAAGCTCTCTTGGCGTACATCAAGTCGAACTTGTGGTCAAGACGAGCCCAGGCCTCGGCGATGGCGGTGGTGTTGCTCAACATGCACACGGCACGTTGGACCTTGGCCAGATCACCACCTGGTACAACAGTTGGTGGCTGGTAGTTGATACCGACCTTGAAACCAGTGGGACACCAGTCGACGAACTGGATGGTTCTCTTGGTCTTGATGGTAGCAATGGATGCGTTGACGTCCTTAGGTACAACATCACCTCTGTACAACATACAGCAGGCCATGTACTTGCCGTGACGTGGGTCACATTTCACCATCTGGTTGGCTGGTTCGAAGCAAGCGTTGGTGATCTCAGCAACTGAGAGCTGTTCATGGTAAGCTTTCTCGGCGGAGATAACTGGAGCGTATGTAGCCAGAGGGAAGTGGATACGTGGGTATGGTACCAAGTTGGTCTGGAACTCGGTCAAGTCTACGTTGAGAGCACCATCGAATCTGAGAGAGGCAGTGATAGAGGAGACGATCTGGGCGATCAATCTGTTCAAGTTTGTGTATGTTGGTCTCTCGATATCCAAGTTACGTCTGCAGATATCGTAGATAGCTTCGTTGTCAACCATAAAGGCACAGTCAGAGTGCTCCAGTGTAGTATGTGTAGTGAGAATGGAGTTGTATGGCTCTACAACAGCTGTGGATACCTGGGGAGCTGGGTATATGGCGAACTCCAGCTTGGATTTCTTCCCGTAATCAACAGACAGCCGTTCCATCAGGAGGGAGGCAAATCCGGATCCAGTGCCGCCACCAAAGGAATGGAAGATAAGGAAACCTTGGAGACCGGTACATTGGTCAGCCAACTTACGGACTCTGTCCAAGACAAGGTCGACAATTTCCTTACCGATGGTGTAGTGACCACGGGCGTAGTTGTTGGCGGCATCTTCCTTACCGGTGATGAGTTGTTCTGGGTGGAACAGCTGACGGTAAGTTCCAGTACGGACTTCATCTGAAATAATATTCAATAAAATAGTAAATTGAAAGCATTGTGTCATCGGCTGTTTGTTCGACTATTTTCATTTTCGTTCGATGGAAACAGTGTTAAGTGCATGGTCATTCTTGGTTCCCTCGCCTGTTCGGCAATGTAGCGATTACTTTGCAAGGGAAGTATTAGCTAATATAGAGCTAGAGTTGTAAATCTAAAACACCAATTCTCAATACCGTTAGTAACAGTGTATATAACCACCGCCTGGAGTTTCGTAAACATTTGTAGTGTATGTGTGCATGTGGTAAATTTTAATATTTGTTTGAACTGTCACAAATACAACATATGCCCTAATCTGTATTAACAAACGATCAACTGAGTATATTAAATTTGGTAACATATGCACAAATATGTGTTTTATAAATACATGTACACAAATTAGTTACATGAAAATATATATGCAATTATACATGTTTTTGAAGTTCCTATTTATGAAAATACGTTTGAATAAGCTTGTATAGTGTATTAAATTTGAGATGGTGTTGACTTCGATTGACGGTTTACTACTTACATTATATGCAAAATTTACATGTATCATTGAGTTTAAAATGTGTTCACTTGCAGAATCGATGGAAACTCACCAACTACAGTGGGTTCCAGATCAACAAAGACGGCACGTGGTACGTGCTTGCCGGCACCGGTCTCACTGAAGAAGGTGTTGAAAGAATCATCACCACCTCCAATGGTCTTGTCACTTGGCATCTGACCATCAGGCTGGATACCGTGTTCCAGACAGTACAATTCCCAGCATGCGTTACCGATCTGTACACCGGCTTGGCCAACATGGATGGATATACACTCACGCTGAAAGAGGAACCAGTTTGAATGAAAACAGGAATATATCGAACTAAAATGCAATGTTTTGTGGATTTTGTTAATTGTATTCAACAAAATAGTTTGCTATCTTATTGTTGACAACTAATTAAAATCGTATCCGATGTAGGGTTATATAATGTAGTGTTGTCGCACTCGTATACGCTGTTCTTGGCCTGAATTACATTTGATCTTTTTCATTTTGAGGTTGACATTGTAAATTTAATTTTGATCTGTTTTATCTCTTTTAAGTGTCTTCCTTTTTGCTTTCGTGTTCTGTGGTTTCGGTTTAGTACTGCATTCTCAGTCAGGTTTCTTATCCAAAATTTTCCATCGGATATAAAACATACTTTCTAGAGCACAAGTCCACATAATTCTGAACTACCTTCGTGCGTAGTGAATTAAGCATGCAATATACCTGTGCTAAAACTATTTATCCTACATTTTATATCTGTATAAAACATAGTTGAATATATTCAAAAACGTGTAAGATCTGAGAGCACTGTAAACGAGGTTTGTTTGTTTTGTTTGTTAAGTATTGTTTAAGTGTTTTATATGTTTACCAAGTTGTAAAGTTTCATACAAATACCGGTATCCAACGATTCAGACACTCTCATTGAATACCACCTTTCAGTACCGTTTTAAATTGATTTTCTATTTTATTACTTTTAACATCTGATCTTGGTAAACAAACTTTAACTGTCACTCAATTGTGTACATATGATGAGCAAATTATAAATTATATGAATACGTTTATACTTGCTTTAAAATAAATTCACATTGAAAGGAATTCGCCAACTTAAATATTGATATTTATGGTAAATATTCAACTCGATCAAGCTTATAACATAATACGAATGAATGATCTATAGATCCTCGTCTACCGAGTTACGTCATAATAAATTAATTCATAGATTATCATACCGTTTGCTCCTTCAGTTTATTTACTTTACTTGGTGCAAAAAAATCATGAAATGTTTCAAAGTCAACACAAATATTAAAACCTGTCATCAAGCGTCTGTACATTTACTAGTTTATTTGTAAAATTTCTCCCCACCTGGTAAAAGAACATTAGGAAGATTCTCAAGCAATACAAAATGTAATTTATCATGACCAATTCATATGATACTAGTACATTAACTTGAAAAAAATCGAGTTGATAAGAAGTAAGCTTGATTAATCGTAATAAGTAAATTAAGTCATTATTTCTTGGAACGCTTACTGTGTAAATAATGTTAAAAGTTTCAATGTTTTCAGCCAGATGTTTTAATGTAATGACATCTACAGAAGCATAAATCACCTATTGAGATGTTTTCACTAATTGTAGTTAGTATATTTATTCGTTAATTATATTTGATCCTCTCCATTCTTACTGCGCGGTTCCGTATCGTATTTGTACTTGTAGTTAGTATATATATTCGTTAACTATATTTGATCCTCTCCATTCTTACTGCGCGGTTCCGTATCGTATGTGTACTTGTAGTTAGTATATATATTCGTTAACTATATTTGATCCTCTCCATCCTTACTGCGCGGTTCCGTATCGTATTTGTACTATGTAACTCAAACAGTTTCATTTTTTCTGATTCATGTTTGTGGTTATCCTTGAGGCTAATACGTGCAACTTTGTGCTTTTTCTTTGTTATTTTGTTTGTTCTTCTGACTTGTGTGCTGTTTCTGTCGAGTGTTTTTCATATTTTAACATAAATAATTAGAAAAAACTGTGCTAGATCTGGTTTTAAGCTACAACACCCTTACCGGTATTATTTTCTAACTTAAACAATAAAAAGTCATCAAATCTCATTTTGCGTCATTTTCTAAGGGGCGACTTTCATGCATCTAGCTAGCAGTTTGTTAACTGTTTAGTGCTACTTTCCTTGCCCGATTTGTTATATATTTCTATCGTAAACTCAATATATTCTAGATCCATACATAGTATCCTGTCTAAAACAATGAAGCGTATACATGGTTCATCATCAATGTTGGTTAAGAAATTCCATATTGATATCAACCCTGGGGCGTTAAAAAAAGTAATTATATATATGGGTTTAAGTCCGTTACCATTAGCGATATGAAGTCAGAAAATCTTATGCGGGCAATCAAACAAAAGGTATAAGATAATACGTCTAATGTATTTATAAACACAAATTTTTTGAAGTAAACAATGACATTCGTAGCTGTTGCCTGTTATAAATTATAAACCGAAATCCCTTGAACAAATTGACAATGTGGTATACACCTCTATGAATCTGAATGTCTTAAAGGTAAAAATGAAAATAATTAAATCTCGTACTTACCATTTTGGATCACAGACACAGAAATTTTCTATTAGACAATGTGATGTCGCCTGCAGAAAGCTTCGAATAGCCGGTTGCTAACCGCGCATCGACTTTTATACCACTCACTGTCACTATGAGTATGTATACACTGCGTACAATACACTCAACAACAAAAGATAGCAAACATGGCATGTGAAATGAAATTGCATTATCTGAGGCTTACTTAGTTTGCGAAAAAGACGTGACTAAAACATACTGTGCGAATGTTCGAACTATACGCATGTTTGTTATACATTTGTATTCCGTTGATAGTTGCAGAAATAGGCGAAATAGGTTAAAGGTTGTATTAATATACAATATTATTTCATTCCATGGCTTTATGAACTAGATTAATATAATGTTCTATTTTGACATTATTTTATTACCTGTCACTTTGGTCTTTTGGTTTGAGGAATGACATGGTGGAAAACTTCTATTTACACTCTTAGAACTTTTTCATTAGGTTGTCAGTGAGGAAAGGTTGGTGTCCCGTAAAACATTTAAGACCCCAGTGACATTTGTCACTGTCCGTACTAATGCAGAAGCTCTACAGTCAACCTTCTTTACGTATGTTTTATTCAGTTAAGAGTAATAGACATAGTTAAAATGAATAAAGAAGATTACTAAAAGATTTTTGTCATTGCCCCTTCTGTTAAACTGTTCATTTCATAGGTACCTTTATGCAACTTTGGGAGTCAAGCGCAGTACTGCTTCGTTTATTTCAAAGGGGCATGTACACTGTTTCTGTGTTTTGTTGTTTTGTTGTTTGTATTTGTGGTGTGTGGTGTTCTTGTCGTTCGTTCTTGTCTGTTGGCTTTTGCACTAGTCTATGGCGGCATTGTCGAGTAATTCATCGGGCTTTTCAGCTGTTGGAATCGATCACGTATTGTTAGTTTTTGTGGTCGCCCTTGTGACTAGTGAAAAAAGAACAAACGGAAAATAAAAAGCACAGTCCACACATACTCGTTACAAATTATATTCAACTTTTGAATTTCGATATCATAGTAACATAATGGCTTTTCAACTGGCAGCTTTCGTGTAAGCTTAGGAACCAGACTATAACAGAGCCAGTCGAAAATTCCTAAATTGGTCTTTTTTACTGGACTGGCAGGTTAAAGTCTGGTTTCCGTCCCCAATATTACAGTCGTATATTGTAGTAGTAATGTGATATTTGGGTCGGGAACCAGGCTTTATATGGCTTGCTCCAGAAACAGCAGTCGAAAAGGTCAATTGAAAAATGTCAGCAAACGCTGACCCGTTTGAAACTGGGAGGTTTCGAAACCAACTTAAACGATTACGTGTAGAACTATAGATATCCGTATATGTACGTGTACGCAAGTATGAACGCGTACGCGTTAAAATCATGTGATAGTTGAATCACAATTTCATTATTGATGGATGTGAGTCTTGTGTTGAACTTTTTAAGCTTTAACTAGGACTTCATAATTGTATTTTTCTCTTTCTTCGTCCTATCATCCCCTATTCGTTTACTTATCTTATTGACTGCCATCAAAAGGCATGTGTGCGGCTGCATTGTCATATCATTTACACTGATTCTGAAAGTTTTAGGACATTTTGACAGCTGACACTAGGACTGGCAGCGATATATAGTGTCATTTTCCAGTTCCATTGTGTGTTGAGTATTGAGCCGTGTGCTTTCGGTCTGGGTTATTTCTGGTTTCTGTGCTCGGCTGTTTCTGTTGACTGTTTTTTCCATGTCTGGATGTTCATTATCTTTTTGTTTAAGCGACGGACAAAATTGAGGACCACCAATCTGCTGTATGTTGTCGGAAACGTCTTGATTGAAAACATCGATGATGTGATGTGCGCGACCAGAATTTTGCACCACATAGTTATGGGGACAGCTAGAATGTATTCACACTGTTGCCCTATAGTACTGCCATTTCTTTGGAAAGCACTTTACATATTAGATTGGTGTGTATGCAATGGTTTGTTTATTAAGTGAAAGGGCGTTATACCCATGATTATAATATAGATTATTTCTATTTGTATTATCTGATATAAACGTGTTTAACAGATCAATAGGGTTGTTTTTTCATTTCTTTTCATCTTTACAACATAACTTGGATATGTAAAGAGCTACTTTATATTCAAAATGTAATTATTGCTCCGCTGATTACTTACAGTAAATTAAAACAACATCACATGGGCCGTGTTCACCTTGTGGTCTCCTAGATTGCCTCAATTTGTTTATAATTATATATATAATTCTGTTTCATTATGGCCAAAGACGTATAACAGACATTTGTATGCTAATATATTTCTAAATACACGATACTAGTATATCATTTAGTCAGAAATAATAGCAATTCCCTGATTAGCATCCAGGTCCTATCGACATTTTTATTTGCTGCAAAATCTGTAGATCAAGTGAGTGTTTCTTTCTAATTCATCAACTTTTTAAGAATAAACTGCAAGAAGAAACAAGAATGAAAAAAACTTTTAAAACGGTAACAATTCAAATTTGGCATTATAGGCCTATTATGTCATGTACGTAGGAAGGCATACTATGCCTATATAGCCGAATTTGATTTTGTGTCTTGCACCTGTGTATCAAACCATTGTTCGAAACAAGATACTGTATACCTATATTTTTTAAATTGAAACTTAAATCCTACAATTGCCAGTGCCGTATTTAAAAAAAGGCGAAAATAAGGCATTAGATATGTAATGGTCGTTATGACATTAGACGCGTTTGTATATGGACACTTAACTCATCACACGGCCTAGAATGCAAACCATTGATGCTATTGATCTATTCAAAATAATCCATGTACTTCACTTATGAATACCCATCGGTATAAATAATATCCATCGATGTAAAACGTCGACTGTATACATACGTACTGTACATAGTAACGGGATATGTTTATGTAAACAAAAATATATTCAAGCATTATCTTTATGCAACATGCTAAATTATGTATTTGGTTTATTTATAAATTAAATGATAAAACACTATAAATCTTCAATGACAATGTCTCTGATAAAACCATCATTGTAGCCCTTGAAAACGGATCTTCTTCGTGAATGTCTAGGTCTTAATATTGAAGTTAAACAAAAATAAAAGTGAAAATGTGCTTGAACTTTGTATTGAAGTGGTCTTAACTTTGATGTGTTTTAATGAGGTTTTACGGCTCACATTTTATACAACGTACAATGTACTTTAAAATTAGTTTATTCATCACCATGACAACGTGAGTGAACTTTACTGACGAGACGAGACTTTAGCGACGAGAACGTAACGTTGAATGAAAATGTAGGTATTATATTTGCTCACTTTTGATGGAATACATGTTTACGAACTGAACGAAATGATATTTAAATATCATTCTTAGAAAATCCTTAATTGTGATTACCCGCACATAACACCTAAAAACATACATTTGTAGTTCTAAGATGTTTTTAATTCAGTTTAAATGTACAGTAATTTAGGACCAGCTCATCTCTCAATTTCAGGGCCAATTTATGTGGTGCATGTTGGGAAACAGTCCGATAAATGCTTTAAACATAATACGCTTATCTATTCTTATATGTCAAAATTATGTTATCTTCGGTGGGGAAATATTTGTCTGTGACTGCTTCTTGTTATCTACATAATATTTCTGATACGAAAACATATTTTCGACGTACGAAAATAGTATCAATTTACGCGGCGTGGCCCTTTAAATAGATGTACATGCATATCAATGTGGTACATCTTACTAGGTGTAACATTAAGTAATAGCAATATTTTTCGCAACATGGAACTAATGTATGGTCCGCCACGATATTTTTCCAACTACTGATTATTTCACATATCTCAAAGGGTCGTAAACGCCTTCAGTTATTTTTGTAGCTCCAAAAGACATCATCATAGTATAAAGGGCATTCGTAGAAATGATTAAATTCACTTGAAATGTGCGGCTGCTCATATAAGTACTTCATATCGGTATTTATATTTTGGTATGTCTGTATTATGAAAGTATACTTTTTGATTGAGCATTTATTTTGTCCTGAAGCAAAATATGTTTTGTCATGGATACGTATTGGGGGGGGGGGGGAACGTTAAATATACAAAATAAGATACAATGTACAAACCAAACCAGATACAAGTAAGTGTACAAATGTTTTGTGCACTTAGTCTTGTTGTATGTCTAAATAGTGTGCAGATAATTTAACGACATTGAACTCATCTTATTCGCAATGACCACTTGTACGGTATACCCTGGGACGAGAATACTATATATATACTGTATATTCTTCCCAGGTATATGACAGGTATAAACTCGACGATATGTTATGAGTTTTGAATATACAACTTCAAGTTTCAATTCCAAATTCAATATTAACTATACAAACAGAATAATAAATCAGCGTTACTAATGCTTAATACTATATGTTAAGTATTAAATGTGATTTTTTTTCCAATGCATTTTTTTCGCTTGGATGAAAATGGTCTAAACATTTCACTTATAGAGCGGTTGATATCGAGAATTGCACCTTTATCAATAGAGGGTTTTTTAAATATTTATTATTGGCTAATGGTATTGAGACTTTGGAGTTTGAATGTGTTTCAATGCGTTTATTGTCTCGCCTCATGTCGGCGAACAAAACAAGCAATACTCTACATGTATTTGGCCTTATCTGGGTTATGCTTAAGGACGTTTGATAGGGTAATTATTATTTTTTAAATGATACCAAAAAATAGGCACAATTATAGTTTGATATATACTGAAGCAATATGTGAAATAAAAAAGGTACAATTTAAGGGGTCATGGGTCGTTTTGCAACATCACTTTTCAAGAAAATGACCAAAAAATCTGATATTTCGCAATGTAATCATTTTTGCATTAAAATCGATATTATTTCTTGTTAAGATCATTTCCATGTGTTTGTATGAACAAACACATATTTTTCAAACATTCCTATATACTTTTGGTACTGATAAGAAAATTCACAAATTTTTGACAAAACAAGAAATGTAAAAGATTTACGAAAAATGACTTCTAAAAAACCCACAAAATCGGCCGTATCTCAAAAACGACCTCGGTGACCAATATAATTTGCATTGCCAATTGTGTTGATAAAAGTGCGCTCAATCCAAATATTAAATAAAAAAGATAGGTCACTGGACATCTTATTGCGCTATGACGTCATCATTGTCCCCCTATATCATAAAAACCTTATTGAAATTGCGTAAAAGTGACGCATTATCTGCGCGGACAAATTATTCTAAAACCAAAAGAGTACTTACATTTGCATATTGCATACATGGAAGTATAGTAAATATAAACTTAGAAGAGAATTATTTTAGGTGCAGTTGCGTCGTAATTTTGTCTCTTTGCAATGAAAATTGCCGTAAAATTGCGGTAAAATGACGCAAAAAGGCAAAATTAGTACATTTGGCATATATGTTTTTCCCATAATTTCTAGTCTTGTCATAATTTATTATTGGCTAAGGATGTTGATGAAAGTGTACTTTATCTAAAAATTAAAATAAAATCACGCTACATTTTGTGCTATTATGACTGAATTGTCTCCCCTTTTTTCAATTTGGCAGTGACGTCGCATTCCATATAGCAAGGGGGCACAGATGGCACTGAATCGCTCACTTGAATAATCTTCACAATTTTAGTGAAGAGATCATTAATTTATTCCCTATATATCAGTAAAAGGAGATATGTGTAGTCCCAGGCAAACACTCATAAATGGGTACAGGTAACCCAAGTAATACTTTCTAATTTCACAACAAATGAATGAAAATGTACCGCTGTTTCACGCAGAGTGTTTTCATATTATTTGCTCACTGAATGTATTTTAACCCCAAAGTACCCATATTTATACTAACCCTAGATAGTATCACGACAAACAGTTTTCATGACGATCCTGTGTAAAACGCGGCCTCTATCGTCGTTTAAGGTATATGCGCAGAAATGATGCGCATAAACAACTGTATAAAACGTCCTTAACTGGGTGTTATAACGTTCGTTAACAAAATTAAAACTAAAATATTTTTATCAAAGCTAGGCACTCAGTACATCGTCGCTGTTCTTCGAAAACCTCGTATACACGTTTTGGCTCAAAAACGATTATACGCACATCGGAAAGCCCATTCAGTGACAAGTCTTCTGCGAAAATGCCGGATAAGATAGTCTAAAAATAGCCCCTCAAACGAAAAAGTTAGAACTTGTGCGAAAATTCTTGATTTTTTTCATGGGGCCACATTTTTGTCTGCGAAAATCTCGAATAAATTGTTTTGTTGTTTTTTGGTTGCGCTTACGTCAAATATGCAAAACAATTAACCTGTAATGGTATATTACAACGGATAAGTAGAAACACTTTAATATTTCAACGTTGAACAATATGAATATCTATAAATGGCTAATTTAAATTATACGAGGATTTAGAAAACGCAATTACGTAATGCGAAAAAACTGAATAATGCCGCGAAAAAGTCGAATAACGGTAAATGGAACAAATTTGACAAAAAATAAGAACGAAAAGCTCGTATAATCGAGTTAAAAGTTAAAGTATGGATTTTCTTTTGCTCAGCCGACACGTCCATTTACGTGCATTCAAAGTGGAGTTACAAACGCTATGTTCGTGTCAAAGAATTAAATAAATGTTCACTGTTAGTAAAAAGTTATTCAGTTTTTTTCATCTCCTGAAAAGAAGCCAAAATTGATATACGAGGTTTTTGAAGAACAGCGACGACGTACTGTGGCGACCCCACGTGAAACAAGCTACGATTCGGAGCCGAAATGTTGAACTTATTTTTTTTTCAACAGGAAATAAAATACTACTAAATTAATATGTTGATCATAAGGCTTTAAATCGCTTTTAAACAACTATATTTGCCACCTCTTTTTCCTGGCGACAATGTCTGGAACATGGTGCTTGTAATGACCCGCTTCAAATTCCGTCGCATAAAAAGAATTCGGTACATTTAGACGACTAATGTGAAGTATATATTACAACACAATAGTAAACCTTCAATTCTACATTCTACCAATCTGCACCAGTTGACTTTGGAATGTTGAGGATAGAAGAGTTTTTTTACATAATAGAAATGTTCAAATCAATTGGATAAGTATGTATTCAAAAGGCCTAAAACATTGCCGCTACAGAATTGTTGATTTTGGTTCTAACTAAATTGGAAATACTATAAACAGTATGCTTTCATGTAACTTGACAAAATACTTTACACGATTGAATAGAGACGTTTCCATCACATCGTATTTGCACTGTTCAAATATAATTATATTATATAAGTGAGGTTCCGTTCATATGTTAACACCTGTAATATATGTAAATTGCATATTACAACATGATCAGGGGAGATGATCAAGGTAAGAATTGAAATTGTTTGTGCGTAGGTTATGTTTTCCTGATGGATTTCAAGTGAAGTTGTGATAATTCCTATATGTATTGTCGTGGAATTAGGATTTGTAGCTTTTTAGTTGCATTTTATTCTTTTTCTTGCGCCCTGTCATCCCATATTCGTTTACTTATTTTTTGTCGACAACCATCAAAAATCATTTATGCAACTGCAGGGTAGTACCATTTACTGTGACTCTTAAACGCTTCATGACTTTTTGAACTTGCAGTAGATCTAATTTAGTCTCATTTTCTCGTTCATTTTTGTGTTGGACATTGTGACGTCTGCTTGTGGTCTGTGTGTTCCTTTTTGTGTTGGGCATTGTGACGTCTGCTTGTGGTCTGTGTGTTCCTTTTTGTGTTGGGCATTGTGACGTCTGCTTGTGGTCTGTGTGTTCCTTTTTTTTGCCTTTCGTGTGTGGTTCCTTCTGTTGAATGCTATCTTCCCTGACCGATATTTCATCCTTTTTCATTGATCATCTTTTTGTTTTGTTGACCAAATTGCGTCACTAAGCCCGGTTTTCCTGGAGAACGGCTCATATATATATTTCATTAGTTGATTGAATCACTTTTTGTTGACCAAATTGCGCACTGAAGTGAATGTTGTGGTACATTGAAAAACATTTTTATTTGTACATAGTCAAACATGACAACATTTTATAAGTGCAAATTGTCCAGGTCTGGTTTTGTGTGTGATATATTTCTTCTTATAGGGACACCATACTGGATGCCATGGGCATAATTATTCAACATGTGGGCAAATGAATGCAGTGATTTATTAAAATATTCAAAGGATCCTCTCGTAGCTCCAAGGACTGAATTTGCTTTGTTAACTTTCTCTTGCCGATGTTTTGCAAAGGAAAGTTTATCATCTATGGTTACTTCTATGTCCTTCTCGGCTGAGCATTTCGAATCCCCACGGATTTCTAGTCTGGCTTGAATAAACGTCCTTGTTCTGTTTTGTTGCTTATCGTCATAGTTTTGCAATTGTCTAGTTGGAAGCGGAGTAGCCATTTATCTGAACATTTACTGATATTGTTTTGTTGTAAGAGATCTTTGTCTGAGTTTATTTAACGAAAATGCCGGTGTGTCGTTAATGGTTAAAAGAATAAAGCATGTACGTGTATATCCTGCTGTCTCATATATCCGTGCTTCTTAACAGTTACATCGACGCATGCGCACTCGCGGAAACAAGTTCAACAATTTTCTACATCATTTTTTTAAGAAACAATATTAACTTAACTAATAAAAGCAAAAAAATTATAACAAATGTTTATGAAAATACGTAAAATTATAGCTTTTATATGTCTAGGTCGGTGCTCTGGAACGTGTCGACTGGTAACTAAGAAATCTGTGCCTCCTAAAAACTTGTCTGTATTGGTGCCCATGTGGTGAAATTTTAAATTTGTTGTTGAATTAAGTAAATTTGGAGTAGTACTTATCAAACTGTGTGCTCAGTCTAGTTGTTACAGAATGTGGTAGGCCTAATAAATAAAATGTGTAATGGAAGTGGCATGTAAAAATAATTAACACCAGATGAAGAATATACCATTTGAAATAATTACTACCCGTATTTAACTCGTCGTCAAGGAGACAACTATGAAGAATCGTCCATTGATACCTATTATTTGTGTGATTATTATTTTGGGTAAGTTTATTATGATAACAATGTAAAGGATATGTTAAGAGCTTAATTAATCCAAGTACGGATTTCAGGAGAAGACACGAAAATAAGAGACAGAGGTATACATGTAAATCTAGGTCCAGTCACTGATGCGTGTGGGCTACCAGTTCATCCATCCGTCTGTCCGTTCATCAACATCCTAACCATCAAGACCTATCCACCCAAACCCATTCATCCATCCATCCACATACCCAACCAACAAGACCTATCCACCCAAACCCATTCATCCATCCATCCACATACCCAGCCAACAAGACCTATCCACCCAAACCCATTTATCCATCTATCCATCCACATACCCAACCAACAAGACCTATCCACCCAAACCCATTTATCCATCTATCCATCCACATACCCCACCAACAAGACCTATCCACCCAAACCCATTCATCCATCCATCCACATACCTAACCAACAAGACCTATCCACCCAAACCCATTCATCCATCCATCCACATACCCAGCCAACAAGACCTATCCACCCAAACCCATTTATCCATCTATCCATCCACATACCCAACCAACAAGACCTATCCACCCAAACCCATTTATCCATCTATCCATCCACATACCCAACCAACAAGACCTATCCACCAAAACCCATTCATCCATCCATCCACATACCCAACCAACAAGACCTATCCACCCAAACCCATTTATCCATCCATCCACATACCCAACCAACAAGACCTATCCACCCAAACCCATTTATCCATCTATCCATCCACATACCCAACCAACAAGACCTACCCACCCAAACCCATTCATCTATCCATCCACATACCCAACCAACAAGACCTATCCACCCAAACTCATTCATCCATCCATCAACATACCCAACCAACAAGACCTACCCACCCAAACCCATTCATCCATCCATCCACATACCCAACCAACAAGACCTACCCACCCAAACCCATTCATCCATCCATCCAAATACCCAACCAACAAGACCTATCCACCCAAACTCATTCATCCATCCATCAACATACCCAACCAACAAGACCTATCCACCCAAACCCATTTATCCATCCATCCACATACCCAGCCAACAAGACCTATCCACCAAAACCCATTTATCCATCCATCCACATACCCAGCCAAAAAGACCTATCCACCCAAACCCATTTATCCATCCATCCACATACCCAACCGACAATACTTATCCACCCAAACACATTTATCCATCCATCCACATACCCAACCAACAAGACCTTCCCTCCCAAAAGCATCCTTCCACCCAAAACCAATCATCCATCCATCCATTACAAATAAATATTTTTTCATCAACTGACCAGTATTCCGTTTTAATGAATAACGTTGAATTTTTACACCATACCTATCAGATTATCTACTTCCGCTTTTCTCAGACACAGAAAAAAGTTTAACGAATATAAACAGAAAATACGACGTCTCTTTCTAAAACTATAGTGTTAGAGACAGTTATCGAAAAAAATTGACAGTTGATTAATAGGTATACATTATATTTTGATATTTTCATAGTTTTTGTATTACGTCGTTCTTGAATGCTTATGTCATTTATGTCCGTGACAAACGTACCCTATCCACAACGTAACACGGGTTTTAGACTGGGTCAGAGCCCCTGTCACGGGAAATTTTGCATGATTTTCAATTACCGTTTGCTGTCGATTAGAGTAACTGATAAGAATGGATAGCTTTTGCCCATTGACTTGCAAATTGTCAGTAAGTGACTAAGTTATACTACAAGACCACTTGAAATCCAGAAGACCACCACTCCCGACAGTCTCAAAAACGCTTTATCTCGGCAAGTAATTGTGATCATCTGTTGCCAATCAATAAGACGCTTGAGTTTTAACAACTTGGCGAAGTAACAACGATTCAACTTGAACATTTTTAGTTTTTACAAAAATTATTTTCGTCTTCACTCGCGCAGCTTGTTTACATACATCCCCGTGGTATTGGAAATGGCGCACTTAACAGTTTACGTCATTATTTTGTTATAAATACAAAACGTTCATAATAAAAGTGATTGAGCAATGATAGGGCAATTCAATGGGAACATGTTGACACTAAATATCAATAGTCAATTCCATCAATGCATGTTGTATGACCATGACAATGAAAGACACGCTCAGCTTATTATGTCAAGTCCGCGTGATATGAAATGGCGCACCTAACCTGTAGGTCCCTAGTGGTAAAAAAATAAAAGGATTCATGATGTAGTTGTTTCCAATTTTATTTTATGGCTATATAGTCCATTTTTATATAATAGTTACATGTAGCTTACTTTGTTAACTTCTTAGATAATAAATCAATAATTAGTATCGAGACAGAATTGCACTGGTTACTTATTGCCATTATACTTTTTGAGTCACCAAGACAACTTGAAGATGTTCAAACAAGTGTTAAATCATCTATTACTGTCATGTAAGAATCATTCATGGCATTTGCATAGTCTGATCTGTCACCAACTTGACTTGGGAATGCCAAAATCAATGACAGTTAATATTAACAAAATTTTCAAAACATATTATTTCAGATTTTGACCAAAGGGATTCGACCCGATAAAATATCTTTCACATCTATACTATGAATACATAAGACAGGGGTATTTCTTTATGACTGGCCCTCATATACCCAACTCAACATTATGTCCAATATTTTAAACAAGCCGAATACAATCATTTAATTTGTACTGCACACTTCAAGACAATATAATATTATACATAAAAAATACAACTTTTATCAATACACGTACTCAATGTCGCCTGTGTCGAGCATAGAATGTTCACAAAATACGTAAAACCCGGTTTGACGACATAACCCTGCACAGAAACTAGAAAACGGCCTTCGATAAAGAAGAGAAATCATTATTTACACACGATCTCAGGAAATTAGTATGACGCTTTGGTAAAGGAACATATTTGGATTAACTCACCGACACTCGTCCGTTTCTGTACAGCTTAGCTAGACGAAAGGAGCAATTCAACAACATTGACTGAAAACAATTCGCCTACTTTTGCCATTTTGACAGTGACAGCACGGCTTTTGTTACGAGTAATTTGATTGGCTGAAGAGTTGCATGGTATTACCTGAACACCAATCATTTTCTATATTGTCACATGATTTGTCACGTGATACTACAATGGTCGAAATGAATGTAAATATTAGAAATTGAATATCAGTTCTCCCTGAACTCGGATTATCGTCTATTTAAGCGGAACAGAAACATATAGGTGGCGGTAAGTTGCAAAACATATGTCCCACTATCAAATCGTCGTACTAATATCCTGAGATCGTGTGTAAATAATGATTTCTCTTCTTTATCGAAGGCCGTTTTCTAGTTTCTGTCTGTGCAGGGTTATGTCGTCAAACCGGGTTTTACGCATTTTGTGAACATTCTATGCTCGACACAGGCGACATTGTGTACGTGTATTGATAAAAGTTGTATTTTTTATGTATAATATTATATTGTCTTGAAGTGTGCAGTACAAATTAAATGATTGTATTCGGCTTGTTTAAAATATTGGACATAATGTTGAGTTGGGTATATGAGGGCCAGTCATAAAGAAAGACCCCTGTCTTATGTATTCATAGTATAGATGTGAAAGATATTTTTATCGGGTCGAATCCCTTTGATTTTGACTAGTTTTTTCAGTTTTTATACGCCCGTTGAAAACGGGACGTATTATGTGAACACCCTTGGCGGGCGGGCGGCGGCGGCTGTAATATGTCTGTACTCCAGCGCAAACATTTTTCATCCGATCATCTTCAGACTTGCTGACAATGCTTATGGGCATAATATCTAGGCCAAGTTCGATTATAGGCCAAATCGTCCTAGGCCTTATTGGGTTATGGTCCTTTAATTACCAAATAAGTATGTAATTGGCCTTGTCTGTACTCTTACGCTAACAGTTTTCATCCGATCATCTTCAAACTTGCTGACAATGCTTATGGGCATGATATCTAGGCCAAGTTCGATTATAGGCCAAATCGGCTTAGGCCTTATTGGGTTATGGTCCTTTAATTACCAAATAAGTATGTAATTGGCCTTGTCTGTACTTTAACGCGAACAGTTTTCATCCGATCATCTTCGAACTTGCTGACAATGGGCATATTATCTAGGCCAAGTACGATTTTAGGCCAAATCGGCTTAGGACTTATTGGGTTATGGTCCTTTAATTACCAAATAAGTATGAAATTGGCCTTGTCTGTACTCTAACGCTAACAGTTTCATCTGATCATCTTCAAACTTGGTGACAATGCTTATGGGCATAATATCTAGGCCAAGTTCGATTATAGGCCAATTCGGCCTAGGCTTCATTTGGTTATGGGCCTTAATTAATTACCAAATAAGTATGAAATTGGCCTTGTCTGTATTCTAACGCAAACAGTTTTCATCCAATCATCTTCAAACTTTGTGACAATGCTTATGGGCATAATATCTAGGCCAAGTTTGATTATAGGCCAAATCGGCTGAGGCCTTATTTGGTTATGATCCTATAATTACCAAAATAAATGTGAAATTGACCTTGTCTGTTCTCTAGTGCAGAGAGTTTTCATCTGAGTATCTTCAAACTTTGTGACAATGTTTATGAATATAATATCTAAGACATTTTCAATTGTAGGCCAAATCAGCCTAGGCCTTCTTGTGTTATGGTCCTTTAATTAAAAAAAATGTTGGATTGTTTGTTTTTTTCATTCACCATGACCTGAGACTCACCATGCCCCAAGATGGGCAAATCTTGTGACATTTTGGCACTCTTGTTCTTAATAAGAAAGTTACATCCTTCTGGACACCATTTCCTGTGTTTGACAGTGTGTAGGACATTTTAATCATGTTACATGGTGTTAACATGGATGCCAGTGCTCTTTACAAAAAAAATTTGAAGTTAAAATTTCATTTTACAAATTTGTGGGATTTCGATATTTGAGGAATAAAGTGACATAAGAAAATAACAACAAATATGGGTACAGCATACCTTTCGAGTTCTAAAAGCACCAAATTTTACTTTGAACATTGTTTATTTGCATTACAGACCAAAACCATACATCCTTCCAAAAATATACTGGAAATGTATGTCATTTTGGGTCTTAAACTCAAGAAAAGACCACTCATGTGCGCCATTTCTGATACCGCGCCACAACCCATACCACCACGACACTGCAAGTCGAAAAATCGCATAACTGTGTATACGCAATATTTGTGTGCCGCCCTGAAATGTAATCTGCCATCTTATGCTAAATATGAGGTATTTAAAGCAGACAAGATGTTTTGTAAACAATTAAATCGGATAAACATAGTTATAATAAATTTATAGTTATACATACATGTATAATTACATGCAGAGTTCCAAATCATTGTACGTCATTTTCTATCAAAATTTCCAAAAATTCATGGGTCATAAATCCTACAAATCATGTGCAGACAGTATACACGGGTGCTTTCCTTTGGCTGATAACAGTTGGTTTTAATTTTAATATTTAACGCTTTAATCCCTTTATTAATATTTTCGTAATAAAAACCTTGACAACACGCTGTCCGGTTTAAAGGTCCTGTTAGACTTAAAAATGAGGTGACTCGGTGAACCCTTCATCGGCCCTCAAAACTGCGCTTTAGCTATTTTTAGAAGTAAACAAATTATCTCTTCAGTTCAGAAAAGAATCTAGTTTTGATTTCAGTTTGATCTGTTTCAAATTTTTACCATTTCCTCTGAGAGTTCTAGGAAGAAAATGCTGAATGTGAAATTACGCAAAAAAAAACACTTCACCATATATGCAGCCTACAATTTTGGTAGTCAGCATTTAAAAATGAAACCACCAAGTAAACTGTCTGCATGGATGATTTTTGCAGGCAAAGTGCAAGGAAAAAACTAAGAAAATGCAATTCTAAAAAAAAATTTTTTTAAATGGAAGTCACATGTGGAAACCATATAAGAATTGAACTTACTGAAGTAGAAATGCCTGAGAATAATTAGACACAAAAATGACTGATCTATGTAATACAATGTACTTAGTGTATATAAATGTTTATTCAGGAGACCATGACATAGATACTGTATAATATATTTAATTTCAAGATTGATATACCCACATTACAGCCCTCTGACAGCAATAAAATACTGATAAATATTACTTGGTCAAACAGCTAATATAATAAAACCTCAATTATGTCTCCTACATAATATTATAGTGGGGAAAGGATACATAATAAACTTATTGATTATGCGCTGGACGTCTGTCTGAATGCCACAAAGTTAGTCTGCGCTAGTTCTCCTTAAATATTGGTCGGATTTCAATGAAACTTCCAATGAATAATTGGTACCTGGAAGCCTATCTGTTCATATTGTCAGAAATTTTTGGTCAGATGATTTTTGCCAGAGTTATGGCCCTTTGTGGAAGACAAACATTTTTGGGTCAAAAACCCATCTAGCTACAGAGTGTCCCTCAGCAGGCTGTTGCATATAGTTTCACTACAAGGGACATAATGTTTAACTTTTACTGCATTTGCCATATAAAAGCCAAAATATCTATTATTTAAAGAAAAATGCCCCATCAGTCATAAAAGTTCAGACCAGTGATGCTGTGTCATACAAGATGATACAGTCAGTATCCCAATAACTCGTTCTGAATATGTCTAGTAACAATTCCTAACATTGTCAACTCAGGGAAATATGAGTAAATTATTATGGAATCAGGGAATATGAGTAAATTATTAAGGAATCTGGAAAGCATGAGTAAATGATTATGGAATCAGGGAAATATGAGTAAATTATTTTGGAATCAGGGAATATGAGTAAATGATTATGGAATCAGGGAAGTATGAGTAAATTATTATGGAATCAGGGAAATATGAGTAAATTATTGTGGACCCTGAAAGGTTGTGAACAATTTTCTTTTACATACATTAATTAATTAAAATTTAATATATTTTGTTTGTTTGTAGAGTTGATCTAATGTAGTGGACAGCACAGTAGTGTGAAGAAGCTATTTGCTTGATCAAGAATGGCCGCCAGAAATGGGGGTGGAGATATCCCACGTCCAGACAGGATGCAATCACCAGCTCAAAAACAGGTTAGTTTAACAATTGTTATGCTTATTAAGGAGGTACGCGCACCTTTGATCAAACGATCGAATTTTCCTTGAAACATCTAAAAATGACAGAACACTCTTCTAGAACAACTTTGAAATCATAAAAATGATATGTCACCAGGCTTGTTATCGACAAACATGGCTTTCTAATGACCTACCATTGCATTTTGTTCATTTTATCTATTTCCTGCATTTATGGCACCATTGTGTTCTTTTTATGATTTGCACTATATAAAAACCATTTTTAAGCAATGCATGATATTTTATGTGTTCAGTGGTCATTCCTATTGACATAAGTCACAATTCCCGCTGCCTGGACAGTGGTGAACAAATTCAGTATTTGAACATGATAAATAGTTACCCCACCCACTTGCAAAAACATGTTCTTTTCAAATGAACGTCAAAAAATATCTAACAATCAAAATTAATTTAGAATTGGCCACAAGTTGAGTATCAAATAGAACACCAGTTTAGTCAAATAAAAGATAGGGTTTTGGGAGCTATTCATCAACAAGTACTAATTATGAATAAATTTGCATAAAATTAACATAATTTGCATATTGTAATGAAATAAAAGGTACATGTAGCTCGGACCTCCTTAAAGAATGTTGTAAATAAATCCACTATGGAATTTGCTGGGCTCGAGTTTTATTATCAAAGGTTCCCTCTAGTTTTGAATAATCTGGATATCTGGTTTTGCAGCACTAGAAAGAATGAACATTTTGAAGATTTGATTAAAAAAATTTGAATTATATACTAAGTTACAGTCATTTAAAATTTCATAAGCTGAATGGAACAAATTATTTAATAGACTTTTGGAGTACGGGCTTATGGTCTCCTAAATAAACTTGCGACTCATTTCAGAATTGGGCATTATGCCTCAGTAGGACTCCTGACAAATAGATTATAAATCCAATGGATAACTAGTTGTGCCGAGAGCTGAAGTTCCACTCCATTGAGATATTTTAATCAATAGTAAATATAAATCAATGTAGAATTGACTGGACACTGGACAGTGGTCAATGAATTTGTTGACCAATTATAAGATTATATTGTAGTGGCAAATTATACTTATATATGGTTACATAATTCAATGAATCCACTTGAACACCTTCAACAAACAACTTACTGTTGATGAATAATTAGTGTGGTCTTAATTTATTGAGCGGAATTGTTTATAGTCCGTTTGCGGCGAAAAAAATCGTCTAAAATGAAGATTTCGCAGTATTTACTGCACCTACAAGGATGAGATTTTGCACGTGTGAATGAAATGTATCTACCTAATATACAATTAAATTTAAGCAGCATCGGGCATGTGTAAAAAAAAATTTGTTCATAAGTTCTATGTAAAATATTTGTAGTTTACAATGAAACTTCATGTTAGAAGACTCGATACACACAACAGCCGATTTTATGGTCACATGACACGTCTAACGGTAGATTTACGTGTTTGTAACATATTTAATATAGCATATACGAGGCCCGTCTGTGCATCTGTACTGTTTGTCTGTATCATATTTTCGGGTCTATACGTAAAAATGGTTTGCGTCTTGCATCCTCCTTCTCGAACTATAAAAAACACGGATTTTTCAGCGTCTTTGAACGATTTTGACTGCTTAATATTAGGGCTTTAAACTTGTGAAGGTCGATTTCAGACCATTACTTAAGGTTTGGGTACATGAATATATAACCCAAATATATATTGAGTGAATAAGGCTTTGGTTTTCACTGCTTTTTCGTGATATTATTATGCATTATCTGTATACACATGTATAAACACACAACAGCGACATACCTAAACAAATCGATTTATAAGGGCCTCAAACATTTCGCTTTCATCACAGCAATGTCAATTTCGCTGATCACGGATTATAACAGTTAAATAAATGACAGTAAAACATCAATGGAATACCAGATTACCTCCCTGCGTTAAAGTGTCCAAATTCATGTAATATCAATATACAATTAAGAATAAACTTGTTTAAATAATTAATTGAAAATTATGAAATTTGAAATTGGAGTAGGTAGAATGTAATTATGGCTCTATGTAAATTTTTATCAAAATCTAATGAATAGATTTACAGAAATTTGAAATTTAGACGATTTTTTTCGCTGCAAACGGGCTATACCTGGGTACAGTTTTATCAAAGAACTTATGGAAATCCTAAACTTACGATCAAATTTAAATTCTTTATAATTTGTTTACAATTATGAAGTGTGGCAAACTGAGCTGCAATTCTAATAATGGTTCAATTACTGAACTCCAACAAACCATACCCATCACCATTTTTATCCCCCGCCGAAGGGGATATGGTAATGGTAGGCGTCAGTCCGTCCGAACTTCTGTGTGCAACTCCTCCTACATTTCTTAAGGGATTTTGACGAAACTTTCACAGAATAACTGCTATGATGTCCCCCAGCGAATATTGTCAGGATTTTTTTATTCGACCATTTTTGACAGAGTTATTGCCCTTTGTTGATTTTTACATATAAACTCTTCTGTGTGCAACTCCTCCTGCATTTCTCAAGGAATTTTGTCAAAACTTTCACATAAGTACAGTTATGAGGTGCCCTAGCGCATATCGTCAGGGTTTTTTATTTCCGCCATTTTTGACAGAATTATGGCCCTTTGTTTATTTTGTACCTTTGTGGGATATAGAAAAAATGATAAACTCTTCTGTGTGCAAATCCTCCTCCATTTTTTAAGGAATTTTGATGAAACCTTCACAGATGTACCCTCACGAGATGCAATAGTGCATATTGTCATGGTTTTTAATTTCGGCCATTTTTGACAGAATTATGGCCCTTTTTATACATATCATATGTAAGCTATAGAGAAAACCATTTGTATCTGATGGATAACATAAGTTTGGGATGAGATATCACAATGAAACTTGCTGTGTGAGTTGTTTGTGTGCAGTTGGCACTTGCAATGTGAAGTGGGGCCTGTGGGGGTCAAGGTCACCATTACTAAAAATAGAAAAAAGCATTTATGCTCATATTTTTGTTTCTGATGGATAACTTATGTTTGGGATGAGATATCACAATGAAACTTGCTGTGTGGGTTGTTTGTGTGCAGTCGGCACTTGCAATGTGAAGTGGGGCCCGTGGGGGTCAAGGTCACTACTACTAAAAATAGAAAAAAGCATTTATGCTCATGTTTTGTGAGGACTGAGATATATGGTGAAACTTGCTGGCTTTGTAGGTAGCTTGTGTGAAGACTCACTTCGGATTGAAAGTGGGGGGTCAAGGTCTCCATTACTAAAAATAGAAAAAACGTTTTCACTCAATAACTTTTGTTAGGAATGAGATATCATTGTGAAACAACTTGCAGTTTATATAGCCTATGTGAAAATGTCACTTGCAATTGACAGTGGGCTAAAGGGGGTCAAGGTCACAGTTACTTAAAATAGATAAATTGTTTTTGCTCTATAACATTAGTTAGGAATTTGATATCATGATGAATATTGCTATGTAGGTAGTAGACAACCATTGTGAAGACAACAATTAGGATTGAAAGTGGGACTGGTTGGATCAAGGTCACGGTTAACCTGGTTTTCGTGTAGTGTGATTGCTTCTTGTTGACTATGTTTATTTTGTGTGTAATAAATTTGGATATAGTAAAAAATCTCAAACATTTCATTTGGGATTGAAACCACACTTTCACATAACTTATTGTTATAAAAAAATTGATTGTATTCAAATAATCTTTGGTATAATTATTTTCCCTTCGGCGGGGGATATGGCTGTCTGTGACTGCTTCTTGTGCAGTTGGTAAGGACTATTAAGAATTTAAATTTGAGCGTAACTAAGATTTTCGTAAGTGCTTTGATAAAACAGTACCCTGGTATATGTATGAGTGGAAGACATCCCAATCATACCTTACAGTAACTCGTTGTCAGTTGTCGTACATGTATTAGGAGTCCCACAATTCTAGAATTATCCGGTTATTCAGATTAGCTGAACCAGAAAGAATGAAAAGGTTTGCAGAAAATAAGTTACTTGAAGAAAAATACAGAGAATTAATAAATTATGTCATTTGAAATTTCATAATAAACTGAATTTTAACAATGTATGAACTGAGGTTTGGTGTAGGGGCGTGTGTTAATGGTACCAAAAACAGACTGCGACCTGTTTTCAGGATTGGACATTATGCCTCAGTAGTAAGCTTGCTGTCTCCTAGTGGCTGATTTTTAATTTCAAGCTACGTGTACTGTGTTAAGTGTGTGTGTGTTGGATTGGTTTGACAAGCCTCAGTAGGACCCCTGCGTAAAATAACTAGGTGTTGTCATCAATTAATAAAACTATTTCAGTTGGGAAGCCCAGATAACCCGTCCCCAGATTCAGAACAAGTTGTAATTGACCAAACTGCAGATGTATTCCAGAACTTCATATATCAGAGTTGGAGGCAGGATATGGACAAGGACAACTTCAGGGAACAGATGACACCTATTCCACAACTTGCAAACTTTACTCAAGATCCACTCAGGTTGGTGTTTACTACATTAATCTGACAGGTTTTAAAGGGTTCCATGTAGCACTCGATGGCTGACAAAACCCTGGTTTTAACAGAGTGAGAAGCCCTCTTGACTACAGATTGAGAACTCCCAGGTTTAAATCTCGCTAGGCACATGGCACCTGTCATTTCTTAACTGAAGGAACCCTAGTTTTAATGGGGTTCTTTACAACCCATTAACTGACCAAACCCCAGTTTTAACAGGGTTCCACTAAGTGTCCATTATGTGACCAAACCCTGGTTTTAAAGGGGCTCCACTAGGTGTCCATTAAGTGACTAAGCCCTGGTTTTAAAGGGGTTTCACTAGGTGCCCATTGACTGACTAAACCCTGCTTTTAAAAGGGTTCCACTAGGTGTCCATTAACTGACTAAACACTGCTTTTAAAGGGGTTCCACTAGGTTTCCATTGACTTACCAAACCCTGGTTGTGTCGCCTGAAAAGGCGACATATAGGTGTTACTTTGGCGGCGGCGGCGGTGGCGGCGGCGGCGGCGTCACAAATTGCTTGTCCGGAGCATAACTTTGTCACCTTAAGTTCAAATGACTCAAGAATTGGTATGCATGTTTCTTGCAATAAGCCGGAGTGCAGTGCGCAAGAACCATAACTCTACCTGTCATAGTTTTTGAATTATTTCCCTTTGTTTGATTTTATTACAGCATTTCTTGTCCGGAGCATAACTTTGTCACCTTAAGTTCAAATGACTCTAGATTTGGTATGCATGTTTCTTGCAATAAGCTGAAGTGCAGTGCGCAAGAACCATAACTCTACCTGTCATAGTTTTTGAATTATTTCCCTTTGATTGATTTCATTAGAGCATTTCTTGTCCGGAGCATAACTTTGTCACCTTAAGTTCAAATGACTCTAGATTTGGTATGCATGTTTCTTGCAATAAGCCGAAGTGCAGTGCGCAAGAACCATAACTCTACCTGTCATAGTTTTTGAATTATTTCCCTTTGATTGATTTTATTAGAGCATTTCTTGTCCGGAGCATAACTTTGTCACCTTACGTTCAAATGACTCAAGAATTGATAGGCATGTTTCTTGCAATAAGCCGGAGTGCAGTGCGCAAGAACCATAACTCTACCTGTCATAGTTTTTGAATTATTTCCCTTTGATTGATTTTATTACAGCATTTCTTGTCCGGAGCATAACTTTGTCACCTTAAGTTCAAATGACTCAAGATTTTGTATGTATGTTTCTTGCAATAAGCCGAAATGCAGTGCGCAAGAACCATAACTCTGCCTTGCATCGTTTTTAATTATTTCCCTTAGATTGATTGAATTTGAGCATTTCTTGTCCGGAGGATAACTTTGTCACCATGAGGTTGAATGACTTGAAACTTGGTATGCATGTTTCTTACCAAACGTCCAAGTGCAGTACACAAGAACCGTAACTCTACCTGGTGCCATTATTCAATTTTTTCCCTTTGATTGATTGTATAAGCATTTCTTGTCTGTGGCATAACTTTGTCACCATAACTATTAATGACTCAAAAATAGGAATGCATGTTTCTTTGCTGTGACATGAAGTGCAGTGCGCAAGAATCATAACTCTAGCTTGTGTAGTGTTTGAATGATTCCCTTCAGATTGATTTTATCAGGACATTTTTTTGTCCAGAGCATCGCTTTGTCGTTTTTAGTTCAGATGACTAGAGAACTCTTGTGAGTCTGATATGTAGCCCTATACTAGATAGTTTTCCATGACAAATGTGCATTTCGTCAGGCGACACATGCGACTCGCGGAGCTTTTATTTTAAAGGGGTTTCACTGGGTGTCCATTGACTGACTAAACCCTGCTTTTAAAAGGGTTCCATTGGGTGTCCATTGACTGACTAAACCCTGCTTTTAAAGGGTTTCACTGGGTGTCCATTGACTGACTAAACCCTGATTTTTAAAGGGTTTCACTGGGTGTCCATTGACTGACTAAACCCTGCTTTTTAAAGGTTTCACTGGGTGTCCATTGACTGACTAAACCCTGCTTTTTAAAGGGTTTCACTGGGTGTCCATTGACTGACTAAACCCTGCTTTTAAAAGGGTTCCACTAGGTGTCCATTGACTGACTAAACACTGCTTTTAAAGGGGTTCCACTGGGTGTCCATTGACTGACTAAACCCTGCTTTTAAAGGGGTTCCACTGGGTGTCCATTGACTGACTAAACCCTGCTTTTAAAGGGGTTCCACTAGGTGCCAATTGACTGACCAAACCCTGGTTTAAAAGGGGTTCCATTAGGTACTATTGACTGAAGAAACCATTAGGTGTGCATGGACTGGAGAAACCCTTTATATATTTTAATTAAGGGTCAGGGGTTAAGTTCTACAGACGACAAACTTGATCCAGGACCCTCAGATTCTAATGTGCAGTGCATATAATGAAGAGATGATTCTAATCAGAATTCAGATTGGTGATAATAATAATAATAATAATACAGTTCTATAAAACCTGTGTTACATCTGCTGCTTATTGGTCGCACAATTTATTACTCCCAAAATGAAATTAAAATAATATTTAGACCGCAGACATAATCGTAGAGATCCATACAGACAGCAGACAACGCAAGGCTGTCTTATGACTGTCCTACATTTATGTGTCACATGAACATAGAAAAATATTGCTGTGTCAGTAAATCGCCTGCAAAACGCAGAAAAAGTTGACACATTGTAAATTAGGTTTGTGAAGTTGCATTCATCTTTTGGCGCTAAAATGCTGTATGATCATCGCAAAATTGTCTTACGGCTGGCACACAATGCACACAGCGATTTCAGGTGTACAGCTGTCACAGGGCGGATACCACACAGGCCTAAGATGCAAGTTGCATAAAAATTATCTGGGAAAGATAACAAATATGTTATTGAGTGAACTTCTTTGAAATGTTTTGCTCCTTTAATTTACTGTTTACAGTTGAGTTGCAAACTTGTGTAAATGCAATAGATTTGTAATAATACTGCGCACAGGAAGTAATTGCTGAAAGAATACTTGATATGTTGGTTGATAATCCATAACATGTGTGTTCACTTTAAGTGATAACAATCATATTGAAAAGTTACATGATTACTCACTAGGTGGTTAACTGATAGAGACGACTTGTACGCCCCCCACCCATTTATGTTTGTACAGATCTGTTACTTACGAAAAAATACAAATACTAGTATACTGGCTTATAAATCTAACCTGTTTTAAGGCATGTGCCAAATTTTATTGTTTAAAGTAGGTTGCTCTTTCATACAAGTGACTATCACCACAGGTTTGACTATAGATGATGATAAATATTAGACAATTCATTTTGGCTGCATTCATGTATGAATTGTATCTAAACAATAACTTACGAAACCAGTAGGTGAAGTATACTTTTCCATATACAGTCAGGGCTCGACACAAACACTGGTCCGCTGGTCCGAGACCAGTGAAAATCCAGAAGGACCAGTGAACATTCTGAAGGACCTGTAACTGTCCTATTTACAAATTTGGCGCTTTTGCCATGTCGGACCAGTGGCCAAAATAGTTAGTGTCTAGGCCTGACAGTTACTGTTGGCCAATTTAAGGTGTGACTGTACTTTTCCATATACGGTTACTGTTGGCCAATTTAAGGTGTGACTGTACTTTTCCATATACAGTAATTGTTGACCAATTTAAGGTTTGACTACTTTTCCATATGCAGTTACTGTTGGCCAATTTAAGGTGTAACTGTACTTTTCTGTATGCTGTGACTGTTGGCTAATTTAAGGTGTGACTGTACTTTTCTGTATGCAGTAATTGTTGACCAATTTAAGGTGTAACTGTACTTTTCTGTATGCTGTGACTGTTGGCTAATTTAAGGTGTGACTGTACTTTCCATATACAGTAACTGTTGGCCAATTTAAGGTGTAACTGTACTTTTCTGTATGCTGTGACTGTTGGCCAATTTAAGGTGTGACTGTACTTTTCTGTATGCACTAATTGTTGACCAATTTAAGGTGTGACTGTACTTTCCATATACAGTAACTGTTGAGCAATTTAAGGTGTGACTGTACTTTTCCATATGCAGTAACTGTTGGCCAATGTAAGGTGTGACTGTACTTTTCCATATGCTGTAACTGTTGGCCAATGTAAGGTGTTACTGTACTTTTCTGTATGCTATAACTGTTGGCCAATTTAAGGTGTAACTGTACTTTTCTGTATGCAGTTACTGTTGGCCAATTTAAGGTGTAACTGTACTTTTCTGTATGCTATAACTGTTGGCCAATTTAAGGTGTAACTGTACTTTTCTGTATGCTATAACTGTTGGCCAATTTAAGGTGTTACTGTACTTTTCCGTATGCTATAAATGTTGGCCAATTTAAGGTGTGACTGTACTTTTCCGTATGCTGTAGCTGTTGGCCAATTTAAGGTGTTACTGTACTTTTCCATATGCTATAAATGTTGGCCAATTTAAGGTGTGACTGTACTTTTCCGTATGCTGTAGCTGTTGGCCAATTTAAGGTGTTACTGTACTTTTCTGTATGCTGTAGCTGTTGGCCAATTTAAGGTGTTACTGTACCTTTCTGTATGCTGTAGCTGTTGGCCAATTTAAGGTGTTACTGTACTTTTCTGTGTGCTGTAACTGATGACCAATTTAAGGTGTGACTGTACTTTTCTGTATGCTTTTCGATATGATGTAAGTGTTTTAAGGTGTGACTGTATGCTGTTGTGTATGGTCAATTAGACCTAATGAGTGTTTGCTAGATCACAGTTTGACTGTATTACTGTCCAGTAAAACAGACGTGTGAGTGTACATAAACTATGAGTTTTACTATAACTGAATTTTTTTTTCAAATTTCCACTATGAAAAAGGTTTTTCTTTTGTTTGTTACTTTATTGTCTTTCATGCATGATGGATTTTAATATTTCATGTTTAAGTGTAAATTTCAACATTGTATGATTCTATTGATTTGATTATAGAATAATAGTTGAGTATTATTTTGTAATAGGGACATGTCATTGAATGATCTTGCAGAATTCTGTTTTATAAATAGACCTTACTTCAACTTGTATGTAATAAACCAGAATATTGTTAGAATGAAGCGTGGCTTCATGTCGTAGTATGGACCCAGTCATTGAGTGCAGTGAGTCACCCAATGTTTACAAACAAACCTGTACAAACCATTAGACACTTGAGTTAGTAAGCCTGTCCGGAAACTAGACTTAAACTTTATTAAGTGGATATTACTTCAATAAGCAGTTTGCTTCAGTTTAATACACTTGACATGAAAGGCTTCTATTGTAATTAAATAAATAATATATATGCTATAAATGTGATTGATAAGGGACAGTTGCTAATGAAAAGGTCTATGCTTTATTAGTACTGGTTTTTGACCGGAGGGGACTATAGGTTTGCCCTCCGTCAGTCTGTCCATCCGTCAAAAAATCTGGATCCTGACATAACTCAAACAGTTTCCAAGCTAGGTTTATGAAACTTGGAAGTGGATAGGGGGCAATTAGGGGATAATGCACGTCTAAAAAGATTTTGATTCTGACAAAAATTGTGGTTGCTATGGCGACAGAAAGAGTGAAAATATGCCCAAATCTGGATCCTGCCATAACTCAAAACGTTTCCAAGCTAGGTTTATGAAACTCGGTATGTGGATAGGGGGCAATAAGGGGATTATGCACGTCTAAAAATATTTTGATTCTGACAAAAAATGTGGTTGCTATGGCGACAGAAAGAGTGAAAATATGCCCAAATCTGGATCCTGCCAGTTGCTCTGTGGTTGCTATGGCAACAGAAACATTGAAAATGGCCTCAAACCGGTAGGGGACTTCTGTATTGCTTGCAATTCTTAATTACTTGTTCAACAAGATTTTAAAGATTTTGATATCCCTGTTAGCAAAACGTCATTAAAACTGTTCTGATACATTGGCATATTCTGTGACCTTCATTAATCACTGGTTAGTATGCTCAATAAAATAGATGTTCAGATCCATTATTATAACAAGAATCGATGTTACCCACAAAGTCCTTGTCGAAGTTTAGTCAGTCTCAGGTCAATTCTATCAAACTGGGGTGGTATGGTTTCCTTGGCCTAGTGTAAGGATAATACGACTTGATGATCTTTATTATGAAGAGTATTGAACTTTTAATATAATTAAAATTCATAAATGTGGGGTGTGATCTGTAAAGGCTATCAAAAACTTTAATGCGTTAGGTATGATTGATTTGAACTGAACAATGATACAACTGGCGGCCCTTTCCTTACTGACATTGTGATAGATGATGAGTCATATAATATTGCTGCATTTCTTTGCACTAAATGGGGATTACTTAAACACCTGTTGTAGAAGTTGGTTGGTGGGAAAATGAGGATGTTTATGTTATGACGGAATATACATGTATAACCTAGTCATGTGTTTACCATAATTTGTAGTATAAGAGACAATAGATCAACTGTCTCTTATGACTGGTAATATAGATTAGGCATTGATTGTTATTGGTTACATATCTAAGGGCTTTGTTTATTGCGGCCATATAAGTCTGGTCATGTCCTCCACATGTGAAGTTGTCAGCAAGTTTGTTATAGCTATGGTCTGGTCATGTCCTCCACATGTGGAGAAGTCAGCAAGTTTGTTATAGCTATGGTCTGGTCATGTCCTCCACATGTGGAGAAGTCAGCAAGTTAGTTATGGCTATTGTCTGGTCATGTCCTCCACATGTGGAGAAGTCAGCAAGTTTGTTATGGCTATGGTCTGGTCATGTCCTCCACATGTGGAGAAGTCAGCAAGTTTGTTATGGCTATGGTCTGGTCATGTCCTCCACATGTGGAGAAGTCAGCAAGTTTGTTATGGCTATGGTCTGGTCATGTCCTCCACATGTGGAGAAGTCAGCAAGTTTGTTATGGCTATGGTCTGGTCATGTCCTCCACATGTGGAGAAGTCAGCAAGTTAGTTATGGCTATTGTCTGGTCATGTCCTCCACATGTGGAGAAGTCAGCAAGTTTGTTATGGCTTTGGTCTGGTCATGTCCTCCACATGCGGAGAAATTGTTTGCAAGTTAGTTATGGCTTTTGTCTGGTCATGTCCTCCACATGTGGAGAAGTCAGCAAGTTTGTTATGGCTATGGTCTGGTCATGTCCTCCACATGTGGAGAAGTCAGCAAGTTTGTTATGGCTATGGTCTGGTCATGTCCTCCACATGCGGAGAAATTGTCAGCAAGTTTGTTATGGCTATGGTCTGGTCATGTCCTCCACATGCGGAGAAATTGTTTGCAAGTTAGTTATGGCTATTGTCTGGTCATGTCCTCCACATTTGGACTTCTACATGTAGAGAAGTTGTTGGCAAATTTTGGCTATGATATAGTCTAGTCATGTCTTCCACCACTGTAGAGGTTATCAGCAGATTAATTAGATTATTTCATCCATGTGTGGAGAAGTTGTCAGCCAGGTAGATCTAGTTAATAAATTAAGACTACTGTTGCTTGTTAAACTTTTGTATGACATAACAATGTTGGATTCTGTTAATTTGACTATAAAATTTAATAAATGATCTTGATTAATTTTCAGTTTAAAAGTTATTGTCAACAGTTATCGAAACTGCCATAAAAGCATGACATAAAAACATCAATACATTTACAAAGAAGTTTACCTATTGCGTATCAGGGAAGTGGAGGGGGTACTTTATTACAGAATCTCACTTAAGAACATATTTAAATTTACTATAAAAAAGTTTGCCTTTTGCGTATTGGGGAAGTCGGGGGGGGGGGGGGGGGGGAGGTTATTGTATTATAGAAATGCACTTAAACTTGATATTATGTTTGTGTAATCAGGGGAAGTAAAGTGCTAGATGCCCGAGGATAATTGTTCTATTAAACCACAGAAAAAGAACTCGAATAAAAACAAATTTAGTCACACGGTATTGATGATAACTTGGTGCTATTGATGGAAGGGTTATTGAGTGCATATGTTTATTTATCAATCTCTGAACACTGATTGGCTGACATTGTCGCTACTGATCATTGATGCTATTTACAGTGCAACCTTTCCTGAGCAGCCCTCCTTAGTGCAAGTTCTCCAGGGGCCCTCCATAGAGCAACAACCTCTCTTAAGCAATATACAAATGTAATAATTTTGCTACATAAGTAACCACTTACAAATTAAACTTACCTCTGTACAACAACCTTTGTGATTCCCAAAGGGTGTTTCTCTAGCTTGAGAGATTATTACTGTATTTGTTGTTTTCTTTGCTAGTATAAAGTACACTCATAGGTTGTCCCCCCAGTTTAATGCTAATTTACAGTTACTGTACTCTATGAGTTGTATACAATCATGATGAACTATACAACCTGTCGTGTCGTAGATACAATTGTAATGATACATTATTAATGAACGTTGGATTAAGTCTGATTAGTGATTAACATTAACATAAGTGCGACATTCTTGAAAATCAGACTCTTGCCAAAAAATGAGAGTTTATATAAATAAGGAAGTTTGTTGATTGTATCAGTCGTTAAACATTACTTGATAATGACAGGTGATTTCTACTGTACTTTGATTTTATATGTTATATTTATATTTAATACGGTATATGGGTAGTCGATAAGCATTTTGTATTTTGAGTTTATGAGAATATGATTCAGAGTATTTCATGAATTATTTTAACTTTTCTGGATTTGTTTGATAAATCATAAAATGTTTATGAGATAACTGAAGAGTTTATTAATTATTTTCAATCCTGCGGGTCGTTAAAGTTGCGGGTCGTTACAATCTTATGAAAAGAAACATATGAGAATATTCTTGGGATGTTTTATGAATAGTTTTAATATTCTTGATTTGTTTGAGAACTTCATAATTATATTCACTGCGTTGGAATACAATTGGAATTTACCGGGTACTATCACATGTATATTGGCTGATTTAAATTTACTGAAGAGACAAGAGTATTTAAACAGCTAGTGTAACTGAGTGATGTTTAGTCAGAATAACATGATGTGTGTCCAAAACAATCTGACATGCATGTCGTGTGCGTGTCGTTATATTGGTGAACAAAGTAACGTGTTACAGGCATCACCGCCCTGTATGGGAGTTACATGTTGTAGATGGACAAGGTAAATATTTCACATGTCTGGGCATTATTTAAGATATTTTTTTATAGGAATATTTGGTACCAAGCCTAGTTGTGCATATTTTCTGGAATTTTAGGTCAATAATTTATGACTGAGTGAGGGTCCTTTATTCCTTTTTGGAATACATTGTTTTTAGCTCCACTATTCGAAGAATATAGGGAGCTGTTGCTGTCACCCAAGCGTTCGCATAATGTTAATCTTTATGTACAATCTCAAATATCTTCAAAATCCATTGACTTATTGCTTTGATACTATAATGCATACTTGTTCATCATCATGACTCCAACCCACACATTTTTAAGGAGTACCATAGCTAAAACTCTTATCAAGCATTTTGACCAAAGTATTTGCCTATGCCAAAAAAGCAAATTTTAAACAAGAAATCAACCATTAAATTATGCTTATAAAAGGTTTGATGAATAGATTTTAAATTGTTCGCACTATAGTATCACTTGTGGGGATGACATTGTTTGTTTGCAGAATAGCGAATGTTTCCTGTCTATTAAAAAGATGGAAAATTAATTCCAGCAAGTCTAGTCAGGTCTTTCAACAGTCAGCCTGATATGATTGAACAAATGTTGAAAAAAAATTCAGTATAACATGATAAACAGACCATAAAACTTATGTATAACTATATTTGTGTTACAGTGCCTCAGCTCAAGTTGGTCGACGACTAGCAAAGATTGGTGACGATATACAACAAAAATATTCAACAGAATTTGATCATCTAATTGATGACTTAAAAGTCGACAGAAGTACAGCATATGATGCTTTCGCTGGTGTAGCAAAGAAGTAAGTTCTTACAAATATGTGCAAGCCGTATAAACAGCCATAAAATTGTAAAAATCTGTTAATATCACATCCCATAGAGGCTGGGGCTCCATTTGACTCAGGAGTACGGGTTGTGACCCTTGAAATTTCCAAAAAGCCAGATTTTGACCCTCAACATTTAGGTTTAAAGGACTATTTTCTCTTTAATCTTGGGTATTTTGCTTATGAAATGGTAAAATTTAGTAAAAAGTATCGAAATGACCCTTTAGATTCAGAAGCTAGTGGAACCCCTGGAGAGGGTGATAGAATAGAATGTAGACCCGAGACAAGTGATGTCAAGCGATCAGTAACTTAAAAATAGTTGTTCTCAGGATGTTCCAACTTTATAGTGAGGCTGGTTGTAACATCAGTAGTTGACCACTATTGATTTCGTTGTCTGTTGGTTAAGATCATGGTCATCATGACCTTTAACATTAATGATTATTTGGATGCCATGGGTCGTACTCTCATAGTTTACATACAATAATTCTCTTGCTTTGGCAATAGTTATTCTGTGTGCAGTCCGCCTTTAAGAGGTCTCAGATCCAAACTACGACATACAAAAGTCCTTACAAATGACTGGTATATCTCCCTTGCTTGATGCTCAGCATAGTATGTTTCAAGTACCTAACTGCGGGTTTGCAAGGTGCCCGGATAATGTGACTAAGTTAAGTCTCCATATATGACTAAAATACTGTTGACCAGTGGGACTTAAAACAACACATATTTAAAATAAGTTTTTTCTGTGTGATAAATGCTGAATGACTTTGTATGTTCCTTTACTTACAGATTGGTAGAAGGTGGATTAAACTGGGGTAGGATAGCATCATTATTCTCGTTTGGATATCGTATATTTGTGCGTGTTATAGGCGTCGGAGCTGCCTTAAGAGACTTCTCACTTGTGATAGGAAATATTGTTAATAATATTGTGACTTTTGTGAAAGATACAGCAACTGGCATAGCACGATGGATTGCTAGTCAAGGTGGCTGGGTAAGTTGGTCTTGGTGTTCTTCCATACACCCTATTTCTGCTTCATGGTCTATGGAAAAAGTGTGAAGTATGTTAATTTGTACCTGTATGTGTTATTTCAGTTATATGGAATGGTCAGTTAGTACTATTTCAAACATAGTTAAGAAAAACTGGCTAGGTTAATGGAAAAATTGTTGAGAATTGGATTTTTTCCCAAATAAACTAACAAAAAATGCCTTGCTTTTCTAAATCATGGTTAATATATGGAATGTTCCCTACTTACTAAGATGATATTCCACATATACAAGTATGAGACGAAGCCTGTCTTTGTTACCATATTTACAATACTTGTTTTACTTTATTTTAGGGATCAGCGATGGATTACCAGCCACCAGGTGGATGGTGGGTGTTTGGGGGTGTTACTTTGGCCGCACTTTCTACACTTGGTTTGGTCTATTATCTACATTCTGGAAGATAGTGTGTTAGGTTCCATTGTACACCGGTTTTAGTGAACATCTAGAGTTAACATTAGTGTACACTGAACAGTTGATATAGTGTACATTGGTGATAGTGTACACTGAACAGTTGATATAGTGTACATTGGTGATAGTGTGCACTTAACAGTTGATATAGTGTACATTGGTGATAGTGTGCACTTAACAGTTGATATAGTGTACATTGGTGATAGTGTGCACTTAACAGTTGATATAGTGTACATTGGTCAACTCTAGTGTATATCAATAGGTGACTTAACTGTACACCCAAAGATGATTTTAGTGTACATATTAAGTAGATGGTTTTAATGATCACCTACTGTAACAGTTGACTTGGGTGTACATGAAGAGTTAACTTTAGTGTACGGGTGTACATGAAGAGTTAACTTTAGTGTACGGGTGTACATGAAGAGTTAACTTTAGTGTACACTTACCGTAGATTTTAGTGCACATTGGCTGTTAACTTTAATGTGCATCAAAACTTGACTTTAATATTCATTGAAGGTTGACTTTTACTTGACTTTAGTGAACATTGACAGTTGATTTTAGTGTACATTGAGAGTTAACTAAAAGTGTATATCGAGAGTTGGCTTTAGTGTAAATCCAGAGTTGGCCAAATTTTGTGAAATCTATTTTTAAAGTGACCACAATTGTAAGAACCTGCACATATGTGTGGGACAAATTTTATTTTTTCAATAAAATGCATTATTACATTTTTTGAACATTTTAAAGAAAGCATATGTCATAAAATATCATAAACTATGTTTTGGCTTCAATTGAGGTTCACATTGTCCCTATAATTATCATAGTCTCATAACAAAATAAAAAAAGTCATCTTCATTGGTAATTATACCCCTGCACAACAAGTTGTAAGGGGGGTATACATAATTCAGCTTTTGTGTCTGTCCATCTGTAGGTGTGCATGAAAAAGAAATTTGCTCTGCGATGATTTTTGCCAAAACTACAGTCGTTCGCAGGCGGTGTCTATTAGTCTGCCGAATGGTGACCACTCTAGTTTCATAACAAAATGAAAAAGTCATCGTTGTTGTTAATTGTTTACACATTATTACATTGACAGTAATTAATGTTATTCGTGTATGTAATTCAATGCTCAGGCTGTTTGATCATAATCGTATATTTTTATTTTCACAAAAAAATTGTATAGATTTTGTTGTTATGTGTTACATTGTACATTGTATATGTATTATATAGGGTACTAATCAACCTTCAAAATTGTACAATATTTTGATTTGATTATGTCATCACCATTCAATAACTAATATCTTCGATTTTTGTTCATATTTATTTTCCTCTGTACAGTGCTGATGTTATTATTGAGCAATAAAATGATGTCTGAATTCCAATCTTGCAACCTGCTTCAAAATGAACTTTTTTTTATTTTGTAACTTTGTATTTTAAGCAATTTGTAGAAATTGTAAAATTGTTGGAAAACTGGAGCCCGAAAATCACAATTCAATGAACTTCAAATTGTATGTAATTTCATATAAAATAAAATTCTCAGGTTGACTAGGCATTAATTATCGAAATGTACAATCAGCTAAACATTTGACCCTGTTGATACATTACCAATAATGGTAGTATAACTTTATGGTATATTTTTATTAATGAATTTTATGAGTACAATCAATCACTGCTGAGTTCACTATAAAAATGTACCAAATAGTCCCCTTTTGTTTGAGGCAACTCTGCTGAATTCACTATAAATGTACCAAATATTCACCTTTTGTTTGAGGCAACTCTCATGTCTGTTTAGTGTATTACATTGCCTCTTTTGTATATTTCCCTAGTTTTAAGTCTTAATACTATAAATTATAATAAATTTATCGAATGTTATAAAAGTAAAACAATTAATAATACTTTTTCAATACTATCAATATAAATTGCAGGGAGGGCTAGAAATCTAATCAAGTTAATGACTGTTAATTTCAGTTTTTATACAGGCTATGTAATTTTATACTAACATATCAACTTATTATCCAGGTTCATTGTATAAACTTGGCTCAATTAGGTGGGTGATACTGTAAAATCATTAATATTCGTGGGGGATTAAATTTCGTGGATTTCGTGGATGACCTCAACCACGAAATCAAATCCCAACGAATAATTTTACCAACTATCAATATGTAAATTGACAAAGTGCAAATTTACCGCGGCCGTACAGAGTTCGTTTTTCCAGTATATGAGTCTAGAATTAGTGCAGATTTTCACCCGATTTTTTTTTTGCTGAAATACGAAATCCACGAATTTACGTCCCCACGAAATGGTCTTTTTAACAAAAACCACGAAATTTCATCCCAACGAAATTAAATGATTTTACAGTAAGAGGAAATCTTCTTATTCAGTAGTACTAAGTAGTACTAGAAAGCATTCAAATAGACATGCTTTTGCCTTGTCTTTAATATCAAGTTAAACTTTTATAGGTTTTAATTCTATAATAATGTAACGGTCATATTTGTTAAAAACTAAACAACTTTATTTTGCATCATACATGTATGGAAGCGCCCTGGTGATACTGTCATACTTTTCTTGATTTAGGTGCAATTACGTTGTACTTTGGAGGTACAGAGTCCTAACCAGGTGGTGCTTGAATTGTAATTAACAGATGCAGCAATGTCATAATTGGAATAGATATGTCCTAATTAGGACTATAAGTTCTCCAACTATACTTGGACTATTTATGTCCTAATATATTGATTATCTCCTAATTTAAATGAGGATTAATTTGCTAATTAGGATTTAATATTTTCTAATTGGAGCTTACTTCATCCTAATTGGGAATTACTATCTTTTCATTAGGACTTGCTATCTAATAAGTTACCCAATAATTGGAAATCATCTTCCTATTAAATACATCTCAGCAGTTAATACTTCCTAATAATGACTTAGTATCTCTGCAGTGTGACTTAGTATTTCCACAGTGTATATTAGTATCTCCTAGATAAAGGGAGATAATGCTGTGAAAAGATTGAAGACTGCAGCTTCCATGCATGTGGACCTCTTTGTAATAGTTTCCTGGTTAACAAATATCATCGTCACAAATATCGCTGTCAAGATAAAAGGGGCTATAGCATATGAAATAATAAGGCTGATTGCCTTGTTGGGGCGTCAAGGCATGAGATAATGTTTTATGATAGATTAGTGTATGAAACATTGAACCAAAGTGCCAAACCTAGTGTTTGAGAAATTAAACATAATTATGTAGATTTTAGTATGAAATACTGTACATTATTGTGAAGCTATATAAGTTTGGTATAGATGAATCTATGTATGCATCATTTGAAAAAATGTTATAATTCTGTATTAACATTGCTAGTTATTATAAAAACATTCTTTTGCAATAACCAAATGCATGGGGTGATTGTTTTTAGTTGATTTTTGTATTTTTTGCAAAATATGTGTTTAACACAGTTCCGTTTGTTTATGGGCATTGTAAATGTCAGGCATTCAAACAATGACGCATTTGCTCACAATAATTGTTATCGCCAGTTGTTTTATTAACTTGTAGTCTTATTTAGTTAGCTTAATTAATTTTAACTTTTGTTTCAATTTTAGAGTTTTTTTCATTATGAAAGATCTCAATGTTTGTGTTTAATCAATATATACAATTTGGTTTAGTCTAATCAATCTTATTCCATTGTTTATTTGTTACATGTTAATGAATTACGACAAGGAAAGGATTGAAAAAGGGAAATAAGTTTTACAATTTACTGGTATATATTCCACTCATTTGATTCATTTATTTTGGTCAGTTGTGAAATAAATAAAAAAAATGACAATTGGAGTTTCAAGTAAGTTATCTCCCTTTAAGATAAAGCCCGAGGTAGACCAATTAGCGCATTGGTCCTAACTAGTTTTATCCTTGTTTCTCATTGAGATATATTCCTATTTTTAGATGTGAAATTTCCACTTCTGATTGCTCAGTAATAATTTTCTCAGGTTGAATGAACTGTTCATGAATAGATCTCTTAATTTTAAATTTCCTTCGTCCCTTTATGTAGGAGTGAACCATTTAAATAAAATAAGGGCTCTGATTCAGTTATACAGGGGATATATTCCTGCAAATCCTGATATATGCTGCTTTAGAAGTAAAGACTTTTCAACAGAAAATAAAATCCAAGTATTGTCTTTAAGTTCTGGTCATTTAAAATTTCATCAGCTACATTCCAACAGAAGAAGAGCATTTTAAACAGGAGTTTTGGTGTAGGGATGTGTGCTAATGGTACTAAAAAATGTTGTGCATCTTGTTTTCAGGATTGGGCATTATGCTTAGCAGGACCCCCTGTTTATAGGTTTTGATTTTACATAGTGCTTGAAATTTGTATCATAAGGAAATGTGGGAAATGAACTCTATTTGTTAAACATTTGTAGAATAAGTAAAAGAAATTCGACTACATCAATGTTTTAAATGATTGATACTATTTGATATTTTAGTTTATAACTGTGATAAAGAGTTGTAGATCTTGTATGAATGACTTGTGATATACATTGAACAAATGTTTGTTTTCTATCAATACTTACTGGAATATTAGACCTATGGTATGTTCTTTCAGTGTGTATTTATATAAGTATGCATAAATTGGTGCCTTCAATTTTACCTGAATTATGTTTCCCACATATACCAACCCGTAAATCATTGCGTTTCTAAATTGGTTTAGTGTATACTAGTATAATGTCATGGATTTCAGGTTGGCTGAATTTGTCAATAGTGAAGGCCCTTTGTGGGAGACATAGTTTTGTGTAAAAAACCTTCTAATTAATAAGCTATGCATAGTATACCTGGTATAGAGATAACGCAGTCAGTTTGCAATGTTGAAAAACTCCATTCGTTACGTCAACAGTGAACTGAAGCTCTATCTTTCCCATTTATGATTCATCATTCATGTATGTAATTTCATCTTTTTCACCTTAGAAAAAAATCTTGTCATGTGTTTTACAGCATATATACACTTAGTATATTGATGTCATATTTTAAGTTTGAAGTAATAGTATAGTTACCTCACGATGCCTGTATGCAATTCCAGTGTTGATATTCTGTCAATTTCATATTTAAAGTAATTTTCCATTCATGATTTTATTCATTTTAATATGCAATTCCGTCACAAATTTCCATCATTAAAATTCTGTCAATTTCATATTAAAAATAATTGTTCAGATTTTGTATGATTTCATTCTTGTATGTAATTAATTGTTGATAATTTATCAAATTCATACGGTTCTTGAAGTATTTTGTTTGGTGTACTTATGATTACATTCATGTTTGCAAATTCCATAATTACGGTAGAAATCCCATTGTCGGTATCATGACAATTTTGTTTTTCATGTATTTGTTTGATTTCCGTTTGATTTTGTTAACATTTTGCCCTGCTTTGTCTGTCATGATATACTGGATATTTGTTGACTTTGGTCTAAGATCCAGTTCTATTTTGCTGAATGATCACAGAAATCAATATATTTCCGACATAGCCACATGTGAAAAATTTTCTTTGAGATAAAAACGTATCAACAAATTTTCTCTTTATTGTATACTTTAAATTGAACCATATTAGTACATTTAAACCCTGTTTACTTGCTTTACTTTGGCGCTTTTACAAGGTGACTGTTGGTATTTGTGTAGCCAGTGTGCTGATGAAATTAGTGAACAAACTGTAAAGAACATAGTATGTATACAGTAAACATGCTGTCGTATTTGCCTGTGTATTACTTATAATGTAAGAATTTCATTTCTAAACATTTTAAGTATTACTCAAGGTGACGGCGAATCAGCATGTTCAGTTACTGTTACAGAACTGTATTTGAAATTTCCTGTACATAAATTGTTTTATGTACATTAACATTTTTTTGCAAATTGCAATCTTAATTTATTTGCACATATACAAATTAAATGTACATCGATTATAAGATGTCCTTGTTTCTTTTTGCTTATTAAGACAGCAGTGCTTAACAATATTGTAAATTTCTGTGCTTTCGTTTTTCAATAATTCTTGTGATGTGTCTTTGAAGTGACTGTATTTATTGTTCTTGGCTCAATGATATATCAGGGGTCATATTTACACATTTACATGACCATAGACTTTCATTCCTGTAGATTTTTTGTGATAAATACGGTAAACTTGTGATAATGCCATACTTGTTTCTCTGATATTTTCTACATTAAGGCCACAGTATTTATTTTTACGTTTACAGGAATTGTTTGAAAATTTTGCTGTTGGGAGGAGGTAATTTAAAAATAAGAAGAGGCCCTTTGGGGTCACTAGATCACAGGCCAATTAGGGTTACTAGATCAAAGGCTCTTTGGGGTCACTAGATCACAAGGCCTTTGGGTCACTAGATCACAGGCCCTTTGGGGTCACTAGATCACAAGCCCCTTGGGTCACTAGATCACAGGCCCTTTGGATTCACTAGATCACAAGCCCTTTGGAGTCACTAGATCACAGGCCCTTTGGGTCACAAGATCACTCACACAATTGAAGTTGGGTGACCTAAGGCCCCTTTTTAAGCTTCTTGTTATATTGCCATTCCCTCCTTACAGCAGAATTTTCAAAAATATCCTGTAAATAAAAAAAAAAGAAGACTGGCGTAAAGGCATCTTTAGTAATAAGTTTGGGTGTACGAGAGAAACTTAATTGTGCATACATGTGTAAATAAAGAGGCAATTAGGACAATATACAAATTTCATCAGTGAAGTGCACATTACTATACTGTGTATGTATTTAATGTATGTTTTGAAAAACATTGTCACCATGTGCCTACCTGTCCAGTGCCTGGCATAAAAGGTTACAAGTTAGGAAATGAATGTGTTCAACAGTTCATGATCTTGGCCTATTTGTGTGACCCTTCTCTTTGCCTTTTTGAGTGGCCATTCTCTAAGCCTATTTGTATGGCACTTCTCTCAGCCTATTTGAGTGGCCATTCTCTAAGCCTATTTGTGTGGCACTTCTCTCAGCCTATTTGAGTGGCCATTCTCCAAGCCTTTTTGTGTGGCCCTTGTCTTTGCCTATTTTAGTGGCCATTCTCTAAGCCTATTTGTGTGGCCCTTATCTTAGCCTATATTTGTGTGGCCCATCTCAGCCTATATTTGTGTGGCCCATCTCAGCCTATAGGAGAGGCCCATGTCTTAGCCTATATGATTGGTCTGTCTCTTAGCCTATTTTAGTGACTCTTCTCTGAGACTATTTGGGTGGCCCTTTAAATAGAGGTGATACTATGATGATAGAAATTTTTAACATTCACATTTACTAGAGACTGTTTTCAGGGAGTAAATCTGCTCAATAAGTAGGTGTCCCATTTTACCAAGGGACTGGCATAATACGATTAAATCCGTTCTGTGTGACTGTAGTACCATAGTAAAGTCATCACAATATTTGTTATAATGCATAATATTTACCCTACAATAGTGCTGGCTTTTAGTAAAAGTTCATGCATAATATGAAAATGATACACAATTAATAGTTTGGTAGTTTTCAGGCTATATTCTTTATCAGCCAATTCTGTGTTACTCCGGTACATGTAATAAGTTTGCCTATCATCTCCCAATCCCTCAGAAAAAAGTGCTTGTTCTTACATGTTCATAATACTCATGTTTTATGTACTGGTGATAGTGTGTGATATTTATTATGCGATGGTATTGACTCGAGTGCCACACCCAGTAATCTTCAGCTGCATGTTTGAGAACTTTGTTACTTACAAGTCGTTACTTTCAAGTAAACAGAACAGAATGTAAATAAGATTATTCATGCGTGTCCGGCCCTGATCTACTGCAGCATCCCAATTGAAGCTAAATCTCATCTAAAATATTGCAATTTATCTTTGAGTTAGTTTCCTTGGTAGGCTTGACTCAACATTGACATAATAAAACAGAAATATTGTTACAAGTTCATTAAGATCTCCAAACTCATAACTATTTGTCTCACACTTTGACTTGAGTTTATCTCAATATTAGCTGAAACTTGTACTTGAGATGCTTTGTGAGATCAAGGCAAGGTCTGTTGACATGCACTATATCATGACTGAGGTGAACTATTACTATATATGTATACATGTATTTCAATGATAGTGTATACAGACAATACTGAAATCATGTGTATTCTATCAATTGATTGCAGTTGTTAGGGGCTGTATCTGTTGGTAGAAGAGAGTTTGATGTTGTCTGTGGGTTTATTTATACATCATTGTTACATATCACTACATTATGAGTCAATGTTCACCTCATTATGCTCCCTACAAGTGTGGTCATTCTGTTCACCCATGGATGAAAGTTAGAAAGTTTTTTGGGCACTCAAAAATCTTTCACCCGTGTAAATCACTTATATAAAAAGAACTTCATTTTTCCACAATTTTAGTCCCAAGTGCGTATTCATGTGTCCATAAACCTTTACTCTATATTGAAGACATTCTGACAAACTGTATCTCCATGTTGATGTATTTTGTGACTTATAGGCTAGCTAATTTCTATGCAGGTATGTTACGGCTCTCCATCAATTATACAAATCGGAATTTGCTTAACAATGTCAGGATGCAGTTAATCGGTTAACTTTTGAACTGTTCTTGTATTGTTCATCAGTGAAACAATCAAGTCTTGTGATCCTTTGATTTTTTGTTGATTTCACCTTGGTATTTAGAAGACTACTGTGGTGTGTAATGTGTTAGTGACTAGTGTTAGCATAGGTATGTTTCACAATCTCTCTTGAACATGTACATCTAGAGTGCTATTCACTAAGCATTTTAGTGGAAAAATTAAAAAAATTTAGTTAAAAATTTGCACACATTACTATAATTGTAAATGATTTTAGTAGCTTTTAACATAAATTAAATGCTTTAAAACTATGTAAAAATTAATAATCTATATACAAAATTCAAGTTTTCTACTAAGATGCTATGTGATAATCATCCCATGTTCTCATTCACTGTATTTGTAAGCTCATTTTTGCCCAAAACAAAGATGGGTAACTCTGTATTATTGTACTTAATTTGAAGTGTGATTATACAGCTAAATGTGCTACTCTATATAAATATTGTTAGAATTAATTATGTTACACTAAAAGAATTTAGCTTTGTATTGTGCTTAATTGTTAACCTGGCACTCATGATGGCACTCATGAATATACGATGCTAATCTGTCACACTATACCAGGTCGTGTGGGTGGCAAGGCGATGCCATCGTTTATGTTTGGCTGCAAGTTGTCTATGCATGTGCAGTATATGTTATTTTAACAAAACACCCTTATGGTACAATAACAGAAACTAGAGACGTTTAATGAGTCCAGGTAAATAATTTTGCACAATAGAGAAAATTGTGTTAAAGGTATTCTTCCATGTATTAAAATGGCTCTCATTGTGTTATAATCACTATCAGAATGTTTGTGATACAGAGATAGCGTGACAAATGAATTTTACCATATTTTTATCATACATATTTCTGTCATTATTGTTACATTTGTACTAATTGCATAAGAGTTTTACATTGTTTTGAAATTTTAAACGAATTATTCCCATGAAGTTCAATAAATGTTAAAGGAAATTGGCATATGCATTGTTATATTTTATTTGAAGAAATGTGTTAATGGATTGGATCTTGCCCAGTGTTGAACTTGAGGGCAACTTTTTATGAGCAAGAACTTACACACTTTATGAGTAAGAGCTTAAAGTTACACACTAACTATGAGTATTTTTGTAATCAGTTGAAAAATGAAGGACAAAGAGAGTGTTAAGTTTGTGGGCAATACAGTCATGACCCCTGCCCTGTACTGACCTTTCCAGAGCATTCCTTTTAATCTGTAAACTGTTGTGCATTGTAGTGTAAGTTTGGTCACAAAAATAACAAAACCATTTTCATATTCAACAAACGTACTGCATGCGTTCAACTATACTTGACAAAGTGATTTGTAGGCCCCGGCCTTAAGGCCTAGCGGTAGGTGTGCTGCTGCTCCTGATTCAACCAAAAGAAAACAGTTTACATGTACACAACAAAGCCAGAAAAATGTAATATCAGATTTATTATAAACACCAAAAATAAAATCCAGCATTGGCTCCAAAATGACTTAGTAAACAGTAATAACAGCCAAACCTAACAACCCCTGCATGTATAGAACTACAAGGTCACTGATGGTAAGCAGCTGACTTTGCCGCCCAAACTTTATTCTGTTTTTCTGTAATCATCCCATGATACTGCTTTACCCGTCGACTACCCAAATACATCATTGTCATAAGAAAGAAGAAGCAAGTAGACATTATCCAGTACATGATTACCACACGCATTTTATCATTGGCATAAATCGCTCGTTGAATGCTGAAAAAGAAAATAATGGTTATGTACAACTATAAAATTATTTATATTCACAGTAGATTAATTTTCACTAATTCACTAACTAGATCACTAAAGTAAATCCCTCAAATAAGTGACTTAAAAATATGTAACAAGGAGTTCTTCTTTCAATATTTTGAATCATACAATTTAAGAAACCACCAAGTTAATGTATAATGAATGTAAGAACTTCAGATTGATCTCAAATTCAGACTCTGTTTTAAACAATATTTCAATTGAGATATATCTGGAGATGGGAACCAGTATTTGTAATCCAGCAATCCATGTTGGATTACCAGTCATGTCAGGTTATACAGGGCTTTTTTTCGCTGAATTGTGAAGAGGCCCAAGCCCTTTTGTTTTGTGAAAATTTAGCGCGAAAATTCTCAAAATTGTGAAAAAGTAGGCGCGGAAACTTTTCAAATTGTGAAAAACTTAACGCAATAAATCATCAAATTATGATGCAAAATTTTTCAGATGTTAGTTAATTTTTTGTCAACTTTTCCCAAACATGCATGTATCTAGGATATAATACATTATATCAAGTCCTGTACAGGAATATATGACTGTTATCTGTGGTTTGTTTGTTTAATGCTTTGTGAAGTTGATTTTACAAAAACCATGACGCAAATTCTAATTGTGAATTAAGGGGCCTTTTAGGTTTGTGAAAGGGGCCTATAGCAAATTGAGAAGATGCCTAATGTAAGCCCCTCGTATATAGTGAAAAAAGCCCTGTTATAAGAAACATGGTTAATTTCCTCCATATCATGGAACCAGTTACTTCTTCACATATCATATGTGGAGAAGTAACTGGTTCCGTGTGGAAGGGTAAGTTAAGACTGGTTCCGCGTGGAAGGGTAAGTTAGGACTGGTTATGTGTGGAAGGGTAAGTTAGGACTGGTTACATGTGGAAGGGTAAGTTAGGACTGGTTACGAAACAGGAAAACTGGTTTGGCGAATCAACCACTGTATATAACTGAAACATTGTTAAGAACAGGTGTTAAACAAGACTGGAAGCACTAATTCAAATTCAAATATTTAATGTACTAAACACCTCCATCCCATACACACAAAGTATATACATGTACATATCAACAAACATATTATCAATCATCTTTCATTGTAAATACCGGTAACTGTAAAGCACATGCTGCTACACTATGAGTTTCCAAACACTACTCGTGAGCATCAACTTGCCAATTGAGACAGCTTTTCGTTTACGAATGTGTAAATTGTAGAGGAAGAAGAAAACTTGCTAAATGGTACCTGAAATGGACTTGAGGCTCATTTTCAGGATTGGTCATTATGCCTAAGTAGGACCCCTGACACTGGGTAATAGTAGTACTTACGGTAAAAAGGCAGGTATATCCTCAGGTTTGTCATAGTAATTAGCCCACATCAGTGCTACCTTGTCCAGATTGTGGGGATAACTGTAGTCCCCAATTGCTGAAAACAATGACAACAAATTAAACACTAAAAACAGAAAATATGTTAACCTTTGTAGATTGCATACATAAAATCACAAAGGAAAAAGTTAAGGTTACCAGTTTTCCTGGGCCGCTTTCAGCAATTCAGCCGTTCAGTCATCCTTCGACATTTTGACTATCCCTCCATTGTTATTGTGCTACCTAAGGAAACCTGTTTGAGTCTCCTTGGGAAGACTATTTCTCTCCTGGATTGTGTGCAGCCAACATCGAGATATGATGTCAAGGAATATCGAATATGTACAGACACCACCCTCACAGGTACTAATTCACACCTTTTGATGAGTGGAGCATTGTTGGTTATTCTTGCTCACAGAAATTAAGTAGTGGCACAAATGAGTGTACTTTGTACAATATATATGTATGCGCCATCAAAAATATTCCAATGTATGATGTACACCTCAAGTTATTTACTGACAAACAGTGTACGTCCTTATAAGATTCAATATCAATCAAGAATATTGTAATCCTTTTCATGTCCCCTAGTTTTGTCCTATTTTCAAAAAAAGTATCGTTAGGGTGATTCAATAGTTCAGCCAATTGATGCAGGAGGTATTACATGACTTAATTTTTAATACAATCACTTTTTTTATTAAAAATGACCAGAATAACTATTCCTGTGTACTTGGAAGCTATTGGTCAATCATTTGTAAAACAAGTTTACATTGGAAAATTGTAAGTATTTTACCAGTTTTCATTAATGGCTGATCATCACCAAGACATTTTATTAGTGCGTTTAAAATCGGATTCAAAAATATATAGATTTTTCTGGCCAGTCACTTGTTTACATAACATTGTGTACACAACATTGCAGTTTCTCTTAATCATGTATAGGTATCACGTGCATGTACAAATATATGACTTAGTGAATTAGGTACATGTATTGTTCTTCACTGCCCTTTTCTCCAATTAACATGTTTGAAACAATTAAAATACAATGTTTTGATATTGCAATGTTTGTATACAAGTGACAGACCTGAATAAACTGTGAGTCACTCTCTTATTATCCTTACTGGACAGTATGACCTATTATAGAATTGTTTACTTACATGCAGTACTGACTATTTCACGATGTGAATCCTTCATGTACTCTGAAAAAGTAATGAAGTTTATAATAAAGTCATGTATATCTTGTATAACAAATTAGGACTGGGACGATTTCAATATTTTGAAACCGTTTAATCATTGGTATGAAATCAAATCAAACAGGTTAATCGGCCGCCATTTGGAAAATGATGAACTCTTTCATGATGGCCATATCAAGGTACTTTCGGCAGCAGAATTCATGTGTGTTTATTGTAACCTTCAAGGTATACAATACCAACAAAAGATGTGTATGTTTAATATGATCATATACATTGTATGTATTAATGTATCACATGCTTCCCATACACACCAAGTGAGATTGCTTGTTTATGAGTCAAACAACACATTCTGACATGTATTGTTGTCAAATATATATTGTATGCATGCGGGAACATACAATTTATTGACATTGAATTTGTATGTGTATTACTTTAGAACGATTAGCGGTTTTTCAGAAATGAAACCGATTTCACATATTATTCGAATCGTATCTGATTAACCGAGTAATGGTCCCGGTCCTATAACAAATCTTTCGTGGATTATAAAAAATAACTAACATCTCATTACAAAGTTAGAGAACACCATTTTGCTAGTAATCTTTAATCAGGTTAAAAATTTAATCCTTAATCGAGAACTAGACAACAGTGTCAATAAACTTCAAAGTGTGTAGAAGTTACTGGTTCCTTGAGGAAGGGTACATTAGTACTGATGAATACAGTAGTCTCAGAAATATCTTACGCATAGGAGATCTCATGCGTTTCTTCTCTGTTTGTTCAACAAGTTCATTCTTTGAATCCTTTACAATCATAGCATCTTCTGAAGTACCTAAATTGAAATTGACAACAGTTTATTATACACTTGAAGATTTACAAAATGCCCCACCTTACTTAATATAAAATAAATTAATGCATAATTTATTTATCTATTTTATTGCAAAAGTATTTTAAGTTTCTTTTAATTCATCTTGTCTGGGCCTGAATTAAAATATTGTTTGTTTGACCTTTACCGGCCCAATATTTTTTCAGGTATATAATTTAATTTTATTTCAACAGTGTAGATTTGTGTTGTCTCTGTAATATAGTCTATTTATTACAAATAGCTGGTTACTAGCTACTGTTTTTTGATGCTCTGTCAAATGTGTACATGGTATATAAACCTTTAACAGCTAGTTAAGAATTCAGGCCAATACTATACACATTGTGTTTTTCCACTGAACAAAATAGGTTCCTGGTCATACCTTGTCAGATAAGAAAATAAAGAATTGAAATATTTTTTCTATGGAGAGCAAAGTCATGATTATTTGAGTAGGGGCAATTTTATTGGGTAGGTATGTAAAGGTCAAACAAACAATATTTTATTTAGGTGTTAATATTATCTCGTTATTTACTGAGAATCTACCCTTGTAACTATTATTTTCCCTCCAAATTCGCACATTCAAGGATAGATAACTCCTTAACAAGTATGGTGAACTTATCTTTGCATTTTTTTGTTTCTCATATGGTATACAGTCCATATAGAAAGTTTGAACAATTTCTATTACTGGGAAAAAGTTTTGCCATCTCACAATAAGCTACTGCAAATGTTCTTTAAGTTCAAACTTCAAGCAATCTACAACAATCACTTACTGTCATTTTCTTGTTTTTCCACTGACTCTGTTTTCAATTTTTCTGGAATTAGATTTAAACGAAGACCTAAATATACATATTTGATTTAAAACAATACAATACATATGTATATGATACCTGCCACAAGGTATCCTGTTGTCTCGTATATCCGTGCTTCTTAACAGTTTCATTAGCGCATGCGCATTCACTGAAACAAGTTTTAAAAAAATCTACACCAATTTTGAAAGAAAAATTGTTAACTTAACTAATAAAACCAAAAAAACTATGACAAATGTTTATGAAATACGTAAAATTATAGCCTTAATATGTCTAGGTTGGTGCTCTGAATCCTGTTGACTGCGGTAACCATGAAATCTGTGCCTCCCTAAAAACTTGTCTGAGTAGAGGCCCAATGTGGTGAAATTTTAAATTTGTTTTTAAATTAAGTAAATTTGAAGTAGTACTTATAAAAATGTGTTTTCAGTCTGGGTGTTATAGTATGTGGAAATGCATTAAATGCGTAATGAAAATGGCATGCAAAAATAATTAACACCAGTTGAAGATTACCATCTGGAATAATTTCTACCCGTATTTACCTCGTCGTCAGGATGACAACTATGACAAGTAGTCCAAAACGATTGGCTCATTTGATACCTACAATTTGTGTGATTATTATTTTGGGTAATTTTACTTTAATAACAATGTAGCTCATATGTTTGAGCTTAATTAAACCAAGCATGAATTTCATGAGAAAACACGAAAATAAGAGACAGAGGTATACATGTATGATGTCCATGGAATATTTTGCACTTAGTTATCTGTTAGAATTGTGATGCAAAATCATTAGTGTTCATTCAGGCAAAATTATGATGCAATTTTACAGCTTTGAAAAAATACAAGTCTAATTATCGTAATTTTATTTCGACAGGTGCGTTAATTGGGGCATATACGGTAGTTGAACTCGACTTACGTAACTGCTGAAATGAAGATAATTGGCATTCTTGTTGTTAACTACTACATATGGTATCTATTGTTTGCACGAATTTACAGCATGTAACATGATAGATACATTCATTTGAACCCAAATGCCGAGGAAATACGTGACAAAAGCAAAACAACTAACCTTCTGAACGACGTGCAGAGGAGCATGTAATTTTGCGATTTCTAATTAAGTTAATACATCTCATCGATTGACAACATGTTTTGTCAGATGATATCCTTCTAAATATCAAAGCAGACATTGTTGATGTTGATTTACTGATCTTCTATTCCTGCAAGCATTGCTGACAAAATATTGTCAGAATGTCAAAACTGTTTACAAATATTAATTAATTGACCAACGGTAATACTAAAACATGAACGAATGAATGTTATCCGGTCTAGAAAATGTTACCTGCGTTTTGATTGGTTTACAAGTTTGTTACAGACTATTTCATTGGTTTATGGTGTGACAGGTAAATGAGAAGGATGTTGGACGATGCTGCTCATTAAAATAAAATAAAACGTTGTGGTAAAGTATGTTTTTATCTTTATTCAAGTAAATTGGAACATCTAACATACACATACTTGTGGTTGATATAAACGATATCGTTGCCGCGTGCATTGCTATCTTTAGATTGGCGCTGTGGTGTTTTCCTCAGTTTACCAATTTTCGGATAGAGCATTCATCCAGTTGAAAATATTTCTTGCAGCATTTACAATTTTTGGGATTTAACCCAAACAATAAATTATGAATCCATGTTACAGCATACTGTAGTATAGGTCTGTAGATGAACTGTGTTGTACAAAATAAAGAATACAAAATGTGATTGTGAAATAAAAAGTTGTAAATTTTAATTGGTTGGTTTCTTTTGAATTTGTTATGTTGTTATGTCTTAATAAAAGATTTATTTATGCTAACTTAAATCAAACAATGCCTATGATCGTGGCGTTGTAAAAATATAAACTTGTGGTAAAGATTCACACTAAGTAGTATTTTCATTGCAGGTAAAAAAATTACATAATACTTCTTAATAAATTAATAATTATATAGATTTTATATGGTTAAAAAGATTTATAATATAAACCTATACTAGTGATAAACAACTTCTCAGATAGCAACAAAGATAGATATTCCTACTAATAATATTATTGCTTTTCGTCGATGATCCAATAAGAACTTATTATCTTCACACTTACATGTTTTTAAACAGAAAGTAGTGGCCAAATTTATTTTCAGATATTAAAAATGATTAAACAAAAGTAGGTATTTTTCAGTGACTATTTAAAATTATTCTGACTGAATTAGCTGATTACATATATTAGCTGGTCCAATTAGTTTAGAAATGTCTGTTAAACCATTTATACATGTAATAAGGCTTACAACTAGCCAAAGGTATAAAAATGTATGTGTTTTAAGATCTTTGAACTAACATGACTATGATATTTTTTCTTATAATTGTCATGAAACTAGAGTACTCTTATTATCTCTCAAAAATTACTCCAGTGAGCCCCCCCCCCCCTCCCCCTGGGTCCTCTTGTTTTCTTTCAGTGTTATTTTTTTTCCTTTTTTTAAATCCATGTGTAAAAAAGTCAAATTTCTTTGGGCATGTTATCTGAAACATACAAGGTCTTGTGCATGTACAAGTATTGAAGTATCGCAGGTCTACTAAGCTGCTAAATATTCAATGCTAAATAATTGTTGTTCAAATATTGTACTTTATAATGTAATACAATTTGTAATACATTTGATATTGAATCGATATCATTACTGTAATATTCATAACTTTTTCTGGATTTTCAGTGACCACAAGTTTGTATGATGGCTTCCGCTGGACAAAGTCTTTCTGCAACGAAAAGTCAAGGTCATGGACTCCTTGGAGAAAAGTTTACTTGTCTTATATGTGGACAAGAGGGTCTTTCTGAGGAGCAGATGAGGACTCATGTTCTACTGGAGCATGTTGAAAATAATGTTTGTTGCCCATTTTGTGACTTGTCAGGAATTACTGCTGATGAAATGAATGTTCATATAAATTCTGTACATTTTAATGATATGACAAATCCTGACAATAAAAATGGAACTAATGAATCATTTGATCAAGCCAGACTTGATGTAGGTAAAGACGAGCCTGAGAAATTTGGGTTACAACATGGAGGTGCAATACCTAAAACGTTGACAGGCAAAGGACTATTAAAGCATTCTCAGAGCTTGGACCAGAGTCCTAAGAAGTCACCATCTAGAAAGTCACCCAGTATGAAAACATCTCAGTCGGAGTCAAATCTGAACAAAAGGGGAAAACTGCAGCTCAATTTTGAGTCTATTAATGAACCAGGTCCTTCAAGAATGGTACGAGAGTCTACATGCCCCGAATCAATATGGTCATCTCTGTCATCACATTCCATTCGATCATCGACTTCATCTCATACTATCCGAGGATCATCATCTTATGATGCCATAGACTCAGCTCAACCAATGCAGACTGATAGCGAGCAGGCTGTAAGAATGAGACTGCAGAGTAGTATTCATAGTCAGAATGACGTCATTATGGAAGAAGGTCAGGATAATAACAACATACCACTACAACCAAATTTAAACCAAGTTTTACAACCTGATATCAATGACAATGTTGAACCAGATATAAATTCTAATATGCCTGCAGGATTCTCGTGTCCTTTATGCCAGTTTATAACATCCTCGGAAAATCTTATACAAGCTCATGTGAACATGGCTCATGTCGATGTATTGAGCCCTGCACGACCAAGGCCAGGACCAACCCCCCAGGTATCTGGTCCTAGTCACAGGGATAGGACAGTACGGTCTGAGCCTTCTGGTTCAACAACTGTGGTGGCACAAAATGGAAATGTTGACGAGTATCCTTGCCCTATATGTATGAGGATTTACCATAATTCAGGGGAGTTAAGCCTGCATGTGAACCAAGAGCACTCTCAGATATTTAGCCCAGATAAACCTAACAGGGGATTCGATGAAGCAGCTGCTGGACCGTCTGTTCTACACTGCCCTGTTTGTGCGATGGAATTTTATGAAAAGTCACGTCTTGAAGCTCATGTCAACGGTCATTTCTCTGCAGAACAAACTCCTAGTAAGTATCAAGTGGTTTTAAATTCTATTTCATTAAACTTATGTACATGTAGTAGTATTTCATAGGCCGCAGCGGTTTTCCTACACCTACCCTAGGTCCTCAAGACAGACCCATTCCAATAGCAAAAGGACCCATTTCCAATGAAAAGTATCGCCCATTTTCCAAATTGTATGAATATTCATGTTACATTTTGTTACATGGACATATTTGATGGTCAATCTTAAGTCGTTAAGTTTGGGGGTTTTAATTTCACATGGTGTTAAGACACTGGAAGGACCTAAACATTGCTTTGGAAACAATAAGGATGATTTTCATTTAAACTTATTGTTGGAAAAAAAATCCCAATAATGAATTCATGACAGAGTCTTTTTACCAAAAGAGTCAGGAAAACCCCTGTAGGGTGCCTTTTGAAGTTTGACCCCAACGTTGCCCATTTGACCGATAAATGTTTAATGGTTACCAGGTTACATATTTACCTCTTGTTTGTTTGTTGATTTGTGTTTTACTGAGACAGTTTTAAGTGTGTGGTGATTTGGTTTTCCAATGACCTCCCGCTTAGAGGGAGATTGTTGCTAAAATTATTATACATTATTTAAGTAAAAAAATTTGTCTTGAAAAAGTCAGCAGGATTTGTTTGTGAAGACTTTTTTGGTTGGTATTTTGATGAGAAAATTTCAGTTTCATAAAAATGTCATAATTTCAGTTCAGGAGCGTACTGATAAAATGATAGCCCAAGCTTTACAGGAAAAAGAGACAGATTTAGCGAATCATGAAGAAGAAAAGGAATTCCAGAAATTACAGGTAAGTCATGTTTAATGAAAATCATGATTTTAAAATGGATAGCCATGCATGTTACAAAATTTATAAAGGTATTTAGCTCACCTGTCACATAGTGACAAGGTGAGCTTTTGTGATTGCTCTTCGTCCGTCGTCAGCGCATCTGTCCGTCAACAATTCATTCAAATGACTTCTCCTAAACCACTCGGCCAATTTCAACCAAACTTCACAAGAATGTTTCTTGGGTGGTCCTTTCTAAAATAATTGTAATCTATAAATAACATTGGTTGCCATGACTACCGATAGAAAAATCTTTAATAAAATCATAAAAAAATTAACCTCTAGCCAGAATTCAAAATAATTTTACACCCTTGTTACCCTGATAAAAAGACATGATTGGATAATCGCAACATGATTGAAAAATGGCCGACCTGAAAAATGTGGTAAGTGCATTGTTTTTGCAATATTTTCCATATATTAAACTATCCAGATTGTTTATTTCAATATTACATAATTGACATATGAAGAAAATGTACTATTTGCACTAAACAATTTGCATATAGGTAATATTTTTCACTATGTAAAGCCTTAAAGAATGTGTGGATTTTGCATTTGAGAATGAGTTTTGTACCTAAAAACGTTGTAAAACTCATTTATTGGACTCTATGTAACGAATATCATTTGGGAAGTATCGGCAGTTGTATAAACTATGATTTGGACGTTTCAATTACTTAAAATCTTAGATAAATTAACGCTCACCAACAATAATTCAAACATGTATAGTATTTTTTGGATACTGACCGACGTGATTGTTAAATTTATTAGGATACTGGCCAACATGATTGTGGATAAAAACCAACATTACCAATGAAATCTTGCCAATGAGATTCTCAAGGTACAAATAATTGTACATTAAAAACGTGTGCTCATGAATTGTGGTAGCAGGTTTATGAGCATACCCGATGTAAGGCATTTCACACCCAGTCTATAGCACATGCTTTTAGGACATTTAATAATCAAAGCTCTAAGGGTGCTGATGGGAGGCGATCTGGTTGCTGCTACTAAAGCTTAAACGACTTTACACTTTTAATGTTCGTTTTCTTACTGCCGATCTTGCCTTGAATGTCAAAATAGGCATATATGACTATATAGGCATGTTGGGTATCTAAATAATTGTAAAAAGGGGCATATTGATGTATATGTAATACGTGTATTGAATGTGTATATCAAAAGTGGCTTTAAATTAATACTACGCGCATATTTATCAGATTCTACAGTGCCATCTTGTAATCACTTCCCTCACAGCGTGAGACATCTCTAGAAAGCGGCTAGTATAGCCACACCGTATGATTGCATAACATAACGATATTCGATTCATTAGTAAAAACATCACGTGACCCTGGTCTGAAGTTTCTAAAAATAGCTATACGGCTGGGACATTTGATGAACACGTCATTTTCATATTACGAAACAAGTTCGATATCTCCCCGGCTGAGTGATTATCTGCAAAAATATCCATTCAGCGAACAGTTTCACAATAATTGTTGATCGTAGAATAAACAATTGTTGCTGATTGAATTAAATAAGTTTAAAAATTTGAAGAAACATATGTGGCAGTATTGGGAATGTTGACAGTTTCTGGAACTACTTGAATGCGGATTCACATAGCAGCCTAAAGGCGGTCCAGGTTGCATTAAGAAATGGGCAATGGTAGTATAGAGAGGCTTACGCCTACCACAAATGGGTACAAATGTTCACCACATCAAGACGATGTGTCATGCACAAAACCCAGGTCCCTAGCTTAAAGGTCAAGGTCACACTTAGAGGTCAAAGGTTAAAAGGCTCAAATAGGCATGTGATTCATGTCCGCTCTGTAATTGTGTCATGTCCTATTGGATATTTTTAATATTTGGTACAAATGTTCACCACATCAAGGTGATGTGCCATGTGCAAGACCCAGGTCCCTAACTTAAAGGGCAAGGTCACACTTAGAGATCAAAAGTTAAAATTCTCAAATAGGCATGTGATTCATGTCCGCTCTGTAACTATGTCATTTCTTATTGGATATTTATAACACTTGGTACAAATGTTCACCACATCCATACGGCGTGTTATGCGCAAGACCTTGGTCCCTAGCTCAAAGGTATAGGTCACACTATCGAAGGTAAAAAGGCTCTAATGGGCATGTGATTCATGTCAGCTCTGTAACTATGTCATTTCTTATTTTATATTAATATTACTTGCCACAAATGTTCACATCATCAAGACGAGGTGTCATGCGCAAAGGTCAAGGTCATACTTAGAGATTAAAAGTTAAAAGGCACAAGTATACGCTTCTGGTCTGCTTTGTTGTTTTGTTATTTCGTTCTGAATTTTAAAATTACTTGGTTACATTCACATTTACACCCTGACTCAAATGTAAAGGTCACACTTACAGACCCAGCTCTTGTCTGCTGTTCAATGTCACATTTAAGCAATTACAAACTTGTTTCAAGTTATTCCATTTGCATAGCTTTATACTTAGGTGTCTGGTGACAGCTTGTAGCGGGGGCATCCGTGTCCTGTGGACATATTTCTAGTTAAATACTTTTTTCTGCTATATGTTGGTAAAATTCATAATAAGTCAAGACAGGTAAATTCAACACATGTATCTAAATGTGCAAAATTCACCGGAAATAGTAACAGTGAATTATGGGGACCAGGCTAAACGCTGTGAGCTAGTCTTGAATGGTGCCAAATTGCATTTCTAATTTAAAAAAGGGACATAATTTCAACATTAATTGATAGAGTTGCCTATTCATGTGGAGGTCATGGCGTCATGATGGTGATAAAGTATGCAAAGTATCAAAGATACATGTCTTAGAGGTTAAAATTGTGTACATAAACTGTAAACTTTTGTATTTCTAAGTACATTAGTCCAAATGGGGCATAACATTCAACAACATGCTTGATAGAGTGCAGATGTTGTGGTCAAGACGGTTGACAAGTATGCAAAGTATCACAGCAATATGAACATGCACTTAGATATTATAGGTTAATACCTTGAACGTAAACTTACAAATTTGCACGAAGTTGAAAAAGGGACATATTTTCCAATAAATACTTTATAGAGTTATCTACTCCCACGTACGTGTTGGGGTCATCCCATTATTCTTCCAATAGTGAAGCTACATATTAAATTCGCACTGCAGTGCATCAATGAAAATTCAATGTTGGTCAGTATCGACTTTAAAAGATAAATCATGTTGATCTTTATCCACATTCATGTTGGTTTTTATCCATTTTTCACACATGGGTTACTTTAAATATTTGTCACGTAGAAACGGCAAATGTTAATAACTTACTCTATTCTAAGTCTGATAGTGAAATGAATGAGCTGTATAAACAAAAGATCTTAACCCAAAATAAACAACAATATATATGTTTTATAGCCTGTCAAATAAATTCAACACAGATTTTTCTAACTTGTTAACGTATTGTGTATCAGATTCACAAACATACGGATAAATAGTTTTAGTTTCATGGAAGGAATGTACAAGTTTATCTTCATACTGCATCAGAAGGTGGTTAATAGGGGTGACTATCGAGTCCAATTTTGACTATCGCAATACTATTGCTATTGCTGAAAGTACTATTGCGATACTATTGTATTGCAGGAAACTATTGCGATACTATTGCAATAGTTATTGTCAAGATTTCAAAAACCAGAGATTAACTTGTAAATGCAAATTTGCACTGTTTAAGATATCACTTTGTTGTAAAACATACTAATCTACTATTTGTTGAAATGATTTAAAATGAATTGGATAGAAATAGATTAATAACATTTAACTAAATACTGCATTGTTTGCAGTATTGATGCATGGGATTATTTAAAATTAGTTTTTTAACGAAAAAGACAGTTTTATTTAAATTAATAATAAACTATATTTATGAAAAGGAAACTATCGTAACTATCGATATTTGAGCTAACTATCGGCGATAGTTATTGGATCGAGACTTTTACTATTGATTCACACTATCGGGACACTCGGAATGGCAATGCATCGATATTTCGATGCATCGGCCCACCCCTAGTGGTTAAACCCGTAGATTTTGAAGAATTGGCCGAAAATGCTATGAATATGTAAACATACATCCGCCATTTTTCAATCATGTTGCGAATATCCAATCATGTTGTTTTATCAGGGTAACAAGGGTGTTTTACAACAGAAATAGTTTTTGGATAGCCCTCTAAATTAACAAAATTGACAATTTTGTTGTGATTCGTCAAAAAAACATGGCTGCCAGTAGGCATGTTTGGTAAAATCTTTAGAAATCTTCTTGGCTGAAAGTACTGTTTGGAGCTAAAAGTAAAATGTAATCTATTTATAACTTTGGTTGCCATGCCTCCGATTGGAAAATCTTTAAAAAAAAAAATTCTCTGGCCAGATTTCAAAATAATTTTACAGAAATAGTTGTCGGGTGATCCTCTTATAATAAAAGTGACCTTTTTGTGGTGATTCATCAAAAAACATGGCTGCCAGTGGGTGGGGGCGCTGTTTTTCCTTATATTTCTAAAGTAAAAGCTTAAAAAATACTCTACTCTAATAGTATTGGTTGGATTTCTCTATAAATTGGTAAAATTGTTCCTTGGGTGGTCCTTTCTACAATAGCTGAAGTAATTGTAATCCATGCAGAACTCTGGTTGCCATGGCAACCGATTGGAAAACTTTAAAAAATCATTAAAAACCAAACACTGGCCAGATTTCTATATAATTTTACTATAATAGTTGTTGAGTGACCCTGTTACAAAATTGGCATTTTTATTATAATTTGTCTAAAAAACACGGCCTCCAGTGAGTGCGGCTCCTTTTTCCCTATAAAACTATAGTAACATCTTTTTATCTGAAAGGTAAAATAGGTAACATTACTAACATTGCTCCATTATTGGTCCATTCTTAAAATAGCTAAATGATTGTAATCCATGCAGAACTCTGGTTTCCATGGCAACTGAAATTGAGGTTCAGTTTAAATCATTTCTACTTGATCAATGTGCACAGTTGAATGACATAAAGACTAGGGCTCTCTTGTTTGTAATACATTTGCATTACCATTTGGGAAAAAACTGCAAAACTTTTGTAGCTCAAACTGATAACCAAAGTAAAAGATAACAAAAATCAAAAGGCAGCACCAATAATTAATCACACTTCATGTACTATTATCTGAGTTTATAGTCTATTAAGTACTGGTATGCATTCCTCTATGACGTATCAAACTGCCATTGGTTGTGAATGTAGATCAACAAACATCACATTTAAATTTATGGTTTTTCACCAGCATGCTTTCTTTTGTGAATTTTCAAGGCACTTCTGTTTGTGAATGCAGATCCACAAACCTCACATTCAAATAGTTTTTCACCAGTATGTATTCTTCTGTGACTTTCCAAGTTACCTTTACTTGTGAATGCAAATCCACAAACATCACATTCAAATGGTTTTTCACCAGTATGCTTTCTTCTGTGCCTTTCGAAGTTACCTTTATGTGAAAATTCAGATCCACAAACATCACATTTAAACGGTTTTTCACCAGTATGTATTCTTCTGTGACTGTCCAAGCTATGTTTTTGTGTGAATGTAGATCCACAAACATCACATTCAAATAGTTTTTCACCAGTATGTATTCTTTTGTGACTTTCCAAGCTACGTTTTTGTGTGAATGTAGATCCACAAACATCACATTCAAATGGTTTTTCACCAGTATGTATTCTTCTGTGACTTTCAAAGTTACCTTTATGTGAAAATGCAGATCCACAAACATCACATTCAAATGGTTTTTCTCCAGTATGTTTTCTTCTGTGAATTTTCAAGCTACTTTTTTGTGAAAATTCAGATCCACAAACATCACATTTAAACGGTTTTTCACCAGTATGTATTTTTTTGTGACTTTCCAAGCTACCTTTGTGTGTGAATGTAGATCCACAAACATCACATTCAAACGGTTTTTCACCAGTATGTATTCTTCTGTGACTTTCCAAGTTACCTTTATGTGTGAATGCAGATCCACAAACATCACATTTAAATAGTTTTTCACCACCCGTCCCTAAATCTGCCACACTTTGTCCCTTTTTTCCACAGATATCTGTGGAAAGTGTGTGGAAAAGTGTGGAAATCAGTGGCATTAACTGGCAAAGAGTGGAATGCCACACATTTAATTCAATAATGCCACAGGAGTGGCAAATCTGCCAGCAATTGCCATAGAATTTAAGTGGAAAACTTGTGGCAATCTGTGGAAATTGGTACTTGTATATTTTCAACTGTGGCAAATGTCTGGCAAAGTGTGGAAATAATGGACTTAGTTCTTTTTCATGGGTGTATAAACTGTGGCAAAAATACTTAGAAATTTTCTGATGTGGAAAAGTGTGGCAAAATGGAACATAGTCATTTTTAGTAATTTTTGGGTTAGTTGATAGGTAAAATTCTCAAAGATGTACGATTTCAGAAAGTATTCATGAATTGTCTACACTCAAAATACAGGTGTAAAACTTGTACTTAGGAAATTTTAACACTAACAGTTTGGTTGAAAATATACATAAAGGATATTTGAAGAGTGTTGTGTTTATTATTGAATTTAAAAAATCAATCAATCAATCAATCAATCAATCAACCAATCAATCAATCAATCAATCAATTTGATGGTAAAATATTCTATTATGAGATGTTTTTAAATACTCATTGATTGATCAGACATGTATCTGAATAAACTACTGACAAAATGTTCTTTATAGTTTATTATTTTAAAAAGTTAGAAATCAAAATTGACATTTTAGTTTTTGTTTATTAGTAATATTACCATGCTTTTATCAGTGATCAATTATCAAATATTCTAGCTATAAATTGGTTATATATGACCTTTTCATGTAAACTCTGTGTACACATTCTTATACACATACACAGAGAGACTTTGCTGATAAGCCTATTAACATTCTATACCAGATGGCATGGATTATAACAGATGGTCATTGATTGGCTAGTTTGAACAAGTATCCGGGTCAACAGTTAGTTTGAATGAGAACTGCATTGTTGTGTTGTTTATTTATATGCTTGGCACATTATTTGCTGGTATTTTGGTGTTTGTTAAATGTGCAGATGTGATGTTTCATGAAGGAAAATTGAGTTTAATGACTTAAGTTTGTAATTCACTGTTGGTTAGTGGTTACTAGCATAAACAATTGTGATTGTGAAAAATGGATTGTTTGTGTTGGAGTTTTCATTAAGAGCAGCCATCTTTCAACAGAAAGGAACAGTAAAATGTAAGTTAGCTATACATAAATTATTTTCATTGAATAACAAAAGTATTATTTTTAAGCTTAAACTTACTAAAACTCAACTTGAAGTATACTAGCTGTGAGTAATTTATGCAATAAGTGGAGGCAAAAACAAATCTAAACCAATGAGAACAGTTCAGTTTTGTACTATAATTTAGTTATCAATATTGTGTTCTGTTTTACAGAGTATTGGTCAAAATAACTTGAATTCTGGAAGTCAAGAAGACATTAAATGGTTTCACACAGTGAATGGTTTCAATGTTTGACTACAATTACAATTTCAGGTAAGTAAAATTAATAAAATATAATGATGCTTATAATGGTTTATTTGTGTTGCAAGTTTAAAAGTTCTTGCTACTTACAAACCTAGTGTCAAGTTTTGTAGAATTCAAGTGCAATGGAAAATTAAGAACAATGAAAATTGAAATTTGACATTATCTTGGCCATGTAAAGTGACGTTTGACAATATAATATGCGGGGTAACATTTAAACTGCAAAATGTTACAATTTCGCATCATTGTAGCACCTGTAATAAGCGCAGTGTTGTGTTGCGTTAGCATTGCATTGTTATTTCAAATTATTATGTCATGTTATCACAGGTTAACACAGGTCATGTGACATTATTATGTCAAAAATACAGATTAAAAAGACATTGACACACCTCCAGCCGATAACAAAATGTTGTTCGTAGTATCACTTGTTCCATTGCGTCAAATTATTTCGCATTATTGTGGTGCCGCCATTTTGTTATAATTTCGTATCACATTGTTGTAATGTCACTTTCAACTCTTGAATAGGTCCCTGACTTTTGAGTGATAGTGGCAACATAGTTGAGTGGAATGCAAAGGGGCTTCAGATGACATTACACAGCCTTAAATTAACACTGATGAATTTTCATATAATATTATGTATTAATAGTTAATACATATACTAGTAATACACTGTTCAAGTACTAACTTTATTTTGAACTTTACATGAAATTGATAAGTTAGATGTTTATGATGTTGATTTTTATTTTCAGATAATGTTTTCTGATGTTGGAATAATGGTCTCATATAGGAGTGAAATTTGTGACATATTCGGATATGAAATCACTGAATGAATTGGTTATTCTAAGGGAAAAATTCAGAAAACCACAAGAAAGAACGTGTACTTGTCGATTTTGAAGTGTATTATACATATGTTAAATATATATTCTCATTAAAAATGGTATGCTGAAACAATTGTTGATTTTAATACTATCAAAGTCTGGAATTTTGTGGAAAAATGCCACAATGTGTGGCAAAGGAAGTGGAAAAGTGTGGCATTTAATAGAAAATGAATTTGCCAGCAAAAGTGTGGCAATGTGTGGAAAGTTGTCTAAATACTCCACACTTTGCCACAGTTTGTGGCAAATGAATGGAAAAGTGTGGCGTTCTGTGGAAAATAAATTTGCCAGTAAAAGTGTGGCAATGTGTGGAAAATTGTCTAAATACTCCACACTTTGCCACAGTTTTGTGGCAAATGAGTGGAAAAGTGTGGCATTCTGTGGAAAATGAATTTGCCAGTTAAAGTGTGGCAATGTGTGGAAAATTGTCTAAATACTCCACACTTTGCCACAGTTTGTGGATAATGAGTGGAAAAGTGTGGCGTTCTGTGGAAAACATGCTCTGGTCATGTTCTGTTTGAACTTTTTTTTTGCCAAACTCGGTTGTGGCATTTTGTGGAAAACTGTGGAAAACTGTCTAAATACTCCACAAACTGGCAAAGTGTGGAAAACTGTGGCAGATTTAGGGACGGGCAGTATGTATTCTTCTGTGAGTTTGCAAGTTACTTTTACTTGTGAATGCAGATCCACAAACATCACATTCAAATGGTTTTTCACCAGTATGTTTTCTCATGTGATTCTCAAGTTTAGAACTGTGTTTGAATGAGAATTCACAAATTCCACAGATGAACGTTTTCTCGTCTGATTGTATCAGACTCTTTGTTACATTTTCACTGGGTACTTCGCAATGCATTGTTCTTGTCAGGGGTATTTCAATCAGTGAATTTATATTTACATAGCAAATGTTCCTTGACATCAATTAACACCTTCACTGCATTTCTAAACCTTTTTCTGCATTTCTAAATAGATTATGCTCTGAAAATAACAACAACTTTTATTAAACACTTTCTAAAGTAACATATCATTTCTTCTTATAGTCTACAAAAATATGTGAAGCAATGAAACTTTCACATCACCAGTAGTGAGTAAAATATGGAATTTAAATAAGCTCAATTATTACAATAAAGAGAGTGTTATGCAAAGTTTTAGATGAATTGTGTGTATTAAACTTCTGGTTCTCCCCTCAATGTTTGAAGTCACTTGCCAATTAAATTAGGAAGGCATGAAACCGAATGGCCACACACAATTGTCTTAGTTGAATGCAAAAAATAACAATTGCAAAATAACATATATTATGATAGATTTATTATAATTTTTTGTTTGCTTTTAGACAGATGGCCAGAAAAAATATTTGATTTCAATATATTAGGATTTTACGATTGGTTAAGATTGAATTTTATTTGACCTATGTGATCACAGAATTTTTTTCTTGCTTTTGACTAAGACAGTTGTAGTGCCTGGCTATTCAGTTTTATTCCTGCCTAATTTGCCAATGACCTCCAGGTATGAGGGAAGAGACAGAAAGTGTTTAACACAAGGAATCCGGGTGCGCTGCCCTAACTTTTTATATAGAGTCACTTTGTCTGTCTGTCTGTTTGGTGGTCGGTCGGTCTGTCAGTCCATTCGTCTGTCCCAAAGTTTGTTGGGCTGTATCTTCTGTATGCATTGAAGGATTTTTGAATAACTTGGTAGATTTGTTCACCTTGATGAGACGGTGTCATGCGAAACAGTTATGTCAGTACCTCAAAGGTCAAGGTCACACTTGGAGTTCAAGGGTAAAAAATGGTCATAATTGAGCTTGTCCGGAGCATAACTTAGTCATTTATTGTTGGATTTGAAATAATGTGCCACAAATGTTCACTACTACCAGAGGGTGTGTCATGCAAAACAATTATGTCAATATCGTCCCGCTTGGTAGTCAAAGGTAAAATAAATCATAATGTAAAGATGGGGGGAAAATAGCCTACAGCAAGTAAATATATAGAGGATATTGAATGAGTATTGGTTTGTTATTGAATTTATTGAACAAGTTTCATAAGTTCAATAACAAATCAACACAAATTTAATATTCTTATTATTTAATATATTTATCAAATACCCAACAAAAACAAGACAAAGACGATAGTTGATACTTGACTCTGCTTATATACAGCCCAATATTATAATTATACGGGCGTAATGTCCACGACATCATCATAGTAAACATAGAACTGTGCATTACATAGAGGATCTTGTATGAGTGCTCATTACATACAAGTTTTATTAAACGAGTGGACAAAATGATAAAGCCTTGTGTCATATTGTTTATGTCGACGAGTTTAATAAAACTTGTATGTATAATGAGCTTGAGTGCACATTATTGTTTAAAAGGATGATGTACGCTTCATATGTTTCAGCCAAAATTCAGCGGTACAGTGAGCGAGACGTCATGGCGACGTTGATATTATCCTAACGTCATGGGTCAATCAATGCATGGATTGGCTAAGGTCACGTCAAGCTAATTTAAATATTTATTGCACAGTCTGGGAGTGCCGAATGATATTTACAGCACGGCTTTACAGCACTCCTGGACCTTAGGTAATGTGATAAAAGTATTAACGCAATACAGAAAAGTCCACGGGTGTGTGATACATACATGCCATGTTTCGCAGACCCCTTTGCGTGAGATTGGTGATGGAAATGCAGGAGATTTCATTAAAATGCAGGAGATTTTTCAAGCTGAAACTTAAGATTTAAAGTATTGAAGTTTTTATCTTTTAAAAGTTGATAACAATACCATGCATGCTTCATGTAGCAATTTAAACTAATATTTGTCATCATTTTCATAATGTAAACAAAAAATGTCAGATTCCAGTTTGTCCATGAAATGCGTGAGATTTGATAAATAGGCCTCTGATCATGCAGGAATAGAGTCTCAAATGCAGGAGACTCACGCATGATGCAGGAGATCTGGCATGTATGGACTGATAAAATAAATTCAACAAACTTACTAATGTACTCCAAGAATAAAATAATTATATCTCAAACAAATATGAAAGTTGGCACTGGAAACAATTGTTGAATATGTGGATGGAACGCCAAAGTGATAAATTTAGGTACACCTTCTTATATACAATGTACATGCTGTAACTGACAACCGTTCTCTTAATCTGTTTATAAACAGTCAGCCATTGATGTCAGGTGTGAACTCACTTCCATAGATAGCAATTGAAATTGGTGTCTGATTGGACTTCCTTTGATAACAATGACAGTGTCAGCCTGTCAGATATATTAGGTGTTAATTGACATGATTAGATCTCTAATTATTTCCTCTGAATTCATATGCTCTAAGATATAATAGGTGTTAATTGACACGATTAGATCTCTAATTATTTCCTCTGAATTCATATGCTCTAAGATATAATAGGTGTTAATTGACATGATTAGATCTTAATTGACATGATTAGATCTCTAATTATTTCCTCTGAATTCACATGCTCTAAGATATAATAGGTGTTAATTGACACAATTAGATCTCTAATTATTTCCTCTGAATTCATATGCTCTAAGATATGATAGGTGTCAATTGACACGACTAGATCTCTAATTATTTCCTCTGAGTTCATATGCTCTAAGATATAATAGGTGTTAATTGACACGATTAGATCTCTAGATCTCTAATTATTTCCTCTGAATTCATATGCTCTAACCATTTCATTGACTATTGACCAATGACCCATTTTAGACTAATATTACTATACTAATATTATTATTTCATAACTTCTGGTTTCCAGTCTAATTGGTGCATCTCCAAATGTAAATTTACAAAAAGCAGATCTATGACTAAATGTCATGATCTTTTTAAGTATTTTTATGCCCCCCTATCGATAGATGGGGAGGCATATAGTGATTCACCTGTCCGTCCGTCCGTCCGTCCGTTCGTCCGTTCGTCCGTCCGTCCGTCCTGGTTAACCCAAATTGACCGTTTCTTCTAGCATTAATATGGCTTGCTACAAAGCTTTCATACTTGCATGGATGTTGTGTATGAACACTCTCCACATGCCAGTATCACCTAACCCCATTGTGACCTTCACCTTGACCTAATTTTGGACTTAGACTTATTGATGGACAAGGCTTCCACAGGGGGCATAAGCGTTTAGTGAACGCAGTCTTGTTTCAACATTAATTTATTGTTGATGATTACTAGACTTATTTGATCATCTGAGCACACAATTTATAACATAATGAAATAATTAACTAAACTTAGGAAATATTTGGTTGCTTTCCTTTATTTAGTATTCTAACACACCCTAGTATACAAGTTAAGGGTCATCTGTAAAGTTTGAGGACACCCCCCCCCCCCTCAAAATCAGTCCAACAATTACTACAGTCTTAAAATTAATTCATACAATATGTAGAACATCATCTTATGAATTTGAATATGTCAAGTTAATGTTGCGATGAGTTGATTGTTGTTGAGTTATTCTCTATTTGGTGTTCAAGGACATGTTATTGTTTCGAGCTGAAAGATAGTGATTATTTCGTATGCAGGTTAACAATTGAGCCTTTGCGTGTTATACATGTACTATCAATATGTTGGTTATCTGTGCACTATACTATATCACGGGAGGGGGCATTGATTCTGGGTTGCTGTTAAGAGGAACATGAAGTATTTCAAAATCAGGAACTAGGAGGGTCTGCAGGAGCGTGAACATTTGAAAACACTGGATTCATTTGGTGCCTTCTTGTCATTTCGTGGACCCTAATTTGTGTATTAAAAGTATAGGTTGAAGTTAAGATGATGAGTTACACATTATCAACTTCAGTAACCATTTACAAAAACATAAATGCACAAACAGACTATTAAAGTAGTTGAAGTATATAAAATATAAAAGGTTTATATTGATTCAAGACGTGTTATCACTCAATTTGTGATGAAATATTGTAAAACGTTCTAACCCTATAACTATTAACAACCACCTTTGTTTCGTTTGAAGGACTGAGCCTTGTAAGAGATATTCTAAAGTATTTCAAACATCAATAAAGTTACAACCACATCTTGGTGAATAATTTATGTCTACTGAATGAAATCAGTTACAGCATGTCTAATAGAATATTTGATTATTATATCTCTGATTCTATTTATTGGGCTGTCTTTAAATAAAATGTTTGGTTGCGTATCACTAGTAGTACTAATATTTTGGTGGGTATGTAGTTTGTGAATTCAAGTTTTCAAACAACTTGCCCAAATCAGCCGAAATTTAGAGTTGTCTTTTATATGCTATACATATTTCCTGCTGAAGTTATTTGCCGAATCAATAATTACTAAGTCTTGCCCCGGACAAGTGCTAATTTCACAGACTGGGGGTAATGAACATGTGTATAAATAGGTAAATAATACCGCCCCTCTTTAATTATTTTATTTCGTATTTTTGGTCCTACTATAAATTATGTGCATTAAAGAGAATGTGTTGGTATTTTTACAAATATTAAATTTTGGAATAAATGATCCATATATTTTACCTATAGGTCCTTGTGCATTTTTAGCTCACCTGTCACAAAGTGACAGAGTGAGCTTTTGTGATCACTCTTTGTCCGTCGTCCGTCGTCAGTCGTCCGTCATCCATCCGTCAACAATTGGCTTGTGTAGACACTAGAGGTCACAATTTTAGCCTAATCTTTATGAAACTTGGTCACAATGATCATCTCAACAAAATCTAGGTCAAGTTCGATATTGGGTCGTCTGGGGTCAAAAACTAGGTCACAAGGTCAAATCATAGAAAAACCTTGTGTAGTCACTAGAGGTCACAATTTCGACCTTATCTTTATGAAACTTGGTCACAATGATCATCTCAACAAAATCTAGGTCATGTTCGATATTGGGTTATCCGGGGTCAAAAACTAGGTCACAAGGTCAAATCATAGAAAAACCTTGTGTGGTCACTAGAGGTCACAATTTTGACTTAATCTTTATGAAACTTGGTCACAATGATCATCTCAACAAAATCTAGGTCAAGTTCGATATTGGGTCGTCCGGGGTCAAAAACTAGGTCACAAGGTCAAATCATAGAAAAACCTTGTGTAGTCACTAGAGGTCACAATTTCGACCTTATCTTTATGAAACTTGGTCACAATGATCATCTCAACAAAATCTAGGTCAAGTTCGATATTGGGTTATCCGGGGTCAAAAACTAGGTCACAAGGTCAAATCATAGAAAAACCTTGTGTAGTCACTAGAGGTCACAATTTCGACCTTATCTTTATGAAACTTGGTCACAATGATCTTCTCAACAAAATCTAGGTAAAGTTCGATATTGGGTTATCCTGGGTCAAAAACTAGGTCACAAGGTCAAATCATAGAAAAACCTTGTGTAGTCACTAGAGGTCACAATTTTGACTGAATATTTATGTAACTTGGTCACAATGATCATCTCAACAAAATCTAGGTCAAGTTCGATAATGGGTCATCCAGGGTCAAAAACTAGGTCACAAGGTCAAATAATAGAAAAACTTTGTGTAGTCACTAGAGGTCACAATTTTAACTTAATCTTTATGTAACTTCGTCACAATGATCAAGTCAATAAAATCTAGGTCAAGGTTCATATTTGGTCATCCGGGGTCAAAAACTAGGTCAAAAGGTCAAATAATAGAAAAACCTTGTGTAGTCACTAGAGGTCACAATTTTTGTCTAATCTTTATGAAGCTTGGTCAAAATGATCATCACAAGAAAATCTAGGTCAAGTTCGATATTGGGTTATCAGCGGTCAAAACTAGGTCACCAGTTCAAATAATAGAAAAACCGTGTGTAGTCACTAGAGGTCACAATTTTGACCTAATCTTTATGAAACTTAGTGACAATGATCATCACAACAAAATCTAGGTCATGTTGGATATTGGGTCATCTAGGGTAAAAAACTAGGTCACAAGGTCAAATCATAGAAAAACCCTTGTGTAGTCTTTACAGGTCACACTTTCAGTTTAATCCTTATGAAACTTGGTCAGAGTGAAGATCTCAACAAAGTCTAGGTCAAGTGCGATATTGCGTCATATTAGGCCAAGAACTAGGTCACTAGGTCAAATCACAGGTCTTGCAAGTACTGCTACAACAGGTGAGCGACCTAGGGCCCTGTGGGCCCTCTTGTTTCATAATAATATATTTACTAGTAACTACTATGTTATTAAATTGTATTTTACAGAGGTGTCAATTTTCCTGATTTATCTGGAATTCCGGATTTATCATTGCTGAACGAGCAATGGCTTCTGACCAAAATAAAAGTTATTTAATGAAAATATCTCAAGAAATGGCAAAGTTATGGCAAATTTAATCTACTCTGAAGGATTTTCTTTAATACAGATTGAGTGAATTATGGAAACAATGCCATTGAAGGCCTCTTGTTTGGTCGCTTATGATTTTCCTGATTTTTAATTTGGCCCTGTTGACACCCCTGATTTTAAAGGCATGAAAAGATGTTGATGCTTGTTTATTTGTATTTCAGGCCTTGTATGGTATGGCTGATGGTAAACCATTTAAAAAAGCATTTGAGAATAATTTAGAGAGAGCAGTTGCCAGCGGAGACATCACTGTTGTTGAATATCATGAAAGAAAGAATGGTTTCAAGTTTGCTAATTCTCAAGGCCGAGATGATGGTAGCTCATGTACCAAAGGTAAGATCAAAGGTCAAGTTTGCTAACTCTCAAGGTCGAGATGATGGTAGCTCATGTATCAAAGGTCAAGTTTGCTAACTCTCAAGGCTGAGATGATGGTAGCTCATGTACCAAAGGTAAGGTCAAAGGTCAAGTTTGTTAACTCAAGGCCGAGATGATGGTAGCTCATGTACCAAAGGTAAGATCAAAGGTCAAGTTTGCTAACTCTCAAGGCTGAGATGATGGTAGCTCATGTACCAAAGGTAAGGTCAAAGGTCAAGTTTGTTAACTCAAGGCCGAGATGATGGTAGCTCATGTACCAAAGGTAAGATCAAAGGTCAAGTTTGCTAACTCTCAAGGTCGAGATGATGTAGCTCATGTACCAAAGGTAAAGTCAAAGGTCAAGTTTGTTAACTCAAGGCCGAGATGATGGTAGCTCATGTACCAAAGGTAAGATCAAAGGTCAAGTTTGCTAACTCTCAAGGTCGAGATGATGTAGCTCATGTACCAAAGGTAAAGTCAAGGTCAAGTTTCCCTAACTGTCAAAGTCGAGATGATGGTAGCTCATGTACTAAAGGTAAGAGCCATGGTCCAGTGGTCAGTGTTCTGGATTTGTTACAGGGCGATCAGGTTTTTCATTCCCAGTCATGGCAAGTTATACCATTACATTTAAATTTGACATCAAAGTCAATTTTCCTCCACATCTGAAGAAGTTTCAGGTTCCTTGTGCAAGGGTAAGACTGTACTGCTTACAGTCAAGGAAAACTGGGTAGGTGAATCAGCTGACATACATAACTGAAAAATTGTTGAGAAACAGCGATGAACCCAAGCAAACAAACAAATTCTCATATGGAGAAGTTACCAGGTCCTTGTGGAAGGATAAATTAGTACAATATTCAAGTACATTTTCACTGCTTGCTGTTTTTATTAACGTCAGTAGTAAAGACCAATTGAATTCAATAATGAGTCCTGTTTTGAAGGGTCTCAAGGGCGCCCACAAAGTAATACTGAGATGGCTACTTTTTATGGACAAACCTGTTGAAAATAGTTAAAACGAAAGTAGAATTTTGTTTTACGTGGCTAAAATTTTGTTCTATGCGGTTTAAATTAGACACACGACTAATGTAATCTTCATTGCGTTAAGTAGCCACATAAAAGAGTTCTGTAAGAATGTCTGTGGTGTTATTATTGAGGTTTTACTGTCTATATGTTACAGGTGTAATACAGAGACTACAGGAATATTATAGAACACCGACACACGGTGTATCAAAGTCATGGCTATGTACAACGGTAGATCACTATGCTGGTTCCTACGGTGATAAAGGTTGGGGTTGTGGATATAGAAACTTCCAAATGTTACTGTCTTCACTCATGGCTGATCCAGTCTATAGTAAAGTTCTACTCAATCACGGTATGTATTGTATAATAATAATTTTTGTCGAGCCCGCTTGCGGTGAGCGAGACTTAGTCGCCACTTTTGGTGTATGTGCGTCCGTCCGTCCGATTTTGTCCGGACCATAACTTTGTCAGGCTTTGACCAATCTTCCTTATATTCAGCATGAATGTTCACCTCCATGAGGCAGAGTGTCATGCCCAACCCCCAGGTTCCTATCTCAAAGTTCAAGGTCACCAGTTGGAGGACAAAGGTTAAATTGAGCTTCTCCGGACCATAACTTTGTTATACATTGACCAATCTTTCTTATATTTGGCATGAATGTTAACCTCCATGAGGCGGAGTGTCATGCCCAACCCACAGGTTCCTATCTCAAAGGTCAAGGCCACAGTTGGAGGTCAAAAGGTCAAATTGAGCTTGTCCTGACCATAACTTTGTTATACATTGACCAATCTTTCTTATATTTGGCATGAATGTTAACCTCCATGAGGCAGAGTGTCATGTCCAACCCTCAGGTTCCTATCTCAAAGGTCAAGGTCACCATTGGAGGTCAAAAGGTCAAATTGAGCTTGTCCAGACCATAACTTTGTCATGCATTGACCAATCTTTCTTATATTTGGCATAAATGTTAACTTCATGAGGCAAAGTGTTATGCCCAACCCCCAGGTTCCTATTTCAAAGGTCAAGGCCACAGTTGGAGGTCAAAGGCCAAATTGAGCTTGTTCGGACAATAACTTTGTCATACATTGACCAATCTTTCTTATATTTGACATGAATGTTAATCTCAATAACTTTTTCATACATTGACCAATCTTTCTTATATTTGGCATGAATGTTCACCTCCACCAGACGGAGTGTCAGTTTGAGGTCAAAGGTCAAATTGAGCTTGTCCGGACTATAACTTTGTCATACATCGACCAATCTTTCTTATAATTGACATAAATGTTAACCTCCATGAGGCAGAGTGTCATGCCCAACCCCCAGGTTCCTATCTCAAATGTCAAGGTCACAGTTGAAGGTCAAAGGTCAAATTGAAGTTTGTACGCATCATTTCTTCTTTATGCATGGTGGGATTAGATGGAACTTGGCACATTTAAGTTGGTGCTTTTTTCAACGTGCGCCGAGGCTCGACATAATTCGCCCGAGGGCACGAATTTCTAGTAATAATAAAGACTTTATTTAATGAGGCAACACAGTTGGTAAATTAAGCCAGTCTTACCTGTGAGCCTCAATATCTATCTATATACATACAATTTGCAACAAATGTAAACAAATATAACATTTACAGAATGATATTTACGCAGTGCGTTAATTAGGCTATTAAAACATATCAAATGAAAACTAGACCAACAATTTATAAAACAGTTGAGTGAAGTTAATCGGTAAAACAAAGAACAAAATTACATTGTATGATTATAGATGTTTGATACGCCCCCTTTGTGGTCCAACTTGTGGAAGTAGGGTTGTATTGCTTTGCACATGTCACTTGGTATGCATGGTCCAGAGAGTGTATGCTCGGGGACCCCCCACTCTGAAAAATGTTTCTGGATTCATGCATGCTTGATTGGTTGGTATGTCATAGACCAAATGGTTTTCAACCAATAACTAAAGCACAGTTGAACCTAGGATTCTTAAACTTGATAAAACCACCTTGACTTTGAACATAAATGACTGTGTAGTTTTGGCTACCAATCAGCTACAAAATTCTCCTTGTTTAGATGTTATGTCTGTTAAAGCGTTATTCAAATGTTGCCAAATTAAAGCTTTGAGATCTGTACGTTTAGTAGGAAATATCATGAAATTTTTATTTCAATGTTCGGGATTTTCTTTCATACATTTGTACATGAATTCCAGAATTCTTAAATATCTACTGCTATTTATTATCTACTGAACATAGGTCTTTATTCATGAAATTGTGCAGTTATCATCACACGAAAATATTCTGTTTACAGTATTTTGCATGTAGCAGAAACCAGACAGGAGTAATTGCCCCTGACTGACACTTTATCTACCAGTATGTTAGTTTTCTTGGTGATTTAGGGATTGGCGTTTTTGGCTTCCTTTTGACAATTTTATCATGTCATATCTCCAGTGGGTCTAACATTTTGATTTTGTGCTGGATAGATGTCTGTCTGGATGGATAGCACTAAGTTAGTCAATGCTTGTTTGCCTTAACCACTGGAGTTATGGCCAAAACCCTTCTAGTTTTAAAACCCTCCCATAGGCACTAAATGTAAGGCTGAATTTCCTTTCGTACTTTTGTTGTGTGAGAAACGTTACATATTCATACACATGTATATTGGACATATTCAGGAAGGCCACAGATGCCGTCTATCCCTAAAATACAACGACTCATTGAGACAGCGTGGGAGAAAGGATTTGATAAGGCAGGTTGTGATCAACTTGGTGGACGGGTTGTTAACACGGTGAAATGGATTGGGGCTACAGAAATAGTAGCTACTTTATCTTCACTTAATGTTAGGTAAGTCACATAGATCATGCGAGGCATTAGTGAGTTATCTCCCCTACTCTCTAAAAATACATTTGTCTTAGGCCAAAATAAATTAATAGTGTGGTTCTAGAAATCCAACCGACCGTATTTTGGGGTCAAAAACTAGGTCACTAGATCACATCAAAGAAAATTATTGTTAGCACTCTTGAGGTCACATTTGTTACCTCATCTATATAAAACCTGGTGACAATGTGTGTATGTGTAAAATCTACATCAAATATTAAGGTCATATCATAACAAATACTGATTCTGCTGAAACTGCTAGTCATCAGGTGAGCGCTTTAGGGCCAATGGCCCTCTTATCTTACAAGGGAGATAATTTATATGTTACTAATGTCTCTCATTGTTTTACTGTTAAATCATTATAATCATTCAGGTTGTGTTTGAGTTTGTTGATTTTGTGGTTTAACTTGACCATAAAATTTAAAAATCCTTATAATGAAATGGTTACAAATTTACACCCCATTATTATGTGCTATATTGTAATAACTTCTTGATGTTAAGATATTTATGTATATGCAGCTTTTTGATATTGTCCCTTTCCAAATATGCCTTGGTCTGAATGAATAGATTCCATGTTTCTCTATTGTAGATGTAAATTATTAGATTTCGACAATCCATCAGGGCCTAATGGTACACATCCTAAGTTGTTTGAATGGGTGAAAAGTTACTTTGAGAAACATACGGCTTATAAACAACCGTTATATCTACAGCATCAAGGTAAGTCTGTTCTCAATGTATAGTGCAAACAAATTAACATGGACTGCAACGTTTCGAGTTGTATAATTAAACAGCCTGTATTCACTAAAGAAAAACCCCACTTTCTAAGTTTCGTGACATTTATTCATTTGTTGTTATGTCTCCCACATATAGACATATTGATTGTCTGCTGAACGTTTGTTTGTCTGGATGTCTTTGCTAGTTCTCCTGTATTGGTCGGTTTTAAAAGAAAATACTAAGGTTGGCAATGAATATCCGAATAACTGGATATTCATTTTCTGTTCCAACTATCTGGAATGTAAATTGGTATCCGAATATCTGTTATATCATTTGTAAAAGTTCATATCTCCATACCTTAACGAGAGACAACATCTTTTTACACCTTTTACAGGTAACAATAGAATCAATTTGTTACTGGTGTCATATTGTTTATTGTGGGGGTTTGTTTATTGTTTTTGTTCACATGGGGTCTCCGTTAGATTCGCTAATGCGTTTTAATCACTGCTGTGTATTTTAAAGCTTGTTTTCACTGGGCAATTATCAGCTTATATGCATATGTAAATCACAATCCCTAATTTTAACAAGTTGTCTACTCAATTAAGTTTAGCTTTGAAGTTTGTTTTATCTGAAAGTTATTACCAGTGAGTAACACAATTAATATGCGTCAATGTTTATCATAAACAACAAGGGAGATAACTGTGTACAGTTTGACAAAACGAAAGTAGAAATTCATAGATGGAGTTACCTACCCTTATACTCATACAGCAACACACACAAGTAAAATATTTGTTAAAGATACGTTCTCAAGGTTAATGCTCAGAGTTCAGTTTAACTATTTGGACAGTTTGTAGGATTCGATAATACCTGACTACTCATACTGAGGCATGAAATGTGAGTCTGTCTGATAGTGGTCGCGAATTTAGATTATATTTCATGCTGCGCTCAATGGTTGGTTCATTTTTAATACGGATAACAGAATATCCGTTCGGATAGCGACTCAACTATCTGGATGCAAATTTTGGTATGGGTTGCCATCCTTAGAAAATACACATTAATACTTGATATCAAGACTAGTTTTGCAAATTGTCAGGAATTTAAGCTCGGATGATTTTTGCCAGGATTTTGGCCCTTAGGGGGAGAAGTTTTTGTGTTAAAATGCTCTTCTAGTCTCTAAATTTCTTGTTTTTATTGTCTCACCAAGGTCATAGCAGAACTATTGTCGGAGTTGAGGAGCTAAAGGACAAAAGTCTACGCTTACTGATATTTGATCCCAGTGCTAGAAAGAAACAGATGCAACTATTCCATAGTATTGTTAATGCTAATTTAATGAGAACTTTACGAAAACCTCTGGATAACCTTAAAGCCAAACAATATCAAATAGTAGCTGTAGTAGGAATTCTATCTGATCAGGAGTATAAGGTAAGTTCCGGTACTTTCCAAACATGTGAAAGTTACACACCATAGTTTGTTTATTATGTCCCCCATCTTTAATGAGGGGGTATATTGCTTTGTTCAAGAACGCTTTGCCCTAGGATCTTCAAACTTGGAGGTTGGTCATCAACTGAAGATAACCCCTATTTATTTTGAGGTCAGTACGTCAAAGGTCAGGTCACTGTGACCGTTACCATTTCTGACTATTTAAATGGTTTCCATTCAAAAACTCAAGAATGCTTTGACCTAGGATCTGCAAACTTTCCACTGAGGCTCGTCAGCAACAGTAGATGACCCCTATTGATTTTGAGGTCAGTAGGTCAATGGTCAAGGTCACTGCGACCTTCACCATTTCTGACTTTTGGGCTGCCATGGGGGCATACGTGTTTTACAAACATCTCTTGTTTATTCCTGCTTCTCTCAACAATCTTTGTAGTGATAAAAGGCAACTGATTCAGCTAACCAGTTTTCCTGGTCCGGCAACATTGTTGTCAAATTTTCAATGAAGTGTAAAACCTGCAGCCACCGGGCATCATACCTTGACCACTCGGTTACAAGTCAAGCACACTAACTACTAGACAACGGCCACAGCTTACAAATTTTTCTGGAAGTATGTCTCCAGGTCACCAAGTTAGTCTGCTTGTTCTTAATCATTGGCCAGACTTCCATGAAACTTCACATGAATAGTTGGTACCAAGCCTAGTTGTGCGTGTAGCCAGAAATTTAAGCTTGGTTCATTACATGTATTGCTAGAGTTATGGCCTGTTGTGGTAGACATAAGTTTTTGTGCCCAAAACCCATTGCACGAAGTTGTTAGAACCTTGTGAAAGGTTAGATATTGCAGCATATGTTTTGTCTACAATGAATTTTTCTCTTGCTGTTTTAATCTTCGCTTTTGAAGAATTATAGTTGTAAATTGCTTTTCACATATCGGTCGGTAAACCATATAGTTTCCGATTGATATACCTAAAAATGGTTTGGCCTAAAATCCTCAAACTGGGTGACTGTTTGTTTGTTTGTGTTCTACTGAGACTGTCATCAGTGCACAGTTATAGTCCAGTCAGGATAAAAATCCAGTGACGCAGCGGTCGAGTCCACTAACGGTGAAAACCAATTGTAAAGGCTTATACTGTACAAACAACTATAATTTCAATGCTAAACTAAGTTAACTTACATACTAAACTTCGCTCTACCTGTTTAGACAATGGTTGAGATTTTTTGCGTACACATAAACTGCAACGTCACTGTCACAATATCCTAACTGGACTATACCTCCGATGTTTTCACTGTCTAATTAGCAAATAATCTTCAGCATCGATGGACATGGTGATTAGTAGAGAAGCCCCATCAACAGTAGATGACCTCTATTGATTTTGAGGTCAGTAGGTCAAAGTTCAAGGTCACTGTGACCTTTATAACATAAAAATGGTTTACGTGCAATAACTTATGGACGCTTGACCGTAGGATCCTCAAACTTAACATGAAGGTTGGTAATTAACAGTAGATTACCCCCATGAACTTGAGGTCAATAGTCAAGGTTACTTTTACTTATAACACAAATGACTATTCGACAGCTGTGGTATGCATATAGTCTTAGTTTTTATTTTCCAGTTTATCACACTGATTCTTTTATTTTATAGGAACATAAAAATTTGCGATCAGAAAAAATGAGTTAGCAGAAGTGAAGAAGACAGAGGTTTCTGCCGTGGTTGTGTTTTAGTACCTGTTCTGTGGAGTGCACCAGTATGACTGTGATAGAATATGGCTCTGAGATCTGTGCATGTAGCTCTGATATCTGTTCATATACAGTGCCCACCAAAAATAAGTATACAGTAAATAATTGTTGCAAAATTAAACTTGGTTAAATTATTTAATATCTGTTTATCAGACGGTCACAATTATACTAGTTTCTGAAACTACATTTACTAAATGAGTCAAATTAGAGATAGAAATAAAGATGAAAATGTTCGGAACTAATATAACCATGTGATCAAAAAGGCTGAATTTTCCATCTTTTTGTGACAAAGTTACCATTCAAGAGGGACATAGAAACTTTAGATTTTGCACCTAGGGTACCAATAATGTATGGCCTTTCCATTTCATTAACAAAAATATTCCTTTTCTTCAAATATATTGTTGCTTCACTGTTCTGCAAATAGTGTTATTACATGCATATAAGTGGGCAAATAACATTTGTATACTTATTTTTGGTGGGCAGTGTAGCTCTGAGATCTGTACATGTAGCTCTGAGATCTGTACATGTAGCTCTGAGATCTGTACATGTAGCTCTGAGATCTGTTCATATAGCTCTGAGATCTGTACATGTAGCTCTGAGATCTGTACATGTAGCTTTAAGATCTGTGCACATAGCTCTGAGATATGTACTTATTGCTCTGAGATATGTGTACATAGCTCTGAGATATGTACTTATTGCTCTGAGATATGTGTACATAGCTCTGAGATATGTTTGTGTAGCTCTGAGATATGTACACATAGCTCTGAGATCTTTATGTTTGTGATTATTTTTAGTGATAATGTTTTATTTTCTGGTAGAATGCAAAGGATGAAAAGTGATCACTCTTTGTATGTCTGTCCATCCATCCACAATTTTGTTGTGTAGACACTAGAGGTCACACTTCTGGCCTAATCCTTATGAAAGTGCATCACAATGATCATCTCAACAAACTCTAGGTCATGTTTGACTAATCTACTGTTAGCTACTTTATCAACCTTTAAGCATTGTGATTTATTGTCGCATTGTATTTTGAAATAATTGATAGATTAATAATTTATGTGTTTTTTTTGCATCCACACTTATATATACATGTATCAAGACGCTTCCTGATTATAATATACTATTATTATGTTTCCTACATCTAGTTGGGGAGACATATTGATTTTGTGCTAACTCTGTGGTTGGATGTCACTCATAGAGTTTGTCTGCCCTAGTTCTCCTTAACTGTTGGTCGGAACAATGATACTTCAAATAAATTGTTGGTACCAAGCCCAGTTGTGCATTTTGTCAGGAGTTTTGGTCATATGATTTGCGTGAGTTATGGCCCTTTTTGTGGGAAACATAAAAAACCTGCTTGTATTTATTATATTGGTGATAAATTTGCCCTGATTGAATTGAAAGTTTGTACGAAATGAGATGTATGTACATGTACGAGGGCCGTTCATTTAATACCCGGACGATGGCAATAGCGCTTGATTGAAGCATGCGATTGTAATAATTTTTCGTCTAATTAGACGCACTCACCAACTTGATAATTCGACAAAACTTGGTAAAATTTTATCCAACCGAATACAAACTGTGGTTACTATAGTAACCCAACTAAGGGCTACCCGGCCCAACCCAAGTTTTCAGTGAAATGTAGGGTGTTGATATGACAGGGTGCGTGGTATAGTTGCCTTTTTTCAATGGAAAACATCATATAACGTTATGGCTACATCTACGTTATTTTATATAACGTTTGATGTCATTTATGTACTGTTACTCTGCACGAAGCGCTGTTTAGTGACAACGGGCGTTTTTCTGTTAATATCGCAATGAAATCGAATTTGTTAGGGATACAACGATTATGATACAATTTCGTAAAAGTTTTAGTCATACACCTATAAAACTAAAGAATCTATTTCAGCGAAGCCTTTTGGGAATATTTGTATCAATGGATTTCTGCTTATAAACGGTTCTTTGATGACAAGGATCACCTTGCGATGATCCTAAGACGGGCCAATCTAACGTCAGAAACAGGAAAGTGTCGTCGGTTTAACACCTGTGGGGGGTAAACACTACTTGAAGAATACTACTATAGTAATTACGGAACCATGCGAAATTGTCCTGGATACAGCATTTAACATCACTACCGAATATCTTAAAATGGTAAATGTGTGTGCTCGCGTAACTTTATGGCTCCAAAATGATCAAATAGAGAAAAAGTGTCACGTTTTAGAAGCGAAAATGGCGTAACGTCACAATATTTGACGTCGACTTGGGCCGACTCGCTTTACATGTACTTATTAAAACACCAATATTATGTAAACCCTTCGTCGTAACAAGTTGAAGTTTCGCATGTGAATTAAGGAATGATGTGAATGTATTCCTGTACGTTTTCATCAATATCGGTCCACTAGTTTTCCAGCAATATCGATCGTCCGGGTATTAAATGAACGACCCTCGTATGTGCATGTCTTTACATTGGTTTTTAACATAGTTTTTCTATCTATACATTTTGTATAGTTTCTCTCTTTACTTATAGGCCTCCTCATAGTGTTTGTATTTTTTGTTCCTACTATTTGGGATTATCCTGTTAATGGTTTATACAGGCTGTGAAAGAGTGTGCAATGTTTTTAGCTCACCTGTCACAAAGTGACAAGGTGAGCTTTTGTGATCGCTCTTCGTCCGTCGTCCGTCCGTCCGTTCACAATTGCTTGTGAACACACTATAGGTCACAAATTTAGCCTGATCAATATGAAACTTGATCACAATGATCATCTTCATACAATCTAGGTCAAGTTCGATATTGGGTCATCTGGGGTCAAAAACTAGGTCACTAGGCCAAATCAAAGGAAAACCTTGTGAACACATTAGAGGTCACAATTTGAGCCTAATCTTTATGAAACTTGATCACAATGATCATCTCTATAAAATCTAGGTCAAGTTCGATATTGGGTCATCTGGGGTTAAAAACTAGGTCACGAGGCCAAATCATTGAAAAAGCTTGTGAACACACTAGAGGTCGCAATTTGAGCCTAATCTTTATGAAACTTAATCATAATGATCATCTCTATAAAATCTAGATCAAGTTCGATATTGGGTCATCTGGGGTCAAAAACTAGGTCACAAGGCCAAATCATTGAAAAAGCTTGTGAACACACTAGAGATCACAATTTTGACCTTATCTTTATGAATCTTGGTCACAATGATCATCTCTATAAAATCTAGGTCAAGTTTGATATTGGGTCATCTGGGGTCAAAAACTAGGTCACAAGGCCAAATCATTGAAAAAGCTTGTGAACACACGTGAGGTCACAATTTTAACCTAATCTTCTTCACATTTTTTAAGCTACGGCTATTACGAAATTTGGAATACATGCATAGTTTTACGAACCCAAATTAACTTTGACCTTGATATTGACCTAATGACCTACTTTCACATTTCTCAAGCTACGACCTTCAAATTTGGAACACATGCATAGTTTACAAACCAAAATGAACTTTGACCTTGATATTGACCTAGTGACCTACTTTCACATTTCTCAAGCTACGACCTTCAAATTTGGAACACATGCATAGTTTTACAAACCAAAATGAACTTTGACCTTGATATTGACCTAGTGACCTACTTTCACATTTTTCAAGCTACGACCTTCAAATTTGGAACACATGAATAGTTTACAAACCAAAATGAACTTTGACCTTGATATTGACCTAGTGACCTACTTTCACATTTCTCAAGCTACGACCTTCAAATTTGGAACACATGCATAGTTTTACAAACCAAAATGAACTTTGACCTTGATATTGACCTAGTGACCTACTTTCACATTTTTCAAGCTACGACCTTCAAATTTGGAACACATGCATAGTTTTACGAACCAAAATGAACTTTGACCTTGATATTGAGCTAGTGACCTACTTTCACATTTTCCAAGCTACAGGCTTCAAATTTACCTAATAATCCAATTTTCACAAATGAAGCCTCTATTGCATAACATTGAATTTTGTGAATCAATCTTCAATGGTATTGTCTGCACAGCACAACAGGTGAGCGACCTAGGGCCCTATGGGCCCTCTTGTATATATATTCTCCCAGTATACTAGTAATGCTTGATTGATCATTTTGTAATACCCCTGCACGAGAGGGGTATACTAGATTCAGCTTGTCTGTTAGCTCTAGATGCATTGCTGGGGTCACAAAGTGTTGTAAGGTGGTATACTGGATTTGGCTTGTCTGTACATCTCTAAACACATTTCTGTGGTCACAAAGTGTTGTAACGTGGTATACTGGATTTGGCTTGTCTGTACATCTCTAAACACATTATTGTGGTCACAAAGTGTTGTAAGGTGGTATACTGGATTTGGCTTGTCTGTACATCTCTAAACACATTTCTGTGGTCACAAAGTGTTGTAACGTGGTATACTGGATTTGGCTTGTCTGTACATCTCTAAACACATTATTGTGGTCACAAAGTGTTGTAACGTGGTATACTGGATTTGGCTTGTCTGTACATCTCTCAACACATTTCTGTGGTCACAAAGTGTTGTAACGTGGTATACTGGATTTGGCTTGTCTGTACATCTCTAAACACATTTCTGTGGTCACAAAGTGTTGTAACATGGTATACTAGATTTGGCTTGTCTGTACATCTCTAAACACATTTTTGTCGTCACAAAGTGTTGTAAGGGGGTATACTGGATTCAGCTTGTCTGTACGTCTGTCTGTCCGTCCTTTGACACATTCTTGTTGACCAAACTTCTCCTGCAGTTTAGGCAGTATTTCCTACAAACTTCCACCAACAAAACAAACGTAACATGTAGATGTGCATAAAAGAAATAATTTGCACTGCGACAATTTTGAGGACGGGGTATATAAGTGTGCCGAATGCCGACATCTTGGGGTTTTTTTAAGGCACGGTGTAAATCTTTTTTTGAGTACACGAATCTAACGGACGTCGGTTGAAAGGTTCTAGTCAGGGGACCAACTTCCGGAAGTCCGGATTAGCTGCACTAAAAAGAAGGAAATAAAAAGTTGTTCGAAGAAAAGAATCCAAATATTGACTGAGTTATGGTCATTTAAAATTTCATATGCTGAATTTTGACAACAGAACAATGTTTGAAACAGAGTTTTGGTGTAGAAGTGTCTGCTAATATAACTTGAAACAGACTTTCATCCACTTTTAAGGATTGGGCATAGTGCCTCAGTAGAATCCCTGTAGTGTCACTTAGCATGAAAATCTTGTTTTTATGAAATTTTCGCATTCCTTGTATAATGATCACTTGTCTCGATCATTGCAGTATGTGTATGTATAATTATATTACATGTATATTTGTTGGTTGTGAATCATGATTGATTATCACAAAGATCTGAACAAACAAACAAAGGAGTGGTTGTATTATGACAAAACATAGGGTACACAAAAAATATTGTTATTACAATTTTTGGCACAACTGTACATTTAGTGGTGTTACACCTTCTCATTTATTGTTGTCTGTTACCTATTTGTACATGTATGTATTATCAAAATTATTTCTGAATCAGAATATTGTTATTTGTGCACTGAGGAAGTCAATTAATTAAATAGTTTGTATAACATGTTTTCATTGGCCAATGGTTTGTAAAACTTGTTTTCATTAGCTGATCACTTCAAAAATTGCTTTGAATCTTTCACCAATCCCCACAAATAATATATAGACTTTCATATTTACTTATAGTTTACTATTATACACCTTATTGAGGGTTTTGTTTGTAGCAAAACTAATGTTAGTCTGTTAGACACAGAAGCAGTATTGCGCCGACCCCACACTATGTTCCATATAGTGTAAGTAAAAATAAATTCATATCTCCTTCATTTTAATCTGTGAAACAGATTTCATTACGTAACTTATGTGCTTTAAGTAGACTCATTCATTGGACGCTGACAAATTTGAGCAACTTTTATTGGGGTTGCCTCAGTGGTGCATCAATGGTTTGGTCACAATTACTTCAGTGCTTGACGCCGTCGTCATTAGGGTCAGTTGATTGATACCCACCCACTGGGTGAGGGTATATTTACAATCATTTCTTTCGTTCCAATTTCAATTCATTTGAAGTTTGGCCTTGTGATATAATAGTGCTTTCAATTAACTTAAATATTTTATGATTAACAAATTGGCTTCCTATAAGACACCAGAGTACTGTTTTATCACAGTATAGACACCAGAGTACTGTTTTATCAAAGCTCTCTGATGCAGAAATCTTCAAGTTGTCCACAGATTTAAAGTCTTTATAACTCTTCAACAACGTTAAATTGGGAGGTAAACCGGTAGCTATAGTTATGGCAAGTATATCAAATTTGTAACCCGACAGTATGGGTTTAATTTCCAGTCATGGCTAGTCATACCTTTCCATTGAAACTACAAAAATGTTGATTTTCCTTCATTTTAAGGAGAAGTTGCTGGTTCCTTGTGTAAGGGTAATTAAGCACTGGTTAGGATACACTCATATGAATCGACTGCTGTATATAACTGAAAAACAATACCTTGGTTTGCATATGCTTACTTTCTGTACTCTGAACACTGTATGGCCTACCTTAAGATGTAATATTTGTACAGTATTTTCTGTCTTACTTTACAGATCTTGGACTTAATTGTTATAGTCTGGCAGAACTTGCGATTGACTGTGCAATGTCTTCTATACAAAGTGTTTTTGCATTTTCTTGTTCTCATGACAATACCATAACATAATCTGGATGATGCCACCTTGTCATCATTGAGCAATTCTCGCAAAGAGGCCCCAAAGAGGTAAATGAATTTTCATGTATAATACATAAGCAGTATTTGTACATTTATCTTTTAGTAAAACATACAGCAAGATGCCCCTTTTGATGAAATGAGGGTACTTAATATTGCTTTTTACATATGGTAGTGCATTGAGGGATGGAAACATGTATTGGTAACTTGAGAATCCTTGAGTCTGGCCATGATCTACTTTACCGTGTTTTTAAAGATTTGATTGGCTGGTAGTAAGGGGGGGGGGATACATATATTTATAAACTTTTCTTATAAATCATTTTGTTAAATGCCATTTGTTTTACATGTGTTATCCTACGGACACTACTATTTGTATTGAGTGATTATTTATGTAAAGATTAAAAAGTATTATGTATAATTATGAAGAATTTTCATAGTAACTCACTTATTTATTGTTGCAAATTACAGGATCTCTTTTTGATTACATTACATTTTCAATGCAAACCATTTGACCATATTTTAGTTCATTATGTCATAAGTTGATTTCATTCTGTGGCATCACAATAGTTCAGCTCTTTGATCTTATATTTGATGATTGTTTTACAGCAATGCCCAGTGTAGCACCTTTACATATAATCCATACTCACTGTTCCTTTATTAACCCTTTACTCCATGGAAGCCTAGGAAAACTGGTTAAGTGAATCGGCCACCACACAGGTCCGTGAAAAGTGTCCTAAACCACCTGACTGCACTCCGTAAGAGGTCATGTTCAAATGACTTCTCTGGTGCACAATGACGTCACATTGTCCAATGAAATTATAATTTTATATAGCCGCCTCAGCAGATTTTCACTGAACTTTAAGATTTGTGAGAGGAGTGATTTGATTGAGGTAAAGTTGACATAGACATGACCCCATACGGAGTATCGCCAGATCCTATATCAGCATTAAGTAGTAAAGCATATTAAGGGTCTGATTTTAATGAGATTGCTGACTTTTCAGATTCCTATATAAATTCGGTGTCTGTTTATCTTTTTAACCAGTATTTTATTTCAATGTTTACATTCATTGCTTGGCTTGTTCTTTACTGGAAGCAATTAACAGCAGAGTTATTGCCCTTGTTTGAGAATAGTCATTGTCTATTGTATTTGGAGCTTAATCATGTATTATATGAAATCCACCCCTCGTTCGTTATCGATTATGTTATTGCTATTACTAATAATAATAATTATTATGATTACAATAATATGATAATAATATGTTAATAATATGATAATAATGATAAATATGATAATTGTTGTATTATGGAGGCCTATCAGTGACACACTGCCAGTCTGTATCATATTGAGCACTAATATTTTATGTATATATTCATATTTTGTGTGCACAACATTGACATTTTCATCATTCATATTTTGGTCTTGTAAAGGGCTTGGCTAGTTTAGGGGTGTAATATTTAAAAGAACTCTCTTCAACTTCCCCTTTTCACTTGTATTGATATAGATTTTGATCCGACTAATTGGTTGCAAGTATGTATGGTCATACATGTTTTACAATCATGTTTTTGTTCAATCTTTACTTTTAAATACTGTTAGGCCAATGTTTTTTATGCCCTGGCATCTACTGATACAGGAGGCATATAGTGATTGTCCTGTTTGTCTGTCCGTTCATTCCATTAAAAATGTTAACCAAAACTTTACAGTTATTGAAACTCATGTGCATTGCTTTCAAACTTAGCATACTTGTTTACCATCATTAACACCTTACATTGTCAAATCCATGTAACACTATTCAACATTTAAACAGAGTTATGGCCCCTGATTGACTTAGCTAGTTTCCACCAGGGCATATGCGTTTATTGAACGCAGTCTTGGTTTCTTTTAATTTTGCTGTCTGGGAGAGAGAGTGCAAAATTAACAAAAGAGTATTAGGTAGCTCACTAGCCTATGTGAGCAGTGTTAGGTCGTTCACTAGCCTATGTGAGCAGTGTTAGGTCGTTCACTAGCCTATGTGAACAGTGTTAGGTCGTTCACTAGCCTATGTGAGCAGTGTTAGGTCGTTCACTAGCCTATGTGAGCAGTGTTAGGTCGTTCACTAGCCTATGTGAGCAGTGTTAGGTCGTTCACTAGCCTATGTGAGCAGTGTTAGGTCGTTCACTAGCCTATGTGAGCAGTGTTAGGTAGCTCACTAGCCTATGTGAGCAGTGTTAGGTTGTTCACTAGCCTATGTGAGCAGTGTTAGGTCGTTCACTAGCCTATGTGAGCAGTGTTAGGTCGCTCACTAGCCTATGTGAGCAGTGTTAGGTCGTTCACTAGCCTATGTGAGCAGTGTTAGGTTGTTCACTAGCCTATGTGAGCAGTGTTAGGTCGCTCACTAGCCTATGTGAGCAGTGTTAGGTCGTTCACTAGCCTATGTGAGCAGTGTTAGATAGCTCACTAGCCTATGTGAGCAGTGTTAGGTCGTTCACTAGCCTATGTGAGCAGTGTTAGGTCTTTCACTAGCTTATGTGAGCAGTGTTAGGGTCCAAAAGGTCGTCTTTATAGTTTTCCTACTCTTGACAGCAAAGTTAAAAAAAAATCATGCAATCCTAGAAATAAACAAAAACTGGTCTTAGCTTGTTGATATCTGTGTGCATTTACGAAAGGTTAGATATGATTGATTCACTGTATAAGTTGTATGTTGTATCATCTTGCACTCAGATAATTGTGTTAACATGAAATATGAATTATGGCCTAGAAGTGTACAAAACAAGTGTAGGTGATCTGTTTATTGTCAGTAACATGTGTGGATCTATAGGGGGACTGGGCAGGGTCCCCTAAACTTTAGGCAAAAGTGTTATATTATAACTAGGGATGGCAACGAGTACCCGAGTACTCGTTCAAAGGTCCGATTATCGAATAGCAAAATCAGTATTCGAGTACTCAGAAAAAAAAAATATATATTGTTAATCCTGTCTCGTACAGAACGTGTCCAAGCCTTATCTGGTCTATTACAATTAACAATGTGTCACCAGTCTTTAATCGCCGACACAGGTCGCTAATTGCAAGCGTTATCAAAACACAGACCTGTCAATCATCGTCTGTTAATTTGTTTATGACACAGGGTTCTTTTGTTGACATCAAACCGAGTACAGTAATTGTCATCGATCTTTAATTGGCAGTCATTGTTTATTGGGTGTGAAAGTCAATTAAGAAATGAATAAAATATTACTTTAAATTTTAATCGTTCTCAAGCGTATATAAATGAACGATAACTCGACTGTGAATTGGTCACGCTGTGTAAATATTACTGTCACCGGTTGATATGAGTATTCCCCCTTAGTTGTCTATTTGTTATTATTTGATTTTCTAGTGTTATTGATCAAAAGTTATATTGCATTTACACTGTATTGTTGTTCCTTTCATTAGTTTTTATTGTTTTAACCTTCCTCTACCGATCTAGAGCTGCTGATCATCAACTGAACAGAACGGACAGGCGTACATGATGTTCTATTTGAAGTTGTACACGCACTTTTGCAGTACAACATTTCTGTTCCCAAATATCCTGCACATTTAATGTTTTCCGAGTACCCGAGTACTCAATCGGAAGAATGACCGAGTACCCGAGTACCGATTTTAGTACTCGTTGCCATCTCTAATTATAACACTAGTTTGACAGGGCTTAAACAGTGTTGGTAGGTGACACTATTAAAAAGAAAAAAGTGAGTTAGGGGGGGTAATAATCTGGGAATTAATTTATTCTGACCTTATTTTATTTCAGAAAAAATGTATTGACATTTAGTGTAACATCTATTTTTAGATTTTTATCAAAAAATAAAATTTTCTGATTCATTATCATACATGTATACTGTTATATTTAGTAGATGTTTCTCGGTTTTGTATAACTAGGAACTTAGTTCCAAATGGATTTGTCTATACTGCACAATAAGCTTGTCTTCTAATTATCACCATTGTATAGTTTCATTTTTATTGTCTAGTCATTCAATTGTTGATTTTATGCTTGTTATTATATGAATATAGAGGAAAAAAAGCCATCAGGACTTTTGTTGTATTTTATTCCAATATGTTCCTATAGAGTTGAAAGATGACTTGGTAAAGTTTGTATACAGGTATATAACAATAGAATAAGTACATATTTTAAAATTGTACTAACATTGACTAAGGTTATCAGGGGTTCCATTAGCTTCTGAATGTCAAGGGTCATGTTCATACTTATGACTTGAGTTTTACCATTTTATAGGCAAAATACTCATGGTTTTAAGAAACAATTGACCCTTCAACAAACAGCAAATCTTGAGGGTCAAAATGGGGCAATATAAAAATTTCAAGGGTCAAAACCCCTACTCTCGGGTCAAGTGGAACCAATGGGTTATGTCCTCCACAAGTGGAATTTCCTCCACACATGCAGAGATTCTGTTGCTGTTTATTTGCTTGTCAAAGAGGAGTTGAATATTAGTTCAAGTGGTTAGGTTAACAGACCACTGTAAGAAACATACACACTTGTTGATTAGCTTCATAAAACTCCATCAAAACCAATCAAAGTACTGTAATAAGTACTGTACATGTACAGACCATTCCAAGCTGAAATGTCGGCAGCACATAGCCTCTCATATAAGAGACAGACACAGCACGTACCACTCCACATACCCCTAAAAAGCATACTTCAAACAAGCCTATAAGCGGATTTAGCTCAGTGGTAACGCACTGGACTGTCAATCTAGAGGTCGTGGGTTCAATCCTCGGCATCGGAACTTGACATTTCTGAAGTATTTATAATATTTTCGCTATATCTGACTTTGTGTAATGCAAAGTATCTGGGTAAAGGTGCCAGGAAGCCATGTATCGGTGCTATACACCGAACATAATTTGGCACAAATGTTCACTACTACCAGAGGGTGTGTCTTGTGAAACAAATACGTCAATATCGCAAAGGTCAAGGTCACACTTGGATTTCAAAGGTCAAAATTAGACATAATTGAGCTTGTCCGGAGCATTACTTAGTCATTTATTATGGGATTTGAAAATAATTGGGCACAAATGCTCACTTCTAGCTGACGATGTATCATGCGAAACAATAACGTCAATATTTCAAAAATCAAGGTCACTCTTGGAGTTCAAAGGTCAAAAATGGCCGTGTCCTGGTTGTTACTAAGTCATTTATTGTGGGATTTGAAAATAACCTGGTACAATTGTTCACCCCTATCAAATGATGTCATACAAAACAATTATTTCAATATCACAAAGGTCAAGGTCACACTTTAGAGTTCAAAGGTCAGAAATTACCATAATTTATGTTGTCTGCATGGACCATAACTTCATCATATATTGTTGAAATTAAAAATAACTACATACAATTGTTGTCCACCATTCGACAACTGTGACAAAGCGGTATGTGGGGGTATCATTAGTCACTCTGTGGCAGTTCTAGTTATTTATATAGTCGCCCTCACCATGAATGACACATTTAACGCATGTTTTCTTAAATTAGCATATTACCATAAGGGGGGGGGGAATTGCAAATGATTACTACACTCAAAGTACGAGGAGATTTTACAGCCGCAAAATGAACACACAAAAAACATACAAATGATAGATGTTTAATTTAATATGAATTCGTTTATATGTTACAACAATACAATGTGGTACATGTAGTAGGGTTATTTATGGTGTAATTAATTCACTGGGGAAATTATTTCAAATGTAATTTAGTAATACCATGATATTTTTCAATTGATAAAAATATGGCATCATGTGTTTGAACCAAAAGTCTACTGTAAGATCTACGCCGTGGCATCCTCATACGGCAAGTTCACATGTCAACATAATTATTCAGTTGAAGAATACAGTGGTGAACGACAATAATTTTTAAGTTTTCAAGTTATCCAATTTTCACGGATGTCTTGCCAAGTGATTGGGAAGTAGTTTTATATGGTTGAATACCAAGGAGGGGTTCATTTTACATGTACGTACATGTCAGTAGTTTAAAATGCCACATTATATAACAGTGAAAATAAAAACATGCATACGGGAATCCAGCCGAGGGGGGTCCAGCCAGACTGACAAATAAGTGTAAATATATAAAGTAACCATATTTTTGCCCAAATTCCAGCTTGTCCATTCTGGATTAGGACATGAACAAGGAAGAATCATTAAGCTGATATAGGCATACTGTTTTAAACGTGTCCACAATAAAGTCCCTAGTTGTCGTTCAACAAAAAAATGGTTACTGTTTCTTTTAATACAAGTTTGCACTGTTAGTAGGAGAACATCGATATTTTAAACTGTTCAATACTTGAACACACATTGATACAAAACAGTGTCGTTCTCAATCTTGTTGAATAAGAACTATTGTTAAAGTATTCCAACCATGGTCCTGATTCAAATTTGTAGCAGTTCCAGTCGTACGGGAAACCCACACTTTATCCCCCGATTGTAACTGGATGCTGACCAATGCTGATCCACAATTGTGGTACGAAGAGTCCCCTGAGAAAACACGACCGATAATGCCACCATCTTTGATAATGTTCAAATCAATCCATTTCCCGCCAGAATTTAAACACGCGTTGACATGTATCATATATATTCCAGTAACCGGCACGTCAAAATATCCTTCAATCAAGTTGTATGCATCCCCGATATTCGAGACCTCGATATCGTACATAACCCTGTCTGTTTTGTCCAGGTGTGTGCTTTTTGACAATCTAACATGGGCAGAAACTCGAGAATTCTTCTTTGACTGAGCATTTTCCAGCGCGGTAACTCTTGACGCTAGTTGAGCATTTTCGTTTTGTAACTGAATAAATCTTTCCATAAGTTTATACTCGTACACAAATCTAGAACCATTGTCATTAAAAGGTTCCATCGAATGTGTCCTCAACAATAAGCACGCGAAAACTACACAGAATGCCTTCATTTTAATGTCAAACATTATAATTATTTTATATGCCTAAGTGAGCGAATGCGTGTAATAACTTCTAAAGAAAGATCCTTAGCGTTTTATATACTAATAACATTGATGAGCGATTTATTAAATAGTGCGTATGCAGTAGACTAGCATCAAGTCACACATGGTGAAATATTCTTATGGTTATGATATCACGTTAACACACCAAAAGGGCAAACTTCTTGTTTTGACTAAGATATTCTAATAATTTGACCGATTTGACGCACGAATTCGACAGGCATCAACACGCAGAGGCGGATTCAGGATGTGGTGTTGGGTGGCGTAAATATTGAAATGTCTCTTTTCTACCTAAGAAAATTGACCGAGCGAAGCGAGCTAGAAAAAAATATTATTTGAACAGCATGTACCCTGGGACGAGACTGATTTATTTTGCGAACTTTGTCCCAGCTTTTCACCTAAGACAAGAGACAAATTTGCCATGCTTGGGCAATTTTAGGGGAGGCACGTCCTTGACATGTATTTTGTCGCATATTATCTCATCAGAAGTAGTTTAGGTATACGCACGGATAATTGAACTCCGGACAATTAAGTTTTTCAGTAGGCATGCAGCTCAACCAGGGATTACTTAATTTTGAGAATGGTCACAGGCCTAAGAAATTATATCACAAAATACAGAGTTTTGAAATTCCCCATCATCCGGTCGTTACTGTATTGTTACTCTTTGTACAGTAATGACCGGACGATGGGAATTTCAAAACTTTAGAAAGTTTTAAAATACAATTGTACATGTAAGTCACTGTTCTTTGTTTATATTACTACCCACTGCATAATTAAATATATATCTAGCTGGCTTAGAATGAAAATATCATAAGGACAATAACGCTTTTTTAAGAAAACAAAAATATTGTCTGAAAACTTAACTTATGAAAAAACAAGCTATTTCAACTTAAGTTTGGTCAACATGACCTGTTCCAATTTTAATGAAAATAGGCTCATAAAAAGATCTTTGTGATGCAGATTTCAAATTTGTATTAGTCTTATAAGGTCGTAAGCACTTAATTACGACCTTCTGATTCTAAGCCAGCGAAACTTATGCGGCTTTGGCTTGTCTATGTGCTACGGTATTTAGTCAATTCATCTCCATGTTTTTAGTTTGTTGGCTGAATATAAGCCTACATACGTACATGCACTTTAAGGCGCACTTTGAGTTAACTCGAATTATTTTATTTGTGCCTGTGATATGTATAGGCCTACTTGTTCTGTTGTTTCAATTGAATGCTTCATTCCCTGTTCGATATGTTATTACCTTGTGGTACATAGTGCATAAGTGACTGTATCATTAAGAGAAAAAATTGTAAAATTTATATAGATCTATTTATATAAATTTTACAAAAAAATGCTTACTCTTAATCAATGATACAGTTACCTGTGACATAGTGCACATGGTACTTAAGCCTAGTGCACTTCGTGTTAAGTTCACTATACATGTACATGTAACATTCTGACAATGTCTGACATGTCGTTATAAACTTACTGATAACACGACCCCTAATTAAGTGTCAGGTGGAGGTATATATTGATAACGTCTGTATTCTCGAAGAATATTCTTACAACGAGGTTCACAGGTTTTCGATATGTTGACTTTGCTGAATATAAGCCTACATACGTACATGTACTTTGAGGCGCCCTTAGAGTTAACTTGTATCATTTATTTGTTTGTGCCTATGATATGATCTTGTTATCCACGTGTTCCTTTGGTGTCTTTCGTGCTGTGTTGTTTCTGTTGAATGAGTGACCCACTCTACAACCCACCCAGAAAGCTAAAATATGCGTAAACATTGTTTCATACAACATAAAATAACATTTCACATGAGTGGGTCACTGGCAGGGGGTCACAGCCAAACATGCCAAATACCTGTGACGAGGACAGGAAAGTATCTATAGCAATACTACATGTTTGTGTGTATACATACATGTACACTACTCAATACAACAATGACACTCGGAAACAACTGCTTGCTTTGAAACAAAACCACATCCTGTTTGCCTTTTGTCATAAAACCACCGAAGCAACGTATTTAATTCACATATTCTTCATTGGTTCAAGTAGAAAGTCATAGTTTTTACTTTCAACGAATCCGATGTGATGCATTACTTGATTGGTTCCCAGGCCATTGTGGTACGATGTGATGTATTACTTGATTGGTTCCCAGGTGATTGTGGTACGATGTGATGTATTACTTGATTGGTTCCCAGGTCATTTTGGTACGATGTGATGTATTACTTGATTGGTTCCCAGGCCATTGTGGTACGATGTGATGTATTACTTGATTGGTTCCCAGGTCATTGTGGTACGATGTGATGTATTACTTGATTGGTTCCCAGGCTATTGTGGTACGATGTGATGTATTACTTGATTGGTTCCCAGGTCATTGTGGTACGATGTGATGTATTACTTGATTGGTTCCCAGGCCATTGTGGTACGATGTGATGTATTACTTGATTGGTTCCCAGGCCATTGTGGTACGATGTGACGTATTACTTGATTGGTTCCCAGGTCATTGTGGTACGATGTGATGCATTACTTGATTGGTTACCAGGCTTTTGTGGTATAACTCGTTGATTTAGGTCAAACATCGGTTTACCAGGGGCGTAACTTCAAATAGGCCGCGGCCAACACTTTTTCACAGAAAGTCGAAAATATAAAAATGCCAAAAATGCAATAAAAATCAATGGGGGTATGGGGTATAGGAGTGTTAAACTCACCTAGAGTGTTATTGATATTTAGTCTGAAAACAGCATAGAGAACACATACGACAGAATATAATTTCAAAACATTCAAGGGAGCATGTCCCCCGATCCTCATACAATAAGGAAATCTATGTTTATATGGAATCTAGACAATACTGTAGACTCCTTCTTGTGTGATGTTCACTCATGTTCATGATTGAGATATTTTGATGAATTATATTTACCCTATCGCAATTGAGATTCGTACGGGAATGCAGGAGATTTTCCTTGCTGAAAGTTTAGACTTAAAATATTGAAGTTTATATGCTGTTTTCACTTATCTTACTTTGTTGACAATACCATGCATGCTTCATGTAGCAAAAAATGTAAGGTTCCAGTTAGTCCGTGAAATGCGTGAGATTTGATAAATTGGCCTCTGATCATGCAGGAGTAGAGTCTCAAATGCAGGAGACTCACGCATGATGCAGGAGATCTGGCATGTGTGCATATAAACAGTACACACATTGACTAATGTTATCAGGTGTTCAACTAGCTTCTGAACTTCAAGGGTCATGTTCATACTTTTGACTGAGTTTTACCATTTTATAGGCAAAATACACATGGTTCAATTGACCCTTCAACAAACAGCAAGTCAAAATGGGGCTTTATGAAATTTTCAAGGGTCAAACCCCTACTTTTTGGGTCAAGTGGATCCCATGGGTTAGATCCTCCACAAGTGGAGTTTCCTCAACTCATGCATATATGCTGTGGCTATTGAAATGCTTGTCAAAGAGAAGTTAATACTGGTTGAATACTGGTCCATGGAACTGGTTAGGGCAACAGTACAATGTGAAAGCAATTGTTGATAAGCTTCATAAATCATACACAATTGCGGAGTAGCTTCACAAAACATATACAATTGTTGATAAGCTTCATAAATCATACACAATTGTTGATTAGCTTCATAAAACATACACAATTGTTGATTAGCTTCATAAAACATACACAATTGTTGATTAGCTTCATAAAACATACACAATTTTGTGGATTAGCTTCATAAAACATACACAATTGTGGATTAGCTTCATAAAACATACACAATTTTGTGGATTAGCTTCATAAAACATACTCAATTGTTGATTAGCTTCATAAAACGTACACAATTTTGTGGATTAGCTTCATAAAACTCCATCAAAACAAAAAAAAGTACTGTTATAAGTACTGTTCATGCACAGACCGTTCGAATCTGAAACGTTGGCAGCACATAGCCTCTCATATTAGAGACAGACACAGAACGTACCATCCCACATTCCCAAAAAATCAATCCAGTGGTCGTGGATTCAATCCAAGGCATCGGAACTTGACATTTCTGAAATATTTATATTATTTCCTGCTTTATCCACAGGTAACTGTATCATTTATAAAGAGGAAAACAATTTTTTTTCTAATTTATAATATCTTAGATAACATAAATTTTGTAAAAGACATATTTGTTTTACTCTTTATCAATGATACAGTTACCTGTGGCTATATTTGGCCGTGTGTATGAGTATCTGGGTAAAGGTGCCAGGAAGCTGTGTATCGGTGCTATACACCGGGCACATTAAAGAACTAGACTGTCTATTCAAAATAAGAGCTAGGCGCACTTCTGCAGCGCTGAACATGCCCGTATCAAATGTCTCTCTCTCCCTTCAGAGGCTTTCTCTCAGTCTGTCCCTCTGGTCAGGTCATGCTGTATCTGCACTGGTACAGGATGCACCTGCGCTGTTGTGGCTTCAACACTTTAATGTAAAGTGCCTTTGAACGTGTGTTCGCATGAAAAAGGCGGTATACAAATCTGGTCTATTTATGAATCACACACTTTATGCATGGTTCTTAAATTAGCATATTACCATAAAGGGAGGTAATTGTAAATGGTAACTAAACTGAAATAAAGTATGAGGAGATTTTACAACCGCAAAATGAACACAAAAAACAACAACATACAAATGATAGATGTTTAATTTAATATGAATTCGTGTAGATGTTACAACAATCAAGGACCATCTAATACATATATTCGTCCCAGCAACAATACAATGTGGTACACGTAGTAGGGTTATTTATGGTGTAATTAATTCACTGGAAATTATTTTAAATGTAATTTAGTAAAACCATGATATTTTTTACAATTGATGAAAATATGGCATCATGTGTTTGAACCAAAATGGCTACTGTATAGATATACACCAAGTTCGCATGTCAACATAATTATTTCATGGATGTCTTGCCAAGTGATCGTGAACCGTAGTTTTATATGGTCGAGTACCCATGAGGGATTCAATTTACATGTACGTACATATAAGTAGTAAAAATGCCACATTACAGTGAAAATAAAGACACGCGTACGTGATTCCAGACTTTTTTTCTGCGAGGGGCTCCAACCAGAAATTTCTCTTAACAGTAGTGTCCAAACCAGACTGACAAATCAGTGTAAATGTATATAAAGTAACCATATTTTTGCTCAAATTCTAGCTGGTCAATTCTAAATTTGGACATGAACAAGAAAGAATCATTAATAGTCCATGTCACAGGCCTTGAAAATTGAAGGTTCATTACCAAAGAGGTGAACAGATCCAACAATGATTTTCGGTTAGCTTGATATCTCAGCAGTCTGAAAACGGTTGATGGACTTGCGGGTCACTTTGCCAAATGACCTTTTGGCGGCCATCTTTAAAGATGGCCGCCATTATTTTAAGCAATCATAAGCTTTGGGAAAACTTGAATTATTCCTCACTCAATAGGGCTATCGGCTTGCAATATGTCTTAAAATGTTCATATTTCAACCCCACATCTGCTGATATATAAATCATATTATTATAATAAAGTAATTACTTCGAAATTTATGGTATTCTAAGAAAACTTTGATATTTTTCACTTTTTTCATTATTTTTTCTCTTGCAACTCCGATTGAGATTTGTATTTAGCCAGTTTTTGTTTGTTATATTTAGAGGGTAATTCTAGGCATCCATAATATACATTACATTGATAGATTTTCACTTTGAAGTCAAAAATTGGTCAGGAATATATGACAACTGATATCTAATTAAATGGATATTTTTAAGACGCATGCATATATCTTTTCCAATACTCTCAGGAACAACCATTAATTTTGGTTTATTATTTCAAAGTTGCTTTGCTTGTTCATATGCACATATCTATACATGTGTAGGTATCTGAAAATCGAATCCTTTGCCTAATAGGATGTGGGTATGATACCGGACCCCAGCTAGAAGTCTTGCAGGCGAGGGTCCGGCTATTAGTACAGGATCATACACGCCATCTGCCGAGTGTTTCAGTATAACTTAATATTTGATTTTTTCTTTCCTAAATAGTGAATCATTAGCGAATTGCATTCTTATTCAACACGAATGTATGCCAAATTTTAGGTTCCTAAGTTATATGTTGTCTTCTGAAAAGTACGTTTTGGTGACGTTTTAGAGAAGTCATAATGAAATATAGTATTATCTCAAGCGAAGGGTTCTGTATCTGGCATCATCAGACTTACCTTCTTGGTCTATATGATTACCATCACTGACAGTCATGTTTAACTTAATAGATTAAAAACTGCTGCGTGAATTATAACGATTTCTGTGGGGAGCCTAGATGTAGGGTGCATGCTTCGAGATCGAGAGGTCCCCGCTTCAATCCTCACCTGGACCACTGCTTAATTTCTCTGAGCAAGAAGAATCCACCTTCCCCACTTACCCAAATGTATAAATGGATACATGAGGGGGTCAAAAGCCTGCCAGCAGCCAACACCGCCGAGCGAGTGTAACAACTGACGTGAGACTCAATGAGTAAATGTACAGTCGGTCGAATGGTCGAATGTCTGAAAATTGACTTTAACTGGGTGCTTTTTACATACAATATAATTTTAATGTCGAAGATGCAAGTCATTTGTTCCTACATTCATGGCCGGTGTTTATATTAAGAGTCATACCCCTTGATTGCAGGGCTAGGAGTAGATGTACACTGTTTTTGTAGGTATTCATGACAATGATGACCGGCGTTAGTCGTACCCCTTGATTGTAGGAAAGCAGTAGGACTAGCAGTTGCTATGCCTAATGTCATTCGGTAACTGTTACCACTGGTTGTAGGGAACCAATCTGGCGGGGAATTACTTATCTACATGTACCCCATTGAGACAGGAATAGCATCAAATCGTGAAGTAAGACGCATCATAGGATCTTGTAGGTATAGCTTCGCCTGTTGAATATGGATAGCCCATGACACAAGCACAGACAAAGTGATGTGGGGGATAGCCATTAGGAGAGGAAGTGTTGTTCCTGTCATTGGTCGTTATCCCTTATCAGTGCATGTAATAGCTGAACTTGACTGCAGAATGTACCCCATAGGAACCAAAGTGGATGTACTATGTGGTGGACTTTACTCCCATAGAGAGAGAAAATGATGTACAGGCAGTAGCATATACGTTATTGAGACTGGAATGGACAGAAGCATTTCCGAAGCAAGGTTCTTCTATATATTAAGAAAATGGATGGATTTAATCGGTGGAATATTCCCCATGGGGTTAAGAATGGTTTACTTAGAAATATGGTGTACTTTAAGGACCAGGAATGACTATACCGATAAAATAACAAGCCCAATATGGTAAGGAATGACCATGCATATTCACCTACTAGTATTAAACAGAAATGACTGTGACCATAGTACCCCCAATAAGATCAGGAATGAATGTGTCCATCAGTAGAATGTACCTCATATAGACATTATAAATGGAAGTTCCTATCTTTATTAGTAACATGTTATGTAACCCATATGACCAGGAATGATTACCATTAGCAAAATGTACCACATATGGTCAGGAATGGCTGTACTCATTCTACCCCTTTGTATGATGTACACCATATGGTCAGGAATCCCCTGCCCAACTGCATAGTTACGAAAGGCTGTATGTATGTATCTGTATGTATCAAGTATTGTCAGTAATGGCTGTACTCATATGTAATATGTATGACATAGTTATGGTCAGGAATAGTTGTATACCCAATACCCATCTGTACTACGGATTCCATATAAGGAATTGATATACCTATAAATAATATGTGCCCCACATGACCAGGAATCTATGTACCCATGTGTAGGCTGTACCACACATGGTTGGGAATGACTGTCCCCATCTGTACTGTGGACTCTATATGGCCAGGAATTAATGTACCCATATGTAGTCTGTACCACACATGGATAGGAATGGCTGTACCCATCTACTACGGACTCCATATGGTCAGGAACAATTGTACCTATCAGTAGAATGTACTTCATATGGTCAGGAATGGTTGTTCCTTCATGTAGCATGTTTTAGTACTCATATGGTTAGTACGTGTACTAAGTATCATATGTGGTCAAGAATATCTGTGTTCATGTGTAGTATGTACCCAATACGGTCAGGAACGAATGAACCTATCTGTAATATGTATCTCGTATGGTTACAAATTACTGTACCCATCTGTCGTACCGGTATGCATTAATAACCCATATGGTCAGGAATGGCGCTGTCCATCCGTAATATGTACAAAACTGGATTGACTGTAGCCGACACATACTAGTAATCCATGAGTTCAGGACTAAGTGTGCTCATCTTTGGGATGTACATCTTGGAGCAATATCGTATGACCAAACCCAACAAGAAAAGTATACCCATATGTAATTGTGGATGCACACATCTAAAGGTAGTGCCTACAGGCATGGCAGAGATAGTCGGCTATGCTGAAAGCATTTATAACTCGCAGGATAAATATCCCCGTGGTTGACACCTTGTAGTTGTATTTGTAGTTGTAATTATTTAAACCTTTCAGTCAAGGATAACTTCTTGATATTCCATATGGGGTCATGTGCTTTGCTGAAGAGACAGCAAGTAGAAGTGACTGTGTTGTGATACAAGGAATCTGGATGGGATACCCTAGCTCTTTCCGAACAGATTCATTTTTGGTTCTTCAACGTGCCCAGCGTATAGCACCGATACTCGTGAGAATATCACACGGTTAACAACCAGTTCATCTGTAGTTGGGTGGGAAATACTGAACACTGGTTAATGAAATTTCGAACCAGGGACCTCCGGATTGGTAGTCAAGAGCACTAACTCCTCAGCCACCATCGTGTCACCAATTACAACCTTGGTTTTGGTAGGGTTGTGGAGGCTTTAAAAGTGTGTGTATAGTTTTACAAATTCTATTAAGAACGGTTATTTAAAGGTTACTAAGGTCCACCTGAGTCAGAAAAGTAGTAAGCTAGACACTAGACAAAGATCAACTGATTCAATATATAATTTTGTGTATTTTGTATCCCCTCTATCCCTTATTGTTTCCCTTCGAATACGTTCCTGCTTTCACATTTTCATTTCTTAGTGAATGCGCGAAACGAATAGAATTTAACAGTGGGAGGTATGAATTCTTACATGCTTTACTATTATTAAAGTAGATTATGAAAACAACATTAAAATAATGTACTTTAAATGTAATATTCGGAACTTTATAAACAAAAATATAAATGTATAAACTCATATCAAATTATTTTCCAATCATTTGGAGTCATGTTTATTTTCCGTTTCGCTGAATAGTTATTCAAGTTTCCCTGTCAATAACCATGTTTTTGAAAATAATGTCATATGAACTCATACAACTTGCCGGATCCGAGCCTCCAAACCATCCAGCTAGGGGTCAGGTACCACACTAACACCCTTGTGACACGGTACTGGACACCTACGCATATATATACGCATCGTATCAACAAAGTAGCCATGGAATAAAAAAATTTCCTGATATTGTTGGAAACGGTCTATTCATATGCCCTTAAATATCCATTTAATTTAGGCATTAGTTGTCATAAATTTCCTGACCAATTTTGGACTTCGAAGTTAAAATCTATCAATGTAATGTATATTATGGATGCCTAGAATTATTCTCTGAATGTAGCAAACAGAAACTGGCTAAATACAAATCCCAATCAGAATTGCAAGAGAAAAAATAATGACAAAAAGTGAAAAATATCAAAGTTTTCTTAGAACATCAATAAATTCGAACTAATTCCTTTATCATAATATCATTATGTATATGTCAACATATGTTGGGTTGAAATACGAACATTTTAAGACATATTGCAAGCCGATAGCCCTATTGAGTGAGGAATAATTCAAGTTTTCCCAAAGCTTATGATTGCTTAAAATAATGGCGGCCATCTTTAAAGATGGCCGCCAAAAGGTCATTTGGCAAAGTGACCCGCAAGTCCATCAACCGTTTTCAGACTGCTGAGATATCAAGCTAAACGAAAATCATTGTTGGATCTGTTCACCTTTTTGGTAATGAAATTCGGTCTGTCACATGGACTATAAGCTGATATAGGCATACGGTTTCAAACGTGTCCACAATATATAGTCCCTAATTGTCGTTCAACAAAAAAACGGTTACTGCTTCGTTTAATACTTGCACTGTTAGTAGAAGAACATCGATGTTTTAAACTGTTCAATACTTGAACACACATTGGTACAAAAACATTGTCTTTCTCAATCTTGTTGAATAAGAACTATTGTTAAAGTATTCCAACCGTGGTCTTGATTCAAATTTGTAGCAATACCATTCGTACGGGAAACCCACACTTTATCCCCCGACTGTAACTGGACGCTGACCAATGCTGATCCACAATTGTGGTACGCCGAATCCCCTGAGAAAACACGACCGATAATGCCACCATCTTTGATAATGTTCAAATCAATCCATTTCCCGCCATTATTTAAACACGCGTTGACATGTATCATATATATTCCAGTAACCGGCACGTCAAAATATCCTTCAATCAAGTTGTATGCATCCCCGATATTCGAGACCTCGACATCGTACATAACCCTGTCTGTTTTGTCCAGGTGTGTGCTTTTTGACAATCTAACATGGGCAGAAACTCGAGAATTCTTCTTCGACTGAGCAATTTCTAGCGCGGTTACTCTTGACGCTAGTTGAGCATTTTCGTTTTGTAACTGAATAAATCTTTCCATGAGTTTATACTCGTACACAAATCTAGAACCATTATCATTGAAAGGTTCCATCGAATGTGTCCTCAACAATAAGCACGCGAAAACTACACAGAATGCCTTCATTTTAATGTCAAACAGTATGCCTAAGTGAGTGAATGCGTGTAATAACTTCTAAAGAAAGATCTTTAGCGTTATAGGAATAAGAGTGATGAGCGATTTATTAAATAGTGCTTATGCAGTAGACTAGCATCAAGTCACACATTGTGAAATATTCTTTGCTATAATATCACGAAGAGAGCACATCAAAAAGGGTAAACTTCTTGTTTTGACTGAGATATTCTAATAAACTGACTGATTTGACTCACGAAATTGGAATTCGACAGGCATCAACATGCATGGGCGGATCAGAATTTTGTGGTGGGTAGCGTCAATATTGAAATGTCTCTTTTCTGCCTAGGAAAATTGACCGAGCTAAGCGAGCTAGAAAAAATATTATTTGAACAGCATGTATCAGAGGTTATTTTGCGAGCATTGTCCTAGCTTTTCTCCTTGGACAAAAGACAAATTTGCCATGCTTGGGCAATTTTAGAGGAGGCACGACGTCCTTGACATGTATTTTGTCGCATAGTATATCATCAGAAGTAGTTTAGGTATACGCACGGACAATGGAACTCCAGACAATTAAATTTTTCAGTAGGCACTCATGTAAATAAGTTAAGCGCAACCAGGGATTACTAATCCTGTTTCAGTGCAAATGGGGCATATTTGAAACACCGATTTCGTGGAATATCCACGTGTCCCTAAATGTTTTGTTTTTAATTGGTGTAATTTTGAGAATAATTAGAAAGCTTTAAAATACAAGTGTACATGTAAGTCATTGTCCTTTGTTTATATTACTACCCACTGTATAAGTATTTATATATCTCACTGGCTTAGAATGAGAAGATCGTAAGTACATAACGCTTTTTTGAGAAAACAAAAAATACTGTCTGAAAACTTTACTTATGAAAAATACAAGCTATTTCAACTTCAGTTTGGTCAACATGACTTGTTCCAATTTTAATGAAAATAGGCTCATACGAAGATCTTTGTGATGCAGGTTTCAAAAATATGTATGAGTCTTATAAGGTCGTAACTAGCACTTAATTACGACCTTTTCATTCTAAACCAGCGATATGCGGCTTTGGGTTGTCTGTGTGCTACAGTATTTAGTCAATTCATCTCCACGTTTTTATTTGTTGGCTGAATATAAGCCTACATACGTACATGTACTTTGAGACGCACTTGGAGTGAACTTGAATCATTTATTAGTTTGTGCCTGTGATATGTATACTTGTAATACATGTGTTCCATTGGTGTATTTCACGCTCTGTTGTTTCTATTGAATGCTTCATTCCCTGTCCCATATGCTATTACCTGTTGGTACATAGTGCAAAGGTAACTGTATCTTTGCTTTAGAGATTTTTTTTGTGTAAATTCATATACATTTTACAAACACAAATTGAAAAATTGTTTACTCTTAATCAATGATACAGTTACCTGTGACATAGTGCACATGATACTTTAACCTAGTGCACTTCGTGTTAAGTTCACTGTACATGTAACGTTCTGACAATGTCTGACATGTCGTTATAAACTTACTGATAACACGACCCTAATGGTCCTGTATATTGATAACGTCTGTATTCTCGAAGAATATTCTTACAAAGAGGATCACAGGTTTTCGGCATGTTGGCTTGGCTGCCTATTTATATAAGCCTACATACGTACATGTTCTTTGAGGCACCCTTGGAGTGAAGTTGTACATGTATCATTTATTTGTTTGTCAATGTGATATGTATATATGTACTTGTAATCCGTGTGTTCCTTTGGTGTCTTTCGTGCTGTGTTGTTTCTATTGAATGAGTGACCCACTCTACAACCCACCCAGAAAGCTAAAAATATGCGTGAATATTGTTTCATACAACATAAAATAACATTTCACATGAGTGGGTCACTGGCAGGGGGTCACAGCCAACATGCCGAATACCTGTGACGAGGACAGGAAAGTATCTATAGCAATACTACATGTTTGTGTGTATACATACATGTACACTACTCAATACAACAATGACACTCGGAAACAACTGCTTGCTTTGAAACAAATTCACATCCTGTTTGCCTTTTGTCATAAAACCACCGAAGCAACGTATTTAATTAACATATTCTTCATTGGTTCATATAGAAAGTCATAGTATTTACTTTCAACGAATCCGATGTGATGCATTACTTGATTGGTTCGTTTGATACCGGCCAACTGTGGTATAACTCGTTAATTTAGGTCAGCCATCGTTTCTTCCCTGTCTGACTTAATATTATCTTTTTACATAACATTGTGCATATTTGTAAGCGTTGCACTATATCATTAACTTCCTAATCTAAACTTTAGTTAACGTAACATGACCATGTGGCTAAGTAGCAATCGCGAAATGGCTTAGTAGATAAGGTATTGATTCTACTGGCTTTTATCCAATTTAAATTTTAAAATGTTTAAATCAGTACAAGGTACTATGTCATGGTATTGCAGTGTTTCTTTACAAGTGACATACCTAACTAAACTAACTGTAAAATTAAAAAAACAACACTTTGATTAACATAACAAAAACACAATGTCTGCCACAACCCTTGATCACTATAAAATAGCATAAATTATATAGTTTTCTCATGTCATAACAAGTAAAACAATTTATAAAATAAAAAAATAATTATTTTGGTCATAAAATGCATAGTGGTTAGGGACAGGCCGGGAACCTCAGTCCATTTGAAGTAGACTGCTCCAGTTGTGGTCGAAGACATGTTTTGTTTTAAGCTCACCTGTCACAAAACATAGGCACTAGAGGTCACACTTTTGGTCTGTAAATAACAAGATCGCTGGTTAGGACTATATGAAGTTGTAAATGGTTTCTTATGTCACCATGTGGGCCATCTTGAACTATAACGACAGGTAAGTGACCTAGGGCCCTTTGGACCCTCTTGTTAACCAGCTACCTACACGTATTATTTAAACAAGCGTGCTTAATATTCACTCCAACGTATTTAATAATCATGCTCGTTATTACACACTATATTGGCAAAACGCAATGGGTCCAGTTTAACGACGCGGGTCCGGTTTAACGACGCGGGTCTGGCTAACGTAACGAGCATGCATGACAAACGTGTGCATTCCGTAAGAGTATTCCTGTCTTCAGAATTCAAAAATAACGATACAAAAATACGCATAAATGTAACACTCACCTGCTGATTATTGTTGATATCCACCATATTTAGCCGGATCATTTGCGTTACGTTAGCTGGACCCGCGTCTTAAACCCGAATCCATTGCGTTTTGCCGATACAGTGTGTATTAACCAATCGTGAAACAAATGTGGGTGAAAAAATACGCTGGTGAACGAGTGAAGATCATAATTACATATCATGTAAAATGTATACCATAACATGAATAATTTAAATGCAAAATATATATTGATAAAATATTTAAAAAATAGTTTTTTGTAAAACACATAAAATGGTGTTATCGAGGTTCTAATATAGTATTTAATCTTGTCACGGGAATTGGACAGGGAGCCAATATTGACCTTCGTGGTTCTATCCCATTCCGATGTGCAAAGGTTTCCGGTTTTCAGAGGTTTTATTATTAAGCTAAGCTGACATTACTTGTGGAAATTTTTCTGTAAAACTTCTGCCCACAACCACATGACCCGTGTGGAAAAGTATATCATAGACGGTTATCTACTAGTTTTCAGTGTCATAAATCAAAGGGGTTCGACACATGAACTGTACAATGATCAAACAGTTTTTTTCCAAAGAAAATCCTTTAATAATATTTAAAAAAAAAGTTTAACCATTATGTGTTTATAGTCCAGTTAGGATATTGTGACAGTGACGTTGCAGTTTATGTGTACGCTAAAAACCACAACCATTGTCCAAACAAGTAGAGCGAAGTTAAGTATGTTAGTTTAGCATTGAAATTATAGTTGTTTGTACAGATAAGCCTTTATAATTGGTTTTACATCGTTATAGTGGAATGTGGACTCGACCGCTGCGTCACTGGATTTTTATCTATCCTGACTGGACAATACGTGTCGGCCCTCCTTTGAGTTAAACGTTATATATACATCTCCGTTCGAGTTAATGAATCCACGTACTCGTACGTGTGACCTTATCACGACGTAGGCCCTTTTTAGGAAATAATGAAAATCATGTTCTAACATTACAAGTATAGACCAACATGACCTACAACACGATCCAGTCACATGTGAAAGATACCAACGCACTGAATGTCTACTTTCAGTGGTAATGGTGGAATGCCTTGACAATGGTGAACTTTAATAATCTATTTCAGTTAAATAAAAAAACGGCAAGGTGTAAAAAATAATGCATGTACAAATGTGTAAACCTTTTATAGTAAAACAATTTTATCTTGAATGATTAGAGAAATTTCGCTTAGATACTTATACCAAATTAACAGTAGAGAATCGAATCAGTCAGTGCGTGTGTTAAGGATGAACAAAAATGTATTTCGAGTTTACATGAAGACATTATGTTTTGAGGATTATTTTGAAGCCAAAAGGTACCTATATTTTGTTATATATTTTGTTATATAACATGTGTCACTTTGGGGTTGGCAATTGTCACTTTATATTGCAATAATGGACAATTTATGACCTGACGGGCGACCAGTATAAATGGCAGGTAATAACCATATAGCTATAATTACAAACCGGCTAGTCTAAAATACATGTATGATTGTTTAGTTAGAGCGTAAATTATTGGTTTGCAAAAATAAATTCAATGATTTCGTAATGAGTATTGTCTTTGATAAACATCTATACATTTGTGTACAAAATACATTTCCCTGCCAACCCATCCGCTTGCCTATGTAGCTGTTGAAAGAATATATAGTTTGAGAACGATGTCTGCCATGCTCCTCTGAAGAGTTTGTTCAAGTTCGTTATTTGGCCATTTCTATTAGCTCTTGCTATACCATATGTGTTCAGAAATTGCGCATACTTGGGCTAGAATTAGTGTAACAAATTCGAATAATAAGACTGTAATTGACTGATATTTGTAATAAATTGAGTTTTCCCACTAACTCATGATGTCCCTAGAACCAGAATGCGCCTGATGAATCCATGTTTATTCAAAAATGTCTTCGGACTCCCGTAGTTGCTTGAGATTAAATATTTTACGACCCCTCCCCTCCATAATTATACCAGCTCATGTATCCGTAGCCATGGGGTTGCACACACAATACATTTAGTTTTAGAGGTAGGTTCATAGTTTACGAGGGTCAGTCAAAGGTAACTCAGAGTTGCAAAATAATGCTTAGTGCTAAAGTAAATAATAGTGATATATGGTATCTCAGTGATTTTACGGCGAATTCCAATAGTGTGCCCTTGTCGATTACATTTCCCAAGTTACCCGAGCGAACCCTCGATGACAAATCGCAATTCTTGCCAGGAACGCAAGCAAGTCCCGAACGTCCGCCTGGACGATCATTATCCCGGACAGTCCATCTGTGCAGTATTGACGGTGGCAGTCATTCGTGTGGTTAACCACGATCGTCCTCCCAACCATTCGTGAAAGCTCGGCCATTTCCGTTTATCTCCGGTAAATAAAATTGCAATGCACAAAGGCCGAAGGCCGAGGTGATCAGAATGCCTCCCAACACGTGAAAGACCATTGGTGCTGTTGTTGCTGATCCATTTTATTTTTTAAAAAAAAACAAGAAAGCTTCCGATCTGTTGTATCTTGTCACAATTTGTTGCCTCCGTAGTGGTTAGTACTTACAATACCCGGATACATGGCTATTAGAGTATTTTCTTTATATTGACATTTGAAAGATTTTTGGTTCCAATGAATCCCATTTGTTGTATTTTCGAATAGCAAATAATGTTCCTCATTTTTTTCCTTCTTGTAAATAACGAAGTTAGAAATAATGTTTTGATTGTAAACAATGACTCTACACTACGATTTATGGTTCATTGCATCATCCCTATCTTTGATGAGGGAGTTTATTGCTTTGTAAATATGGATCGGTCGGTCTGTCTGTTGGTAGACCAAATGGTTTCCATTCAATAACTCAAGAACCCTTTGCCCTAGGATCTCCAAACTTTACATGATAGTTGGTCATCAGCAGTAGATGGCCGCTATTCCAGGTCAGAAGACCAAAGGTCAAGGTGACTGTGACGTTTACCATTTCTGACTATTGGGCTGCCAAACATGTTTTACAAACATCTCTCCTTATGTAGGAGTTGATGTCTAACTCAATGTATACAGCATCACCCACAAAATTGTCCAAACTGTCACTTCTCCAGTTATTTACAACACCAACATTGAAGTCTTGCTTGAAATGTTACTGTAAGATGATATCAGTAAATACAAAAATGCCATAGATCTAATACATACAAAAGCCAAGCTTAAAATGACATTAATGGCAACTTAACATGTTTTATAATACTATTTAGATCATCCATCTTTAGGTAGGGGTTTATGTCCAACTTGTTGTCTTCACCCACAATATGTTTCATACTGTCAATGCTCCAATCATTTATAATGGCTGCACTCGTTGGCAACCACAGTCTGAAAGAAACACCGATGATATACACTAGTTACTTCTTTTACTTTTACTATATGGTATACTAGTATCAGTGCCTTCGTCAGACTTTAAGTTAAGAAAATGTCATTTCTTATAACAAACACATAATTATTCTAAAATGATAACAACACCAAAATTCAATGGAATTAATAAATAAAAAATACATGTTAATCCAAACCATTAGTTCTACCCATCGATAGGTTTGGGTATATAAATTTAGTGTTTCTTTGCTTTTCTACACCTCTACCGCATTTGGTGCTCCACTCTTTCAATGTGATTATATAAAGTCTTGTCTAATGGGTATAAACAATATAAACTATAATGATTTAAGTTAAAAGACTAGTGACTGTTCCCATACTTCGTCATTAAAAATGCGACGGAATTCCAGCTATTTTTTTAATCAGTCCCTTAATAAATATACTCAAAACAAAAACCATTGGATTCTCAATAATACATTCATTATTAGGCCCCTACCGGTTTTCAACCGGAGGAGACTATAGGTTTGCCCTCCGTCCGTCAGTCCGTCCGTCTGTCCGTCAAAAATCTGGTTCCTGACATAACTTAAACAATTTCCAAGCTATGTTTATGAAACTTGGTATGTGGATAGGGGTAAGTAAAGGGATTGTGCACGTGTAAAACAATATTGATTCTTACAAACATGCGGTTGCTATGGAGAGAGAAAGAGTGAAACTATGTCAAAATCTGGATCCTGACATATCTCAAACAGTTTCCACGCTATGTTTATGAAACTTGGAATGTGGTAAGTGCCAATAAGGAGATTATGCACATCTAAATTGTGGTTCTTATGGATACGGAAATACTTCAAAATGTGGGATCCTGCCATAACACAAACAGTTTCCTAGCTAGGGCTCTGCAACTTGGTATAAGGAAAGGAGTCTATATGGCGATTGTGTACACTTAATACGTTTTTATTCTGGTTGCTATGGATACAGCAATAGTTAAATTACTTCCCTTTAACTGGATCTTTGTATTACCCTAAAAATATCAATGCTAGGTTGACGATTTATGGTATATGCATAGAGATCATGTTGAAATGACGCCTATTAGTTTATGCTTCACTTTGACAAAAATTGTGGTTGCCATTACCACCGTAGTATTGAAAATAATGTAAAGGTCATGGCTTCAAACCATTAGGGGACTTCTGTATTGCTTGCAATTCTTAGTGACTTTTTAAATAACTATAAAGCCAGGTCAAAAATACAGATCTTTGTTATTTCTAAATACTATAAATCTTATTTTACAATTTTAAAATATTTTTAGTTGGTGCAATTTGTACAATTCACTGTTTATCAGTTGCAAGAAATTCTCTATAGTGAAGAAACACCTTGACAACAATCTGAAACAAAGAATCTGTTGTCCTTAAAGTTTCCAAGCAACGCGTTTACACTTATTCTGTGCATAATGACCTCCTCGTGAAAAAATAAATACTAAAATGAACATTATTAATTAAAACTTGCTCACGTTTTTGTAGATCCTTTTTTTGCTTAACGTTTTCCTATCGCAGTACATGTATATGGTACGGTTTGATTTCCATATTAGTACATCATAAACACCGCCTTGTGCATCAAGAAATACATGACTCTCTTCCTTACACATATCACAGAGTTTGCTGTTCACTTCTGCAATGATGGGTTTCGTAATTTTTATTTGTTTCATTTCAATTTAGGAAATTGTTTCTTTGGCATGTTTATGCCACCGCAACTACTGATGGCAACTACTGATGCGAAAGACATATAGTCATTGTCCTGTCAGGTTTTTTTCCGTTTCTGAAACTCAAATATTTTCAATGTCTACCAAAGGCATTGCTTTCAAACCAGCATACACACTCAGCACTGTTAACGCCATGTAACACTATCCAACATTTCCACATATTTACGACCCTTGGTGTACAACCACACGTACTCATCAAGCGTCATGAATGTAAAGATTGAGTTAAGCAAAATGCCCGTATGTTTACATTCTGACAAAGGTATTTCTTCGTATCTTTTAAAGTCGCGTGCTCAGACGTTAGGTGTAACCCTATTGATCAGTCATTATACAAGCTGCCTAACGTAATCGCTATAGTGGTCTTCTTAAAGTACTAAAATATAACTAAAAGCACAAGCGTAGTTAAACACATTTAATTATTATTTGAGAGTTTAATGTGTACATTTGATAAAGAAACAAGTAAACATGTACAGTACTTAATAATACGTTGACGTAACATGACGTTACACAAACCACAGGCCTAAGAAATTATATCACAAAATACAGAGTTTTGAAATTCCCCATCTTCAAACTTTGTGACAATGCTTATTGGCGTAATATCTAGGCCAAGTTCGATTATAGACCAAATCGGCTCAGGCCTTCTTGGGTTATGGGCCTTTAATTACCAAATAAGTATGAAATTGGCCTTGTCTGTACTCTTACGCAAATAGTTTTCATCCGGTCATCTTCAAACTATATGACAATGCTTATGGGTATAATATCTAGGCCAAGTTTGATTATAGGCCAAATCGGCCTAGGCCTTATTTGGTTATGGTCCTATAATTACAAAAATAAATGTGAAAATGACCTTGTCTGTTCTTTAGTACAAACAGTTTTCATCCGACCATCTTCAAACTTTGTGACAATGCTTATGGGAATAATATCTAGGACAAATTAGATTATAGGCCAAATCGGCCTGGGCCTTATTTGGTTATAGTCCTTTAATTGAAAAAAATGTTGGATCGTTTGTTTTTTTCATTCACAATGCCCTGAGACTCACCATGCCCCAAGACGGGCGTATTTTGTGACATTTTGGCACTCTTGTTTTATGTTTCTATGATATATTTGACTGTGCTCGATAAAGGTAAAATAGATTGGTTTTGTGTCATGTTTTAGTTCTCGATTGTTGAATATGTCGACGAACTGTGTGAATCCGTAAGTGAACAAGGTATATTCCCCCTCTTCTGTAGTTACACTAACAAGTGTTACGGTCGTATATTCAATCTTCGTATATAGTGGTTATTGCATACTAACTTACTTAACTAATCAACAACAAAATACCAAACTCAGTTAATTAATTTTAATTGTTACTATGTCATAAGTGAATAAATCTCTCTCTCCTAAAAATGCACAGTCACTTAAAGTTCCTACAATACTTTAGTACTTAATAAAATCGACCAACATTCTAGAAAACAATAATAATTTTGAGTATAAGGTTTCCAAATTTAAGAACAGCTATTAAATTAAACCAAAACCCCGAACCCTGAATACCCCGGAGAGCGTAAACTTACGCCTCCCGAAGATTCCAACATGCTAACCCATGACTACTCTGCCCTGTTCTCTCCCTAACTGTTCTGATCCTGCTTACCATAGACCCCGCTTAAATATCACATTTGCCGGATATGTCGTGGCATCAAAACGTGGCCTTTAAACCAAACAGTCACGTCAAAAAGACAAGTTTGGAACCCTTCACACAAGATGTTCTAACCAATTAATAATGATAAGTAATATCCCTAGATATGACAAGTCACCTGACCTTAGTCTCGCCTGTAAGGTACTAACAGTGTACCAGTTGTAAACTGTTTAGTATAATACGGTCGAGGTATACGCGGTCTGGCTCTAGTATCTCCACCTCCCGGCTAGCTCAATCGGTAAGACGCAAGTCCGACGACCCAGAGGTTGTGGTTCGATACCTGGGAGGCACATACTTTCGTGCAGTTGGTTATGAAATAATTCTTACGGCCATCCTCCCTCCCACCACTGATTCTAAATCATGTAGGGCAGTTGTCAGTCAATGACGGAAGTATGTGCCTACTACTGGTTAACAGCTTAGATCCAGAGATCTTAGCCTCTCCCGGGAAAGTGAGTAGGTTGACTGACCGCCGTGATATTGCGAGTTTAGTTAGCCTTGTACGTAGCTGAATTTTTCAAAACTCTAACCCCAGTCCAATAAGAGTTTTCACCCACTGTTAACCAGCAACAATTGGAGCAAACATTCGTTAAAATTGTCATCCGATTTTTTTTCAGTCGTTTAAGAATCTATAAATCATAACAAAATCACTTCTGGTTACACACTTGCTTAAATGAAATGCGAGATACAGGTGAAAAGTAAACATCAAAAATGATAATGTCGTCGTCAATTTTCAACTGCCAACTTTTGCAAAATGAAAGCAAATTAAGGAGTACGCTTAGCGGGGCGATATCTATACCATAACTGGACTGTCTAAAGGCTGTGTATCTTCGTTGTCGTTGTTGAGAAAGTCGGTGTATTTAGACGTAGATGGCTCATCGACGTCAGCATCCAGAAGATCAGAACAGTTGATGACCATCTGAATGTCATCCACCGACGTGTTTTCTTAAACACGATCCTACCGACCAGGTTGATGTAAATCGACCAAGCTTTTGTATAATGGTATCTGTTTTAAACCTTCTGTCCAATGTGAATACATGTTTTGTGGTTGACATCTTGTTGACCGTAAGTTTTGCATGGATTTTTACTTTTTAAAATGACTGCAAAAGTTTACTTTGTTCCCTATAACTTTTTTGGGACACTTCACGAAGTTTAGGCGGTAAGAAAGCTGCTAATGAGGTATGTTTTGTACGAAAAATAAAGTTTTTTCATCTGTAGCCATTATATTTTTTTTCTGAAACAGAAAACGGATAAATAATGGTTAGAGATATGTAGATAATCTAATTTACAGAGTGTATCAAAAAGATGGACGATACACCCTGTATAATTCATTGTCGTATAGTACAGTTCACTAAACTGATAGGCTAAAAGAACACGTACTTTAAAAACCTACTGACATAGTTCCATTATTAATAATGATAACCATGTGAGTGTATGTACAGCATATGAGGTTAAAGTAACAACATATAATCAAATTAACCGATAAGGCAATAGTCATGTGTGTGATATTCTTTTCTTTACTTAATTAACGGCCCTTTTTAATTAAACATTCTATAACGTAGAGCTGATTAGCTTTGCATTTGAAGTTCAGATGAAGAAAGAATGTTCCCCGTTTTTCTAAACCTGCAAGTTACTCAAATCTAATTATATTGAACCCATGAACTGATCAACGAAAATATCATAAACATCTAAGTGCAGATCATGGTAAAATTGTAGAGTCTTGCTGTATCCTTTATCCTCCCGCTCCTGAGGGTATCCGTATGCCACGGTTTTTTCATAGAACCCATATATAGTGGCACCAAAGTTAACACCACTATTACCGTGATGTATATTATATGTTTCACCGTATTATCATATAATCCATATATAGTGGCACCAAAGTTAACACCACTGTTACCGTGATGTATATTATATGTTTCACCGTGTTATCATATAATCCATATATAGTGGCACCAAAGTTAACACCACTATTACCGTGATGTATATTATATGTTTCACCGTATTATCATATAATCCATATATAGTGGCACCAAAGTTAACACCACTATTACCGTGATGTATATTATATGTTTCACCGTATTATCATATAATCCATATATAGTGTCACCAAAGTTAACACCACTCTCGGCATGATCAACATAGTAGGTCTCACCGTGTTATCATATAACACATATACAGTGGCACAAAAGTTAACGCCATTGTCAACGACGTGATGTATATTATATGTTTCACCATTTGTATGGTTGGTAACATACATTGTATTCATATGTGTGTTCTGTCTGACCTTATTTTAAGTTTTCTCCCTCATTCGCTTGGTCATGAACAAGCTTAGAAGTGTACAGATGTAAACAACTGTAAACTATGTCTGATCCTTTCCTGTCACCAGCTGCTGTCGTAATCTGAAACTTGACTTGTTCCTCTCCCAGAGTCACCACTTCTGGTCTCCTCACCAGAGCATTGAATGCCCTTCAGTCCTCGTGTAAGCTAGAAGACTTCCTAGGTCGCAATCCTTTTGCAGTTACACACACATGCTGAGCCTTCCACTACACCTAATCAGCCTCGGCACCAAATTTAACACCACTGTCAATGTGAAGCTCACGGTGTAATCATAGAACCAATATATACTGGCACCAAAATAAACACCACTGTAAACGTGATGTAAATGATATGTTTCACTTGTGTGGTTGCCAATATGTTCATCAATCTGTTCTGTCTGGTCGTATTTTAAGATTTCTATTTCATTCATCTAGTCATGAACGGGCTTAGGTATGTACAGATGTATGTATACTATCCCTGTTTTTTCCTCTCACCAGCTGCTGCACTCTACAGTTTCCAAGATCTCATTCCTCTCCAGTCCAACCTCTTCCAGTGCAACCACTTCTGGTCTCCTCTCCAGAGCTCTCCGTCCTCATATGTGCTAAAAGCATTCCTAGATGCCATCCTTTCGCAGGTACACACAACTCCTGTGTACTCATCTACACCAGATCAGACTCAGGGGTTATGTATCTATCCATTACGTCAGTGTACATATCAATATGGAAATGTGTGTCATTCATAATACACGAGTTATGAATTTGTAATGAGTCGTCTACTTCACACCAATAACAATATTTTTACAATATTACCCAGACATTCGTGTAGTGCTTTTGCATACATAAAATCAAGTAACTATTCATATCCACCACATGAGCAGTTGATTCGCTCATTTTTATTTTTTTTAAATGAATCCAATTTGTTGTGTTTTCGAATAGCAATCATTTCCCTTAACCGTTTCTTCTTGTAAAACAATACAGAATCTACTCAAATATACCTGACTGTCTTGTGTTTTATTTTTTTCAAAAAGCATTAATTCCATATCATAATGGCAAGTGTGCTATTATTTCAACCCGGTGATTCTATTACTAATAGCTGATTGGGTATGAATCTAAAGTTGAAGGGAAGAAAGAATGTTCCCCCATTGTTCTTAACCTGCAAATCTTAGATAGTGAGCCCATCAACATAGAAAAAAGAACTCAAAAGTTAAAAATATAAACGCATAAATGCTCATCATGGCAAAATTGTAGAGCCTGACTGCATTCCTTTTGCTTATTACCTGAAGGTATCCGTGTGCCACTGTGTTGCCGAAGAACCCATATATAGTGGCACCAAAGTAAACACCACTGCCTACGTGATGTACATAGTAGGTCTCACCGTGTAATCATAGAACCCATATATAGTGGCACCAAAGTTTACACCACTGTCGACATGATGTACAGAGAAGGTCTCACCGTATTATCATAGAACCAATATATAGTGCCCCCAAAGTAAACACCACTGTAAACGTGATGTAAATGATATGTTTCACCATTTGTTTGGTTGGCAATATATTCATCAATATGTTCTGTCTGATCTTATTTTAAATGTTCTTCTTCATTCTTTTGGTCATGAACGGACTTAGGAGTGCGCAGATGCATCTCTGGTTCTTTCCTGTCACCAGCTGCTGCTGTGATCTCCAACATGGCTTGTTCCTCTCCCAGTTGCGCCACTTCGGCCCTCGTCACCAGAGAATCGAGTAGAACATAAACCAGAACTATCTTTAAAATTATGTACGGCATAAAACAGTGTATCTAATTTGTGCCTGTGTGTTATTTCATGTTTCGTCTGTTTGTGTGCTTGCAGACGGTCGTGGTTGTTCTAAATTGATGTTGTTGTGTTATATTTTCCTGCTGTCGCGTTTCCTTAAAAATCGAATTTGGCTTAACATGTTTTTTCAAATTTCCTACTTCTTACATTCATCATATACATATAGTAAAGTCATATTCAGAAATCTCTTACACTGGAGCTGATCTATAAACGGTACCAGCTCATTTCTGAAATGCAAATGTTCACAAATTCACATTGCCTTGAAATCGTATTTTCACCAAATTTATGTCACACTACTACATTCAATTATTGTGAAGGCCACACCAGGATGACAACAACCAGCCGCTTAATGACTCTTGAATAATTGGCAATTATTTGTCTCTTGGTTGTTATAATCGAATAGAAGCTGAAATCAGATTATTACACTCGATATTTACATATTATAAAAGTGCATAACATGTAAACGTGTTTGATTTATTGTTATTTCATGCTCAGCACCGCAACAGGCCGGTATGTGTGCATTATACTAGTATATCGGTGGTTCATGCTCAGCGCCAGGCTAGTATGTGTACATTATATTACACCTCTGTGGTTTAAGTGTGAGGCATGTTAGACCCTGTGAACGTTTTGAGATATATCGGTGGTTCATGCCCAGCACCAGGCCAGCATGTGTGCAATTGAGTACACCTCTGTGGTTTAAGTGTGAGCCAGGTTAGACCCTGTTGAACGTTTTGGGATATATCGGTGGTTCATGCTCAGCACCAGGACAGTATGTGTGCAATTGAGTACACCTCTGTGGTTTAAGTGTGAGGCATGTTATACCCTGTGAACGTTTTGAGATTATAGTATATCGGTGGTACATGCTTAGCGCCAGGCTAGTATGTGTGCATTGTAGTACACCGCTGTGGTTTAAGTGTGAGGCATGTTAGACCCTGTGAAAGTGTGAACGTTTTGAGAGTATCGGTGGTACATGCTCAGCGCCAGGCCAGTATGTGTACATTATGGTACACCTCTGTGGTTTAAGTGTGAGCCATGCTGAATATTTGAACATTTTGAGGTATATGGGTGGTTTAGCTAAATAACAGTGTACACGTCTGTTGAAGAGCATAACATTTTAAAGTTTCTCACTGACATTTTTAGTAGCATGGTACCAATCATTTAGAAAGGTTTACATTCGTTCAATATTGAGTAACTTTGGCAAAAAAAACTCTTGTTAACACATTTCGTGCAGTCCACGGTTATCGCTGAAGATACCCGTATTTGAAATTAACTATTTATAATACATTTTTATTTTGTTGGGACACAATGTCTTGGTAAAAGGCTATTTAATGGACAAATGAATTTGTGGTTTTTGTATTTCAGAAAAAAATGCATTGTAAATAGCTGTCGCTATCTGAAACCATTTAAACAATCATCTAAATCTAACTACATTGTGGTACAATCAATTCCCGGATGGACTTGACTCCCTACCAAGCAGGATTTATTCTATTTTCAACTTTTAGCATGTGTGATATTTGTTTCCGACATGCAGAGTTTAGTTCCGTGTTGACATTGAACATGTACTCAATGTTTCGTACGCCGTGGTACCATTAGCTGCCGCCATGTCAATGGCCCACTCATTCCCGTCTGTGAGATCATTCCTTGTCTTTTCTCTTCTTTATGAGGCCAGCCATTAAACATAATTGCTGACTGCAGTTTCCCATAATGATCCTTTGTTAAGAATGGCCTGGATTCTTTTGAAATGAATTTGTTTAGGATGGCCTGGTACACCTTTTGGCTATGAGTCACCATGTGTAGCATACCAACCTGCTCTGTAACATAGTATCAAGGTGAGTAGCCATTAGCTAGGCAACATTAGTATAATAGGGCCTAGGAGTTCGGGTTAGAAGCAGTACATGAATATGAATCGTGGGTTAAGAGCATTCAGCTTTTCAATATCTGAAACTAGGTCATTCAGCATTTTGACAGCTGAGGCTTGGGCTTTGTGGTAAAGTTGGTTTTCTCGTTCAGTTTAAATACGTGTTCGGTATTGTGCCGTATAATTGTGGTGTTTGATTTTTTACGTTTTCTGTGATCGGCTGGTTAAGTTGAGTGATGCCTCCCCTTGTTACACTAACAAGTGTTACGGTCGTATATTCGATCGTCGTATAGTGGTAATTGCATACTAACTTACTTAACTAATCAACAACAAAATACCAAACTCAGTTAATTGATTTTAATTGTTACTTTATCATTGTTGAATAAATCTCTCTCGCTCATAAAAATGCACAGTCACTAAGTTCCTACAATAATTTAGTACGTAATTAAAACTACAAACAATCCCGAAAATAATAATAATTTTGAGCATAAGGTTTCCGAAAATGATAACAGTTATTAAATTAAACAAATAAACCCAACCCTGAATACCCAGGAGAGCGTAAAGTTACGCCTTCCGAAGATTCCAACATGCTTACGCATGGCTACTCCCTAACTGTTCTGATCCTGCTTATCATAGACCCTGCTTAAATATCATATTTGCCGGATATGTCGTGGCATCGAAACGTGGCATTTAAAGCAAACAGTCACGTCAAATAGACAAGTTTGGAACCCTTCACATAAATGTTCTAACCAATTAATAATGATAAGTAATATCCCTAGATATGACAAGTCACCTGACCTTAGTCTCGCCTGTAAGTAACAGTGTACCAGCGGTATACTGTACATTATAATACCCTGTCCGCTTTTATATTATCTTTTTTATTAAATAATTCAATTTGTCTTCAATCTATAATACTGTTTTTGCAACTGCGTGCATTCTAAGTGACGTGTTATGAAGATAAGGGGATTAGAAAACCGAATTATATTGAAATATTACAATAAGATAAAGCAGAAACTGACTTTATTTACCAATCATGGTTTGGTTGTGTTTGTGCAACAATATTGAAATATTCGAATCATTACTCTAATTCTTATACAAATTACTGATGTTTTTGCAATTCAACCGCAATGAACATCTTTATCTTTGTCTTACTGACATCAAAAGGGGTCATCTACTGGTGATGACCAACCTCTGTGTAATGTTTGATTATCCTGTGCAAAACCGTTAATAATTGATTATCCATTCGAAAGGTTGATCGGATGTTCGAATAATTGTTGTACTATTTGATGGGGTGCCATTCCCAATTGTAATGCATATACTCATTGCTACTTTAGTCACATCGGTCTTGGTATTATATTTCATTTTTTCAGTTTCATTAACATCACGCGTAAAAATAATTACAATTTGCGCGTTCACTGTCGACGAAATGACCTTTGTTTAAGAGAGTGGTTTAATATAAACGTCTTGTACACTATCCCAACACCAACATTGTCACTTGGTGTCAGATAATGTCCATTTAAGTTTGCATTGTAACAACCATTGTACCACCATGCAGCATGTAGGTAGGCTGCACAACTCATCCAGTAGCTAGAATCCATGTCTTTATCAAACGTACTAAATGCCTGACCATTGTGATAGGTACCAAACTGATCGCTGCTACCAACTGAAACATAGACAAATAGCACCATTGTAGGAGATTCACATTGTGAAGAAATTGTCTATATTTATAAGCTGTCGAACTGTTTTATTGAAAAGATTCTAACATATCTGACAGGCAAGACAGCATTCGGCAAACAGAACAGGAGAACGGAAAGTCACAAACAAGAACCCATTGATTACAAGCCAACATAATTCATGGAGAATCAACAATAAAATATTTTGTAGTATAGTTTTTTAAGTACAAACATAAATATGAACAAGATATTGTATGAAAGCTTAGATACAATAACAAATCGGACAGGAAAGAAACGGTGATGGTGGTTCGATTGTCGAGTTGGACAGATTAGCCCAATCCTATCATTGACTGTCGGCATGTCTGTTTGCCGTATTTGATCGACTGAAAATGTAACGCCCATTTCTCATTCCTTCGTTTTCTATATGAATGAGAGTGGTTATGACAAATTTTATTTTATTTTTCTTAAATTAAGCCTGTTTGAAAGGTGAATAATTGATCTAAGCTACCCGGTTTGCACATGGTCGATAGTTATAACGATTATTGATTTATAAGCGTTTTTTTCTTAATCTCTCCTCTATTTCTCTTTATAAATCTGATCGTCTAGTCGGACGCTGGTTAACGCTGGTTAAGGAACGGAAAGTTGGACATGACTTTTTGGTAGGATTGATGCTGACTAAGAGGAGTGTTTCAGGTCAACCATGGTAATAAGATATATACAATACTACAACAAACACACACTTACGATCTATGTGATTGGAAGATATAGTGTTTCCTACATGAAGAACGTAGTTCGGTAATGACAGTGAAAATAGACTTAATACTTCCTAGGCTGTGCTACCGTTCGTTGACATTAAGTCAATACGTAGCTCATTGATACGTTGTGATGTTATTTCCTGTACGTAGTCAAGTCCTGTAAAAACAATTCTTGAAATTATGATAGTTATATATATACATACATCTTAAACTGAACGTGTGATGTTATTTCCTTTTTTGTGCATGTAGTCAAGTCATGCTAAAATAATCCTAGAATATATGCAAATTATATACATCTTAAATATAACACTAATAATTGGATAATACATAATAATGATTATATTTTTTATAGTTTATTTACACTAAAATAAACAAAGCAAACACTGCAATCATAGAATATATGCAAAGTATATACATGTACATCTTAAATATAACACTAAAAATTGTATAATACATAATAATGATTATAATTTGTATAGTTTATTTACACTAAAATAAAAAAAGCATACACTGTGTGTCCTGAGCAAACATTGCATGGCGTTTTTCAAACAGGAGTTATTTTACGTAGTGTCTGTGGGGGTGTTTTTGTTGTTGTCGTAGTTTTGTGTTTCTTTTGTTTGTCTATACCAACGAAGTTTGTCTTGTTAACGTATGATTTAATTCCGAAACGAACTGACATCTACATACAAGAATAATACATGTACATAATGAAGTGAAATATAATGATTGAGGTAACATAATAAATTATGTGAATTATAGTATCAGTCTACGCTAGTCACTTAAGACAATCAAAATGGTACTTAACACCTTTATGATATGGATACATTATAATAATAATATTCTAACAGTCAAGTACGTAGAAGCGTGAGAGTAATATATTATGAGTGTATATAATGCACGGGGAATTAGTCTACATATATAAACGATAGATATAAGTCCATATAATCTACTGTAAAACAATACTAAAAATGGTACTTAACACATTTATAATGTACCGATATGATTATAGTACTCTAACATTTAAGGTATAAAAAATGAAGGTAATGTTTAACTTTATTAATGTAAAATGCATGGGGAAATAGCTCGCTTATTTCATTTCTTTTAATCTAAAGTGAATAGAATAATTCACACGGGGAAATACTCGCTTAAACTAAGTGTCAGGTACCAAGATAAGAAAACGCCACTTCTCATAACTACATATCTACTAATTACTGCAACGCCAATATTTAACGAACTAGTTTATAATACTTATCAATAAAGTCTCTATTGTACAAAAATATAAGAATTTATACGGTATTTGAAAAGTAGCAATTATGTAGCGCGCAATTGTTTTAATTAACGAATACCCATATTCTCACCAGAAATGTATAGTACTAATCAATAAAATGTCTGTTAGACAAACGATGACAATTTATCACTGTTATTTAGAAGTAATTATAATAAAACGATTGTCTCAAAAATCAGTAAGTATAACATGGGGAGATATAAAGCGAACCTCTATTAATTTACTATAAAATAAGCATATTTTCACAAAACGTACATACATATAATTATGTGAAATATATATAACAATAACGACATATTTTAAGCAAGGCACATACCTGAAAATATCACCGAAGCTTGTCTGATAACGTATTATTTAATTCCGAACGAACTGACATACCGTACCAGACAAGCTTCACCTTATATACCAAGTCATGTATATGCCTTAAGATATGTGTTATAATCCTGTCATAATCATGTCCGGCAAAAACAATGGAACATGTGGGAGACATCCTATGCGACAGGAAAATCACCAATAAGGTGTTATATTTTAAGATTAATGTTGATGTTTAGGTGAGATAAGCCAGACTTGACGGACGTGTCAGATACTATCAGTTGTTTATTCAAGTGAGATAATTCAAACCACGGACATGTCAGATAAGAAGTGTTAACATGTATAATTTTGGGATTAATAAAATGTATTTTGACAGAACTGATAGAAAAACATAATGGAACAATTAAGTAATAGTATAGGTTACAATTTCATGCTAGTCTTATTACGACTATTTTGGAATTAATAGAAAAACATATTGAAATAATGAGGTTATAATTTTGTTACAATTGCATGATAATCTTGGTATGAATATTTGCTAGGTTCAACATGGGTTAAACACATAAATGCATTTTTCACTACATTACAATTTCGATAATAACAGAGTGACGCAGAGGTCAAGTTTACTTTTACAGTGTACAACCAATTTTAAAGGCTTATCCGATCAGACATCTGACTTTTCCATGCTAAAAACTAAAATACTATATTTGCTTTACATATCCTGCAGACAGTAGTTGTAATCTTTTGTGTACGTGTACACATTATAAAATAAAACGTCCCTCTCACAGTATCCTTCAAAGTACAAATGTTACTAAACCAACGTGTCATTGCATACGCACCTAACCAAAATTCTGTATGTAAATCTCCAAAACCATGTACGTATTGACTGTACTTCCTGTTGAAATCGACCGAACAATTGAATCTATTCTGGAACACCTAAGTAGAAACAATCCACCAAGTAAAAGAAAGGTCTACGTAAATGTCTGCCCAACAATATGGGTTGGCGTAAGATTATAGACAGCCAGGCAACTGATCATCAGCATCGAGAAATAGACAATGGTTACGGAAATAGACAAGGGTTACACAAATAGACAAGGGTTGCGGAAAACTGCTAGAGAAAATTGCTCTTTGAGAACATACACTAAACACGATTTGGGCATTGTCAAAATCACACGAATACTGTGTATCTTACGTTGAAATATTCTTGCTAAATCATTGCCAAAAGGTTCGCCAGCAACGACATATCGAATATTTGAAGCAATACGTCAATGGTATGTCTCGTTAGTGTTCAAACATTGAACCACAATGTACATGGTTGTACAATGTATATATCATACCGGACGGGTATGCGCATTGCTGAACTTTCAATGTAATGCCCGGACAAATTGATGAATATCTCTAAATCTTTAAAGAATCCCAATAACCTTGAAGAAGATCCAAATAACTTTGAAGAAGATCTCTACAAGTTTGAAGAAGACCTGAACAAGTTTTAATGTTTTCAATTTAATTAAGTATTTAAGTACATTTTGTAATTAATTAAATATTTTGGTACATATGGATGCCGTTGGATAAAATATGTTTAAACTTTATTCAAGTAATTATCCCGAGTTTCATATGTGAAGCATCAAGAGACCCAATAATATTTACCGTCCATCCACCGCCGTCTGTGGTCATATCATAGTAGACTTGTATAGTACGGTTTGTTTTCCATAACTCTATTTCATATACACCATCTTGTGCGTCAGGGTAGTGACGTTTCGTCTCGGAACAATCGGAATACTTCGGTACGCCTGAAATAATTTCTGCTGGTCCAGGTTTAGTCAGTAGACCATTAAACCGATAGGCCAATTTTGTAAGAGGGTCACCCAACAAGTATTTCTGTAAAATTATATTGAAATCTCGCAAACGGTTGATTTTTTATGATTGTTTAAAAGTTTTTCCAATCGGTTGCCATGTCAACCAGAGTTAATTATAAATTTCAATTATTTTACCTTTTTTATAAAGGATCAACAAAGGAACATTGTTACCAATCCATAGTGAAATTCAACCTGTACTTTTAGAAGAAGATTTTTAAAGACTGATATTTATATGTGGGGAAAACGAGCCCCACCCACTGGCGGCCATGTTTTTGGACAAATCATGACAAAAATGTCAATTTTGTAAGAGGGTCATCCAACAACTACTTTGAGTTTTTTTAATTTTTTCTAATCGATTGACATTCCCAGTATAGAAGTTCACATTTATTTTAAAGCTTCATGAAATTCTACCAGCTAGTTCCAGAGAAATGGCTGTGAACAGACGGACAGACGGACGGATAACGCCATTTCATACCCTCTACCGATTTCATTAGTGGGGGATAATAAAACTATGTTACGACAAGAGTTGCGTCTTGACGACACCTATACATGTGATATCATCAAAATCTCTACAGAAAGTTAAGTTCATGAATACTAAAGAGATACAATGTATCCATACAATACAAGAAAGCGGAGATGGGTTGTTACAACGTGCATGTATAATATATTTGGCTGAGGTCGTTGAATGAATGAATTCCAAATTGATTATTTACATTGAGCATGCACTGTTTACTTACTTGGACATTCGACCGCCGTAAAACATGGACAAACGTATTGCATGTAACCTATACAGTCCACACGTCCACCATGGTCTGATTGTGGGTTTGTACACGAACGAGCACGTGTTTGTGTACCATTGTTGCACGTGACGTCACAATGCGACCAATCGGACCATTTACTCCAATCACTGGTCACTGTAACACAAGGGATGATTCATAAGTAGTGCAACACTATGACTGTAAATTTAGTCAGGATCCTGCAAAATTGTTAGCTAGTTCTATTTAAAAATCACTATGTCCGTCTTTCTGTCTGTCCGTCTTTCTGCCTGTAAAATAAAAATTCCGCCCTCACTAATCCACTTTATGTGGCTGAAAAAGTCCCATAAACCTCATGCTTAAGAATTTCTGGTTTTATGTGACTTTTTTCAGTTTATGTGAATTTTAAATACCAAACTTATCTTCATTCCGTAGCTTTTAGTCACATATTTTTAACCGTTCTGTTAGAACGTCCGTCTTTCTATCTGTCCTTCCACAATTTACATGTCACAATAACAATACACTACATTTTGCAATTAATGGCATATTATCTAAGTCTGGAAGAATTTAGCTCGATTTTCTGGGAATCGAATCAGGTGACGTGTCATTTAAATGAACGATTTTCTTTTATCGTGAAACGATACCAGCACAAGGTGTATGTTCTACTACGGAGTTGGAGTAAATCTATGAAACTGCCTGTCGAAATATTTGATGCCATTTGTAATTCCAACGCCAGTATTGATTATTTAACGAACCATTTGAACGATTGTATCGGTAGACAAGAAAGAAACGTAGCGGGGCTCTGTTGTTATTGTGAAGCAACATTTATGATTGAAATGGATGGTAGTCAACACGAAGAGAACACGCCACCTAAATGACTGACTGCGGACAGTGCGTGTGAGATTGATGTCAACGGACACGCCTGTATACAGCCACACAGTAAAGGATACGGTGTGATGGGACCTCAGTGAAACTCGCGTTAGTTAGTGTGTGTGTTTTTCTACTAATTGTCGGGATTGTTTTTATGTTATCGCATTATTATTATGTTTAATATATTATATGGAGCACATGAATTGTTTTTAAGACTGAAGTTGCAAAGACTCAACCATAAAGACCGAGTAATCACCGGTAACGAATGAATAACTCTGGATGTTCGCCATTCTTCGGACTCGAAATTTCATTGTTTGCTGCGGAATATCTCGGAACTATAGCAAAAATAACGTTTTATGTTAGGGATCGTCTTAGTCTTCTGTTTTCTTTTGTCTTTGTATATGATAGATAAATAGTTGCAGCCAGGCAGATTGGTTTTCTCTTGTCTTATTCCTCTATGCAAAGAAAGTGTGAAGTTTCCGTACTAAACCCTCGACAGGTCAAGGCATACCTCATTCTTTAAGGTATATACGGTTTGTATCTTTCTTAGGTCAACCGCGTGGATGAATTGGCAAGACAGGTTATTCCCTCTCTTATCAATATCAACGCCGTTGACTGAGATGAGGCTTGTTATATACATGTTGTATACATAATTGTATTCATAAGCGGATTTAGCTCAGTGGGGGAACGCACTGGGCTGTCAATCTAGAGGTCGTGGGTTCAATCCCTGGCATCGGCACTTGACAAATTCTGAAATATTTATAATATTTCCCGCAATATCTGGCCGTGTGGTCTGCAAGTATCTGGAAGTGCCAGGAAGCTGTGTATCGGTGCTTTACACCGGGCACGTTAAAGAACCAGGCTGTCTATTCGAAATAAGAGCTAGGCGCACTTCTGCAGCGCCGGACATGTCTGTATCTAATGTCTCTCTGTCTCTCTTCAGGGGCTATCTCTCAGTCTGTCCCTCTGGTCAGATCATGCTGTATCTGCACTGGTAGAGGATGCACCTGTGCCCTTGTGGCTGCAACATGGGTAAAGCGCCTTTGAGCGTGCGTTCGCATGAAAAGGGCGCTATATAAAATCTGGTATATTTTTTATTTTACATGAGGATAAAAGAACACAAACGCTTAAGGTCCAGTATGTAAATTTATTTGGACAGAATCTCGACATGCATTTCACCTACTGTATGCGTTATCCTACTACATAAATTTACCGGATGTTACTTCTCAAAGGTTTATGCCTCAATATGTACATGTAGTAAAACATAATATTTATATTATAACTTGGCTGTCGTCATCCAGAAATCCTAGTTGTTTGGACGTAGATGCTTCATCGTCATCATCGGAGTAAGTGATCACCGTCTGTATATCTTCCATGGATGTGCTTTCAGGTACTAAATGACCAGATCGTCATGAACCGTCCCAGTTTGTTAAGAATAGTAGCTGTTTTAAACCGTTTGTCAAATGTAAACAAATGTTTTGTTATCGACATTTTGTTAACTGTTAGCTTTGCATTAACTTTAACTTTCAGAAATGATTGAAGTAGCTTGCTTTGCTCCCTGTAAGATTTCTTGTATACCTCCCGAAGTTTGGGTTGTATGAATACTCCTTTTTGTACATTTTTTTGTAGTTAAAATAAATTATGCTTTTTTTGTCTGTCGCCATCATACTTTTAGTTTGACTGTCTTGTGTTTTATTTTTAAACAACACATTCATTCCATATCATAATGGCAAGTGTGATATTATTTCTTTTGCTTAATCAATTACCGATCTAGTACTAATACCTGATTCAAGTTCAAGGGAAGAAAGAATGTTTCCCTTTGTTCTTAACCTGCAAGCCTCTCAATCTAAGATAAGTGAGCCCATCAACGTGAAAAAAGTTAACGCCCCACCGTGCTATCATAGAACACATATATAGTGGCATCAAAGTTAACGTCCCACCGTGCTATCATAGAACACATAATTATATAGTGGCATCAAAGTTAACGTCCCACCGTGCTATCATAGAACACACATATAGTGGCATCAAAGTTAACGTCCCATCGTGCTATCATAGAACACATATATAGTGGCATCAAATTTAACGTCCCACCGTGCTATCATAGAACACACATATAGTGACATCAAAGTTAACGTCCCATCGTGCTATCATAGAACACATATATAGTGGCATCAAAGTTAACGTCCCACTGCGCTATCATAGAACACATATAAAGTGGCATCAAAGTTAACGTCCCATCGTGCTATCATAGAACACATATATAGTGGCACCAAAGTTAACGTCCCACCGTGCTATCATAGAACACATATATAGTGGCATCAAAGTTGACACCACTGTCAACGCGATGTAAATGATATGTTTCACAATTTTAGTGGTTGGTAAAATGCTCATCAATCAGTTCTGTCTGACCTATTTTGAAGTTTCCTTTTCATTCTTTTTGCCGTGAACGGACTTAGGAATGTGCAGATGTATATCTAGTTCTTTCCTGTCATCAGCTGCTGCTGTGATCTCTAACATGGCTTGTTCCTCTCCCAGTTCTACCCTCGTCACCAGAGAATTGAGTGCCTCCCAGTCCTCGTATGTGCCAGACTCCTCCCAAGGTCGACATCCTTTTGCAGGTACACGCACATTCTGTGCCTTCCACTTCACCAGGTCAGCACCAGGGTATCACTTAAAACATAAAACAAACCCTTTGAAATAGTATTATAAGTCATTTTCCAAATAAAGGCTATTTAAATATGAATAATATGTAATATAATGATAATATAAATATCAAACTAATATACCGGTAGCACCTTTTCAAGCCATTTCAAAAGAACTTTACAATCATTGTACTGATAGAGTACTACATTAAAATACAAAGTAAATCTACCACTATTTTAGATAGAACATAAACCAGAAAAGTCTTTAAATTATGTACGGCATAATAACCGTGTATCTATTGTGCCTGTGTGTTGTTTCATTTTTCGTCTGTTTCTGTGGTTGTTCTAAAGTTATGCTGTTATAACTGTTATATTTTCCTGCTGTCGCGTTTCCTTAAAAATCGAATTTGGCTTAACCCGTTTTTTCCAATTACTTCTTACATTCATCATATACATCTAGTAAGCCATATTCAGGAATCTCTAACACTGGAGCTGATCTATAAACGGTACCATGCCATTTCTGAAATGCAAATTTTCACAAATTCACATTGCCTTGAAATCGTATTTTCACCAAATTTATGTCACATTGCTTCATTCAATTATTGTGAAGGCCACACAGGGTGACAACAATCAGCCGCTTTGTGACTCTTGAAAACTTGGCAATTATTTGGCTCTTGGTTATTATAATCAAATGGAAGCTGAAATCAAATTATTACACATGATATTTTTTCGTCGTTTTTGATGTATTGTTATTTCATGCTTAGCATCGCAACAGGCCGGTATGTGTGCATTATATTACACCTCTGTGTTTTAAGTGTAAGACATGCTGGACCTGTGAACGTTTTGAGATACTAGTATATCGGTCGTTCATGCTCAGCACCAGGCTAGTATGTGAACATTATTTACACCTCTGTGGTTTAAGTGTGAGGCACGTTAGACCCTGGAAACGTTTTGAGATATATATCATTGGTTCATGCTCAGCACCAGGCCAGCATGTGTACAATTGAGTACACCTCTGTGGTTTAAGTGTGAGGCATGTTTGACCATGTGAACGTTTTGAGATATATATCATTGGTTCATGCTCAGCACCAGGCCAGCATGTGTACAATTGAGTACACCTCTGTGGTTTAAGTGTGAGGCATGTTTGACCATGTGAACGTTTTGAGATATATCGGTGGTTCATGCCCAGCACCAGGCCAGCATGTGTGCAATTGAGTACACCTCTGTGGTTTAAGTGTGAGGCACGTTAGACCCTGGGAACGTTTTGAGATATATATCATTGGTTCATGCTCAGCACCAGGCCAGCATGTGTACAATTGAGTACACCTCTGTGGTTTAAGTGTGAGGCATGTTTGACCATGTGAACGTTTTGAGATACTAGTATATCGGTGTTTCATGCTCAGCGCCAGGCCAGTATATGTGTATTGTAGTACACCGCTGTGGTTTATTTAAAAGTAAGAGGCATGCTAGACCTTTGAAAGTTTTGAGATATATCGGTGGTTAATGCTCAGCATCAGTGTACACGTCTGTTGTTGAAGGGCATAACCTTTTAAAGTTTCTCACTGACATTTTTGGTAGCATGGTACCAATCATTGAGAAAGGTTTACATTCGTTCAATATTGAGTACCTTTGGCAAAACTCTTGTTAAAAACATTTCACGCAGTCCATGGTTATCGCTGAAGATACACGTATCTGAAATTAACTATTTATAATACATTTGTATTTTGGTTGTGACACAATTTCTTAGTAAAAGGCTATTTAATAGGCAAATGAATTTATGTTTTTTGCATTTCAGCAACAATGCATGGTAAATAGCTGTCGCAACAACTACAAAATGTATCTGAAACCATTTAAACAATCATTTAAAACTAACTGCAGTGTTAATAAATGCGGTGAATATGTGAGGCAATACTGTATACCCGCTGTTTCTGTTCAGTACCTGCCTCAGTGATTACGTACCTGAATAATCATACGTATATATTTTGGCTCGATCCTCCTATGAAAAACAAGTGATGTTCCCGGATGGACTCGACCCCCTACCAAGCAGGATTTATTATATTTTCAACTGTTAGCATGTGTTATATTGTTTCCGACATGCAGAGTGTAGTTCGGTGTTGACATTGAACATGTACTCAATGTTTCGTACGCTGTGGTTCCATTAGCTGCCGCCATGTCAATGTCCAACTCATTCCAGTCAGTGAGGTCATTCCTTGTCTTTCTCTTCTTTATGAGGCTAGCCATTTAACATAATTGCTGATTGTAGTTTCCCATGATGCTCCTTCTGAAATGAATTTGTTAAGGATGACCTGGTACACCTTTTGGTCACCCTCTCTGTAGCATACAAACCTGCTCTGTAATTATATAACATAGCGTCAAAGTGAGTAGACATTAGTTAGGCAACATTAGTACAATAGGGTCTAGGAGTTCTGGTTAGAAGAAGTACATGAATATGAATCTTGGGTTAAGGGCATGCAGCTTTTGTAAAGCTGAAACTAGGCCATTCAACATTGTAACAGCTGGGACTTGGGCTTAGCGGTTAAGTTGGTTTTCTCGTTGAGTTACGTGTTGGGCATTGTGTCATATAATTGTGGTATTTGATTTTTTTAAGTTTTCTGTGATCGGCTGGTTTAGTTGAGTGATGCCTCCCCTGTCTCCTTTCTATTACCTTTTTTCTATTAAATAATTCATATTGTCTCCAATCTAAAATACTGTGTTAGCAACTGCATGCATAGGAACGTGTTATTAAGATAAGGGGGTTAGAAAACCGTATTATATTGAAATATTACAAGAAGATAAAGCAGAAGCTGACTTTATATTCCAGTCCTAGTTTAGTTGTGTCTGTGTTATAAGATTGAATTATTTGAATCATTACTCTGATTCTTATATAAATTACTGATGTTTTTGCAATTCAACCGCATTGTACATCTTGATCTTTTTGTCTTACTGACATCAAAAGGGGTCATCTACTGGTGATGACCAACCTCTGTGTAATGTTTGATTACGGTATCCTGTGCTAAACCGTTCTTAAGTATTTTTTGTGCAAAGAAATGTTCGTGTCCACTCATTGAAGATTGGTGTGGCATAATTAATCGAATGGTTGATCGGATGTTCAAATATTTGTTGTACTATTTGATAGGGTGGCGTTCCTAATTTTAATGCATATACTTATTGCTATTATTATATTTATTTGGCATAAGATTTTTATAATATGGCACATCAACTCAGATAATAAATAAGGTGCTACTTTAGACACATCGGTCTTGGTATTATATTTCAGTTTTTCAGTTTTATTAACATCGCGCGTAAAAATATTACAATTTGCGCGTTCACTGTCGACGAAATGACATTCTAGTTTGTTTAAGAGAGTGGTTCAATATAAATGTCTTGTACACTATCCCAACACCAACATTGTCACTTGGTGTCAGGTATTGTCCATTTAGGTTTGCAGTGTAACAATCATTGTACCACCATGCAGCATTTAGGTAGGCTGCACAACTCATCCAGTAGCTAGAATCCATGTCTTTATCAAACGTACTAAATGCCTGACCATTGTGATAGGTACCAAACTGATCGCTGCTACCAACTGAAACATAGACAAATAGCACCATTGTAGGAGATTCACAATGTGAAGAAATTGTCTATATTTATAAGCTGTTGAACTGTTTTATTGAAAAGATTCTAACATATCTGACAGGCAAGACAGCATTCGGCAAACAGAACAGGAGAACGGAAAGTCACAAACAAGAACCCATTGATTACAAGCCAACATAATTCATGGAGAATCAACAATAAAATATTTTGTAGTATAGTTTTTTAAGTACAAACATAAATATGAACAAGATATTGTATGAAAGCTTAGATACAATAAAAAATCGGACAGGAAAGAAACGGTGATGGCGGTTCGATTGTCGAGTTGGACAGATTAGCCCAATCCTATCATTGACTGTCGGCATGTCTGTTTGCCGTAATTGATCGACTGGAAATGTAACGCCCATTTCTCATTCCTTCTTTTTCTATATGAATGAGAGTGGTTATGACAAATTTTATTTTATTTTTCTCAAATTAAACCTGTTTGAAAGGTGAATAATTGATCTAAGCTACCCGGTTTGCACATGGTCGATAGTTATAACGATTATTGTTTTATAAGCGTTTTTTTCTTAATCTCTCCTCTATATCTCTTTACAAATCTGGTCGTCTAATCGGACGCTGGTTAAGGAACGGAAAGTTGGACATGACTTTTTGGTAGGATTGATGCTGACTCAGAGGAGTGTTTCAGGTCAACCATGGTAATAAGATATATACAATACTACAACAAACACACACTTACGATCTATGTGATTGGAAGATATGGTGTTTCCTACATGAAGAACGTAGTTCGGTAATGACAGTGAAAATAGACTTAATACTTCATAGGCTGTGCTACCGTTCGTTGACATTAAGTCAATACGTAGCTCATTGATACGTTGTGATGTTATTTCCTGTACGTAGTCAAGTCCTGTAAAAACAATTCTTGAAATAATGCTATATATATATATACATCTTAAACCGAAAGCGTGATGTTATTTTCTTTTTTGTGCATGTAGTCAAGTCATGCTGAAATAATCCTAGAATATTTGCGAATTAAATACATCTTAAATTGTATAATACATAATAATGATTATATTTTTATAGTTTTTTACACTTAAATAAACAAAGCATACACTGCGTGTCCTCGCCAAACATTTCATGGCGTTTTTCGAGTGGTCGAGTTTACTTTTACAGTGTACAGCCAATTTTAAAGGCTTATCCGATCAGACATCTGACTTTTCCATACTAAAAACTAAAATACTATATTTGCTTTACAAGTCCTGCAGACAGTAGTTGTAATATTTTGTGTACATGTACACATAAAAAACGTCCCTCTCACAGTATCCTTCAAAGTATTAAACCAACGTTTCTTTCATACGCACCTAACCAAAATTCTGTATGTAAATCTCCAAAACCATGTACATATTGACTGTACTTCCTGTTGAAATCGAGGGAACCATTGAATCTATTCTGGAACACCTGAGTAGAAACAATCCACCAAGTAAAAGGTCTACGTAACTGTCTGCCCAACAATATGGAATGGTGTAAGATTATAAGCAGGCAGGTAACTGATCATCAGCATCGAGAAAAAGACGAGGGTTACGGAAAATCGCTAGAGAAAATTGTTCCTTGAGAACATACACTAAACTTTGAAGACGATCCAAATAACTTCGAAGAAGATTTCTGCAAGTTTGAAGAAGATCAGTACAAGTTTTAACTTTTATGTTTTCGATCTAATTAAGTATTTAAGTAATTAAGTAAGTATTTGGTACATATACATGCAATATAGGATGCCGTTGGATAAAGTATGTTTAAACTTTATTCAAGTTATAATCACGAGTTTTTATATGTGAAGCATCAAGAGACCCAATATTATTTACCGTCCATCCACCGCCGTCTGTGGTCATATCACAGTAGACTTGTATAGTACGGTTTGTTTTCCATAACTCTATTTCATATACACCATCTTGTGCATCAGGGTACTGACGTTTCGTCTCGGAACAATCGGAATACTTCGGTACGCCTGAAATAATTTCTGCTGGTTCCAGGTTTAGTCAGTAGACAATTAAACCGATAGGTCAATTTTGTAAGAGGGTCACCCAACAAGTATTTCTGTAAAATTATATTGAAATCTCGCAAACGGTTGATTTTTTTATGATTTCCAAGCGGTGGCCATGTCAACCAAAGTTAATTAAAGATTTCAACTATTTTACCTATTTTTATAAAGGATCAACAAAGGAACATTGTTACCAATCCATAGTGAAATTCAACCTGTACTTTTAGAAGAAGATTTTTAAAGACTGATATTTATATATCGGGTAAACGAGCCCCACCCTCTGGCTGCCATGTTTTTGGACAAATCATGACAAAAATGGTTGATTTTTTAAAGTATTTCTAATCGATTGACATTGCAACCAGAGTTATTTATAGATCAGCAAAAAACGTGACGGGCATAATCCCAGTATAGTAGTTCACGTTTATTTTAAAGTTTCACGCATGAAATTCTACCAGCTTGTTACAGAGAAATGGCTGCGGAAGGACGGAAAGACGGACGGACAACGCCATTTTAATACCCCCTTCCGATTTCATCGGCGGGGGGTAATAAAACTATGTTACAACAAGAGTTGCGTCTTGACGACAGCTATACATGTGATGTCATCAAAAACTCTACAGAAAGCCAAGTTCATGAATACTAAAGAGATACAATGTATCCATACAATACAAGAAAGCGGAGATGGGTTGTTACTACGTGCATGTATAATATATTTGGCTGAGGTCGTTGAATAAATGAATTCCAAATTGATTATTTGCATTGAGCATGCACTGTTTACTTACTTGGACATTCGACCGCCGTATAACATGGACGGACGTCTTGTGTGTTACCTATACAGTCCACGTGTCCACCATGGTCTGATTGTGGGTTTGTACACGAGCGAACACGTGTTTGTGTACCATTGTTGCACGTGACGTCACAATGCGACCAATCCGACCATTTACTCCATTCACTGGTCACTGTAACATGAGGGTTGATTCATAAGCAGTGCAACTATAATTGTAAATTTAGTCGGGATCCTTCAAAATTGTTAGCAAGTGCTATTAAATAATCACTATGTCCGTCTTTCTGGCAGTCCGCCCTCACTAATCCACTTTATGTGGCTGAAAAAGTCCCATAAACCTCATCTTTAAGAATTTCTGGTTTTATGTGTCGTTTTTCAGTTTATTTAGTCACATAAATACCAAACTTATCTTCATTCCGTAGCGTTTAGTCACATAAAACCGTTCTGTTAGAACGTCCGTCTTTCTATCTGTCCATCCACAATTTCCATGTCACAATAACAATACACTAAATTTTGTATATTATGGCATACTATCTTAGTATCTTATTCCAGCTGCAATATTGTAAGAATGATGGCAACTTGTAACATAAGAATTTTCCTCCTTTGCCATCCCTTACAGTACCTGTTTAACTTCTGAACTCACCTAAGAACATTAGAAATGAAACGGGGTACATGCACTTACCAGTATTACATAAACCACAATATAGTGGACATAAAATGTTCGCATGTTGAACATCTTTACAAATACTGAATGACTTGTCCATTGTCACACAGTCGACAGATGGGTCATCCACACATGTAGCTGAAATATAAATAACACTAAAACTTGAAATGTCAAGGTCATTGGATTGAACATACACTTGTGATAGTCATATTCTGGATATTTTCATTTTTCTGTCTGGTTCATTATAACGTTCATATATCTCTGTGATTTTGAAATAACCTGTCACCAATGGTTTTCCGTATGGTGACCATTTGGTGTTGTCGTAAACCAACGCGTGTGCCTCAAAAGTCGAAGAGCTTCGTGTTCGGGCCGTAAATCAATAATTTATCAATAAATTTAGAGAGGGAATATTGCTCTTTGCGTGTCGAATCCATAATTTGAAAAGATTTAACAAAGGTGAGAATATCCAGACGGTGCAAATGTTTAAGGGCTGCCAAAAAGTTACACTTACGTGTTTGAGCATTACATAAGTTTCCGTTGCACATATCGGTAGAGCAACACTCCATACAGGCCAATGATTGACGTTCGTATATGTTCCGACCAACAATGGGACCAGCTACATCCGGACATTGCTATAAGAACACGGAAACAGATCCGTAAAAGTATATGACATGTTCACATAGTAACCAAATAACACTATCTTTGAAGTTAGAAAAGTCTACAAAAGCGATGCATTGGCACAGGCTTTTTATTGTTCTTTTTCCTTGTTCATTTTTGTTTTTCGCTGCGTATTCTTTTTTAGCCTTTTGTGCTCTGATGTTTCTGTTGAATGCTGACTTCCATGTCCGATTTGTTATTATCTTGTTTCATCTTGTACAGCTACAAGTGTGCGGTACACAATAAGCAACGGTCCAGAAAGATAATTACAAATCGGACAGGAAGGGCCAATCGTGAAAGCTCGGCCATTTCCGTTGGTCTCCGGTAAATGAATTGTTGAATGCAATGCATAAAGTCCGAGGTGATCAGAATGAGGAAATTGAACAGAAACAGAACACGAAAGGCACAAAAAGGAACGCACTCACAAATCACAAACCACAAGTACACGCGACGTCGCAATAACACACGAAAAAATAACCTTAACAACTGCAAACTATTTCATACATGCACGGATTGCATTTTGCATTGAAAATTCGTTTATCTTCGTCAGAAGTTTTGTTTTGGTGAAATATATTTCTATTTTGAATATGGGTCAACTGAAACAGTGTACTCTTGGAGGTGAGAGATATCTATGGCCATCGTGACCCTCTAGGGTTTAAATGCTGATTAGATAGCCATAAGATTATCAAGATGTGTATCTTCTGTCTGAAGCGAGCCGTTTTGTTAACTGGGTTATCTCACAGGAGAAATATGGCACTTAAGCTCACAGTAGCTGTTAATCCTAAACCTCATTTCGTAAGTCCAAAAAAACACTTAAAGGGAAAGAAAAGGCTAATTACAAGTTGATTTTATTTTAACAAGCGTTCATTTGAAACACATTGGCGCAAACAGAATGAAAATCGGACACTTATTAATGAAGCTGTTGCATTTTGAAACCCTCGTTTTGCGTCTTTTCGGCTAGTACATGTAAGTCGCCATTATAAAAATAGCACACAATATCGACGAATAATGATAAATAGCTTACTGAATTATAAATAGCTCACTGAATTACAAATAGGTTACTGAATTACAAATAGCTTACTGAATTACAAATAGATTTCTGAATTACAAATAGCTTACTGAATTACAAATAGCTTACTGAATTACAAATAGCTTTCTGAATTACAAATAGCTTACTGAATTACAAATAGCTTTCTGAATTACAAATATATTACTGAATTACAAATAGCTTACTGAATTATCAAGACATCCTGAAGACATAGTCTTCAAACCATTAACAAGCTGTGTAGATTTGAAACAAGACTGAAATAAATATAACAGTATCCATGTACGAACTCGACTACTCGTATATTCGGCTTCCGTGACAAATCAATGTATGGGTCTTTCCTGATATGGTCGTTTGGTAGTTTTGTAAATTATAAATATTACCCTATATCTTCCCGATGCCTGTCATTTAATGATTTAAATAGGAAATTGTTCGTCAGTATGTTCTATAATATTTCTTAAAGTCGTCGGTTGTTTTCCACTAGGCCCTAAGGCCTACTTTTTGTTATCATGAGAAACGCGATTCAAAGTTATTGAGTAAAAAATGATAAAATAATCAGAAAGTTTTAAATACATAATCATTAATCATGTTTATGAATAATATTGATGATATTAATGTTGTGAAAACTAAAATAATAATAAAGAAAATTGATGAATATTAACGCATAGAAATTGAATTCCAAAATGCAAAATGCTAAGCTCTTTATCTGTATAATATCATTAGCATTTTTATACATTTCCATCCTCAATATTTTCAATCTAAGGCAAATGAAAGCTCATTATATCACATTTTGAAGATTTCCGCAAAACACTCACTTGTCCTGTATTACATTGTGTTATGTTTAATGCTGTACAAAGACTGTCATCTGGAATATTCGTACATGTAAAACAGCTGACACATTCTGTAAGTAGAAGTTCAAATGTCAAAAGATTATTTAAAAAAAATACAAAAAGAATCGGACAGGGACCTGTGTAGATGTAGGCCTGATTATTCAACAGAAGTAACGAAGCAAGAAAACATAACTATTTCCAACACAATTAAAATGACATTGCTTCGATCCATATTACATTTAAGTTTCTAAAAATGTTTATATTTCTTTTAATTCCACAAATGCTATCGATCATATTAAGTCGGTCGTAATCTGAGCATTTATTTCCACAGCTCGACCACAGGCAACTGTATCACTAATAAAGAAAAACAATTTTTTTTTTTTATAAAATTTATAATACATTCTTTTTTGCTCTTTGTCAATGATACAGTTACCTGTGAGCTCGACATATTTGGTATTAAACCTTTGGTTGTGCGTATACGTAGGTCCGGTGTGCATCCAATGTAATTTTATCATCCGCCATGTATTGAGCAAACATTGAAGTTGACTAATACAATCTCATATGAAGTCTTTAAATAGTTGGTAGGAAAACAAACAAGGTGTTTGTTTATATTCGGGTTTAACCACAGGTAACTGTATCTTTGAAACAGAATACAAAAATGAAAAACATTTTTTTTGGTAAAATTTATACATCTAATAAACTATTTATTGATTTCTGTAAAAACGCTTCATCAATGAGACATTTACATGTACCTGTGGGTTTAACTCCGTTTCTCCACAATTTTAAATTTTGTACTGCGATAGAAACACCTGACCAGTTTTACTAGACTATAGCCTAACCAGTACTAACTTACTATTCTACAAGGAACCAGCAACGTATCCACATATGAACCTAAACATAGGTAGGAAAAACGTACCTGTAGTTTGGATGGTCAGAAATAGCAGGACAGCTATAAACACTGAAAAATGTAAACGTCACATTATTAACATAGAATAGGTAAACGTCACGGTATAAACACTGAAAAATGTAAACGTCACATTATTAACATAGAAATATGTAAACGTCACGGTATAAACACTGAAATATGTAAACGTCACGGTATAAACACTGAAATATGTAAACATCACGGTATAAACACTGAAATATGTAAACGTCACGGTATAAACACTGAAATATGTAAACGTCACGGTATAAACACTGAAATATGTAAACATCACGGTATAAACACTGTAATATGTAAACGTCACTGTATAAACACTGAAATATGTAAACGTCACGGTATAAACACTGAAATATGTAAACGTCACGGTATAAACACTTAATTAATATGTAAACGCCACGGTATAAACACAGAAATATGTAAACATCACGGTATAAACACTGAAATAAGTAAGCATCACGGTATAAACACTGAAATATGTAACCATCACTGTTTTAACACAGAAATATGTAAATTTCACGGTATAAACACTGGTATATGTAAACGTCCTGATAAAACTCTGAAATACGTAAAGTGACTGTATAAACATAGAAATACATGTATGCAAATGTGCAGGGTAACAGTTTCATAGTATATTCACTTTGTTTTCTTTGCACAACTGCTACAAACCACATTATAAGTGTATTATAATTCCGTATGTATTTATATTGACATAAATTCACTGTAATGCCAGAGGAACAATGGCTTATACTGCACTTCGCATCATGAGTACCAAAGCAACACAAACATAAATATCATGCTAATATATATATGCCATAATGAATAGGTTATTTGTCTGAGTAATAGACTACTAATAGTTACGCTTATATAGCCTACAGTACATTGGTTCCAATCGTATCTTTCACTCAAAAAAATTCATGAATGTAATTATAATAAATATAAATATGAACCTACTTAGTGTTGCCATGTTGTCAATACTAGATAATGTTTGAAGTAACTCGCGTTGATGCGTCATGATATGATAACCAACATTGTTCCATTTGCGATCGCAAGATAAGATATGAGTTATACATTTCGATAAATGTAGGTTATCTTTTCTCCCGGTACCTTAATGTACTTGCTTTGGACGCCGCGAGGGACGAATGTAGTGTCAATGAGCAATATGTCATGGTCGCTATAAGGCTCTGTTGAATGAAGGGTGAGATGTTAGGATCAGGTCGTAAAATATTCAGTGAATAAAAGGCATTTTATAATTGTTTGAAACATTTAAAGGTCGAGCACAAATGTGAGTTGAGCATGAAAAAAGTTTTTTCTTCTTCTATATTAATGGCGAGCGTTCAAAACTTCGAACATTATTGCCATGCGTGGGGGACGTTAGGTTTCCCAAGTTACTCAATCCACCTGGTACCTCCTAACAGTGAGTGATAATAATATGTGCATAATATACACCTTATATAAATCATCCCTAAACTGCAAAAACATATACGAGGGCCATTTAAAAAGTATTAATCAGTGGCCAATAATACGTTTAATATTCAATCAAAGTGTATAAAAGTGGACATTTTCTGAAAGATACAACTTTTGCCTAGCTTACAAATAAAACAATATTGTAATCGGTAAAATATCCATTCACCCATATGACATTGAACCAATAGGGGTATGAAACACTGGAATTGCAAGAAAATAAGGTATATTAGTAGACGAAAGGGTTGATATTAATGGTCATAATTTCTATAAATTTTATCCGATTAATTTTTGCAGATTTTATGCCCCGTATACTTGTTTAACCAGTACTGTATCAACATTATTGTTTGGACTGTCTAAATGGATTTAGTTGTACAAAGAATATGCCATGTTCGAAATACCCCAAAAACTGCATTTTGCTGGGACTATACCCTATAGGTTGTTGCTGCATTGTACTACTGTACGTCTTGAGTGGGAAAGTTAAACTTGTAGCTTTTTTACACATTTATATATGTTGCTATCTTTCACATGATAAATATGTCCTGAATATTCATAATTTGTTCTTTACTACAGCCCAAATAACATGATCACGTGACCAAAAAATACCTATTTTAGATTTATGACGTCATATCCCTAATACAATAATACAAAACACAAAAATAAAAATGCATGATAGTAATTTTATATAAGAAGCATAACATGAAATGGACAACATGTGTGAATTGTCTTTGTTTATCATAAATAGGGGGTATACCATTACCCCACCCACTTTTTCAAAGTTGGGCTTGGACATAAAATTTTGTTGTAAAAAATAAAATTGGGGTAAAAATGATTAAAATAGTCCGACGAATGAAACTACATATAATAATCTAGAAAAATTGACATACATGTATTAAGAATAAATTAGTGTTTATTTACCTAGTATATATCTTATATTGCTTAGGGTGTAAGTGTGGTATTTTGAGTCTCGGATGTTACTTGTTTATATTGCTATAGTTTGATAATAATTTACTGTTTTCAAAATTATGGATTGCCATTTAAGAGTTCAATGATATATATTGCAAATGATCGCAATTTAATTTCAGTAAGCCTGAGTGACATTTGACAACAACGCTCAGAAATCGTATGAGCCCATTTAACACAACTTTCTTACGTATTTATGAAGTATTCTTTGTCCAGTGCTTTAAACCTTGTCCTGTTTGAATATCAATAAAATGGAAATGCTTTAATATTAAATGTTGAAAATACCACGAATGTCTAGCTGAGAGATTGTTCTTTAAGAAAATGTATACTTTTTTATATAGTCAGAGGCAATGATGTTGAGTTATTGCCCACTGATTAATACTTTTTAAGTGGCCCTCGTATACAGTATAACTCAGTGTGCAGAATAGAGAATATTAGTAGGGTTAAAAACAGGATAAAAACAAGTATCGTCATAACTATGGTATGAACATCTGTGTAGCCAACGCTAACTTGAATCCGGAGATCGATTCAGTGCTGACTACACGATATGGTATAGTATTCCACTGGACAACAGTCCGAGGGAAAAATGAATATTTATAATAATCCACAGTGGTTAAAGGTATATAAAAGGCCAGATGATGATAGTGGCGTGATTGTCTTGTACATGGAGTAAGACACTGCCTTGGATCAACTTCAACATGATTATAAACCATTTTATGAAATAAAGTGAGCCTACTGTATTGTCTCCTTTCTTGTAGTGAGTTACATTTTAAGTCACCCATTATATTTCGGACTGTTCCAGGGGTTTCATTATAGTTGTTTGTTACAAAACGTGCAGCCCTTTTTTGAACAATTTCTAATTTATCAATATCTTTTTGATGATACGGGTCCCAAACACTAGATGCATATTCTAAAGTAGAACGCACAATTCAATTATAGGCTGCAGCCTTGGTAGCTTTTTTGAAAAATGTAGGTTGCGTTTAATGAATCCTAGGTTTTGGCTGGCTTAAACATTCTGATCACATCGGTCTTTATTTACCGGAGATAAACGGAAATGGCCGAGCTTTCACGAGTGTGGCTTTACTAGTAGTTTTTGGCGCCGCGATGGATCGGGGCGTCTGTATTGGAGGACTTTGTTATAATGAGCTGGAAGACAATTCCCCTATGGTGAGCCTCAACTTGTATGAAGTTTATGAACAATTCCCCGTGTTGAGCCTCAGTTTGTAAGAAGTTCATAAACAATTTCCCGCGTGGAGCCTCAATTTGTATGACAGCGAAATGTTTTGGCCATTTGTTTACCTTTAAATCAGAAAATAGTTCGTCGTTCATTTTCTTTATGCAGAGTATTTAGGTAAAACAAACTCATGATAAATACATGTTTTGACAAAACATCATTTTATAAACATTTCTTTTAAAAAACAATTGAATTATGTTATTAATGCTAATGAACTTCTACGCATTAGTGTTTACTAGCGTATAAATAGTTTTGTTTTATGTTGTTTACATAATACGCGATGTCGTCATTTAATGAAACGATTTATTTCATTGGCTGGTATATATTCATTAGAGGCATCCTTTTATTTTTAGATTACTAGTACGTTTGTTTATTGTAACTATAAAATTGTGCAAACACGAATCTTACATGTTTAAAATGCTTTTTCTACGTTGCCAACATAACTTTATTTGATTAACATACATAAATTCCCCTTACGAACCTCGCTGATCTGGCCGGCGAAATTACCTATTTACATAAAGCTAATTGTGTCGCCCCCGGCCAAATATCTCATTTACATGAAGGTACCGGTCTGACCAACAGACCTTACGTAATCTTACATATCCTACTCCCCACAATTCCTTGCTCTGCATTACACCCAGTGACCACAGCAAATAAACAACCAATCAGCGTATCGCTTGCGAACAGCGGCTTCATATCAGTAAAAACACTGGGTACACCGTTTATATTTAGAACAGGAAAAACCGGTTACTCGGCACGGCTCTTGAATCGCGTTCGACGAGGTAAATATTAGAGTTTCTATAAATATCTACCACATTGTAATCTATAAAAACCAAGAAGTGCAGCGTATGGATTAAGGTGTGCCACGTTCAGGTTTCTCTGAAAAGATTCTTCAATGAAACAAAATAGTCGGTACCAATTCTGAAAACCACGTACAAAGTAACAAATGAAAAATTGATACCGACTGTTTTGTTTAATTGAGGGTCATTCAATATACAATGCGATATAAATTGAATGACCCACGTACGTACTGCATATCAGCGACATTATAGCTATCCAGCTTTTTAATGCACAACTTTGACCGACCCTGCAGTCTACATTGAAATGCTATATCTTAAAACATTTCATGGTACATGTAAATGGATATGCCCTGGAAACTATTTTTGGAATAGCTAAAACTTGTCTTAGATATCGATTTCAGTCGTTCTGCCAATGGAGAGATGTGTCTATACAGATTTGAACGCATTTCCTTTTACAGGTATCTAGACACTTAAAATGGTATCTATACAGATCTGAATTAGCTGGTAACTCACTGGTCCTCGGTAGAATTTTTTTGAGTCTTGGTAGACTCATCTTCTACATCAATTGTTCTCGATTCTTGCTATACGTATTTGAACACATCTAAGCGTATAGACTCATGAATAAACTTGACGTCTGTATAGATTCAGTGTCGAGAAAGCAATTGATTCTAGAGTCTATAAAGATTTAAATAATGTTGCTTCTAAACAAATACATTTGGTTGTCTATACAGATTTGGCTCGTTCTATGTGTCATGGTTATGCAACACATATGTCTTGTATTGTTAATAGTTTTCTGTTTATAAATAAAACGAAGTTCATATACCTGTTGTATTTTATTCTTGTTATTTTTAACTTATCATATAGAAAATTTCAAATTGATAGCAATGCCTTTACACTCAGCTTTGTTTGTTAAATTTATACAACCAATGAAATAGTATGCACCAAATATGGAATTTGCACATACTGAATTGCTATTGGATATATTGCTATACAAACTTTACACACAGTACACCATTTGACTATTACATTATACTATTTGCCAATAAACTGAAATTAGCATTATGAAGTTACTACACATCACATTACATCACACTGAAATGAGTTGTAAATGATGTGCATCTGCATTGTTTGCCATTTGATAATGTTAAATGAATAAAATGCGTATATTTATAAAACATGCTTGTACAAGAGGAGGATTAAGGTACAAACTAAGATCCTTAATATTCAAGATGAAAATATATTTTTATATTTCACTTTTGCCAATATATTTTGAAAAATACAACACCTGCTGTTTCTTATAAAGATCAATCATATATGTCTTTACATTTTTCAGAACTTCTTTTTTGGCGCCCTTTGATCTTCTTCTTCAAATATTGTGTAGCGCTCCTCTGGAGCATTGTCGCACATGGTGACTATGTACAGATGCGTAAGGGAAAAACGCAGTGAAAGCTGGTTAAAAACGGATAAAAACATGCTGCTCCAGAGTTACGGCATTGGCGCGCCCATCCTAGCCTTGAAGGCTTCTAGTGATGGGGCGGTGATGATCACATCTGGTAGATTGTTCCAGATGCGGATGCCAGAAGGGAAGAAGGAATGTCTGTAGGCGTTGACGCTGGCAAATGGTACCAAGAATCGGTTGGCGTGGCCTCTTGTATGAACTCCTGCTGGGATGAGTAGTTGTTGAGCGTGGACATCCACTAGGTTGTTGACGATTCTGTACATCATGGCAGCATTGGTGTGTTGGCGCCGGGCCTCTAGTGGTACCCAGTCAAGGTCCTTCATCATGGATGTAACGCTGCTGGTCTGTCTGTAGTCTCCTGTACAGAATCGAGCAGCTCTTCTTTGTACACCCTCGATTTTGTTGATATTGGCCCTAGTATGTGGATCCCATATTGAGGATGCGTACTCCAGTTGTGGTCTAACTAGAGACTTGTAGCAAGTGGCCTTGACATCTCGTGGGCAGGAGCTCAAGTTTCTGCGAAGGAAGGCAGTGGTTTTGTTTGCCTTCTTGGCTGTCGCATCAATGTGGCTGTTCCAGGACAGTGTCTTGTCGAATGTGACGCCAAGGTACTTCGCCTTGTTTGTTTCTTGGAGGGTATGGTCGTGTATGGAGTATGATCCGGCGATGATATTCCGCTTGTTGGTAATTCGGATCATTTCGCATTTCTCAGGGTTGAAGGCCATCTGCCAGTCCCGCTCCCATTCTTGTAGGTGGTCCAGATCTTCTTGTAGCGACTTAGTGTCTTTGTCCGACTTGATGGTCCTATAGAGAAGGCAGTCATCGGCAAAGAGGCGTGCAGTGGATGAAGTCCTACCTGGCAAGTCATTGATGTATACTAGGAATAGGAGCAGTCCTAGCACGGTCCCCTGTGGCACTCCGGATGTTACTGGAGCTGAACGAGATGTTTTCCCATCCAGTGCGACTTGCTGTTGTCTGTTGGCGAGGAAGCTATCAATCCATCCTAGAGTCTTACCGCTGATACCGTAGTGGTCGAGTTTAGCTGAAAGTCGTCGATGGGGTACCTTGTCGAACGCCTTCGAGAAGTCTAGTAGAATGGCGTCGATCTATTGCTTGTGGTTGAGACCTGCTGCTAAGTCCTGGACGGTGTTGATGAGTTGGGACTCACATGACCTCTTCTTCCGAAAGCGATGTTGCTGATCGGAGAGGATGTTATTGTCGTCGAGGAACTTCATAATGTGGCTGTGTATTATGTGCTCCATTAACTTGCAGCAGACAGATGTAAGCGAGACTGGTCTGTAGTTGGCTGGTTTACTCTTGTCGCCTTTCTTGAATATGGGAGTGACTAGTGCATTCTTCCAGTCGTCTGGTACCTGGGATTGGTCGTGGGAGGCTTGGAAAATGAGAGTGAGGGCTGGCGCTATCGAGGGTGCCATCTCCTTGAGGAACTTAGACGAAATCTGGTCTGGTCCTGTTGTCTTGTGTGGGTTGAGGTCCTCAGCAAGTTTTCTGACTCCATTGACGTGGATCGTAAGGGGAGGAGCTGTTGCTGGGGGTTTCTGGCCCATGTAAGGAATGTTTTCAGTATCCTCATGGGTGAAAACTGAGGAGAATTGGTTATTGAGTATCTCCGCTTTGGCGCTAGTTTCAGAGTAGATGATACCCTCTTTCTTCAGTGGTGCAACTCCTGAGCTGTCACTCTTCATGCTCTTAACATATGAGTAGAGCTTTTTGTTCTTGCTGCCTTCCTCACTGACCATGTTTCGTACATAGTCATTCCTGGCGTTGCGGCACTGTTTCTGAGAAGCCTTTCGAATGTGGCTATAGGTGTCCCAGTCGGATGGCTTCTTTAATGTTCGGGCTCTCTTGTAAGCTCTTTTCTTCCGTCTAGATAGGCGTCTGATCGAGCGGTTAATCCATGGTTGACTATATCTGGTGGAACTGAGTTTGGATGGAACAAACTTCTCAATGACCGAGGTGCATTTATCCTTGAAAGTAGACCATAAGGTGTTTATAGGTGTGTCTGCAGTGTGTTCTTCGGTGAATGTTGTTGAGAAGGTGTTTAGTTCATCCCTCATGGCAGTTAAGTTGGCCTTTTTCCACAGAAAGATACGGCGTTGGACTGGCTTCTGTCTTTTGGGTATGATGTTTGTATCTACAAGGACAGTATCGTGATCGCTTATGCCTGGTAAGGGGGAGCATCTATCAACTAGGGTTGGGCGGTTGGTGCAGAAAATGTCTAGTGTGTTCTCGTTGCGTGTTGGAAAGTGTACGATCTGTTCGGTTCCAATATCATTGATTGTATCGATGAAGGTTTGGTTGATGGGGATAGAATACTGGTGGCTCTTGATGTTATCAGCTGACCAGTCAATGTCTGGGAGGTTAGCATCTCCACCAATCCAAATAGTGTTGTCCTTGAACTGGGTATGAAGGTCCTTAATTTCTTGGCAGAGGTCAGTGGTGTGGTTGATGTTGTTGTCTGTTGGCCTGTACAAGCAACCAATTATTACTGGTTTCTTCAGACTAGTTGTGTTGAATGATGCAGCAATCAGCTCTGATGTGGAGCTGTTGTGAACCTCAGTGCCTTCCATGTCGTTCTTAGATATGATGGCAACTCCACCGTATGTGTTGTTGGGACGGTCACGTCTTGCGACAAATCTGTAGTTGTCTGGCAGGACTTCTCGTTCAGCAATGGTAGGGTTAAGCCATGTTTCACTTGCCAGTACGATGTCTGGGTCTGATTGTTCTAGTAAGGCACAGAATGCTTCCTTCTTGGCTCGCATGCTTTGGAAGTTGATGGTTAGTACCCTCAGCTTCTTCTTGTCTATCGGCTGTTTGGAACGGCTGGTGGAAGGTGAAGATGTATATCTAGGGGAACCAACGTCTGAGCTCTGGTTGGACATGAATGAAGTAGTTGTTGGTGTAGAGCAGGATGTGGATGCTTCAAAGTCCATGAATAGGCTGCTGTTGAAGTTGGGTAATCCACATTGGCAGCAATTCCAGCTTATGTCTGTGTTATCAAGGGCATAGTATATTGCTGTTGGCATGAACAGGCACTCTTTATGAAACCATTTATCACAATTCGAACACTGCATTGAGTGGATTTTTCTTGACCAAACACACGCTTTGCATCAATGGTTATCTTGTATTTATGTGGGAAGACCAAGAAAGATTGGAGGTATAATTTATAATCAGGGGGGTGGCTTCAAATGGCTTTAACCGTCAAACGTCTTGTGGTTTACTTAAAATTTTACTTTAGCTGAAAAAATTGTCATGCATAAACGGAGAAATAGAATCTAATTCTATGACCGCAGCACTACTAGTAGACAATCGCGGCTTTCCATAATTTTATAAAAAACATACCAAATAATACGATGAAGTTATTCTCACGCTACTCCGGGGTCACGGTCAGCAAATGGAAATTTTGATAGAGTTTGCTAATTAATGCTTTGTATTTCTGAATCAAAATGTCGTTTAATATGTTAAGTGTAGCTTCGAAAAGGGCTTCAACGGCGTTGTTCAACGCAAAGTAAGTATCACGATCTGTATTGCTTTGCATTGATTTTCCCATGATAACGAGTGAAAATGAAATGACCTTGTAGCCTTGTCAATTTACCATCCAATCAGCTGATCGGGATCTATTTGGTGGTTTGTCATACACTATCATGCTAGGTATACCTGGACATAAAGCATAACGCTTGTTTTCAAACAAGTTTCTTGGGGAAGAAAACAAAGTGCACCTGATGTGGCCATGGGACTCGGAAGTTTGAACCTTCGACCGCAGTATTAGTTATTACTGTAGCTGAGAGCTATACCCGGGCACCAGTCCGAAGTCAGTCTCCATGGTCCAACATGCCCAGTCACGCAGAATCCTGCATTTTTAAATGTCCATGCGTGGGGGTATGCATTTTAAATAAACAATCTTGGCAAAACTTTTAGCAGTCTATCTATCTACAATGATTATACAGTGGAATCACCGGTTTTCGTTAGGTTAAGGATATAACGGGCGATAAATGATCAATTCCAAATCAATTTGAGATTAAAAAGTTATCAAAATGAAGGCAAAATATTAAGAAAACAGTTACAAGTAGTTTCAACAACAATTGTTCAACCATTATGGCGAATGCCGCCGATTTAATGACGTCACTAGAATTTGCATAAAATAACACTCGTATACCTAAAATCGTGACCTTTGAACTTAGTGTCGTAAAATCACATATGATCGAGTTTTCACCTTGAACGTAGCATAATTCGAAGTATGTCATTAAAAGTGCAATGTGCTACAAATTTCAAATTTAAACGAATAATTAAGAAACTAAATAAGACCGCACTAGAAATGTGTATCACTACGCGCTTTCACACCATAGATCCGTAGTAGGCTAGGTTAATCAGGAATCTACGAACAATTTAGCAAAATAATATTAATTTTGAGTGCCGAATGACGTTCGAAAATATCTGATCTACAACTGAAATCAGCAACAACATTGTGAATTACCAAATATTTCTATGATACAAAGATTTCCAAGGAAAAGTCATCGTGAAAATGAACTGTTCTTGGTCCGCATGGCATAAGATTACGTCATCATTTGTCTCCCTTGATTTAATTTGCATATTGAGGAACCAGTCCATTTCGACCATGACCTTTAGTGGATAAGCGTAAACAAACAGACGATGGCTAAAAAATCGATGTAAAATCGATCATTCGGCATGATTTGAATGTAAATCGATTGGAACTATTTGGCATTACAAAAGTTGACACATTTTTTAGTCGGATCGGTAATTATCTTATTTCTTACGTTAATGAAATGCCATTTGATTCATTAATGGATTAGAAGGTTAACTTTGACATTCCTTCATTCAGTTTTCCCGCTAATGACGTCATAACTAAACTATCAATAAAGATATTGAAAGTAGTTCTACTATAACGATTACTAGGGTATCACGATTTGAGGTTACTCGACGGTACTCCCGAACAATCGAACTCGATTATGATTGGGAGGCGCGTTGTCTGGAAAACAGTGTTATAAATAGTTTAAAAATTGTGTTATGTGCTCAAATTAAAGGTTAAAAAGATCAAAGATCATAGGTGAAAGGGTGCAGGATAAAAACAGAATAGTACAGGCTAGAATGTGACCATCGCCAGCCTGTTAGAATAGATGTCTAGGCTGGGACTCGATTTGACCTGGGATGGGAGACTGTTCCAAAGTCTTATTGTTCTCGGGAAAAAGGAGTTGATATGATATTTGGTATTTGACTGCGGTATTAGAAAGTTCTGATTGCGGGTTGGGATGAGATGATTATGATCAACGAAGACTAGGTTATGTTGGACTTTATATAGAAAGATTAAGGATGATTGCAGTCTTCGTTGTTGCAGTGCATTCTCGTTCACCAGAGTATTCTTCGTCCGAAACATACTCTGGTTCAATAGGGCCAAATCCTAGCGTGATGAACGAAAAATCAACCAATCAGATCCATTTCGTTCATTTCTATTTATAGCGATTACGACGGGTGTCATCGTCCAATCAAAATCGAGCTTTAACAAACAAAATATTCAAATTTATCGTTCGGGAAATCAATCGAAGAAAAAAATATTTGCAATGTTTTTGTATCGATTATAAGATATTATTCAGAATAATAAAACAACTATTGAACTAAAATTGAACTAGAAACTGATTATTTATTACCTTAACATCTGAATCAGCTGGGCACGGAACATTTTCACTAACGACGAGGGCGAATGAGTTCCGGGGGCACCTGTCCGTTCATCGTTGTTTACAAATTGTTTTTAAATCTGTTTTAGAAGTTCACGGGCACAGTCTCAGTTTTACTTTAATTATTCAATTAGATCTAATGTCTGTGACTTATTGTAATCGTCGTTTGCATGTCTGACACAGCTATATAGATCCATTTCGACTCACGACTTCACGCCCATGGCCACTCGTCGTTGAAAACCTTGGACTCTGATTTCATATCACGATATATCTAACCGCTCGTACAGTACTCTCTGTTATTATATTAACGGCTGCTTTATAAACTATATTGAATTTAGGATGTACTTTATCCAATTAAGTTTGTTAATATTTAAATCCCATAACTCAATCCATGTTTACATTTTCTCACGAGTTTGTTTATAAAATTCCCTGCGTAGAGTAACAAGCGTTCTGATTGGACGATAGACGGAATCACCAGATATCTACGAAATGAGCTATTTTTAGGTTTGCGCTCAGAATGACGGGTATTGAATCAGGGGGTAGTCTGGGAACTTGACTAACCACTGATGTATGAGGATGTTGCAGTGTCACCCAGCCAAGATCGTTTAGCATAGTGGTGACACTGCTCTGATAGTCATAGTTCCCACAGACGTACCGAGCTGCAGCTCTCTGGACACCTTCAACCTTATTTATGAGATGTTTCTGCCAGGGGTGCCAAATGACGGAGCAGTATTCTAGTTGGGGCCTTACGTATGTTGTGTATGCAGATTCTTTGACCTTTTTGTTTTGTGTTTTGATATTTCTTTGAATGAATCTGAGTGATTTTTTGGCCTTGGAGGTTATGTTGTTTATGTGGGGGGTCCAGTTTAGATCTTTAGAGATAGTGACTCCAAGGTATTTTGCATTGTCTGTAGTGTTCAGTATTTTGTTGTGGAGAGTGTAGGGAAATATGATTGGGTTCTTTTTACGGGAGATTCGTAGTACCTCACACTTGTCGGGGTTGAACTCCATAGCCCACTCACGTTCCTAAAGCTCTAGTTTACGTAGGTCTTCTTGTAAGACGTTTGCGTCCGTCTGTCCTTTAATTGTCAGGTAAACTATGGTATCGTCGGCAAATAACCTTGTTCTACTTTTGACTGTTTCTGGCAAGTCATTTATATATGCCAGAAACAAGCAGGGTCCAAGAACAGAGCCCTGAGGGACACCAGATAGTACAGGTAGTTCGTCAGAGAGATGACCTTCAACCGCAACCCTCTGGCTGCGGTTGTTCAAGAATGACCTGATCCATGATGTAACATGTGTGTCTACTCCCATATGTCTTAGCTTGTGGATTAACTTGTGATGGTCTACTTTGTCGAATGCTTTGGAGAAATCCATCACAATGACATCTGTCTGTTGACCATCATCCAAGCTGTCAAAAGCTTCCTGAGTAAAGCTGAGGAGCTGAGTGTCACAGCTGCGTTTCGTCCGAAATCCATGTTGGTATGGGCTCAGTATGTCATGTTGGTCAAAGAATGTCATCAGGTTGGAGACTATAATGTGCTCCATTAGTTTTGACGCTATGCATGTTAGGGATATTGGTCTATAATTACTTGGTTTGGATTTTGAGCCTTTCTTAAAGACAGGTGCAATTGTTGCCTTTTTCCAGTCATCGGGTACGATGCCGGTCTCAAGGGACAACCTGAATATTTCTGTGAGGGTTGGGGCTATTTCACTGTGAAGTTCCTTCAAGATGCGTGGTGATACTTGGTCAGGGCCAGTAGCTTTATTCGGATTTAACCCTTTGAGAAGCTTGTCAACACCATCAACTGTAATTGTGATGGGGGGCATAGAGTTAGGGGGGGGACTTAAGAGGTTTTTACACATCTGTTTGAGACCTAAGGGTTGGGGTCTAGAAAAGACAGATTCAAACTGTTTGTTCAGTACATTTGCCTTGTCCTGGGGGTTTGTATGTGTGATGCCCTCAGATTTAAGGGGTGCAACTCCACAGTTCTCAGTTTTGTTGTGCTTGACAAAACTGTAGAACTTTTTGTTGTTACCTGGTTGGGAATCAGAGCTGAAAATGACAGACTCCAAGTACGACCAGTACGAGTTGCGTATATTCTTTTGGATGGTCGCCTTAAGAGTCTTAAATGATGGCTCTGATTTGGGGTCAGCATGATTCTTTTTAAGTTTTGCAAATAGTTTATCTCGTTTCCGTATCTGTCGCAAGATGTCAGGGGTCACCCAGGGTAGATTCTGTCTGTTTTTCGTAGTTTTGGTCGGGATGTATTTGTCACAGAGTCTATGGAGTTCATGTTTGAAGTCATTCCAGGCAAGGTTAGGATCAGTGTGTTCTAGGTTTATGAAGTTTTCATGGAATTTGAGGAGCTCTAATTTAATTTTGGACCAGTTAGCTTTTCTGTAGCATGGAATATTTCTTTTGGGCTGTGTAGGGCGTCCTCTATTTATGTTAAGTTCATGATGGATTATGTTGTGGTCTGAGTTCCCAAGGGAAGGTAGAGATGTTGTGCTATGTACTACTGATGGATGATTTGTTAGGACCAAAACCCGATAAACGCTTGCTTTTTAATCGAAAATCGTTAAACGACCTGCATCAAACATCCAGACGATCTAGACTCATTTGTATCATGTGACATTTCCAAGTGCCGAGGCACTATTTCTACTAATCAATCAAGTTAACAAGGTCGTCATTTGGTCATAACAGCATTTTACTAATACTACAAGTGCAACAGTAAACTTTGTTATCATTAATTTAGGATAAAACATTTTGAAAAGTTCGCGCAAATTGGCAGCCATTTTTTTAAGAATGTTTAAAAACCCGTATCCAGATCGAAAATCCGTTCAAGAATCGGATACAATTTACCTCCCTTTCCACATACAAAAATTATGGTACCCACTTTTTTTAGACCTGTACCCACTTTTCCCAAAACTAGTGGGTACAGATACCCACTTTTTAAAATTCCAGTGGGCGTGCTGATGGTCTCTACACTTTCACCCTTTTAATTTTTAGTTGATCACTCTTCGTCCGTCGTCCGTCCATCGTCCGTCCGTCAACAATTGGCTTGTGTAGACACTAGAGGTCACAATTTTAGCCTAATCTTTATGAAACTTGGTCACAATGATCATCTCAATAAAATCTAGGCCAAGTTCGATATTGGGCCATCTGGGGTCAAAAACTAGGTCACAAGGTCAAATCATACAAAAACCTTGTGTAATCACTAGAGGTCACAATTTTGGTCTAATCTTTATGAAACTCGGTCTCAATGATCATCTCAATGAAATCTAGGTCAAGTTCGATAATGGGTCATCTGGGGTAAAAAACTAGGTCACAAGGTCAAATTATAGAAAAACCTTGTGTAGTCACTAGAGGTCACAGTTTTGACCTGATCTTTACGAAACTTGGTCACAATGATCATCTCAACATAATCTAGGTAAAGTTTGATATTGGTTTATCTGGGGTCAAATCTAGGTCATTAGGTCAAATCAGATAAAAACCTTTTGTGGTCTTTAGAGGTCACAATATTTGCCTAATCTGTATAAAACTTGGTCACAATGATCATCTCAACAAAATCTAGGTAAAGTTCGACAGGTGAGCGACCTAGGGCCCTTTGGGCCCTCTTGTATTACTTGGGTCTGATGGCTTTCCTCCCCAAACGCGGAAGTATGGAGTCCTGTTAGCGTAATGTCGTCCGTTGCCTTCCCAAACTCAATATGAAGTGATATGATGAATGACAGTGCAACACGACGCTGCAGCATACTTTACCAAAGTTGGTAACTCAAAGCATGACACAACTTTTTAACAAATGTCATATATATATATCACAAGGTTGCAATTAGATTATCTCATTTCGCATTGTCATCTGTTGCTGTGCATTGAAATTTGTATCGCAATGTAGTATATACTATATCGCAATGTCATATCGCACATGTGGAGGAAAACCTTCATTGTTGTATAAAAACCTTTCATGGAAGTCAATGTGCATGTGTTAAATAGGCCTGTCCAGGAGTTGAAAAAGTGTGAATAATTTAGGCTGAACTTAAAATATTCTTGGTTTCCCCATCCCGACCCTTGCAGATTTAGAATTGGTAGGTAGGTAGGGTAAATATTTTTTTTGGAATGTTTCAGTATGATAGTTAATGGTCTAGACATACAAATAATTAAATTTAGAATTAACTCTGAGGTGAAAACCAACTAAAATTTAATGTTGAGAAGGAAGCCAGCAAACAAACAAATAAAATTTTCACTTCCAATTTTTAATAAAATAAATATTATTTCAATTTGGGCAATAAAATATTTTGGGTAGGGCCCTTTTTAATCGGGTAGGTAGGGGATGGGGAAACAAACAATATTTTATTTTAGGCCTTATCCGTTGATATCAGGTCATACCCTTGACTGCACTTTGATGTAATATGGTTGGCTAATAATTATTGTAAGTGTATTGTTACTGACATGTGTGTTTACTTGAAGTAGTATTTGCTCTATGGTACATGGTACAGCAATGTGTTTCTATAAAATGAACACCATAATATTATGTACCATTTCCTTATTGTATTAATGGCTGCATACATTATTCTGTAGATGTGTTCCTGTTGTCACGTCTTCACTGATACATACTACATCTGGACTATCTTCTGGATCTAGACAGTCACCATCTAGTCCCAGACCAGACCCCAAGAAGGACTTAATCAATCATAGTAAAATCAGAGGCATTGATATATTGAGAGACCCCAGGTTGAACAAGGTAATGTCATACTCATAATAGGCATACTTAAATTTAATTTGTACTTTTATACTAATTTATTTATTTTTTGGTTTGGTTGGGAAATTTGATTTACAATCAGATACTCTCAACTCCTTATTTCTGATGGTGACCATCCATCATTGTGGATATTAAAATATCTATTGTTGTACCCAATTTCTTGTCTTTAAATGTTTTGTCAATTTTTTGTCTTGAGTAAAAAATAAGACTTTAGCTAAATGGGCAAACAACAAATTTGGAGATAAGTTTGTGATCTTCATTCCCTTTTGTGATTGTAAAGTTTATAATGAATGATTTGTAGGGTCAAGCTTTCACTTTGAGGGAACGACAGTTGATGGGAATCCATGGCTTGCTGCCACCAGTTGTTATTGACCAGGAAACACAACTCAAGCGTGTCATAGATAACTTTCGCAAGCGTCCAAGTGATGTTGATCGTTACATTTATCTGATGGCCTTGTATGACAGAAATGAACGTTTGTTTTACCGATCGTTGTCAGAGCATGTTGAAGAGATGATGCCCATCGTATACACACCAACTGTAGGACAAGCCTGTCAGCAGTATGGACTATTGTACAGAAGGCCAAGGTATAGTTCAAGGATGATAAATATTGGTTTAATAAAATCTCTTCTTCTTGTGAAAAATTAAATATATTTCAGGCGTCCTACATGTCTGGAATCTTCAAGAAATATCTGAATTCCTGCACTAGAAAGAATGAGCTGTTCTGTAGAAAATAACAGAAGTTACTTCATGGAAACATGGATAAGTTATTGTTGCTTGAAATTTCATAAGCTGTAGACTTCTTGTGTAGGGACATGTGCTGATTGCACCCAAAACAGACTTGTATCTTTTTTCCGGATTAGGCATTATGTGTCAGAAGGATCCCTGATATTTGTAATGTTCTTGAGAAAGCATCATATATATATATGTTTAAGTGACAAGTGTATCATTTGTTGTTTTGATTCTTCAGAGGTTTGTTCCTGTCTATCAACGATAAAGGACATTTATATGAGATGATTTGCAACTGGCCAGAAAATAACGTTGAAGCTATCGTTGTCACAGATGGGGAGAGGATTCTCGGACTTGGAGATTTGGGTGTGAATGGTATGGGTATCCCGGTGGGTAAACTGTCCCTGTATACAGCCCTAGGTGGCATTCCACCACACCAGACACTACCTGTCATCCTGGACGTAGGCACAAACAATAAGGTGAGTTAGTCAGGCTTTGTTCTCTTCAATCAATTTGATGTCAATAATCATGAATTTTATGTTCACTTGACTCACATTTTGAAGCCACAATGTCAATTTATAACTAAAAGCAATATAATATTATTCTCTTGTTGATACTATCGGAAACATTGGCATGTAATATTACTAATACATTTAAACTAATGTTGATGGATAAAAATAGCCTAATTTTGGCCATGAAGCTTTTGAAATGTCATAGGACATGATATTAAGATAATTATGTGAATTTTAGTGAAATGTAGTGGAGCTATAAAAGACATTTATAGGGACTTTAATTTAGATCAGCTATAAAAGGTTAACTATTATCTATAAATAGGGCTTGTCAATTTCTGCAAAAATAGTTTTGATGATTTTGAAAGACTGCTGCAGACTTCTTTGTGCCTAATATTTTGACTTCAAATTTGTGTCAAGTATTTGTTTGTTTTGACTTTATAATTATAAGATTGCATTTTAAATTATCTAGTAAGATAATGTTCTTTTCTATGGTCAATATTCTTTCTATCTCAAACTGAATTTTTGTCTTGACAGCTTGAGTTTTCCGTTCGCAGTTAGTACTTATACCTTTTAAAACTACATGACATTATCAGCATTTAAGGGTGTTTGTGATAGTTTTATTATGTAGATGAGAAGAAAAATTAAAGTCATGTAGTTTTAATGTGTACATTTACAATGTATTTTATTACGTACTTAAATTTTTAATTACAACTGCATGGTAAGCGTTTACAATCTGTGGTATACTGTCATATTGTGTCCCTGTACTATTTTGCTAACTAGAGAACTCTTGCAGAAATTATTAGAAGATCCTCTATACATTGGAAAGCGAGCTCCACGAGTGACTGGACCAATGTATGATGAATTCATTGATGAATTTGTCGAAGCGATTGTGAAAAGGTATTTGTATTGGTACCCCACCCACTCTGATTGGGTACCTTGATTTGTTGATTTTTAACATTTTTTTAAAACTAATCAAATATATGTGTGGAGTATTGTCAGTATTTCGTTAATATGATATTTGATTAGTTGCATTCAGTGTGTCAAAAAATATTTTTCTATCCAATTGCGTTCGCCTCTGATAAGGTTGGGTGTATTATGGAATCACTCATGGCAGAAGGTGTCCCTGACATGGCCAAATATTTGTGTAACTTGATTGCATTTGTAAAAAATCCGGGTTCCTTTATAATGGATCATCTAGGGTCAAAAACTAAGTCACTCGTTCAAATAAAAGGAAACCTTGTGAACGTGATAGAAGTCTTAATTTTGGCTAATCTTTTTGAAACTTAGTCACAATGACCATGTACTCAAAATCTTGGTCACCTTCCATACTGGATCACATGCAGTTAAAAACTAGATCACTAGGTCAAATCAAGGAAAACTTTGTAACCACACAAGAGGTGACAATTGTGGCCTAATCTAAAACATATAAATGATCATGGTCACAATGACCATCTGTACAAAATCCAGGCCCCTTTCAGTATTGAGTCTTACAAGGCCAAAATTGTGTAAAAGCTATTAGGCACACTGGAGGTCCCAATCAGGACTTGATGTTTATGAATCATGGTCACATTGGTCATCTATGTAAAATCTAAGTTAAGTTTGAAGTATGACAATGGGTAATCTGGGATGAACAAATAGGTGAGCAATTTAGGGCCCTCTTGTTTAGTAAATAATGAAAACTATACATATTTGATGTTTTTGCGTTGTTAAAAACTTTGTATATAATCGGATAATAACATTGTTTCTAGTGTATTGCAGATGGTTACTAGTTAAGATACTAAATCAATATGTCCTGCTATAAAGTCATGTATTTTCTTGAAGCAAAAATTTCATGAATTTGTTCTTGTAGTAGTTTGCAAGGTTTTCTGTGCTCTTCTGCTGAATGTTGCCTTCCCTGTCTGATTTGATGTTATCCTTTTTGCCAAGTTTCTTGTTTGACAAAATACTCGTGTTAAAAATATTATCAACCAGGAGCCGGTTCCTCAAAGCTCTGTTAAACTTAACGGCCGGTTAAATATCCTAACCGGCTGTTAAATTTAACGTTTACGTTAAATACTGTTCCTCAAAATTAACGACCGCTTTTAACGTCCACTTTAACTGTCAAATCTCCTGTTAAACTAATCGAGGTTTAGACCTCCGTTAAAGTTTAACAGGAGGATTAAAAATGGCTGCCGTGTTGCCAGTTCCAGTTAGAATTGAACGAAAGTTTAGGCATTCTGAGCATTTGGATGAACTCAACGATGTTGAAATGAGGCAGCGTTACCGGTTTAGTAATAGGGGTGTTGATTTTCTTGTAAATTTACTTAAAAATGACTTAACAAGGGCCACTAACAGAAATCATGCCATGTCCCCTAGGCAACAAGTGCTAATTGCACTACGGTTTTTAGCAACTGGGGCCATGTTCCAAGTAATTGGAGATACGTTAGGCTTTAGCAAAAGCACAGTGTCCAGGAGTGTTGAATGTGTGATAGGAGCTATCGTAGGCAAGGTGAGAGATTTTGTTAAATGGCCAAATATGGAAGAAAAGAAGAGGATAGCTACCGGGTTTTACGCCATTGCCGGATTCCCCAACGTCATAGGCTGTATAGATGGAACTCATGTCCGAATTCAAGCCCCGACAACAGACGAGGCATCATACGTCAACAGAAAGGGTTATCACAGCATATCAGTACAAGCTGTCTGTGATGATGAAGGTATTGTACACATTTATTTTTGTTGACATCGTCTGTAATTGTTTGTAGGTCAAAGCCACTTACGTACTCAAGAATAAAATTTTCATCTGGCTAGTGCCACGGACATGGATGATAACATACGCAGTGATTTCCCCTGCCACCACAAGCTGGCATCATTGTAGATTTACAAAAATGTAGAATGACACACTTGTTCACGTTGGATGTCTATCTCAACCATTTCCATAAGAGTTGGAGATCATTTATTTGGAATAGGGTCGATCGAATGGCCCATGAATGACCCACTAGATCTACGTATCATGCACATTTTTACAGAATCAGGGTCAAAAATGCCAACTTACCACAAAGGCTCAGTTACAAGAAAGGCCCAGTTACCAAGAAGGACAGGACCAACAAGGCCCAATAAAAAGCACAGAAAGGCCCAATACAATGCAAAGAGAGGCCCATTTTCGAACAAGTTTATAATGGTTAATGCTTTACATAGTAGATCTGTATTACTTTTATTATAAATTCTAGTTTTAAGAAGTCAATTCTTATCGATGTAGATTATGTTGGTTGGAGCTCCATTACATTTACTCTGTATTCAACTGTAGGAGTGAGCTCCATTATACATACTACTCATTGTGAAACTGTCATAAAGGATAATTCTAGACATGTGTTCACCTCGATCGCTGCAAGTACTTTAAATATGAATAAATTATTTATTTATGCACGAAACCCACATGCAACAAATGGTCAAATATGTACCTGAATCAAGCGTTTGTGCAACCGGCATTGAAACATATATCGATATGTTTCTATGTAGCTCAAGTGGGCCTTTCTGATACACCTTTGTGTGCCTTTTTGGTTCATTTACACTGGCCGGGTCTTTCTGGTAAGTTGGCATTTTGATCCGAAACCGTTATGAATCCCAGCAAACCACAGAAAAGCCTACCGATGTTCTGTGTATACTGACAATTATAATACTATACAGTGCATTAATAGGATTCAATTATTAATTTAACATACTTTATATTAATGGTGTATAGTCACACTCACAGACAAAGTAATAGTTTTACAGTGGGCCATCATGTGTAGTCACTGGAGGTCACAATGTCGGCATTATCTTTGTGAAACTTGACTTCAATGATCATCACAACAAAATCTAGGTCAAGTTCAATATTGGGTCATCAAGTGTCGAAACTAGATCATTAGGTTAACTCGTAAATAAACATTGTATTGTCTCTAGAGGTCACAATTTTTGCCTCATTTTTATGACGTGGCCACAATGACCATCTTAACTAAATCTATGCCATATATCCGATGTAAACAACAGGGTTGCTGGTTAAGATAATACGAAAACCTTGTACATGCAATAGATGCTGTATTTATTTGATTCTTATAAGTTGTAAATGATTTCTTATGATACCATTGGGGTCTGCATGAACTACTAAGGCTGGTGAGCGATTATGGTTAAAGTATCCACTCAACAGAAGGTTCGATCTCTGGCAAAATTCTTCAGTAATGACTAATTGACACGATCGCCTTTCTTTGGTTATTTCTAAATCGATTGATTCTTTCTTTTTTCAGGGCTGTTCACAAGTGTAAACGCTAGCTGGCCAGGTTCCTGTCATGATAGCCACGTGTTTAGGACATCTGGTCTGTGTCAGAGATTGGAGAGAGACAACCGGGCTTTTGATGCTGGGATACTGCTTGGTGACAGTGGGTAGGTATATCTGCTTTTGTCAATTTCAACCTTGTAATATATTCATGTAACTATATAGTTCATGATCAGGCTAACGACTACATGTATGCACTATATGTTACAGTTGTGCAAATAATGTAAACATTTACACTATTTATTAGATGGCGACATCGTCTTTGTGCAATTGTGAAATCTCAGCCATTTCTGTGTCTCTGGTAAATATATAAATTGCAATGCATAAAGGCTGAGGTGATCAGAATCCGTCTTTGTGACCAATAAATTCCCACTACCATAGGTTCACAGTCCCAATCGTATTTCTTAGAGCATGAAAACGCATGAAAATGAACAGTTAAATAGTAGCAGAGCATGATCCTGTAAAGCCTTTCAAAGACTATTCTAGGCACAAGAGATTTGACTAACATGTGTAAATATTGGACACCATAAATCCTTAAATCTTAATAGTTCCAAGCATTCAATGAAAATGGTCAAACGGGAGAGGGATTTCAATCAAATAAAATTATTATCAGAAATAATTTCTTTCATTCCAGATACCCTTGCAGACCATTCCTTATGACACCATTTTTGGTGACCGACACTGCGGACAAAGTGCGATATCAGAGTAGTCACACAAAGACGAGAGTAACAATTGAGAGAGCGTTTGGACAGTTAAAACGTCGTTTTCATGCTCTTCATTCAGAGGTAATTACCTTGTAATATATTTTACTTCATTACTGCACTACATTTTTGTTTCTTAAAATTAATTTCTCTTTAAACTTGGTGACAATGTTTATGGGCGTAATATGTATAAATAGGTCAAAATCGTCTCAGGCTTTCTTGAGATATGACCGTTTTATTACCCAAAAATGTGAACAAGAGGCGTTCCCTCGACTATTTTCAGTGCTGGAAGACCACAAATTAATGCAGTTTCTTAAGTTAAAAAAGGACAATAGTTTACATTGATAAATTGAACTTTCTCATTATTTAAACCTTATTTATCCGGTACAAGGTATGTTTGTTCAGGAGCTGATGTTCACCAGCTTAATAAAACATCCATGTAAAACTTTGACCAAGATACTTCTAACTTAAAAGGGGCATAACTGCAGTTAAAATCAAAGCAGGGTTATTGCCCTTGACTGGTACCATAGACTAATGATGACATATAAGTGTAGTAAGTTTCAATGCAGTATCATGGATAGTAACTGAGATATAGCCTGAATGAAAATTAAGTCGAAAAGGCGAATAACTCTAATTAAATTCAAAACGGGGTTATTGCACTTTACCAGTATCGTTGACTAATGATGATAAACAAGTGTTGTAAGTATACATGTAATACCAGATTAAGTAGCTAAGACATGATCTCAAAAAACTAGATGTAAAACTTTATCCAAGAAAAATCTATGTTAAAAAGGGGCATAACTCAAATAAAATCAAAATAAAGTTATTGCCCTTTACCTGTACCATCGTGTATTAATGGTTAGCAAGTGTGCTGAGTTCCAATGCCATAACACTGATACTATGTGAAATGTGGCCTTATTTTTAATTTACATTCAAAACTTTAACTAAATTTTCTGAGTAAAAAGGGTCAAAATTTGATTTAAATTCATCCAATAGTTATCTAACATGCATGATTACATGGCATGGAAAGCCAGTGTAAGGTTTCAATCCAATGCGTGCATGTGATATTAAAATATAATCAAGGTTAAATTTTGCATGTTAAACTTAACCATATGCAACGCCAACACCAACGCCGACGAAAACGTGACTGTAATAGCTCTCATATTCTTCGAATAGTCCAGCTAAAAAGGCCATGTTGGATTGGATTTATTTTCATTCAGCATGCCATCAGACGGGCGTATTTTGTGATATGTTGACTCTTGTTTCCTATTTAGGTACGACTTGCTCCAGCAAAGGTGTGTAATGTTGTAATTGCGTGTGTTGTGCTGCACAACATAGCAAAGTACATGAATGAGCCAGAAATGGACACTCCTGGAGACGATTATACTGATCCTGATCTTGACAGGGAAGGCTGCAATGATGCCATGAGAGACGGAACAACTGTCCGAAATTTCATAATACGACAATATTTTGTATAATTTTTAGAAATATTTACAATGGAAAGAATGAGATTTTTGAAAGATTATTTCTGTTACTTTATTATGTTTTTCCTTAAATATTCCTATATATAAACACATATTTACATGTACTTAACACTACTTAATGATGCAAAACACTACTTAATGCACTATTGTTCTGTTATTATCTTCAACATCTCGCAAGCATTCAGTTCGTTCATTTTGGATTCTGCTGCCTTCATCACTCTAAGTTTGACCTGCAGCAGTTCCTTTTCCAAATCTTGGCGCTCAACCAATCCCCTGTAATATTGCTTTTCTAAATCTTGTCTCTCCACCATCCCTCCGAAATAGGCTATCTGTTTGTCAATCAATACTTCTCCCTTCGTCCGCTTCGCCTGTTTTCGTAATGCCCTGGTAAACGATAATAAAAATGGAAAAGAAACATTAAAATCCTCAAACACATTCGAAGTGAAAAGTTCCGCTCTTAGATAACTGGGTCCATGTCATCACTTGACCAAACATTCAACATCTAGGGCCAAAAATGATATATTGTTTGTTTTCCGCGCCTACTTACGCAAGCAATAATTCCCATATCTAAAATTAATATTTTCAGATATTTCTCAATATAACCTACCTACCCAACCATAATTGGCCAGGGTCGGGAAGGGGAAACAAACAATATTTTATTTTTGGTCTAATATTTGAGATTTCTAGCTCACTTCAGCAAGACTTCTGTTGGTGATTTTATTATTTGATGAACGTGAGTCCATGATAAGCTTGATATCTGTATATTTAAATACTTTTATACATGTGCATTATCCTCTATTCGAGAAGGAAGAAAGCAGGTCTTGAAGTTCGAATTTTGCTACAGGTGACTTGTTTACTGTTTACATAGTTATAACCGAATTCATGCTTACAATATACAACTTATCCGAAGTTGAGTTATTGAAGGTATCACACATGTTGGAGAATTCTGTTCAGTGATTGTTATCACATAGAAGAAAAGGGTATTTATTATTTGCTATTAATGGATGATAGAGATTTTTCTGTGAAATTAACAGTGAAAATAACATTTTATTTTCACTGTTTTAGATTTTCTCTTTCACCAGAGTATTTTTCTTCACTAGGAGCTTGAATAACCACTAATGTATGAGGGTCTGTTTTAGAAGCTGGTTCCGTTACTAGACAGACAGTACCAATACTGTATGCCCCGACTAAAGAGTTAGGGCACAAACACTTGCATATTAAATTAATAACCTACATGTATTCTCATATGGATAACATCACGAAACGTGTTTGGAGGGTAATCTTACAAAACAACAACAAAAATTACTGATAGACCTAGGTAGTTTTGAAATGTGAAGAAACTGATTAAGGATCTGATTGTTGCACCACCAAGTGAACTGTGGCTCGCTTGTTTCGGTAATGACAAAAAGGAAGTAAAATGATAAATTACCCGTTAAATAGAAATTAAGGTAATAATGTAAATTATTTACTTACAGTCTGTTCTGAGGAGGGCGCTTTAAAGCATTGTGCGTAGTAGATGTATTTGATTTTGAGCATCCTGCAATAGGCCCGTTGTGTCCCCCTTGATCAGAGTAACATGAAGTCCTGAAAGAATTAATATCAATATTCTGATAATATAATATTTAATAACCTATTTTTTATGAATTGGCAATGAGTGCAAGCTTATCACAAGATACAGATGACATGATAAACATTAAACACAATTTGCATCTTAAAGGTAATAGATGATACAAAATTATGTCATTAATGAACTACAGTTTCGGCATTGATAAGAAGAAGTGAATGATTACTCCTTTCTTTAAGAGGAAGTCCTATGTTAAACATGTCAATTTGAATAAAAAAATATAAACATATTGGACACGGAAGGCTGCATTCAACAGACACAGCATCCACCCGTGCATAATTCAATGCACTGCAATGTGACGTCATTTGAATATACGATTATACTTGTATTATGGCTTCTTAAGCGAACTAAAGTTGTAGCATTTCATTTCACACATTTCATAGAGCCAATACTAAAGCTATTTCTACTGATATCATGTTATTTACTCACGTTTTCTCAATCACCACATTGCTTGGATCACTGTCAGTCGGTTGTGTAATCGGTATCTTGTCAACATCTAGCCCTGTCTCTTCTTCTCGTTCCAAATTACTTATATAATGTAGTCCATCTGAAAGTAGTTGTTATGAACAGACATGTATTAACACAGCAAATATGGCAGTATGGGCCCCACATTATAAGTTAGCCCATATTAGACCCAAATGGGACCTTTCTAGGCAATCCCATGTTGGGCCCATATGAGGTTTTTGTTTTTGGTGAGGATAAACTTACTTGTGAAATTAAACGCTTACAAATCCACCCTTATTAGATCTATTACCTTCTTCTCACTTATGAACAGTCATTTTAAAACAACAGTAAACTATATGCAATTGGTCGATACCACTGGAGTATGTACAGTAAATGAAATTATTAGTCACGTCAATATTGGTACAATTTTATATGTTTCCCTTTCTTACAATTTATCAAGAGCAAATACTACCGCTAGTGCATTTTGGCGAGAGCAACGAACGACTACTCTGCTCTGATTGTTTCTGTAGGCCCGGGTACCGTAATGCTAGCCATTTCGTATTTGTTAATGATACAAGCGACGTTGACCTGCATGGGCAGACAATCTTCAGTTGATTACAAATACTCAGCAACAGGCTAATAACTGACTAATCGAGAGTTTCATGCATATTGGAAGCAACATTCAGACGGCATTTCGCAAAATGCCAAGTACATGGCTGAATCATAATCGTAGAACTATACACGAACAGAGGTTAGTTTTCCGTTTCAAATTCTGGTTTTTCGGAAGATAAAAATAGAACATGGCTTTCTAAAAATAGACAACTGTCATAGCAGACGATCCTTTTATTGTTGTTGATTTTCAACCATTTCCGATGTTTTAAGATATAATATGCAAACATTTACCTTGCTCGTCCGTGTCCAGACCACCCTGAATTCCGGAAAATGCCGTCGTCTGTGCCAGCAAATCGCCGATCCTCTGTGATTGATCACTAGCCACAACCATACTCCCCCCACCAGTCTTTCTCCTCTCTAACTTCTCCTTTGTTATTTCTTCTTTTGCCTTCCTCTTCAGGTTCGCCCACTTCTCAGAGCAGGCCTGCTCTGTCCTATGCGCGTAGCCAAGGGCTGAAACCTGCCAACTAATGTCCTTCCATATCTCGGATTTTATATTGTTGGTCACTTGATTAGTGAACTTTGAATTCAACGTGTCTAAATTGTCTTTCACAAGCTCCTCCAACTTCAAAATTTCATTTTGATTAAAATTAGTGGCTCTTACCCGTTTAACAGAGTTTTTTTTCCCACTAATTTTAGCATCTTCTGCTAAAGCAGCCATTTTGGAATTCAAGTAGGAAGTGGAATTCTGGGATTGAAAGTAGATGTTAAATATTTTTAACAGTCTGTTAAAGTTTAACATGAGTGTTAGTTAACGCTCATGTTAAAATGGTTTGAGGAACTAATATTTAACAGTCGGTTAAGTAACAGTCCGTTAGCTTATTTAACGGACTGTTAACTTAACGGGCCGTTAAATTTAACAGAGCTTTGAGGAACCGGCTCCTGAACAATGTAATTGATTTACCGGGTACTTTTCTTTAGGACACAAAAAGCTTTGGTCAATATTATATAAATATCAGATGCCTGCCTGCGTGACATTAAAATTGTCAACCCAAGGGCAGAATGTCACATTCTGTTTCGAGGGTTGACAATATCAATGTCACACAGGCAGGCATTTGATATTTATTTTATTATACCAAACACTATTATAAGTTAGCTTTTTACTATTTTTGTAAAGATATATAACTTTAAAAGTACGCCAAATGTATCATCACTTTTTGACATAATGACTTTGTCATGAGGTCGAACATATACATGCCTTGTGCACAGTGTTCTTAACCTGGTGACAGTCAGTTTTCGGTCTATCATGTGTCAAAAAGGTTGGAATTGTCAATGACAGTCAAAATATCTGCTTCTGGGGGAATGGGACTTGCATTGTAGAAAAAAGTGAAGTATAATAATAAATTATTGTTATAATTATGTCGGACAACGTGTTTTGTAGAATTAACATCTGATAGTTATATTGTTTTTTGTTTAGTATAAACACTAGGAATAATAGATAGTAATCTTTAATATTTATTCTTATAAAACAATACAGGATAAACTTCACGAAAAATGAAGTTGCTTGGCCCTCTGTTTTAAATTAATTCACTCCCTTATTTATAATAGTAATTAAATATGAATTTAATGTTTTGTTCCAAGTCATAATGTCAGGATTTTTGCTCTTTTCAAATCGTTCCGAAATGTGTTCTGTCTTAATAAATGAGAAACCCTGAAAAGTTTTCGATTGAATGTCTGGTTCCCTTGCATTGAGACATCATCTGTCTGGTACTCAGTGTCTCAGTCTGTTGTTGTCTCTTATAATTATGTATGATGTTTCAATACACTCTAAAAGTTTGATACATTATCATGACACTGGCACACCAATGAACACGGAATAGACAGCAGAGCAGAGATCGCACCACCTTAAGTTGATCGAAGTTGTTAATTTAAAGCTTCCAAGCCAATTCATTGTACCATATGCTTTTAACAGTCAACTTAGACTCAATGGTCAGGGGTAACATGTACAGTTGGTTAAATGGACGTATGTCTGAAAATATAACTTTAACTTGGTACTTTTTATGTGCTTGCAATTTACTGTTAAAATATATTTAAAGGTAAATGATCGATTCCTGGGGCGGTATTCAATATTGATTTTATTTAATTGGAGAATAAGGATAGTCAATCACATTGCCTGTTACTGACTAAGAGATTAATATGGTGTGATCTGATTGGTTTTCCTTATCCTTAAGTCAATTAATGTCAATATTGAATACAACCCCTGGTGTAATGACTACCGTTCTAACCTTATGTACTCAATATTCAGATAAATTTTTATGGACCAAATCGTCAATTATGCACAACCTCTCTGTATTCAAGAAAAATCTTCAATTTAATCAGCAAGAATGTATAGCCTGTATATATCTACATGATAGTCAGTATGTTGGTTAATATACTATGTTTGTTCACAGATACGGACAGGAGACGTTGATACAATTTGAAGATTTTGGTAACCACCATGCGTTCAAGTTGTTAGAGAAATATAGACATAAATACTGTGTGTTTAATGATGATATCCAAGGTATGTGCTTTATTATGCTCCCCGAAGGGTGAGAATATAGTCGCCACTTTGTCCATCCGTCCGTATGTCGTCAGTCTGTCCGTCCATCACACTTTTGTCCCAGCCATAACTTGAAGAGTATTAGAGATATCAATTTGAAACTTTATAGGTTAAAAGACCTCATTGAGGGGAAGTGCAGTGCACAATAACCATAACCCTTGATTGCATATGTTTTGAGTTATTCGCCTTTGTAATATTTCATGCTTAATTCTTGTCCGGGCCATAACTTGAACAGTATTTGAGATATCTATTTGAAACTTCATAGGTGAATAGACCTCTTTGAGGGAAAGTGCAGTGAACAAGAACAATAATTCTTTATTGTAAAATTTTGGAGTTATGGCCCTTTGTACTTTTCTACTTACTTCTCGTCCAGGTCATAACACCTTCATTATGGGAGGTATTGATTTGAAACTTTTTAGGTGAATAGATCTCATTGAGGAGAAGTGCAGTGCCACCAAAACATAACTGTACCTTAATTGTTTTTTTAACAATCTCCCTTTTTTCATACAAATTAATTTTTATCCGGTCCCTATCTTAAACAGTATTGATGGCATTTGATTGAAACTTCATATAATGATGGAGACCTTTGGGGGAAGTGCGGTGTCATGTTATGACATGTTATGTTATGTTAGACATCTGTGACTCTGTCTGTCTGGATGTCACAAAGTTTGTACAGTCTTGTTTTCCTTGACCATTGATTGGATTTTAATGAAACTTCACATGAATGCTTTTTTGGGAGGCCTCCCTTGTTTGTTTCAAGAACCCCTCTATTTGACTTGTTTATATAGTTGAGTGTATCGTTGACAGGTACGGCGTCTGTGGCAGCTGCTGGTATATTTGCCTCCCTGAGAATCACCAAGAAAAAACTATCTGACAATGTATTTGTGATGCAAGGAGCTGGAGAGGTTTGTACTATGCCTTGTTTAGCGGACATAACCGGCCTGACTACATTAAAATTTACAAAAGTTTTGCCCCATTAAATATTGATGGCTTCACCGCTTTATTATTTATGGCTTAAACATTTGCCATGATGCATATTTTGTGACAGTTCACACTCAAGTTGTTAGTTACAGCTGTGCAATAATGGTGATGATGTTGTAAGTAGTATTCTCCTGATACAAAGGTCAAGTATTTGGATCTCACTTAGGTTAAAGTTTAAGCACCAATTTCACAACCACAAAAATAGGCTTAAGTGTTAGTTAGTAATCCAATAAGTAGTCACTTACTGTGATTTATATAATTTCTTATGTTGCAATATCAATGTATCGTATATTTTTCGTTTTTATTTTCGCATTACTACCAGTGATGACAAAAATTTCCATTATCACACAAATATGAGATAGTGTTTGTTTGTTTGTGTTCGACTGAGGCCGTCTTAAGAGAAATTTGACAAATGTATGAAATAAAATAATAATGAATTGTGAGCGATATTTAGCTGTTTTTGAATATACTCTGTGGTTCTTTAACAGTGTGCAGCACCAATACATGTGAGACTGAGCTCTGAATTATCAACCAGATCCTCTCTAGTTGGGTGGGAAACACAGAAAAGCGTTCAGAAATTAACTTGTGTGTAACTGGCCCTTAAGCAAACAGTATAAAAGCTAAAAGTTTATTTGAAAACCATGGTTACTTAATTATCCTTGATATTACAGGCAAATATTGATATTGCTAACTTACTATCCTTGATATTACAGACAAATATTGATTTTGCTAACTTACTAATATCCTTGATACTACAGGCAAATATTGATATTGCTAACTTACTATCCTTGATATTACAGGCAAATATTGATATTGCTAACTTACTATCCTTGATATTACAGGCAAATATTGATATTGCTAACTTACTATCCTTGATATTACAGGCAAATATTGATATTGCTAACTTACTATCCTTGATATTACAGGCAAATATTGATATTGCTTACTTACTATCCTTGATATTACAGGCAAATATTGATATTGCTAACTTACTATCCTTGATATTACAGGCAAACATTGGTATTGCTAACTTACTATCCTTGATATTACAGGCAAACATTGATATTGCTAACTTACTATCCTTGATATTACAGGCAAACATTGGTATTGCTAATTTACTTTCTCTGGCAATGGAAGCAGAAGGAACTCCAATAGAAGAAGCACGTTCAAAGATATGGATGGTTGATTCACGAGGTCTCATTGTAAACAATCGACCAAAAGGAGGTATTAGTGGCCATAAACAAGACTTCGCTAAAGACTTCAGACCCATTGATACGCTAGAAGAAGTAGTGAAAGAAATCAAACCAACAGCATTGATTGGTAAGTACGATAGGTCAAAAGGTCAAATAATAGAAAAAACTTATTAACACTCTTGAGGCCATATTTTTGCTTTAATCTTGATCAACTTTGGTCAAAATGTCTATCTTGATAACCTTCAGGTCACTTTTGAAGTTGGGTCATGTGGGTATAAAACTAGGTCAATATGTCAAATAATAGCAAAACCTTTTTAACACTCTGGAGGCCTCAGTTTTGCTTTAACCTTTGTCGAGTTTAGTCAATATGTTTATCTTGATGACCTTAAGGTCAAGTTCAAAGTTTGGCCATGTTTAGCAGGTGAGCGCCCCAGGATCTATGATCCTCTTGTTTATAAAAGCAACACACTTTAAAGTGAATGATTGTGAAGTAAATATTGTCTCATGTCTTAAAGATTAACCTTGCCATACATGTACATCAAGAAAGGATTAAGATGCTTTGGAAACACATAAAAAAGGGGAATTTTTCAAAAATAGGGGAATAAAACATACTTTTTTGGACATGGGAATGGGGCCGAATTACGGCCCCAAAGGCCCCAAAACAACCTAAAAATACACTGTTATGGCATCTGAAACAGACTTGCATCTATTTCAGGATTGGGCTTTCTGCCTCTATGGGACCTCTGATCATTAAATCAATGTGATATTTGATCTATGTTTGTTATTTATACCAGGAGCTGCAGCTGTACCCGGTGCATTTACTGAAACCATTCTTCGTGATATGGGCAAATTTAATGAACGACCAATCATCTTTGCTTTGTCCAATCCTACCAGTATGGCTGAATGTACTGCGGAGGAAGCTTACAATCTAACAGACGTAAGTAATTAGAGCTGTCATTGATCGAAGCAACATGGTATTAGTTAGAGCTGTCATTGATAGAAGCGACATGGTATTAGTTAGAGCTGTCATTGATAGAAGTGACATGGTATTAGTTAGAGCTGTCATTGATAGAAGCAACATGGTATTAGTTAGAGCTGTCATTGATAGAAGCAACATGGTATTAGTTAGAGCTGTCATTGATAGAAGCAACATGGTATTAGTTAGAGCTGTCATTGATAGAAGCAACATGGTATTAGTTAGAGCTGTCATTGGTAGAAGCAAATTGATGTATCAATGACAGTTTTTGGCTGATCGATTATCAATTCGCATTTCAAAATATTCCTTTTCCAAAAAATTTATTGTTTCACAAAAAGTGTATAATTATCATAATATTGTAACGGGCAGGACCTATATATATATGATGGTCTGATCCTGGCACCGAACAACACACTGTCCGCACAAAGTCCAGGGACTACGTAGCCTGCACCCTCAGATGTGCCGATAAACAAATCTAAAATATAATAGTATACACCAAACTGCTCATACGTTAGTATTTGTCAGGATAGCTAATTGATGAGCAGCAGATGGGGCAGACTACAAGCAATGCAAGATGTAAAGTTTAAACGAAATTAATTTATTCTACACGAAACAGATTAAGAGTTATTATTTACATGTGAAATACAACAAAATAGTATAGTTACATTCTTATCCTTCTGTAGATCTAGAATAATTATCTATTAAAGTCCAAAAGTTCCCAAAGCAATCTTAGTCTACAGTACAGTAAGTTAAACGTTGACATTTCAATGGTGTCTCCTTCATGATCGGTTTCCCGAAAGTCCCAAATTTGAAATGCTCCTGCGTTATATACATCAAAAAGGCGAAATAATCTAAAATAACGTGGGGTGATACTCCTTATCCAATGGAATACCATTATTCCAAACATACACAGTTCTGAACCAGTGAATACTAAGATGGAAAATTCCGTCTGATGAGCAAACACGCTTCATACGCCGTCCAAAATTGAGTTCCAAGACGGAACATGAAAATAATGATTTACAACATGTTAAGTCACACAGTCATAGTTTATCATATAAAATATGACATACAGTACGTTGATCAAGACTTCAATTAACTCACAAGAGGTTACAATGTATAACAAACTCAAACATTGGCGCATGCAGAACTAAATCATAACGTTGAGACAGAATGCCGATTTCCGCAAAAATACACAAACAATCATCGAGTACAAGTAAGTTTCAGTTAAAAATGAGTTCAATGAAATGATTTACGACCAACATGTGTGTTAAAACATGCAACAATAGCGATAAATGGAAATGTCACCTATTTCCGCGACCAAAATGAAATATGACTCTTTTGGACTTACAATTTTCTTCCCAGCATATTATGAATCGATGCATGAATGATAATAAGTAGATACATTGATAAGTAACTGAGGTGCAATATTACAATATTTATGATATGTTAATATGAAGTTATAAACTGTTCAGGCATGTCAGTTAAATTCTGCTAGACAAAAAGCAGAGAAGAGATGTTTACTTACAATTTTTCTTATCATATTTCAGGGACGTTGTGTGTTTGCTAGTGGTAGTCCGTTTGATGCTGTTACTATGAATGGACAGACGTTTATTCCAGGACAAGGCAATAATGCCTACATCTTCCCTGGTGTCGCTCTAGGTGTTATAGCTTTCCAAGTCAGACATATCCCTGAATCTATATTCCTTAAGGCAGCTCAGGTATGTATTAATCAATCAATCAATAACTACTTGCTTGTTTACTAATCCAACTGTTAGTGTTTGCATTGCTTTATATTCCTTTTCTTGAACAAATATGTTTTAATCTAATCAATCAATCAACCAATCAATCAATCGATCAATTCACCAATAAATCAATCATATATTTGTGTGTGTTACCATGTGGTTCATTTGAGGTTTGTTTGTGGGTATCCACAACAAGTTTTTGACTTACCGTTAACTTGTACTGGCATGCGAGGTATTACCGGACAGAAATGCCATAAAAAGCTTCCTGTGAAGTTAAAAATCGATTTTTAGTCAGATTTTTTTGTGTTGACACATACCTTGGTTCAAGGCCTTCCTAAAAATAGAATTCCCGAAAATTGACGTCACCAGAACATCCAAATTAAGGGGCCCAAACAGGGGCACTTTTTACGCTTTATTCAACGACGTACAGCAGGTATTACCGGGCAGTCGTTTTCAGTCATTTTTAGCTCACCTGTCACAAAGTGACAGAGTGAGCTTTTGTGATCACTCTTCGTCCGTCCGTCTTCCGTCCGTCCGTCCGTCAACAATTTGCTTGTGTAGACACTAGAGGTCACAATTTAGACTAAATCTTTATGAAACTTGGTCACAATGATCATCTCAACAAAATCTAGGTCAAGTTCGATATTGGGTCATCCGGGGTCAAAAACTAGGTCACAAGGTCAAATTATAGAAAAACCTTGTGTAGTCACTAGAGGTCACAATTTTGACTTAATCTTTATAAAACTTGGTCACAATGATCATCTCAACAAAATCTAGGTCAAGTTTTATATTGGGTCATCCGGGGTCAAAAACTAGGTCACAAGGTCAAATCATAAATAAAACCTTGTGTAGTCACTAAAGGTCACAATTTTGACCTAATCTTTATGAAACTTGGTCACAATGATCATCACAACAAAATCTAGGTCAAGATCGATATTGGGTCATACGGTGTCAAAAACTAGGTCACAAGGTCAAATCATAGAAAAACCTTATGTAGACACTAGAGGTCACAATTTTGTCTTAATCTTTATGAAACCTGGTCACAAGGTCAAATCATAGAAAAACCTTATGTAGACACTAGAGGTCACAATTTTGTCTTAATCTTTATGAAACCTGGTCACAATGATCATCTCAACAAAATTTAGGTCAAGTTCGATATTGGGTCATCCGGGGTCAAAAACTTAGTTTTCTATGATTTGACCTTGTAACCTAGTTAAACTAGGTTACAAGGTCAAATCATAGAAAAACCTTGTGTAGTCACTAGAGGTCACAATTTTGACCTAATCTTTATGAAACTTGGTCACAATGATCATCTCAACAAAATTTAGGTCAAGTTCGATATTGGGTCATCCGGGGTCAAAAACTAGGTCACAAGGTCAAATCATAGAAAAACCTTGTGTAGACACTAAAGGTCACAATTTTGACTAAATCTTTATGAAACTTGGTCACAATGATCATCTCAACAAAATCTAGGTCAAGTTCGATATTGGATCATCAGGGGTCAAAAACTAGGTCACAAGGTCAAATCATAGAAAAACCTTGTATAGTCACTAGAGGTCACCATTTTGGCCTAATCCTTATGAAACTTGGTCAGAGTGATCATCCCAACAAAATCTAGGTCAAGTGCGATATTGCATCATATGGGGCCAAGAACTAGGTCACTAGGTCAAATCACAGGTCTTGCATTTACTGCTATAACAGGTGAGCGACCTAGGGCCCTTTGGGCCCTCTTGTTAACTTAAAATTTGGAATATTATTATGGTAAATGATTAGAACAGGGTTGGTACTTCCTATTTATGCAAAAATATGTCACGATTTTCGTGATTACAACCCGTAACGCGCCATGTTTTCCTGCCAGGTGGCGCTGTATGATAGGTCAAATGCTGTAATATACCGTACATAATTTACCGATCAAAAGTCGATTTCAACGATTAAAAAGCAACCCCAAGTATTTCAGATTTATGGATAAGATATTAAAAAGGATTACTCAACTGCTATCCGTTGACAAATTTCGTAATTAACAATATCCTGCAGAAATTAGAGCTGGTATAAAAGGACGTAATTAAATTTAAAATAAAAAAAGATAAAAATCTTGATGTCGCGAGGATTCGATCGCGGGTCCTCTGGCTTTACAATCAAAGACGTTAACCACTCGACCATGGGCTCTTTACATAAACAGTTGCGGTTTAATTTAACCGTATAAAATCAATGACTCACGCGCTCAGCTCGTGTTATTTTGCGCATGCGCACACAATGGAGATTTCCCCCAGCGCCGCTAACGTAAACACACAGCGGCGGACGACATTTTCGATGATAAGACAATGTTTCGTTAATCTTGAATATATTTTTTCTTCTAGATTTATTCCAAACAAGCTTCTGAATGATTTGGAACAAATTTCAATACATAATTCCAGAAAATAAGCGTCTACAACCGTTTGTCCGGTAATACCTGCTGTCCGGTAATACCTCGCATGCCAGTATGCTTTTATGCAATAAATTTACTGTGTTCTTGTGTTATGTTGCTTTAAATAATCTACAATGTCTGTTAATACTTGCTTGTGTTATGTCACTTTAAGTGATCTATGTCTGTTGATACCTGTTTGTGTTATGTCACTTTAAGTGGTCTATGTTTGTTGCTACTTGTTTGTGTTATGTCACTTTAAGTGATCTATGTCTGTTGATATTTTCAGACATGTGCCAGTCTTGTAACAGATGAACATCTTGCGGAAGGTCGTGTTTATCCACCACTGGGACAAATTCAATCTGTATCACTGAAGATTGCGACAGAACTCGGAGAGTACGTCTATGAGAAGAATCTAGCATCACTTTACCCTGAACCCGAAGATAAAGAAGCTCATATCTGGAGTAAAATGTATTCAACTCATTATGAATGTTTCGAACCCGAAGTCTGGGACTGGCCTGCTGGCGAACACCAGTAATTTATAATGTTGTGTTTTTAAAGTTTAAGGAAATGTATTTTTTGGAAACTTTATGTATATATTGAACCACCAATGATGAGAGAGAGACAATTTTAAATGTTTTGTTTTTTAAAGCAAGTACATAACACTGTACCGTAATGTTATATGTTTAAAGAGGTTTATTTGATAATTTTGCACCAGATTTGACCCTTTTATTTACAAAATACTTGTAATTTAAAGAAAAATTGACCCTTTGGTAAAAATTCAGGTTTTTGAAAATTTCGTGGTCAAGGGGTCATTTCAAGGGTCAATTAGAACCCTGAACTTAACAGTATAGTTATTTCTTCATACAGTATTACTCAAACTTTGCTTTTTTATGAAAACAATTAAATAGTTCTTTATGGAACAATATATTTACAGTTGTATCCATGGCAACTATTAAACATGGCAGCATGAACAATTGTTTGCAATAAACTCATACCAATTATCAATAACAATATAACTGCCTGAAATATTGTAATTTCAATATGGAGCAATATCCTACTATAATAATGAAATATTGTAAAAGTAAAAAAAATTATAATATAGGCTCATAAATTTTGCACAAAGAAGTAGCACTAGTGTTCATACATTGTTTATATATCGGAATTAAGACTTTTTTGGTGAATATTGTTCTGATACTTTACCACCAATACTCGTTTTGTAGATTCAGAGCTTTTTGATCAAACAATGTTTATGTTTTTTACTTTATCTCGGCTTGTTAACTGTTTATTAGCTTATTGTCTCGACATTTTGCTTGTATTTCACTCAATGTGTTATTCACCTGGGCTGGTATTCACAAAGCATCTTAGTAGAAAACTTAGATTTTTTTTAAAAACACGAAAATTTGTAACGTATGTCAGCCTAACATGACAATCAATATTATTGATTTTTTGCATAGGTTTAAATCATTATGTAAAGAGCTACTATAATCACTAAGAAAACATGGGTTAATCTTCAATTTGTGCATGATACACGCAATACTAACTTTTAACTTAAGTCAAAATACTTAAGTTTTCAGCTAAGATGCTTTGTGAATACCAGCCCTGTTTATTTTTTACTTGCTTACAGTTACTTTTACTAAGAATATATGTTAGAAATTGTATTTAATGCTAGATTACCTTTGTTATTGATATTGTCAGAGCGATTATTGTGCAGTTTTTTTACCTGTCAAAATTGACATAATTACACAGAGAAAACACTATAGTTTAGTTATCCTCATTTCTTCTGGAGATGACTTATCTACAGTGTGTGCATACTGTCTAGTTACGTATACATTGACAGGTCTATAAAACAACACAACAAGATAGCTGGAATATGTACTAGGTATTATATACACTATGTTTTTTGGTGTTTGATAAGTCTTATAATGCTGTACTTCAGTGTCGTACTTTTCTTCAATTTATGTAGTTGGTGAACACATTTAAACGAAGTACTTTCTTATATATGTATGCCAAATCTGTACTGTGTAGTTGTTGTATGAATGTGTGATTTTTGAAGCTTTATAAGAAGTACTCAAACATGTACCTCTTACAGTCTCTCAGCATTATACACCCGGGTACTGTTTTATCAAAGCACTTACTAACATTCAAATTTTATTTCTTTTTAATTCATTTGCAACTAAAAATGATTCAGGTAGTCAAACAAACTATGTATGTCCCCAATCAGCTGTCGTTTACAAATTAAAAAGAAATTTAATTTCAACATAAGTTTACGATTTTCGTATGTACTGTGATAAAAAAGTACCCTGGTTTTTCGATGGAAAATGTACAGTAATTTTGTACAGAAACTATGTTTTCTCATGAAATCATGTGTGACAAATTAACCTCATCCTCCAACTTTCTATAAGCCTATTTACACAGTTGATTCCTTGTGTATTATTCGGCCTTTGCTTTCATTAGTGGAGATTATTACGAAATTTTTCAAGGTGTACTATAAATACTTTATCTAAATCTCCGGCACGGCACGACTGATATATTCTGCTCAAGAAGCTTGTAATATATTCATGCATAAAGGTGGAGGACCAGGTTAATTTATTCGGTCTAAATCATCTAGTAATGTGTTACATTATGTACTCAGTTCTAACCATGCTGATAGTTTAATGTATGAGTATGAAAACATTGCTTCAATTTATGTATAGATTCTACATTTGTAGATATTTCTTGCATTCCATTCTAAAGAGCTTTTAATTTATGTTTTGCTTTGTATTGAATTATTTATGTTATTAATGTGTACTAGTACTGTTAATTCATTTCCCTTTTCACTCATGGGTATTGTCTATTTAGTTTTATTGTGGGCTCATATTTAGATTATTAGATTTGTATTAAATAAGTAACCCCTTGCCTTGTGTAGATCAGAAGTTTCCTTGAATGCTAGTTAGAGTTAGGGTATGCTCATGTAAATATTTTCCCATGCTGTGACATCTTAAACTTACTGATGATCATGTACGGATTCAGAGTTGGGGGGACTATCCTGAGAAAAAAATAAGGATCTGTGCATGACAATGATAGAGATTTCATATTTGTTAGTGTAGTCTGTGTTCACATGAATGTTTGTATTCATCTCTATGTATCACAGAACATTACTACATATTCTTTAATCTTTCATAGTCATACACTTTACGGAAGTAATGCTGTTACAATGTTGCTCTGTTCTGTCAGAGATTTGTACTGTTTTCATATTGCTTTGACAGAACTGAAAACTGACATAACACCGGGACGGAACGGATATCTCATTATCCTGAGTTCCGTTTGAGTGTTAAGCCGTTTTTCAGTTCCGTCATAGCAATATGGAGAGGGTACTAAATGTCTGACAGAACTAAGAATCGGTGTATCAGTATTACTACTATGCGCTTAATTCTACAGGTGTGTTGGTGTCAAAAATTCATTTTGTGCTAGACCAATATCTAGAAGTATCATAGCAATGATTCTGAAACTTAAAGGAATGTTCGTTAGTGTATGAAGTTGTACTTTCGCTTGAAATAAGTTCAAAAAAGGAGTTATGAGACTTGTTGGAAAGTCTTTGTTTTCACACAATGAAATAGTTAGATTGGGTTTTAAGAGGTATTGCACGAATTGTAGTGAATTTATTCTTGCTTTGAATTTTTTCAGCAAGTATGTACTAGTAATTAAATGTATTGTTTGTCTTTGTTTGTATATGTATATGTCACTAGGTTGTTCAATGATATACCGAGATGACATGAATCTTAAGACAGATCAATTGGTTATTCTGTTAAGCTCCATGACTTGACATCATGAACATTCAACTGTTGAGTTTATACGTATCAAGATATGACATTTTGAATAAAACATTATTGTTAAGCACTTACTATAAGTTGACATGATAAACATGTTTCACTTTTATACTACAACTTAAGGTCTATTTAGTGTTTCGGCTCTTGGTTTGTTGAACATTCATTTGAGCAAGTTTAGGCTTCATGTTCAAGAAAAAGTTGATAGTTCCAATTTTAGACAACTTGTGAGTTTAGGACCATGTGAGATGCATTTAGTGATGTTGTTTTACTATTTATATTATTAAGTATTGATCAATTAACCGAATCTCATTGTTGTAGATGAAATAATTATTTTTTTTATACACATGAAGTAAACTCTTCGTTACTCGATATTTGTGTCTGTAGTTGTCCTGTTGAACAATAAATCTGCATACTGCTACATTTGTGCCTGTTTTATTTTGGGACAAAGGTTGGTTACTATTCCCTGATCTGGTAATAATACAATATATCGGAGGATGAACCCAGGTTAAGGGCCGATTTAAAGTCTTTCAGGGTCACAGCAGGTAATACACTTTCATGAAAATTTGACAACAATGTTGATTTTCCTCCAAATGTGTACAAGTTGCCTCTTCCTTGTAGAACGATACACTCCGGGAAAACTGATAAGGTATATCTGCTGCTGTATATACTATACATGTAACTGAAAAAATTTTGGTTGATACACTTGCCACCATAGGCAGACCTAGCAGGTTGCATTCTGCCACTCTGGGTACTCATTCATACATCCGAGTGAAGTGGAGTATTGACTGCATTGTGGGTATTACTGTCAATAATTAAGCGGTGGACCAGATGAAATCTGTTAATCCCAAATTAACTATATGGTATGAAGTCACTGAGGTCACCATTACTAGTTACGTCTCCACCATGTTGTGACAGAGACACATGCATTGATTTTGTGACGGATGTCTGTCAAGATGGATCTCATTAAGCTTGTACGAGCTAGTTCTTAAATACTGGTTAGATTTCAATGAAACTTCACATGAATACAAATATCTACTGACAGCTTGACTAAATGGACCTCTATCTTCCATTGAAGTCATACGCCGTATGGGACTATTCAGACTTCAGTCTTGACACACGTCACCAACAAATAATATAAGTAAGAACGGAGGTACTAGATGTAGAAGCCTTAACCATCTGCCCCGAGACATAAAATCATAGATACACACAGTCTATTTACAGCACAGGTTGGGTAAAGTTGAAAATATATAGGAACAGGGGAAGCAACTCCGTACGAAAAAATCATTTCACGAGTAACAGTTGTCTCCCTTGCACAAAATGGCTGCTTTGCTCCAGAACTGTCAAATTGTTCGGGATGTTGATTTCTCTACATAAATAAGGTTGTCATCTGTTGAAAACATGTTTCCATTGTTACAATCACGATGTTACGGTGTGGGTGACAGACATATGTTGTACAATGCTGCTAGAGGTATACAATTTTATTTTATAATTCACTGCCATTCCCCACCCACTTATTTTCAGTGTATTTTTGTCAACATTGATGATCGAACATTATTTATCTCCAATTATCTTTTTTTATGGATTATCATTCCGTCCATCTCTATGGTGAGTATGTGGTTTGTATTTAATTGCTTGACCGAATAAGCATGTCCATCTGAATTAAGGTGAAATCATTCAAATTTGGGAATTGAACCTTAATGTTCAGTCCAAGGGGCATAACTCTTACACTAAGTTACAACATTTTGTCGGCTGAATGGACTAGTACCCTCTACCTCTTTTATTTTGTCTCAGGGACTCAAACAGGTTAAGTATTATGTTTCGTACATATAGTGAGGGAGCCTGATCATCACCGTAAAAATATACAGGGAGTCTACAAACACATGTAGCTACAATGTACCTGATATTTTTCTATCTATTTATACATGATGTACTGCATCATCCCCATGCGGGTATTATGTGCAGGTGTGCATCAGTTCAGTGTGAGTTGATAAAAGCGTACAAAAAGTATATAAAAGCAAGTGAGTGAAGTAAAAAGATTGTTAAAATGTTAAAAAAAGTCGAAGACTTACAGTGACATGATAAAAACATGACACAAACATTTATTATGGCATTGTATGGGTCAGGGAACTGACCACCAGTTTAAAATTGTTCAAATCCGGCAGGAGCGCAACTCCGGCTGGCAACCTGTTCCATTGTACAATAGCAAGGGGAAAAATGAGTATTTAGTTAGTCGTCAGTCCGGATATTTAATTATCCCCATAACAGTCATTGAGCTAGACCCTGTCACTGAACATGATATCTAGAGAAAAAGATATTCTGGTCAGTTAAACATGCTGGTCAGTTAAACAGAGTCTTGGATAGTGTTTTTGGGAATAAAATATCAGGTTTCTGTGATCATAGATATTTAACAAAACTGTGCCTGCCAGATTTTTTTATTCAGCATTTTACCAGAGTCACAATAAATTTTGTATTTCCAAATTTGTTATGTATTTATTTATAAACTCACATTATAACTGTTTTGTTTATATTCATTTCAGGTAATAGAGATTTTATACAGAGGCTGACTTTAGAAAGGAAACTTGAAGTACATACTGGATGTGTAAGTTGTTAATACATTCACTCTGATAGCCCAGTGATTGATTATCCATTGTGAGTGTGAGAGGTCTGGGTTTCGATCCCTAACTGCAAATACAAATTAATGATAAAGATATTTGTACTAGGATATCCCCTTTGTTCCAACTTAACTGCAAGTTCACCCAGTGTCAGGATGTGACTGGGCCACACAGACTCCATGTGACTGAAATATTGGCCCCCATCTTTGATGAGGGGTAGATTTCTTTACTCATGTAGGTCTGTCTGTCAGTTGGTCGGTGGAACACTAAATTGACTCTAGGATCCTCAAACTTTACATGGAAGTTCTATTGGTCATCAACAGTGAATGACCCCGTTTGATTTTGAGGCCAGTAGCTCAAAGGTCAAGATTGCTAACATGAATGTAGAGAGAATAGTATCTGATCAATTACTCAATATCTCTGCCAATAACAGCTTGGCCCACGATCTTCAAACTTTATAGGGATGTTGGTCACCATCCGTTTGTAGTTGAACCTATTGATTTTAAGGTCAGTAGGTCAAGGTCGCCATAATCTTCACTATTTCTGAAATCTGACTGCCAGGGGGGCACAACTATGTGTTTTACAAACATCTCTTGTTGTCAATTATGAAGCGCTTAAGTTCCTGGTTGTGGCAGGGGATGGAACTTCCGGATGGGGGGTAAATGACTATGAGGTTCTGTGCTGTATCCTTATATTTTTGTGGCAATTGATTGTAATGAACAATGACACTGATTGCTAAAAGGCATTAGGAATGTGGATTATACCAATACAAGTATAAACTGATGACTATTGTGACACTGTTTTCAGGTGAACTCTATTTGCTGGAATGAGAAAGGTACAAGCATTTTGTCAGGATCTGATGATCAACATTTAGTGATCACTGACCCATACTCTGGCAGGGTAAGTAATCTTGACCTATTTTCTGACAGAGTAAGAACTGGTAGCAACATTTAGTTGCCTTTGACCTATTCTCCAATCAAAACGCATACATGTTTGATTGAAATTTGTATCACAAGGCCCTTCTAATGAGCATATTTCATGGAAATCTGAATAGGTCAAGACATGTTTTCCAAACTGTAGTTGAAAAAAATTGTTTTTCCATAAGTCAAGAGTAGTTTTAAGACAGATTTTTCTTGTTTTCTCAATATAGATTTTTCTTGTTTTCTCAATATATAGTTTTTGTACTTACGACTTTCTTCTTCTGCACCAGCGATGTACTGTGAACAAAACTATAATATCGTCCCTTTGGTGCAACAAAGTTGTATCTCACTATATAGTATATTGCGCCAAAGGCACATATTGTGTTTTTCCTTCAGATAATTCACAAGATTCGGTCTGGTCACCGTGCCAATATCTTCAGTGCCAAGTTCTTACCAAGCTGTAATGATATGCGTACAGTCAGCTGTTCTGGTGATGGTAAAATCTACTATACTAACATAGAGAGAGATGATACGTATGGAACATACATGTTTGATTGTCACTTTGGTACAACATATGAGGTAGTTATTGTGTGAAATCATTATACCCCAGATACATAGTATATATGGGGGCTATATTGGAGTCATGCTTGAGGTCGGTCTGTTGGTTGTTTGGTCTGTCGGTCGGTTGGTTGGTCTGTGCAAATTTTGTCCTCGCTATTTCTCTGTTACCAATGGTTGGATTTTAATGAAACTTTGCATTGGTTGGATCAATTTCAAGAGAGTTATTGCCCTAACTAAGTCTAGTTGTTTGTCAGAGCACATCTAAGTGACTGTGGGTATTTATCACATTCAGTGATAATTCTTGTTTATCGTCCTGCACCTTGGTTATTAATTTATCATTGTTTTACTGAATTATTTAAAATAACAATACTGATAGGCCGACAGATAAATACAGAATATTCATAAGTTTCAGATAAATACTATCAGACAATATCCAATTTCTTACAGGGTGTTTAAAAAAAATTCTCATTGTTAATGTTTCAGTATTTTATAGGATGGTTGAGTGGATAACACTTTGATTATGGCTTCGTAGGTTCCTAATTCGATTCTCGGCCGGGGTACTTGGTCATTTCTGAAACGCTTTGGCAATCCAGAGGTAGACCGTTACAGACACGTGTATCAGTGGTTTACCCCAGGCATGTTTAACTTAATGAATCAAGGAATCTATTTTTGAAAAGCTGATCTAGCACACTCAGAATCCTTGTAACACACAACTGTCTTTCCATCCAAGTTGGAGGTCATTGGCAAACCTGGCAGGGAAACAAGGGAATTACCAGACACTAACAACTGTCTTAGTCGATCACAAAGAAATAAACAATATTTTATTGATAGTAATGATTAGAGTACTTGTATAAGAGTATTACATGTATTAGTTTGTTAGACCATTATGAACAAGTGTTTGAGTTAATTCTGTCCTTGTACATATAACAGGTGATTGTGATACCAAATGAAGCGTCTACCTTCCTGTCATGTGGAGAGGATGGAACTGTTCGTTTCTTTGATTTGAGAGCCAAGACTTCATGTAATAAAGCTTCGTGTAAAGATGTAAGTTATTGTACTTTATTACAAGCAAGACCGTCCTCGGTGACCGAGTAGTTGGAGTATTGCCTTGGTAATGGATTTAATCCCAGGCCAGGTGACCACATACCCAAGTCATTAAATGGTACTGATATATCTGCCTTGGTTGATGCTGAGCATGTGAGGGTAGTTGGAGGTAATTGCTGGTTAGCTCGGTTTCAGGTAATTGCTGGTTAGCACAGTGTCAGGTAATTGCTGGTTAGCTCGGTGTCAGGTAATTGCTGGTTAGCTCGGTGTCAGGTAATTACTGGTTAGCTAGGTGTCAGGTAATTGCTGGTTAGCTCGGTGTCAGGTAATTGCTGGTTAGCACAGTGTCAGGTAATTGCTGGTTAGCTCGGTGTCAGGTAATTACTGGTTAGCTAGGTGTCAGGTAATTGCTGGTTAGCTAGGTGTCAGGTAATTGCTGGTTAGCACAGTGTCAGGTAATTGCTGGTTAGCTCGGTGTCAGGTAATTGCTGGTTAGCTCGGTGTCAGGATAATATGACTAGATAGTGATATACTGAAATACTTTCAACCTTCAAAAACAATATCTAAAAACATTGCTTGAGCAAGATTCGTAGTTAATACAAATGAACATATTGCAGGTAGTGCTCGCAGGAAAAATGGCTTTCATATGATATACTCGACATAATGGAGTAGTTTTATTGTGATGGGTAGAGTGATCCTTCCTTGAGCATTTACCTTTCTTCTTTTGAATTGTTCTTCTGTAAATTATAGTTTATGTATATATTGATTTCACAGGATGTTTTAATCAGCTGTAGAAGCGCCCTTACAGCTCTTACAGCTAATCCTTTGTTTCCATGGCAACTTGGTATCGGATGTTCCGACAGTTCTGTACGTATCTATGACAGACGTATGCTGGGAACTAGGGTTACAGGTATTGTCTCTTTCTTGTGTATAGTTTTTGACAAATTATCTCTCCCATATTTAGTGGGAGAGACGTATTAATTTGTGCTAGATGTCATGAGCTGGCTGTCTGGACGTCACAAAGTTTGTTCGAGCTTGTTTCTCTGAGCCATTGGTTGGATTCCAATGAAACTTTGCTTCTTTGCATTTGAAAAATGCTTCTAGTTTATATAAAGTTAATTCCTGATAACCACATTTAACATATTGCTAGGTTAATTTATTGGTTAGTTTCTATGTAGGAGAATTATTTCACCTTCCATATTATAATTTCAGGTAATTATGCAGGAAGAGGTATCAAAGGCTTGATCAGTTCTTTCACACCTCCAAATTTGAAGAAGGAATCATACAGAGTTACCTCCCTTAATTTCAGTCCCGATGGAGAAGATGTTTTAGTTAGTTATTCCTCGGAGTACATCTACCTGTTTGGTACTAATGTAAGTACTGGTATTTCTTCTTGCTGTAGGTAAAAAGATTATAAGAAATCCGACAGATTTTAAAAAAATAAAAATGTCAAGTCGATTTTCATTTTGGCCTAGCCATTGTTGAATAATGTGCTGATTTATAGTTTTGGTATTACATTTATGTTGATAAATTACTACTTTTATTGAACTCATTTTCAGAAAAACAATAACAAGTCACGAAACTGCTTTTAACGTTTCCAGAATTGGTCAATAAAGTTTAATGGATAATTTTAAATAGTTTATTGTGCACTTTTTAGCTACCCTGTTTATCTGAAAACTTAGTTAAACCTTACACTGGTATTTAATCATTGAATATCGATAACTGCCAGCTTTTATTATTATAGCAAATTGTTTAACATTCTAGGACCCTGAAGAGTGTAGAAAACTGACCAAGGAGGTACCAGTTCCTGAGGTACCGATAATTAAGATATTTGTTTATTATAGTATATGGGGGCTATATTGGAGTCATGCTTGAGGTTGGTCGGTTGGTCGGTCAATGGGTTGGTCCGTCAAAATTTGTCTGCTTTATTTCTCTGTTACCAGTGGTCGGATTTCAACGAAACTTTGCATGAATGATCAGTACCAAGTCTAGTTGTGCATATCGTCGACACACATTGTTCAGATCAATTTTAAGGAAGTTATGGCTCTTTTTTTTACACTTATAAGTTTTGTCCATACTTTTCCTCAGTCAATACCATTGGTTGGATTTCAATGAAAGTTTGCATAAATGATCAGTACCAAGTATAATTGTGCATATTGTCAGAGCGCATTGGAGTGACGGTGTCAAGCAGTATCTGGGGGTATTCATCACATTCCGTGATATTTCTTGTTTTAACATATTTCTTCATGCCTTCTGAAAAGACTGTTATTTGTGTCTCCCACATATATTGGGGGAGACATGTTGATTTTGTGCTGGACATACTGATGGATGTCACAAAATTTGTCTGCATTATTTCTCCATAGCCACTGGTTGAATTTCAATGAAACTTCTTATGAATACTTGGTACCAAGCCTAGTTGTGCATATTATCAGGAATTTAAGGTCGAATGATTTTTGCCGTACTTATGGCCCTTTGTGGGAGACATACGTTTTTGTGTCAAAACCCTTCTTAGTTGGTTTTATTAGCTCACCTGTCACAAAGTGACAAGGTGAGCTTTTGTGATCGCTCTTCGTCCGTCGTCCGTCCGTCCGTCCGTTCACAATTGCTTGTGAACACACTAGAGGTCACAATTTTAGCCTGATCTTTATGAAACTTGGTCACAACGATCATCTCAACAAAATCTAGGTCAAGTTCGATATTGGGTCATTTGGGGTCAAAAACTAGGTCACTAGGTCAAATCATAGAAAAACCTTGTGAACACATTAGAGGTCACAATTTGAGCCTAATCTTTATGAAACTTGGTCACAATGATCATCTCAACAAAATCTAGGTCAAGTTCGATAATGGGTCATCTGGGGTCAAAAACTAGGTCACTAGGTCAAATCATAGAAAAACCTTGTGTAGTCACTGGAGGTCACCATTTTGACTTAATCTTTATGAAACTTGGTCACAATGATCATCTGAACAAAATCTAGGTCAAGTTTGATATTGGGTCATCTGGGGTCAAAAAATAGGTCACAAGGTCAAATCATAGAAAAACCTTGTGTAGTCGCTAGAGGTCACAATTTTTACTTAATCTTTATGAAACTCAGTCACAATGATCATGTCAACAAAATCTAGGTCAAGTTCAATAATGGGTCATCCTGGGTCAAAAACTAGGTCATTAGGTCAAATCATAGAAAAACCTTGTGTAGTCACTAGAGGTCACAATTTTGACTTAATCTTTATGAAATTCAGTCACAATGATCATCTCAACAAAATCTAGGTCAAGTTCGATATTGGGTTATCCGGGGTCAAAAACTAGGTCACAAAGTCAAATCATTGAAAAACCTTGTGTAGTCACTAGAGGTCACAATTTTGACTTAATCTTTATGAAACTTGGTCACAATGATCATCTGTACAAAATCTAGGTCAAGTTTGATATTGGGTCATCCGGGGTCAAAAACTAGGTCACAAGGTCAAATCATAGAAAAACCTTGTGTAGTCACTAGAGGTCACAATTTTGGTCTAATCTTTATGAAACTCAGTCACAATGATCATCTTAACATAGTCTAGGTCAGGATCGATATTGGGTCACCCGGGGTCAAAAACTAGGTCACAAGGTCAAAAACTAGGTCACAAGGTCAAATAATAGAAAAACTTTGTGTAGTCACTAGAGGTCACAATATTGGCCTAATCTGTATGCAACTTGGTCACAATGATCATCTCAACAAAATCTAGGTCAAGTTCGATATTGAGTCATCCAGGGTCAAGAACTAGGTCACATGGTCAAATCATAGAAAAACCTTTTGTAGTCACTAGAGGTCACAATTTCGACCTTATCTTTATGAAACTTGGTCACAATGATCATCTCAACAAAATCTAGGTCAAGTTTGATATTGGTTTATTTGGGGTCAAAAACTAGGTCATTAGGTCAAATCATATAAAAACCTTGTGTAGTCACTAGAGGTCACGATATTGGCCTAATCTGTATGAAACTTGGTCACAATGATCATCTGAACAAAATCTAGGTCAAGTTCGACAGGTGAGCGACCTAGGGCCCTTTGGGCCCTCTTGTTCAGGTTACATGTGTAAAAGAGTAATAAAAATAAGTCATATTTTGCAGAGAAGTACACCAGTAGTAAGTGAGTCGAAGAGTTCAATAGCCACTTCAGAAGCTTCGTCTTCACAACAGAATGAGGATACTGTATCTAGGGCTCCTCCTGTAAAACGTCTCCGTCTCCGAGGTGATTGGTCTGACACAGGACCCGGTGCTCGTCCAGAGAGGGAGCGTCAGACGGGTCCAACAGAAGCTAGTGGGGGCAGTACTGAAGGTCAACCAAGTGGAGCTCAGCCCCCTGGTTGGTTCACTAGTTTAATATACAAATGTACAATATAAGTGATTCAGTTAGTGTCTTGAAAATATTGGTGAATTTTGAGAAGTTAAAAAATTTGCGCAAAACTTGCTTAACATTTCCTTTTCTGTAAATTTTGACATACAAGAACTCTACTAAGTAATAAAAAAATCAATAAAATGTCGACTCACCAAATGTATGAAATTCAAAAGTCACTTACTTTATGACTCGTAGAAATATTCACTTACCCCGGTAATATACAGTTTGTGTTAAATATGCCATGTACATTCAACTCCTGTTATCTTGAATATTTTTTTACTGTAAAAATTACTTTGACATAATGAATGAGATAAAATTTGAGAGCTTTTTGTGACTTTTTGGCTCCAGTTGAAGTCACGATATGGATTAAATGGGTTTTATCATGTCCAGAAAACCTGAAAGCTATGAGTAGTTTAGTTTAATGGTGGTGACTGTATAGAAATGTTGGAGGCAAGTAAATATATACAGCAGTGTTTGAACTTCATATACTGCTAAAAGTTCTGAGAAATCCCCTTTCACTCTTGGAATTATCAGGGTATTTCATGTTTCGATTTCTGTGGCCACCTTGCTGCCTCAGCAATGTTAATCCACCACTGCATGTTTTATCTTGTTTCAGTATCTCTGGGTGGTTCCCGTGCTGCGTTGTTGAACCGAATGTCTGATGTATTGACACGCTGGTTGAGACAAAGCAATGAGAATCAAGATCAGGAGGATGGCAATTCTCAAGGTCAGGGTACAGATAGAGGTCAAGGTCAAGTCAATGAGAATTCTGACCCTACAGATGAAGGGGCACAGTCTGGTCTACCAGGAAACACAGGGTCAGAATCCCGGTCAACAAGTACTGACTTAAACCAGTCTGCTACAAGTAATTCACATGCTCAGACTGAGGATGTACATGAGATGGCTTGTGATGATATTCAAGGTTCAACTCCACATGTTTTAGTGACTTCTGCCTCGAATGAGGATGATAGAAGCTTAGCTTACCAGCCAGGATTGCAAACAAATGATCTGCAAGAAAGTTCCTCGCAACATTCTGTCGACACCGTACATTCATCTAGCAGATCACCAACGCAGGAGCTGGTATCCAACTCTAGCAGATCACCCACACAGGAACTGGTATCCAGCTCTAGCAGATCACCCACACAGGAACTGGTATCTAGCCAGAGGTCGGATCCAGAATCGGATTCCAAGTCTGACGAATCTCAATCATCTTTTGTAACCAAGATTGAATCAATGAATGTGGATGATACTGACCCCAGAAGTGAGCATGAAGTTTCTCCCGGTCCTGTGGAAGTATTATGTTCAAAAGATAGACATACAGCAGTAAGGTCCGATGAAGGTGAACAGTTAGGTAACAGTAAAGAACCATACAATCCTTTAGAGCCGACTTCATATCCTGGCTTTTCTGGTGCTGAGAATGTAGATGAAAATAAACTAGACTCTAATGATTTTCATGAATCTATGCAAAGTGCAATAGATGAACCTGTTGCTATGACTGAAGATACAGGTAACATTGATAGTTCTAAAGATTCTGAAAGTGTTGTTCTGGAAGGTGAGAAAACAGTAATGGAGAGTGCAGCTGATAAAAAAGGTAAACCTACTGGTCAAGATGAAACATCTCACTCCGATGATGATCCACCATACATGGTAGAAACGGGACGATATCGCGAAACAGTTTCAGCTGCAGTAAACACTCTAAGAGCTCAGAATGTAAAACCCGTCGTAAGTTTACATTATTCTTCAGAAGGCACTTCGGCAAGTACAATAAAAGTTGGTTTTACTCGATTTCAAAGTTTAGAAGAGGAGATTGACTCACAAAATGTTAGAACTGAAATCTCAGTGGATGGTGACCCACAGAATGAAGTAATCAGTGGTGACCATGTTGAAGTGGCAAACAGTAATGATAGTGTGGTAAACGAAGGAGAAAGCATAGACCATGATATTAATGAGCTAGAATCTCAGCCTGATGATAGTGCAAATAAGACCAGATTAGGGGCAGAATCAGGCAGGGATTCAATGGGGTCGGTAAGTGAAGGGACTTCTGAAAGTGTTCGTTTAGGTGCTGAAAGGGACGAGGAGGTAACCAAGGAGATTAATCAAGGGGCTAGTGCATTAGAAACAGAAATCTGTGATAGTGAAGGGGGATTTAAACCATTCTCTGTACAAACTGCTGACAATGAGCAACATCTACTGTATGATGACAAATCTGAACCAATTATTAGTAAGAAATATAGTGGGAATATATTAGAACAAGATAGTGATAAGCCTTCTTGTAGCTATAACAACACTACATCTAGGGTTGGTGATGAGCCTTCTTGTAGCTATAACAACACTACATCTAGGGTTGAAGAGTCAACCATGAGTACAGATACTGTTTTGGATACTGCCAGTAGTGGTGGAGATGACAATGTGTGCTCTAGTGATGTTCATATTAATACTAGTGAGCCAAGTGTTGCAGATTCTGTGAAACATGAAGAAATGGATATTAGCAATGAACAACAAAGTAACTCACCACCTGGTAAGTCGTGTAATGGTTGATTATAGATAGAGACCTGAAACACTGAGGTTATCTGATTTAGTCCAGGGTGTAGCATGACATTAATTAACATGTCTGAGTGTTTGTTCTCTATCTATTTTGTAACAATTTTTGACTGAGGACATGGTGGTAAAAATGTCCCACCCAGTGCAACATTGCAGTAATCGCACACTTTTCCATTGCAGTATTACAGCTATTGCACAATTCCGCTGCAACGGTGGTTGTAGCTTAGAAGTTGGTGTGAACTCCATTTGCTGATGTTTTATTTCAGTGCAAACTTTGCATAGCGACCCTCACTTTAGCAACAGCCACTCTTAAACAATTATCAATTTTGTCTATACCTGCTCATAATACAGTCTAAGCTGTGTTGAGCAGTCAGTCAACAGATAATCAAATCTGGCCGTTTAAAGCTGGTAGCTGATTTATATAGATGTTTTTTAATCTGGGGTCCTGCTAATCTGGATAGATCGAGAAATCCGGACTTGCTGCATTAGGAAGAATTATCTTTTCTGCACAAAATAAAAGTTATTTGATGAAAACATACTAAGAATTGACAAAGTAATGGTCATTTGAAGTTCCATAATCTGAATTTTAATAATTAGGGATGCAACTATTCGGTCAATTTGCTAACCGGTTAACCGTACAATCTTCCGAACGGTTAACCGGTTAACCGATTAACGAATCGAAACTTGCCGACTTTCCGACTGTTCTAATTCTGACGTGTATATATTTACTGTAACACCGTAAGTTGCAATCGGGCATCCTCGTATATTACCCCCCAAGGGAAGTGTGTCGCCGGTTCTCAATTTCTCAATTGTTTTTTTTTAAGTAGATACCCTAATATATAAACAACGACAAATAAAATCAATTAATAAACTTTAATATTTACATTTTAATAAACACTCAGTTAAAGCATCAAAGGACGGATTTCGGCCTCGAGTAAAGCATTAAACTGCCTCCAATTAATATTAAATTACGTGTGCTTGCCGAATGTGTGAAAAACAACATCGGTCAACAAACTAGTCCCTACTACCATATGAAATTAACGGCAATTAAGTGACCCTCTTGTCACAACAATACGTGTCAAACTGTTAATTGCGGATTATAGATCATGACCCCCTTTTGACGAGCGTTCGCACCTTCGATGGGTTAAACTTGTCGGCGAATTTCTCGATATCTTTTCAATATTTTTATTTTAAAATTTATTTAAATTTCTCCTTTTTCGATTTTTTTTTCGATTAACCGGTTAGCTATTTTGCTAACCGATGACCGAACGTTCGAACGGTTAACCGGTTAACCGTTTACAACCCTATTAATAATAAAACAATGTTTGAAACCTAGGTAAGGTGTAGGCTTGTGTGCTAACGTCATCTGAAACCAACTTGCATCTCGTTTTCAGGATTGGGCATTATGCCTCAGTAGAACCCCTGTCAGATTAATATAGATGTATTTTAATCTGGGGCCCTGCAAATCTGGAATAATCTGGAAATCAAGATTTGCTGCACAAGAAAGATAGAACTTTTCTGCAGAAAATAGTTATTTGATGAAACAAATCATCAAAATATTGACAATGTTTTGGTCATTTAAAATTTCATGAGCTGAACTTTAACAATAGAACTGAGTTTTGGTGAAGGAATGTGTGCTAATGGTCCCTGAAACAGACTTGCATCTTATTTTCAGGATTCACAGGGCTTTATGTTTCAGTAGGACCCCTGATGTAAAAATGACTGATCAGCGTCTGCTGACAGGTGTATTATCACTTAACACATGTTTGTCCGTCTGTCTGTAAACTTAACCACATCTGAATGAGGTAACTAGAAAACATTTGTGCCTAATGTCCTCAAAATTCTTACAGTGATTGATCATGTCCAGCAGATGAAACTCATTATTGCTTTAAAGACCATTATGTCAAAGAGCATGGATATAGTGACCTTGAACACAAACTACTATGTGACTGCCAGGGAATGGGGCATGGATGTCTTATAAAAATCTTGTTGTATTACATGCTTCAAACAGTGCTTCATTTCTTACCTGTACATGTATTTTGTTATTTTGTTTCACTAATAGTTGAAGTTACTACATCTACAAATGAGCCTGCTGCTAGACCGAGAGAAAGACGTGTTGGTCATAGTGGACCTCCAACGGGGAGTTTTCAGCTACATGATACAACAGGGGCCAGTACAGGGGAGAGTAGCAGCGAGGAGGAGGAAGAATCTACTACAGCACGCAGAAGGTTCGTAGTAAACTACGTCTATCTGTAATACATGTCTGCTTGATACAATTTTGCTGTACTATAAATCACTTAACTATTTCATGTTCTTTATTTTGCGAATTTTGGCAACATACTTAATTCACAGTCGAAGATTCAATGATAGATAAACTTGTGATGAAAGTATATTTACATGGATTTATGAATTCGTGAAAGATAGCGACATTAAAAACATCTTGAATAATATATTACCTAATGTACAGTATTTAATTGAGGGATGTAGGTCAAAGGTCACCATGACCTTGAACATGGACGACCAATTGGCTGCCATGAGCAGGCTTCTCATGTTCATGGAAAAACTGTATTTTTTCATGGTCAAAAAAAATATTTGAATTATTACAGGACTGACTTTGAACGTACAACAGCTGCACTCAAGCTTCAAGCTTTCCATCGCTTACGTCAGGAAGCTAAAGAAAAGAAGGAAATGGAGTCAAAGAATGTATTCATGCCAAAGGTCAAACAAGTGTACAAAGGTCATCGTAATGCTAGAACTATGGTATATATCTACTTCATTTGTACTGTAACCTTTAAAACCCTTAAGACGAGATGTAGGGAATTTATTATAGAACTAATTTGGTACAAGCTCTTCATGCTACCGGTACCTATTTCAAAAGTGTCTCGTTCCATCAGAATTGAAGTATGGAAGGTAATTAGAATCAGTAGATTATTATTATTATTATTCATTGAATACCTGTAGAAACTTTTTAACACTTAATGCATTATAGGTCTAGTAGGTAATCTTTGGTACTTATAAATTATCTTAGATGTTTTCTATTTTCAGATAAAGGAGTCTAACTTTTGGGGTGATAGGTTTGTAGTGAGTGGTTCAGATTGTGGTCATGTGTTTATATGGGATAGATATAGTGCTGAGGTGGTAATGTTACTGGAAGCTGACAAACATGTAGTCAACTGTATACAACCACATCCATTTGAAACAAGTAAGTCCAAGCATTACGCTTGTCTCGAAACTCGAAAAGTACATGAATTTGATGCTTAGTACTTGAAAAGTACTTGAGTTTTAAACTGTCAAAAAGTCAATTAAAAGGATTTGAATATTGAAAAAAAGCTCTTTTTTTAAACATGGGGAAAATATACTTGAAAAGTCCTTGAAAAGTACTTGAATTTGTTGAAGGCAGATCCGTACAAATGATGAAGTTATGTCACTAACATATTGGCTAGGTGGACTACATGGTTCACCTGTATCAATGTGGGAAATTCTGGGTATCCTCTAACTACTAGCCCGATCGGGAAATTATTCTCAAAATTTGCCTGATCGGGCAATAAATGGTTAAGTTATACATACCTTAAAAGAACTGACCTGTGCATGAAGATATTTTAACAAGCGATTATCTGAACACAAGTTTCATATCACAAAGGAATAGCTAAAATCCTATCATTCAAATTTCCTTTGAATTGCCTAGATTCTGAGATATCTAGCGTTAAAAACTACCAATTTGGCCAGTCTAAATTCATTGTGTTCACTTGTCTGTTCGGGCAACTTTCTACTATTTAAACTATATTTACTTGCCTGATCGGTAAATTTAAGTTGCCAAAACGGGAAAGTGAACAAAAAATACTTAATATCTCGGAATCTAGACAAGTTAAAATAATTCGGAACAGTAGAATTTTCGATTAACCTTTTGTTGTACGAAATGTGCAATCAGATCAGCTCCATGTCAAATATCCTTATGCACAGGTTAGTTTTTCAAAAGTTGGCATTTCTTTTGCACGATCAGGCAATTTTTGGAACAAAATTTCTAAATCGGGCAAGTTGTAAGAGAATACTCGTATTGCCCGATCGGACAATTTCCTCCACTGTGATTACAGCCAATTAATTTTCCAATGATCAGAGATGTTGTACTCAATCTTTCTCTGTACATAAATTGTCATCTGTTTGATACTGTGCCAGACTGCCAATATCTTCCTTGACATTGGCTATGGTCATTTCCTCCACATGTGGAGAAGTTGTCATTTGCTTGTGAAAGAGCAAATTAGTACTGGTTAATTAATTCCAGGAAAACTGGTTAGGTAAACTGACCACCATAAAATTATATTACACAAACCTTGTTGAAATTAACACTGTAAAAAGATGATATCAGATGTGTATTATATTATTTGTTTTACATTTCCTTTCCAGCTTTAGCTACCAGTGGTATAGATTATGATGTCAAACTATGGTCTCCACTTTTACCCAAGTCTGGATTTGATCAAGAAAGGGCTTCAGAGGTAAATACTTGTTTAAGCCTTCTTTAAAATAAAAATACCATTTTAAGTCCCACTGGTGAACAGTGTTCAGTCGCCGAGCATCATCCAAGGGAGATGTACGCTTAAAAACTTTGGTATGTCAAATTCGAGACCTCTTGCACTCAAAGCAGACCCTCTACTACTAGGCTATTGAGACGGATTTTCAACTCTTTATGGATGTACAGTGTTCCCTCTCATAACGTCACCTCTCTCAAGCGACTCCCTCCTTTAAACGACATTTAAAATTCCTCCCATGCAATTTCAACGTTAAATTCCCTCCGAGAAACGACTCCTCCCTTCAACGACAAACGTCACTCAAAAGTCGTACCGACACTAAGAATTACCTCTCCGGACCGGCATTGGTTAGGTCAGTTGTTGATTGTTTTCATAAGTATTGACACTGTCTGCCAAAATGTGTGGATATGGTATACTAATCATCATTGAGAAGCTTGTAAATCGCTATTTTTCACACTTGCATTGTGACACGATTAACAAATTGTGGTTTGGTCTAATTGGATAATTACGACGACTAAAGTGTTTTCATTCATTGGTGGTCTGTATAATAAATTTAATCAGGGTAAGGTGAGAAAGCTTGTTGCTTCTGATTAAAATAAAGTGACAATTAATGCATCTTATCTAACAAGAAAAGGAAATCGTTTTGTTTATTTTAAAACAAATGGCGTCGGGCGTACGGTACAGTCTAAAGCCCGTCCGATCCGAACCGTCATGTATGTAAATTGGTGTACACGAACATTCTGTAATTTTGTATGTACATGTAGTCAGTACTTATTTTCATGGAAAAATCGGCGAACTAATTTATTTTTATAGAAGTAATAAAGTCATTATCTGGTCAGGAGTTAGCAACCTCAATACAGTTTATTCTTATTTACTAATTATGACACGCTGCTTGTGTACATCATGTACATATTTTGGAGGTTAAATCATGCTATTTATGCACCAGTCAGTTAGAAGTACAATCCCTCTCCACAACGGCTCCCTCTCTACAACACACACTCTTTCTGTCTCCCACAAATGTCGCTCAAGAGAGGTACCACTGTACGTTGTTATTCATCTGCCTTATCTCCATGGAAACACATAATATTTCAACATATCTACCTTATTGCATTGCAATTTGTATTTCGAATTCTGTATTCTTTAAACAATTTTGCCAAAATTCCAGGGGGCTCAGGACCACTGGTCTCCCCCCTCTGGATCAGCGCATGTAATAGTATAAGACCGTTTTTACCATGTATTTTTGATATGAAGGTTGAAACAGCTCCCTGACTAGTATTCATACATGGGTTGTCTGTTTTATGTAACAGGTTATGCATCGGAATGCGATCATGTTGGAGGAGACACGTGATACTATTACTGTACCTGCCATCTTCATGCTACGAGTCCTGGCTTCAATCAACAACATACAATCAGGTACCTTACATACTACAATATAGTTTCTCTAATAAGACCACTTGAGTTCTTTTGAGATCTTGTGAAAACTTGATTAGTGGACTGGATTTGTAACATGGCAAATAGTGGTCACAGCCTTGTCAGTATGGACTCCCCTTATGATGGTGAATAACTCTATTAAGTTTCAAGTTGATACCTTTAATAGTCTTTGAGTTATTGTCAGAGAAAATGACCCTGACCATCAACTTAACCAACGCACATGATCCCGTCACGACAATAGCTTGATTTTTTTTCTCCGAAAAGTCGAGCTAAAAATGATATGGTTTGATTCCCAGTCACAGCAATGATACATTTTCTTGTGAAATTTGACTACAATATTGATTTTCCTGCACACGTGTAGAAGTTGCTAAGTCCTTGTGGAAGGGTTAGTTAGTACTGGCGAGTATACACTCCTGGAAAACTGGTTTGGTGAAGTGGTCGCTGTATTTAACTCAAAATTTGTTGAGAAGCATCGTTCAACCGGCATAAATAAACGTTTCTGTGACAATTTCTGACAGCTCTTGTTCATGTATGTAACTGTCTCATAATAAAAATAATTTTGGGGGAATGTTTATGAGTATGATTGCATGTACATGTTGCAGGTCGTCGTGCTGCAGGAGGAGGAAGACAAGCAGATGACGAGGAACAACAACAACACAGTGATACAGAATAACATTCTATATGTAAACTGTTTACTATGCTACAACCTGAATACTATGCTACAACTTGGTTACTATGCTTCAACTTGGTTACTATGCTACAATTGGATACTATGCTATAAACTGGTTACTATGCTACAATTGGATACTATGCTTTAAACTGGTTACTATGCTACAATTGGATACTATGCTACAATTGGATACTATGCTACAATTGGATACTATGCTTTAAACTGGTTACTATGCTACAATTGGTTACTATGCTACAATTGGATACTATGCTATAAACTGGTTAATATGCTACAATTGGTTACTATGCTACAACTTGGTTACTATGCTACAATTGGATACTATGCTACAATTGGATACTATGCTTTAAACTGGTTACTATGCTACAACTTGGTTACTATGCTACAATCGGATACTATGCTACAATTGGTTACTATGCTACAATTGGATACTATGCTACAACTTGGTTACTGTGCTACAACCTGGTTACTATGCTACAACCTGGTTACTATGCTACAACCTGGTTACTATGCTACAACCTGGTTACTATGCTACAACCTGAATACTATGCTACAACCTGAATACTATGCTACAACTTGGTTACTATGCTACAACTTGGTTACTATGCTACAACCTGAATACTATGCTACAACCTGGTTACTATGCTACAACTTGGTTACTATGCTACAACCTGATTACTATGCTACAACCTGAATACTATGCTACAACCTGGTTACTATGCTACAACTTGGTTACTATGCTACAACTTGGTTACTATGCTACAACCTGGTTACTATGCTACAACTTGGTTACTATGCTACAACCTGGTTACTATGCTACAACCTGGTTACTATGCTACAACCTGAATACTATGCTACAACCTGGTTACTATGCTACAACTTGGTTACTATGCTACAACCTGGTTACTATGCTACAAACTGGTTACTATGCTACAACCTGGTTACTATGCTACAACCTGGTTACTATGCTACAACCTGGTTACTATGCTACAACCTGGTTACTACTGTATAAGTGGTTAAGTTCGCGTCGTGGAAATCTTCGCGTTTTTCGCGAATGGCACATTTTCGCGAAGTTTTCCGCCCGCGTAAATATCTGCCATCATTAAACGGTGTTTATGTACGATCAACTATGATTTCACCACTTACGATGCTTGTTCGTATTATACAAACCAATATAGGAAATGTTAATGGAGTGTGATATGAAAATAAAGAAAACATAGCTGTAAAATGACAAATACTTTAGAAAATTACAGTGAAATAAATATTGTATTGACATTTCAACCGTCACGACTAGTTTACATACGCACACGGGTGAGTCACCGGTGTAAACATACTTTATTATGATTGATTAATTCAGTCTTATTTATCTCCCTTTGTTAACACTGCACGAATGCATTTCGGATTATATCGAGTTTCTAGTGTGTTTTCATTAAAAGTTTCAAAGTTTTAGCGATCTGCCTTGAAAACATCAACTATGCCAAACGCTGGTTGATCACACATGCACAAACGACGGGTGAAAGACGTGTGTCTACATTGATCTATGGCAGTTTATAATAAACTGTGAAATGGGGCCTATTGTTCTAGGTGTGAACAATTATTATATACAATGATACAAGAAAAAAAAACCCAAAACAAAGACGTGACAAGTTTTTTACGATTTATTCAGTTATATTCAGTTGAGTCAATATCAATGAGTAACAGTAATATTAATTTCATACATAAAGATTATTTCTTGTGAGCGTATCTGATCACATATCATGTTAAATACACACAATATGCATAAAATACGAGGTCAAACCAAAACTAATCCCCTCGTTAATGAAGGTAATTTATTATTAAAGGACAATCTGTCCGGTACGGTAATACCAGGAAATAGCATTTCTTAGCGATTTTCACGACGTGTAGTTATTACGCTATTTGAAAAATCTTATTTTCGCGAAGATTTATGTACGCGAAATGCCTGTAATGATGGATTCGCGAACTTTTCGACACGCGAAAATAACCACTTATACAGTATGCTACAACCTGGTTACTATGCTACAATTGGATACTATGCTGAAACTTAAATAACTGTTCTCTACTACAGTGAGTCTAACAGTTATAAGCAAACTGCCTAAAAGTCTCATGGACTAATGCCATTGTCTGAATAAGATTGTACCTTGCACATCAATCAGAGTGACATATTTTGGGAAGTGTGTTAATTAATAGCAAATTAATGAAGATTGTAACTATTTTATTTTTACTCATATTTTTCAACACACATTTTCAATTTTCTCCATATGACTGAAATATTGTAAGCAGGACTTGAACCAATAATACATGTACTGTTTTCAATTGAGCACTTATGTGCATTGGGCTGTTACAGACTTCACTAAAGACTTTGATGCCATTCACCAAAATACACCAATTGTCCTGATTTATTTATTTATCATTTGTTTTCGAACATAACATGTGTTGTAACTGTTACAGCTCCTATTACAAATTTGTTTTATACAATTGTTAAACACTACTTTCTGATAGAAGAGTACAGTGCAACCTCTCTTGAACCACGCCCTCCTCTGAGCAACAAGCTGTCTTGAACAATACTATCATTTGTTACTATAAATTTTACTTCTCCATAGCAACCTCTGTACAACAACCAAACTTTGTTTCCGGTAGGGTGTTGCTCTAGAGAGGTTATACTGTATATTCAACAATGTATTTTGTCAGTATGTTCAGGGTAGCATATGATGATCAAATGTGATGTAGCATTCCGTACCTGTGATTCCCAGAATGTTGTTTGCAAAAACAGGTACAACACATGAGTGGAGATTGGCTAACCTACAGAAGTGATAATGTGAAGGTGATGTGTGAATATAGTTAAACCTGTGGATCTGCTCATTTTTCGAAGATTAAGAGCGAGGCTTTACATGTTCAAATTATTTGTGACAGATTCTGGTCCAACATTAATTGTGTGTAGACTTGGCTGTTTATGCCATCTTGGGTACTTGTTGTTTTTCCAGTATTTATACCATTCAGTATCACGTATACTTCATATTGTCGCCTGTTTTCATTGACTTAGTTAAGTTTACTGTATGTGTGAAACAGATGACTATAGGGTTGATTTAACCTGCATGCATTCCCACCTGTAATAATGATCATCTGAATGATCAAGAACTTGTCTTATATATATACGAGGGGTGACCAGAATTACGTGGACTTTTGCTCTCATTCAAAAACCGTTATAGTTACAGTGACAAATCTGTGAAGCATGCTATATTGATATTTATTGCACAAGTATACCAAATTTCATTTGGCTATTATCATAAATACTGTATATACAGTGTAAGAGGGTATGGTTATGAATCGCGGGGCAGCTCAGAAATGACGTACAACATCACCTTTACGCCTGTATCATTTCATGAAGCTTTTGAACACTGTAATCCAACTGTTATTTATTTTCCCTAAATTATTATGCTCTTATTTTATGCATATTCAATCGTCCTGTCAATATCTACTGAACTGTACTGTTACCAGCTTTGCAAGCTTATATTTTTCCAGTAATATCACGGATGGTTGATTCTGACCAAAGTAAGCACCGATTCAGTGAATGTCGGGCTTTTACCTCTACCCTAATTGTCTGTACCATCACCCAGTCCTTCTTTGAAACGTTTGTGCCATTAAAAACAAGCGCCCGTGAAACAACAGGTTAAATACTTGATTTCTCCAACATTTCTATCGTCTGCGTTGGTTATATTTATAGATGTACAGAATTGCATGGTTATGCGATTGTAAAAGAAATCTTATGACGTCATTTTAACATTAATTATGGTATGAGAACAGTAACACATATATTCATAACATGACGATTATACCGAATTTAACCTGGAAATTTCACTCAGTTGTTGATACGATATTAGACAACATTATGCCTTATTTCTGAATTTTTAAATGAAGAAACACAGTAACAATAGGCAATAATGTAACAAGGTTTAATGAAAATATCTGTGTTGATTCGCGAAAACATTCATGTGTTGCTATGGTACCGTATAACTGTTGATGCAAACCATTATTTTTAAATATGTGTTGTGATTTATGTCAATAATAGATTAAAGTCGCTTTTGTGTAACTTTCATACCGATCTGGTGTAAAATAAACTTTTTAGAGCAAAAGTCCACGTAATTCTGGATCACCCCTCGTATATAATATCATACACCAAATTTATTATATCAAAATTGATCATTTTTATATTTGTTAGATACACCCGTATTGAACAGGGTCACATGCTTTTAAGGTGCTGACTCACAGATCAAACTTAAATTTTTGTATGACGTAATTTTCCTACCTAACCAAGTATTGATGTAATAGAAAGCCACTGACGTTTGCTTTATGAAATATTTGGTGCAAATAAGCAATTTTAACCACTCTCAATATCGACCACTGAGTATTTTTTCTTAATAAAAACCCGCTAAGTTTCCTTCCAACATGCTTTGTTAATTATGTAATTCACATGTGATCGAACTGTAACATCAACAAACTACAGCCTAAACTTAAAACATCAGTGAGGTATTTGGTTTGTTTTTCGAATAGTTTTCATCCAATGTGAACAAATTTCAGGCAATTTAAGTAATAGTAGTGTTAATTCTATAGGGTATTAATACCCTATAGAATTTTTGATGTAAAAATACTAAATAACTACAAAATGCCAAAGTTTCTCAAGTTATTTTAGATGTCAGTGTGGTTGTTTATGGGATATACAGGCAACTATACCAAAATTACGCGAATATTTGACAATTTTATTTTATTTTTGCAATACACCAAAACGTGAGGCAGTCCCTTTAAAGGTGCGGACTCGCAGATCAAACTTAAATTTTTATATGACGTAATTTTCCTACCTAACCAAGTATTAATGTAATAGAAAGCCACTGACATTTGCTTTATGAAAGATTTGTAGCAAATAATCAATTCAACCACTCTCGATATCGCCTGCTTGGTATTTTTCCTTTAAAAAATAGCGCAGTTTCCTTCCAACATGCTTTGTCAATTTACACATGATCGAAATGTAACATTAACAAACTACAGCGTAAGCATTAGTGATGTATTCGGTTTGTTTTGCAATTAGTATTCATCGAATGCGAACAAATTTCAGGCATTTTTTTCAATACACCTATACGTGAGGCAGCACCTTTAAGCAGTCATATTTGATGTATACTCTGACTGGCTGCTTATATTTGATGTATACTCTGACTGGCTGCTTATACACTCTGAATTTATGTGAATTTAATTTGTATTTAATGTTTTACATTGAGTTGCTGAATGCATTTAGTGTGCAGTTTTATTGACCAGTTTAAATTCTTTGATCTGACTGATGGACTATATACTTAGAGAATGGATGTGTGCTATTTACTGATCTATGAAAAGATGAAATGTTGCCTTGATTAAGCATTCAGTAAAACATTGATAATAAAACACCACTTGGATCTTAAAAATTCTTCTCACTGAGTTTGTTTTATTATTGAGGTTTGAAAAAGAAACTCTACTCATTTAAAATGAGAATAACTATTGTGGTCTTAATTTTGAGGTGGTCTTTTTATGCCCCCGTATCGATAGATCGGGAGGCATATAGTGATTCACCTGTCCGTCCGTCCGTTCGTCCGTCCTGGTTAACCCAAATTGACCGTTTCTTCTAGCATCATTATGGCTTGCTACAAAGCTTCCAAACTTGCATGGATGTTGTATATGAACACTCTCCACACACCTGTATCACCTGACCCCATTTTGACCTTCACCTTGACCTAATTTTGGACTTAGACTTATTTATGGACAAGGCTTCCACAGGGGGCATAAGCGTTTATTGAACGCAGTCTTGTTCAAGTTGATATACGTGATATTTTTACTGTATTTTAGTGCTACAAGTTTACTGTCAACATTTTTATTCGATCATCTGTTATGCTATTGCTATAAATCGATTAATCAGGTCAGTGACTTGTTTACATAACATTGTGAACATAAACATTCCTCAGCAATTTCTCTTATTATTATTTTAATAGACATTATGAATATTAGTATGTAGCTTAGTGAATGAGGTATTGGTTTGCATTGCTCTTTCTCCAATTGAAATGTTTAAAACAATGAGAATACAATGTTATGATATTGTAATGTTTGTATACAAGAGACAGACCTGATTAAACAGACTATACATGCATGCAGTAGCTTTATTTTCAAAATGCTTGTGTCAACAATATGAGATTTATTGTTGTTGTATAAATTATGTTATTTATATTATTGTTGTTAAAGCTTTTTGTTTTGCCATGAATAAATACACCAAATAAAATAAAAGATGTGTTTACTTATCAATATCTTGACAACTGTCCTTTTGAAAATTTTGTATTGGATTTTCCATTTTATAGCCCACAAAGTATAATTTTAAAGGAGAAAAGGCTGCATTCAATAAATGCTTATGCTCCAGTTGATCAGGGGCCATAAGCCCATCCAAATGGCAAGATTGAAATGAGGTCATGTCAGAGTGCTCAACTACAGTATGAAGTTTGAAGAAAGCAGTATTAATTGGACAGACAGGACATCATTAGATGTCAGGGCATAAAAACCGACCCTTCTGATAGAATCCAGAATGACAAAATGTGGCTTTATAGAAACTGTTTAGTCCAACTTTGTTAAAAAGTACCAAGTTAAAATCTGTTTTCAGACTACCCCCAATCATTGAGTTGCAGTTGGCTGTTACATTAGGTGCTGATGGCAACCACAGCACCCTGGACCTTTGACTCAGGTACCCATTCTAACACAGGGCTCTCGCTACACTTTTGGGACTGGGGCCAAGGGCCTTCAGGTAGGGGAATTTCGCATCGTTTTGAATAAAAAGGGGAATTTTGTCTTTTATAAATATCAATACTATTACATAAGTAAAACATATTTAATGAACAGAAAGCCAATTTCAAGCTATAACAACAGATACAGCAATGGCTGAACAGCATTTACAAAGGCTCTTTATAGATTTTTTTGGAGGGGATTTTTTTTCAGAAAATAGGGGGACAATGTATATTCATTGAGGAGGGGAATGGGGCCGATATTCGGCCCCAAAAATGGTCAAATGAGAGCCCTTTAACACCTGGATGACTTGGAGCATTGTGGGTTATTCTTGTTCAGAGAAATTGACCAGTGGCTCAGACGGATCAAACCCAGGACCTCTATTCCAAACCTCTAGGCCACTGCTTCCAACAATGGCTGGTAAGCAAAATAAAATTCAAACAAATAAATGAGAAAAAATAACATTATTTTTCATATTATTTCTTCGACATATTTACAAACAAATTCAATAAAACAAGATGTTATGAGGTCTGTTGTACAGGCATTGTGATAGTAAGAATCTGAAAATACACAAATAGACATAATTCAATTGAAATACCTTCAAATGTAATTCTTTTATTAAATACATTTGCACAGTATCCTAAATTCAATGACAATGTAAGTAGCTTTACACAATCCTATCATAACAAATCCCTTTCATTGTAGCAATAATTATCAGGAGTCAAACAAATCTGAAAATCCGGATATGCTGCACTAGAAAAATTCTTTCCTACACAAAAATCACAATTATTCTAATGAATCACAACAAAATTTCAAGAGCTCCAATTCAAGATTAGTCTAATAATATATTCTGATTAAGTAAAATCTCAATTTGACCTGAAATTTCTGCTTTAGATGCTTTGGAAGAATGAGTGTCATGTGTGGTATTCAATATAGATCTTATTCAATTGGAAAAAAGGAAAGCCAATCATATAGCCTGTTACTGACTAAGAGTTTAATATGGTTTGATCTGATTGGTTGTCCTTATCCTTAAGTCAAGTAGGATCAATATTAAATACCACCCCAGGTTGTTTTAACTACAAAATCAGAAATGCAGTTGTAATCACATATAACATACTCTGGTTTTTCTGTTGAACTGAGCGCCACACTCTGATTGTTCTATAAAGAATGGAATGTAGATATCTAGATAGTAGATGTTTGATCTTGTCTGAAGTAAGATTCTATCCTCTCCAATGTCCAGTGATATACTGCTGCTCACTTTCTACATAATACAGAAAACTTTGTGAATACATAGGTGAAAGTTAGAAAATACCTGAAATGTTTTACAATTTATATTGGGAAAACTGAAAAACTGACTTTTTGGAATCAAACATGGGACCTCCCACGCTTGAAGCCCACTCTCCAAGTCAATACAGGAGCCTGTTGCCTAACTAAGGCGCTACTGAGTGCTTTTTGGCAACGACAATCTACCAGCACAGCAGTGCTTGCTGATAGCATACTGTTTCTCAGCACATTGCTAGACAAGCGCTACCGAGCGCTTTCTTATGCAGCGGACCGCTTCGGTAGCGCTTTGCTGCACAACAGTCTGCTAAACCAGTAGCATATCAATTTTTAGCCTTGTCCGCAATGTAGCGCTTTTTTTAAGCAAGCTGTTTCCTAGCATAGTGCTATCGAGCCTTCAGTAGCGGTTTGGTTAGGCATCAGGCCCTGATATTTACCGTGTTAAGAAATAATTGCTTTGTAATGAATCAAAACAAGAGATTGGAATAACAACAATAGAAAACAATATGTATTTACCACTTGTGGAAGATTGATTTCAGTCACCAGGAAGTCGGGATGACCCTCGGCTGGTTCCTGAATTATCCTGTAATCTGGTTCCTTGCCTCTGAAATATACAACACAGGAACCAGGTAAACAATAGCAGGAGTCTGTAAACCTAAAGCTCTTTGTAGCACTTTCCACGGGAGGTAATCCATGCCCGCTTTGTTTAATTGAACAGGAGGTAACTGATCGTGCGAATGGAAGCTCTTTACTTAAGCAACAAAAATGCAGTTATTAATGATAGAATATAGACAAAAGCTTGATTTTCATCTGACAACTTATACATTCGGATGATTCCTAATACATGTATATAATTTTTAACACCTTGAAGTAGAAAAAAATAAACAGCCAGTCAAGAGATACAGGTAAATCCATAATATCTGTCACACCCAAATCTGTCACAACGAAACCGTTGTGATATGTATGAGCATAACCTCAAACAGTTTACACATCTAAAACACATGTACTACTAAGTTTTATATGATATAAGATATAACATAGTGCCATGTATATTATTGTCTACCAGCAGAATTTCATTTTTACAAAGACCGTCTTTGATTTTTAGCATATATTCAATGTGACGTCAAATTTGTCTGATGATGACGTCAATGCTTATTTAATGTGGCTTAAAAACTTGTCATCTTCTATTCATACACAAAAATGTAAGTCTTTCATCTATATAGTTAATCATAACTAGGATACAGTTTTTGCATTGTTGTGTTGGTTATAATTGGATTATGGATTTCGAAATGGAGATACTCAAAATTTGAAAGCAACGTCTTGGAAACCATACATCTTTTTATGACAAAGGTTATGATGCCATGATGTCAATACCATACTGTAGTTTACATTTAGATAAAACTATGTCAAATCAGCTTTCAAATGATATATGATACATATATATCTTGCACATGAACGACAAGTTATAATAGTTTGAAACTGGGACAAATATTATTAATCACCCTGTACATCAACAACTTGGAGAGACAACTTGCGATCTAGTAACACTGGCTGGCTAAGACAGGTACTTGCACAATTTAGGTAAACACAGAGGTTTAACTGTACTTACTTTAATTTGAGATCTTCTTTTGAACTATGAACTTCTTCTATTAATCTGTTTTGTGGAGGAGTATTTATAGGTACATCATTTCCTCTACAATGAAAGCCTTCATTAGTATTGATTTATTCAAATTCTTAATGTTCATACGGCAGATTCAAGTAGAAGTGGGAATTATAGGTAACATCTTATCTTGTATTAAACTTTGTAAAAACTAAAAAAGTACTGAGTGGGTTATGTTGGTTATCCTTGCTCCAACAAATTAATCAGTGGTGCAGATAGGGATTAAACCTGGGACCTCTCAATCCCAAAGCATGCACTCTACCTCTAGGCCACTGTCCCCACGAAAGGTAATTATGTTCTTGTATTAAATTTTATGCAGAACAATAAACTTCGAAAAACCATTCGTTAAGTACTGTAAAATGTTTGGAATTATTTCCATAAAAACGTAATAATGAAAGAACATCTTACTGCCCCATCTCCTGAATGAAAGGTTTAGATTGTGTTCTCATATTTTGTTCCTGTATTCTACCAACACAACGACGATTCTTCAACATTATCCATTCTGTAAGTATAGAATCTAAGAGTTTGTAATACATGTACTTGTATATAATTCAAAAAACATAAAAATTCCACGAAAAATATTTTTCAAACCAAGGCCATAATTCTGCAGGAATGTGGTTTTAGCAAAAACAAAACCCTATGTGCATGAGATCATATGATGATACACATTCATGTTACGTCCAGAAAACAGGCGGGACAAACCTTGAGACATCCTCCCACACAGAAAGAGAGACAAAACAGAGTTGACATGAATAATGACATATAAGAGAACAATAAACATACCACGACTGAGCTGCATATCATATTTATCTTCCAGACCTTCCATCATCACAGTCAGAAAAAATGTTTTAAATAATTCACTTCCTTTCATCTTCTCCATGAACGTAGGTGACACAACAACATCATACGCTGTACATCCTCCACCCGCTGAAATATGGGGCATAAATTGACCAGGAGGGTCAACCACAGGTAACTGTATCATTGATTAAGATTAAACAATTTTTCTTTTGTAAAATTTATATATTCATAATATTATAATCTATAAATTTTACAAAAAAAATTTTTTTTCTCTCTTAATCAATGATACAGTTACCTATGGGGTCAACATGGCCAAATTAAAAATCTTAAAGATTGTATGCCGCTGAACATTTTTGCCAAACAAGAGGCCTTCAATGACATTGTTTCCATAATTAACTAGTTTGTATTAAAGAAAACCCTACAGAGTAGATTAAATTTATCATAACTTTGCGATTTCTTGAGATATTTTCATCATATTCAGGATAAATCCGGAAAATTGACACCTCTAATTTACTTGTTATACAGTACAACCTCTCCAGAGCGGCCCTCTGTAGAGCAACAACCTCCCAATAACAACACCTTCAAAATTCCCCTAAGCTGATATTAATTTTGCTATAAATTTAACCTCTGTAGAGCAACAACCTCTGTACAACAGCCACGTTTTGCAGCTCCCAATCGGTGTTGCTCTACAGAGGTTGTACTGTACTCTCAAATTACATACCATTTATTAATATACAGAACTTACATTTTCCTCTTGAATTTGACAAGAGTGCAAGTTTTGACTCTTGATAATTTAATTTGAAGGGTCAAATTTTCTTCTTTTAATACAAATGTTCTTGTTAAAGTACAGGTACTATGATAACTCTTGAAAATTGTGAGTCAGGAGACATTTTGACTCCTTAGTTTTGAAGCCCTGATATTTCAGTTGGTCAAAAAGTAAGAGAGTTAGAATTTCAGATGTTTGGAAATATTAGCAATTTTATTATTTCTTTTTGGAAGATTTTAAACAGTTGACCTGTTAGCAAACTAACTGATCTCTGACATCGCTACTATAAACTTTTCATGACAAATAAAACACAAGTTACTTACATTTATCTATCTCAGCATGAGGTTCTCCTATAGACATGGGTATTCTGAACCCCGTTGGGTCCTCAGATTCCAGTAATTTGATCAACTCATCATCAGATAATTCTTTTGGTGATGGTACCTTAAACATAAAATTCTCATAGTTTTAGTTCCATGAAGACCATGAATGGGGTCTCTAGTGTATGTGTGGAGGCCATGAATGGGGTCTTTAGTGTATGTGTGGAGGCCATGAATGGGGTCTTTAGTATATGTGAGAAGGCCATGAATGGGGTCTTTAGTATATATGTGGAGGCCATGAATGAGGTCTACAGTGTATGTGTGGAGGCCATGAATGGGGTCTTTAGTATATGTGTGGAGGCCATGAATGGGGTCTTTAGTGTATGTGAGGAGGCCATGAATGAGGTCTTTCAACCATTCACTCCTAGGGCGGATGCTTTAACCATACAGCTACAGAAACTTAAAATGTCCAACTACAACAAATACTTACATTTTCAGCCATACAAATATTGATGAATACTTTCTCATCCTTGCTGTTCTTCGTCTTCAAACAAAAACCTGAAAATGATTAAAAATACTAAACTAAGAGGGTATTGACACAAAAACATATGTTCTCACAAAGGGCCTTTACTCTAGCAAAGATCATCTGATCGCAAATTTGTGACAACAACGGGTATGCACTAAGTTTCATTGAAATTGAACCAGTGGTCAAGGAGAACAAGCGCGAACCAACACCCATCCAGACCGACATCCAGTACAAAACCAATATGTCTCCCCCACTATAATTGCAGGTAACAAAGACAAGCATACCATAAGCATGAAAGATCTTCATATGCAATCTCAGACTATATTGTTGCAAGTATGGTGTAGTATTTACAGTATTCACAATTTTCTTTTCACAAAACATTGTCAATTTTCGTTGTCTGAATATAAACAAGACTTAACTTCTGGGTTCCAGTCATCCCTTGGCCCCTAAATTTGATTATAATATCCAGATAAAAAATGTTTAAGTTTCAGCAACAAGCAGTTGCCCTACCTGGTGTTGGTACAACTTGTGTGGTTGGTATTTGTTTACTTAATGAAGCAAGAATGTTTGGATCTTCCGCCTGTAATAAGTAAATAATAATCCATACATAACAACACAAAATAAAATAAATAAAACCAGAATATTCATAATGGAGTATACTAAGCATACAGTTTAGTATACTTACTATAAATACGATTTAATTTTATTAGCATCATTAGTATAATAATAAGCAATATCTGACATCTATGTAAAAAGAGGCACATACTAGTAGTCTATTATTTTACCATTAAATTTTTAAATCTGTTATTTGTAAACTACAGTTAGCTAGCCTAAGACTGATCATCAGACTTGAATGAAGAATGATTGGAATCTCTGTTTAATGTGGTCAGATAATATCAGTGATTTTTTTCCTTCTTTGTTTGCTACCGGTAAACGGTACCTTCCCAATTAGAAAAAAGCTATAATTTTCCCAAATTTGAAGGGAGAAATTCCCAATGAACATTTAAAAAAAAAATATTCAAAATCGGACATAAAATGACAAAGTTATGAACATTTTTGACAAGAGGTCAAGCATAAAAGTTTACAGAAACCAGTAAACAGTCACATGTAATCTCTTTTTCTGTTTTATTTGGCCTTTCTGCTTCATGAAAATTCCCAATTTCAAGTTGGCACGACGCGAAAATTCCCAATCTGAACGGACCCGGACCCTTTCCCAAAGAAGCAGAAAAATCACTGAATATGTCAAACTATCATACACTATTAAAACAAAAGTAAATTTGATTTTAGTTTGAGTAGGAATTTCCAATTAGTGCAAAATATTTGTCAATTTTCTACAATGTTCAAGAAACATTAAAAATAGACCAGCCCTTTAGAAACAATGATTCTCATAAAATGTTTCAAGTCAGTCATATTTAAATGATGTCATTAATTTAAAATGTGTACTTACTGCAGCGTTCATCAGCATTTGATTAAAAAGTGCATCCTTATCATCCAGATTGGAATCAAGTAATGATGGATCCATTGTGTCACTGTTTCAAGTCCTGTAAGACAAATTATTTATTCAAAAATCAAAATTTTAATACAACAGAATATTCATATTTAGTATATTGAATTAAAAAGTAAATAAAAGCAAATTATTTATAAAAAAACAAGAGCTGTCACTGTAATGGACATAATATATGCCCCCGAAAATTTGATGTTGATAGTATATGCAAGAACTTTAAGTTACCAAAATGGCATTGTTTAAGTTTTTGATAAAGTTCAATATTTTATTTACTATTGGCAAGTATTGCATTGAAACTTGACACATTTTAATATTGTCATTAAAAAGGGCCATAACTCCTTACAAAATCATCCTAGAGTTATGCCACTTTTTAATGACAATATTAAAATGTGTCAAGTTGCAATGCAATACTTGCCAATAGTAAATAAAATATTGAACTTTATCAAAAACTTAAACAATGCCCGGACTAACAGACTAATGGTTCAATTTTATTATGCCAAAAATAATCATGAATATTTTACGCGTTTGTTCTATATATAGATGCGTTATTTAATGGCCGCCACCCTCGATCTGCGGTGAAATCCAAGTAAATCTGAAACACCTCGCACAATGACGCACAGTTAATTTTGTTTTATCCTGTAATGTTGATATGGTGAATTATATACAACCTGAATTTCTAAATTCTATGACAGACAGGGGCAATAACTCTGTATTTATTTTTTAAAAGTTATCAAACTTATCTAACTTAAGTTATTTTAACTTGATGGGTAAGAAGTGACATTGTAGTTTAATTAATAGTTCATATAATTTATGTATCTTAATCGATTAATGCAGAAACATACTAAATACTAAAATAGGCGAAAGTTCTTGGATACTGACATTAGATAAACAAATGTTTATCCGAATGTAAACAATCCGAATTATATGAACTAATAACTTCACCAGTAACAGAAAACGAGGCATGAGATATATGTCCCTTATAGTCTAAATCATTCAGATTCTAAAAATACTTACGATACACCCGAACTCACAATCAATCCTACAAGACACTAAGATAATACAGCGTCAAAAAGGTAAAAGTCGTGTTTTGACAGGAGGCAGCCATTAACTTCCGGTTGACCTTGACCAGCAAGTATGGCATCTTCCACTCCAGCGCAACCGTCAAATTCTATAAAAGAAGTCTTCAAAGCACTGCAATACGGTCCAGCACCAGAAGCAGATAATGTTGCGCAGGTATATCCAGTGTTTTAACTAACTGTCATGCTTTAAATCGTGAAATACACGGAGTAATCGCTCCTTTTTTTACAAACGGTGCATTTGTATTTTTTACATCGTCTATTTCGTCCTACTGACATAATTATATATTTATAGCTTCTAGCTTTTGTGTATTTTCAGCATATTGTAAATATTTGAAAAATGAACAGTATTATTCTTATATACTCGTATTATAATCTAAGATGTCATTGTTGCTGAAAGTTAACAGGACGCATAATCAGAGCGCTGTAACCAAAAGGATTATCAATTGCTTTACTATGTCTATATATGCAACAACACGCTTCCAGCAAACAGCTTATATGGCTATACCCGAGAGCCTGACAATAGCATTCAATATCTCAACTGTGCTTGTAGACGAATGCTATCAAACGCTTTGTTTTGCTACTGACCGCTTTTAATCTGACACCATGATTATAGCACTTTATTGTTCCTTCTTTACATTTATGATCTCCCACTTGAAGTCAAATCAACTTAACTGTTCGCAGATGATGCTTTTCATTACAAGAGAATAAGCTCCATCACAGACTCCAACTCCATCTAATAGGCTTTATAAGGGGGAACAGTATGTCAGTCAATTCCAGCAAGTGTGAGGTCATCCACATGATCAGAAAGAAATAATTATTATATTCAATCATAAATCTATATTATATACATGGTAAAGAGCACCAGGTCATCAAATGCGGTAAATACGTTGGGCAGAATATTTATTATAAGCTAGCTATCCTGGAACAATTATGTCTAATACACAGCTAAGAAAGCAGACAACAACCTTGCATTTGTTAGGAGGAACCTGGCGAGCTGTCCATATAATAACAAGGACCAGTGTTACTAGACCCTCATCAGACCAATCATAGAATCTCTTTGTCTGGGACTTACACACATGTACCAACGTAACACAGCTAGTGGCTATCTATCGCCGTGCCGCCAGATTTGTCAAGGGGGATTACGACACCACCAGTAGCACAAGCCAGATGATTATGGAGCTCAGATGGCATCCCCTGCCAAGCTTGTGATGATCATGATGTACCACATTGTCCACAGCACAATCAACATACCAGCTCTGAGCTTCCTGAAGCCAGTCACTGCCACAACCAGAGGAAACACCACAAAGTAACTGCTCCCATACTGTTGAACAGAGTTTTATCGCTGTGCCTTAAATTCTTTTGCCTAAGCAAACGTAGGGTGCGACAATGTCTAAAAACAACCTTCAGTAAATAAAACATTTTTTTTACATTTAATCCTCTTCGTCCCTTGTGGGACATAAGGCTGCAATGGTTTCTCTCCACTTAGGTAAATAAATAGGTGGAGCAATCTATGGACTCACTGAAATAATGTTGAATCCATTGTACAACAGTACATGACTAAAATGTTCCTGAAAATTAACAAACAAATCTGATCTGGATTACGATTCCCTCACTTCATTAATAGAATAAGTAGGTAACTTTAAAACTGACCTTTAAAAGTATCATTGTTTGGAGTTACACGACCCAGAAATGATTAAAAAATGTCAGTTGCTGTGTAAAACTTGATGTGTGCTACCGGTACTCATTTATGAATTATTAGATTTGAAGCCAAACTATGTGGTTATTTGCTTACATGGAATATAGAAATACATGTATATAACCTCTCAACTAGTCTCTAGATCAACATCCCTTGGAAAACAAAGTTTGGTTGCTGTACAGAAGTTGTTGCTCTGGGGGGCTAAAATTGATAGTACACTGTATATTGAATTTTTGCTGTCAATTTTTATTAAACATTTTGTTAAATGTTTTTCTTCCAATAAATATTTGACAATTTCTCTCCTGATAATTTTTACATCTGGAACAAAACAATTATGTTCCTTAAGAGAGGTTGTTGCTCTATGGAGGACCGCTGTGGAGAAGTTATAACGTATATCAAAATTGGGGGGTCGTTTTTATATCATTGGTTTCACCGACATAAATAGTATAAACTTAAATCAGCTGTCTAATGTATCAGATCTTGGACACCAGTATTTGCATACATTTCCATATAGTATATGTTTGAACTATGATAAGCCATGTACTGATTGATAAATCTTGTATGCCTTCAAACTTCAACGTTTACTTGACCTAGATATTCACAAGTTTTAAACAACATAATAAACATTTGTGAACATAAATGGAGCTCAGTTATTAGATGTTCTGTGAACATAAATGGAGCTCAGTTATTAGATGTTCTGTGAACATAAATGGAGCTCAGTTATTAGATGTTCTGTGAACATAAATGGAGCTCAGTTATTAGATGTTCTGTGAACATAAATGGAGCTCAGTTATTAGATGTTCTGTGAACATAAATGGAGCTCAGTTATTAGATGTTCTACATTTGCCATTCTACTTAGTTTGACTGATTTAAAAAATGTTTTTCAGGCCATGATGTATAAATTTTAAGAATATCATCCCAAAGTATTGGACAAATTCTTCATAAACAGCTGGATGGGTTTTTGATTAGTTTTCTTTGTTTTAATATGTTAGAAACCATTTGAATAGTAAGACCAACGCATGTTTAAAGTAAACTATGGTTACTGATTGAGGAGGCATAAAAATAGGGGCATATAGGGAAATTAAATGTTGGTGTATTCATTTATTTATTTTAGCCTATTCACCAGTTTATTTAGAAGACTACTACTGTCGGACACATCTTTCATTTTATTCATTGCAATTCTTTATTCAAACTACCAGTCTATACACATATCATTTAAAAAGTATCCAGTATCAGAAAAAATATACCGGTAATATGTTCTAACTGGCTTAGAATATAACATTCTACATTCTGATTGGCCGATAGAAATTAGTGCCAAGCGAAAGGAAGCGAAGGGAAGCGAAGCGAGTCCTTTTTAGTCATTAAAATTTACTTAATATATTCTGACTGGCTTAGAATATAACATTCTACATTCTGATTGGCCGATAGAAATTAGTGCCAACGCATGACGTCAAGTTTGTGAAGAAAAAAATGTTAATGATTAAATTTTCATCTAAAAGTAATTTATCATTTAACTTGGATAACTCGCATTGTCTTTCTGATTGATGAAGTAGTATATTACTGTAAAGATAAATCTGGAAAGCTGGCATGCCAGGATGTTTTGTTTGTGATATTTTATACATATAACTTATTTATCTTGTCTCGAAACTGCTTGATTATTTGCAAGAGTTTGTTGATAGTTTTTGTTATTGTTACAATTGTGGTAATACATGTTTTGATTTTCAAAGCAGTCCATTATCATGGTGTCCATTTCCTGAAGAAAAAATGTGGCTAACCATGTCTTGCTAAATGATCTTTGTGAAATGCTTTGTGCAAAAATTCATGCATTTTATGAAATGCTTTTGCGAAATGCATTCTACAAAATGCTTTTGCGAAATGCATTCTACAAAATGCATTTTGCAAAAATATGTTTTAGGAAATTTTATTCTGTTTAAGCTGTTATCTGCCTCTTGTGTGGTTTTCAGCAGTGTTTCAGTCTTGTTTGAAAACCCTCAGTCTGATTTTCTTGAATGTTCACCATTCTTGTTGTGCTGTTTTCTATAGGCATGGTTGGACGATCATGACAGAAGTTTTGGACATTTTATTGATGGTAAATGGGTGAAACCAGAAGGAAGAAAGACGTACCAGACAAAAAACCCAGCTACAGGTAGGTAGTGTAAACTGGCATTGTTTCATGTACCTTGGGTTATACACTGCCCACCAAAAGTAAGTATACAGATGTTATTTGCCCACTTACTTGCCTGTAATAATACTCTTTGCAGAACAGTGAAGCAACAATATATTTGAAGATAATGAAAACTTTTGTTTATTAAATGGAAAGGCCATAAATTAATTGGTACCCTAGGTGCAAAATCTAAAGTTTCGTTGTCCCTCTTGAATGATAACTTTGTCACAAAAATATGGAAAATTCAGCCTTTTTTGATCACATGGTTATTTGAAATCCGAACATCTTTATTTCTATCTCTATTTTGACTCATTTACTAACTGTAGTATCCGAAACTAGTATAATGTGACCGTCTGATAAACAGATATTGAATACTTTAACCAAGTTTAATTTTGCAACAATTATTTACTGTAATAGTATACTCATTTTTGGTGGGCACTGTATATACTAATTGTATTCATGTTCGGGAAGTCAATTGATATTACCCCAGAGCATAGATCACTCTGCCTTATTGTTTGTCAAGGATTTTTCTCAAACTTTAAGACTTTCAAGATTATCTACTAAACTATGTGATTATCACTCACTGTTAAATTAGATTTGAAGGTAATCAAATGACAACTGTTGTAATGTCTGTTGTATTGTTATTGAGTGTATTAGGGACACTGGTGTGGGGGGCTCCAAGGTGGCTTTTTTGTGGTTTATTAGGTAAAAATAATTTTAATTATGATGATGGTACCCCAACTTAAAAGGTGAGTGTACCAACACACACTCATTTTTCCTGGAATACCCTTATCAGAAACTTTCGTTATTAGGGGTTCCATTTGACTCTGGAAATGACCCTTTGACCTTGGAAAATTCTAAACATTTCTAACATTTTGACCCACCATGATTTTCAATAATGGGTCATATTTTCTTTAAATGTTAGATATTTTTGGTTTGAAATGGGAAAGTCGAACACAAAATTACAGAAATAACCTGTGAGAATCAGGCTTTTGTGGGACCCCTAGTTATTTAACTGTATCATAACATTTCCCTATGAGAAAATGAGTTATACAAAATAAAATATACCAAAACCTCAAAAAAAAAAAAAAAAAAAAAAAAAAAAAAAAAAAAAAAAAAAAAAAAAAAAATAACATTTCCCTATATTATAGGTCAGACTCTCGCAGCAACACTACAAGGCACACAGGAAGATGTGGACTTGGCTGTTAAATCGTCGAAGAAAGCGTATGAATCGTGGAGTAAAACTCCACCACATGTCAGAGCTAGATACATGTACAGGTAGGTGCCAAACCGTATATAGTCTTTATTTGCCAATCAAGTTTCTGTATGGCAGGCATATGAGTGCCTCCACCCATTCTTGAACCTGGGTATACAGATTAGACGCCAAGTGTGCTAACCATTGAACTACAGAGGCACACTAGGTGATACACTGTCTACACTAACTTGCTTTTGTAGGTTTCAAATTTCATAGATTTTGGGTAAAATACATTTTCATTGGGTCGTAAAGTAATAGATTACAAAACATAGAAGGAAAGCCGTGGTTCTGTTTATAGGAGATCGATTATTTATGGGGTTATATATATATAGATTTCATGGTCGAGTTCAACAACGTAATCAACAAACTTTTAACTAACACAAAATATAATTAATCAACAGTATATTTTTGTATCAGCATGCTTTGATCAATTGATAACTATTAATCAATTTATGGGAAATACCAAACAGGTTCCCAGACTTACAAACCTAGTTACTATTTGGATGAAATTTATTTTATGGTAACAACAATGTCAAACTTAAACTGTTTTGTAAAATTGTACCTGGCCCCAATGTCCTGGAGCATCTCAAACTGAGCTGAATCTCGGCTCAAACTTTATTACATGTCTTTGAGTTCATTTCCATGCAAGTCAATATAGAGTTTATAACAGTGAAATATCCAAGAGTTTTGATTTCAGATTGTGTCTCAATCTCAGATTTGATTATAATCTCAATTTGAGCAGAGATTTGTACTTGAGATGCTTCGGGTGATCGGGGCCTGGTGTTTGTTGAACTTCCACATTTGTTGTTTTATTCTGCAGTGTGGGAACCCTGTATAATTTATGTAGTGATTCATGAGCTAATAGCCCTGTTAGCTCAGTTGGTAGAGTGCCTGACTTGCAAGCAGGGGGGGTCATGTGTGCGAATCCTGCACTGGGTAAATACTTTCTTCTCAAAATACAATATTTATGTAAAGTAAAACATGTTATTGTTTTCCAGTGTTGCCCGACATTTACAGAAACATCATCGTCTAGTAAGTGTTGTAGAAGCGATGGATAATGGTAAACCCTTCCGTGAGACGAGAGAGGCGGACGTACCGACGGTAATACGTCACTGGTATCATCATGCTGGCTGGGCACAACTCATGGAGACAGAGATGAGAGGATGGCAGCCTGTAGGTATGTGACTATAGTGTGATACAATGTATGGAAGCATGTAGGAATGTGACTATAGTGTGCACAAATCATTGCTAATGCAATGCATTGTTGGAGGAGACATATTGATTCTGTGCTGGATGTCAGTTTGTCTGTCTGTCCAGATGGATGGATGTCGCAAAGTTTTGTTTGGCTTATCAGACTTCAATGAAACTTGCATATTTGTACTTCCCTTACTTGTTCACACGAAAACAAGCCAAAAATCTGCTTTGGTTGAAGGCTCTACTTGATGTCTGCTGCCTTAAACCCTAGAAGACTTGTATAAATTTGACTTTATTTTCACCAACATTGTGATCGCAATGATAAACGCATATTCTTATATTTACTTGCCTTCTATTGACCAGGTGTTATTGGGGCTATCGTACCTTGGAATTTTCCACTGATGTTGTTAACCTGGAAAGTCTGTCCCGCACTCGCTATGGGGAACACCATTACATTGAAGCCAGCTACATATACACGCCTCTCTGCTCTCCTATTGGCTGAGATCTGTTCGGAGGCGGGGCTTCCACCAGGCGTGTTTAATGTCATCACAGGAGGCGGGCAGATGGGAAGTTTGTTGGCATCTCATGTAGATGTAGATAAAGTGGCTTTCACTGGCTCCACTCAGGTAAATTCTTTGTGTTAATTTAGTTAACTACTGCACAGATAAACAATATGTTATGATGGAGGACTGACAGCCCCTGTCTCACTTTTCCCCTCCCAAATCCCTCACTCCCTTCCTCTCACGAAAGTTTAAAAAAAAATTCTAATAAAATACTGAATAAATATTGATATTTCAAGATAGCCAGAGTATACGAGGGTCGTTCATTTAATACCCGGACGATCGCTATAGCGCTTGATTGAAACATGCAATTGCAATAGTTTTTCGTTTAATAAGACTTACTTATCAACTTGATCATTTGACAAAACTTAATAAGATTTCATCCAACCGAACACAAACTGTGGTTACTATAGTTACCTAACTAAGGGCTACCCGGCCCAGCCCAAGTTTTTAGTGAAATGTCGAGTGTTGTTATGGCACGGAGCGTGGTATAGTTGCCTATTTTCAATGGAAAACATCATATAACGTTATGTCTACATCTACGTTATGTTATAAAACGTTTAATGTCATTTCTGTACTGTTACTGTGCGTGAAGCGATGTTTGGTGACAATGGGCGTGTTTCCGTTAATATCGCAATGAAATTGAATTTGTTTGGAAAAACGGATTTTGATACAATTTCCTAAAAGTATTTGTCATACACCTGTAAAACTAAAGAATCTATTTTGGAGAAGCCTTTTGTAAATATTTGTATTGGTGGATTTCTGCTTATAAACGGTTTTATGATGACAAGAGTCATCTCGCGGTGATCCTATGCCGGGTCAATCTAACGTCAGAAACAGGAAAGTGTCGTCAGCTAAACACTTGTTGGACGGTAAACACTACTTGAAGAAAAACTACTATAGTAATTACGGAATCATGCGAATTATCGTGCATACAGTATATAACATCACTACCAAACATTTTAAAATGGTAAATTTGTTGCCGCAAGACTTTATGGCTCCAAAACGATGATCAAATAGAGAAAAAGTGTCACATTTAACAATGTATGACCTTTACCATTTCTGACTATTTAATTGGTTTCCGTTCAAAAACTAAAGAACGCTTTGACCTAGGATCTTCAAACTTTACATGTAGGTTGGTCATCAGTAGTGGATGACTCCAATTGATTTTGGAGTCAGTAGGTCAAAGGTGAAGGTCACAATGACTTACCAATTCTGACTATTGGGCTGTCATGGGGGCATACGTGTTTTACAAACATCTCTTGTTACTGTAGAATGTCCTATCCATCTGTTTTACTGTAAGGTATCTACATGACTGTGTAACATACTATTTTAGGTAGGACAAACATTGAGAAGGCTGGTTGCTGGTACAGGGAAGAAGCTCTCTCTAGAGCTTGGTGGCAAGTCACCTGTGGTTGTATTTGAATCAGCAGATTTGGACAGTACTGTGGAGGGATTGGTGGACGCTATATGGTTTAACCAAGGGCAGGTAAGTCACATTGTTATTCATATTGGTGAGGTAGCTACGAACCCCGCCTCTTGTAAATGATGTAGCTATGACTGCTCATCTGGCTAACTTGGCCAGTAGAGTGCTTGACTATTATCTAGCAGATCAGGGTTTGATTCCTAGGTTACGAAAATTATGTTCTTGACATTGGCTACAGTCATGTCCTCTGCTGCATTGTGAGAAATTGTCAGTAGCTTGTATATGATACTGGTTGATAATATGTACTGGTAAAACTTCTGACCTTTGTCACCTGTCTTGTATGTTTGAAAAAATTAATGTTGAAATCTGGTGAAAACCTGATGAAATCGTACAAAACTGCCAGCAGTGATGGGCAAGTTCTATATGGTCTGTGAGTCATGGAAGTTCTCAGTGAAGTTTATTAGTCTTTTAAACAAGATCACTTTTGCTAATTCAGGATGATCAGACCATCTACTCCAGTTTTATATGACGTATATGCACCATGTGTTTTCTACTTGTCAAACCTGGGTTTAGTTGAGAATTTTAACTTGGATATAATCTATTAAAGTTTGTTTGAGAATGGTTATAAACAGACTTCGAGGTGATCAACCAAGGAAGCTATGTTTTACAAATGATTGACCAATGATAAGCTGTTTTACAAATGATTGACCAATAAAAATATGTTTTACAAATGACTGACCAATGATTGGCTGTTTTGCAAACAATTGGCCCATTAAGACCTGTTTTTAAATGATTGAGCAATGGACATTGTGGGGTGGATAAGTGGACAAGTAGTCCCGTGATCAGAGCTATACTGACTGCTGATCTGAAGGGTGTGGGTTTGATCCCTCCTCCAGACGGTGAAGAATAGAAATGCTTTTCAGTGTTTCCCACCCACCTTAACTAAAATTACTAACAGTCTTTCGGATGAGACGTTAAGCGAGGTCCCGTGTATGATGCTTTACATCAACACGTGAAAGAACCAGGGATGCTTCTGGAACTGGGGCATCTTCTGTATCATGCACTATTCCCCAAAAGCTATACTGAGTAACCTCTTCTGGGGCCTCGCCCATATGGATTTCCGGTGGTGAGAATAAATAAAAGCAAATAAACATTGTTTGCACAGTTATGGTACAATGTGTCATGTTTATATTGTAGGTATGCAGTGCTGGATCCAGACTGCTGGTACAGGAATCAGTGTATGGTAGACTGGTTGGCAAACTGAAGGCTAGACTGACTCACTTCAGAGTGGGGGACAGTCTAGATAAAAGTATGGATATGGGAGCTATTGTTGATGAATCACAGAAGAAATCTATTGATGAGTTTGTAGAAGATGCAAGGAAAGAAGGAGCAGAGGTATGGTCAGTCTTAGACTGTCTACTATGTTTGCCATGCTTCATTCGTAGTTTTTTTCATAGTCTGAAAAGTTCATTGAATTGTGCTATAAGGGCAATTTTAGGAGGTTGTCAATTCATAGATTTCAAGAAAATGATGAAAGAATTTTAGTTTTGATGGAGTGGGGGGGTATTGCTAAAATACATTCAAATCTATAAAGTAACATACATTTGTTCACAATGCATAGAAATATTTCGATGTAAACTCAGTGTGAAGGGAACAGTGCAATTTCCGTTGTTTAGGGGTTAAGAAGCGATAAACTGATAGTTGTGTGTACTATACTTGTTCAGATTTAACACAAATTCTCTCTTCATGTTTCAGGTATACCAGGCAACAGCTTGTATTCCTACACGTGGATGTTTGTGTTAATTCTCTCGTCATGTTTCAGGTATACCAGGCTACAGCTTGTATTCCTACACGTGGATGTTTGTGTTAATTCTCTCGTCATGTTTCAGGTATACCAGGCTACAGCTTGTATTCCTACACGTGGATGTTTGTGTTAATTCTCTCGTCATGTTTCAGGTATACCAGGCTACAGCTTGTATTCCTACACGTGGATGTTTGTGTTAATTCTCTCGTCATGTTTCAGGTATACCAGGCTACAGCTTGTATTCCTACACGTGGATGTTTGTGTTAATTCTCTCGTCATGTTTCAGGTATACCAGGCTACAGCTTGTATTCCTACACGTGGATGTTTGTGTTAATTCTCTCGTCATGTTTCAGGTATACCAGGCTACAGCTTGTATTCCTACACGTGGATGTTTGTGTTAATTCTCTTGTCATGTTTCAGGTATACCAGGCAACAGCTTGTATTCCTACACGTGGATGTTTGTGTTAATTCTCTCGTCATGTTTCAGGTATACCAGGCTACAGCTTGTATTCCTACACGTGGATGTTTCTATCCTCCAACAATGATTACCAACGTACAGACTGTGTCCAGAGTTGTTGCTGAAGAGGTAATGTATACAGACTGCTTATAGTAAAATCATAGTATCTGGTGAGAGGGGTAGGCTGTCAGTGTACCAGTCTGTATCAGTGTTTATAGACTATTTCATTGTCTTGATTTATATAGTAGTTCGTAAGAAATTATCTGATGTTTATTTGCTAATTTATTGGCCATTTTGGGTGGGTGACCAAATGAATAATACTCTTGACTACAGATTGAGAATGACCTGGTTGGATTCTCACTTGGGGTACTATATCATTTCTGAAACACTTTCATAGTTTCACGTCCAACTAGACATGAACTGGTTGATGAACCAGTCATAGTCTGGCATGTATCCTGCTGTACACTGGGCATGGTAAAGAACCAGGAGTATCACTCCTGAATTCCTTGTATCACACAACTGTCTCTTCCTTCAAAGTCAGAGGTTGTTAATGGTAATCTGGCAGGAAAATGAACAAATGACTACATCTGTCTCAGTTGAATGCAAATAAAAAAATGGACATTCTTTTAGTTCCTGGCCATGTTCTCTTTGACAAGGCATAATAACTGGTTTATGAACATGTAGAACACTATACTTGTTTGTATAGAGTATGATATATATTTCAGATATTTGGACCTGTGTTGGTGGTTCTACCATTTAGAACAGCGAAGGAAGCTATAACACTAGCCAACAATTCTATGTATGGTCTGGGTGGTAGTGTATGGACAGAGAATGTTTCCCTAGCAATGGAAGTGGCTATCAGTATTAAGGTAGGTAACCCTGGCAATGGAAGTGGCCATCAGTATTAAGGTAGGTTACCCTAGCAATGGAAGTGGCCATCAGTATTAAGGTAGGTTACCCTAGCGATGGAAGGACCATCAGTATTAAGGTAGGTTACCCTAGCGATGGAAGGACCATCAGTATTAAGGTAGGTTACCCTAGCAATGGAAGTGCCCATCAGTATTAAGGTAGGTTACCCTAGCAATGGAAGTGCCCATCAGTATTAAGGTAGGTTACCCTAGCGATGGAAGGACCATCAGTATTAAGGTAGGTTACCCTAGCGATGGAAGGACCATCAGTATTAAGGTAGGTTACCCTAGCGATGGAAGGACCATCAGTATTAAGGTAGGTTACCCTAGCGATGGAAGGACCATCAGTATTAAGGTAGGTTACCCTAGCGATGGAAGGACCATCAGTATTAAGGTAGGTTACCCTAGCAATGGAAGTGCCCATCAATATTAGGGTAGGTAACCCTAGTAATGGAAGTTGCCATCAGTATTAAGGTATGTGTAAAACTTTTGGTAAACAAGCCTTAATAAACGATACAAACTAAACAAATTGAAAACAATCTGAAATATTATGTCATGCTGTATGTTTGCATAAGCTCATAGAAATATGCCTCACACATAGCATGAGACATAAAATTTGTGCTGGAATTATGGTCTGACTGGGTGGATGTCACAAAGTTGGTCAGCGCTTGTTTACCTAAACCATTGGTTGAACTTCAATGGAACTTCACATGAATACTTTGTACCAAGCATTGCTGTGCATATTGTCAGGAATTTTAGGTTGGATGATATTTGCTGGAATTACGGCCCTTTTTGGAAAACATAAGTTTTCGTGCATGGTTATAATTATATGTCCAATTCTATTTACCTCTATAAAGTACATAATTTACATAATAACTTACTATAGTTCATATCCTCAAAGTATGTTACAAAAATAATGCTTACATTTCATGAAATAGCCCTTTTACCTGGTTGGAACAATATTATGTTCCATACATTATATAAAATATTTGAGTATATTGTGACATTGTTAATTTCAGGCTGGGACTATCTGGATAAACTCCCATAATTTATTTGATGCAGCTGCTGGTTTTGGTGGATATAGACAGAGTGGGTATGGTAGAGACGGTGGCAAGGAGGTAAGGAACACATGCAGGATCTTATGTTTTCGGGTTAAACTGGCAAAATGGATTGGCGGCAGAAAATATATTGATTAAAATAGTATGGACTAAGATACGGTCATTTATAATTTCATGAGCTGAATTTTAACAATTGAAAAATGTTTGAAACCATGATTTGGTGTAGGGATGTGACGGTGTGCTAATAGCTCCGAAGCTAGTCCTAAGCTGATGGACTCCCAACATATCCTGGCCCTTTTAGTTGCCTTGTACAATGCACACAAGCATAAAACAGTTAGACAGTGGTTGCTATCCTGGACTAACTCTAGGGAACCCAACCAATGGGGATAAAAAAAACCTCTAAACCAACAATTCATTTATGTGTATTTATATAACATAACAAAATTTTATTCAGCATATTACATAACACAAACATATATAGCGATATATGATAAATGAATGGTATATTGTATTCAGGGATTGTTCGAGTATGTGAGACCTTCCTGGGAGGGACGACCTCGTCCGGCAGATGTTGACCTTGACCTTAAAACATTCGGAGCCACCATTGCCAATAGACCTACCTTAGGTGATGCTACCAAACCAGGAGACATACCCAAGTAAGTGGTCTGTAACATTTCACAGAGAGTTTCACACTCAAATGAAACACTGTAAAATCATAAATATTTGTGGGGCTTTAATTTAGTGAATTACCTTATCCACGAAATTAAAATCCCAATGAATAATTACACCAATTAATATGTCATGTTAACAGCAGCTGCCATACTTGCTTTAAAGTTCAGTCAGGTGTAACATTGGGTTTTTTTACTTGCATATATCAACATGTAATAAAACAGTTATTATATCTGTTAGATGTTTGAATGATTTCTGATAATGTGTGTACATTTTGACCTTCTCATTTGTTCTGAATTCCAAAATCCTTGAATTTATGTCCCACGAAATGGTCGTTTTCATCAAAACCACGATAATCGTCCCGTTTAAATTATATTATTTAACAGTTTATAGAATTATAGAATATTTTAATGTTGTCTACCACATATAGGGGGTTCGGGAGACATATTGATTTTGTGGTGGGTCTGGATGGATGTCTGCGCTTGTTCTCTTTAACCACTGAACCTGTTCCTATGAAACTTCACATGAATGCTTTGTACCAAGCCTAGTTGTGCATATTATCAGGCATTATAGGTTGGATGATTTTTGCTAGAGTTATAGATCCTTCTGGAAGGCATACATTTTTGTGTCAAATACCAATTTAGTTGTAGAGTATTATGACCCTCTTGAAGGAAGTTTGGTGTATTGCTTTGCACATGTTGGTCCATATGTCAGACTTTGCCAGTAGACAGAATAGTTAGAAAACTGGATTTATGGATTTTCCTACTTTGAAATGTGGTATAAATATTCTATGGTTGTTTTGCTTACAGAATTGATCGTACATATAAGATGTATTACGGTGGTGCCCAGAAACGACCCGATGCTCCTTATTCTCGACCTGTCATCAATCCCGACGGTAAAGTTATCGGACACGTTGGTGAAGGTAATAGAAAGGACATCAGGAATGCTGTAGAGGTAGCACATGCTGCTGCTCCTGGGTAGGTCATCATTGTAAGATGATTCATACAGGACTATAAGTTTGCCTTCCGTCCGTCCGTAAAAATTCTGGATCCTGACATGACTCAAACAGTTTCCAAGCTAGGTGAAATTTGGTATGTGGATAGGGTAAGGGCATTATGCACGTCTAAATATTTTTTTATTCTGACAAAAATTGTGGTTGCCATGGCAACAGAAACATTGAAAATGGCTTAAAACTGGTAGGGGACTTCTGTATTGCTTGCTATTCTTAGTGACTTGTTCATTTAGGATTGTTGTGGTTGAGCTCTTTATGTTGACATAATACACGGTATGAATCCTGATACACCGCTTCTCAGTTCTGTGAGAGAATTGTTCTGTTTTCATATGGCTATGACGGAACTGAAAACCAATGTAACGCTCGGACAGAACTCAGATGTCATGTATCTTGAGTGTTACATTGTTTTTAGTTTTGTCAGAGCCATATGAAAACAGAACAATTCTCTCACGGAACTGAAAAGCGGTGTATCGGGATTCATACCGTGTAATAGAAGGGTCCCATATTTAACCTTAATTTTGAAATACACCACAATAACTCTTCTATGTAACTGTAACCGACCTGTATTTCTTCAATAATGAAAAAAAAGCTTTTGAGTGCACCCTATATAATCCACAAACTGACTTTTGGCATTGTAGAGGTCACAGTTATCTTTATAAAGCTTGGTCACAGTTATCTATATAAAGCTTGCTCACAGTTATCTATATAAAGCTTGGTCACAGTTATCTATATAAAGCTTGCTCACAGTTATCTATATAAAGCTTGGTCACAGTTATCTATATAAAGCTATATAAAGCTTGGTCACTGGTGTTTGTCTCAGTATAATGTAAGTCTAGTTCGCAAAGTCATAAACCAACAATATTCTGTATTTACACAAAATATTGATTAATGAAATTGACGGCAGTGTTGTTAGTAATTTTGTGTCGCATTTCGTATTCTGGCAGGAAAATATTGTGTTTTACATAATGATATATGTATTTTATATTTAGGTGGGGTAAGAGAGCTGCACACAATCGAGCACAGATTGTTTATTACATGGCTGAGAATATTGAGGTTCGTCGTGAGGAATTTGCAGCACGTATACATGAGATGACAGGAAAATCAATGGAAGATTCACTAAGAGAAGTTGATCTATCCATCAGTAGATTGTTCCACTGGGGCGCTTACTGTGATAAATATGGTGGCAATGTCCAGGTAATAAAAAGTTGTTTCATTTGGGGCTTTTATTTTGATAAATATGGTGGCAATTTGCAGGTTATATATTGGACTGCTCTAATGGGGCCCTTATTCTGATAAATATGATGGTAATGTGCATGTATTATGTACAAGATATTTGTGGATTTTTTGTGTAATGATAATTTACCATTGTTCCGCAGAACACTGCCAGAAAAAATTAAATGAATGTCCTTATATTCAATTAGTGATATGAATAATGCAATGCTCAAACAAGTGAAAAAACAATCTTCATCATTTTGGTATTCTATATATATCTTGTACATAATCTGGTGATCTGGGGCCGGGGTTACAATGAATACTTACACTCAGCACTCGACACTTAAATATTGAAAATGTAATATAATGAGCTATTATTTGTCCTAGATTGCAAATTTAGATGAGGAAAATGTATAAAATAGTTAATGAGTGTTGAAAATAACATTTGATGCATTTTCTTTGCCATTGTGTACTATTTATGAGATGTAAATGTAATTATTGAGTGCTACACTCAGCAATCAGACTGATGAATTGCAATTATAGCTTACAAATACACTAATTAAACTAGGAAGTAAACTAAAAACAATATTTAGCACCAATTTAACATTATTTTATAAGGAAATTAATCAAACAACACTGAGGAAGGTTTTACACGAATATTTAATGCTGTGACTAAGCATGAAGTAATCATAACACAGTTTTAGTTTCAGCTATTATCACCAGCTTGACTCAATTTAGATCGACATGAATGTATCATACACAATTTGTAATTAAAGCACACAGTAAATAGTTTGTAATTAGTGAGTGGAAAATATGGCCGCAGAAACAGATAGGTGGGTCGCCTAGAATAAATTAACGAGAAGTTGTAACTAGGCCCAAATCTATCTGTTAAATCCAACCAGCCGAGAGATAGGTGTTTACTGAGGTTCTATTATGAGGTATTAGACTTGCCAGACGCAAAATTCACGTTACAATTTGGTAATTGCTATACACCACGCAACTCCTCATCAACTGAAGGATTTACAACATGTGTCCTTGGACGCAATGAGACTGGACGCAAAACGAGGTGTTCCCTGTACACAAAGGGAGACAACCTCGGCCTGTATAGACGCAACATGAGGTGTTCCCTGTACACCAAGGGAGACAACCTCGACCTGTATAGACGCAAAACGCAACATGAGGTGTTCCCTATACACCAAGGGAGACAACCTCAACCTGTATAGACGCAAAACGCAACATGAGGTGTTCCCTGTACACCAAGGGAGACAACCTCGACCTGTATAGATCAGATCTATACTTTGTAACATGAGACACAGTATGTCTGAACGCAACACGCAAAAACCTGCAAGTACACGCAACATGAGGTGACACCAGTACACAAAGAGTGACAACCTCGACCTGTACAAATTAAATATAACTCCACTTGCAGGAACACGCAACATGAGGTTTTACCAATACACAAAGGGCAATAACCTCTACTTATGAAATATGCAACTATGTGAATTGCGTCGAGCTATCCTAAATTAGAATTTAGTGAACATGTCAGTGACCACCATTTCACTGCAGGGATTGGGGTTAGCTACATAAATTTGTAGCCAGGCCCCATCGACAGCTGCAAGTTGGCCACAGACTTAAACTATTGTAAAATATTGCAATTCACCACAAATGGTGGATTAGATCTGCATTAGAATAAATATAAAGGAAAATATTGGCCTAATCTCTCGGCCGGTTGAATTTTTCCGCCACAGGAACTTTAGTTCCCCCCCAAAAATTCAACTATATTTCATCCCATTTCAACCGAACTCACTTGACTCACTTGAGAGGATATGGAGAAGTACATAATCATTCAGAAGATGATATGAGACCAGTTTTAATTCACTTATACTAGGCTTTCCTTAAAAAGATAATCTAAGCTTAACTTTGGTTAAAGCTAACCTGTATAGCCGATGTCTCATGGCATGTGGTAACAAGCCATTACTTGACAACTGGTACACCAAGGGAGATATAATATAAAAACCGCAGCGACAACTGGTACCCCAAATTGGTCTCTACAACTCATCTATTGTTTCTGGCAATTATAACACAACCACAAACTAACCAACGTCTCCTACCTGGATCATACACTTTAGTCCACCCAGGATCATGTGATATTCACAAACATGAATCGGCTTCGGTCAACCGACAAAATTGGTTTTACAAATCACCCAAATAGACATATAAGGCCAGCACTGCACTCAAAACATCACTGATAATTGGTGCACATAATTGCAATCCACCTTTGTGGACTATACCAAATTTGCCCGCCTTTCACACCATACTGGGCGCACTAAACCTTGAATCGACAAATTTTCTTACCGTATTAACTGCTCATCACATAACTCACCAGTTTCGCTTAGCACATGTGCAAAGTACAGAAATAATTAATTGAACATCACATGTACTTTAGACCGGATACATACCCTATTCTAATAATTTAACACACCGATGCCGAAATAAAAATGGTATCAGTTATACTTCTGCACTCAGCAAAAACAGGAAAGCTGACTTCCCTCTCATACCCTCGTGTTGATGGCTGTTGCCAAGAACAAAGAATGATTTTAACCCAGTGTAAGAACTTGCTACACTTAACCTAGCATTTTAGTATAAGCAAGCACCAAACCAGAACCAGTTTAGTCATCCCTCCTTAGATACATAGGAGACTTACAACTGCATTTATAATTGGAAGTTACACTAAATAATATAACACTGTAACAAACCTCCTTTTTATAAAATTACTGCAACATCAACAGCTATGTAACTAAATAAAAAATGCTGACAGATTGAAATGTGGAATATTACCACCTAATAGGCAAAACACACCCAATAAATTTCAAATTCCAGTATATGAACTGCTTAACAAGCTAGAATTTGTGATGGAGTTGGTACATGTAATAACCCCTTGCCTAACATTTATCACTGAAATACACCTGTCCCATTCACACCTAAGAGTAGTGATGATTTCACAACAAAACATCTTCAATTAATCTTTGAACTCCCATTCACAAATTGATTCCATCCCGGCGTAGGTCAATATTGACTGCAAACATCATATACCGACAATTAACCCTGATTGTACTGGGCAACATTTTGAGTAAAACTTCCATTTAAAGACTTATTTGACACTCCTATCACAATTCCGAATAGGTAAAATAAATAGACAAACATGGTGAACTAAACTGTTAATACTACCTGATAATCTCCTGACTGACTCAAGCTATCCACACTTCCTGCGCATACACACCCTCGAACAGTCCACACTGCTTCCTGGCGACTTAACATGATGCGTCACACAAGGAGTACTTTAACCCATTTCCTTAGGATTGTGATTAGACACATTCGTGACATTCCCGTCTTGTTTGTGTGTTCCACATTCCCACATTTACTTGTCAGAAACTAAATGGTTAGAACAGATACAGAATGCCATGAAATTTACAACAAACATAATGGCGTTAGATTTTGAATTACGATCATAAACGTCAAAGTATACAATTTAACAAACTCAAAGCAGGAAAAAGGTTTGTTAATTAATCCTGCTGTCTAATGCATGGCTGCAAATTGTCTCAAACAGCCACTCAATGATGCGTGTGTATATATTCATCAACTTTAGTCTCAAATACAAGGATAGATACCCCCGACTTAATGTGCACAAGCCAAGGCTCTATTTTAGCCAACAATACAGGATACACAAATTATACAACCGACTCCAGCCATCAAAAGAATAAAATTATACACCCTATCCTTCAATTTCATAGATTCTATCCTCCATGATGTAATATCTCCACATTCCGTGTTTCCATCACAATCGTGGTGTCTCAAATACAAGTATAGATACCGCCAATTTAATGTGCTCAAGCTAAGGCTCTATTTCAGCCAACAATACAGGATACACAAAACATACAACCGACTCTAGCCAGAAAAATAATAAAATTATACGCCCTATCCTTCAATTTCATAGATTCTATCCTCCATGATGTAATAACTCCACATTCCATGTTTCCATCACCATCCACAACTGTTACAATGACTCCCTTCAGTATGTCACATAACCTTAAGTGACTTCGCCAAATTTTGACAGAAGAAAAAATATAACGAGATATAAAAGTATAAATAGAATTCTAACAAAATGAATACATGTTAAAGTTATTTCTCTTCATGTTTAATAAAACTAACACATTATAGATTAGGTGGCTGTGAAACTAATGCTACGAGTCTAATGTCTAACACAGACCTGTCAAAATATTGTCAACTTTTCCAAATTCGCCTGTAGCAATGCTCAGTGTAAAGGCACTGGTTAACACGAACCCATACCTGGCTGCTGGCACTACATCTACCCTATGCACTCGGGTTCATGACATGATTAAGCCACTTAATCAACTGTTAATAGGCCAACAGCATTCACTTGATTGAGTAGGTAAACCTTACTGTCACGCTTGAATGGTTTTAAATACCATGCCGAACTCAGAATATGGCCCTACTGTGGAAACCAATATATTGATATTACTGCCGACAACCTGACCAGGCTAACTACGAGTAAATTTATAATGGGGAACATGCGCTGTATACTTGGCCATCTGTTATTTCGCGGTACTAACAGTTAAAAATAATATTCAACTGCAATAATCAACGTACATCTGTTAAAACTGTATATCATCATTTTCTTCCATTCTTTCTACGATGAATACATTACAAATAAGTCATTAAAGTCGCAAATCAAGGAGTATTGCAACTTTGTTTATGATCGGTATCGGCCATGTTTAGTCAATGACTTCATCATTCATTGGTTTCGCGGTACGGGCTAAATTCCAAACAGTAAATTGAACACTAAGGTTACACACCACTAAATGTTAACCACGCTGTATTTTAATCTATTTGTGGTCGATTAAGAAATTTAGAAGTTAAATCTTAAGATACGGAAAATATTGGCAGCAGTTAAAATACTTCATGCTGCCAAAAGATAGCCTTCATGGAAGTGCTAGCAATAGTTTGACCAATAAGCATTCCCGATTCAGTTTGATTTTCAAATTCTCAGAATGTGTGCACCATAAAAAATCAGTTTTAGTGGCCTTTGACCTATTTCAACAACAACAACAGGAAGTTAACTGTAGTAAGCACTCTTAGGATTGAGTTGTAGAAATTACCGCGACTCCAATGACAACAAGAAACCAGTGGTATTGAGTAGAAGGTATAACTTAGTAATTACTTACGAAATAGTTATATGGCGAACAACTTGCGAAACATTGCGATACTTAGTGACGTCATAAATCAGTAAATGACGTCATCCCATATTGATCATTCAATTTCAGGGGCGCAGTTAGTGATTGTGCTTAAGAGCCCTCAGATTGTAAGAATTCCTACTTTAAAGCCATTGTGGCTGAATTTGTATCTAAATTCTAAACAAATTTATGGAATCACGTGTGTCAATTCAACTGAGCACAAAATTTACAAAACAATGGAGGGCTCGTCCGTGTCGCTGGCTACGCTCCTTAATTTTTTTAATAAAGACAATTCTGAAATATTCTGGAGAATAATCTGCCGTACATAGCAAAGCAAACTGTATATAAACATGCCCACAACTAGAAACTACAGTACTTGTCAACTCCAGCCATCTAGATGATGCAATCGCATTTCGTCTGTTCGTGTAGGCCTACACCACGAATGTTGAAATCCTCTTAAATCAGTTATAAAATAATACCATCCGGACCTGATACCTAGCCGCAACCCGACACATCAGTAGTAATCAAACGTCCATCTATCAACATCCGCAATAAATACCACAATTTCCAGAAACAGACATGATTTTCGTGATTATTAATTTTATCGTGTGTTCGGCTACTGCTTGGCGTAAAAAGGAAGTGGTACAGACTGGTATACAGGTTCCAGTGCCGAATGACTAAAAACGAATCCTTTCAGGCGAAAAAGTGAGAACCCGCCAACCTTACTGACTGGGTTACCGACATCACACAGGATCTGCGATTTGCAGAGTTAAACACAGCGGAGCCGTCTACCATTTGAATTCGGATGCCTTTTGTTTACATCCAAAAGCTGGATAAACGCGGAGGTAATTTGTGTAGAGGCTACACGAGCGGAGACACAAGTAATTTGCTAAAAATAAGTGTCGTTATGTTTATGCAATCATAACGAATATTATTACAACGTCTTGCTCTAAACAAATGCCACAATGAACCTCAAAATTGTGAATTTCAATAGTTGAGTGTAAGTATTTGTTGTAATCCCGGCCCCTGGATTCGATTCCCAGTAGCGGCAGGTCATACCCTACCATGAAAATTTGACAACAATGATGATTTTCCTCTACATGTGGAAACATTGCAGGTATCTTGTGGAAGGGTAAGTTAGTACTGCTTTGAATACAGTTCAGGACCACTGGTTAGGTGAATCGGCCACCATATATAATCTAACTTTGGGAAAAGGCCTTAAACCCAAATAAACAAACTAAACATGTTTTACAGAACATGCGATTGTGTTGTATTTATAGGAAACAACTTTATATGGAGCTACGATAAAGATCCATGAACCAGTAGGAGTGATTGGTATAGCATGTCCTGATGCCTTCCCATTGCTTGGCTTTGTCTCATTGTTTGCTCCGGCTGTTGTCCGTGGTAACACCATGATCATCGTACCAAGTGAGAAATATCCTCTGTTAGCCTTGGATCTCTATCAGGTTAGTAAAGTAGATAGTGTTGCTAACTATTGATTGAAGAACAGTACAGCCTCCTCTAAGCGACCCTCTGTAGTGCAACAACCTCTTTATAACATACAGTACAACCTCCCCTAAGCGACCATCTGTAGTGCAACACACTCTCTATAACATACAGTACAACCTCCCCTAAGCGACCCTCTGTAGTGTAACACTCTCTCTATAACATACAGTACAACCTCCCCTAAGCGACCCTCTGTAGTGCAACACTCTCTATATAACATACAGTACAACCTCCCCTAAGCGACCCTCTGAAGTGCAACACACTCTCTATAACATACAGTACAACCTCCCCTAAGCGACCCTCTGAAGTGCAACAACCTCTTTATAACATACAGTACAACCTCCCCTAAGCGACCATCTGTAGTGCAACACACTCTCTATAACATACAGTACAACCTCCCCTAAGCGACCCTCTGTAGTGCAACAACCTCTTTATAACATACAGTACAACCTCCCCTAAGCGACCATCTGTAGTGCAACACACTCTCTATAACATACAGTACAACCTCCCCTAAGCGACCCTCTGAAGTGCAACAACCTCTTTATAACATACAGTACAACCTCCCCTAAGCGACCCTCTGTAGTGCAACACTCTCTATAACATACAGTGCAACCTCCCCTAAGCGACCCTCTGTAGTGCAACACTCTCTCTATAACATACAGTACAACCTCCCCTAAGCGACCCTCTGTAGTGCAACAACCTCTCTATAACATACAGTACAACCTCCCCTAAGCGACCCTCTGTAGTGCAACACTCTCTATAACATACAGTACAACCTCCCCTAAGCGACCCTCTGTAGTGCAACAACCTCTCTATAACATACAGTACAACCTCCCCTAAGCGACCCTCTGTAGTGCAACACTCTCTATAACATACAGTACAACCTCCCCTAAGCGACCCTCTGTAGTGCAACAACCTCTCTATAACATACAGTACAACCTCCCCTAAGCGACCCTCTGTAGTGCAACACACTCTCTATAACATACAGTACAACCTCCCCTAAGCGACCCTCTGTAGTGCAACAACCTCTCTATAACATACAGTACAACCTCCCCTAAGCGACCCTCTGTAGTGCAACACACTCTCTATAACATACAGTACAACCTCCCCTAAGCGACCCTCTGTAGTGCAACACTCTCTCTATAACATACAGTACAACCTCCCCTAAGCGACCCTCTGTAGTGCAACACTCTCTCTATAACATACAGTACAACCTCCCCTAAGCGACCCTCTGTAGTGCAACACTCTCTCTATAACATACAGTACAACCTCCCCTAAGCGACCCTCTGTAGAGCAACAACCTCTCTATAACATACAGTACAACCTCCCCTAAGCGACCCTCTGTAGTGCAACAACCTCTTTATAACATACCGTACAACCTCCCCTAAGCGACCCTCTGTAGTGCAACAACCTCTCTACAACACTTTCAAAATTTCCCTTCGCAAATATTTACTCTAAATTTAACCTCTGTAGAGCAACAATCTCTACACAACAGCCAATATTTGCAGACATCAAAGGGTATTGCTCTTTATAGGTCGTACTGTAATTAATATCATCTTTCAGGCCCTTTCAAAGAAATGATTTAAGATGCTGGAGGCAATGCTTGGGTTTGTGCTGTAGGAGATCCACACGAATGTCTACAAGGTTTTAGAAGAGAAAACTACATGATTTAAATGCTCTCAGCTATATAGGACTGAAAACCCATGTTGAAAATTGGCATGAAAACCCACTGACAGACAAAACGAAGATCCTGTATTCCCATATTGTTATTTTTTTAAACTTGCAGATTTTTGATACGTCTGATTTACCTGGGGGAGTTGTCAACATAATCACTGGTGATAGGGACCATCTCACCAAGTTCCTAGCTGAGCATCAAGATATACAATCTATGTGGTACTTCGGTGGTGTTGAGGGATCTAAATATGTAGAGTATATATCAGCTGAGAACGTGAAAAGGACCTGGGTGAATTATGGGTATGTACAATGTATATTAATATTTCCGCCAAGTAAAGGACACTAATCTACCTTCTGTCGCATGTTATCACTTTAGAATGAAAGGTGCAAATCTGCCTTTTGTTTAAATGCAGTTTGACACTTTTCGTTTCAAGGTGTCAAATTTAACTGTGCCTAATAAAATGTATTGAACTGAATTGAAAACTGTAAAATCATAATTTTCGTCTGTTTACAATTTCGATATTCCGAAGTAATTTGCTAGGTTAAATGAGCATTTACGACTTTTAAACTCCAGAAAGAACCATTTAAGGCATTTTACTGTCATTGTTTTAAACCCACAAGCTCCAATCAATGTTCACAAACTTATCAAATATACCTAAAGTTGATCCCTGTATATTTCAGGATTGAGAGAGACTGGGAGGACACAGAACAAGGTCAGGGGGAGGAGTTCTTATATCAGTCCATACAGGTGAAGAATATCTGGGTCCCTATGGGAGATGTGTTTGCTAACTGATGTGTAGTCTACCAACAAGTTTTCTTGTCTTCTTGATGTGATGTAACCGTGAACGTTTTGCAGATCAAGTTTGCGACTAGAGAAGAGACATAAAAGCATCGAAGTGTGAACTGCCTAAATACTATTAAGAAATCTCAACTATCTAATGTGTTGTTTGGTTTAAGGAAATTTTGAGAAAACATTTTTTTGCTGTTGAGAGAGTGAATGGAGAAATAACCAGAGACCCTTAGGGGGCCCTAGGTGGATCACACTGTGGCATAGGGAGCAACATAGGAGTTTTTGGTCCTCTTATTTAATTTCCATTTCCTCTTTTAACAGCAAAAAAAATCAATATATAAACATAAAAATTAAAAAAAATAGTGGTCTTCAAATTTTCAAGTTTATTCCGCTTGTAAACTTGTTTGTGGGACGATTGTCAAAGTTCATTTATTGAACAAAATATGTTAAAAGTTATACAAATAAGGTTGAACCTTCTTATTTGATCTATGTATTACCTGTGTTATGTCATCACTTAGTCTTCATTTGATTATACTTTATTGGGCCAGTTGTCAGTGTGGAAATTACAAAATAGTATCAAGACTGATGATTTGATACTACACAAAGTTTGTTTGGTCTATACAAATTGTAGTGCCAAACTTTATTCTAGGACCTATGTTATATTTATTAGCTCATGTGTGTTGTTCATTGATTTTGTAGTGGTGACAGCTATATTGGATTAATTGGTTTATTTTATGAGATATTTTAGGTATAGTTGCAGTACGATAAAGCTATTTAGGATGTGTACACTCAGGGAGTCTGTCAAATCAAATTGACATTGTCAAATTTTCATGAAGGGTATGGCCTGCAGTGCTTGGAAATCAAGTTTGGATCATCCAGTTACAAACCCAGGGCACTGGACTATGACTTTCTTTTTGTTGCATACTAATAATTACAAGTTTATGCAACATAACACAAACATTAAGTGTTGAAGCATGGTACACATGGAATACAATTATTATATTATGTTATGCCTGATATTTTAAAATATTAGAATCTCTTGTTAGTTTATATTCTTGTTTTTGATCAGGGACCGTCCTATGGTTTTAATGTAGATTTTAGGTTTTTTGTTTGCTTTATTGTTTTGTTTTGCTCAGTATTATAACTGCTAGCTTTAATGATATACCCCAGGTACAGTTCTGTTTTTTACCCAGTAGTAGAGAGCTTTAATGATAAAACCCAGAACAGTTCTGTTCTTTGACCCAGTGGCAGAGACGATGTTTATTTTGTTTGACTGCATTATGATATAAGGGCAAAAAATAACATGCAAACTTTTGTCTCTTTTCAAAACATTTACAAATACATTCCATTATTATACCCCCGCACAACGAGTTGTAAGGGGGTATACTGGATTCAGCTTGTCTGTCTGTTCGTAGACGCATTCTTGTGGATGCAACTCCTACAGTTTTGGCAGGATTTCGCTCCAACTTTCACAGATGAACAACCTCAACATATAGATGTGCATGAAGAAAGGAATTTGCGCTGCGATGAATTTTGGCAGAATTATGGCCCTTTGCCGGCGGGGGTATATTAGTCTGCAGAATGGCGACAGCTCTAGTTTGTAATAACTAGTCATTTCTTCATTTTCAATCCGTCGGGAGTCATTTTTGTGTGAAGCAACGTGAACTCAAGCACGTTAGTTATCTTGCTAGAAACTTGTAAACTGCTACAGCAGAGTTACAGCCTCACGATGTGTGAAAATCCAATGTTGATTGTTTATTCCTTCATCTACATTGTGACTCATTGGGTGTTTATGGTATATAAGCTGGTTCCGCTTGATCTGATAGTGTGTTATATACATTTAATAGTCAGATAATATATTCAGAATGTTCATCTTTGGACTTTTGGTCTGTTGCCTCTGTTTATAGTTCATATGTTGAACTTAAAATTGTGTACTATTCAGGTGTTCTGGGTTTTTGTGGTGTTCCATAGTAACTCAAGTCATCCTTTTACATTATGTTTAGGTATTTCATTCATTATTCAAGTCCAGAATCTAGTCAGATGTATGTACATGTCCCAACGTCAGATTCTGTTACCATGCAAATGTGACAGTTATACTTTATAAGGCTGGTACTCAATGGCTTCATGTACATGTTCTGCATGCGTAATCCGTATTCGCAAAATAAGAATAATCAGTTTTATATTGTACGGGTACGCAAACATGGAATAGGGACACCAGAAATGGCTTGTTTGAATTTTGCGCATATGCTACACAGATGAGAAACGCACTTGTGGAACATGTACACAGGGTCATGAAATACCGGCCAAATTCCATTTGACAATATTATGTTATCCAAGAACAATGGCCGATACCTGTGTCGGTGACATCTTTAAGTTGCTGTAGTATTTGACTGAAGCATTCCAAATTACAATCAAACCTGTGTTCAGCAGACCGTCAAGACAAACACCATGTATGGCTGCTTGAAACAGGTGCATGGTTAATCCAGATTTGACTGTATACATGCTGTGTTCAGCTGTCATAGGACAATCAAGTGTTCATTATCACAAATATTATGGTTGGGTCTATAATAAATATTGTTTGTTTCACTCCAGCTCCCTACCTGAAATGTTTTATTAAGAACTTGCGAAAAATACATTTTTGTGACCAAATTATCGAAGTCTGTTCAGTATTACTTCTGATAAATATAATATATTCCCACCTTACCTACTCAACCCTTAATGACTTAGGTTGGGTGGAAACTAACAATATTTTATTTAAGGCTGTACATGTTCGAATGGTAAATCTCTTTGTAAAATTATTTTATCTCATTATGTATAAGACACAGGTAACTGTATCATTGATAAAGAGTAAAAAAATCTTTTACTAAATTTATGTTATCTAAGATATTATAAATTTTATAAAAAAATGTTTTGTTTTGTTTACTACTTATTAATGATACAGTTACCTTTGGTGTAAGACTGGTTTAATTTAACTACAGAGTAGTTTTTTGTACAATGGTATTTACGAGGTTGAACTAATTGTTATTAATGTTGCAGCTTCCATCTTGTGTTGTGTCATTATATTGTGTATAATAGTGCTTATATGTAATCCCTATTAAATAGAAAATATTTACGACTTTGGATGTTTTTCTTGGAACATTTTCTTGGAACATATTGGTAAAATCTTTGGGAGCATAGTCATAATATAGTTAAGAAATAAGGTATCAAAAAACGTAGTATATCGGCTGTTATACAATGGTTTGAGTTCGGACGCATAGGAATTAACCACGAAGGCCATAGGCCTAAGTGATTAATAACGAGCGTCAGAACGACAAACTATTGTTAAACAAAAGGTATGCTACAGCTTTTGAATATTTTATTTCAATTCTAACATGATTTAAACACACAATTACATCTTAAGCCAGTGTTACTTTGCGAGAGTATGTTGTTTACTTTACTGGTTTACCTGCACGAGATGATGTCACTTTCATCAGTATATGAAATGTTATACCACACTATTTGTTCTTGGTCTATATATTAGGCAAAATCGTCGGTCAAGTTGAATAAAAGGCAATTTTCTGTTAACATTTTCACACAAAAATTATTTATTTTTATCACATGCATAATCACAGACATAATTTCCAAAACAATACAAATATAACATGTGTTTGGTTACAGCTCACTGAATATACATGACATGAACATGTACGATCGTAGATTGTAAGTCTTGGTTCATCATTTTGTCAAACATACTCATACAACTCTTCAAATACACACAATGTAGGGTACATCATTGAATATACAGTACAGAGATTTTGACCTGCTCCTCAACCTTCTATTAGCATTATTTTACTGCTGATATCTAGTGTATATTGATAAACATGGTTGTATAGAGTATTACGAAAACGCTCTAGTTGTAATACTAAGACAAATCTAAAGGACCGATATTGCACAAATAAAATGATGTATTCAATGCAAGAGTCATGTAATATATTCATGCATAAAGGTCAGGATCAGTTCAATATCTCTTTGCTGTACCAAAAATCATATAATAGTTCATTTCACAGTGCAACCTCTCCAGAGTGGCCTACTGTAGAGTAACAACCTCCCAAGAGCAATACCATTAAAATTTTCCTTAACTGATATTAATTGTAAAAATTCGACCTCTATGGAGCACAAACCCCTAAACAACAACCAATATTTAAAGCTCTCTAAGGTTGTTCTTTTACAGATGTTGTTCTTTATATTCATAAGCCTTAAATTTTATTCATTTTTCAAACGAGACAAGTTTAAGGAACGAGACAAGTTTAAGGAACGTAATGTTCAAGAAAGGATATAACAATACCTTAAATAATGATATTGACAGATACAAATCTAATATGGAAATATAAACAAATTTATACATACACACGAAAACAAAACTTTTCTGAAAGCAAATAAAAACAAAATGGAATAAGCTAGTTAACATCGTAACGAAAGACGAATTGTACATCCTGACTTGTGTACGATCCACCTCGTCAGTGAAATGTTACATTGGAGTCTACATGACACGTTTAAATAGTTGGTCCCGAAGATGACATCAGTCTAACAAACTAAACCCGATACAAAGATCACAGGCCCTCAGTGTGATTTTATAGGGTCCAGCAGAAAAAATACTCTGAACAGAATACTTTTAAAGAGTTTAAAAGTTTTGCCAGATCTAAAATCACTAGGCCTGTGACACAGATAAGCCGCAAACTATAAAACACTCGGAGGCAGAAAATAACTAAGACCAGCTTTTAAAATCACAAAATTTTATCAGTGCAACGAGTTTAGTACAACTGCTAAGTTGTAACAGTTCAGGCAAAGGTTCATAACATATAACATAGTTCAAGTATAACAATGTACATGTATAATGTCCATGTAGTAAAATTGATGATTTATAATGATTTGCATAAATTATGCCAGTCTCTATCACAATACAACATGAATCTATAAAAGATATACAATTTAGGTTCATGCACAAATATTTTCATTTAATCTCAAAGAAGCAACGAAACATATGGCAATACGTGTGACATAAAAAGATGACATCATCAATTTCTGTGACATAAAGATGACATCATCAATTTCTGTGACATAAAGATGACATCATCAATTTCTGTGACATAAAGATGACATCATCAATTTCTGTGACATAAAGATGACGTCATCAATTTCTGTGACATAAAGATGACATCATCCATTTCCGTGTATAATAAGAATACATATAGCAACAATGATCACCATTTGGTTACAAAATGTGTATTATAATGGGTAGGTATGAATAGGTTGCAATGAGAGTATTTGTATACAAATCGTCTATTGGTCAATCATTTGTAAACCATGTTTTCATTGGTCAATCATTTGTAAACCATGTTTTCATTGGTTATTCATTTTGGAAACATGTTTTGGCTCATACTCTGAAATAAATGTTAATGAACTATTGAATTGATATTGATACTAATAATTGATTCAGGATTTTGATGTAAATAATTTTATGAATTTCAACGAAGCTACAATTCAGTCGGTGGAAGGGGGAGTGTTGAAAGCACCATCTAATTAGACTTGATTATCACAGCAGTAAATAAAATGGCACTAAAAAAATATAACTATCCATTATTATACAACTCTAGGAAGAAATTTTGGGTATTTTTTTTGATACAGTCAAGATCAGCTAATAAGCAGCATTATCGATTGTCGAAAGGATGAACATTGACACTGGACACAGGAATTCAACTGTTATGAAAATTTGAAAACTCTAGCGGCTACTCAAAGGGTTTAGACAAAAAACTCCTTTTAGGCAAAAGTCACCCTACGACTTGTGTGCGTGAGATCTATGAGCGACTATTTAGGGTACATAAACACAAGATGTTTTCATGCCTTTTTATCAAACCGGTAATTGTCATACCATACCATATTTCAGGTATGTCAAATTGATTAACCAATAGTTCTCAAAAAAAATAAAAATATTAGGCATAGAAAAATTCATCACAAATATAGGAAAGTATCAGCAGTGAGATCAGAACAAAATGTTGTAAGTATATAATTATATATAATCTATGGAAAGCCGGACTTCACCTTTTGCAAGTTCGCTCTATAATCTATATGAAAGTTCATTTTCGACAGTTTGTAAGTTCGCAAGTTGGTAACTTCGTCACTTGTACAGTTCGCGAGTTCGTAAGTTCAATATTTCCACAATGTGAAAGTTCCGAAGTGACGAACTGTCTATTTAAAATAATACAGTTCGCAAGTTCAATACTATAACAAAAGCCTCAATGTACCAGAGTGCCTAACCCGCCAACCTCCGAACCTGCCTTATCCAAATCCGCAAGCTAGTTTAAAGCGAAATATAAGCGCATTATTCAGACCGCAATTGTCATTTATCCGACTCTCACCAATACACATTTTAAACCTGCTGGTATACAGAAACATTCATACAGATTCTGCACGTTTAACTCGCTAATATTAGGTACACTGTCAACTCGCGACTTACATACATATCTGCAAGTTTAACTCTACAGCGTTAATTCTCTAACGTTACTACTGCTACTGTCCAACTCTACCAACCTATAAGCTTGTACAGTTAAACTTTACCAACCTATAAGCTTGTAGAGTTAAACACTACAGACCTATAAGTTTGTCAAGTTCGTCAACACTACAGACCTATAAGTTTGTCAAGTTCGTCGAAATGACGAATTGACGAACTATACAACCGAACATGCGAACGGCGACTCTGTTCTATTCAATTCCCATATGAATACCAGTGTGAACTATCTAATTTGCCATTATATAAAAATCTATGATATATTCCCGCTTGAAAAAAGGTGAGAACGTTACGGACGTCGTTGTAAACACGTACTAATCATTTCCACATGCTTGAATCAGGATTATTGTACGAAAAAGCGAGTTTTCTATGAACTTACGAACTAGACATTTTGGACAATTTGTACAGTTCGTAAAACTATTTTTAGACATTTTGTATAGTTCGCGCATGAACGAACTCGACAAATGCATATTCATTAAAATTTTGTGCAAGTTGGTGATAATCCAATCAAAAGCTTTGTACTGTAGCCAATCAGATTGCTCGTAAGATTGCTATACATCATCAACATCCATAGACGCTTTTCTTGTCTTCACCGTGGTTAACGAAAAACGACTTGATTAACGAAGATCTGTTGAAGTAAGTTCTTATCTTATGCATTCTGTATTGTTCATGCAAGATCATCGATTTATATCTTTAGATAATTATAAATGGCTAATTATTAGCCTGCATACTAGCGTCAAGAGTTAGGCCCTATTCATGTCTGATATGATGAAAACGAAAGTAGAATCAAATTACGTTGGTTGATTCTAAATGCTGTGTCTATTGTGAAACAAGCAGTCTGAAACATAGCGATAGTGTTGATTGCGTGTGTGTCGCTACATGCTTAGGCTTATGCACCGGCCTTTCCACCCCCTGGACTTTCCCCATGTACATGGTAAAACCCCAGCAAATTGCCCCCGACCTATACATCACGGGTATAGTCAGGGCTATATTTCCACGTTAATTTGGCGTGAAACAAAAGCATCGGTATTTAGGTAAAACATGGGGCAGCTAGCTAGTTCCCCGCAGTGGGAGTACATGATTTCAATTGGCTAGTGTATTACATGCAGTTATAACTTTCATTTTTAGGTCAGGCCTCATGTACATATCTTAAGGGTGTACAAACTGGGGAACCTGCCCCCTGGAATTTTGGAATCTTATAATTTTCACATGTATTATGGGCAAGGGGCATAACTGTGTCAAAATTGTTTTAATCAACGAAAGTCAAAATTGACCTACATATTTCATGATGTACCCATTCTCAAAGCAGGCAATTAGAATACTGGTGAGCATGACTGAGATGTAGAGCACTATTACTTCTATTTTTTCCTTCATGTGTGACCTTGACCGCTGACCCTTGTACATGTGTCTTGCACTTGAAATGCTATCTAATCATTTTGAACATTTATGCTAATTTATTAAAAAATCGGTTCCCCACAAATAAAGAACATCTGGTGCCACCAAGCAGTAATTTGCTCATTTGTTTACCTCGATTGGTTAACAAAGTCACATGACCTTTAACCCCTAAGTGTGACCTTGACTGTGAAGCGACCCTTTTAGAACATGCACTCTGCATGCACATCGGCTTGATGTGGTGAACATCTGTGTAAGGTTTCTATAAAATCCATCAAGGGGTTTAGGAGTTACAGAGCTCAATGGAAACAAAGTCATATGACCTTTAACCCTAAGTGTGAACTTGACCTTGAAGCGACCCTTCCAGAACATGCGATGTCGTCTTGATGTGGTGAACATTTTTGTCAGGTTCCTTTAAAATCCTTCAAGGGGCTCAAGAGTTACAAAGACGAAGGGGAATTGATAAGGACAGACAGACGGACGGGCAGACAGAATCTGATGTACATGGAGGCGACAACAAAATACGGTCCTTCGGGCTTATCATAGTAAAAAATGTATTATATCCTGATGTTACTTTTTCAGAAGTTGGTTATCAACAGATCTAGTTCAAGATGTATTTTGGGTGAATGTATGGATTGGTTACCAGTGTGTTATGAGTCCAACAACTGTGAAAGAAACATTTGATAGAAGGCCGAAGTTATACCATGCCTCGAAATATAAATCTTGGGCTCTTGAACAAAGCTCCAGTCCATCGAAACATTACACTTCAGGTAAAGTTAAAGTACGCAATCACCACTTTTTAGCTCACCTTGTATGGGCCCTCAGGTTCACCGTTGAGTTTTGATGATCACTCTTTGTCACAAGATGATCATTGTGACTAAGCTTCATTAAGATTAAGGAGGCATAAAACTTAAGTTTGCCAAGTTCATTAGGCCAAATTATATCGATAATGCGGTTCTAGTAAACCGACTGACCCCAATTTCGTGCCCATACAATAAACAATTCATTGGTATTTTGTAAAAAGTCAGTGCAGATCGGTGATTTTCCAGTGTATAAAACCATAAAATGTATTTCCTACCATGTTTAAGCATGTTACCAGAACCACAATAGTGATTTGTTTTGGTCTTACAGGTATTTACCCTTTAACTTCTTGAACATAATATACTAGTACATATAGTTCAAGAAATGCGGTTCCATGAAATAACAAGTTCATAAAGTGAAAATGTTCAGCAGTTAAAGATCAAGAACTTTTGAGTTCATGGTAGCAAGTATATATATAGCAGATATGTAAAAAGTTCTTGCTGTTCTTAATACTGTTGAAAAACAAGCTACGGCCTTGCCGCAATGCCAGGTTTTCTGAGCATTGTCCACCTAATGAGGCAGCCAAATTGGGTACGTCTCCATGCAAGCTTGCTATACCCAAAGTTTGATGAATAGGGATCAATCTGAACTCAACTAATTGAGTAAAAAACCCTTTTTCTATTTTTAGACCTTGACCCCACTGACCCCAAATACAATTGTTGAAAACCCTGGTTAATAAATTATTATGCAATCTTTTAGAAAGTATTAATGCTTGTTTTTTCTTCAACAGAATGTGCATTTTCTTCTTCTGACAAACACTACATGTCTACTACAGTATGACAGGATGACAGACCAATTGAGTGTGTATATATGAAGAAAATACCACCTGTGTTTGGAAAATTAAGGAGCACTGCCTACGAGTGCCGAACGCTCGACTTTCTCGTACTTGATAGTACCCTTGCACATCTGTGAGTGAAAATTCTAAAAGTGACGAGGGCAGATAACTCATACATATAGGTCACAGTTACCAGCCTTGTCAGTATGGACCTTGTGATGATGCGTAACTACGTTTGAGTTTCAAGTGGGTACCATTGATAGTCTATGTACTAAGTCTAAACAAGGACAGATAACTCCATAAATATAGGTCACAGAGTTACCAGCCTTGTCAGTATGGGCTCCCCTTGTGGTGATGAATAACTATGTTGAGTTTCAAGTGGATACCTTTGATAGCCTTTGAGAAAATGACTCTTACAATAAACTTAACCGGTTAATGCAGACGATCCCGTCACGACAATAGCTTTACTTTTTTTCTTCGAAAAGTCAAGCTAAATACTATGAAAAATGTTTGTTTGGAATACGAGACAGTCTACCCTATTGGGCAGTGGTAAGGCATTTAGTGTCGGGTCTAGGGGTTTGCTCTGTGATCGTGTCAATCTATAGATAAAGTGGTGTCAGTGTTTTTTTCGTTTTTGAAATGAAGAAACTGGCTTCTCATTCATATAATTATGGGAATGGATACCATCCCGGATTAGACGAGTGTTATGATGACATTGCTAAATAAGTTATAAAACTTGTTTGACTGTGTATCGCAAATAAAAAATAAATAAACCATTGATCAATTTCTTGTATTTTTCACTTTTGTATTAGATGGTAGATTCTGATGATGAATGTAAAGCGCAAGACATATACACAAAAAAATATTTGTTTCCAGTATTCTTCCCTGGCCTACAAATTTTCTGCAGTCCTAAATGTTTCAATCCCCAACTATTTCTTTAATTTCTAAGAGTATTTGCTCTTTCTTTATGTGAAAGAAAATTGAACCATATTTACTGAACTACATTTCCTAGCTGCTAGGGTGTGTTACCGGAAACAAACCATTTTTTGTTAAGACTTACAGGAGACCACATCAGACAAACATACAAGGCTAAAGAATATGTGTGATTTAGGAAGCCAAATTATACTAGATTTTTCACAGACATGATTTTATTAACATAGCAAGAACTAACATTTTTGCTAAAGATGATTCTTTCAAATGAATTAGTTACTTGAAATCAGAAATTCTGTGAAACTTCATTAATTGAATGAAACTAAAATCAATGGCAACTAGAATTGCCACATGAAGACAAATATTTTAATCATGTTACTTGAACCACACATGCTCTTTATTTGGCCAAGATACATTGATGATTTATTATGGTTTGCTGCCGTTTCTCAACAATTTGGCAGTTATATACAGTGACCCATTACCTACCACCTAACCAGGTTCTTTGGACTGTACGAGGGATGATCAATAAATTCGAGAACTTTACATCTAACAATTTTGTTTTGACAGCAAAGCATCATTCAGTCTAAGATATCGCCAACCAAATGCACTTATAACATCTTTTTATTTATGCAAGGGGCGTGTGACATTGGTCATCATGTGACGTCATTCCAAGCGCCACCATTAGAGCAGCAAGTACCCGCGCGCTTCACCTTGATCACAATATAATTAAATAATTAAAAGGCTAGATAATTGACAGATCTACATTTCCTGGTAATTTAATTGTTCTAGAATCAATATTTAAAAGGTTAGAAGGGAAGTTCTCGAATATATTGATCACCCCTCATATTCAACCAGTACATATTTATCCATCCACAAGATACGAGCAACTTCTCCACATGTGGAGGAAAATCAACATCATTGAAGAGAATTACTTGCCACAAGCGGGAATCAAACCTGAATGGCCATGTTACAAATCTTTCACACCAAGCACTAGATCACAGACACGACTACACATTTTATCATGCAATTTCCAAGGTAACTGCCTGATAACACATGACCTGAGAACATCATGTCAATATGCTGATAGTAGCCTGAGAACACTATTTCTGTTCTTAATCTAAGGGGACAACTGCTTTATTCTTTAGGGTTTAGTAAAAAAAATACAAGAATTTCATTCATACAGATTATCACCACTTTATTGAGACAGTTTTTGCACATCTGGGTTCCAGGTACCCAACCCTAATTTCTACAAGTAATCAACATTGCAATCAGATCAACACAAAATCTTCATTAAGTGTACACTGATCTTGAACAGCCAAGGTGGCCCTTTGCATTGGATGGCTGCTAAAGACAGGTTAGACTATTCCATTAATAGAGAACAAAGTCTACACTTTGAAAAAGTTACTGTTCTCAACACTTACAAAGGATAACAAGACTGCGTTCAATAAACGCTTATGCCCCCATGGAAGCCTTGCCCATAAAAAGCTAAGTCAATTAGGGGCCATAGTTCTATAATAATGTTGGATAGTGTTACATGGCTTTGATAATGTAAGGGGCTTATGATGGTAAACAAGTATGCCAAGTTTTAAGGCAACGCCATCATGAACATGATGTTATACGAAACTGTCAATTTGGTTTAACCAAGAATTAGACACTTAAGTCTAAGTCCAAATTAGGTCAAGGTGAAGGTCGAAATGGTGTCAAATGAAACAGGTGTGTGGAGAGTGTTCATATACAACATCCATGCAAGTATGGAAGCTTTGTAGCAAGCCATAAAAATGCTACAAGAAACGGTCAATTTGGGTTAACCAGGAATTTGACCCTTGAATAATTTAGGTCAAGGTGAAGGTCAAAATGGGGTCAGGTGATACAGGCGTGTAGAGAGTGTTCATATACAACATCCATGCAAGTATGAAAGCTTTGTAGCAAGCCATATTAATGCTAGAAGAAACGGTCAATTTGGGTTAACCAAGAATTTGGCCCTTCAATAAGTCTAAGTCCAAAATAAGGTCAAGGTGAAGGTCAAAATTAGGTCAGGTGATACAGGCGTGTGGAGAGTGTTCATATATAACATCCATGCAAGTATGGAAGCTTTGTAGCAAGCCATAATAATGCTACAAGAAACTGTCAATTTGGGTTAACCCGGACGAACTGACAGGTGAATCACTACATGCCTCCCCATCTATCGATAGGGGGGCATAAAAATGCTACATTTGGTATGATGAGTATAGCACAGAGAATTTGACCTGATCCTGACCTTAATGCATGAATATATTACGAGGTACTTGCTTTGAATTTATAAATTTCTGCGAACAAATTGTGCAATATCGGTCCTTTAGATTAAGATTTGTGTTAGTATTACACCTCGCGCGTCTTCGTGATACTTCCACCTTATGAAAACATACAACTGGGGTTATAAATATAGACAATAAATTAGCTGTGAAATTATGCCAATAGCAGGTTGAGTTGTGTCAAATTCTCTGCCTATAGTGTAGATTGAATACTGAATTAACCCTACATGTATATTCAAACAAGTAAGGAACATCTAATATACACATACATAACTTCCATTGGAGAAAATACCATATCATGAAGTTGTGAAACCCATTTGTAGAATAGTTGTTGCATAGGATACATTAATACAATGTTACTTATAACAAGAAATAACACTGAATGTGATGAATACCCCAGATACTGCAAGCATTAGAAGTATGCTGATGTGCAAAACTTAGCATAGGTTTGGTACTGATGAATCCTTCAAAACTTTTAAGTAGAAAAACCAGACATAGTTCTTATAAGTCATACATAGTTTCATTGAAATCCAATCAATGGTTACTGAGAAATAGCGCTGACAAATATACATAGCCCAACAAACCGACCGACCTCAGGCAATACTCAATATTGGAACACATTATGCAGCTTATCAGGAAATAATTTTCAAACAGTCCTGACATTCTACTTAAATTGATATTTACAGACAAAACCCATTGTGGCCTAACTCTTTGTTCATAGCCCATGGACAATATCTCTGCTGCTATTGTTCACATTTATAACAGTATTAAACCATGTAATGCACAAATGTACAATACATTTCAAACCAACAGTCGTTTACACTTTATGACTCTAGATAAAAATATTTTAGAGAGCCATAACTCCACTGTTAGCAATAGAATCTGCACATTCAACATCCTTTATTTTGTTATTACATTGTAGAATTGTTTTTCAAAACTTCAGCTCCAAACACACTTCTCACAGCAGACTTCAAATATGAACATATGCATAGAAGACATACATTAATCACAGTGTATAAACGAGTCAACTTCCGGTTATCGCAATAAGGAGTACACGTTGAATTGAAGTCTTGCAATAAGTTGTACAGTGAAAGGAAATCACAGATGTTTCAATCACAATAAGTCCTACAGGTTGAATTGTATAGTATCCCAAAAAGTTGTACAGTGATTTGGTTTATAGACGGAGTAAATGCCTGTATTTGCATATAATCTTTTGCACCTGAAACAAAAAATATGCAATTATAACAAATGTCCAACAATGCTTGGTACAAAGCATTCATGTGAAGTTTCATTGAAATCGAGCCAGTGGTTAAGAAAAAAAGACGCAGACAAACTTTGTGACAGTAAAAATCAATATGTCTCCCCAGGAGACAAAATTAATGAGATCAAAAACATATATCATAACATACATGCAAATAAATAAAGATTGAATATTTAACACAGAAATTATCAATACATTTATTAGTATCTGCCTGTTATGTATGTAGTCCATAGTGTACTAAATGAATGGGTTAAGGGCTTAGGTTCAAATCCAAAATCATTTCTCAGGACATAGTGTCAGTTGTTTCTTGAGGATAATTTAAGTACTGTGTTATAATAAATAAGCGCATGCAGTGTCAATAATACTCTTTTATGAAAATGCATGAAGCCAAAAAGCTTAAAGTTGTCAGATAACTGTCTTTGTCACAACATGTTCTTAGTTAACACTGATTATAAAACAGAATAGATACCTGGTTTAGAGCACACACTTGAGATGGTTGTTGAAGCTTTCTTGTCTGATGTACTTTCCTAATTACAATGTATTCACACCAAATGATGTTTAATCCATGTGACGTCTTAATGGTTCTACCAGATAAGCTGTAAATTATGAAGATATTTTAAACAATAATTTCAATTACTTAATTTACATTAAGCATAGTAACTTTGAAAGTACTGTTGCTATCTACAACACCACTTCTTGTGAATGTTAAACATGTTAAAAGTCACACTATCACTTTTTATTTTTTGTTTTGTCTCAAATATTGTAAGAATGGAAGATTCTTCTTATCACATAACCTTTCACATAGAGAAGGCTCATTACATGTGTCTTTCAAAAGGATAATGTTGTGATACTAGGTATGTTTCAACCAAAATTTAGCGGTACAATGAGCTAAAAGTCTTGACGAAGTTGGAATTGGCTAACCTTCTGAGAGCAATTTCCGGCACATCTTTATGGCACAGCTAGGCTGCAGCAGGTTATGTGATAAATCAACTATGATACGAAAAACTTATTCCACAGATTATATTTATTATTATAAACACACAATTTAAATTGTTACTGTAATATTTGTTGACCCAAAAAGTAAATTTAGAAGGTTTGTTTACCCCCAAAATACAACATATAATTCCTGACAATATGAACAACTAGGTAGGTACTTCATGTGAGGTTGCATTGAAATACAACCAATGGTTAAGGAGAAATAGTGTGGACACAATTTGTGACACCCATCCAGAGAGACAAAATCAATTTGCCTGTCCCCCAGACACAATAATATTATACCGATATGCATTTGAAAAACAAATATTATTACTTACTGATAAAATATTTAATATGTGGAATACCACTGTCATTGTACATCTAAAGTCTGTTTGACTATCTGTAGCTCTTAGTGTATATGAAGTAGGCCTCAACTAAAATTTGCTGTCTCTTTTCTATGACATAATGAATATGATATCATTGTCATAGAACCCTGTTTGTTACTGACATGATTCATAATTGATGCCAACAAAGCCTGAAAGTGAAATGCAATGTATTAATTAGTATACATGTACAAACAATATACATGAGAATAGACACATAGAAATAAATGTAATCTCTAACTGTATTATATGAGGCACACAATCATGTTCTGAGTAAATTTATGTTTTGATACTTAGTACTGTGTACTACTATGCATGCAGTTATCATTATTTGACTATCCACTGAATCTGGATCAGTCATGCACAGTTTCATTGAAATCCAACCAAACAAAATCAGTGTCAAAAACAAAGGGCCATAACTCCCTTAAAATTGATATGACTTGGTGCTGATCAGTTACTGAATGTTTTGTTAAAATCCAAATAATGATGAAAAGAAATAGTGAGGACAACATTTGTTAGGATAAAAAAACAAAGGGCAATAACTCCCTTAAAAATAATCAGACCAAGTGTGCCGACGATGTTCACAACTCGGCTTGGTACTGATCAGTCATGCAAAGTTTGTTGAAATCCAACAATTGGTTACTAAGAAATAGCCTGAACAAAATTTGCTGGACCAAACAACTGACCGACCTCAAGCTTGACTCCAATGTTGCCCCTGATATACTTTGTATCAGGGAGTATGGTGACAAACTCTATTTAATGACTGCATGGGACCAAGCCAATGTGAAAGGGTAAATTATCCATTTCAATACGGTCAGATGTCCCAATGCCAAACAACAAATGGAAAGCTCATGTAAGGTTAACAATAAAATGAAAGAAATGCAAAAACATTGCATATATACAAATATAAAGTATACATGTATTAAGTATGAAAGTGCATATGAACTTACAATCCAGATTATTGGCACCATGTCACACATCATGATTGCAGAACTTACATTCAGACATCCGCATTTAGATAAAATGGCCTGAAAATTGATAAAAAAATAACTAGACTAACCTACATGTAGTAGGGGTAAAATAAAATATGCTAATTAATCAAAATACAGATTTTGTTGAGATGATCATAGTGACCAAGTTTCATATAGATTATATCACGTATTTAACAAGACATTGTAAAATTTATTTTATAAGACACCATTTAACCAAAATATGTTTCAATACCCTGTGACTTGACCAACTACAACTGTCTCCATTCGTCAGACTAAAATACCCCCACGTGGCAAAAATCATTGCAGCTTATTCTTATTTTATGCACATCTACATGTTGAGGTTGTGCATCAGTTAAAGTTTGAAGGAAATGCTGCAAAAACTGTAGGAGAAGTTGCGTCCACAAGCATATGTCTACGTACGGACAGACAAGCTGAACCCATTATACCCCCTTACAACTCATTGACATTGTGCGGCAGGGGGGGGGGGGTATAAAAACACAATGGTAGGACACTTCTTACATGGATAAGAACCAAGTAGACCAAAAGCAAAATTGAGTAAAATTTGTACCTTAGACTTAGTCTCCACTTTCACAAGTTCACAACATGTCAGCTAACTGTTCTCTGAACCAATTCTCTTCTCCAGTGCACAGGACCCCAAACATAAATCTGTGTATTACTGAAATTATGAAATACAATTATTAATATTTTTTGTTAGGAAAACTATAATAATCAAATCAATTAAACTTAAAATGTGGAGACAATACTATATAGCTAATGTCAATGTAGTTTGTTTGTGACAAAGACCTAAATATATACAGATTGGACACTTAATTGAAAACAGAGAGAAAAGGCAAAATAGCATGCAGCAGATTATGATATTTTGCATGATCACTTTTGTTTGTCAACCTTTTTTAATGACCAATATCACATTTTGAAGAGCTAAGCTTTTTCTACTGCATGATGTAACTTATTTTTTTCTATCTCTGAGAGGCTTCAAAAAAATACTGTTTGACTGAGGCAGATCAGGTATTTTCTGATAAAATTGGAATTTCCATTAAATTGGGAGTAGGTCTGGCTCTTTGATGTATATTATTTTATTCTTTGACTGATTTCAATAAATTAGGTATCATTTTAAAGCAGAATAATAAATATATTCCATTAATTTAGTAGTTTTTTCCTATGTATATTAAAACAGGAGTTATAAGGTTTTAAGAACAAACGAGATTTCGCGAGATTTCAGAAAACTGCCGCAAGATATTTTGAGATCCAGTAGATTTTTCCAATATTTGTATATTTAGGTCTTTGTTTGCTGTCAACTGAGGTAGTCAAAAGTGCTATAGTGTGTCCGGGGTAATGTGATATTTACAAACGTGTATCAGTTTGGTCAACTGTCACAAAATTGGTTTTATAAATTACTAAAGAAAACAATATGGTCAGTGTTGTACTAAAAATCACTGCTAAATCTGGTGTATAACACTGATACATGCGAGACTACCTCTGTGTTTCCAACTGGTTTAATTGTCACTAGTTGGGTGGGAAACACTGAAAAGCGTTTCAGAAATGACCAAGTGCCCTGGCTGCGATTCGAACCAGGAACCTCTTGATCAGTAGCCAAGAGTGTTATCCACTTGACCACCCTGCCACGTTATCATACGGGACTGGACCATCAGCAGACATTTGGAGACAGCAGCCTGTCTAGTTTCCTTTAGACCCTACATACCAGAGAGATACAGCGGTACACCTGTGGATAGGACTAGTAGTCTAGATCGCATGATTGGCAAGTGTCTGCAGTTACTGGGACACCAACAACCTTTCCAACACATTAACCTACATCTAAATGCATTGCAGCATTCAATTGAAACCAAGCCCCAGCTATCTTCTTCTTCTTCCGTGTACTGAGCTGGGTACTTAATAGGCGTTATTAGCTCAACTTTATATGCATGGTGATGGTGTACAGAGTCAAAAATTTAAAATAGTCCAAAACTGATTTAAAACTATATACATGTACACAGCACTGATGTCTACTCATGTAGTCGGGTCTTGAAGCGTCTAACCTTGGCGCCGAGAACGTCGAAGCTGGGAGGAGTTTCCATTCTGGCACAGTCCTCACAAAGAATGTGCTGGCGAGGGTCTGGTCATGGACCCTTTTCTAGTAAAGGCGGTGTTGGCCACGTGTCTTGGCATCACTCTTGTGAAAGTATGTGTCTGCCGTGATGTCTACAAGCCCATTCTGTATTTTGTACACCATGCACAGCCTGCTTTGTCTACGGCGACTCTCAAGGGACTCCCATTTCAGGTCTTTTAGCATCCTGGGGTCGTTGTTGAGTAGTCGTTGTGGACAAATTGGGCTGCTCGGCGTTGTACTTGTTCAAGCCTCTTGATGTGGCTCGCTTGGGTAGGATCCCATACTTTGGCCGCATTCTCAATGATGGGACGAACCATGGCTTTGTAGGAGGCTTCCTTCACAGCTGGTGTGCACTCCTATGGGGCGGGGGAAGCCCGAAGGGCGAGGACTTGTACTTTAACCTTTTCAAACCATTGAAAATATGTTTGCCTCGTAATATATATTTATATACGTAATTTACTTATTACTTTATTTACTTACTATGTTGACTAAGGTGCGTGCATGGTGCACACAACTGTAATACCTCTTCCACGGAAATACGGGTACCACGGAAAATATGAGACGAATACAATGGCAGAAAATAATCAATGAAAGAACATATTAGCAGTTTACAATACCTTCTGTCACTACATATAAGTACTGTTTGGCTGTGCTTCCTTGTCTTATAACGAAGAAAAAGATATATAATAGATATATCACCGAGTAATTTAATGATTTGATATTTTGCATCAAGCGTGTTGAACGTTGAACAACATGGAGTATATTGCCAAAGGATTCCGCATGAGTGGTTTCATACCTAACCTCAGCTAGTACGGCTTGTTTGATTGGATTATCACGAACTAGCAAAATGAATAATTCATTTTTAATTGTCATGTTCGTCGAACTAGCAAAAATGAATATTTGTCATGTTCGTCAAAAATGCTTTTTCGTACAATATTCTTGATATATAAATGGGGTAACTAGCAGTACGTACTAAGAACGATGTCACTAATGTTGTGATTCTGTTTTAAAACGGATAGATTTCACAGATTGCTCAAATTTGCGAAATCTGACAGTTCACTCTATCTTCATATGAGAATGGAATAGAACAGAATCATATACATAAAGAGTGAACTGACGAACCTACGAACCTGCAGATTTGTATGGTTCGCTAGTTCATTTTTAAACTTGCTTTTTGTACAATAATCTTGTGATATAAATGGGGAAACAACCAGCGTGTATTAAGAACGATGTCCGTAACGCTGTAATTCTGTTTTTAAACGGATAAATGTCAGTATGCAACAATTTAAACGATTTGTGAGAATCATATATAACGTTACACACACAGTGTGAACTGACGAACGTGCGAAATGTGCAGTTCGACAGTTCGGAACTTAGACGCTAGTTAGGAAATGCTACGAATTAGTCAGTTCGCAAGTTGGATATACTTCTGCTAATAAATCATGTAGATCTGCACATATATATCCCCGATGTAAAGTTTATGACTGTAGTAGCGAACTTGCACATTTTGAATAAGCAGGTTCGGAAGTTCGGAACACGGGCAATGTGGACGCATTCAATTGTTGAAGTTACGCACTTACGAAATTGCGAACTAACCAAGCTCCAAACTGTCCAATTGACGATGTTACGAACTTGCAAAATTACAAACTTCCGAACTATACAAGTGACGAAGTTACCAACTTGCGAACATGCCAAAATGCGAACTTACGAACTTGCGAACTTACGAACTGACAAAAAATGAACATTCATATAGATTAAAGAGCGAACTTGCAAAAGGTGAACTCCGGCTTTCCATAATAATCATATACAACTTCTATAACAAACTAACGAAAACAATCATCAACAAAAACAATGAATGCATAAGCTTAACAACATAATCACTTTCTAACAAGATGATAGAGGAGTAATCATAAACGTTCAGTTTAAAAAACATACATACTTTATTTACACACTCGGCACAGTGCCTTTGGTCAAATAACACAGAACAGCACAAAGACATTCAATACATACATACATACATAATACAAGAGTAGAAAAAATACAAGTGCCAACTTGGCACATGCATATACACTGAGTTTAACTGATTAGGCAGTTAGTCAACAGTAAATCGTTTCTACTACTCATGATTCAAAATTAGGAAGTATATTGTAACGTCAATGTCTATTGGTCAATCATTTGTAAAACATTTTTTATTGGCCAAATCCTACACATATTCCACTGTATGAATTTGGATAACAAATGCAGTACACACATCTAAGTCATAATTCTGTAAAGCACACATTTTAAATTCACATTTTCATATACTTTTGAATCACATTTCCTAAATATCACAAGCTTGATTTGATTGCAAATAACTTGCATAAAACACAGTCTTATATTAAAAAGTCGTAATCTTCAATTTTAACGTCACACATCTTAAATTCAAATTTTCATATACTTTTTAACCACATTTTCTAAATATCACAAGTTTGATTGCAAATAACTTGCATAAAACACAGTCTTACAGTATAAAGTCGTAATCTTCAATTTCACCGTCTACGGTTTCCGGTCTGTTTCTTGTATAGAGTATTATAGGCATATATCCATGTATCTATACAGTGTTTGTATAGGATATCAGTTGGAAACTCTTCAAGGATGTTTAAATCTAGAGGAACAGTCTCCATATCTTCAACATAGGCGTACATATACTCCCCAAGCCTGCAAGGTTAGAAATATTGGGTATAATACATAAATAACCAACGGAGTAATGGTACCGAATATTTGGAAATCGGTCGCATATTCAAATCCAAAGTTCATATTTGATTATTCGAATATTAGAATTTTATTATTAACCGGTTGTTTTATCAGAAATAGAGAAATAAAATACAGCCTTTATCATTTTTCTGTCTGTCAGTTTCACTGCAAAATGCATCCAGAATAATTAACAACATCAGCTGCTAATAGCAATATGCAATTTAACCAAAAATCGAGGGTCATCACAGTATCAGGGGTCCTACACTTCCGGAATAATCTAGAAGAATAAACTATTCAGCAGGCTTGCGATTCATTTTCAGGATGAGTTATTATGCCTCAGTAGAACCCCAGCTGTGTATACTAATGGTTTTAGCTGGAGAAAGATAGTTGTGAAACAAGAACCATGGTAACCTACTTGTTGTTGGTAGAATCTAGGAAATCCTCACTCTCTGGGTTCTCTCTAACAGCCACCACAAGAAGAATGAACTCATGTAAAACTTCTACAAACTGTGACAACTTCTCCACTGATAGATTCTTCATAAAGTCTCTGAACAGTGTCTTCTCGTCTAGTGGTATTTCTTCATGGAATTCCTTACTTACGCTCTCAAACGTTGTCTGAAAATACAAGTACATGTGCTTTGAGGGGTGTAGCTAATGTGATGGATTTGTAACCCAGCTAACAAAGTTTAAATCCCACCCGCACCGTGGTCCAGTGGGCTGGATTTGTAACCTGACAATCTTTAGTTGATTCCTAGTCATGGCAGCGGTCATACCCTTCCATGAAAATTTGACAATAATAAAGTGCTGGTTCCCTGTGGAAAGGTAAGTTAGTACTGGTATTGGATACAGTCCAGGAAACCTGGTTTGGTGAATCAGCCGTCATATACAACTAAAGAATTGTTGTTGAGAAATGGCTTTGAACCAGCATAAACAAACATGAGCTTTGATGAAAAGAGAGGATAATAGTTATACAAATATAAAAACTCTTCATGGTCACCATTTTGAATAGATTGTTTTAATTTAAGAGTATCTGGTCAATGATTTTGACTGGCTATTGGTAGAGAAACACTTTATGCCATGGTCAAAATCACACTCAAACCATAAGTATTGTGATTACATCAGGATCTGTTGCTATAGCCGAGAGGTTAAATAGGTTCATACTTCATATCACTATTCAATAGCACCATACAGTATCAATAGGTTTAAATCCTACTATAAGGTTATAAACCACTAAATGCATATACGGACCAAAATCGGATACACTCAAATAGTCCTGATGGAAACTTGTTCGCTTGGAAATGGTGATATGCCTTGACAAAATGGAACTAGAATCATCTTATTGAGTTTAAAGGTTTTGTATACATGTAGTTGAATGAGTGAATGTGTTTGATCTTGAATATTTTGAGATTTTGGCATATTTGACAAAGCGAAAGTAGAGTTGGGGTAAAACCCACAGTCGAGCTGTCCGCGTGTCTGTAAAAATTTGTCTCCCCCTTGACAAACAAAATCTGTCTTATATTAAACATGACTCCCTGTTTTTTTTGGTCTTATTTTATAGCAGAAACATACTGCTAATGATATAGATCTGTGAACTGGCCATAGACTTTAACCTGATATAATCTGGGGCTGACAATTGTCACTTTACATTGAGCTAAAGAACAATTTTATTTAGTGGTTTGTGGCCTTAAGTGCAGGTGCATACTATTGTATCACATAATAGTTTACACCAAATCTTGCCACAAATGTTAAGCAACAAATTGACATCCAGTTGGCTCAGAAACAAATATTCCTGTGTTTAATTGTACTGTAAGATCGATTCACTGGGCAAAAAATTGACAACTGTTTCAACAGAAAACCCAGATTCATAAAGTCGTTGCCTACCTCAGTGTGCTGACCACGTCCCACCATTTTCTTGGCCTTCAATAGTGACAGAAGTAACCATAGTGATTTACAATGCTGGAACTCGCACATTTGTCTTGCCTGAAATTCAGAAGACATAATGGTTTATAACAAATCCTTATAATATATATGTAATAGTTAGAACATATTAGTAAACTTTTAATTATTAAAAGGGCAGAGAAAGCTTGTTTAAATTTTAGTAATTAAAGTTTACTTAATGTGTTGTAAATAAAATAATAAGAATGTAACATCATGCATTTTGAATAGCAGATAGAAATTCGCCAACACATGGCTCCGTTAAGAGTAATACTTTTTATTATGATGATTAAATGTAGTGTTAAACCGACACAGATCGGTGTTTTCATTGACCTGAAATGTATGTAATATTCTAAACAAAACTAGAAGGGTTTTAGATACAAATATTGGTGTAACATATAACACGGTCTGAATCCCGATACACCACTTTTCAGTTCCGTGAGAGAATTGTTCTGTTTTCATATGGCTCTGACGGAACTGAAAACCAATGTAACACTCAGGATACATGAAATCTGAGTTCCGTTCTGGCGTTACATCGGTTTTCAGTTTCGTCAGATCCATATGAAAATAGAACAATTCTCTCACAGAACTGAGAAGCGGTGTATCAGGATACATACCGTGTATAATACATACCGGTTATCTAAATCTAAGATATTACTTACTCGTTGACTCCCTATACATGTTTCACTCATATGCAGAGTTTGTACCATATATGAATGTAAGTTCTTCTCCACAGATCCACCGGTGGATTTCAGGAAGGATATTGTAATGTCAAGGTTATCTAAGCTCTGACAAAGGTCAGGGAGAGATTTGAATTCTTCAGAGACCTGTGTCTTCACGACAGCTGTCAATATACTCTGGAAAGTAAAGTAATAAGTTAAAGTCTATTTCAGTCATGTGTTCATTCAACTGATGGTACATTGACCCCGATCATTGGATCGCAAGGTGGCTGTTACACTCAACACTGATGGCAGCCACAGCACATACGCTTTTAACCCGCTAAGGTACCCATTCATACACCCAGGTTAAGAAAAGCATTGTGGGTTATCCTTACTCGGAGAAATTTAGCAGTGGCACAGGCAAGGATCTAACAAAGGACCTCTCAATCCTCAAGTATGCAGCAAACCTCTAAGCCACCTCTCTCTGCTTTTGCGATTTTTAGTATTTTACGGGAAACCTTTTGTCACATATTTCAGATGTACTGTAAAAACATTAATTTTTCTGGGCATTAACCCTTATCGTGCTTAGCGTGACTCAGAGTCGCGCTACACAATACTTTCCACCACTGCTGAGCGCGACTGTGAGTCGCGCTATACCGTTGCGCTAGTGGGATTCGCGTTTAAGCCCCGTTTCACCTTGCTTGTAGTATTCATGAATGAAATTTAACTATAATTTATTCAGTAGTAAATTACGAAACTATTTCTAAAAATAATATCAACCAATCAACTACCAAATACGTTAAAATTACCGTCTAACATTTGCTGGAAATTCCGAAACTACAATGGCTGACGATCGGCTAGGAATGCGCAAGATGTTTTAGAATATATAAGGATAATTAACATTAACTGTATTTCTTTTAACGAAATTTGAAATATTAATAATTGAAATAAATGCATCATTATATTCTGACAGTTTTAGTCGGAATAATCAATTCTGCGATAGGTATTTATTATTAGGCCTACTTCATAACATTTAGCATAGCGTTATGTATGAAGTGCATGGAAATATTTCACATTGCATTGACATACTGCTGAATATCATAACGTGTGAAATACCAATAGTTATCAAAATTATATCAATATGTAGCTTATTTCATCTTTTTGTATAAAGTATAGGGTTTATATCAGTATTTTGATAATTAACACCATTAATTAGATACTAAACAGAGTCACTATCTGATGAGATTTTTATCTCAAGTAGACTGCTAATATAATTCAGCACTGGTCAGCTGATAAGCCCACTGGGAATCTAGCACGATAAGGGTTAAAATTCGCTAAATTTGGAAATTTTGGTGGCTTCTTATATTCGTGGATTTAAAATATTGAAAGAACATATTTTTTAGGTGAATTACTCGAGAGGTTTTAATTTTGCGATCTAGATCATCTGCAAATTAACAAAAATTAATCTGCTGCGAAAGTTAATAATTTAACAGTAAGCCTTGTAGACTTACCTGAGGTATTTTTTCTCCAAGTTTCTGGAACACCAGGGCATTGGTAAATTCTGTTCTATAGAGCATCTCATCTATCTGTAGACAAAAAGTTATAACTACATGTGTAGAAGGGTTTATGGCACAAAACGTATGTCCCCTACAAAGGGTCATTATTGCTTTAAAAATCATCAAACCTAAAATTCCTGACAATATGGGCAACAAGGCTTGGTATTAAGTATTTAATTTAAGTTTCATGGTGTCACAGGGTGAGAAAATGTGCAACCAGACCGGCTGCCTACACACCCCCTCACCCATACTGTGAACAGGTTCAGACCGTGACAATGGTAATCTGACAAGTGTTTAAGGTGAACTAGCATGCACAAACTTATTTTTGACCATTAAAGGGCCATAACTTTGGCAATAATCATCTAACCAATTCCTGATAATATGTATAAAGTAGGCTTGGTACCAACTATTCACATGTGAAGTTTCATTGAAATCCGTCCAGAGGTTAAGGAAAACAAGAGCAGAAAACTTAGTGACAGCCATCCAACCAGACAGACGTTCAGCACAAAATGTCTCCCCCCCACCCCCCACTATAATGTTCCAACCAATCAACATGGTCAAAGGAATACATGTTTGAAGAGCAGAAAAGTTCTCTAAAAAATCAAATCTTAGACGCTTAGTAATACATTATACGTTTAATTGAAGAAAGAAAAGGACTAGAGTTAGCAATGAGTGATGCTATACCTGTAGAACATTTCCAACATTTATTCTCGACTTGGAAAAGAGGAATCTATCCATAAGTTGTCTTTCCAGTCCAGCAAAGTCATACTCGATTTTGGTTCCTTTCCCCATCTCAAACGAGTACTGACAGTTAGCTAGAACTAACGGTAGAATATCGTGTTCCGGATCGTAACTGATTAAGTGTGCAGAAGTTACCTCCCTCGGGGAAACTACCGATATACCAGTGGATCTTCTGAAAAGTTAACATACAGATTGTATAAATATTTTTGCTGTTGCTGTGGAATGGTAAGGTCGAAACAAACATTCAGATTAACTTTCACAAAGATACAATGAAAAGCCTCTACTGCATATATACAAGGTTTTTCTATAATTCGGCCTACTGACCTAGATTTTTATCCAAGATGACATGACCTTGATTTTGTTGAGATTATTAATGTGATTAAATTTCAATAAAAGCTCCTCAAGTCACATGTGTCGTCTGACGATATGCATATTTTTCATGGAAAGCTATCCAGTATTGGGCTACATATTCGACTCACAAGAGTTCTCTTGTCATCTGAACTAAAAACGACAAAGTTATGCTCTGGACAAAAAATGTCCTGATAAAATCAATCAAAAGGGAATCATTCAAACACTACACAAGGAAGAGTTATGATTCTTGCGCACTGCACTTCATGTCATAGCCAGAAACATGCATACCAATTTTGGAGTCATTCATATATGGTGACTAAGTTATGCCCTGGACAAGAAATGCTTATAAAATCAATCAAAGGGAAATAATTCAAAAATGACACGAGGTAGAGTTATGGTTCTTGTGTACTGCACTTGGACTTTTTGTAAGAAACATGCATACCAAATTTCAAGTCATTCAACCTAATGGTAACAAAGTTATCCTTTGGACAATAAATGCTCTAATTGAATCAATCAAAGGGAAAAATTAAAAAAAGATGCAAGGCAGAGTTATCGTTCTTGCGCACTGCACTTCTGCTTATTGCAATAAACATGTATACAAAATCTTGAGTCCTTTGAACTCTAGGTGACAAAGTTATGCTCCGGACAAGAAATGCTCGTATAAAATCAATCAAAGGGAAATAATTCAAAAACAATGCAAGGTAGAATTATGGTTCATATGCACTGTACTTCAGCTTATTGCAAGAAACATACATACCAAATATTGAATCATTTGAACTTAAGGTGACAGAGTTATGCTCCGGACAAGCAATTGTGGACGCCGCCGCCACCGCCGCGCAACCGCCGGCGACGTCAAAGTAACACCAGAACAGCAGACAACATACAGAACAAGAGTGATCACAAAAGCTTTCCTTGTCACTTTTGCGACAGATGAGCTACAAATGGTGACAAATGAGCTACAAATGGTGACAGATGAGCTACAAATGGTGACAGATGAGCTACAAATGGTGACAAACGAGCTACAAATGACGACAGATGAGCTACAAATGGTGACAAATGAGCTACAAATGGTGACAAACGAGCTACAAATGGTGACAGATGAGCTACAAATGGTGCCAGATGAGCTACAAATGACGACAGATGAGCTACAAATGAGCTATAAATGACGACAGATGAGCTACAAATGGTGACAAATGAGCTACAAATGGTGACAAACGAGCTACAAATGGTGACAAACGAGCAAAAAATGGTGACAGATGAGCTACAAATGGTGACAAATGAGCTACAAATGGTGACAAGCGAGCTACAAATTGTGACAGATGAGCTACAAATGGTGACAAATGAGCTACAAATGGTGACAAATGAGCTACAAATGACGACAGATGAGCTACAAATGGTGACAAATGAGCTACAAATGGTGACAAACGAGCTACAAATGGTGACAAATGAGCTACAAATGGTGACAGATGAGCTACAAATGGTGACAGATGAGCTACAAATGACAACAGATGAGCTACAAATGGTGACAAATGAGCTACAAATGGTGAGATGACCTACAAATAACGACAGATGAGCTACAAATGGTGACAGATTAGCTACAAATGGTGACAAATGAGCTACAAATGGTGACAGATGAGCTACAAATGGTGACAGATGAGCTACAAATGGTGACAAATGAGCTACAAATGATGACAGATGAGCTACAAATGGTGACAGGTGAGCTACAAATGGTGACAGATGAGCTACAAATGGTGACAGATGAGCTACAAATGGTGACAGATGAGCTACAAATGGTGACAGATGAGCTACAAATGACGACAGATGAGCTACAAATGACGACAGATGAGCTACAAATGGTGAGATGACCTACAAATGACGACAGATGAGCTACAAATGGTGACAGATTAGCTACAAATGGTGACAAATGAGCTACAAATGCCTTACCTTGCTTCCTTAAGGTATCTATCTAGGAAATCATTCTGCTTTCTCATCAGAAAATCTAACAATGTGTATGAACAAAGTCCAGCCTCCTTTATTGTTGGTAACAGCATTGAGATGGGCGTGGTATCGTTGATTGATTGAGTACAATATTCCTTCGGTACATTCATTCCACCTAATACTGTTGAACACACTGAAGAATAAATATCATACATCTTCTTAAAACTAATTTACTTTACCGAATACTAACATTTGCGTTTTGCTGATCGTCGGCATATTCGCAACTACATATTTTCGTGTTCTTAAGTTTCCTGCAATGTCCACATTAATGTTTTTAGCTCTCTCAAGGCGACTTAATTTCGCGAAATTTTACCACTCTCGAACTCTGTGAAACTAAATTGTGCGATTTCTTGGACATTATGTTATACAGGGAAACATTGTGAAAAAGGTTTTTAAAAGTTTTCTTATGTTTTGCACTTCTTGTGCATAATTAACAAGGTTTTTCTTACTTTTATACTAATTTATTTTAGATTGATGGAGAAACAAGTATATCCAATGTATACTAATCAGTTTCATCACCTCATTTCTAATGGTATCCATCACCACTAAGGTATAAAAAAGAAGCCAGCTTTCCTTTTTAGGCCAAGTGTCTCATTCCTGTGCCATCAAAATTCAATCAGTAGTTTAAGAGTAGATTGTATTTAAATTTAAAACCTTGTTTTTTACCCTGTGACCTACCAGTACGTATACAGGGGACCGGAACAGTTGACACTATCGGACCGGAACAGTTGACACTATCGGACCGGAACAGTTGACACTATCGGACCGGAACAGTTGACACTATCGGACCGGAACAGTTGACACTATCGGACCGGAACAGTTGACACTATCGGACCGGAACAGTTGACACTATCGGACCGGAACAGTTGACACTATCATTTTATCTATAAATAATACCTCTACAGAGCAACAACCTCTGAACAACAACTAAACTTTCCTTCTGTTTATCAAAGGATGTTGCTCTGGAGAGGTTGCACTGTGTCTGTAATACCAAATAAAGTAATGCTATATACATACTATACATGATAAGTTGTTCTCTAACAAGTTCCCAGGCATCAGTAAAATCTTGAATCAATTGGTTTGTCTCTCCACCAGCCACGGCATCTGTAAGTATGACAATAATATACTTTATACTTCAAACATAATCAGTATCTAAAGGTCGGGGAAACTTAGTAAGCAATCACAAGAAACAATAAGCTCAAACTAATCTAGCTAATCTATGCTTGGCACAAACATTTAATAAATGATAATTTATGTATTGTCAATGTAATGATTATCTATGCATTGCATTCTCCATGTCTAAGATATATGTGTATACTAGTATTTCTTTTAGAATATATCACATTGTAAACATATTAAATCAGTCGTAGCATAAAAACAAGATTCTAGCGCAAAGATATTACCCTGATCCTTGACCTTCTACTGGCATAATTTAACAGATGATACATTTCTATATTCATAACCCAAATTGTGTGTTAACATATAAGCAGCAAGTATCACCAAGACACTCCATGTGTAATAGAAGAACCAATATAGCACAATGTGCTCGCAGAAATTGATATTTTCAATGCCAGAACCTTGTAATGTATTCATGCAGAAAGGTTAGGATCGGGTTAATATATCTGCACTATACCTTTCTTTAACTGCAACACTGTGATCTGTGAGGCTTCAGCTTTGTCGAGTTTTCTCTGATATTTGTGGAACAAAGCTCTGTGAAGTCTCAGTATGCTGGGTATAAACCTCAATGCTCTCAAATGATGTTCCTGTAGAGTATATAATAAATTATCATATCACAAGAAATGTGGACATACGACTGGGTTTCAATTAAGGGTATTAATCATGCATGGATCCATGGATTTACTCTAGTTCCTATATCTTATTACACAACAAAGCACAGTAATACTTGTTTGTTATTTTGATTTTAACATCGCAAATATTGCCTATTTTTCAGTACCACAACGTGAGTTAGTTTATGATCATCTAATTATTGCGTGCATTTTGAATGTACACCCCATAATTTGACACTTGATTTTTTGTACATGTCTGTTTCCAAATACAGTTTTGTCGGTAAAGTATGAATTTTTTTTGAAAACAGCCATTTTTATCAAGTAATCTAAAATAGTAAGTTCAATATGTAAGAGTGAGGCAAATCTCAAGTGCTATGTTAGAATATGAAATAAACAATCTGAAAGTTGGAAGCCAATGCTATTGTAACCAAACTGATAAATCAGTGAACAGTGAACCACTATAATAATTCATACCTCCTTCAAGAAGAGCTGCAGTACTTTGTATGGTTTCTTATTTCTATGAATGCCACCTATTCTAGCATCTACTTCCTGTCGGAGATGTTGAAGTGTTATGGGTGTACGGTATCGCCATACACGTGGTATCTGCTGTAACATGGATGGATCTTCTGCTTCAGAATGTGTCGCCGTCTCGTACAGCAAACATAACAGAGGATTCGCTCCTATAAACATACAAACCATGACATGAGACATTGTACAGTGTTGGGTTTATATATATTATTTCTTGATAAGATAAAGCTTCCATTATGCATTCTTCACCTATATTGACCAAAAACCATTTTATTTACCGACAAATCGGCGCCATACCCTAGCAATGTGACATATGAAAACATTAAACCACTTGGCTATCGCAACAACCCCTCCAAAAAGGTTCTGCAAATAACCAGTATCAATGCAATAACATTACCTTACATATAAAACACATAACATGTATAATCATATAGTTTAATACCAGGAGATAAGTTTATACTACAAAGTTATTATCCTTCTTTCTTGCTAATCGTTTCTTCAACTTATATAAAGCACACTTGACACCTCATTCCTGATGTAATCTATCAGCAAAGGTGTGTTATTCCACAATGATAGTGTTGAAAGCTCACACCCAATAATCACTGAGATTAAAGTACAGTATCATGCCAAAAGTGAGTGAAGTTTTAAAAAAAGTCCTTCATTATTTGTCAACGTCTCTAACACCTGTTTCTTTTAGCTTAGCAATAATGGAATATCAGCGAAAAATTAACACTTAAGTGAAAATCCCTAAAAAAACAAAGAACCGTTTTTGAAAGGTTCATTGACTTTTGGCAGGGTGATGTATCAAAAGTTCAAAACTAGATTATATACAAACCTAATCGTTCGTCCTGAGCAATTAGTTGATTATTATGCTTCAGAGTATTGTCCAATCCCTACAGAATAAAATAATTAATTTATTAAAAACAATTAATGAATCAATTTTTAAAAAATAATTTATAACAAACTTTTGTATAAATAATTGTGAAGAATTGCCAATCTGTATAATGTTACGGATATGATATTGAATTCTGTTATGTAATATCATTGCTGCATATTTTACCTGTAGAACAGGCTGGATGAATTTGGCAGAGAATTGTGCCTCCCAGTTTCTTCTACCCACTTTACTGGAAAGCTGATGGATGTCATTGGCAACATTCTCACCTAGAAAAAGAGGACAAATGTCAGTAAATACTGTGTCCCTATTAAATTGTGTTAAAAAATCTTTTGCTAATCTATAGAGATAAATCTTTATTTTTACACTATGTATATATATGCCAAGAAATAAAAATCAAACAGTGTACGTCTTCAAAAGTGAACTAATTAAAGATCAAGTGATATCTTATAAGGACAAATGTTGACAAATAGCAGTAAAGACAAACATTAAATTTCAAATATAAAAATATTTATGCTTTAATCATATTAATAGGCAGCTTCATAAAACATAAACAAACCTTCTCTGTGTGTCTTCATGATGTGGTCAGTGATAACATGCATGATCAGTAGGACATCATCAACACTTCGACCCAATGCTATATGTATATCATCTATATCTTGTAGTATATGATTCCAGATAAATCCAGTCACTTGATCCGGTGTGATGTCAGGCTTGATCATTGATTGAACACCCTGTAAACACAGTGTTACATAATAAAGCTACGGTCCAACTTAAAGGTCTAATGATTACATCGGAGGAACAGATGTGTGTGTTTGTTAGACATTTTTTACAAGTTTATTCAGTTTCACTGGTTTTCAGACTCTGTTAGACATAGACAGACGGTACCGGCGGTTTCAAACTTAGGATATTCATACTTTAATGGCCGTTTGACAGAAGGACAATTTGTAAGCCAATGTGCACACTAAATGTCTACTGAATGGGTAAACAAACACAACACCAAACATAACATACACAGATCCAGAGGGGGAACTGAGGGTCCGGACCCCTTCTGGAATTTTGGCAAAAATGTCTGTGTACTTTGATTTGTTAGGGCTAAGAGTTTGATTGGTTCAACCCTCTATGAAATATGGGTGGTTCGCCCCTCTGTCAGTAAAACAACTGGTCGGACCCCTTCCTGAGAAAAAATTGCTGGTTGGACCCTTCCAGGAAAATTTTGGATAACATCTGTATTACTTGTAAAGCAACTATGCTTTTAGCTCTAAGTCTCTCTTAAGGAAAGTATATTATATATAAGAGTAGGAGCCCAAAAATTTGAATAATAGTTACAACACTTATATTAAAAGCATGGCTGGACTATTCTACAATTTGCATGAATACATGCAGCACAACTTTCCAACTAGTAATTACATAGTTAAAATATTCAAGTTTTTCACTAAAATGCTTCCTGAATAACAACTTACTTGATGGTTAGTTCTACAACCTAGATACATAGATAAATGTACGATCATTCTGATGGTAGCACAGTAAGCAGGGGTCAGCTCCCTCTCAGGTTTTGGTCGACGTCCTCGTAAATCAGCTCTACCCAGTATATGTCCAGTCATTGTATGATCTCCACTGTAATACAAACAATCAAATGTTTAATACAGTCAATCCTCACATAAACACTATCTCTGTAATCAGGCCACCTTGAAATTAAGAACACAAGCAATTCCTTTTCACTGCATTGCTCTCGTAACATTCCACATCAATACTAAAAACCCATCGGTAAGGTCATTTTACAAGAGCATCACTTAACTGCACTGTCCAGAAAATATAAATACACAGTCCAGAAAATATAAATACACTGTCCAGAAAATATAAATACACAGTCCAGAAAATATAAATACACTGTCCAGAAAATATAAATACACTGTCCAGAAAATATAAATAAACATTTTTCATCCTTTCTTCTTTTTTTTGTGTTGACCGAGACAGTTGTAGAGCATGGCCATACAGTTGTATCCCTGCCTAGTTGGAAAATGACCAGTGACTTTATTTCATCTTTAGCACTGGATCTAGGCAGCATGTAGTGTTGTCACAGTAAACCAATATAGGGTATAGGACCTTATACTTCACCACTTGAAAATATTAATACAATTTGTAGAATCATCTGAATGTAATGATGTTATTAAGATTTGATTGATAGATTCTCAGGTCAAACAAATTTCTTCCCTGACATTTGCTACTATCATGCCCTTGGCATGTCAGTTTGGTAGGGAATAGCAAGTTAGTACTGCTCTTTAATTCCAGGTGAACTGGTTTGGAAACCTGTCCACCACATACATTTTATACATATACTTGAAAAACATCTAAAAAATTATGTAAAACTTATTGTTTTTTTCTGACCAATATTGCCTAGCATAGAAGATAGAGCTCTAGTTTTTATATAAGATATGTATAGCAAGTGCTAAAGCTCTAACAAATTAACCTGTTCCTCAAACCTTCTATTAGCATAATTTCCTGTTCCTCAAACCTCCTATTAGCATAATTTCATGTTCCTCAAATCTTCTATTAACATAATTTCCTATTCCTCAAACCTTCTATTAGCATAATTTACTGTTCCTCAAACCTTCTATTAGCATAATTTCCTGTTCCTCAAACCTTTTATTAGCATAATGTACTGTTCCTCAAACCTTCTATTAAGTAAACATAATTTCCTGTTCCTCAAACCTTCTATTAGCATAATTTCCTGTTCCTCAAACCTTCTATTAGCATAATTTCCTGTTCCTCAAACCTTCTATTAGCATAATTTCCTGTTCCTCAAACCTTCTATTAGCATAATTTACTGTTCCTCAAACCTTCTATTAGCATAATTTACTGTTCCTCAAACCTTTTATTAGCATAATTTACTGTTCCTCAAACCTTCTATTAGCATAATTTACTGTTCCTCAAACCATCTATTAGCATAATTTACTGTTCCTAAAACCTTCTATTAGCATAATTTAACAGTTGATTAGTTGTTGATAATTTCCCTTCGGCCTTTGTTTTCACAAGTGGAGAGTACTATGAATATGTACAAGATGTACTATAAATACTAATCTTAATCTATATCAAGGCATGACCTTCTCGAGGAAATTGATATATTGTTTTATTGCATTAAGGTCAAGGACCAGGTAAATTTGTTCAAACTCTAATAATTACTGAAGTATAAACTATAAATACATGTAATTGTTTGAATTGTGTGTTGAACAAAGTAAATGTATATTCACCCACCCTGTATCTTTTGTATTTGTAGTGAGTAGATTATGGCCTGTACCTCCGATATCAGCCCCGCATTTACACTTAGCTACTACGTATGGCCTACCACACTATCAAAAACAAAGGGGGTGAAAATAACAACTTTATATAACTTGACAAAATGAAATACTTAACACATGAACAGTATTGCTCAGAACATGTGCTAGACCTAAATACATCTTTTTGTGCCAAAATCAGTGATCAATTTGTAGAAAAGGCACTTCAACTTTCTTCCTTTTTGATCTACTTTTTCAAATTATCTGAAGTCCAATAAACTCACTCTGTTCGACATTACGAATGTATTGTAATTGTAACATATTTTCAGAGCAATACTGTGCATGTACTGAATATTTCATACTCATCAATGATAGACATACATTTATATAATATACAATGTGTGCTCCAGAGTCAAATTGCTTCATCAAAACTGTGCTACTCAAAATTTTGTTCAAGCTTGTCACCAAAGCGTCTTTCCAAAAACAAACTGATGATAAAATTAAATCAGGAAAATAGTAAAGAAACAAAATCAAATAACCATTATATCTTTGTTTAATGCTCGGTGCACAACCTGTTACTCTTTGAAACTGACGAGATTGAGTTTCACATTATTATGAAGCAGTTTTTGCACCCAAGCACAGAACATGTGCTAGCATTCACTGACCCTTGATCTTGAATATTTCCAGGGTTGAGCACATACCCCTGGCCCCCAATAGCCGCACCACAGTCCCTACATGTACCAACAGTCGCAGGACGACCACACTGATTGAAAGAAATATAATATCACTACAGTAAGAGATGTGTGTAAAACAAAGCATGCTTATCGCCACTTGTCTCAAAGGTCACTATGACCTTGACCTTAATTTATTACTATAAAATCAATAAGGCTTATCATTTCGTCACAGGACAACAGACTTTGGAGTTATCACTCAGACAAAGTTGTTCAACAGACAGACTGGAGTTATCACTCTGACTTAGTATGGAGACAGACTAAAAGTAATGCACCCTAAATTCTTTGATGGGGTTGCAAAAACAGTCAACTATAGAACAGCATTTTGTCCAAATTAATATTGCAGTGTTGAATAGTGAAAATTTCAAACAAGGACAAGACAAAGACAAACAATGTCATATATAAGTGGCATTATGACAATCAAAATTTTATTTCCAAATCTTATTTTAAAATGAAGCACAGTGCATCCCTCTCTAGAGTAGACAAACAAGAGCTAAATCATTTGTCACACTAGTGGTTGATACAGACAGGTTGTGGGACACCATCTTACATATTGCAAACATTTACTAATTCTGCAGTAAATTGAACTGCAGCTGTGCTCCAGTGGTTAGTGTGCTTGATTTGTAACCCAGTAATTGAGGTTTGATTCCTGATCATGGCAGGTCATGCTCTACCCTTCCATGGCAGGTCATACACTACCCTTCCATGGCAGGTCATACTCTACCCTTCCATGGCAGGTCATACACTACCCTTCCATGGCAGGTCATACACTACCCTTCCATGGCAGGTCATACACTACCCTTCCATGGCAGGTCATACACTACCCTTCCATGGCAGGTCATACACTACCCTTCCATGGCAGGTCATACACTACCCTTCCATGGCAGGTCATACACTACCCTTCCATGGCAGGTCATACACTACCCTTCCATGGCAGGTCATACTCTACCCTTCCATGGCAGGTCATACTCTACCCTTCCATGGCAGGTCATACACTACCCTTCCATGGCAGGTCATACACTACCCTTCCATGGCAGGTCATACACTACCCTTCCATGGCAGGTCATACACTACCCTTCCATGGAAGTTCGACAACAATGTTGATTTTCCTGCACATATAATGTGTATACTTACATCACCAATCACATAGGGGTGTCCATTGGGACATCCTGAAATATAAGCGATATTTAAATAGAGATGACATTTTAATTAGTAAATTAGAATTACAAGTCTGGATTTGACATTTATGAATTGGTGGACCAATCTTAAACTGCAGGTACTTTATGTATGCTTATTGTTATGCCTAGGTTATCCATTGTGCTATTGAAATTGCAGGAAATGTTCATATCCTTTCCGCTACCATAGCGTACTAATGCAGACTCGCCGGGATGGCCATTTCGGCCTTCCGTAGTTTTCGACCTAAATGCCCAAATTCGGGAATTTTGCTGTCATGGGTACACAGGCATCCCAGACTACAGGATATTACGGGCCCAGGGTCGTGCACAGGTTTTTGCGCCTGCTAGACCCCTTTAAAGAAGGCTTTGAACGTAGATTTTACAAAACTGAAATTACTGGTCCTACCCGCCATTGCGGTACGATTCCCTGTGGTATTGCATTAACATTTAGCGCCAAAAACTTTTTATTTTTCTATAGCAGGAATATAAGGCTAGACAAAGGGGTCAGGACCAATGCCCTAAAGGGGCCAAAAAGTAGGCCTGTCAAGCTAAAAAAAAAAAAAAAAAAACAAGACTGCGTTCAATAAACGCTTATGCCCCCTGTGGAAGCCTTGTCCATAAATAAGTCTAAGTCCAAAATTAGGTCAAGGTGAAGGTCAAAAAGGGTCAGGTGATACAGGTGTGTGGATAGTGTTCATATACAACATCCATGCAAGTTTGGAAGCTTTGCAGCAAGCCATAATGATGCTAGAAGAAACGGTCAATTTGGGTTAACCAGGACGGACGGACGAACGGACGGACGGACGGACGGACGGACGGACAGGTGCATCACTATATGCCTCCCGATCTATCGATATGGGGGCATAAAAAGAATAAGTTTTTCGCGCAAGGGTCACCGTCACATCGTCATTTCCGGTGACCTTTAGTCGAAATATTGACAATTTTTTCTACTTTCGGTTTGAGGTAGGTGTGTAGCATCCGGATGTATCGAGTTTTTATCAGTGCTGCAAGTCAATAGTGTCTCAGGGACGGGGTATAGGGACCATATGAATTTCTCATAACCCCCCAAAAAATCGTGGTAGCAGAAAGGATATACACCAAAAACAAAATTTTGTGTTTTTTGCCCTTTTTATCCATGAAATATCGTTAATATATCGAAAAAATGGATTTCAGGCTCAAATTACCACTAAAACGGGCATTTCTGGAATGTTGTATATCCTTTCCGCTACCATAGCGTACTAATGCAGACTCGCCGGGATGGCCATTTCGGCCTTCCGTAGTTTTCGACCTAAATGCCCAAATTCAGGAATTTTGCTGTCATGGGTACACAGGCATCCCAGACTACAGGATATTACGGGCCCAGGGTCGTGCACAGGTTTTTGGGCCCGCTAGACCCCTTTAAAGAAGGCTTTGAACGTAGATTTTACAAAACTGAAATTACTGGTCCTACCCGCCATTGCGGTATGATTCCCTGTGGTATTGCATTAACATTTAGCGCCAAAAACTTTTTATTTTTCTATAGCAGGAATATAAGGCTAGACAAAGGGGTCAGGACCAATGCCCTAAAGGGGCCAAAAAGTAGGCCGGTCAAGCTAAAAAAAAAAAAAAAAAAAAAAAGAAGAAGTTTTTCGCGCAAGGGTCACCGTCACATCGTCATTTCCGGTGACCTTTAGTCGAAATATTGACAATTTTTTCTACTTTCGGTTTGAGGTAGGTGTGTAGCATCCGGATGTATCGAGTTTTTATCAGTGCTGCAAGTCAATAATGTCTCAGGGACGGGGTATAGGGACCATATGAATTTCTCATAACCCCCCAAAAAATCGTGGTAGCGGAAAGGATATATAATCAAATCTGTATAAGCATACAATATGTGTAAGCCCAGTAGAATTTCAGGACAGGAGGTATGAAGTATTAGCCTCTAAAACACAAGCATTTGATTGGTTGATTTTAAACACAGTATAAGAATTGACAAAATGGCAAAGCTGCCCACAGAGTCTGTAGCTGATCGTTCAGTCAAAATATATATATATATGACATCATAAAAGCTTAGAAAAACTTCTTATTTCTTCAACTGTTTAATAAATTCAGTATGAATAGACTCTTGCCGATTTTGAAAGGCTACAACAGTTTCAGTCTATTTATATCTTGATCTTTTTTAAGATTAGCTCTGGAAATAAGGCCCAAGTTAACAAAGAGTAACTTACTGTAGAATACAGGGTTGTGATCTGCCCCTTGCACCTGGTTACGGGCAGCAAGTAATGCATCTCTGACATCATCAAGGTCATCCTGAGGCATTGTGGGTACATAAAATCTCTGAAAGTCAAAATTGTAGACTGAATCATTATGAACATAAATGATAGAGCTTCCTCAAAACAATAAAACTAGAAGAGTCATTGACCCAAAAACATACGTCTCCCACAAACGATCATAACTCTCATGAGAAATTTCATTGAAATCGGACTAGTTGTTAAGGAGAACAAGCGCAGACAAACTTTGTGACATCAATCAAACTCAAAATTGATATGTCTCCCCACTATACATGTATGTGTGAGACATAATGTATGAAATGTCAATATATCCAGATTTAGGAAAAAGAAATATAAATCCTCCTTTGATGAAAATTTAGCAATGAAGTTATAACGACCCTATACTTAGATAATTTGTCTGGTGAAATTCACATTTTACAATAATTTTCAGAATTTAAAACCCACACAAATAACAATTTTATGGGATATTCTACATACTTGGGCTCCCATGTCATATTTACAGAACAAGCTTGTAAATTTTCTTCCTAACAAATTTAACAAAATTAAAAACCTACAAAAAATAATTATTTTTTTGTTCATACTTTCTGCTTCTACCAAATACTTACAGCGCAAGCTTGAGGATTTTTCATTATGTTCAGTAAAGGTTGGAGTAGAGTTCTTTCCCCTTTTAAATGTAACATCACAGACAGGAAATGGACTGTAAGACATTGTACTCCTTGTATACGCAGATCTTGACCTGGTGCTGAGACTAGATGGGTTGGCTGAAGTTGATTCTGTACCAAGGAGTACATTAGGTCCTGCAATTATTAATAATTATTAAAGCAATGTCATCCTATATATAAAGGAGCAGGTACGATAAGGGGTGTTTTTGGCCCCATATTCGACTTTAATGAATTATTTTAGATGAAAGATATAAAACCTCCTTTGAACGATTTTGATCATTTTTAACTATTTTTGTCACCGTTTGTTGCCATAGCAACCGTTTTTTTCTAATCAGTAAAATATGCAAAAATCTGGATTTTCTTCCAATTTTAAAGAAACAGCAATAATTAAATGTCATGAACTTAAAAATTTATGATTTCAAGATTTCTATTTCAGAAATTCTGTTTTTGTTGCCATGGCAACCGTTTCGCCTTTTTCTCAAATATGCAAAAATCAGTGCTTTCAATCAAATTTTTTTGAAGCAATTGTCAATGCATGACATAAACGTCTTGTGAGTAATATAATTTATATTCTGTTACCATTTTCCGTGCTTTTGTTGCCATAGCAACCATTTATTTTAAATGCTTAATATGCAAAAATATACGATTGACATTCAGTTTCATTTAACCACAGTGACTGTGAAAGTAATACCATTGCCATAGCAACAATTCTTACAATGAAGCTCAATAATGTACATGTAGATAATTGAATTGTTATGATATGTCTTATTGTAAATGTTGGGCCGGGGACCGTGATCCAGTGGTCGGGGATTTGCAACGCGGCAATCTAGGTTACATTGTAATTCCCGATGGCGGCAGGACATACCCTTTTATTTCATTAATTTTACCCCAATATATTTCACTTTGCAGAATAGTCTGGCCATAGAATTTTTTTTAAAAGTGATTATGCAGCTATCTCATTGATCAATATTCAAATAAAACTAAACTCAGTACAAAAAGAAACGTAAGTGGTTTTAGGGTAGTATTGCGGAAAAAGGTTTTTATAACCGTGTAGTTAGTGAACGGCCACAGTTTAATAAATGTTCATCTTTCAAATATAGTCACGTGGAACTATCGGACGCCTTTCTTATGATGTCCGTAACCGAGTATTGGTCTCCTGAGTGCTGGCGTCAATAACACTTACGTCACACTATGGTTTATCCGAAGTCTTGACAAAAAAATCGCGCTTTTATCTAATTTTTTGTTATTTTTACCACACCCCTTTTGCAGATGAGTATGACAGTATAATTCATACAAATTATAGACTTTGTGTTACTAGGTACTTATCACAGTTATTCATTTTCAATTAAAATGATTAGTGACATTGTAGTGTACGGATTCCGAAAAATTACACTTTTATTGCATTTTTTTGTTATTTCTACCCCAAAATACACCCTATTTTCAGTAACCTCTAAATCTATAATTTGTGTAACTTAGACTTAGTATTACTATGGACACATCATAGCGATTAATTTTGATTAAAATCAGTAGTGACTTTGTAGTGTACCGATTCTGAAAATTCACACTTTTATTTCATATTTTGTCAATTTTACCCAAAATATTGTATTTTTCATACAAGCATCGCACTGGATGCTATATATATTGAACTAGACTTTAATTTGCACCCAACACAGTGATTCATAATCAAATTAAATGACTAATGACATTGCAGTGCACCGATTCCTGAAATTGACACTTTTATTTCATATTTTGTTAATTTTACCCCAAAATACACCCTATTCGCAGGCACGTCTGAATCTAGAATTTGTATAACATAGTTTTGGGGTAACTATGTACCCATAACAGAGATTAATTTTCAAATACAATGATTCATGAAGTTGTAGTACACCGATTCCGAAAATTCACACTTTTATTTCATATTCTATCATTTTTACCCCAAAATATTGTAATTTTCACTAAAGCCTCGCACAAGAAGTTTTAATATATTAAACTACATGTTAGTTTGCACCCATCATGCTGATTTATTATCAAACAATTTGATTAATGAAAATGAAGTGTACCGATTCCAAAAAATCACACTTCCATTTTACATTTTCTTTTTTTTAATAATTTTTAAAAATTAGGTATCAGCGCAGGCGTGTACCAATTTTATATTTTGTGTACTAATAAAAAATATGATTTGCAAAATTTGTACAAAATTTGGTCTTGGTACATGCCTGCGCTTATATTGCATTTTGTCATTTTATGACCATTTATTGACCAAATTAGCCTATTTTGGCCATTCTGGGGGTCAAATGAGGCCTCTTATGATGTCATCAAAAATAAAAAATTAGTGTAAACATGAAAATTAGACGGTTAAGATATTGGTTTATCGTTATTTGTAAAATAAACTATCATAGCATTGTTTTTATTTTTGCCAACATTTTTGGGCCTTAAACCCCCCTTATCGTCCCTGCTTCTTTGACGACAATCAGGACAACTTTAGTTCCATCAAAGTAGTACAAACAACAGTGTCAAATTGCCACAAAATATTATTCAAGGGCCATAATTCAGGAACACCTTTGGACACTTAGCTGAAAACCACCCTCCATGGATGTGATCATAATATGTCCTGTCTAACAATATTTTTTATAACATAAGAAGTTTATGCAGACATTATCACTGATAAAAACAAAATGACCGGAATAACAAGAGGGTCAATGTCATAGAACATTCCGTAAATGGCTTTTTTAAGCATTCCCTTTTGTGCTCTGGTGTTTCTGTTGAATGCAACCTTCCCTATCTGATATGTTATCTTTTTTTAGATTTAATATTTTATGGAAAGATAAATTCTTTTGAATCTGAGTCTACACCTACCTTGTTTTTGATGATATCACAGTTTCCCACCAAAGTCGCCAATGTCTGCTGTACCTGCAACAATTTGAACATTCACCAATGGCAGTGTGGACATACAATGTGGTACGGACATAGTTTTTACTAAGAACGCCAGTGGCAATCTGCCCACTCAAAGGTAAAAAGAAAGGTTAATATTTTCTACTTCGAGCGAGTTTAAAGAGACATCTTTGACGCTTGAGCCGAGAATGTGTACTATACATGCAACTTTATATTTTTGTGGAGAAGATCTCTGTTTTTTAACTGCCTCTTTAAATAATGTGTTGATTATTATTATTACCAGTAAGGCAGAATTATTTTTGGTAGTTTCCTATCATAACTGTTGGAAAGAAAGATGGATCAATGTGGTTCTGCATTGATTTTAGGAAATTTATTTATATTTTTATTCTTTACCTGCATTGGAATCATTTTAGAAGTAAAATGTTTCACATGCTTAAATTTATATCTTCAGGCCATTTTTCTTGACATAAGACATATGAAAAGTGTATGAATGTGACACAATTATATTATTTCTTCACTAGCCATCAATACCAACATAATTACATGATAAAAAGCCACCACTCCTTAAATTTATATGCATATTGGACCTATAACCCAACATATAAAATACAATGACCCACCCAACCCCTCATGTGTTTTCTTGGAACAAGACAAAATACAACAGTATATCTGAATAGAAATATATAACTATATTACCTGTGGAGTGAGACGTCTTTGTTGCTGATGATGAACATTTGAACAAGTGAGTTCTCTATGTATAGCCAGCTGTAACATTGTCTCAACTCTTGCTCCATTGACTCGTAGCTCCTAGGATTAGAAAAACACCAGGATTTAGTTTCATATAACATATAATGGATATGAATCAATCCTACAGCATATAAGTTAATCAAGACACCATACTTCAGGAAACTTATCAGGCAAATTCTGCTTACAACTAAGATATTTTCAGTAAAAATCATTCTGAATATACATTTTTTATATTTGTTTCCAATATATTTATTCATCACTGTTTCAATAAAATAAGATTAATTTTTGGTTGTTCAGGTTTTCAAGCCATTGACAGTCTGAATTAAACTAATTTCTAAGTAAGCTGCAAATGCAGTTTCATGACCCATACTGAAATATATACCAGTATATTGAGTCATTTACAACATTTTAAAGGAAGCTATCGGTAATTTAGGATTCCGGAAAACAAACCTGTAGCGTGTCTTGTAAATGTTCTATCTTTTCACCCAGCAACACTTTGGTTAGTGACTCTCGTATTCTGGTATAACAGTCACCACTCACAATATATCTGTCTGAAACTTCTACAACCTGTAATATCAATTTAAATCAAATATAAACATGAACTTTATACTGACAAGGCAGGTAACCATGTGACCTATAATAATAGAGTTGTCTGCCCTTGTTCTCAAAGAATTTTCACTCACAGATGAGCAAGAGTACTATCAAGTACAAGAAAGTCGAGTGCCCAGAACTCGTAGGCGGTGCTATTGTTGTGATCACATTAAACTTGAATAACTAGAATGATTGAAATGCAACTGAAAATATCTCCCTCTGGTGCAAATATTTTCAGCTGCAGTTTCATCACAATGATCCCACATATAGTGGGGGAGACATATAGATTTCTTACTGCTGTCTGTGAATATCTGTGAAAATGGATGGATGTAACAAAGTTTGTCTGCACTTGTTCTCCTTAACCAATGGTCAGATGTTTGAAGAAATCGAGCTACAAAGGGATTAAATAAACGTACACAAAAAATGTTTCGAATGGGCATAGTATACATTTAATTATTCATACCTGATCCTGGTTGTCATTCTGTCTGTCAGCAAGCCAGTGTATAAAATTAGCAGGATGTCTACATGCCATCTGATATACTTCAATACCATAACATCTGCATAAATACTTTACAGCAAATATCCTGCAATTATAGTTAATACACATAGGTATATACCTCAATACCATAACATCTACATAAATACTTGACAGCAAATATCCTACAATAGTTAATACACATAGGTATATACCTCAATACCGTAACATTTACATAAATACTTGACAGCAAATATCCTGCAATTATAGTTAATACACATAGGTATATACCTCAATTACGTAACATTTACATAAATACTTGACAGCAAATATCCTGCAATTATAGTTGATACACATAGGTATATACCTCAATACCGTAACATTTACATAAATACTTGACAGCAAATATCCTGCAATTATAGTTAATACACATAGGTATATACCTCAATACTATAACATCCTACAATTATAGTTAAATTGAACCTGATCCTGATAACCAATTCTTTGTGAACAAGGGGCCTGGGGGTTGGGCATGACACTCCTCCTCATGGTGGTGAACACTCATGCCAAATATAAGCAAGATAAGACAAAATCAGACAGACGCACGCACTTACGCACGCACATACACCAAAAGTGGGGACTAAGTCTCGCTCACCGCAAGCGGGCTCGACAAAAATTAAGACCTGATGTGATTCAGTATTTCTAGAAATATACACTCACCTTATCCAGTTGATTCTAGACTCAGCACTTAATTTCCAGGCAGCATCTATAACTCTTCTAATATTATAATCAACATGTCTTTGATCTACCTCATCCTGTATCACCATGGCAACGTATTTCATGGCAACAGACAATCCCATTCTAGCTCTGGCTAGTGCATACAGTTTTTCTACAGTTAGTGGACCACCATTTATACCGTGATTTGCACGTCGCAAGGCATCTAATGCACACTGTGCTTCATGATTCCTCTCTACATCCACTCTGCTTGATTCTTGTACCAATTTGTCCTGATAAAACAAGATATTCTATTCAAAATGACTGCCATACATGCAATATGTAAAGGAATTTTTTATTGTGATTTGATAAAGGCAGTTAAGTGTTTAAACAGAGAGTAAAACTTTGTAAACATGTTTGTAAAAATGTATACCAAATAATGGCAGCATCAAAATATATTCCTTTAATCAGATGGTAAGCTCTTACTATGATCATGCTGATCTGCCCCGACCGGACTTAAAGTATAAATTGAGACGAGATTGGCGTCAAAATCAAGAAAATTGATAAAAATCTTCACATGTGATCGACGCTTGTGCTATGATTGTTCTACGACCACAGCGTTTCCGATATGATGCTTTTACGGTTACACCACATTTCCACCTCAATTAATGCCGATCATAATATGTTTCTACTGCGATTGAGAGTTCAAGATTTTGGTAGAAAATAAATCCATAAAACAAGACTGTGTTCAATAAACGCTTATGCCCTCGAAGGAAGCCTTGTGCTTAATAACAAGCAAGGCCAATCAAGGGATATAATTATGTTGAGATGTTGGATAATGTTACATATACAACAGCTACTCATGTTCTATCCTATACATGACATTTTAAGGTGAATATGACAAAAGGATTGGACACGGCTAAATTATCAACCACTATACCATTTAATAGATCCAGGATCTTACTTTAGAACTGGCCCTCAAATATCCAACTCAACATTATGTGTGATATCATAAACAAGACAAAATGCAACAAGAAATATCACTAAATGTAATGAATACCCAAGATACTGCTTGACACAGTTACTTAGTATGAGACATCTAAATTATTATGACATTCATATATGCCTAGCCTAGCTTTAGAACTGAAGAGTCTTGCAAAGCATGGTTAAAAGCTGCAATCAAACCCTTAAAATTTATCCCAGGACGTCTGCTGACGATATGCAAAATTACTCTAGGTAATGATAAGTCATACAAAGTTCCGATGAAATATGACCAACTGTTACAGAAAAATACCCAGGACAAAATTGATAAGTGAAAAAAATAAAGGGCCATAACTCCCTTAAAATTAATCCTACGGAACTCCACTGATGATGATGCACAACTAGACTTGGTATTGATCAGGCGAGCAAAGTTTCAATGAAATTCAACCAATGGTTAAAGAGTAAGAGCCCAGCCACACATTGAAGTGTAAACAGGAGGGCCCAAATGGCCCTAGGTCCCTCACCTGTTGTAGCAGTGCATGCAAGCCCTGTGTTTTGACCTAGTGACCTATTTCTTGGTCCCATATGACACAATATCACACTTGACCTAGATTTTGTTGAGATGATCACTCTGACCAAGTTCATAAGAATTACCGGTAGGCTAAAATTGTGAACTCTAGTGACTATACAAGTTTTTCTATGACTTGACCTTGTGACCTAGTTTTTTACCCTGGATGACCCTCAATGAACTTGACCTAGATTTTGTTGAGATGATTTGTTGAGATCATTGTGACCAAGTTTCATAAAGATTAGGTCAAAATTGTGTCCTCTAGTGACTACACTGACTTCAAAATTATTAGGTCAAAGATCAACCTCCATGTTAAGTTTGAATATCCTGTGCCAACTGTTCTTGTGTTATTTAATGGAAACCATTTTTATGCAAAAGGTCACAGTGACCTTGACCTCTGCCCTTCTAATCTCAAAATCAGAAGGGCTCATCTACTGTTGATGACTAACCTCCATGTAAAGTTTTAAAATTCTAGGGCTAAGAGTTCTTGAGTTCTTGAACAGAGACCATAAAGTTTTAGTAACCGACAGACTGACTGACCGACAGTTACCAACATGTACGAAGCTATAGGTAACTAACCATTTATTTACCCATTTTTAATACTGTAAAATAAATCGCTTTTACAAGGTCAAAATTTCGCTAAATAAATATGTTATACTAAAGTAGTTTGCAAAATTGAATTGAAGAAATTTTTGAATTTGAGAAAGAACTATACATTCTGTTATTTTAGTGATTTTTAAAGTTGGGAAAGAATTACTTTCTGTTGTGATACCGACGTTGTTTCAGTTTATGAACATAAACTTTCATGATATTATCGATATCCCAAATATAGCTAAAATCAATCCCCACAAAATACGTCTGATTTTACATTATTGTAAAACTTTGTTAAACATGAGCGTCAATGAACCTACCTCAATACACTGTATAACTAATAGACTGAGTTCTACAAACTGTCCTGCTTGTTCCCCAGAGTCTTTCTCCTTGATATAACGTTCAGCACGACGTAGGAAATTACTGAGATAATCTTGCACATGGTCCTCACTGAAAACATGACAATAGAAAGGATTACACTCAAGACTGTGCTAGGTTAAAAATCTCAAATTAAGAAGCCACATATATTAAATCACCAACTTTAGGGTTCAAGTAATCTAACCTAACACTGATTTTGAACCCTGAACTTCAAAACAAACAAAATTTTCTATTCTGTGAAAGAAAATTTCTAAACAAAAACACCTGACAATTTTTTTTCAATTTTCAATTGGCCAAATTAAATGTACAGTTTTACTGTAAGGTCCTATAATAAATCAGAATTCTGGATAGCGGTGGCTTAAACCCCTGAATGGGCTACTGCATAATTTATCTGAGCAAGAATAACCCACAAAGCCTCACTTCAACCAGGTGTATGAATGGGTATCTGAGAGAGTTAAAGACCCATGTGCTGTGGCTGCAATTAGCACCGAGTATAACAGCCGATTTGGGTGCTTTGAATAGACACATGACTGTCTAAAAACAGACTTTAACTCTGTACTTTTTTAGAACTGAATGATGTCAATACAGTACCTTGTTTTCATGAGAAGTTGTAGCAGGAATGATCTGAAGACAGGATTAGGATCTATACCAGTATCAAACACTGTCAAGTCTCGTGTACGTTGTTGTTGTTTTTGTGATGTAAAGAAAATATATCCCAGCAGTTTTTCCACAACTTCAGCAGACGGCGCATCATTGTCAGCAAAACATAACTGGGACACGACGTCCATGAAGAATGTATTACATCGTTTCTGGTAGTTCTTGAACTTCTCCAAGGCTTCTCTGTAACATAAGTAATGGAAAATGACTAATCAATTCACAGAATACAAACAAAAGTGCCATTGGCACCAAAGCCAAAGCATTTAACTACGTACATTGCAATTTCTGCAAAAATAGTCTGTTCTTTTCTGTGATTTTTGTGCCCTGCTCGGTGCTGCTTCCCTTTTTAATCCCTTATATTCGCATATCAAAATAAGTTATCAAAACCATCAACTATTAATAATAGTTTTCAGATTTAAAACTCAATCAAAAGTCATCAAATCTCATCAATCCTCATTGATAAGTTATTTGTACACTTCAGTGTTGTGCCTTTCTTGCTCTGCTTTTTATGTTGAGTGCTGTCTCCCTGTCTGATTTGTTATTATCTTTTTTATTATATGAACTGGTTTTCGACACCATGTAACCAATTTTGGGCGTGATTTAAGGCTGTTGACAAGGTTTTTCTTGGAGTTGACCAAGTGATATGTTTTTTTTACCAAAGTTGAACAATTTTCGAATTTGGCCGGGGTTGTACTGAGTCAAACATAGTGACATAGTGTTGTAAGAGTAGGTCGAAACTGTGTCCTCTGGATTGCTGGCATGATTTTTCTTATGTCCTAGTTTTTAACCCAAGATAAAAGAGTTGGCCTAAATTGTACTGAATCAAGTATTGTGGCATGGTCGCATTAATATTAGGTAAAATCACTATCAAAAATAAACTAGTTGGGAACTTGGGCTAGTTTACACAGAGATACATTGTGCCAAGGTTTCATGACCTCTAAAGCGTTTACAAGGTTTGTTGTTTAATTTATACATGTATTTGCACCTAGTTGGCATCAACAAAAAAACATATTTACTTATTATTATTCTGTTTGACAGGTGTCCATGGTTGCGGTACTTTAATGCGACATATTCCACATTCTATTTCTCCCAGCACTTCCATATCACCATAGCATTGATCACAGAGAGCATGTTTACATGGTAGAGTGATCGGAGGTCCTTCCAACACACGCTCACATGAACAACACTTTACTTCACTCCTGGAAAACAATACATAGTATAACTAGGTATACTCGTATGAAAAAGAAACACAATTTGATGAAAAAAAAACATATACAGTAAATTTCTGATAATTTTTAACAACTTTTTTGTCACGCAGACAGGCATTGCACTTGCCTTTTAAGGACGCCTTAGACAGCTTTCTTTTTTCCAGTGTGAGTTTAACTTTGATTGGCAATTTATATAAATGTAACACTTCACTAAATACAGGTTTTAAGTAACATTAGTAGTAATCCTTATACACAGTTTCTCAGCTCTGTTGGAGAATTGCATAGTTTTCATAGAGCTATAATGGAACTCAAACCGATGTAATGCTTGGACCAAACTCAGATGTCTTGTATTCTGAGTCCCATCCGAGCCTTACATCGGTTTTCAGTTCTGTCATACACATGTAGCTATATGAAAACTTACAATTCTCTGAGGGAACTGAGAAGCGGTGTATCAGAAATACTACTGTGAACATTATGGACTGACTAGTCAAATTCATACCCAAGATACTGTTTCATTGCTTGCTTGTTACAACTTTTTAAGAATTTTTCCAAACCAGATAATGACTTCATTTCTTTGAAATTGGTTTCATCCCCAAGTACCTGTAAGATAATGACATTATCATGTTTTATTTCTTCACAGCTTCGAGCACCATATGCACTTGGTTTCAAATTATCTGAGAGTATCTTATGTACAAAGAAGGTAGTGCAGCAACCATGTTTAGCCGCAACGATTATGATGTCACAGCTTTCGTTACGTCATATCTGTTGCGGCTAAACACGGTTGCTGCACTACCTTCTCTTTGTATTTCATACTTCAATGGGTAAGCACTTGGTAGTAAATAATGAAACCATGTGCCTATGTTGAGCACAGTGTATCCTGTGCCTAGTCTGAATACTTTTTGTCGATGAAAAAAATTGTCCAAAAAATTTTGAAAAAATCTTAGCTTTATTTTTTCTAGTTCTAAGATGGGATTTTGTACATGATAATATACATATTATGTATTTTACTATGAAAACATCTATGATTGCCAATGATAAGGTAACAGATTCGTTCCTTTCTAATCAAAATATTTTATACAAGAATATTGTTGTGAATACAGGCCAAGGAAGTTATACCATTTTAATTCATTTATATACTAGTTACTAAAAGAACATGTAGCTACAATTGTAGCAAAAAGTCATTGAAGAATACAAAGAAATAAAAATATTTTGAGACTTGTCCTGAAACTTTCTGAACATCCCTAGTATTTGGTGTAAAAGTACTTACAGTCCAAAGTGGCATACAATGTTTGATTGTTATCTTCTCTTCTTTCTCCGAGGCACACACATGCTCCAGGAACAGCTTCACAACAAGAACACGGCTCCATAATGCTCTGAAGACACATATAATAGATAAATAAAATGTGTTTTCTCAAATAAATTGATACAGAAACACTAATTACCTTTATATTCTGCCATGTTAAACATATTATTCAAACACAGTCGTGAAAAAACCCGCACTCAAAACGAAAGTAGGGAAAATGGTAAATAAAAAAACACAATTACTTTAAAAGAATAATCGGCATTATTTTCTAATATGTTTAACCAATGAAGAATTTTCCAATTAGTTTCCATTACTTTCAGATTCCATTAAAAAGTTTAAATTACAAAACTCGTTGAGATTGAAGATCTTTTGTTACATAAAGTTTTACAAATTTGGACTTCAGACTACACAATTGTTTACAAGGAGTGAGGATAATTAAAGGTTGATTTAATTCACGCCATATGACAAATAACAATATTCTTTTCAAGACAAAATGAAACATTCCTTCCACTTCTGAAAAGCTTATAACAAAACAGGCTGAGATTGCAGAATGGTAACCCTATCAAGTGTGGACTCATGGAATCTGACTGACAATCTAACAGAGATGTGCGAAGCAATATACCATATTTTTAAGAGGTGGGTATGACAAACTTACTTAGCTCGATACACAGACTGCAGACTATGATCTCCGTACAACTTGGGATCTTCACTGTGGAGGCTGATAACTTTCTCTATAACGGGTCGGTAACGATGTACCTTATTTAACCACGTAGATCTTCCGCGTTGTTCGTTGAGATCATCTCGCTTTGGTGTTAGATTGTCTATTAACAGGCATACAGCAGAAAATGTCTGAAAGAAAAATCACTCCATAAAGAGCATGCTCCACTACAAACTATAGAGCCTGTCACAATGTTCACTAATATATATTAATTTCCATTAATATATTTTTACTGATACATTTGTATTACACAACCTTTTATATATACATGTATATAGAGTTTGAAGCCTTTAAACCTTGAGTACAATTTCAATGCAATGGTTGGTGACAAAAATGTATACCTTATTTCTAAACTGAATACAGGCAACAATATTTCAAAATATTTGGTCAGGAGTTATCTAGCACATGTTTTGTAATATATATAATTGGACCATGAAGAATGTGTTTGAAGAGAAACTTACAAACTCCTGTTCTTTGAACATAAAGTGATCCGGTTTCTCCTGTTTCAGTTTTATAATGCTTTCACTACATTCTGGCCATACACTGTTCATAGCACGGAAATATGTGAGCCTAGGTGCCAGGGACTCGTAGGCTAGATATATAAACACTAGATGGTGTAGAACTGTTGGTGTATCCATTGATTCATGTATCATCTGTTTGGCTTTGTAAAGGATAGACTGGCATACAAGCTGAAAGAAAAAAGTTAAAAGTTACCAGTCTTCGAGAGCTGCTCAGCTTCCCTTTGACATTTTAACTTCCATTGGTTTGATTCACGGTGGGCAGCCAACATAGAGATATGGTGCTCAAGAATGTCAACCATGTACAGACACTGCCATCACAGGTACCAACTCAAACCTTAGTCGAGTGGAGCATGTGGGTTATACTTGCTCATAGAAATTAAGCAGTGGCGCAGATGGGGGATCAAACCCAGGACCTCTTGATCCCGAAGCATGTGTCAGCCATTTACTTTCGCAACTTCCCTATTATAATGAATCTATAGAAACATAAAAGTTAGAACCGAATGGTAAGCACCTGTTGTTCATGTATAGATGAGGCATTGTACATAGTGTGTACAAAATCTTGTATATATTCCTCCACGGATTCCTCTAGTATAGAACTATCAGTAAACTTGTTGATTACGTCACCCACTGGATGGCCTCCTAACACTCTAACAGCATGTTCAACCTTTGCAAACACTTGTTCGTCTTCATCTGAAACAAGAGATGTTTGTTAAACACATATTGGTATACAACATGGCAGCCCAATAGTCAGAAATGGTAAAGGTCACAGTGACCTTGACCTACTGACCTCAAAATCATCTACTGTTGATGACCAACCTCCATGTAAAGTTTTAAGATCTTAGTGCAAAGCGTATTTAAGTTATTGAATGGAAACCAACTGGTCTACCGACCGACAGACTGACAGACTGACAGACTGACAGACCTATATTTTGAGGGACATAATAAAGTGGTACCATTGTTATAAGCAAGCAACGCGACAATCATATGGAAGGCTTTTTTGTGCCCTATAATTCCCCATTTGTTTACATATTTCCTTTTTTATTGACTACCATCAAAAATCGTTTATGCAGGTTTATACATTTTACAGTGATTCATAAACTTTTTGGGACTTTCTGACAACTGAAACTTCATGAACTTTTTGGGACTTTTTGACAACTGAAACTATGTTTTAAGTGTCATTTTCTCAGTTTGGTATAAGGCACCGTGCAGTGTACTTGTAGTCTGTGTTGTTTCTGTCTTCTGTGCTTGGCTGTTTCTGATAAATGCTACCTTAATTCCCTGTAAGATTTTTCATTAGCTTTTTCACTACCCATTTGAGGTGAAAAACAACAGTAATCAACAACAATAAAATATTCACCATCATGATCGTTAGATTGACTTGTGACACGAGACACCTTCAGTATTTCAGCTATATCTGGTATCACCAACCATGAGAATGGAAAACTAGCAACAAAGGAATGACCTTCACAACCTGTTGTCATGACAACCACTTCCTTTAATTCACTCTGTCTTGTTGGCGACTGTAGATCTAAGTACTGAAATAATAACAGAAATATTAAAGAGCAGTTGGATCAATTCAAATCACTACACATTACAGCATCATTTTTCTATGAAATTTTCTGCATACTTATTCTTCTATTCATTCTGAACTCTTGTTTACCCCTTTCATGCTTACGTGACGTTGCTATGACGACAATGATTTAAGTGCTAGTTTCAGTTTTGTATTTTTTCTTCTGAAAATGAGAACAAAGTATATAAAGCCAATTATATTTAATGCATTGTGCAAAATAAATAAACAAGAGGGCACAAAGGGCCCTCGGTCGCTCACCTGTCGTAGTTGCATGCACACCCAAATGGTGACCTAGGTAATCATTTACATTTACTGAGTAAGATTCAAGAAAATTCAGCCTCTTTTGCGAGTTTTCTTATGACTTGACTATGTGACCTAGATTTTGACCCCAGATGGCCCAATATCAAACTTGACCTAGATTTTGTTGAGATGACCATTGTGATCAAGTTTCTTTAATTAAAGATTAAGTCAACATTGTGACCTCTAGTGATTACACAAGGTTTTTCTATGATTTGACCTAGTGACCTAGCTTTTGACCCTGAATGACTAAATATCAAACTTGACCTAGATTTTGTTGACATGTTCATTGTGATCAAGTTTCATTAAGATGAGGTTGAAATGATGACCTCTAGTGACTACACAGGGGTATTCTATTATTTGACCTTGTGACCTAGTTTTTGACCCCTGATGACCCAATATCAATCTTGACCTAGATTTTGTTGGGATGATCATTGTGACCAAGTTTCATAAAGATAAGGTTGAAACTATGACCTCTAGTGACTACACAAGGTTTTTCTATGATTTGACCAGGTGACCTAGTTTTTGACCCTCGGTGACCCAATATCGAACTTGACCTAGATTTTGTTGAGATGATCATTGTGACCAAGTTTCATAAAGATTAAGTCAAAATTGTGACCTCTAGTGTCTACACAAGCCAATTGTTGACGGACGGACGACGGACAAAGAGTGATCACAAAAGCTCACTCTGTCACTTTGTGACAGGTGAGCTAAAAACAAAACTGTCATGGCACTTGTCCCGAAACTTTCAGAACATTCCTGGTACATTTGGTCAAACTTAATAACCACCTCTGGTACATTCAGTCAAACTCAATAACCGATAAAGACAATCAAAGACTAACCTGTAAGTTGATTGCATTTGGAGTATTTAGGAATCCCAGCCATAGTCTCTGTTTCCATGAACAAGTTTTATCTTGTAAAATCTTTAAGTTGTCATTGGTGTCCAGGCAGGCAATGATTCCCGCCAAAATTGGAGCAATTTTGTTTTCTAGCGTTTGTAAGCAGGATCGTCTGCAATATTAAACAGTAACAATATAAAACAACAAAATCTGTTCAACAAAAAAGTAAAATGGTTGAAGTATGGCTTTAACAAAATCAAATGAAAACATTGGGCCTCACTACATCATAAATCTATCAACATTATAACATGACCATATAGCCCATTAAAATCTGACTATATAAATCAAAATTATCTCCTCAAAAGATGACAACACCAAACATTTGTCATGAAACACCATTATAACACCATTATAACACCATTATAACAACACTAAACAATCCTGAAGTACATTACTGTGTACACATACCTGAATGTTCCGGCTTTGTTAATATTCTCATTTGACGCTGCTTCATTGATCAGCCAATTCTGGGCCACATGGGTCACATGTGTTCTCGATTCTTTTTCCTCTAGTAGCTTAGCAATCATGGAACACATTCCTCGAAGGAACGATACTTGATCTGCAGTAATATATGAATGCAAATACATGTAGTTTATTATGCCAAAGGCCTCCAGCCCATACACAAAGTACATGTATATACTTTACTAATCTTCCAAACCATAAAAATTACATATCTATTCTTTCAAATAAATTTTGTCAATTTGATTCTCTATCAAAGGTTTATAGAAATGAAAACTAAACATTGAGCAGAAAGTTTGGAGTTTCTGTCACTGTGACCAAAAACATGAGTATTAGAATTTTGACTTTCAAACCTTCAAGACACTTATTACTCACATTTACAAAACGATAGAGCCACTTATGGCCAAAACAGTGATGTATCAAGACCTGTAGACATTCAAAGTCGTAACATAATATTATATATTTATCATTTATCAAAATGACTGCATACCTCCAACTTGCTCCTGATGTAAGAGTGTTAGAACCATAGACACTCTATCAGTTTCCTTGTTTGTATTTTCCACTTTATCTTTCACCATACACAGAGCTGCTTGTACACAGTTCAGTATTAAACCTTTCACATTGAGTCTTTGTTTGCCACATTCCAAACCCTGTCTACTTGGTTCATCAACTGACTTCAGGTTGAGAAGAACATCATCTAGTTGTAACGGTCTATCTCTCATCTTCTCAGCATCCCTGTCCATATCATCATAGGTACCTACAGGAGCACCAGCACCGTCACCAGCACCGTCCTCAGTCTCCATATCTTCAGTCATAGCACTGTTTACAATTAAACATAGAATGTAATTACTAATATAAACTAAGGCACTGCCTTTAGAAGAGTTTTTTTGATATATTAATTACGCAGGTATTTGTTTATGTAGAGCATACATAAATTAACCTACATATTAACTTCTTGACAGGCCTTAGACACTAACTATTTTGGCCACTGGTCCGACAGGGCAAAAGCGCCAAATTTGTAAATAGGACAGTTACTGGTCCTCCAGAATTTTCACTGGTCCTTCTGGATTTCACTGGTCTCGGACCAGTGGACCTGTGATAGTGTTGAGCCCTGTTTGATAACAAAAAGGACAACATTATAGGTAAGTGACGGTTTTCAGTCGCTTATAGTATACCATTACCAAGCAGAATATTGACATTTTGATGCTGTGACCTCTCCAGATCAGCCCTACATAGGGCTACAACCTATCTAATGCAACATTATCATTTTGCTCTTACTAGAATTAATCATTTACTATACATTTTACCTCACCAGAGCGATTACCTCTATTCAACAATCAAACTTTGTATTTTTGTGTTGCTGTAGAGAGGTTGTATAGTATTTACATTACATTAATAGCAAACAATAGATGTTTGCAAATCATGCATGCTTTATATTTATATCAAAGTTCGGCAGTTTGTACACAGATCACAACAAACACTCAATTTTAAGGACTTTGGGCTAGACAGTCAAGTGTTCGAATGGAACAAAGATACAAAGTAATCCTTCTTCAAAGTTTAGCATATTACTATTAGTCAAATACAGTTTAACAAAATTCAAAAGCTTGACTTACATGTACAAACATCATTTACATGCCTATGTCTAATTCATGTAAAAACAGTAATTAATCTTGCTTAAATATAGAAATCAAACTGTATTTAAAAAAACTATGTGTAGTTTCACCTCGGACATAAAATACAAATGTTATTAGTATTTATAAAAGATGAGGACACAAATGACTTCTTTAAAGGTTACCTTACCTAACAACTGGTTGCTCTTCTACCTCCATTGGCTCTGTACCTTTAACAGCACTAGTGAACAAACCAGCTACTGATCTACCCTGCATGTCTTTAAGTGTTGGCATATTCATATCTTCAGTATACAAGTCATCAATGTGAGCAGAATGCCACACTCCACACTAAAAGACAAAACACGTGGGGTGATCAAGAAATAACAGGACTTTTGTCATAACATCGCAGAAAATCATCAATAATTTTTAAAGCAAATTTGATCCTTTGATTGCATGTGTCCGAGTGATCCTTCTCAAACACCATGCCACCCGACATTTAAGGTTTAATAAATAGGGTTTAATAAATAGCAACAGCAAATTGATTAATGCAATTTTGAGGATCTTGGCAAGTAAGCCAAGGTGCCACTGAGCATATTTTGTCACAGGGATGTACTTCAGATGGAAATTAATAAGCTCCAGGAACAGGTTTTACAAACAACTTAGGGAGTATCAGGATCCATCAAGGACCATGGGGAGAAAATATTTGTAATTCTGCATAGCTGATATTTTTTCCTGAGTGGGACCGAGTCATTAGGTAATATATTTTGTTATACCAAAACTTCCTAAACAACAATAGTAGGATGGTATATATAACTTTTAAACCCTACCTGAAAGCCAGTAAAAGCAGATCCTCTCGGTAGTTGTACAATAAACACAACATGGATTGGTACCCGGATTTCATCTCGTAATTTCTCAAACTCATCCATAATGCAGTAACGGGCACAGGCAATCAAATTAGCATTCACATCACCAGAATCACACTGAATGATCATCAAACTGGGCTCTTTGTATGTACTTTTAATATGCTGTCTGCAATACATGGTAATATCATGTAGAGTATTATTCTAATATACTAGTAAATATAGATTCATCTGTTGTGACAAAAATGGAAAAGAATTGGAATCAAACAGTATGAATTTTGTAATAAAACAAGACTGCGTTCAATAAACGCTTATGCCCCTGTGGAAGCCTTGTCCATAAATAAGTCTAAGTCCAAAATTAGGTCAAGGTGAAGGTCAAAATGGGGTCAGGTGATACAGGTGTGTGGAGAGTGTTCATATACAACATCCATGCAAGTTTGGAAGCTTTGTAGCAAGCCATAATGATGCTAGAAGAAACGGTCAATTTGGGTTAACCAGGACGGACGGACGAACGGACGGACGAACGGACGGACAGGACTGGTGAATCACTATATGCCTCCCGATCTATCGATACGGGGGCATAAAAATATCAGCAAAACTGTCCTCCAAATATCTGTCTGTTACAGGTAAGGTGTGCTGTAGTCACATTGACACTGGTTGTTTGCGCATCACTTTTTTGGTTGTTGCAATAACTGAGTGGTCTACTGAGTTTCGTACTTCAAGTTGATAGGCGATGAAGCTGTACAGTACAGGCTTGAATCTCACTAAGGATGCAAACTATTTGAAAGGTTTTGATAGGGAAAGCCACAAGAAGTCAGTATTACTAAAAGTAGACTTTATGAGCAGCGAATTAACTTACAATATTCTATTGGTAAACTGCTGTTCAGTATCAAAGGAGGATAATGTCTCCAGCAACAGAATTCTATCTGAACTAATATGGCTTGCTCTGGATACCTCTCCTTTATGTACGGCAGCAATCAACTTGGAATGTGTTGTTACCTGTCATGGAGGAATGAAAAAGTTGAAATATACGTGATGAATATACAGCAATCATAACTGATTCAGTTCTTATCATTTCATTAAATTTTCCCAGAATCTAAGAAATCAATTTTTCTGAAGCTTCTTGGAACTTTCTACCCAGCGACATACTGTGATATTTTAGAAGGAGAACACAGGAGTTAAGCAGAACCGATTAATAACGGCCTTCCTTTCTAATATCCTAACTTGGCATTTCAACATGCATTACTAGAAAATGATGCACTTAAAGCTCCAAACATTTACTCTTCTTTGATGTTAAATAAAATACTTACAAGCGAAAAACTAAAATTTATCAAGTAGATATATGTGTCAGACAAGCTACAAACCTGAGCAAACAATGCTTGTTGTGGATTGTCCAACACAATCTTTGTATGAAGGTATTGTATTAAACTATCATGGGCCTGCTCTGTGTAGTATATCTTGTTGAGGAATTCCCTCTCATGACGAGTCAGACAGCCATTTTCTAGTCGAACCAATGATTCCGGTGTAGCACACCATAACAATACAGACTTGGCTTCTTGTAGAGTCTACAATACAACAGCAAGGACAAATATATAAGTTTGGAATTGACAAAACACCATATGTAACATTGGTTGCAAACTGTAACATTTTCACCACATTTATGATATAAGTTTCTTTTTTCATGAACGTAGTATAGACATATTTTTTATCTTTAATACAGAACTAATATTTGTGAATTAAAAACTTCAAACAGAGCTAAAGTAATGACAATAATCAAACTGTGATAACTTTAAGCAGCTATGAGGAGATGGGTAGGCTGTCAGCTTTAATATGATTATCTGATAGACATAAGACTTTGAATTTTTTACATTTCAATCCCACTATTATGAACACATTTCTCTCACAAAGGGCGGAACCTGTTGCAAAAATTATCCAACCTTAAATTACTGACAATATGCACAGCAAAGCTTGATACCAATTATTAAGTACTCACATAAAGTTTAATTGAAATCAGACCTCTGGTTAAGGAGAACTAGTGCGGACAAGCTTTGTGACTGGCAGACAGACCAACAGACATCCCGCTCAAAAGATGTATGTCTCCCCCACTATATGTGGGAGACACAATAAGATGTATAAGACCAAACAGTATTCCTAGCTAGAACATTTAGATACCATACATAAATTGACTGTTCTTACCAAACCAATTTTTTCATCTATATCTGTAATTTCCTTATATTTTTCCCAGACATCTAACACTATAGCTGAGCAAGTGTCGTCATGGTAGCCAATAAATACTTCACCAACCTTAGTCTCCAGTGGCTTCTTCCAGCTAATAAAACATATAGACACATGTGTGTTTAAACAATTAAAGAACATCTCATTACATATCATATAATTTTCTTAAAGATTTGGCAAAAATTGTGACCTATAATGTCAACATAAGCAAATTGTTGATCGACAATGGAAGAAGAGTGATCACAAAAGCTCACCCTGTCACTTTTTAAAGATACCGCTACGTATAATTGTAAAATGGATAAAGGCTGGAAGCCAATCACTGACACATTGTGACTGATCACAACTGCACTAATTGACAGCAGTTCCTGGCTGGGGAAGTCAGTGTCTTTAGTGGTACAGAACTGTATAATATTCACTAATCATTCATATTGTTAGGTATTTTAAAAATACTAGAATCACATATTTTAGCACAATTCCCTTGTCATAAAATTGAAATATACTTGTAGATCCAACATGTTGTTAGTGTTTATATCTCTACATTTGTAACGACACACAGGACATGTCACCAAGAAACACAACACAAACAGTTTAGTACAGCCAAGTTATTAACCTGAGAACAGTCCTCTTCTGTGTCACAAAATCTTTCGACCAAGCTTCTAACTTTTCTACGACCGTTTGTTGCTCCTCTGATAACATTGTATTGATTGTGAGGAAATGTTTCTCTAATCGGTTGATCAGTGGAATCGGGAATTTATCATAGACCGTCTGCTTCTCTGCTACAACTATCAACCTACAATAACATAATTTTAATCCTTGAAAATGTAAATTTAAGTATAAAGTACATGTATTAAATAATATAATTTTCATCCTCAAAAATATGAGAACCATCATGACTCTCAAAATAGGTCATTAATTGTAATAGGAACATCTCAGTACTTTTTTCAGGTTATAAAGAGAAATAAAGGCTGTTTCTCAAAAATATTTCAATCACATACAGCCACAGCAACTAGCAACTTCTCCACATATCGAGGAATATAGACAATATGTCAAATTTTCATGGAATTTAATGAATGGCTGCAACCTGGAATCAAACCACTGAATCATTATAAGATCAACTGACGTAGGGGCTGATTGCCATATGCGTAATAAAGTAGCCACATTACTTTTCAATGGAGTATAATTATCTACAGCATTTGACATCCGTGAAAACAGTAAGGAAATAATATATATAGACCTTATGGACCTTGAAATAGGCATATTTCTCTAACATGTTTACCTGAACTTTTTGTGTACTGGACATTTCACTCTATGTGTCCCGAGACCAAGATCCACGTATCTCTCACCACCAAAGTATACGTAATACTGATTGAGTGCATCATATAAACTCTCATATAAATTCTCCAGATTTAACAATACCACAGTATTTCCTGTCTCCATACAGACTTTGATCTTGTTGATGTTACGACAAACCTGAAAATGTTTATGTCTCAAATATAAGCCTCATAATACACAACATACCATCGCTTTGGTGTATATAGTATAAAGTGAGATACAACCTTGTTGCATCAAAGAGACAAAACACAAAAACAAATAATGAGCTTTGGACAACTATTGTTGACTTCTTATGCATAAATAAACAACTGAAATACGATTTGACGTAAAGTCCGCATTATGTTGCGTTTGGCAGTAAATACAGTCCACTTTCATTATCTCGCATAAGCGCCAGAACACCACATTGCCATGGTTGTTACCTGTATAGACATAGAAGAAAAATAAAGATTTAAAAAAAAAACTTGACATAACAGAACACCGACTTCTCGTCCAAACACATTATAAGCAATCCAATGTATTACCTGTGTATATTCCTGATCACTTCTGAAGCTACTACCAAATATGGTAATAGGTCTGATGTCACTACTCCGCGACAGAATCTCTTGTTGTATAATGCTGAGCGCTCCGTAATTCTCCGTCAGTAACAACAGATAGCGACTCTCACTGCAAGTATACAAACAAAACGTAAATTAATTAGTTAGTTAATACTAATTTATTTAAGGTTGATTGTATTTATTTAAGGTTGATTGTGAAATAATTGAAGGTGCCATTCCAGCACAATTCAGATGTAATTAGAGTGAAAAAACTACAATGTAAGCCACCAGAGAGGTAGAGCATTGATGAAATATCTGTTTAATACAGAAGTACAAATATATACATTGTCAATATCTTCCTTTTTTTAAGACAGTCGACCATGCCTGGCCGTCCAGTGGTGTCCCTTCAAAATTGGCCAATGACCCCCGGCTTCAAGGATAGAGACAAAATGCTTGTTTGATACAAGGAATCCAAGTGCGCTATCCTAGCTCTTTCCGAATAGACTTCTTGCATGTTTCTACAAGTGCTAGGTGTATAGCATCGATATACGCAAGACTACCTCTGGGTTATCAACCAGTTCATCTCTAGTTGGATGGGAAACTCTGAAATACCAGTGCACCAGCCGAGATTTGAACATTTGGTTGTCGAGAATGCTAACCACTCAGCCACTGTGCCACGTTATACAATATCAAACGACTCACCTTTTCATTTCATTGGTATCAAAAAGACAGGCTTGTATAAGTCCAGCAGGAGTACAGTCTGGATCTGTAGCTCGTGGCTAGAAATTCAGATAGAAAATATGGGTTAAATGTAAAATAAAGTAAATCACACCAGCAAAACTAAATATCAGGCTTGAGATATACATATTTAAATTTGAGCCCCAACCCATTTTTTAAAGAAATTTGTGGAAGATTAGATAATCTCATAACTAATATCTTATAGGATTAAAATATCATTGTTGAAGTACATGCATGTGCAAACACCCGATCTGAAGACGTCAGCCAATAAGAATGCAGGGATTTGCAGTGCTTGGAATTTTGATAGTGTAAAGATCGACCGTACCATAGCTTCTATGTGAATCTTGGTTGTTAGATTCGTCTTAAAACTTTCCACAGGATTGACTTGATCGAGACCACCAAAATTTCTTTTGATGGAATGCAGCATTTCGTACCAAGTTGGTTTATTTTTGGACTTCTCAACAAAGCTGTAAACCATTTTCACCAAACTGAAAAAGTGTAAACTATAGCATGTAATCTGTTTCCACGATGAATGACACACTGTATGGCTTTTGAAAATAGCATATAACCACAAAGGGAGGTAATTGTAGATGATAACTGCACTGAATATTCTTGACAATCAGGAAACAAATAAACTTGTACCTATAAAAATCTCGTAATCCATAAAATTCTCTCATCTCCTTCGAAGCTTTCTTGAATATTTCTAGATACGACACAGCCATTGGTTCAATCAACGGTGATATCCAATCAATGATCTCATCATCTGTCTGACATATTCCTCTGGAATAAACGTAATGTCTTCATAAATATGATTATAACAGAAAAATACTTTGATTGGAAATCAATAAATTGAACAAATATTGTCACATGAAAAATCTTCAATGGACCCATAATGTGTTATCCCAATCTAGATTGGTGCACATCTATTCTGACATTTGGTAATAGTAATTATCAATGATATAATTGCATTTCAAATTATTCCTGACGTGTATTCCCTTCTGAAGTATGGAGTGTTATTTAAAGCTGATTTCCTGTTTTAGATTATATTACCTTGAGCATAAAAAACAACTGTAAAATCAGACATTTTCACGAGGTCAATACTTCATGACTTTGTTACTATGATGTAGTTTGCAATTTTTAAGCATAGAACTACCTTCGGTGTTTTACTGCCGTCATTCAATTTCACAAACATAAATTTTCGTTATCTTATTGATTTCGTGAATATGCTGTAAATTAATCCTTGTAAAAAATTCAGATTTGACAGTACTCTGTAGACTGACAACTTTTTACCACATCTGGACAGGGTTTATTTCTTGGCAAATACTAAACAATATATTTACGTAGCACTGTTTTTCAGTTCCTCAAGATCAGGCACTTCTCTTTGTACAAGGATTCCTCGGTTCATTTTGGCAGGATCCAAAGCCCAGTTAGATATACCAACAAAGGCAACCTGGAAACAAGTACATGTGAACGTAAGTAAACATGAAGATTTAGGCTCCAGGATACAGTTTTATCAAAGCACTTACAAAAATCTCAAACTTACTCTTTAAATTTTAATCCTTGATGTCTCTTTAACAACTACAAACTTGGGACATTTCGTTCATAGGGGAGTTCAGTAATTGAAACATAATGAGCATTGCAGATCCATTTTCTATAGTTTGTAGTTGTTAAACAAGAGCTTTCCACGAACAGCGCGCTCCACTATTCACGACGCCATGCTAGGATAGTACAATCATTATATATTCAAAACAAAATGCTCCATAACAGCCACATTACCCTCTGCTGTGTAAAGGTTGGGCCTTCTAAGTCGAAAAAGGGGGATAATTTGGACAAATTATGCAGGACCGTTACCTACTCATGTGTAGGTCCTCTTGGTCATTGAAGGTAAACAAATAAGCATTTTCTTAGTCCAAAAGGGGGCATAATTTCAACAAAATGCACAATAGTAATCTTCTCCTGTGTAGGAGTTGAGGTCATGATGGTGAACAAGTATGCAAAGTATCAAAGCAATATGTCAATGCACTATGGAGATATTAGAGGTCAAAAAACCTGTACCTAAACTTTAACATTTGCACAAAGTTGAAAAAGGGGGCATAATTTCACCAAAATGCTTAATATAGTTACTTACCCCTGTGTATGGGTTGGGGTCATGATGGTGAACAAGTATGCAAAGTATCAAAGCAATATGTCAATGCACTATGGAGATATTAGAGATTAAAAAACCTGTACCTAAACTTTAACTTTTGCATCTCCAAGTCCAACAGGGGGCATAATTTCAACAAAATGCTTGATTGAGTTACCCACCCCTGTGTAGGGGTTGGGTTCATGATGGTGAACAAGTATGTAAAGCAATATGTGAATGCACTTTGAAAATATTACAGGTGAAAAAACCTGTACCTAAACTTTAACATTTGCACTAAGTTGAAAAAAGGGGGCATAATTTCACCAAAATGCTTAATAGAGTTACCTACCCATGTGTATGGGTTGGGGTCATGATGGTGAACAAGTATGCAAAGTATCAAAGCAATATGTCGATGCACTATGGAGATATTAGAGGTCAAAAAACCTGTACCTAAACTTTAACATTTGCATTTCCAAGTCCAAAAGGGGGCATAATTTCAACAAAATGCTTGATAGAGTTACCCAACCCTGTGTAGGGGTTGGGGTCATGATTGAGAACAAGTATGCAAAGCAATATGTGAATGCACTTTGTAAATATTTAAGGTAAAAAACCTGTACCTAAACTTTAACATTTGCACAAAGTTGAAAAAGGGGGCATAATTTCACCAAAATGCTTAATAGAGTTACCTACCCATGTGTATGAGTTGGGGTCATGATTGTGAACAAGTATGCAAAGTATCAAAGCAATATGTCAATGCACTATGGAGATATTAGAGGTCAAAAAACCTGTACCTAAACTTTAACATTTGCATTTCCAAGTCCAAAAGGGGGCATAATTTCACCAAAATGCTTAATAGAGTTACTTACCCCTGTGTATGGGTTGGGGTCATGATGGTGAACAAGTATGCAAAGTATCAAAGCAATATGTCAATGCACTATGGAGATATTAGAGATTAAAAAACCTGTACCTAAACTTTAACTTTTGCATCTCCAAGTCCAACAGGGGGCATAATTTCAACAAAATGCTTGATAGAGTTACCCACCCCCGTGTAGGGGTTGGGGTCATGATTGAGAACAAGTATGCAAAGCAATATGTGAATGCACTTTGTAAATATTTAAGGTAAAAAAACCTGTACCTAAACTTGAACATTTGCACAAAGTTGAAAAAGGGGGCATAATTTCACCAAAATGCTTAATAGAGTTTCTTACCCATGTGTATGGGTTGGGGTCATGATTGTGAACAAGTATACAAAGTATCAAAGCAATATGTCAATGCACTATGGAGATATTAGAGGTCAAAAAACCTGTACCTAAACTTGAACATTTGCACAAAGTTGAAAAAGGGGGCATAATTTCACCAAAATGCTTAATAGAGTTACTTACCCCTGTGTATGGGTTGGGGTCATGATGGTGAACAAGTATGCAAAGTATCAAAGCAATATGTCAATGCACTATGGGATATTAGAGATTAAAAAACCTGTACCTAAACTTTAACTTTTGCATCTCCAAGTCCAACAGGGGGCATAATTTCAACAAAATGCTTGATAGAGTTACCCACCCCTTTGTAGGGGTTGGGTTCATGATGGTGAACAAGTATGTAAAGCAATATGTGAATGCACTTTGAAAATATTACAGGTGAAAAAACCTGTACCTAAACTTTAACATTTGCACTAAGTTGAAAAAGGGGGCATAATTTCACCAAAATGCTTAATAGAGTTACCTACCCCTGTGTATGGGTTGGGGTCATGATGGTGAACAAGTATGCAAAGTATCAAAGCAATATGTCGATGCACTATGGAGATATTAGAGGTCAAAAACCCTGTACCTAAACTTTAACATTTGCATTTCCAAGTCCAAAAGGGGGCATAATTTCAACAAAATGCTTGATAGAGTTACCCACCCCTGTGTAGGGGTTGGGGTCATGATTGAGAATAAGTATGCAAAGCAATATGTGAATGCACTTTGTAAATATTTAAGGTAAAAAGACCTGTACCTAAACTTTTAACATTTGCACAACGTTGAAAAAGGGGGCATTATTTCACCAAAATGCTTAATAGAGTTACTTACCCATGTGTATGGGTTGGGGTCATGATTGTGAACAAGTATGCAAAGTATCAAAGCAATATGTCAATGCACTATGGAGATATTAGAGGTTAAAAAACCTGTACCTAAAGTTTAACATTTGCACTATTTGCACTAAGTTGAAAAAAGGCATAATTTCAACAAAATGCCTGATACAGTTACCTACTCCTGCATATGGGTTGGGGTCATGATGGTGAACAAGTATGCAAAGTATGAAAGCAATATCTTAAAATACTTAGAGAATATAAGAGGTAAAAAAACCTGTACCTAAACTTTAACAAAAGTGTTACGCTGACGCTCGGGTGACTGCAATAGCTCCCCTTATTCTACGAATAGTGGAGCTTAAAATTACATAAAAAAATAATTTTGGACATTTATTTTTAAATTTTCATAAGTGCTTTGATAAAACAGTGTCCATGATCATGATACAACAACTTGTGTTTGAAATCAATCTCTAACTCAATTATTAAGCGATTCTTGTCACCTTTCTGTTTACTGTAACATTATATAAAGCTGCTTTGTTAAAAGCATTTTCAGGGTTAACTTAAATAAAATCTGTCTATGATAAAAGCTTAAATAAAATATGTCTATGATAAAAGCTTAAATAAAATGTATCTATCATAAAAGCTTAAATAAAATTTGTCTATCATAATAAAAGTATAAAAGTATCACCTTTTTGTATTTTTCAGGTTTTTCATCACCTTGACAACCATCTTCTAACAGTGGATGTAGAGTCTACAAAAGCAACAAGTGTTTTCCATGACCTTTTTTTATCAATAAGTGCAGTTCAACTTAATGTTTATTTAATACAAACCTTGACTAACAGATGCAAAGAAACGAGCCTGTCAAAAGGGTGAAAGTGAACCAAAAATGGTATGGAAGACACATCTCAAAATGTCTTCATCGGCTAGCAAGCAATCAAGCTATATTTTGGATTACAAATTATTCTGGGAACAAATTATCAAGCAGACATTTCATTATGCACACAAGTGACATTGTTCCTGGACTTTTGCAAGTTTTAGACGTTTATTTTCATAATACCAGGATTTTTCAATGCATACAAAGAGCAAAATCAATTTTCCGGACTTTCATTGTTTCCCAGGACCTTTGGGAACCCTGTATACCCTTTTTTATCTATTTTTTAGGGGGGGGGGTTATAAAATCAGTTTACCTTCAGCGGCATTCTGGGACTGTCTTCAGCAAGACCAACTTCATCAAGAACTACAATAGAGACAAAGGTATCCAAATCTTTGTCTTTCTGGAACTGAGCACATTGTCTAAATGTTCCAACTATTCCATCGGGTGTGGACAAGGGACTGCATTGAAACGATACCATCTGGGCCTGAAAAAGGTATTTTATCAATGACAGTAAAATCAGAAATATTTGCAACAGACTCATTTTTTAGCTATATTCGAGAAATTAATATAAATTTATACTTTTAAACTGAAACAATGTTAGTAAAATGCAGGATATATAGTATATAATGTAGTTCTTTCCGATTTAGAAAATCACAATCATTTAACCCCGCAAACTAACTACAGAACAACAAATTTGCAAAATTAAAACCACATCATAATATCTGAGTTTACAATACACATCAACAACTGACATTTGTAATATATGAGATGTTTGTAAAACATGTATGGCAGCCAAATAGTCAAACATGTCCCCATAAAAATTTCGCTTTATACGTAGGGTGTTCCAGAAATAAAAGGATAGAAATTTAGTAAACTAATTTGCTGTAAATAAAATTTCATCTGTCACTGATAAATGTGCGAAATATCAAAGCAATTGGTTAAACAATAAAATCGCTATTTAACATTACATATATCGTGTACCATGGAGGCAGGTCGCGCCGTGACGTCATGATGACGTCGCCTTTCAAACAAAGCTTTTAACCGGAAGACACCCTTAGTAATTTTTATATATTGTCGCCCTGACTTTCAAAACAGATCTGATGTTACTGTCCCCATTGTTTATATGTGTCTCTATACCACTGTTCCCAAAAAATGGGTTACAGTGATGTTAGAAATTGCTCTAACATTGAAGCGTCTATCTGTGTACGAATGGTTGTCAGTCAACGTCGAGACTAAACCTGTGTTCATTTATTAGTTCATATCTCCGCAATCTGAGAACAATTTGTGCCAACAGAACACGTATGGATGTTGGATGCCATTACATTCTGCTTATTTAATTTTTTCAATGGTTTGCATTGTTTTTTTCTCCAATTTATAACATAATTTAATAATCGCGCAGTTTCTAGTTTTTGAAGTTGTTTTATTTTGGTCCATGACGCGCTTAATTTATACACTTGTTTACTCAGTTGTGATCACATACAAGCAGCGATTGTTTCTTAAGTTTGCATGCACACGTCCATGACATCTATGTAGTGCCACATAATTTGCCAATATTATTTATTCAGAGGTTACTGAGATATTCACGTGTATAGTATGGTTAATAATGAAAAATTACCGTGTGACCCGCCTTTGCGTTATATGGTTTCTATAACAACGCTTTGTATAAGCATCACCAACGACAAAGAAAATTTATTGCTGCCAGTATATAGAGCATAAAATGTTATGCATATGAGATAAATTTCATTAAAATGTAAGTGTTGAGTGCGAAGTTATGAGAAAAGTCCTATTATTTCTGGAACACCCCTCGTATATGTATTAATTCTGCGTTCTTAACATAATTGTGCACAAATTATTGAATTTAACAGATGTTATTCCTAACTGCAAATAAAACAAATAATATCAATGAATGTGACAAATACCCCCAGATATTGCTTGACAAAGCATGAGCTTCTGCATCTTTTATTACCTGTTTTAACTCTTTAAACAATTCTTGTCTAGCAGCATTGCCCTGCATGGCGTCTGATACGATAGTTTTAGCCAGAGATTTGGAGCTTCCTGGCTTGCCGACAAGGAACAATGGAATACGTAGCTCTATACATACAACCATCATAAATACATTCTCCTTCAATGCCATGTTACGTGCAATGTTCTTCTCAAGATGTACATGATCCAAATACACTTCTTGACAACTGGAAAATACACAAAAAGAGTGACTACACATGTTTTTAACACATAAAGTAACTTAATATAGCAGCAATAAAAAAGGCACTATGATTTAACATAAACCGACAACATGAGGCCCATAAAAATGGTGATGCAACTAGTTTGCCAAATATGGACAGCGTGCATTTTGTTTTCTTACCTTGGAATACTCATTGAAGTAGTACATATGTGCTAAAATGTTTATAAAACCAGGCCATTAAGTGGATATTGGCACACTAGACTTGTAGGCTAACACCCTCCAGCCGATACCTAACCTAGTATGCTGATATAGACTGAATACCCGCCGGCCCTGTGTATATCCGCCGGCCCTGTGTAATAACTTAAACATATATCCCTTTGAAAAGTTTTAAATTAACAAAGTGGTGTTCTTAATCTACATTTAACACTCAATTTTACAGTAACATGTTTAATTACTGTTTAAAACGGTACTGAACAACAATTGTATTAACAATAATTCAATAGCAAAAGAAAAATCCAAAGAAAACTATTATGAATATTACCTCTCTATTTCATCTTTCATTTGTTCATCTCCACCCGGTAATTGACAAGGAGCACGGAAGTAACTTGCAATATGTGCACGGTATTCTGGTCTAGTTTTCAGACAAGCATGGTAACAAACACCCAGTGCTAGAATCAATGATCTAGTCACGTCATCCACTCTTATACCCTGCTGAAATTCACAGAATAGTCATTGAGTATAATACACAGTATATATCCCAATACACCGCTTCTCAGTTCCGTTAGGCTCAGACGTAAAGGAAAAACTGATGTAACGCTCTGCTGGAACTCAAGATACATGACATCCGATTCCGTCCGAGCGTTACAGTTCCATCAGAGAGATAATTATGAAGACAGAACTGAGAAACAGCATATCAGGATATACAGGGAATAAATTACAAGCATACAAAAATAAAGTCATGTACTATGCAAAAATTAATTCCATATTTAAATTTAATTTAACATAAATAATGTATAAGGACATCCAGTATAACGTAGACAACACATACACAAAAGAAGCATTGGGTCAGAAAAACATGTTAGTTCCAACTAATTCCATGAAAAGTTGAAAAGAGTAATTATTTCTATTGCATAGAAACACTAGTCATATCTTAAAATTAATAAACTTAATTCAGCAGACGTTATCTTAGAATGCAAAGATAGAAGTTGCTAAGCAGACGTTATCTTAGAATGCAAAGATAGAAGTTGCTAAGCAGACATTATCTAAGAATGCAAAGATAGAAGTTGCTAAGCAGACGTTATCTTAGAATGCAAAGATAGAAGTTGCTAAGGCAGACGTTATCTAAGAATGCAAAGATAGAAGTTGCTAAGCAGATGTTATCTTAGAATGCAAAGATAGAAGTTGCTAAGCAGATGTTATCTTAGAATGCAAAGATAGAAGTTGCTAAGCAGACGTTATCTAAGAATGCAAAGATAGAAGTTGCTAACCCTTTCTTGATGTATCATCTCATCTTCCTCCTCTTCTTCTTCTCCTTCTCCTTCTTCCTCAGACACAAATTCATCAGTGTACTGGTAGAGTTTCTCATCCATCAATGTATATAATGTACCGTTATTTCCGCTATGTTCACTTTGTTGATAAAACCAGCTCATCACCGTGAGGACACGATCAACATCACGTAGTGACACAAAACTGCATTCATCCTGATCAAAATACAACACAATCATAGATTTTAATAGTATAACATTTTCATGATGGAGCGTTCAATTTATAAAGCAAACCATGACACAGTGATATGGTTTAAATTTAAAAAACGTCACTTTGCATCACCTTACGCCGCCTTACACCACTTTATGCCACTTAGCCAGCATTAAGCAACTTTATGTCACCTAACACTGCTTTACACAATTTATGACACCTCACACCACTTCCAGCCACCTTATGCCACCTTACATACTTAAGGTGTATATATACAATCAGCTCCATTTCATATACATGTGAATTCATTGACATACAAGACCACATACTGTATAGTATGTCACTAACGCAACTAAGATAATGTATGACACAAACCCACCTGTTGATCTCTCATGTAATCCTGCGATGCTGTTAGTATAGCACTCACAACTTCTACAAGTCCATTAATGTCTGGTAACATATCTTCACGGATCTAAAACACAAATCACACACACATACATGTACAGGTATATAATTATATACAAAAGGTCCTACAACCGTACGACACCACAGTAATTGTTGAATGCTGCCTTTTCTGTCCAAATTGTCTTTTTACACAAAACAATGGTTCGATAAGTATGTCTTCTTTAGTAAACGACTACCGGTACCATTGGAACCTTTGTATTTTTTTCTTTTTACTGGTGATCTTAATGTTGAAGTTCAATGAAGACGTTCAATAATGAATAGCACAATATCCTTCAACAACTAGACATTGCTGTAATATTGACTAGATATAATTTAATAATTATAACATGTTTGAAAGGAAATAACTATAGATCAAAAGAAGGGATGTTTGTAAAATAGTTTTGCTCCCATAGCAGCCCAATTATCTATAATGTTAAAGGTCTCAGGAACCTTGACCTTTGACCTACTGACCTCAAAATCAATAGGGGTCATCTACTCTGGATGACCACCCTCCATGTAAAGTTTCAGTATGAGTCCTAGGGTCAAGCAGTCTCTTGACGGACACACAGACAGAAATGCAGACGGACCAACAGGAGCAAAAGCAATATACCTCCTCATCGAAGATAGTGGCATAATTATCATAACATTTTATATGAGGTGAAGTTCAAACATTAGGGGAGATCAGACTTACATATCTTCGGACCATTTGTCTGATGTACAAGTCTTCAACTTGTGTATTCAATTGTCCAAAATCCCAAACAAGTGGTAACAGACTTTGTGGTAAAGGTTGTACTCTGTATACCAGTCGTCTCATCGGTACCCGACCCAATCTATCTGTCGTATCATCAGCATCAACATGATATCCTAACCCAGCTTGTTCTAACTTCTTTATCAGTTCATCTGAATGCCTAAACAAGAAAGAGACATGTTTGTAGCTTTAGAGATTATAATGCATTAAAGTGTTTTTGAAAAAGGGGCCATAACTCTGGAAAAATTAGGCTTAATACCAAATGATTTGAAGATATATGATATGAAAATAAAATGCCGAGCATCCAGCTATCCAGCAACTATAAAATTTAAATAAGGAATAACTTTGTCATTCATAGGTAAAAATAGTGTAAAAATCAGTTGAATAATAAGCGATGAATTGCATTCTATACTTTATACAACTACTGTTAATCTGCTAGGTTGCTGGAGAGTAAAGCCACACGAAATATTGCCTAAATGTCTAGTTTGCAGCATATTGCTTCTTACCAGGTCCCGAAAAGGGCCTAATTAAACTAAGGTCGTTCCAGCTTGGACATTGGTTGAAATTTTCATTACCTACACTGAAACCTACACTGAAACTTAGAATAGTTATATACTTACTTCCTGTACGGATTACATGCCGCTACTATCTTCAGATTTTCACAAAGTTTGAGTTTCTCTCCATCCATACTTTTATCACACATAATTTCTTTAATAAGTCCAATAGCTTCTGTCGTATTTGCTTCATCAAAGAATAAGACAGTGTACATATGTTCCCCTAACTCCTCTCTGTTTCTGGTGGCCACAGTCTCAGCTTCTCTCACTTTACGTACAATATCAGCACGTGTAGTACCACCATGTACCTATAATAACAGAACAATTCAATCATGTTTATAGAAAATATAGTTATTGAACTATCAAACAAAATTTCAACCATTCAAGCTGGGTTTTTTTTCGTTTTTTTTTCAACATTACAAACACCCAATCTTCTTGAAGCACATTATGCTTGTTAAGAAATATCAACAAGAGGGCCCAAAGGGCCCTAGGTCGCTCACCTGTCGTACTAGTGCATGCACACCCCTATGGTGATCCTACACATTTTCTGAATAAAATTTAAGGAAATTCAGCCTCTATTGCAAGTTTGTGTATGATTTGACCATGTGACCTAGCGTTTGACCCCAGATGACTTAATTAATATCAAACTTAACCTAGATTGTGTTGAGATGATTATTAGGACCAAATTTCATAAAGATTAAGTCGAAATTGTAACCTCTGGTGACTACACAGGGTTTTTCTATGATCTGACCTATAATTTAAACAAAATATTTCCTCCATATAACTGTACAAATACATGCTATAAAGACAGAACAATACCTAAACACTTAAAAAAATAATTATGGTTCCAGTGGGGTTTGAACCCACGACCCTCAGGAAAATGTCAATTGACATTGTGACCTTGTTTTTGACGCCAGATGACCCAAAATCGAACTTGGCCTAGATTTTGTTGACAGGATCATTGTGACAAAGTTTCAAAAAGATTAAGTTGAAATTGTAACCTCTGGTGACTGACTACACAAGGTTTTTCTATGATTTGACCTTTATTCTAAACAAAATATTTTGGTATTTTTCCTCCATATAACTGTACAAATACATGCTACAAAGACAAAACAATACCTAAACACTTAAAAAAATAAAAATTAAAAAATAAAAATTATGGTTCCAGTGGGGGTTGAACCCACGACCATCAGGAAAATGTACAAATACATGCTATAAAGACAAAACAATACCTAAACACTTAAAAAAATAAAAATAAAAAAATAAAAATTATGGTTCCAGTGGGGTTTGAACCCACGACCCTCAGGAAAATGTCTACGCTCCCTACAGCGCTTTGATTTCCACTTAACCAGTACAATTCACACCCTGGTTAAAATACTAGAATATTTTGATATTTGACCTTTACAAAACTGCTGTGAACCCTGATACACATTTTCATTGGTTGATGAAAGTTTATTGTATGTATAGAGAGTAGAGAGTTACAGCAGAGAGTTTAGTGACCCTGAAGACTACATGTTGAAAGGTTTAAAACAAGGTTTTTTCTATAATTTGACCTAGTGAGCTAGTTTTTGACCTCAGATGACCCAATATCGAACTTGACCTAGATTTTGTTGAGATGATCATTGTGACCAAGTTTCATAAAGATTAGGCCAAAATTGTGACCTCTAGAGAGGACACAACCCAATTGTTGACGGACGGACGGACGGATGGCGGACGAAGTGTGATCACAAAAGCTCACTCTGTCACTTTGTGACAGGTGAGCTAAAACAAAATGGCATTATTATTTCTTGTTTTTTTGATTAAACGAGCCAATTAGAGGAATTGGCCCCCCCTTATAGGTTTTGAGTATTATGAGTAAGTATGCACAGTGCGCACAGGCAAATGACTTTGAGTGATAATAGAGTAAATATTTGTGGGAAACTTTAATAAGTGAGAGTGACATTGACCCCACAAGCCCCACATCCAATCCAGAGCGGTGTTTCCATAACGTTACCTACACAGCATTTAGTTTCATCATCTTTCTTTCATTTTTAATTCTGATATTTGAGAGATACAAAATGACTTAAGACCAACACAAATTAATTGAGTGGTTTTGGTAACTTGCTGAGAAAAATAGGGTAGGTAGGTAGGAAAACATTATTGTTTTATTGAGTTCATGTGCTGAAAAATCAATGATCCCCAGGAACTTCCAGCAAAATGCCAATAAAATGTTTAGGGAAAGGGGGGAAATAAAAGGGTAGGTATGGTTACCAGAGCCACAACATTATTTTGTGATGGCCTATGCACAATAAATGTATGGTACTATACCTTCATCAGTATCATATTGTTGACTTCCATGCCAGGTGGTACTTGTAGAGCACACATGAACTTTATCAGACGTGTTTTACCACAGCCTGTCTCTCCCATAATAATCACAGGAATATCACATCTACAATTGGATAAAAAGAACAATTGTTTCAATCACAAAAACTTCCTTTAGACAAACAACAGCACAAATGCTTTTCATTTCACTCTTTTACTTTTCATTCATATTACAACATTTTCATACATAAGATAATCACAGGAATATCACACCTAAATTGGATAAAAAGAACAGTATTCAAATATTAACTAGAAAAACTAACAAAATGCCAAAAATGAACGACACAACAAATTATCATTTTTCACTTTTCATTGATGTTATTATTCAGTTTAAATGATCTGTCAAAACATATACAGGGTGTTAAAAAAGTTTGTTCTCAAAATTCATATTAAGTTTTATGTGAGCTATGTAGACAATTTAATTTCTTATTCTAATATCCTCATTTAATGCCTGAAAGATTGGAACAATGACAGACCCCTCTGGATTTTACAGTCTTCTGAGGTCAGAAAAATAAACTATTGAAACTTAAACATTGGGAACGAACTTTATAACTGTATAAGTTCACGGTATTTGCACACTATATATAAGTCGTTCATTTACAAAAACCAACTTACCTAAATCTCATATAGATAGCCAGAATTTTCTTCACATTGTCTGTGGTCAGTTCGTAGGAGTCATCTGGATCATGTGGCATATCTATACCTATCACATTACATAGCTTCATTATCTTCTCTGCTCTGTAAGTATATAACATATCTATACCTATCACATTACATAGCTTCATTATCTTCTCTGCTCTGTAAGTATATAACATATCTATACCTATCACATTACACAACTTCATTATCTTCTCTGCTCTGTAAGTATATAACATATCTATACCTATCACATTACATAGCTTCATTATCTTCTCTGCTCTGTAAGTATATAACATATCTATACCTATCACATTACATAGCTTCATTATCTTCTCTGCTCTAGTATATAACATATCTATACCTATCACATTACATAGCTTCATTATCTTCTCTGCTCTGTAAGTATATAACATATCTATACCTATCACATTACATAGCTTCATTATCTTCTCTGCTCTGTAAGTATATAACATATCTATACCTATCACATTACATAGCTTCATTATCTTCTCTGCTCTGTAAGTATATAACATATCTATACCTATCACATTACATAGCTTCATTATCTTCTCTGCTCTAGTATATAACATATCTATACCTATCACATTACATAGCTTCATTATCTTCTCTGCTCTGTAAGTATATAATATTTCCTTCCAATCAACATAACAATTGAAACAACGGAACGCGAAACAAAGATTGTGAAAAGTCAAAAACGCGAAACCATGATGGTAAAATTTCAAAAGTACCTGTTGAAAATAGAGAAGTTAGGTGGTGAAGAAAAGAAAATTAGAAGGTGAAAATACGAAATAATATTAACGGCGTACTTTCGACTTTCTCTATCAAGGTTTCGCATTTTTTAACTTTTCGCCTTAGAGTATCAAGTTTTAGTTTTCAGTAACTTCTATGCAACAACTGCCCTAACAGGACACTGTATTGAACAAAATGACGATATATTCACAAAAGGATTGGAGGCCTGTTTAGTCAAACCTTTTATTCTACAGGCAAACTCATGTAACATGTGCGAAAAGATGGGACCCACAGAGGTATTAACTAAAGATTGCTTATCAAGTAATGTGTCAGCAGCACAGCCCCAATGCCAATATATTCTACAAGAAATAAGGCATCAAACATGATTAATAAGAGTTGGGAACTTGTTTAACATTTAACCTACCATAACTCATTATAAACCAAAACTTACCTAGGAAGGGCATCAAAATTTTCCTGTAGAGGAGCATGATTTCGTACTAAAGCGTCATACAGGTTTTGTACCATGATGCCTCTCTCTAACACGGTCCCTGTTTGCTGGTCAATCAGATTTCCCGAGCCTCGCTCAATATTAAACCCAAGGAACGTGAAGGTGAATCGATCCATGTTGAAGAACAAGTAAGGATGGGGGCTGAAAACAGTTTTCATGAAGGCAGTTAAAAACAAAAACATTTGATGCCATGCAAGCAAGCCGGTGTAGAGAACGCTTCTCCAATTTGTTTTGTCAATGTTTTTGTCAAAAATTATCAAGCAAATCCATTGGATTTTGTAAACATGTGCAAAAATTCCAAAATCATGCATCTGTAACCATCTGACATCTGCTCAAAATTATATTAAATCATTACGAAGAAATTCATCAGATTTTTCTAAAAAACAATAATTTTAGCAATAATTGTTTTTCGTCTTTTGAAACACTTAATATTTTTTAGTAGATGCCATGGCATAAAAAGATCAGACAGATTTTGCACTAAATAAAATTTTTGAATTTATATAAATTTTTGAAGTTTTTGCCAGTCATTTACAGTATAGTTTCTCATTTTACCTGCTCTCCCAGGTCCTCCTCATCTTGTATGCCTGTAAATCATCGGTGTCATCACCTTCCTCCCCCGTATCCATCTGTTCTATATCCACTTGACGTTCTACAAGATCTGGTCTTACTCCTGGTGATTCTTCACTCATGTCTAAAGATCTTGTCGAGAAATCCTAACAGAAATAAATGAATCGAAATGAGCAAGGTGACAATGATGCAGTGTATACAAGGGGTTTTGACACAAAAATGTAAGTCTCCCACAAAGGTTCGTAACTCTGGCAATAATTATCCAAACTAAAATTCCAGGCCTGCCATAGTAAAATTATGCAATTGCTTGAGATTCTTGCAAATATTAAATTAAAGCCAGTGATGCTGACAAATACAATATTCAGCAAAAAAATGAAATAAAATTATGCAATTTCCTCAACTAAAATCAAATGATAAGCTGTTGAATAAATAACGACACAGACTGACCAAACACAATATGTTCTTAACCAATGCAAGAGGCCTAACCTGAAAGTAAATATTACCAACATACCCTGGACATCTGTATAAGAAACCTCAGAACAAAGGTAGAGAATCCAGGAAGATCTTCGGCCGCAGCTGCACTGACAAAATTGTTCTGTTCAAAATCCACCAGTTGAGTGTTTAGAAACCAGACAAAGTGATGAAGTTCAGACCATGACGGATCTTCTAGACCACAATGTCTGAAAAGGCCAATGTATAATGTTCAATAAAATCTATTATTCGTTTGTTTTACAATATTTGCTCACCTGTCTGACTTAATATAATCTTTTTTAATTCTCCTACAATCTAAACCAGTTGCATATACCTTCCTTTATACATGTATTGCCCATTTCATGGTTTCGTTTGTTTTACAATATTTGCTCACCTGTCTGACTTAATATAATCTTTTTTAATTCTCCTACAATCTAAACCAGTTGCATATACCTTCCTTTATACATGTATTGCCCATTTCATGGTTAAAAATAATAAGAAAGAAAATTACAAAAATCATTTGGTCACTGTGCCATTTTGTAAAACTAGGTTCATTTTGTATGTGACCATCTGCTTTTTCGATTTCCAAAATAAAGCTGCTTCATTTCTTTTAAAATGCTATGTACACTGTTTCTGTTCAGTGTTGCTTGGTGGGTTGTCTTTGTGATGCGCAGTCGTCTTTTTTATTGGTTTTTGTCTGCTAGGCGTTGCTCCAGATTTATTTGACTGACTGAAGCAGCAGGCTGTCAGAGTGGGATGTCGTTTTGTTGAAGCTGTTAGCCTCTCATGCTCTGCTGTTTCTGTTGGGTGCTACTGTCCCTGTCTGATTTGTTTTTACCTTTTTTTATTTAACAACATGTCCACATGTAATGGAAATGCATGCAGCCAATGCAACAAAAACAGTTACCTTATCAACAAGCACCCAACTAACTGTCAAGCTTTGTAGAATATTGAATTAAGTATGAGCCTAAGATAATGTTCTGGGGGTATGGTCAACTGTCATATTTTAAGAATCTTTTCTATAACATTTGCTAAAGCCGTGTAAACAAAAATATTAGGATTAGGAAATTGTAAAATTGTATGCATTTATTTCAAACTCGTAATTATTATAATTATGTAAAATTGTATACCTGAGCAAGGTCTGGACACAATTTTGAGGGTCACCTTCAGGAACATGTGGGTTAACATCTGTCAGTGGTCTCCCATGATCCAATCGGAACAAGTACTGAAAGGGTCGCTGGAACATTGGGCTTCGAAATAATTTCCCGTCAAACAATTGGTCAGAAGGTTTGTATCCTGAAAATATAGTATAAATAAGATGGCAGACCAAAAGTCAGAAAAATAAAAGGTTATCGCAAGCTTGACCTTTGACCTACAGTCAATAAGGGTCATTTACTGTTGATGACCAACCTCTATGTAAAGTTTGAGGTAATGAACAGGAACTATTTGGACTACTGACCGACCAACTGACACACAGACCGACCCTCATGGAACGTGCAAAGTAATATACCCCTTAATCAAAGATTGGAGGGGGTATAGTTATAGAATATTGAAAAGTAACGAATATGATTTTGAGAGATGTACGTAATGAAAGTTGTAACAGTCAATTTCGTTTATTCTCCTTCTTGAAAATAGAAGTTACAGCATCATCATCATCATTATACAGCATGAAACAAACCATAGATGCTTGATATGTTCATTACGGTAAGTTATATAATTATTTTACCTGCAGGTTTTCTGTCCATGTAAATGTTCAAACTTTCCACAGGTGATCTACAGGTTAAATCTGGTAGTATGTTTAACATTGGATGAACGTACAGCAAGTCTCCTCCCTACAAATGGAGTCAATATGTGTCAAGAATTCATGACAGTATGTGCAGGCGAGGGTCATTCTATAAATAATGATAATGTAACTCTATCACTAATGATTGACATGCAGGAGACTCATGTTTTATCCAGGATGATACATACATTAAGAATCCTGCCAAATTTTATTGAAAGCTAACCTACAGTCTAGGAGTTCTATAGTTTACATCATACATCCAATATCATAATGTATTTAGTGCCGTCACCAGAATCAATGACATGGGTTCTATAAACTTACTGATAAAAAGTACATTTTCCCTGATTTACCAATTACATCAACACAATACTGTATCATATACAGTAAACTCCCTCAAAATCGAACTCCCTCAAAACCGGAATCCCCATAAAATCGGACGATTTTCTAGGTCCTGTATTTTCTTCTTATAAAGTTAAATTAAAAAGCTCCCGCAATACCGGACTCTCATAATTCCGGATTCCGGACGGAATTTTCGGTCCGCTGACAAGATTTTCAACGATAGTTACTTGCGGAATACCGGACGCGTATATTTGTCTAACCTGACGGAAAACTTAACGCGTACATTTTTCTTGTCTAAAATGTCACTTGTCGTAACAAAAGGTGAGAATAACAAGTCGTGTTTTAATGTTTACTCTTTAAAAACGGTCTCGCATGGAATTTGGACAGGCGTGAAAAATACTTTGTGAAATTCGCCGCAATGAAATTAAATAATTGCCTAATTACGAACGTAATAAGAAAATGGTCCTTCCATTTGATGTTTTGTTCTTCAGGTAGGTATTGCAACAAACATTTACTGGAACAAAGGATCGTTTAGCCCATCAAAATGTTCTAATTAAAACAAACACTGCACTCAATCGTATTAAATTAATATGTCTCCAGTTAGCTCACACTTGCATTTCGGGATTTGTAAGATTGCATGCACTGCCTATGTCATTGGATAGTTTTTATGGGCAATGAAAAAATGAGCAATTTGAGTACTCATCGATGTTTGAATTGAAATATTTGCAGCTCCCTTAATGGTGATGCTCTGTACATGTAACGTAAACATGTATCATGAAACACACAGTATATTCCCTATGATAACATATCAAAGTGTACATGATACAGAACTCCCTTAAAACCGGACCTCCCACAAAACCGGACTTTTGAACCGGTCCGGACAGGGTCCAGTTTTGAGGGAGTTTACTGTACATTAATATATCCTATGGCACTTGAAGCACAGCTTTAAACATAGTCTATCTCTACTTCCATTGATCTCGTTCAATATGCATGTATCTAATAATATAAGTAGTTGAATACAGCCAGTAGTACCCAATGTATAATGAATTAACATCTTATACAACCAGGAGTACCAAATGTATAATGTATAACATCTTTGGAGCATATTGTGTAGGAAGTTAAAGGGTTTCATACACAAAAACATATATCTTTTACAAACAGCCATAACTCCAGCAAAAATCATCCAACGTAACATTCCAGACAATACGAACAACCAGTAATCATGTTAAGTTTCATTCAAATCAGACAGATGGTACAGGAGAACAAGCATGGACACACTTTGTGACATCCATTCAAATATCCATCCAGCACAAAATCAATATATCTCCCCCACTATATGTGGGTGACAAAATTATAATTTAGTAGAACAGACGGTTTCTCTAAAGGGAGACAAGTGTTGTTAAAAGTATGCATAGTGAAGTACATAGGCCATTCAAGAATTTTCAACCAGCAGATTAAATTTGCTACATTACATGTACCTGTCTGTTGGCAGCTTGCATCATTAACGGCATAGTTTCAATCAGATACATATCCATTGTTGACTTTCTCCAAACCCAGCCTGTCTTATCCATCAAACAGCCAAGTATCAGTAGATTAAACAGTAAATAATCTATACCATTTTGAACCTGAAATAATACATACATTTTGCATCATTAAATGTCATTATGCACTGTAGTAACTCAGAATACAAGACATCTAAGTTCAACACAACATCTCATTTCCATCTGACTCAATTCCATCTGAGTATACAAGTATGCTGGTTTTCTGTATACGCTGTATAAACCTCTGACGGAACTAAGAAGCAGTGTATCGCAGTGTATTGCAGTGTATTGCAGTGTATTGCAGTGTATCTATCTGGTTAGGTACCGCAAGATTGGAACATTGTAAAAGTTATGTCTTCAGTAGTTTGGTTGTTAAAATCAGTCATTATTTGTTGTTGTTTGTTGCTGACATTGTATTTGCCAAATAACATAATATTAATTATCCTTGATGGCTGATGGCTTCAAATTTCCTTTAAATCAGGAGTCAGGCAATAAACTGATAATTCATATGCCTTTTTTGTAGTTGTTGTGCACTTTACCCTGTTATTCTTGGGCACACTTCTCTTTTCAGAGAATGGAAATATTATTTTGAATATAAACAAAGTTATTGACCTAACATATACACAGATCTATTGGCTATTACTTCAACAGTCAAAAGTTAATACAAACACTAACAAAACTAGAATTATCACTGTCGTGAACAGGGCCCCGTGGTAGCATGTCGTAAGAGGGAGGAGGGGAGGAGTGTAGAAGTATAGTGGGGTTGCATAATTATCAGCGCTATAAGTTTCTGTACGCAGACACAATAACAAAGTCATATCTCAAACTTTCATGTGTTGATGCCTGAAATAAAGTAATTCACTCCCTTCTAAAATTCAATTAAAGTTGTTTGACAAGCGCAGGTTTAATTTCCTACATAGAAACCATGATGAACTTTGACTTTTGTAAAGTTTGGAAATATCTTTGACAGACTAAAATTGCACACTGAATTCATGAAATCATGACATTGGTTTCATTGACATTGCCCTGTTCCTGATCGGCCAATATTGTTTGCAAGATGGAAATACACAAAACAGAACTACATTAATCTGTTTGTTGTGTGTGCAAGTGTTAAGGGGAATCAGTCAAAAATTATTAAAGTTTAAAAGAGTTGTCGCCCTTTGCTAAAAATGTGTATATTGTTTTTGCTCCACATACATGTACTTATTGTCGTAGTCAATAGAAGTAAGTATAGCAAGTTTCATTTGAATATCTTGAACCATTTTTTAACTTTGACCAATGTTATAGTTTTGGAAGCTGAAAAGGGGCATAAGTCAAAATTTATCAAAGCTAGAGTTGTTGCCCTTTGCTAAAGATATGCGTATTATCACTGGCAATAATTATAGCAAGTTTAATTTGAATATCTACTATCGTTGTGAAGTTACGAAGAAAAAAGATGAAAAATGAGTAAATTTGAATTTAACAAAGGGCCATAATTCTTCCAATATTGTAGCTAGAGTAATGTAATTTGTCATAAAATTGTGTTTAGTTGTTGTGAGCTTATGTTTAAAATCTCAAGTTGATATCTTCAATGGTTTTCAAGTTATCAAGAAAAAAAGCTGAAAATTGATGAAAATTTGAATTTTACAAAGGCCATAACTCTTCCAATATTGTAGCGAGAGTTATATAACTTGCCATAAAATAGAGTACTGTTGTTGTGAGCTTATGTTTGAAGTTTGAAGTCAATACCTATAATGGTATTCTAGTTATTAAGAAAAAAAATTGAAAAATGTGGACGGACGGACGTTCTAACGAAACGGTATTTATGTGGCTACAATACGGAATGAAGGGTATTATGTGTCTAATTGTAGCCACATAAAAGAAAATTTTAGCCACGTAAGAGACAATTCTACTTTCGTTTTCACTATTTTCAACTGGTTTGTCCATAGAAAGTAGCCACCTAAGTACCCTTTTGTGGGCGCGGACAGGGTGATTACTATAGGGCACGCAAAAAAAATTTTGCGGGGCCCTAATAATAAATATATATTCAACACTGTTCAAGTTATTTTAGGAGTCTGGTCTGGTCACCCATATATGTTATTTGGTGTGTAATAAACTGGGTCATGGTCACATGTTGACAGTTTTTACCTCATGAGAGACATCAATATGGAACAATCTGGTTGCTATATCACCAGGTTGTGTAGAATGTTCCAGAAGCCTTTCTATCACATAATGTATATCCAAGTTCTTCTCTTGTAGTGGGATTGAGACTGAGTTGTATGCTACAGATCGGTTCAAACCAGATAGATCATCAACACGTCTGGTTTTGAACAAAGACTTTCCAACACCAGCTCTCCATGATTTAATGATACGCACTGTAGATCTGTGAAATAAATCAATAGTCAAAATTCTAACAAAAGCTATTACTACTAGTGGTAAATACCCTGCAGTACTGGTTTGTATTCTTAGTCATCTTTTTACTTTCACTAGACTGTATGTTACCTCACTCATGTATACTATGTTCATGTAAAATCTTATATTACAATACCACCATGGTCATTTCCAGTCTCAAATGTAAAAGAAAAAGATGGATTAAGAAGTTTTTGTGTTGACTTCAGGAAACTAAAAAATATAATAAAACCTAAAATCATAATAACACTGATCTAAAAAGTCGTCTGAGGAAATACTGTTTCATGAACTTTGACCTGGCCTCAAAAGTAACATCCATATCAAACTTTCACTTAAGATTTGCTTATTCTCATTAATCAGACATTTTTGGCCTACTGACAGACTGATACATATATCAAAGGGATATCATAGCCTCTGTTCTGTTTAATTTCACTTTGTTCTCAAATTTATCTTCAGAGTTTTACTATCAATTCCATCATTTTCTCCTTCTGTTGTGTGTTGGGAATTGTAAATAATTGTTCTTATGTTTTCTGTGCTCGGCTGGTTAAGCTGAGTGCTACCTTCCTTGTCCAACTAATATTATCTTCTTTTTTATAATGTAACATAAAGAATCATTACCTTTCACTATCAACGGATGCAGCTGGTTTACATTTAGTCAGAGGATTGTGTTGTACTTGAAGCTTGTCAACGAGGTACTGTCTGATAACGTCAATGCTGAATGGAAGTAACTGCCTCTTATACTTGTCCAGTGAAGATATGATGGTGGATCTGTACTCATTGTCTGAACTACAGATCACCAGCAGGCGGTATTGTAATTCTGTAATACACACAATATACATGGAACTACAGATCACCAGCAGGTGGTAGTTTAATTCTGTAATATACACACTATACATGGAATGACCAGAAATGACCCAAGCTGACAGGTATCATGGTTGAACGCAGTTTGGAAAAATGTCTGTCAAAAAGCAGATTTGAAATTTTTTCCCAACCTTTGGATCTAGCCATGTGATTTGTAGAAAAACTATTGGCATTGAAGGTTCAAGGTCAATAAATCATTTTAAAATGTGTAATTAAATACAGACTGACTTTGAACAATGTACAATCTCGTTCTGTAATATATCATAGTGTGGAATATTCTAGGTTAATTACACATAGAATTCTAAAGCTGGTTAATTTGATTAAACAATTTATGCCTGTAACTAGATCTACCTGTAACAACTACGTTAGACAGAACGTAAGTGTATAATAAACATACCTGTATGGTAGACGTCTAGCAGATATTCCTCTAGACATCGTTCAGCAGATTCACTCACATCGTAATCCAACATATCAGCATTAACCAAACAATGGATCTTCTGACTGCCATCAAATATCGCTCTACGCCAGAATATGTCAACCTGAACAAATATATATTGTACACTAAAATGTACCGAAAAACATTTCCAGAGCGGCCCTCTCTAGGACAACAACCTCTCGGTAACAACACCTTCAAAATTTTCAAAACCCAATATTTACTATCAATTTATCCCGAATAGAGCAACAAACTCTAAATTTGAACCGATACTTACATTATCTTTAAGAAAGATTATGTACATATAATTTCTATATACAGTCAGTTAAATTCTTCAACTGGCCAGGAAAGTGGACCACACCAAAAGCTAATCTGCTAATGATGTTACCAATAGACAATACAGATTTAATTATTATAATTAAGTTAAGATTATACAAATAAACGTATTTTTGTTGTTTTCATGAACTTTAGTCATAGCCACCGTAATCACAGACCCATGATCAGATACTGTGAATATACTGATTAGATATCTAGTTACCTCATCTTTGGTAGTGTTAGAAGTACACATAAGAACTTCGTCAGACTGTGGAAGTGGCTCCTCTCTGTCATTGACATATATGGACAGTGTAGTCATCAACACATCAGCTACAATGATATGATGATATTTTAGGAGGAATACTACTGGTATGTTTTTATGTTTAATTTATGCAGCTGCAATGTTATACCATTTACATCATTATTGTTTGTGCCTTCCCCTTTTGTTTAAAACCCACCAAAATCATATAATACCATGCTTGTGTATAGGGTTATTCGTATGCAAATGTGTCCACCAGACAGTTTTTAGTGAATGGCAGGTTTTTATTGTTCATTTACCCAATATACAGCCAGTGGGCACTTCAAATATGAATAGGTTAACTTCCCTAAGTGACTAGCAAGGGAAATACTAGTATACCATGACATTGTGTCATTTTTTATCTAGGAAACGATTTCCAATCTTAAATATTTTCCCACAGTTCTGTTAATGGATAAACGAAAAACACAAACATTAAAATAAGTATAAATCCTACCAGATGGGCAAATGATCAGGTTGGGTTGTCCTTCCTTAAATACAGGCGAGAGTGTTCTATTGAGTTCACGGGTATCTGAAATATGTGACATGTACTTGATTAACTTATAACATATGGGCAAGTTATATACAGTTGCTTTATTTTGATCAATTATCATATACAGCTCATAACCTTACAGTGAAAACATATTTTAATAGAGGACAGTGCTGTTCCTCCTACACACTGTAAGCAGAATTTAACAGTGGATTCCTTGTCTATCTGATTCTGATTGTATGTTTTCATATTAACAGAAAGTATTACAAATACAGTAGGCACAAGGTCTACAGCAAAAGCAATTCTAAAGGACTGATGATTAGGGGTGACTATTGAGTCCATTTGTGACTATTGCAATACTATTGCTGAAAGTACTATTGCGATACTATTGTATTGCTGGAAACTATTGCAATACTATTGCAATAGGTATTGCCAAGATTTAAAAACCAGAGATTAACTTGTAAATGCAAATTTGCACTGTGTAAGATATCACTTTGTTGTACAACATACTAATCTACAATTTGTGGAAATGATTTTAAAAAGTTTTTATCATGTTAAATGGAAAAAGGATTGCGATATTGGTCCTTTGTGGCAGTTTTTATACGTGTGATTATCTAAAAAAATTTTTTTAACGAGCACGGAAGTTGTTTTAATTTAATAATAAACGTTATTAAAACTATCGTAACTATAGATAGTTTGGCTAAATCGATATTTCGATGTGTCGGCCCACCCCTACTGATGATGCACAATTTTCTCAACTAATTTATTTTGCACAAGAACCTTGTTACTAATTCATGCATAAAAGTCAGGATTAGATTAATATCACCTAACTTTTTACAAAATTAGCAGTAAAACAAACAGTTAGCTTAAAAGATTGTAACATATTGACAAGGAATGCAGCATTCAAAAGAAACGACAGAGCACTAAAGGCACAAGCCATCAAGAAGATAGTTGAACTATACCTTTGACGGATAGATGTCTGAGTATAAGTCCAAGATGTTCAAGACTGAGATAGTCACTTATATTGGATGATATACTTTCCAAGAATTGTTTCCATAGATCTGTAAGATCATCTATTAACGGTTTAACACCAAGATCACTGAAAAAACACATTAAAAATTTTGTACAATATACCAGTTTTACTCTTACTATGCACTACACAGGATCCCGTTGCCTAATTCAAGCGATACCGGCAACCGTTGCACTTTGAAGCTGTCTGTTGCTCAAGAAAGCACTCTATAGCATTGCCATTATAACAATATAACATATTTTAATTGTTTGACTGGTTAATCTCACATATTATATTTTCTTTGAAATATCACATGACCATCAAATACTCATGACACTGGCCCAACCAGTCTTAAAACTAAGATCAAACAACAAAGCACTAGAAGTATTTTGAAAGACTGTTCTTTGATCAGACCCCTAACCACCCGTTTCTAAAAAAGCTGCTTTACATCACATTGTATGATCTTTTTAATATGAGATAAAGATTGTGACATCCACAGCTACTGTTACATACCCATGTTTCTCCAAGCCATGTATATTTTGAGTGATCAATGCATGTATATTGTTACATACCCATGTTTCTCCAAGCCATGTATATTTTGAGTGATCAATGCATGTATATTGTTACATACCCATGTTTCTCTAAGCCATGTATATTATTTGAGTGATCAATGCATGTATATTGTTACATACCCATGTTTCTCCAAGCCATGTATATTATTTGAGTGATCAATGCATGTATATTGTTACATACCCATGTTTCTCCAAGCCATGTATATTTTGAGTGATCAATGCATGTATATTGTTACATACCCATGTTTCTCCAAGCCATGTATATTTTGAGTGATCAATGCATGTATATTGTTACATACCCATGTTTCTCCAAGCCATGTATATTTTGAGTGATCAATGCATGTATATTGTTACATACCCATGTTTCTCTAAGCCATGTATATTATTTGAGTGATCAATGCATGTATATTGTTACATACCCATGTTTCTCTAAACCATGTATATTATTTGAGTGATCAATGCATGTATATTGTTACATACCCATGTTTCTCTAAGCCATGTATATTATTTGAGTGATCAATGCATGTATATTGTTACATACCCATGTTTCTCTAAGCCATGTATATTTTGAGTGATCAATGCTTGTATATCTGTTTGAGACTGACTCCATCCACTGAAGGAAGGCGTTTGTACTGGTTCTTCTTCTATCATTTCCTCATTGTCATCGCCCAGAGAAGACGTCTCTGCTATTTCATCATGATCCATACACCAAACAATTCCTTAACAATACAAACAGAACAGTTCTTTCTAATGTTTCATGTAAGGTACATCAATACAGAACAGATGATATGGACGGAACAGAAATAAAGATTGGGGCTAACAATGAAGAGAGATACAACAAACAACTAAAATTAGGTTTTGAACGCAATACCGTCAGTCTCGCACAATGGGCCATAACTCCATTATTCCATCTTATACTTCAACAAATCATTGTTTTTGAGATAAAAATTCAAATAAACGTTCCCACAATCCACAGAAAGTATAATTCCCAAGCTTATTTCTACCCTAAAATACCTTATGTAAGACCCTCTATAACCGTACCTTGTGTGATATCATCAATGCCCACATGTTTGGATGCTTCTATTGCTAGTCTTTCATCGTTTCCAGCTTCAACTAGTTCTCTTATAAAGTTTAGTCTTCTTTCCTCCATAGCAGCTGCTGCATCTCCTTCAGCATTTTCCCTGGAGAAGATATCAACATACATTGTATTAGTTTATACTTTCACACAAATTAAAACTATACCAAGTATTTCATGAATACAATTGCAACTCATAAATGCTGTTTCATATGACACATAACATATGTGTAAATAATGGTTCCATAAAGGGATCATATTCAGTTCATCAACTGTCCCAGGATAATGATTTAAGGTTTTAAGTATTTCATATTTATATTTTCTGTAGCTCCTGACTATTTACATGTACTAACAAGGTCCAGTTCAACATTCAATCAGGAGGGGGGTTTGGTGCTGCAATAATCTGAGTGGTCCAATACAACCGTACTTGATATTGCTAGGAGTAAAAAGTATAAAAATAAAGTATGTTTCAAATAATTAAAAGTTGAATGAGAAAAGATTTTATTAAGTCAGACAGGGAAGGCAGCACTCAACTTAACCAGCCGAGCACAGAAAACAGTAAAAACACACGAAGCACAAAAACACGGCATCCCGTCCCGAAAGTCTGCCGCCTAAGTCAGTCAAACTAAAACGGAACAAGAGTCATGTGACAAGAAAACAACAACCAGACACCACAAGGACAATCTACAACAAATATATAGTGTACATGCAATTTTGATAGATACGAAGCAGCCTTATGCTGGACAACGGTATTGCAGAATGGCACATACAAAATAAACAAAGTTTAAAAAAAAGACACATGGCGAAATATTTTGAACCCACACATCTATTCTTGCTTTATCTTGATGAAGTACTTAGTTTACCTCGGAATCATGTCAGTTTCTGTGGTTCCCATATCATTCTCTTCACTCTCCATTGCCAATCGACCATCAATCTCTTCTTTGGCTTCACTCATTGCTTCCAGCAGGTCAACTTAAAATAAGATAAATGCTAATGAAAAATAGTATATAATATAAATATTATGACAAATGTTAAAGCTTGAGTAAGAAGCAGAACAATGCCATTGTGGAAATGTCCAGTTGTTATTGTTGATAAAAAAGATGGATTTAGATGTTATTGTATGGACTAAAAGAAACTATATTCTCTTTCGACCTGAATTGATGACACTTCAGCATAGCATAAAGCATAAGTTCCAAACTGTTCACACGTTTAATAAGATAGATATTGGCACTACCCACCCTCTATTTTTATCTGTTTTATGTTTCTATTTAGATTTCATAAGCTCAAGTCCTTTTGAAGGATTTTTTGACATATAAAATTCAAGGAATTTTCATAAGTTGGCAAGTTTTAAAGACTGTTAACACATTAACATTTCTCAACAAGAACTTACCAGGGGTACAATCTAGTTTCACAGCAGATAATAACGGATATATGAGATGACTGGGATTTGTGTTTGGTCCGACTTTCACTAGCTCCCTCTGTAGGATAACAAGCTGATCAACTGTGAAATAATTCAAGTGCAGATAACTCTTCCTCTTTTCTTTAATATATTTCAGCCACTCCTCCAAACAGTTCTCCATAAACCTCGCAATCTCTGGTACCATATCTATCACATCTTCTGTACGAGAACGCCTTCCCTACAAGATAACAGACACATTAACATTTCAAACTTTTGACATACAACCCAAGTCTTTCAACAAGTGAATGACCAGACTGATCTCTACACTTCTGACCGGTCAATTATTGACAAGTAACATTAACATTACCACACAAGTCTGTAGCTTTAATTTATAGCAAATATAACATAAATAGGGGGGGGGGTTAGTTCCAGAAATCAAACAAGACTGCGTTCAATAAACGCTTATGCCCCCTGTGGAAGCCTTGTCCATAAATAAGTCTAAGTCCAAAATTAGGTCAAGGTGAAGGTCAAAATGGGGTCAGGTGATACAGGTGTGTGGAGAGTGTTCATATACAACACCCATGCAAGTTTGGAAGCTTTGTAGCAAGCCATAATGATGCTAGAAGAAACGGTCAATTTGGGTTAACCAGGACGGACGGACGGACGGACGAACAAACGGACGGACAGGTGAATCACTATATGCCTCCCGATCTATCGATACGGGGGCATAAAAATGTTGGTGCTGACGGTCACTACACTTTACAATGCAATATTGTATACAAGAGATGTATGCCCCACTAGTTATTGCCAGAATCAATCATAGTTTGCTCTAACTGGAGGACTGACTGACACATGCAAAGCACTTCTCTGAATATAGGGGAATAATAAAAACAGAAGTACAAACATTCATATGTGGCACTCCATCACCCTGACCAAATGCTAGGCTGACACACACTGGACGTTGAGGGTTTGGATCACAGAAGATTCTTGCAGTCCAGTCTTTAAACAACACACAACCAGAAGAGCACAGCTTCAGATACACATTACTCAATCGTGTCAATCCATCAAATATCTGAAACAGGGAATTGTAGGATAAGGCATGAAATAAACAATGTTGGCAAACACATACCAGTAGTTATCTGAATTGTTACCAAACAACCCTATTTTACAAGCAATTGAATACCAAAATGCAGTCATTGTGACCTTAACCTTTGACCAATTAACCAAAAAGAATAGATGTCATCACCAGGACTGATAAAGTCTCAAACATGCTCAAATAACTGAATAGAAACCATCCATGCATAAAGATTCCTTTGATGTTAACCTTCCATCTCAGAGCTTAACCATCCAGTCGACCATCAAATCTATGAGGTTTAAAGACCATTGGTCCAATCCTTCTTGAAATATTGCTACAGACAATATTCTGCAAACTCCAGGCAATTTTACCATCGGAAACCCTACTTAATAGCCACACATATTGTTTCTGCACTTAAAATCAATGTAAAACCTATAACTGAAACTATTTATTCACAGTGTACATACCATTGTGAATCTATCAACATTGTCCGAGCCTTTCTCAGCTTTGCCTGCCACCAACATCAGTCTACTCTGGAGATCTTGTAACTGTGAAAATGTGTAGCTTCTAAGATGATGTTTTCCCTTTTGTACCTTTCCCTCTGATTGTTCTCTCACTGATAATTCCAGAATGTCAGCCAAAGTCTGGAAGAAGACCAAGTAAATATTTGGAGAGAAACTTGTACAGACTTATACAGAATCATATGACACTTCAACATGTGACAAACACTGTTCATCTAGATAACTAAAGTACATATAATGTTAAAATAACCCGGATTCTATGTCAATGCAGTATAACTATTATGGTATTACTGACCTGATGTACCACCTTACACTAAAACATAATGAGCGATGCATGCCACAGACTTGTGAAACAGAATGTCTTCATTTTGACAAATTGATGAATCCTAACTCTAATGCCACAACATTACAACATCCAACTAACATTCATCTTGGTCAATATGTAAAGGCGCAGAGTGAAGATCTAGATTTTTGGGATGACCAGTAGCAAGTATTTTGGACAACACATGCTTCTGTGCAAACTTAATGAGCACAAAACCCAAACAAGAGCCTTCAGTGACGTGGGATGTTTGTCACAGAAAAAATACTCCAGAAATATGAAATAGAGTTATGGTTCTTTTTCACAGCACTATAACTTAAAGAAATTTATTCAAATATAAATTTTCAAATTGATATCTAAAAGTATGAAAAATTACAAAGGGTCATCAATTCAAAAATATGAAGAGCTACGGTTCTTAGGCACTGCATTTCCCCTCAATGAGATCTATTTACCTCAGAAGTTTCAAATTGATATCTCTTATACTTTATGAGTTATGGCCCAGACAAGAATTAAGTATGAAAAATTACAAAGGGTCATAACTAAAAAAAAAATACAATAGAGAGTTATGGGTCCTGTGCACTGCACTTCCCCTCAATGAGATATATTCACCTATGAAGTTTCAAATCAATATCTCTAATACTGTATGAGTTATGGCCCAGACAAGAAATAAGTATGAAAAATTACAAAGGGGAATAACTCAAAAATATGCGATGAAGAGTTATGATTCTTGTGCACTGCACTTCCCCTCAATGAGATCTATTCACCTATGAAGTTTCAAATCAATATCTCCAATACTGTATGAGTTATGGCCCTGACAAGAATTAAGTATGAAAAATTACAAAGGGGGATAATTAAAAAAATATGCACTTCCCTTCACTGAGATCTATGCACCTATGAAGTTTCAAATTGATATCTCTAATACTTTTCAAGTTATGGCCCGGACAAAAATATCGGACAGAAGGACGGACGGACGAACGGACAAAGGGGCAACTATATGCTCCCCCGAATTTTCGGGGAGCATAATGAACAGATAATTCAAAGTTATACAGAAGCAGTTGCACTACAACCCACACAAGAGACAGACCATACCATTTGTATCCCACAAGCACTGAGGCATTAACTTTGATAAGGGAAACATCATTGCATTGGTTTCAATAACCAGTAAAAAGTCTAACAGAAACTATTCCTACCAGAAGTGATGCATCATCCTGTTGATTCTGGTGTCTTCGTTTCCAAGCTAGTTTACCTATAGTGTATATACCATTGGCATTAATGGCTTCAGCTTGCATAAGGGAGGTCACTTCTACAGAACCATGAGCTTTCTTTATCTCCTTCATCCATTCTAACTGATGGTTCGTGTCAGACTGAAATCAAGTACATTCAATTAATTGATATCCTTAGACTAATAGATAAGAGTATAATAATTTTGGTGAAGGGTACAATTGCGCATATTGGAAAGTATGCTCTGTGTACAGAAAAATGACTGTGATTAGTAACATAGAGAAACATACAGCACATGGCACCAAGTTTAATTTTGTGAAAGGATGAGCAAGCCATTTGACAGTTATCAAAAGGAAACATGTCTGTTTCCTTAATTAAGCAGGGTTATCTTGTTCTATGATTATTATATAATGTTCTCAACATATAAAGAAATTGTAGTTAATTTGATAATGAATTCCAGCAAAACTGATAAATCGACAGACAGAAAATGTATTGAAAATTGGCTAGAAACACCAATGCAACCAATTATAATCTTCTTACCAACATTTTGGGCAGGTTTCGATTTGCATCTAATTCTTTCCATACAATAGAGCAATGTTCCAGTAGTTGTTTATACCCACAATCAGGCACGAGGTCAAATATCAGAGGAGCATATCCAGTCACAGCAGAATGCAGGCATTGAACTCTAGCAATGTTCAAAGGTTCATCACCAGCGGAAAGGAAAGCTAAATCTACAAACACCTTAAGCTCCTTTAGGCCACCTAAAATATTATAAACAAAATAAAATATAAATTTCAAGTTTCTGTCATAATGGTTCATGAAGGCCGGCATGGTGACCCAATAATCATTGAAAACTTCAAAGAATTATGTAAAGGTGGCATCAGTTGCATGTATACAGTTATTATATTGTCCTAACCAGCGACCTTGTTATTTACATAAGATAACTCATATCGACAGATTAGACCAAAATGTAGACCCCTAGTGACTAAACAAGGTTTTCTAGGATATGACCATGTGACCTAGTTTTAGACCCAGGATGATGAAATGAGTAATCTTTCACAACTTCTGACTAAGATACAAGTAAATGCAGCCACTATTGCATGTACAAGCTTTTCAATGTCTCAACAAGCGATCTTGTTATTTGCATCAGATTGAAACACATCCTACATAATGTAGATGCCAACTGACTAACTTTCAGACAACTTTCTTGAAACTCCAGTGATAAATAAAGCCTATATTTAATACAGAAAATTGTTTTATAACTTAACCCAGTGACCTAGTTTTTGAACCCGTATGACCATTTATTGAACTGGACATGGATTTTTGGGATAATCATTGTCACCAAGTTTCATAAAGAAACGACTAGTGAACTAAAAAGACATAACTCTATACAATGGCAGACTATTTAAAAACAAAAACTATGGAAACTAGGTGCAAAACACTGCTGAAACTTGTTCTTATCAAACAAAACTCAAGAGGCCAACTTCAGATACTTATAAATATTCATACAAATGCACATGACCACAGTTATTAGAACATGATAAAACGTATATTGTCAGACTTGAAATATTACATTTTAAGCTTTAGTGAATAGGAATAAGCGGAAAAACATTCACATTACCATTTTCCATGGATTCCTTCAACCATGCGACCAAATTCCCACAATTAACGAATGTCTGTAAACAATTAGCTCTGGCAGGAGTCAATTCTTTCAAAAATTCACAAGCCTTCATCACCGAGTCATCAAAGGATCTCATTTCCATTGTATTCTCACTATGCTGTAATATCATAAATCACTGCATATAGAATGGAGTATAGCAATTCTAGCAATTGATTACAAAATAAACATACAGTGGTACCTCTCTTGAGCGACATTTGTGGGAGACAGAAAGAGTGTTTGTTGTAGAGAGGGAGCCGTTGTGGAGAGGGATTGTACTTCTAACAGACTGGTGCATAAATAGCATGAATTAACCTCCAAAATATGTACATGATGTAAACAAGCAGCGTGTCATAATTAGTAAAGATGAATACAGTGTATTGAGGTTGCTAATTCCTGACCAGATTATGATCTTATTCATAAAATGAAATTATTTCGCCGATTGTGTCATGAAATTAAGAACTGACTACAAGTACATACAAAATAATGTTCGCGTACACCAATTTACATACATGACGGTCCGGATTGGACGGGCTTTAGACGGTACCGTACGCCCGACGCCATTTGTATTAAAACAAAACAAACGCTTTCCTTTTTCTTGTTAGAAATGATGCATTAATTGTCATTTTATTTTAATCAGAACAGGGCTCGACACTAACACTGGTCCGCTGGTCCGAGACCAATGAAAATCCAGAAGGACCAGTGAAAATTCTGGAGGACCAGTAACTGTCCTATTTACAAATTGGGCACTTTTGCCCTGTCAGACCAGTGGCCAAAATAGTTAGTGTCTAGGCCTGCAGAAGTAACAAGTTTTCTCACCTTACCCTGACCAAAGTTATTATACAGACCACCAATTAATGAAAACAATTTAATCGTCTTAATTATCCAATTAGACCAAACCACAACTTGTTAATCGTGTCACAATGCAAGTGTGAAAAATAGCGATTTACAAGCTTCTCAATGATGATTAGTATACCATATTCACACATTTTGGCAGACAGTGTCAATACTTATGAAAACAATCAACAACTGACTTAATATAACCTATGCCGGTCCGGAGAGGTAATTCTAAGTGTCGGTATGACTTTTGAGTGACGTTTGTCGTTGAAGGGAGGTGTCGTTTCTCGGAGGGAAATTAACGTTGAAATTGCATGGGAGGTTTAAAGGAGGGGGTCGTTTGAGAGAGGTGACGTTACGAGAGGGAACACTGTATTAACAAAGTCATGATACCTTGAATTAAACATTAAAAATTATACATAAAAGTTTAAATTGAGAAATAAGTCAGGACAATACACAACATTCTAGATAAGAGGCGCTATTTGAAACAAAAAATGGAATTCATTAAGCCAAGGTCCCACTGAGAAATTCCTCATCAGTGATGTTCTCCCGTTACTTCAGATTCCATCCAATTTATCAAGATTTCTTCCTACATCCTTTCCGCTGCCATAATTTTTGAGGGGCTATGAGAAATTCATATGGTCCCTATACCCTGTCCCTGAGACACTTAAATTTGTAGCACTGATAAAAACTTGATACATCCGGATGCTACACACCTGCCCCAAACTGAAAGTAGGAAAAATTGTCAACATTTCGACTAAAGGTCACCGGAAATGACGATGTGACGGTAACCCTAGCGCGAAAAACTTTTTTTTTACCTTGGTAGGCCTACTCTTGGTCCCCTTTAGAGTATTGATCCTGACCCCTTTGTCCAGTAATTTCAGTTTTGGAAATCTACGTTCAAAGCCCTTTTTAAAGGGGGCCAGGGGCCCAAAAACCTGTACACGACGCTTGGCCCGTAATATCCTTTAGTCTGGGATGCCTGTGTACCCATGACAGCAAAATTCCCAAATTTGGGTATTTAGGTCGAAAACTACTGAAGGCTGAAATGGCCAATCCGGCCAGTCTATATTAGTATGCTATGGTAGCGGAAAGGATATCACAATTGCCTCATGTCTTCCCTGAAGCTTCTCCTAGAACACCATGAACCTGTTCCCATGTCCTGATAACTCATTTATGTACATTGGGAGTACGTCACCGAGGCACAAAATGCTGTGGGACCTAGGCTTTACCACTGCATCAAAATAACATTTCTTTCAATTCAAACAAATAGTTATACTTCATTAAAATAACATTTCTTTCAATTCAAACAAATAGTTATACTTCATTAACTCTTGCCATTTAGCTCCAAAATCACTGACAGAGCTTACATGTGAGTGTTTTCACTTACCGTAGCGATAACTTTAATCTGATCAAAATTTCCTCTCAGTTTATATAGGTTGGCAAATCTTAAAATCACTTTAGCTCCACTGACGCAAGCTTCCAGGTGCCTGTATTTCTGCAGTTGATCCATACGTTTTAACACAATCTTAGCAGGTATTTCTAAAATGTTCAGTTCTTTCTTCATGTTTTCGTAATCATCCTTATATACCTGTCCAATGAGTCGTTCGAAGTTGACGAACATTATGCTTCCATGCTCAATTTGTTCACGAATGCTCTTCAACCTAATAAATTTATTAACAGAAAATGGTCAGTTACATTTTGAAATGCACAAATATCGGGGATCATAACTGACAAATATATACAAACAAGAGGGCCCTTTAAGTCGCTCACCTGTCGAACTTCACCTAGATTTTGTTGAGATGATCTTTGTGACCAAGTTTCATACAGATTAAGTCAAAATTGTGACCTCTAGTGACTACACAAGGTTTTTCTATTATTTGACCGTGTGACCTAGTTTTTTTACCCCTGATGACCCAATATCAAACTTGACTGAGATTTTGTTGGGATGATCATTGTGACCAAGTTTCATAATGATAAGGTCAAAATTGTGACCTCTATTGACTACACAAGGTTTTTCTAAGATTTGACCCCGTGACCTAGTTTTAGACCCCGATTGACCCAATATCAAACTTGACCTAGATTTTGTTGAGATGATCATGAGAACCAAGTTTCATAAAGATTAGTTCAAAATTGTGACCTCTAGTGACTACACAAGGTTTTTCTATGATTTGACCTTGTGACAGTTTTTGACCCATGATGACCCAATATCGAACTTGACCTAGATTTTATTGAGATGGCATTGTGACTAAGTTTGATGAATATTAGGCCAAAATTGTGAACTGTAGTGTCTACACAAGCAAATTGTTGACGGACGGACGACAGACGGAGAGTGATCACATAAGCTTACTCTGTCACTTTGTGACAGGTGAGCTTAAAAGGCTACAAACTGGTCAGGCCAAAATAAAACTAGAAATGCCAAATATGATGACGAGTAAAACCCCCACAGCCTTGACACATACAGAAAACTACATTTTCACGTAAACTTAACAACCAGTCAAACCTGGATAAAAGTTGCTTAATCTTCACTACCTTTACTGCAAATTTCAACAAAATGTCTCATTCCAAGCAAAAGTTGGAGCAGAAATTTTCTTTTTTTTTGATAATGGAACCCACCAGCCCCACTTTCAATCAATAGCGGAGTTTTCACACACATTATCTATACAGAAAGTTTCATTACACTATCTTATTCTGAACTGAAGTTACAGTCTAAAGACCAATTTTCTATTTTAATAACAGTGACCTTCACCCCACCACGCAGCCCCTTTTCCGAATCAGAGATTTAATCCCAGCCATCAGCATCACAGTCAATGGTCCTAAAGTATGCATACTAGGTTTTTTCTTTGATGTGGTAATAAACCTAGTTTTTTTTTACTTGCCGGTACACAGAAGTAAAACAAAGAGTATCTACCTATGTTTGATTGGTATCCATATTTCAGTCACAACTTCATCCAAAGTTTGAACATCACTGTTTTCACCCTGTTTCCTCCATAGCGACATGAATGTACTACTGTTGGAACTATGGTTTAATTCGGGAACCATTTCAAAAACAGCAGCAGAAACATTGAAAGCACTAATGTTGGATTGAAACTTCTCAACATTTTTCACGTTGGACACATCTACTGGTTTACAGAATTCTCTAATTTGATAAGTCTCTAATCTTCTCTGTTTCTTCAAAGTATCATCAATAGGACCAGTGTCAACTAAAAAAATCCAATAAATGAGTGGAAGAAAAGTAATCCATCAAGACACAATCAATATACCGCATAGCTGGTTATTTCTGCGGGTGTAAAATTTTGCGTTTTTGTCCAAAAAATTTTCTGCTGTTTTTAATTTCTGCTGATTGCCAAAATCGCAAGGTTAAATTTCTGCTGTTTTCTTCACGGTAAGAATAAATTTCACAAACAGTTATATAAATAACAATCATATATATAAAACTGAGACGTTTTAACGATTAATTCGTAAACAATATTCTATTGAAAGACGCTCAGATTAACACATTTAAATTAATTATGTGTACCAGGACGATGAGATGATTACAACGATAATTGCCCATAATTATACCTAACCAAGAATTGATACTCGAAATGCTTCGGACATTTCAGCAATTTAAGGCGGACGAGATTTTGTTGACTTCGGCGATTTTATTCAACTTTATTAATGTCTGCGGATGGTATTATTCTGCGTGGATTTAATTCTGCAAATTGATTGTGGACCGCAGAATGGCAGAAATTTCCACCCCGCAGAAATAACCAGCTATACGGTAGGATAATATAGGATAAACATATCTCCCCCAAGGGGTCGAAATATAAACCGGGTACAAGGCAAAGTTAACTTCCAACCGCTAGGGTGAGACATAGAGGATCTTGTATGTTTTAGTTGACAAGTTTAATAAAACTTGTATATAATTAGCACAAATGTAAGATTCTTTTTATCACATAACCTTAGAGAATGCTTACTTTCGTTTAAAATGATGATGTATGCAGCATGGGTTTCAACCAAAATGTAGTAGAACAAAGAAAGCGACGACTTGACAACGTTGCTAATGTTATGACAAGGCATGGATTGGCTAACATCATGTCATGGCAAATTTAATATTCTCAGTGCACTCTTGAGAGTGCTAGACTGCAGGTAATGTGAATAAATCCTAATCCTACATAGAAGCTCATGATCGATTCTTATAATCATCATAACCCAGCAGTCAATTTAAAAGAAACACATGATAGAATCTGAGTAATTTGAATACAACAGGTATGCCTGTATAAAGCATCATCGAGTATAATAAACAAAGGTGAAATATTGATACATTCTTACCCAAAGGTAAATGTTGACAAAGAGAAGCCAGAGAGGCCATATTGGAAGCTTGTACTTCGAAATCATTCAGTTCCTTCTGTCTTATAACAAGGGCCTTCTTAATATATGCAGCAGGATGTTCTTGTACAAGTCCAGCAAGTTCGGAAAATTTGTCCTGCATTTCTGTGACAAGCCTGAAGTCTCCTATGGTCAAAGCACCAGAAAGAAGGGCAGTAACTCTACTCTCAACAACAGATACAGCTCTAATCAAGCATTCATAACAATAGGCAGTCAGCATCTTCATTCTTCCACCACCCTTATCTGTAAATATATAATAAAAATCTTATACAGTCAAGTCTCAATACTATGTCACCTGACATACTGACATCATTTTATGGGGACAAATGATATAGTACGCTCTTTGTATCGATTCGGTATACTCACATGTTTGTTACAATGACGTTTTGCTTGGGAACAAACAGAGTCGTTGTATCGATACCTGAGTGTAATTATCAAAACTATGCACATGCTTCTTCAGTTGTATGTAGACAAAGAAGACTTGCATATGTTATAAACATCTCACATGGAAACAAAACCAGTCACCTTAGCCTGGCATACAATCAATCTCTACCATTGTAAAATAGCATAGACAATACAGATGAATTTAAATCACATTTTGTCAAAACCTTTTGCATAGACAACCACAATACTCAAAAATAATCTCAAAATACAGACACTAATCACTTTTTTTCACTGTACAGCTCCTTATTCAACCTCAAAATTCAGACCTACCCTACAGAAGACCAGTTTCAGAAGGGTCGAATGGTGACCCTATTATCTAGTTTATAATGTGTTTATTACTTACAATGTACGAGGGGTGATCAATATATTTGTGTACTTTTCATCTAGCAATTTTATATTGCCAGTTAGGCTCCAAAACAATGTATTATCATTTAGAGTAAGACCCTTTCGACAGAATGCACTTATTACACAATTTCATTCACCCAATGAGCGTGAGACGTGGGTCGTCACGTGGCGCCACTCTATGCGCTCCCGTTTTAAGCGTACATAGCTCCTTTTTGGACTCATATCTGGTCCCACATGGACGATCGTTTTACTTTTAAGACAGAAATAAGTAATAAATAATCACCTCTCAAATGTAAGATGGAAAAAAACAGAGTTTTGGTACGTTATTGGACATCAGACTCTACAAAAGACGGTTGGCTTAACGCGGTCGTATTACCCCGATGGAGAAAAAAGCACAATCTAGCAAGTTTGGGGCACAATTTCTGAAGAACCCTTTGTAGCTGGATTCAAAGGTTTATATATTCGTAGTCAATACTGATCACAGTTTTCGCCAGTAATATATGGTTAAGAAATATGCCTCTCATTTCACAGAATATAGAGGAGAGTGTCCCTACCATGGTGATAATTCTTCCGTTTGTCCTTATTTTATCAATGCATCTGCTTGACAGGGTGCCTACAATCGCATATACGATATAATCATATGTAGATCCTTAATATGTGGCGCAAAGAATCCCCCTACATTCTGGTTATGTCATCTTTGAGATATCAGAAGGATTTTCCAAGATTGACGTAATTTTTACTGACATGCCGTTGCTCTGTGATAATGTATTGTCTGACATGCTTGACGGCGCGTGCTGCACACAGGTCACGATAAGTGATGTCATCAGGTTAATTGTGACGTCACAATAAAATAAGTTAATTAAAACGCTAGATAATAAATAGATCTGCATGACCTGGTAATTTCATTACCCTAGGATCAATATAACAAAAGTTAGAAGGAAAGTCCACGAATATATTGATCACCCCTCGTATATATAAATATTACCTCGATCTGCATCTACAGATCTATTTACTACATATAATAAGTGTGAATATTGAACAGCTGACAAACTGTACACATATACTGTTGACATAAACTTACAGTAAATTTTTAAGTACTGAGGAAATGGAGGCCATCTCATAGCATGTCGAAGCATCACAACATCATCTTCAAATCGAACATTCTTTTTCCATTCAGCAACAAACAATTCTGACAGCAGGTGTCCATATCTTCTATTTTCATCTTCAGAGAAATTCACATAGTCCAAATTATACCCCTGTTCAACTGCCTGAAATTGTCCATGGACAGAATCTCAAATCATCATTTTTAACCACATAGACTTTTTGTAATAAGGCTGTGTTTAAAAGTTATAAATTAAAAAAATGGTGTTCTTGGGATAATGATTTGTTTCTGCAAGCAATTGAACTTTACATAACCTTGACCTTTCAGTTTGACCGCCAAATCAAAAGGGATTATCAACAGTCAATTTGAGTACCATCAGTCAAAGCTTAAAGGCAACCAACCCATACAGAAAGAGTGATTACATGGCATACTGCATTGCTCCAGTTTAGATGAACACAATGAGAATATCATGTAAAGCTGGGTTCACACTATGAGCGTTTGTCCCAGCGTTTCTAAAGTCAAAAATATGAGCCCAAACGTCGGTGAAATTATGCTCGCGAGGAGGAATATTTTGGTTCACACTGCAAACGTTGTGTATCTAATGCACCCCAAAGTTTGGGAACGTTTTTCGAAGCGTTTAACTGCGTTTGGCAGCGGTTACTAGCGCTTAACAACGTTTGTTGTGTTGTAGCTATTTTTTATCGGCCTATGTGAACTTTTGCCAACGAATGTTAGCGTATGTGTGGAGGTCCCTAGCATAGTCCGACTTAGACGAACGATGTGCCAAACGCCAGGATCCGTCGCACAAAGTTTACCTAAGTACTTAAACTCAAGAAAGAAGCAAAACTACAGGCTCATACTAGAAGATGACAAGGTATACATATAATAAACTCACCAGGAAAGCAGCATTGCTCATACAACTTTGCATACTTGGATTGAATGAATCTACTTTCTTGCAGTACAGGAGCACAAACTGTTTCATCAAATAGCTATCATTGCATACCTGTGTAACAGAAAAACAAACAAATTGAAAATCATCTTGAAATTGGTTAGCAAAACCAGCAAACAAACATTAGAGTCAGAATAAGTCCATTTATCTTTCAACATTGGATACTTCTTGTACACAAGATTATTGTCTAACCTCGTGTATAATTGTGATGCTTTTACAAATCCTGTTCAACTGCACAACAAAAGAAAGTATGGAACTAGCAGAATTTTAGACAGTAAGTAACCTATCATTGTGCAGTTACACCGGATTTGCAAGACCATCATGATTATACACAAGATCAGACAATAATTTTGAACACAAGAACTATTTGACTTTTTAGAGATAATGGGACTCGAACATACATGATTTTTACCATATCGACCATACCACTCAAAAGTCAATAATCTGAAATAATGTATACCTGGGAAAAGAGCTAAATCACATAAATAAAATATAATTAAAAAAAAAAAGTACCCAAATTTTAAAGTTGTTTTGATAGCAGAACAAACTGACCAAGGCCACAGCCATTTGTCCGTCAACTAGCTGGCAGAATTTCACGAAACTTAATACAAGAGGGCCCAAAGGGCCCTAGGTTGCTAACCTGTCATAGCAGTGCATGCACACCCCTATAGTAATCATTTACAAATTTCCTGAATAAAATTAAAGAAAATTCAGCCTCTATTGCAAGTTTTTTTATGATTTGACCTTGTGACCTAGTTTTTGACCCCAGATGACCCAATATCAAATGTGATCTAGATTTTAGTGAGATGATAATTGTGACCAAGTCTCATTAAGATTAGACCAGAATTGTGACCTCTAGTGACTACTCAAGGGTTTTCTATGATTTGACATTATATATATATAATGACCTAGTTTTTGACAACAGATGACCCATTATCGAACTTGATCTGGATTTTGTTGAGAAGATCATTGTGACCAAGTTTCATAAAGATTAGGCCAAAACTGTGACCTCTAGTGACTACACAAGCAAATTGTTGACGGACAAAGTACGACAGACGGACGGAAGACGGACGAAGATGTCTCCAAGGGCCATAACTCTGGCAAAAATCATCCGACCTCAAGTTCTTGACAATACACGCAACTAAGCTTGGTACCAATAGTTAAGGAGAACAAGTGCAGACAAACTTGTGACGGACGGACAGACAGACGTCTTGCACAAAATTAATATGTCTCCCCAACTATACGTGAAAGACATACAAAAATCAGCATACTTTTGTAGATGAATAAGCTATCAAGGTGACATGCGTAAGGTTGGAAGTTCTATCCAAGTGCTCAACATGATACAAGTAGAGGGACTTTGTGTAAGATGAGTTTGCCTTACATGCCGACAGATGGTCAATTGTATTATAGGTCACTGCAGACCTGATGCAATATGGTTTCTCAGCTGGCTATGACCAAATGCCCTACCATGTATTCAGATGGTAGGTTCATGCAAAGATCTAAAAACATTTTAGATATTTGGTTCATGTGTTCAGTTATTTAAGCTATCAGATATCATTTGGTCTCCAGACAGACCAATGTAGGAAAGACATGTACCGGCCGGGATTCAAAGGAATTTGCAAAGGAAAGGTTAATACATGAAAAATATTATTATGAATAAAAGGTTAATCAAAAGCCATACATGTTGTTTCAGGCAAATCAGCAGAGATTCAGAAATACTCTGATTCCACATGTCCTTGATATTGTTTGACTGCAGCTCGACAGGAGCAAATATGCCGGTCCATACCTACAATATTAACAAACATTTCTTCTCAAAATGACAATGTAAAATGTAAGTACATCTGCATAACATTTTATAAGTGAATGGCAATCACAGACAAATCTATTCTTGCCATCATTTATGTACTATGGTAGAAACAAATAGCCCCTAAATCAAAAGGTTTTCCTTTTTTACCAAGGCTAGCAAAGTCGTATCAATATAATTTTGTACTACAATTTTATAGAAATCCATTCTGACAAAAAATACAAGGACCTGAGGGCCCATACTCATAAAAGGTTTTTTAGATTATTTCTATAAGCAAACATCGGACAATGGGAAATACTTGACTCAGCACAATCTCAACAAGAGCACCGCCTACGAGTGCTGGATGCTTGACTTTCTCGTACTTGATAGTAACCTGGCTTATCTGTGAGTCGAAATTCAAAGAATAACAAGGGCAGATAACTCCATTAATATAGGTCACAGAGTTATCAGCCTTGTCAGTATGGACTCCCTGAGTGATGGTCCATTACTATGTATAATTTCAAGTGGATACCTTTGATAGACTTTGAGTAATTGACATTTTTGTGTAAAGATTCAAAGTCAGAAAAGGGGAATTACTCTCATAAAATGCTAGATAGATTTGTTTCCTCTAGTCAGTAGATGTAGGTCATCACATTCCACAATAGTATTGGAAGAATCGAGCTATAAATTAGCCTTTAAGGATATGGCAATATATTTGTTAGATACACAATATAACCTTTGATTGGATATCACATTATTTCAAACACATAATTACCCCAAGAATGCTTAAAAGGTATATGGTCCATTTGCTGTAGAATGTTTCTAAAACATATCTTGTTTCCTTAGCAGACCTCATGAGTGTGTCGTAATGATCCCTGGTTTGTTTGTCTTTTTCTAAATCCTGCTGTATTCTGTCATACATAGCGATGGAATGTATCAAGATTTGAGTGCTGTAGATAATGGTGTCAGATCTTCTTGTAGCTAAACCTTGCCTTAGCAGATGGTACGCAATCCAGTAACACTTGAACCACTGTTTTAAACTGCTGCCTTCACTGAAGTATGTAACAAATCATTTGTTTATGGTCAAAGTCAAACTTAACCTGTATTTATATTAAAGATGGCAACAAGTACTAAAATCGTTACTCGGTCATTCTTCCGATCGAGTACTGTGTTTACCGACCAAAACTCGAATAAAACGATTAAAAAACAACCCGAAGTCTTTCAGATTGATGGGCAAGATATGAAAAATGTTACTCAACAATTATCAGTCGACAAATTTCGAAGATACTGCTGAAATAAGAGCTTGACAAAAAAAATTGTTTTTTTTTTAAAAATAAAAAGTTTGGCGGCGCGGTGAATCGATCGCAAGACCTTCACTACTATAAATTCAACCATACTCATTAACCGCTCGGCCATCGTCTAGAATTTCATACCTATTAATTTTACATTATAAAATCAATTAAGCACGCGCCACTTTTGCGCATGAGCGCACCATTGTTTTCCCTCACGTCGTTTTTGTCAACAATTACAGCGGCGGCCGATATTTTCGATGAATAAGTAATGCTTTGTTTACCTTGAATATTTTTTGTTTGTTCTGTTGTTGATCAAATCTAGATCAGTTGAAGAATGTTGAAACAATAACATTAAAAAACAAACAAAAAAAACAACAAACAGTGTAAAATAAATAGAACTTTAATCAATAACAAAAAAATCAAACAATGACATGTATGACAAACAAATTGAGACAAGACAGGTGCCTATCCTAGCGTTACTAAGCAATAAGCTATTTTTAAACCGGGGACATAATATTAACACAAAGTGTCCAACACACAGTACGTTCGTACACAGTTATCGTTCTTTCACACACGTATATTCACGTTTACAATACATAACTCACACATCGTCATTTTCACCAAGCAGGGTTTGGTGTACTTCATTCTTGTTCAGAAATATGATGCTGTCGACCAATGCAGGGGACAACCTATTCCTGAGTTTATTAACGAGTAATCCAGCCGATGAAAACACACGTTTAGAAGGCACTGATGTAGCCAGGATTCGTTTTGCGACTATAGCAATTCTAGGATACTTGTGTTCATTTTGTTTCCACCACACGAATGGCTTTACATCACATGGTTTTTTATTCAAATAATCCTTAAGTTCGTCACTTTCACTATTTGTTTCAATCACTAAAAAATCCAACATGTCATCTGGTCGCGAATATTTGCTTGGTGGTGGAACAGAACAGTCGCGTTTTGGCAATCTCAGCGGGATATCGTCCAAATATGACTCGAGTGTTTCTTCAGCTTTGATGCGATGTTCTTTCTTCAAGAATGACAATCGCTTGTATCGGGGGTCGAGTAGCGATGTGAGCACAGGGATGGATGATGCCGTATGGGTAGCAGATGGTTGAAAGCGTCTATCTAATTCATCACAGATACAGTCCTTCACTCTTACAATGACACTACTGTCCTCGTCAATCACCTTTAAACTTGAATTAATAAGTCCACTAATAATAGGAAACACATAACTTATAGACACTGATTTCTCCTTCAACATGAATGAAGTAACTTTCGTTAAGTCCTTCAACACAGCTGACAAACCTGACATTGTATTCCATTCTGCATCACCTGGTAGTAGGTATGAATCTGCTTTCTTCGTGAACTTCTGGTCCAGCATGATATCATTGATAACCCGTTGCTGCTCACACATGCGTTCCAGTATCAGCTGTGTAGAATTCCATCGTGTGCAGGCATCCTCGATGAGTTCATGCTGGGGTAGATGTTGAAGTTTCTGTCGTTTTCTCATCTCTACGATTCGACCTTGTTGGTAAGTTAGAATTCTGACACACAGTTCTGTAGCTTGGCTGCTATGTTAACCACGGTGTGGCGCTCCGGCATCGCCCTGGTCATCAATACGTTGGATTTCATTTCCCACTCGTCGGTGACAATGTGCTCCGTTACAGTCATGTATGAGTCCGTGGCATTCGACGTCCAGGTGTCTATTGTTAGCGCTACAGACGATACGGATGTACCTAGCTCATTGCAGAGTATTTCTCTCCCCTCGTCATACTTCTTTACGATACGTGCATGCACAGTATTTCTGCACGGAACCACATAGCCAGGTGCTACAAGCTGCATGAGACTACGGAACCCATCGCCCTTGACAATACTAAGAGGCAGGTAATCTGAGACAATCATATTGGTAATTCTTTCAGTAATTTTCTCGCTCTGCGTAGATGTCAGCTTCCGGGGCGAGTTGAAAAACGACGTCATGGCTGGTTGTTTTTCTTTCATTGGAGTCTGCTGTTTGGTTTCTCACCTGTCGAACTTGACCTAGATTTTGTTGAGATGATCATTGTGACCAAGTTTCATACAGATTAGGCCAATATTGTGACCTCTAGTGTCTACACAAGGTTTTTATATGATTTGACCTAATGACCTAGTTTTTGACCCCAGATAAACCAATATCCAATTTGACCTAAATTTTGTTGAGATGATCATTGTGACCAAAAAGATTATATTAAGTCAGACAGGGAAGGCAGCACTCAACTTAACCAGCCGAGCACAGAAAACATTAAAACACACAAAGCACAATGCCCAACTGAACCAACCGAGCACAGGAAACATAAAACACATAAAGACACAATGCCCAACTAAACAAGCGCAGATCCGCCCAAGTCAAAGCTATCGAAAAGTATAATAAATTATAACTAGCTGAATGACCCAGTTTCCACAGCAAAAGGACTACAATGCCTAGTTTTAGCTGTAAGAAATCTTAAAACGAAGAAGTGTCCAACACACAAGTTTCATAAAGATAAGGTCGAAATTGTGACCTCTATGATTTGACCATGTGACCTATTTTTTGACCCCGGATGACTCAATATCAAACTTGATCTAGATTTTGTTGAGATGATCATTGTGACCAAGTTTCATGCAGATTAGGCCAATATTGAGACCTCTATTGACTACACAAAGTTTTTCTATTATTTGACCTTGTGACCTAGTATTTGACCCCGGATGACCCAATATCGAACTTGACCTAGATTTTGTTAAGATGATCATTGTGACTTAGTTTCATAAAGATTAGACCAAAATTGTGACCTCTAGTAACTACACAAGGTTTTCTATGATTTGACCTAATGACCTAGTTTTTGACCCCAGATGAACCAATATCGAACTTGACCTAGATTTTGTTGAGATGATCATTGTGACCAAGTTTTATAAAGATTAGGCTAAAATTGTGACCTCTAGTGTCTACCCAAGCCATTTGTTGACGGATGAACGGACGACGGATGCAGAGTGATCACAAAAGCTCACTCTGTCACTTTGTGACAGGTGAGCTAATAATGGCTGCCAATTTGCGCGAAATTTGCAATCTGTTTTACCTGAAATTAATGATTATACATGCCACATTGCTTCAGTTAATGCCACTCTTGTAAGGAAACATGTTGGAATGACCAATTGGTGACCTTATTCCTTCCCTTGATACAAATCATAAACACAGGACAGTATGTGGCTGTTTTCTGAATGATTTAACCTGATAAACAATTTACAAATGCAGACTTATGCCAGTCCGGGTTTTTCATGAAATGTCTGGGGGCTCGCGGGTTTGACACTCGATTACGGGATTTTCATGGATGATCCATAAAAATTGGTAACCATGACAGATGATCACAAAAGCTTACCTTGTCACTACTTGACAGGCGAGCTAAAAATGCACATCAGACAAATTTACACATGTACGTTTTTCATGTGTTAGAACTGCTTCAGATTTTAAGAATTTGTACCTGTAAAATGTTCCTTGGAGTTGATTCAAGACAGCCTCAAGACATTTTTGAACCTCCTGAAAGGGAATAAAAACATATTAAAGTATAATATGTTAATTGTTTAACTTAATGGAACACAATTCATAACAAATACATTTGTACCAGGGAATGAATATTCAGCATCATTCCAAGACAAGTGTGCAAAGATTGCCCTAGGTCTCATACCCAAGTAGTCCTTCTAGAGTGAAGGACAAAAGCACCTACACTGATTTTTGCCTACCAGGACAAAAGCCCCTATACATTTTTTATGGCTATAACAATATCGAACTACACCTAAATTTTATAGAGAGGACTATATCAACAAAGATCAAAAAGATAATGTCAAAATTTTGACATCTTATATTCTCTTAACATTTTTCTATGATTTGGTTTTGTGACCTAGTGTTCTAACCATGATGACCAAATATTCTACTTGACCTACATTTTATAGACATGATCATTGCAACCAAGATTCATAAAGAGCAGTTCAAAATTGAAAGCTGTAGTGTGTTCACAAAGTTGTTTCATGACTCGGCCTTGTAACCAAGCTTTTGAACACTGATGACCCAATATTGAACTTGACCTAGATGTAAAAGAGTTTATCATTATGACCAAATTTTACAAAGTTAGGCCAAAATTGTGACCTCTAATGTGTTCACAATGCTTTCCAATGACTTGGTCTGAGTTTTTTATATCATAGATGACCCAATATCGACATTCACCTTAGAGGCGATCATTGCAACTAAGTTGCATAAAGATTAGGCCAAAATGGTGACCCCTAGTGTGCTCATAAGCAACAGTGGAAGGACTGATGATTGATCAAGAGTGTTTTTTTCTTTCTGTTGTTTAATGACGTTTGCGGGAGAGATGTGCTAAAACTAATCTAAACAAAATCAAAACTACCTGGCCTACTGAAGAAAATGTACTCACTAGCCATCATAAATAAGCAGGTTTCAAATTAGGGAAAACAATGTTAATACTATCACCTTTTCCTGTGCTGTTATAGTTTGTAACATCCATGACTTCGCATCTTCACTGAACCACATATTCGGTGCATACACCTTCACTTGGTAGGTTAAATTAGCAAGACGAACTTCAACAGGTATAACATCCTTTTGAATCAAAGCGAGCAAGTCTGCAAGTTCTACCGATGCAATGAAAGTTCTTGGAAGATAGAAATCCATCTCAAACAGTGGCTCAAGGTGCTTTAACATTTTCTCCATTGGACTGAAGTGATATATTGAACACTTTACATTGATTTCAAATATTTTTCATTGAACTAGAACTGCCACACTGTGACTAATGATACCCCTACATACCACTTTGACACAGAAGTATGGCAACCGAATCCATAAAAACTGTCGCATGGTGGACCACAATTGTACAGTTATTTTTAAATTCAAAATATAATGATGTTATGGTCCAGACAACATAAATTATGGTCATCTTTGATCTTTGAACTCTTCAGTGTGACCTTGACCTGTGTGATATTGAAATAATTGTTTTGTATGATGCATCGTGTAATAGGGGTGTACAATTGTGCCAGGTTATTTTAAAATCCCACAATAAAGGACATAGTTATCGCTTAAGTTAAAACCAATTTTTAACTTTGAACTTGTGAAGTGTGACCTTGACCTTTGAGATATTGACGTAATTGTTTCACATGACACACTGTCCGCTAGTAGTGAACATTTGTGCCAAATTATTTTCAAATCCCATAATAAATGACTTAGTTATGGGCTGGACAAGCTTAATTATGGCTATCTTTGACCTTTGAACTCCAAGTGTGACCTAGACCTTTGAGATTTTAACGTAATTGTTTTGCATGACACACTGTCTGGTAGTAGGTAACATTTGTGGCACATTATTTTTAAATCCCATAATAAATGACTTAGTTATGGGCTGGACAAGCTCAATTATGGCAATTTTTTACCTTTCAACCCCAAGCGTGACCTTGACCTTTGAGATATTGACGTAATTATTTTGCATGAAACACCATCCGCTAGTAGTAAACATTTGTGCCAAATTATTTTCAAATCCCACAATAAATGACTTAGTTATGCGCAGGACAAGCTCAATATTGACTATTTTTTACCTTTGAACCCCAAGTGTGACCTTGACCTTTTAGATATTGACGTAATTGTTTAGCATGACACATCGTCTGGTACTGGTGAACATTTGTGCCACATTATGTTCAAATCCAACAATAAATGACTTAGTTATGCGCCGGACAAGCCCAATTTTGGCTATTTTTGACCTTTGAACTCCAAGTGTGACCTTGACATTTTAGATATTGACGTAATTGTTTCGCATGACACAATTTTTGGTACTGGTGAACATTTGTGCCACATTATGTTCAAATCCAACATATAAATAACTTAGTTATGCTCCAGACAAACTCAATTATGGCCATTTTTAACCATTAAACTCCAAGTGTGACCTTGACCTTTGAGACATTGACGTAATTGTTCTGCATGACAAACCGTCTCATCAACAAATGTTCCAAGTTATTAAAAAATCCTTCAATAAGTGACTCCTATATAGCCCCCCCCCCCCCTACTTTAGTAGTGGGGGTATACTTACTTAAACCTACTTAGTTATATTTAATGCACATAGTTGAGTATTTAGATTTAAAAAAGAAGTTGATTTGGAGATCCATGCAGTTCAGTCTCTAAATTGATAATCCAGAATTTATGCACATACTAGTATGTTTAAGTCATTTTCATACAAATGAAGTTTATTTTTTGGCATTCAAAAACAGCAACATTTGATATACACACATGCAGAGCTTCAAAAGAAAAAGTATGTATGTCTGTGGCTGGACATTTCCTTTTCCTAATTATTTTTCCCTTTTATAGAAGAGGTGATTATAAGCTAAGGAAAAAAATCTTTAAAAACATCAATTTTACAACAACCAGGTCGCCTATCTGTCATAGAAGTGCAAGCCCCTACAGTAACCTGAGTAATCATTTTCAATTCCGGACTAAGAATATGAATATGCAGCCTCTTTTTCAAGTACAAGGCTTTCATTTGGTCTATAACCAGCGACCTAGTGACTCCAGATGACCCAATATCAAACATGGCCTAGATTTTGTTGAGATAGTCATCGTGACTAAGTATCTAAGATAACATAAATTTTATACTCTTTTTACTCTTTAGCAATGATACAGTTACCTGTGGTTGAGAATATAATTATAACCAAGTTTTATAAGGATTGTGACCTCTAGTGTCTACACAAACAACTGTGTGAATGGATGACTGAAGAAAAGCGATTTTAAAAGCTCCCTTTGTGACTGGTGACCTAAAAATGAAGACTTGCTATACAAGGTTGGCCCCCCAATGTTACCAATTTACCCGAAATTACTGATCTTAAGTATGACCCAGAAGTTTGGAAAAAAGAAATTTAAATTATGAAGATAAAATACATACATTGACCATTTCTTGTGATTTTTCTTGAAAGTTTCCTGTACTAAAGACACTCTATCTAAGCCCCACCAAATTGGCTTGATCTGGTCATGGCTGATGTCATCATCTGGTTCTTGAAATGGAGCACAAGCTCCAGACAGGAAATGTATCCAAGGCATCATTATTAACCAGCATGGATTCTTGGTTGACCCGGCAATGCTTTTCACAAATTCTACAATCATTTCTAACAAGTATTTCCTGTAAAAGATACACAACTACATGTTTAAAGGGGTACAAATCATAACACAAATGACTATTTCCTAACGTTTAAACAACCTTTATAACTATTAACAACTGTTCAAATATCTTGGCAATTAATCATGTTTCATTTTGATATCACTTTATAGATAGATAGATTTATTCAACATAAAATGAACATTCACAAGGCAATGATAATATCAAAACATACAAATACAGTAAGTTAATACATGTTTAAGCATGAATCAATAAAATCAGCCATGTCAAATCAACATTAAATGTCAAGGATAACACAAACAAGAGGATCATAGATCCTGGGGCGCTCACCTGCTAAACATGGCCAAACTTTGAACTTGACCTTAAGGTCATCAAGATAATCATTTTGACCAAAGATGATGAAGATTAAAGCAAAAATGTGGCCTAAAAAGTGTTAACAAGGTTTTCTTATTATTTGACCTTATGACCTAGTTTTTGACCCCACATGAACCAGAGTGTTAACAAGATTTTCCTATTATTTGACCTTTTGACCTAGTTTTTGACCCCATATGAACCAACTTCGAACTTGACCTTCAGGTCACCAAGATAAACATTTTGACCAAACTTCATGAAGATTAAAGCAAAAATGTGGCCTCCAGAATGTTAACAAGGTTATCCTATTATTTGACCTTTTGACCTAGTTTTTGACCCCACATGAGCCAACTTTAAACTTGACCTGGATTTCATTGAGATACAACTACTGACCAAGTTTAGTGAAGATCACAGCAAAATTGTGACCTCCCGAGTGTTATCAAGGTTTTGCTATTATTTGACATATTGACCTAGTTTTTCACCCCACATGACCTAACTTCGAACTTGACCTAGATTTCATTGAGGTACAACTTCTGACCAAGCAAAATTGAAAGTGCTAACGGTGAAAACGGTGTTAACGGTGAAAAGTCTAACGGACGGACGGACGATGGACAAAAAACAATCACAAAAGCTCACCTTGCCACTTTTTGTATCAAACATATTTTCATTATAAACACAGTTACACTTAGTCATAACAACAATTCATCCTATACTTTGGATATTTTGAGCAACTGGCTTAACTCGAGCATTTGGCTTGTCCCGATGGGTCCTCGAGTTACAGAGGTTTTACTGTATAGGGAACAAGAGGGCCAAAGGGCCCTAAGTCGCTAACCTGTCAAACTTGACCTAGATTTTGTTGACATGATCATTGTGACCAAGTTTCATACAGATTAGGCTAATATCGTGACCTCTAGTGACTACACAAAGTTTTTATATGATTTCACCTAATGACCTAGTTTTTTGACCCAGATGACCCAATATCAAACTTGACCTAGATTTTGTTGTGATGATCAATGTGACTGAGTTTCGTAAAGATCAGGCTAAACTGTGACCTCTAGTGACTACACAAAGGTTTTCTATTATTTTCCCTTGTGACTTAGTTTTTGACCCCGGATGACCCAATATCAAACTAGACCTTGATTTTGTTAAGATGATCATTATGACCGAGTTTCATAAAGATTAGACCAAAATTGTGACCTCTAGTGACTACACAAGGTTTTTCTATGATTTGACCTTGTGACCTAGTTTTTTACCCTGGATGACCCAATACTGAACTTCACCTAGATTTTGTTGAGATGATCATCGTGACCAAGTTTCATAAAGATTAAGTCAAAATTGTGACCTCTAGTGACTACACAAGGTTTTTCTATGATTTGACCTAGTGACCTAGTTTTTGACCCCAGATGACCCAATATCGAACTTGGCCTAGATTTTGTTGAGATAATCATTGTGACCAAGTTTCATAAAGATTAGGTTAAAATTGTGACCTCTAGTGTCTACACAAGCCAATTGTTGACGGACGGACGAAGAGTGATCACAAAAGCTCACTCTGTCACTTTGTGACAGGTGAGCTAAAAACAATCTCCACCCACTGATGGCCATTTTTTTTTGACTAATCATGACAAAAATGTCAAATTTATTAGAGGGTTACCCAACAAATATTTCTGTAAAATCATTTTGAAATCTGACCAATGGTTGATTTTTTATGATTTATCCAATCAGTTACCATGGCAACCAGAGTTCTGCAAGGATTATATTCGTTTAGCTATTTTTAGAAAGGACTATCCAAGGAACATTTCTGTGAAGTTTGGTTGAAATTTGCCTAATGGTTCAGGAGGAGAAGTTGTTTGAATGAATTGTTGACGCATGCACGGATGGACGACGTAGATTGATCCTGAAAGCTCACCTTGTCAACATTTGATAGGTAAGCTAACAAGACTGCGTTCAATAAACGCTTATGCCCCCTGTGGAAGCCTTGTCCATAAACAAGTCTAAGTCCAAAATTGTCAAGGTGAAGGTCAAAATGGGGTTAGGTGATACAGGCATGTGGAGAGTGTTCATATGCAACATCCATGCGAGTATGGAAGCTTTGTAGCAAGCCATATTAATGCTAGAAAAAACGGTCAATTTGGGTTAACCGGACGGACGAACGGACGAACAGACGAACGAACGGACAGGTGAATCACTATATGCCTCCCGATCTATCTATCTATCGATACGGGGCATAAAAATGTTATTAAGCAGACGAGGAAACTAGACTACAAGACAGCACTTACCTTTTCTCTGGGAATAATGCATCAGCAAGGGAAAGGTCTGGACATTCCATTTTTTCTTTGTCAACCCTCAAAAGCAAGGCCTTAGTCAAAATGTTGATGGACTTGGTGCCTTGAATAATCAGTTTCAAGGTTCGAAATACACAGAGGATGGTTAAGGCAGATGTTGTACCATTATCTCTGAGCAATGCAGAGTCTGCATTTCCATTACTTTCAACATACCATTTCTTTGTCATTACGTTAGCAAGTGCATCTGCCATCTAATCAACAGACAAAAAGGGATATTATATTAGTAAAACATTTGTTTAATGCTAAAGGTCATATTGACCTTTTACCAGCTGATTTTAAGAGCAATTGCAGTGTTTATCTGCAGGTCATTCACAACCTCAAGGCTACAGCTCAATTTTAAGGCCCATTGTAGGCATAGTTTGGCCTCACAAAAGACAAACTGGCAGACAAGTAAAAAGCAATATTATACCCCACAATTATTCCAATTTGAATGATTTACAGTTTTTAGGAAAATTGCCCATTTTCTTGCTCCAACAGCCTTACAAAATAATAATGTTTTTCCTTAGACTTTGACTTTGTTTGACAATCAAAAATGTTATTCTCAAATTAACTTTGCATCATTTTAGTACTTGTCATATACTAAGACAGGTTATACAAGGGGTGTTCGATATGTATTGTCACTGTCGGTTGCATTTTTCTATGACACTATTTAGAAGGATTCTACGATTACTGTCTAAAAGTTGTTTCTTATTAATTGTCTACGAGTAAGACGGTCAAAACAAGGGAGATCACTCTTATTTATACCAAATGATGCTTGTTGTATCACGCACCAATAACTTCATATCAATTGTATTTTTCCCAGAAATCAAGGTTAATGGTCTATGGCTTACATACATGTATGATATGTCAAATTCCAATCAATAAAACTAATCGAAAATTGTCAATGAAAAATAGCATGCTTTTTTGACTAATTTTGACACCTATTTTCGCGACTTTGAAATGCTCTTATTTTGTTAAAACTGGCAATCAAGTACAGCAAATCATGTTTTTATCGAAGGAATTTAGATTATTTACGGTATGATAGTTGTGGAATAAGATTATTTCCGAAAGGAAGTTTTAATCGCCAGTTATTCGCAAAAAGTCGCCGTGTCTATTACTAGCCCTTTGAAAAGACAACAGAAACAACATTCCGGTAAATAAATTTAATTGATTTTTTTCACGAAACATTGGGGAAATCTTGGTGGTTCCAGAAATGTAAAAAGATTTAAAGATATCAACGAAGTTTCTTATTTGTGACCCAAGTGACAATACATATCGAACACCCCTCGTATACAGCTTTGGCTTCAGTCAAACCCTCTCACATATCGAGAAGTTGTCAGTTGCTCATAAAATCTCAAGTACTTCTTTTCAAGGAAAACTGGTTATTTTCAGTGATTGCTAAACATGACTGAAAAATATTTGGAAACAATTCTGTGCTGAACACAATAACAAAAGATCACCTAGTCACTTTGTGCTGGTTGAGATAATAATGCAAGGATAAACCCTTTTAACATTACAAATCTCTCATGATACCCAGTTTGATAATCAAAAACTTACAAAACCATCAAATTCCGATTCATAGGACCAACACCTTCCATCAACGTAATATATTTTTCTTAAACAGTCGTACATCATCCTGAAGTGCTGCGCAGTTGCATCTATAGTATCATATACTTTGCCATGTTCATTTATTGCAGGACAAAATGCATCAATGGAACTTAAAGCATGTTTTATAAGTTGATCTTTTTCATCTTTGAACCATCCATATACTTTTTCTCTCCATGACCTCCGTTCATGTTCAATAAAACCATCAAACTGATGCCATACGTCTGAAATAAATAAACAAGAGGATCATAGAACCTGCTAAACATGGACAAACTTTGAACTTGACCTTAAGGTCATCAAGATAAACATTTTGACTAAACTTGATGAAGGTTAAAGCAAAACAGAGGCCTCCAGAGTGTTAAAAAGGTTTTGCTATTATTTGACATATTGACCTAGTTTTTTAGCCACATGACCCAACTTCAAACGTGAACTTAAGGTCACCAAGATACACATTTTGACCAAAGATGATGAAGATTAAAGCAAAAATATGGCCTCCAGAGAGTTAACAAGGTTATCCTATTATTTGACCTTTTGACCTAGTTTTTGACCCCACATGACACAACTTCTAACTTGACCTTAACGTCACCAAGATAAACATTTTGACCAAACTTCATAAACAGGGTGACGAATCAACGGGGTTTACGCACGGATACTGAAAGGAGCTAAGTCATCGGTAAGACCTGTTTTTTGCCAATATCTTTAATTGTTCGTACACGATTCGTAATATTTTTCAGTGCATAAAAGACAGATAAGCTTTCTGCTTCTAACCATGTTCAAACTTAAAGGATTCTCTTCCTAATTTGGACGCAATCGTTGGCCAAAATTGACGAGTAAAGAAACTGATGTAACCAATCGTGCTGCATGCGACATGAAATTGCATTTTCCATTTCAGTTTACCGTAAAATGTTGTATTTAGTAGGTTAAATGTGTGTCAAACCATTCGAATACGTTCATGTATTTTATGACTATCTTTATTAATCATAAATTGACGTTTCTGCATGATTAAAGTGACATTTGGAGAAATGCTGTTGTAAATGTGAATTTAGAGATTGCTGTTGTAAACGTGACAATTTTTCTTTGGACACTTCAAAACACCAAAGGTTAACACAAGCTTTATACTAGTAAGTAATCCATAATAATGAATTTACTTACTAACATATCAATTATTTTGCAGATGGTATGTCATGGAAAAGCGACGAAGATAATGTTTGTCTTTGTGTCGGATGTGGGAGGATGTTTACTGTACAGTCACGTCCCCAGTTCTAATTAAGAACGTATGGTTGACACCATGGATGAAGTCACAAGCCGGTTAAATGGAAGTAATAATCTACACCCGTTATGACGATTTCTCAATCACCAATAAAACCTACTTTAATATATCCACCAGTGTGGAGTTATTTCACTTAATTAAACTGCACAAAGTGTGAACACACAGAAACAGAAGGTGCTTATGAAAATATTCAATATCGAATTAAACAAATCTTAGACAGCAACAATCATATGATACTGTCTATAGCTGTTTCAGTCATCTTAAACTTAGTTTTCTGTGTTGGTTCTTCTCATGCATAGACAGGAACCATGAGAAATGTGTACAATGAAGGAATAGAAGGAAAGCACAATGAAGCTTGGAAACAACTAGCAAAATAAAACATGACAAATGTGTCTATTGATATGATAGAGACTATACTTGAACCGATGTCAGTTCCTGTGGCAGTTGCACACTTCATTGAGACAGTTGAAAACCAGATGAGTGTTCATGGAGATGTACTTGTATGTGAGGCTAACTTTTGCACAGGAATTTGGCGTTTGCAAAAGAAGAGAAAAAAAATCAAAGTCTAACACTACATATTGATATAAAGGAATACATGAACTGTCTGTCAATAGTAGGGTTAAAAACAAGTACAGTATAACCTCCGTAGAGCGACATCCGGCGGAGGCAGAAAAAACTGTCGCTCTGCGGAGGTGTCGCTCTGTAGAGGTCGACTTTTTCAGAATGTCGTTCATAGACTATCGAGTGTACATAATCCCGGTAATCTTAATTGATGACGTTTGTTTGTGATTAAATGCATAAAATTAGATCTACTCGTAGCCGCGCGTTTTGCGACATAATTCTGACGATTATTTAATTAATAAGATCGATGATAAGATACAAAAATGCGTACATGTCACGGGTCTAGCAACTCTCAACATCCGTATTATTTTACGCATATGCCGTATTCAATTGAATTGTTTACTTTCAAAGTGTTAAAATCTCTATTACGTCATATCGCTCACTACACAATTTGCACATGTGATTAACCATTAACACGACGTGTACGTGAATTTCCTTTCTTATACTGATTTATAAGCGCGTATTGATATTTCATTTACAATTATTAATTACGACTTTGATTTAAAAAAATCGAGTTTTATGCATATCATCATGTACGGTGTTACTGTGTCATATTGTCTAACTGATCACAAAGACAGTCGCTAATTTACTTGCGCCCGTGGCTACCTGATGAGCGATAATTATTATAATCCACGAAGGTGCGAAAAATAGAAAACAACATCGTATGGAGTTATGTAAACACGTGTGAATATGCCGTTGTGCAAACACACCTGTCGCTTCTCAGAGGTAAACCATACAAAAGGTATACAATTATAACGGCCGTTTGCCGCTCTGCGGAGGTGTCGTTCTACGGAGGTTAAAATAAGAGTGGAAACGAACGGGGGGAAATAAAAGTGCCGCTCCTCGGAGGTTGTCGCTTCTCAGAGGTGCCGTTTCGGGAGGTTATACTGTACACTAATAAATATTCCTTCCCTAAATCTGACCAACCTAACACAACATCATACAGATTAATAATTATTATATATGTACATAGTACTGGCCATTTCATTAAAAAAACAATAAATGTGTCACCTGTCATCAAACACACGCATAACGTTTCCCGAAGAACTGAGGCCTAACAAACTTTGCATTCTGTTAACATCTGTAGGTTTATCTTAGCACATACGTCCTTTCAAAATATATATTCCTTTCACGAAAACAGTAGTCATTTGAATCAAACACTAACCATCAATAAGTCCCTCCTATGTACGCCGTTATCCCGATTTGTTTAACATAAGTCCTTTACTGGCAAAATCACAATCACGTTGACCTCCATGTTTGTTTCTGGTGGTCGGGTACCACTATATTACGACCCCGAATTCTTTTCGCGAAATGGCAAATAAAACGAAATGAAAATATGCGTCCATCGTTAATACACGATTAAAAGAAGCCTTTTATAAAACTGCTCTAAAATGTTTTACCATGCCCTGCTGAAATCTAATGATATGTTAAATAATTATTCCAAAACAACCAAATGAAACGAAATTTCCGATTTGCCTGAGACTATTTCAAATTTGCCACTAGATAGTTGAATAATTACCCTGTTTGGATGTATTCTCGCGTTACTAAGAAAATAAAGTCATATAATGACAAATAAAATAATTGCCTTGTTGTTTTTTCCTTTTCTTTACCCAATTTGGTCATAAAATGATTTGTTTATATGGACAAAATATTGGTCAGATCGACACAATTTTATTTTCAGCCATTTTTAAAACATGTATCATAACCTTGACATTGGAAAAAAGTTGATTGTATTCTCACGGCAAAAATCTTTTACGCACACAACAACTTGAAAACAACTCAGGGTCTCAAAATATCTAATGCAATTTATTAAACATTTAATGCACTACAATTTGGAGCAAGTTTGATTTCATTATTAATTTAAGAAGTCTACTACAATCGGGTATTTCTGAGCGTTATGCAAGGTGCTTTTGATTTGCCCAATCAAAATCGCCGTTACATAACGAATGTTCCATGCGCCATTTTGTTTACATCCATATCGGTAAAATGTCATTCAAAGTGATGCTGAATCTATGTAGGTCACTTATGTTTACAATAGGTGGCGCTGTTCTGAGATCTTTGGAAAAAATCTAATTACCGCGAGGATAGGTTTAACGCGAGAATACCAGCAAATTGTTTTATTAATAGAAAGACAAATTATATCATATTTATTTTAAATTATGATCTATGACAAAAAATACAATAAAATACACGGATAACAATCTATAGGGTAATTGTGCTTGCTTTTTCAAAAGGATTGAAAATTTAATTTGTTGGATACAGTAAGCATAGTATCAATATTAACTAAGGCGCTGCCTTTAACGGAGATTTTTATTTTGTATCAATTAATGTATGTATTTATGTATGTTCATGTGAAACCTAAATGGTAGGGGACTAAGTGTCCAAGTGAAAAACCAAAATGGTAGGGGACTAGGTGTGTGTACATGTGAAAAACCTTAAAGGTAGGGGACTAGGTGTCCGTAGGAAAAACCTAAATGATACGTTTTCATGTGAAAAACCTTCATGGTAGGGGTCTAGGTGTCCATGTGAAAAACCTGAATGGTTGGGGACAAGTAAGTTTTTCACAAGAAAACCTATCATTCAGGTTTTTCCTACGGACACCTAGTCCCCTACCATTTAGGTTTTTCACATGGACACCGAGTCCCCTACCATTTAGGTTTTTCACATGGACACCTTATAATAATAAGTCCCCTGCCATTTAGGTTTTTCACATGGACACCAACTCCCCTACTATTTTGGGTTTTCAAATGGCCACCTAGTCCCCAACCATGTAGGTCTTTCACATGAAAACCTATCATTTAGGTTTTTCCTACGGACACCTAGTCCCCTTCAATTCAGGTATTTCCTACGGACACCTAGTCCCCTACCATTTAGCTTTTTCACATGGCAAGCTAGTCCCCTAACATTCAGGTTTTTCAGCTGGTTGGAACTTCGAACTCAGCTGGAAATTCGACATTTTTGTCAAGCCCAATAACAAACTCCTAGCTGGCTTGAAATTCGACGTCAGCTGGAAATTCGCACTGGTAGAAAATTGAATAACGAACTCATAGCTGGATATTGGACACCAGCTGAAAATTGGTGTGGCTATGTGAATATCGAACTCACTGCTAGCTCGTTACTGGCGTGCAGCTGGAAATTCAATATCTAACTACGATCTTCCAACTTCCTGCCAACTTCTCGGAGCTCTTCTTTTTATCGTGTATTAACGACGGATGCACATTTTCATTCCGCGTATTTGCCATTTCGCGAAAAGAATTCGGAGTCGTAATAGAGGTACCCGACCACCAGAAACAAACATGGTGGTCTATGTGATTGTGATTTTGCCAGTAAAGGACTTATGTGAAACAAATCGGGATAACGGCGTACATAGGAGGGACTTATTGATGGTTAGTGTTTATTCAAATGACTACTGTTTTCTTGAAATGAATATATATTTTGAAAGGACGTATGTTAGGCCTCAGTTCTTCGGGAAACGTTATGCGTGTGTTTGATGACAAGTGACACATTTATTGTTTTTTTACCATGTACATATATGAAATTTATTTGTGTGTATAATGTTATGTTAGGCTCATCAGATTTATGGAAGGCAATTTAGGTAGTGTACTAGTTTTTTACCCATGTGTTGTTTAGTCTTTGCAGAGTTCCTGACCTTGTATATAAACACTGTTTAGGCTATTGAAGGGAGGTAATTGTGAATATCATACGACGATTGCCTGTGAACTTTTGTAGATAGTGATAAGCGGATAACAATGATGTTATTTCGTGCAAAAGAAAGGGTAACAATGAGATTGCCCATTAGAAATCGGTTCACAGCCGGATTGCCGGGATACAGTGCACTAACCACTGCAGCAGCTAATAGATTACAAACTGCTGTTTTGTATATGCTAAGTGTCACAGTAAAACCTCACTAATGAGACCGCCATTGGTACGTTGAAAATGCACTTATTATAGATTTGGTCTTAATATTAGAAGTACACAACTGTGAAAACGTGGAAATAACCTACAAAACTATGGTCTAGGTTTTGAGATGGCCTTTAAAAGTTTTACTGTTCATCTTTGTTTATGAGATATATAAATATGACACTTGTTTACGTATTTGAATAAGCTTTTAATGACAAACATATTATTTATACAGTAAAAGTTACATATACATAATCAGTATTTGCGAAACATGTAATAAATAAAATTAATAGCAATAAAGTTTTAATGTTTTTTCGCCATAGAGCTTTAAATTCACAAATGCCTTTGTGAGCGGTCTCCTTCACCAGTGGTGTATGCACATTGACTATACTGTTAAAAGCTGTCGGAATACAACATAATGAAAAGGGTGCAATGCCATGTTGTTAACTTTCAAACATATAAATCCCAAGAAATTCCCTCTGGGCCATAATATTTCTGTTGATTGGATTTTACAACAGTTTTTATATTTCTTCAGATAAACGTTCATGCAGCACAGAGATATATTAAGCATGTTAAATTTAACCTAACACGTCAGTGCTTGTAATATTCAGTCGCAGCTTCATCAATTGATTAGCATGTTACTGTCCAGCCAGCTAGAATAATAGTCAAATGGTAGCATCCATTTTTACTAACAGGTGCCTGCTAGGAATGGTCTTTACAACAGCATCTGTAATAATAATTAATATTATAAAATATGCCTGTCCATATATCATGATCTAATGATCAAGACGTAACAACATGGTGAATGATTAATAGTTTTGGTTATCTGGGCTTTACATTTATCGCTAATGAGTGATTATGTCCTGTGCCCTATCCCTCAAATAATATCAAAAAGACAGCTCCAAACCGTCATTTTATAAATAAACAATAGCCAAAATGTCATAAAATACGCCCGCTTGGGGCATAGTGAATGAAAATAAAATAATCCAACTTGGCCTATTTCACATTGTTTTGGTAATTAATAGGCCATCCCACAAGAAGGCCTTGGGTGATTTGGACTATACTTGAACTTGGTCTAGATATTATGCTCATAAACAATGTCAACACTGTTTGAATGAGAGTACAGACAAGGGAATTTTCACATTTTGTGGTAATTAAAGGACCAGAACCCAAGAATGCATGGGCTGATTCGACCTTCAATTGAACTTGGCCTAGATATTATGCCCATATACATTGTCACCAACGTTGAAGATAAGCAGATGAAAACTCTTTGAACTAGAGAACAATGTCAATTTTTTGGTAATTATAGGACCATAACCCCAGAAGGCCTTGGCTGATTCGCCCTATAATTGCACTTGGCCTAGATATCATGCCCATAAATAATGTCAACAAGTTTGAAGACAATCCTATGAAAACTGTTTGAACTAAAGTACAGACAAGGCCAACTTCACATTTTTTAGTAATTGAAAAACCATTACCCAAGAAGGACTGGGCTGATTTGGCCTGTACAAAAAATGTACTTGACATTGACCTAGATATTATGCCCATAAACATTGTCCCTAAGTTTGAAGACGATCGGGTGAAAACTGTTTTCGTTAGGAGTACAGACAAATAACAGGAAACTGTAATTTTATAATCATGAAACTTTTTTATCTTGAAATGACTACTTCCTTCCGGGAAATTAATCAATACATTGTATATGAATTGGATTGAACACACATAAAGGATATGTTACATTGACTTCATAACTGCAAACAGAACAAGAAATATCACTAAATGTGATGAATACCCCCAGAAAATAAAGGGCCATAACTCCCTTAAAATTTATCCGACCAATGTGTGCCGAGGATATGCACAACTACATTTGGTACTGATCATTCATGCAAAGTTTAATTGAAATCCAACTATTGGTTACAGAGAAATAGCGCGGACAAAATTTATAAGTGTAAAAAAACAAAGGGCCATAACTCCCTTAAAATTTATCCGACCGGCGTGTGCCGACAATATGCACAACAAGACTTGGTACTGATCAATCATGCAAAGTTTTGATGAAGTCCGACCAATGGTTACAGAGAAATAGCGCGGACAAAATTTATAAGTGTAAAAAACAAAGGGCCATAACTCCCTTAAAATTTATCCGACCGGCGTGTGCCGACAATATGCACAACTAGACTTGGTACTGATCAATCATGCAAAGTTATACGGACCAACCAACCAACAGACCAACCAACCAACCATCCTCAAGCATGACTCCAATATAGCCCCCATATACTATGTATCTGGGGGTATAATAATTAGTTGAACCGCAATGGTTTACACGTTGCAAACAGCATCTTACAGGTTTACGACAGCAAAACTTGAAATGTTCACAAAGTTTCCATTTTATAACATACATGCATTTAATGTTATTCAAACACTTTTGGCATACAATATATACTTTGGACTTCACTATCTGCTTACAAAATCAACTCAATTGCGATGAAATGTTTAAAAATCATAAACGGCGAATTCTCAACATGTCATATTTTGGCCAAGGATAGCGCGTTTATTAAATAGAGTTTTGTGGAATATTTAATATTGCCATGACCAGCAGCATAAGATGTCTTTTATGCGCTACGAGAAAAAGATCATTTAGTAGGTTTATTTGCAAAAAAACGTCACTTACCGAGCTTGTTGACATCTATGAATTTGCACCGGTAAACCCCAAAAAGTCACGTGATTCGTCACCCTGATAAAGATTAAAGCAAAAATGTGGCCTCCAGAGTGTTAACAAGGTTATCTTATTATTTGACCTTTTGACCTAGTTTTTGACCCCACATGACCCAACTTTGAACTTGACCTAGATTTCATTGAGGAACAACTACTGACCAAGTTTGACGGACAGACTGACAGACGGACGACGGACAAAAAACAATCACAAAAGCTCACCTTGCCACTTTGTGGCAGGTGAGCTAAAAACAAGCAGAAACATACAGTACCAATAAATAATATTTGTTTATGTAAACAAAATATAGATACATGTATATGTATACACTTTACTTAAACTTCACATAAATATGTTACCACCTTAATAATAAAACTATGTCTATTTCACTATATTTCTGTTTATAAATGTATGTTTACCTGATATTAGAACAACCAACTCAATAAAAGGACCAATGGTGTCTTAATTATCATGGAAGTCACTGCACCAAAACTTACTTCCTCATTATCAAAGGGCAGGTGATTTGTAACAGCACTATCGGTGGTTTGTAACAGGACTATGATGGATTTTCTAAAGAAGTAGGCTGCATGAGGGATGATATATAACAAGAAAATTCTTAAATCGTTGCTATTACATGTTATGTTCTAAAAATATTTTATGTGGTAGTTAATACATAATTATATTAGAAGAAAACGCTCGCAATAGTTTTCAAATATATGAATACTGTATAGCGGGTATATTTCACAGGGTACAATGTTCGTGTTTTCTGGATCCTTCTGAATTTAGGGTGTCTTGAATTCGCGCAAATGACCTCAAGCGCAAATTAAAAACCTTGTTGGTAAACATAAAATGGGAGGTCAGTCTAACTTTAGTTACACCTTGAAAAAAAAAATTGATTGCTGGACACGGAAATTTAAAGCTTATAACTTAAATGCAATATGGTAAGAAAATTTGGCATAATGACAATTAAAGTGTTCATTAAGTGTTGATTAATACTATATATTATTGCTATCATAGTCCATAATTAATTAAAAAAGTCAAGACAATTTAGAAATCACGATTTGCTATGTTATTATTTTTCACGCACGCAAAATCATATCAACACTTCCAATATGTAGAAATATATTATGTCATTTTCTCAACACAGTGTGTACTGCGTCTGAGTTATTTAAAGCGTTTGATCTTGTTGGGGCGCACAATGAAACACTTTGGTATACAGAGTCTAATAAGAAGTGAGTCGTAATTATATTTAAACCCCCTGCCCAAGATTTATTTATGCTCCCCACCAGTATAACATATAAGGGCGTGTGCTTACACACGTTTTTCAAAGATCTAATTTCAAATATTTTATAATTTATTATAAGTCGTAGTCTTATTGCAGTATTTCACTGTATTTTGCTAAATCAACATACTTCTTGCAAAGTCATTGGGTCAACGTTGGGTTGATTTTTTGTTGCTCCTTCAGATTATCTTCTGTCAATATTTATATGTCTTCGCAATACGATACGAAGTTGAAACAAGACTGCGTTCAATAAACGCTTATGCCCCCTGTGGAAGCCTTGTCCATAAATAAGTCTAAGTCCAAAACTAGGTCAAGGTGAAGGTCAAAATGGGGTCAGGTGATACAGGTGTGTGGAGAGTGTTCATATACAACATCCATGCAAGTTTGGAAGCTTTGTAGCAAGCCATAATGATATGGAAAGCCGGACTTCACCTTTTGCAAGTTCGCTCTATAATCTATATAAAAAGTTCATTTTCGACAGTTTGTAAGTTCGCAAGTTGGTAACTTCGTCACTTGTACAGTTCACGAGTTTGTATGTTCAATATTTCCACAATGTGAAAGTTCCGAAGTGACGAACTGTCTATTTAAAATAATACAGTTCGCAAGTTTAATACTTTAACAAAAGCCTCAATGTACCAGAGTGCCTAACCCGCCAACCTCCGAACCTGCCTAATCCAAATCCGCAAGCTAGTTTAAAGCGAAATATAAGCGCATTATTCAGACCGCAATTGTCATTTATCCGACTCTCACCAATACACATTTTTAACCTGCTGGTATACAGAAACATTCATACAGATTCTGCACGTTTAACTCGCTAATATTAGGTACACTGTCAACTCGCGACTTTCATACATGTCTGCAAGTTTAACTCTACAGCGTTAATTCTCTACTCTACCAACCTATAAGCTTGTACAGTTAAAATTTACCAACCTATAAGCTTGTACAGTTAAACACTACAGACCTATAAGTTTGTCAAGTTCGTCGAAATGACGAATTGACGAACTATACAACCGAACATGCGAACGGCGACTCTGTTCTATTCAATTCCCATATGAATACCAGTGTGAACTATCTAATTTGCCATTATATAAAAATCTATGATATATTCCCGATTGAAAAAAGGTGAGAACGTTACGGACGTCATTGTAAACACGTACTAATCGTTTCCACATGCTTGAATCAGGATTATTGTACGAAAAAGCGAGTTTTCTATGAACTTACGAACTAGACATTTTGGACAATTTGTACAGTTCGTAAAACTATTTTTAGACATTTTGTATAGTTCGCGCATGAACGAACTCGACAAATGCATATTCATTAAAATTTTGTGCAAGTTGGTGATAATCCAATCAAAAACTTTGTACTGTAGCCAATCAGATTGCTCGTAAGATTGCTATACATCATCAACATCCATAGACGCTTTTCTTAAATTGTCTTCACCATTAACGAAAAACAACTTGATTAACGAAGATCTTTTGAAGTAAGTTCTTATCTTATGCATTCTATATTGTTCTTGTAAGATCATCGATTTATATCTTTAGATAATTATAAATGGCTAATTATTAGCCTGCATACTAGCGTCAATCCTCCGATGAGTTAGGCCCTATTCATGTCTGATATGATGAAAACGAAAGTAGAACAGAATCAAATTACGTTGGTTGATTCTAAATGCTCTGTCTATTGGGAAACAAGCAGTCTAAAACAACGCGATAGTCTTGATTGCATGTGTGTCGCTACATGCTTATGCACCAGTCAATTGAAACCACGGCCTTTCCACCCCCTGGACTTCCCCCATACATACATGGTAAAACCCCAGCAAATTGCCCCCGACCTATACATCACGGGTATAGTCAGGGCTATATTTCCACGTTAATTTGACTAGAAACAAAAGCATCGGTATTTAGGTAAAACATGGGGCAGCTAGCTAGTTCCCCGCAGTTGGAGTCCATGGTTTCAATTGGCTAGTGTATTACATGCAGTTATAACTTTCATTTTTATGTCAGGCCTCATGTATATATCTGAGTGTACAACTGGGGAACCTGCCCCCTGGAATTTTGGAATCTTATAATTTTCACATGTATTATGGGCAAGGGGTATAACTGTGCCAAAATTGTTTTAATTGACGAAAGTCAAAATTGACCTGCATATTTCCACAGAAATACATTCTGTGTATATCCGTGATATTTCATGATGTACCAATTCTCAAAGCTGGCAATTAGAATACTGGTGAGCATGACTGAGATATAGAGCACTATTACGTCTATTTTTACCTTCATGTGTGATCTTGACCGTTGACCCTTGTACATGTGTCTTGCACTTGAAATGCTATCTAATCATTTTGAACATTAAATTTTATGCTAGTTTATTTAAAAATCGGTTCCCACAAATAAAGAACATCTGGTGCCGCCAAGCAGTAATTTGCTCATTTGTTTACCTCGAATGGTTAACAACGTTACATGACCTTTAACCCCTAAGTGTGAACTTGACCTTGAAGCCACCCTTCCAGAACATGCGCTCAGCACGTCGTCTTGATGTGATGAACATTTGTGTCAGGTTCCTTTAAAATCCTTCAAGGGGCTCAAGAGTTACAAAGCACAAGGGGAATTGCTTACGACAGACAGACGGACGGGCAGACAGAATCTGATGTACATGGAGGCAACAACAAAATACGGTCCTTCGGGCTTATCATAGTAAAAAATGTATTATATCCTGATGTTACTTTTTCAGAAGTTGGTTATCAACAGATCTAGTTCAAGGTGTATTTTGGGTGAATGTATGGATTGGTTACCAGTGTGTTATGAGTCCAACAGTTGTGAAAGAAACATTTGATTGAAGGCCGACGTTATACCATGCCTCGAAATATAAATCTTGGGCTCTTGAACAAAGCTCCAGTCCACCGAAATATTACACTTCAGGTAAAGTTAAAGTGCGCAATCACCACTTTTTAGCTCACCTGTCACTTGTATGGGCCTTCAGGTTCACCGTTGAGTTTTGATGATCACTCTGTCACAAGATTCATAAAGATTAAGGAGTCATAAAACTTAAGTTTGCCAAGTTCATTAGGCCAAATTATATCGATAATGTGGTTCTAGTAAACCGACTGACGCAAATTTCGTGCCCATACAATAAACACTTCATTGGTATTTTGAAGAAAGTCACTGCAGATCGGTGATTGTCCAGTGAATAAAACCATAAAATGTATTTACTACCATGTTTAAGCATGTTACCAGAACCACAATAGCGATTTGTTTTGGTCTTACAGGTATTTACCCTTAAACTTCTTGAACATAATATACTAGTACATATAGTTCAAGAAATGCAGTTTCATGAAATAACAAGTTCATAAAATAAAGTGAAAATGTTCAGCAATTCAAGATCAAGAACTTTTGAGTTCATGGTAGCAAGTATATAGCAGATATGTAAAAAGTTCTTGCTGTTCTTAATACTGTTGAAAAACAAGCTAAGGCCTTGCCGCAATGCCAGGATTTCTGAGCATTGTCCACCTAATGAGGCAGCCAAATAGCGTACGTCTCCATGCAAGCTTGCTATACCCAAAGTTTGATGAATAGGGATCAATCTGAACTCGACTACGGTAATTGAATAAACAAGACTGCGTTCAATAAACGCGTATGCCCCCTGTGGAAGCCTTGTCTATAAATAAGTCCAAAATTAGGTCAAGGTGAAGGTCAAAATGGGGTTAGGTGATACAGGTGTGTGGAGAGTGTTCATATACAACATCCATGCAAGTTTGGAAGCTTTGTAGCAAGCCATAATGATGCTAGAAGAAACGGTCAATTTGGGTTAACCAGGACGGACGGACGAACGGACGGACGGACAGGTGAATCACTATATGCCTCCCGATCTATCGATACGGGGGCATAAAAACCCTTTTTCTATTTTTAGACCTTGACCCCACTGACCCCAAATACAATTGTTGAAAACCCTGGTTAATAAATTATTATGCAATCTTTTAGAAAGTATTAATGCTTGTTTTTTCTTCAACAGAATGTGCATCTTTTTTCTTCTGACAAACACTACATGTCTACTACAGTCAACTGATGGATGACAGACCAATTGAGGGTGAATATATGAAGAAAATACCACCTGTGTTTGGAAAAAACAAAGAGCACTGCCTATGAGTGCCGGACGCTCGACTTTCTCGTACTTGATAGTACCCTTGCTCATCTGTAAGGGAAAATTCTAAAAGTGACAAGAGCAGATAACTCATACATATAGGTCATAGTTACCAGCCTTGTCAGTATGGACCTTGTGATGATGCGTAACTACGTTTGAGTTTCAAGTGGGTACCATTGATAGTCTATGTAGTAAGTCTAAACAAGGGCAGATAACTCCATAAATATAGGACACAGAGTTACCAGCCTTGTCAGTATGTGGTTCCCTTGTGGTGATGAATAACTATGTTGAGTTTCAAGTGGATACCTTTGATTGCCTTTGAGAAAATGACTCTTACAATAAACTTAACGGGTTAACGCAGACGATACCGTCACGACGATAGCTTTACTTTTTTTCTTCGAAAAGTCGAGCTAAAAACTATGAAAAATGTTTGTTTGGAATACGAGACAGTCTACCCTATTGAGCAGTGGTAACGCATTTAGTGTCGGGTCCAGGGGTTTGCTCTGTGATCGTGTCAATCTGTAGATAAAGTGGTATCAGTGTTTTTTTCTTATTTGAATTTTGAAATGAAGAAACTGGCTTCTCATTCATATAATTATGGATTAGACGAGTGTTATGATGACATTGCTCAATAAGTTATAAAACTTGTTGGACTGTGTATCGCAAATAAAAAATAAACCATTGATCAATTTCTTGTATTTTTCACTTTTGTATTAGATTGTAGATTCTGATGATGAATGTTAACTGCAAGACATATACACCAAAAAATATTTGTTTCCAGTATTCTTCCCTGGCCTACAAATTTTCCGCAGTCCTAAATATTTGAATCCCCAACTATTTCTTTAATTTCTAAGAGTATTTGCTCTTTCTCTATGTGAAAGAAAATTGAACCATATTTACTGAACTACATTACCTAGCTGCTAGGGTGTGTTACCGGAAACAAACCATTTTTTGTTAGACTTACAGGAGACCACATCAGACAAACACACAAGGCTAAAGAATATGTGTGATTTAGGAAGCCAAATTATTCTAGATTTGTCAGACAGACATGATTTTATTAACATAAGCTTTAGCAAGAACTAACATTTCTGCTAAAGATGATTCTTTCAAATGAATTAGTTGCTTGAAATCAGAAATTCGGTGAAACTTCATGAATTGGATGAAACTAAAATCAATGGCAACTAGAATTGCCACACGAAGACAAATATCTTAATCATGTTACTTGAACCACACATGCTCTTTATTTGGCCAAGATACATTGTGCATTGATTATTTATTACGGTTTACTGCCGTTTCTCAACAATTTGGCAGTTATATACAGTGACCCATTACCTACCACCTAACCAGGTTCTTTGGACTGTACGAGGGATAATCAATAAATTCGAGAACTTTACATCTAACAATTTTGTTTTGACAGCAAAGCTCAAAAGCAAATTAGCATCATTCAGTCTAAGATATCTCCAACCAAATGCACTTATAACATCCTTTTATTTATGCAAGGGGCGTGTGACATTGGTCATCATGTGACGTCATTCCAAGCGCCACCATAAGAGCAGCAAGTACCCGTGCGCTTCACCTTGGTTACAATATAATTAAATAATTAAAAGGCTAGATAATTGACAGATCTACATTTTCTGGTAATTTAATTGTTCTAGAATCAATATTTAAAAGGTTAGAAGGGAAGTTCTCGAATATATTGATCACCCCTCATATTCAACCAGTACCAATTTATCCATCCACAAGATACGAGCAACTTCTCCATATGTGGAGGAAAATCAACATCATTGAAGAGAATTACAAACCTGAATGGCTGTGTTACAAATCTTTCACACCAAGCACTAGATCACAGACACGACTACACATTTTATCATGCAATTTCCAAGGTAACTGCCTGATAACACATGACCTGAGAACATCATGTCAATATGCTGCTAGTAGCCTGAGAACACTATTTCTGTTCTTATTCTAAGAGGACAACTGCTGTACCTTTTAGGGTTTAGTAAAACAAATACAAGAATTTCATTCATACAGATTACCAGCACTTTATTGAGACAGTTTTTGCACATCAGGGTACTGTTTTATCAAAGCACTGACAAATTCTTAAAGTTACGATCAAATTTAAACTCTTTATAATTCATTAACAACTGCAAATTGTTGATGGATATGGTTTATATGAGTTCATCAACTGAATCAGTAATAGTATTGCAGCTCCATTGACCACACCTTATATTTGTTTCCAAATCATAAAGAATTTAAATTTAATCGTAAGTTTACGATTTCCGTAAGTGCTTTGATAAAACAGTACCCTGGTGTCCAGGTACCCAACCCTAATTTCTACAATTAATCAACATTGCAATCAGATCAACACAAAATCTTTTATTAAGTGTACACTGATCTTGAACAGCCAAGGTGGCCCTTTGCATTGGATGGCTGCTAAAGACAGGTTAGACTATTTCATTAATAGAGAACAAAGTCTACACTTTGAAAAGGTTACTGTTCTCAACACTTACAAAGGATAAAAATGCTGCATTTGGTATGATGAGCATAGCACAGAGAAATTGACCTGATCCTGACCTTTATGCATGAATATATTACGAGGTACTTGCTTTGAATTTATAAATTTCTGCGAACAAATTGTGCAATATCGGTCCTTTAGATTAAGATTTGTGTTGGTATTACACCTCAAGCGTCTTCGTGATACTCACCCCTTATGAAAACATACAACTGGGGTTATGTCGAGTTGTGTCAAATTCTCTGGACTATAATGTAGATTGAATACTGAATTAACCCTACATGTATATTCAAACAAGTAAGGAACATCTAATATTCACATACATTACTACCATTGGAGAAAATACCATATCATGAAGTTGTGAAACCCATTTGTAGAATAGTTGTTGCATAGGATACATTAATACAATGTTACTCATAACAAGAAATAACACTGAATGTGATGAATACCCCAGATACTGCAAGCATTAGAAGTATGCTGATGTGCAAAACTTAGCATAGGTTTGGTAATGATGAATCCTTCAAAAAATTTTAAGTAGAAAAAACTAGACTTAGTTATTATATTAAGTCATACATAGTTTCATTGAAATCCTTCAAAAATTTTAAGTAGAAAAAACTAGACTTAGTTCTTATAAGTCATACATAGTTTCATTGAAATCCAATCAATGGTTACTGAGAATTAGCTCTGACAAATATACATAGCCCAACAAACCGACCGACCTCAGGCAAGACTCAATATTGGAACACATTATGCAGCTTATCAGGAAATAATTTTCAAACAGTCATGACATTCTACTTAAATTGAGATTTACAGACAAAAACCATTGTGGCCTAACTCTTTGTTCATAACCCATGGACTATATCTCTGCTGCTATTGTTCACATTTATAACAGTATTAAACCACGTAATGCACAAATGTACAATACATCTCAAAGCAACAGTCGTTTACACTTATGACTCTAGGTAAAACTATTTTAGAGAGCCATAACTCCACTGTTAGCAATAGAATCCGCACATTCAACGTCCTTTATTTTGTTATTACATTGTAGAATTGTTTTTCAAAACATCAGCTCCAAACACACTTCTCACAGCAGACTTCAAATATGAACATATGCATAGAATACATACATTAATCACAGTGTATAAACGAGTCAACTTCCGGTTATCGCAATAAGGAGTAAACGTTGAATTGAAGTCTTCCAATAAGTTGTACAGTGATAGGAAATCACGGGATGTTTCAATCATAATAAGTCATACAAGTTGAATTGTATAGTATCCCAAAAAGTTGTACAGTGATTTGGTTTATACACGGAGTAAATACCTGTATTTGCATATAATCTTTTGCACCTGAAACAAAAAATATGCAATTGTAACAAATGTTCAACAATGCTTGGTACAAAGCATTTATGTAAAGTTTCATTGAAATCGAGCCAGTCGTTAAGAAGAAAAGACACAGACAAACTTTGTAACAGTAAAAATCAATATGTCTCCCCAAACTATATGCAGGAGACAAAATTAATGAGATCAAAAACATATCATAACATACACTTCAACTTCAATATACTAAATGAATGGGTTAAGGGCTTAGGTTCAAACCCCAACTGAAGTTCATGCTTACCAGTGACAGTTATATCATTTCTCAGGCTCTGATTTATGTGGACATAGTGTCAGTTGTTTCTTGAGGATATTGTAAGTACTGTGTTATAATCTATGAGCACACAGTGTAAATAATACTCTTTTATGAAAATGCATGAAGCCAAAAAGCTTAAAGTTGTCAGATAACTGTCTTTGTCACAACATGTTCTTAGTAAACACTGATTATAAAACAGAATAGATACCTGGTTTAGAGCACACACTTGAGATGGTTGTTGAAGCTTTCTTGTCTGATGTAGTTTCCTAATTACAATGCATTCACACCAAATGATGTTTAATCCATTTGGCGTCTTAATGGTTCTACCAGATAAGCTGTAAATTATGAAGATATTTTAAACAATAATTTCAATATTACTTAATTTACATTAAGCATAGTAACTTTGAAAGTACTGTTGCTATCTACAACACCACTTCTTGTGAATGTTAAACATGTTAAAAGTCACACTATCACTTTTTATTTTTTGTTTTGTCTCAAATATTGTAAGAATGGAAGATTCTTCTTATCACGTAACCTTTCACATAGAGAAGGCTCATTACATGTATCTTTCAAAATGATGTTGTTGTGATACTAGGTATGTTTCAATCAAAATTTCGTGCGTTGGAATTGGCTAACCTTCTGAGAGCGATATTTCCGGCACAGCTTTATGGCACAGCTAGGCTGCAGCAGGTTATGTGATATATCAACTATGATACAAAAAACTTATTCCACAGATTATATTAATTATTATAAACACACAATTTAAATTGTTACTGTAATATTTGTTGACCCAAAAAGTAAATTTAGAATGTTTTTTTTACCTATGTCTCCAGGTAAAGAACCACCAAATGCCTACGCGGGCCAAATGGTGATACACTCAAGTAGTCCTTAAAAAAACATTGGCTTGCCTGAAAATGGGGATATTTCTTGACAAGAGTGAACTGGAGTGATGAAATTGAGTTTAAATGCAATGTAAATATGTATGTTATGTAGTGAAACTGGAAAATCTGGAATATCTTGGTATTCTTACATTGATACCAAAGTGAAAGTAGGATAGGGTAAAACCCGGATTGAATCAGTCCTGACATGTGTAAAAATAGGTAGACCATGTTTGATGGCCAAAATTTTTCTTAGAAGATACATGACCCCCCTTTTTTATTGTATTATTTTGAAGCTTAAAGGTACTTCTTTAAAATGATATATGTCTTCCTGCTGGCCATAGACTAAGATGTAAAAATTTTGGGCCTACTATTGTAACTTTACATTGAACTAAAGAGCAAATTTATTTGGTGGTTTCTTACCTCCAAAATCCAACATATAATTCCTGACAATATGAACAACTAGGTAGGTACTTCATGTGAAGTTGCAGTGAAATACAACCAATGGTTAAGGAGAAATAGTGTGGACACAATTTGTGACACCCATCCAGAGAGACAAAATCAATTTGCCTGTCCCCCAGACACTATATACCGATATGTGGGAGACATACTTATGCATTTGAAAAACAAATATGATTACTTACTGATAAAATATTTAATATGTGGAATACCACTGTCATTGTACATCTAAAGTCTGTTTGACTATCTGTAGCTCTTAGTGTATATGAAGTAGGCCTCAACCAAAATTTGCTGTCCTTTTCTATGACATAATGAATATGATATCATTGCCATAGAACCCTGTTTGTTACTGACGTGATTCATAATTGATGCCAACAAAGCCTGAAAGTGAAATGCAATGTATTAATTAGTATACTTGTACAAACAATATACATGAGAATAGACACATAGAAATAAATGTAATCTCTAACTGTATTATATGAGTCACACAATCATGTTTTGAGTAAATTTACGTTTTGATACTTACTACTGTGTACTACTATGCATGCAGTTATCATTATTTGACTATCCACTGAATCTGGATCAGTCATGCAAAGTGTCATTGAAATCCAACCAAACAAAATCAGTGTCAACAAGTAATTAAGAATTGCAAGCAATACAGAAGTCCCCTACCGGTTTGAGGCCATTTTCAATGTTTCTGTTGCCATAGCAACCACAGTCAGAATCAAAATATTTTTAGACGTGCATAATTCCCTCATTGCCCTCTATCCACATATGAAGTTTCATAAACCTAGCTTGGAAACTGCCTGAATTATGGCAGGATCCAGATTTGGGCATATTTTCACTCTTTCTGTTGCCATAGCAACCACAATTTTTGTCAGAATCAAAATATTTTTAGACGTGCATAATCCCCTTATTGCCCCTATCTACATACCAAGTTTCATAAACCTAGCTTGGAAACTGTTTGAGTAATGTCAGGATCCAGATTGTTTGACGGACTAACGGACGGAGGGCAAACCTATAGTCCCCTCCGGTCAAAAACCAGTAGGGGACTAAAAACAAAGGGCCATAACTCCCTTAAAATTGATATGACTTGGTGCTGATCAGTTACTGAATGTTTTGTTAAAATCCAAATAATGATTATAAGAAATAGTGAGGACAACATTTGTAAGGATAAAAAAACAAAGGGCAATAACTCCCTTAAAAATAATCAGACCAAGAGTGCCGACGATGTTCACAACTCGGCTTGGTACTGATCAGTCATGCAAAGTTTGTTGAAATCCAACAATTGGTTACCGAGAAATAGCCTGAACGAAATTTGCTGGACCAAACAACTGACCGACCTCAAGCTTGACTCAAATGTTGCCCCTGAAATACTTTGTATCAGGGAGTATGGTGACAAACTCTATTTAATGACTGCATGGGACCAAGCCAATGTTAAAGGGTAAATTATCCATTTCTATAATGTCAGATGAATGCCAAACAACAAATGGAAAGCTGGTGCGAGGTTAACAATAAAATGAAAGAAATGCAAAAACATTGCATATATACAAATATAAAGTATACATGTAAGTATTAAAGTGCATATGAACTTACAATCCAGATTATTGGCACCATGTCACACATCATGACTGCAGAACTTACATTCTGACATCCACATTTAGATAAAATGGCCTGAAAATTGATAAAAAAATAACTAGACTAACCTACATGTAGTAGGGGTAAAATAAAATATGCTGATTTTGTTGAGATGATCATAGTGATCAAATTTCATAAAGATTATATCACATATAACAAGACATTGTAAAATTTATTTTATAAGACACCACTTAACCAAAATATGTTTCAATACCCTGTGACTTGACCAACTAGAACTGTCTCCATTCGTCAGACTAAAATACCCCCGCGTGGCAAAAATCATTGCAGCTTATTCTTTTTTTATGCACATCTACATGTTGAGGTTGTTCATCTGTTAAAGTTTGAAGGAAATGCTGCAAAAACTGTATGAGAAGTTGCGTCCACAAGCATACGTCTACGGACAGACAAGCTGAATCCAGTATACCCCCCTTACAACTCGTTGTGCGGGGGGGGTATAAAAACACAATGGTAGGACACTTCTTACATGGATGAGAATGGATAAGAACCAAGTAGACCAAAAACAAAATTGAGTCAAATTTGTACCTCTGACTTGGTCTCCGCTTTCACACGTTTACAACATGTCAGCTAACTGTTCTCTAAACCAATCCTCTTCTCCAGTCCACTGGACCCCAAACATAATATCTGTGTATTACTGAAATTATGAAATACAATTATTATTATTTTTTGTTAGGAAAACTATAATAATCAAATCAATTAAACTCAAAATGTGGAGACAATACTATACAGCTAATGTCAATGTTGTTTGTTTGCGGTCAACTGAGGTAGTCATAAGTGCTATAGTGTGTCTGGGGTAATGTGATGTTTACAAACGTGTATCAGTTTGGTCAACTGTCACAAAATTGGTTTTACAAATTACTAAAGAAAACTGATATGGTCGGTGTTGTACTAAAAAATCACTGATAAATCCGGTGCGTAGCACTGATACACGCGAGACAACCTCTGTGTTTCCAACCAGTTTGTCACTAGTTGGGTGTGAAACACTGAAAGGCGTTTCAGAAATGACAAGTGCCCCGGCCTCGATTCGAACCAGGAACCTCTTGATCAGTAGCCAAGAGTGTTATCCACTTGACCACTGTGCCACGTTATCATACGGGACTGGACCGTCAGCAGACATTTGGAGACAGCAGCCTGTCTAGTTTACTTTTAGACCCTACGTACCAGAGAGATACAGTGGTATATACACCTGTGGATAGGACTATTAGTAGTCTAGATCACATGATTGACCAGTGTCTGCAGTTACTAGGACACAAACAACCTATCCAACACATTAACCTACATCTAAATGGATTGCAGCAGTCAATTAAAACCAAGCCTCAGCTATGGGGCGGGGGAAGCCCGAAGGGCGAGGACTTGTAGTTGTACTTTTGCCTTTTCAAACCCTTGAAAATATGTTTGCCTCGTAATATATATTTATATACTTTATATACGTAATTTACCTACTTACTTTACTTACTATGTTGACTAAGGTGCGTGCATGGTGCACACAACTGTAATATCTCTTCCACGGAAATACGGGTACCACGGAAATATGAGACGAATACAATGGCAGAAAATAATCAATGAAAGAACATATTAGCAGTTTACAATACCTTCTGTCACTAACATATTAGTACTGTTTGGCTGTGCTTCCTTGTCTTATAACGAAGAAAAAGATATATAATAGATATATCACCGAGTAATTTAATGATTTAATATTTTGCATCAAGCGTGTTGAACGTTGAACTATATTGCCAAAGGATTCCGCATGGGTTAGACCAGTCAAGCATGAGAAGGGGGCGTGGTTTCATACCCTAACCACGGCTAGTACGGCTTGTTTGATTGGATTATCATGAACTAGCAAAATGAATAATTCATTTTTAATTGTCATGTTCGTCGAACTAGCAAAAATGAATATTTGTCATGTTCGTCAAAAATGCTTTTTCGTACAATAATCTTGATATATAAATGGGGAAACAAGCAGTACGTACTAACAACGATGTCACTAATGTTGTGATTCTGTTTTAAAACGGATACATTTCACAGATGGCTCAAATTTGCGAAATCTGACAGTTCACTCTATCTTCATATGAGAATTGAATAGAACAGAATCATATACATATAGAGTGAACTGACGAACCTACGAACCTGCAGATTTGTGTGGTTCACTAGTTCATTTTTAAACTCGCTTTTTGTACAATAATCTTGTGATATAAATGGGGAAACAACCAGAGTGTATTTAGAAGGATGTCCGTAACGCTGCAATTCTGTTTTTAAACGGATCAATGTCAGTATGCAACAATTTTAACGATTTGTGAGAATCATATATACACACAGTGTGAACTGACGAACGTGCAAAATGTGCAGTTCGACAGTTCGGAACTTAGACGCTAGTTAGGAAATGCTGTACGAATTAGTCAGTTCGCATGTTCGATACTTCTGCTAATAAATCATGTAGATCTACACATGTATATCCCCGATGTAAAGTTTATGACTGTAGTAGCGAACTTGCACATTTTGAATAAGCAGGTTCGGAAGTTCGGAACACGGGCAACGTGGACGCATTCAATTGTTGAAGTTACGAACTTACGAAATTGCGAACTAACGAAGCTCCCAACTGTCCAAGTGACGATGTTACGAACTAGCAAAGTTACAAAGTTACGAACTTCCAAACTATACAAGTGCAAAGTTACCAACTTGTGAACATGCGAACTTACGAACTTACGAACTGACAAAAAATGAACATTCATATAGATTAAAGAGCGAACTTGCAAAAGGTGAACTCCGGCTTTCCATATTATGATGCTAGAAGAAACGGTCAATTTGGGTTAACCAGGACGGACGGACGAAGGAACGAACAAACGAACGAACGGACAGGTGAATCACTATATGCCTCCCGATCTATCGATACGGGGGCATAAAAAGACTCGCGATAGTCATCCTTAGGAATTTCATTCAGAACATCCAACATTTTCGTGCATCATAGTTCTGGCGTTTACATCAGTGTTATGCCCCTTTTGCGTTAGATGGCTAGCCTTTTTCAACTCCATATTTAATATGGTATTGATTGATAATCGTCATCCGTCATTTCTGATATTACAGAATGATAACATGTGTGTGACGTAAGGAATGACAACACAACCTGTGTATGGCGTCACTATCAGTAAGGCGAGTCTTAGGTGACCCCAAGTACCAATGTGAGGGTTTGTGAAAAATCCGAAAAATTGAGGGTTACCGTACATATTTAGTTCAATAAGAGGGCCCAAAGGGCTCTAGGTCGCTCACCTGTCGTAGTAGTGCATGCACACCCCTATGGTGACCTAAGCAATCATCTACATTTACTGAGTAAGGTTCAAGAAAATTCAGACTCTATATGCAAGTTTTTTTTATGGCCTGACCATGTGACCTAGTTTTTTTACCCCTGATGACCCAATATCAAATTTCATCTAGATTTTGTAGAGATGATCATGGTGGCCAAGTTTCATAAAGATAAGGTCAAAATTGTGACCTCTTGTGACAACAAATGATTTTTCTATGATTTGACCTAGTGACCTAGTTTTTTAACCCAGATGACCTAATATTGAACCTGATCTTGATTGTGTTGAGATGATCATTGTGACCAAGTTTCATAAAGATTAAGTCAAAATTGTGACCTCTAGTGACTACACAAGGTTTTTCTTTGATTTGACCTGGTCACCTAGTTTTTGATCCCAGATGACCTTATATCGAACTTGGCCTAGATTTTGTTGAGCTGATCATTGTGACTAAGTTTCATAAAGATTAAGCTAAAATTGTGACCTCTAGTGACTACACAAGCCAATTGTTGAAGGATGGACGACAGACGGACGACGGACGATGAACAAAGAGTGTTCACAAAAGCTCACTCTGTCACAGGTGCCATAACACCTCATTAATGGAATAAAAGGGAACAAGTTACATAATAACATTGCACATTCGTAATTTACATGCGTCTAAATTATTACCTATTCCTCTGTGTTTTACAGTTACTCTCAAGTCTCTGTTTGGTGGTGTGCCATAATTGAATTCTTTAGAGTAATCTTCCCAAACAACTTTATCTTTTACGAGATTGTCTATGGAATATTTATAAGGTATACTGCCGGCACCAATGATCAGACGCCTTGGAATGTTCTCTTGGTAGGTTAGTTCATAAACATTCCCTTCAATAAGCCTAAAAAAATAAACTTTTATAAATGACCCATTCATGCGCCTTTGTCACACATAAATAGCATATTTCTGTAACTATAATAATTACACTTTGTATAAACAACATCACTGCATTAACTTGATGCATTGTTGAGGGCCAGAAATATATTGGTGCATAATAATTGGTCCAATAAAATTATAACCAGACTAAAATTATTTTTCCTATTCTATACATTTTTCATAAAAATAACTTTTTAAAACACTTCCATTATAGGTATGATTGCTTTATCATCATCACAAAACATTATAAACATGAAACAAAGGTGGTCCATATATAGGAAAAGAAGATCTGCAGAAACTAGAAAATATTACATTTGTACTCACTTGACAATTCGCATCTTACGATTTCTATTTTCCCATCCACCCATCTCATGATGTCCCATGGTAAGTACACAGTTGTGTTTTACAGGGTCAAATTTGAACTCATCACTTATAAGCACGTGGAACTGGACACGTATATTGTCAGATGCAGTTCTAAAAATATAACATGCTATAATTATTACATAAACTGAAATTTATATGATAACCTAGAAGGCTAGACCCATTAATGTAGCGTTAGCGCTTTCTTTTTCAGGCAATATCATCTGCGGAATCCAGAGGGATAGTTGATGCCCTGGGTACCAACGCTCCTGAGGGACTCAGCATATATGTTAAGGCAAGAATAAGCATTCCATGAAATATAAAATCTTTTTCAGCAGCTGTGTCGTTTTGTCCATTACCCGGTGAAACAGTGTAACATGTAGGTTTCACAGGGTAATGAAAAAATCAGTAAAACTGCTGAAAAAGATGATTTCCCCATTAACGTAGCGTATACTTCATAGAAATCGATCAAGAAAAAAATGGAAAAAAATGGGTTGGGGTCATGATGGTGAACAAGTATGCAAAGTATCAAAGCAATATGTCAATGCACTTTGAAGATATAAGAGGTTTAACAAGAGCACCGCCTTGCGGTGCAGATGCTCATCTGATCATTGTCACTATAAAAAAGGCCCATTACCCTTGCATAAAGTAGGGCAGTGTTATTGGTCTTGCTTAAAAAAGTGAGGTATTGATCGTGAAAAAAAGGGGCAATAAATTTTGCAAAATGCTAATCAGAGTTATGGGTCTTGCTTGACATGGTCAGGTATTGATCATAAACAAGTGTTGTAAGTTTCAAAGCAATAGCCCACATAGTGTATGAGAACAGTGGACCTAAGCGCAAAACTTAACCAAGGAATTTACTAAGTCCAAAAGTGGGAAATAAAATGCAGATCAGAGATATGGGTCTTGCTTAACACGGTCAGGTATTGATGGTGAACAAGTGTTAAACGTTTCAAAGCAATAGCCTACATAGTGTATGAGAAAAGTGGACCTATGCACAAAACTTAACCAAGGAATTTTCTAAGTCCAATAAGGGGCAATAACTCTTGCAAAATGCAGATCAGAGTTATGAGTCTTGCTTGACGTGGTCAGGTATTGATGATAAAAAAAGGTTGAAAGTTTCAAAGCAATAACTCAGATAGTTTAGGAGAAAAGTGGACCTAAACACAAAACTTAACCAAGGAATTTTCTGAGTCCAAAAGGGACAATAACTCACCTAAAATGCAGATCAGAATTATGGTTCTTGCTTGACATGGTCAGGTATCGATGGTGAACAAGTGTTGAAAGTTTCAAAGCAATAGCCCACATATTGTATGAGAAAAGTGGACCTAAACACAGAACTTATCCAAGGAATTTTCTTAGTCCAATAAGGGGCAATAACTCATGCAAAATGCAGATCAGAGTTATGAGTCTTGCTTTACATGGTCAGGTATTGACATTGAACAAGTGTTAAAGTTTCAAAGCAATAACTCTGATAGTTTAGGAGAAAAGTGGACCTAAACGCGAAACTTAACAAAGGCATTTTATTTTCTAAGTCCAAAAAGGGGCAATAATTCTTACAAAATGCAGATCAGAGTTATGTCTTGTTAGGTCTTGCTTTACAGGCTCAGGTATTGATGGTGAACAAGTGTTGCAAGTTTCAAAGCAATAGCTTTGATAGTTTATGAAAAAAGTTTAGCTAAACACAAAACTTAACCATCGACGCCGTCGACGACAGATGAAAAGTGATCACTGTGACAGGTGAGCTCAAAACAAATCAACGGCTTACCACCTCTTGTTTACAAATAGTAGTGGGTGGCTGAAGTCGAACTTGGCCAATATTTAATGATGTTACACTTGTGTACCAAAGAATCAATCAATTTTTTATGACTAAGATTGTCCAATGGTTTTACCAAAGATGACCAACTACACTACACCTACAACACAACTAATCCAGGACATTTATAAAAGTTAAGATTGAAGGTCAAACATGGGATTTCTAGTGGTTATCCTCAACCCACAATTCACTGCTTCATTTAAAACCCGACTTTTGATAAGGAAGGATTATCGTTTCCAAATGTTCATTCACATAATATTAGTCCTAAAGGTAAAAAATAAAATGTGACCTTACCTAGAACTTTTTCCTGATTTAGATTGCTGAAAAATGAAAGAAAACATACATTATCAGTACACAACCAAAGAGACAATATTGTAATCATTATGATTGTGTAAAGGCATAGAAAAGTCATTGACAGACAACCAAAGAGACAATATTGTAATCATTATGATTGTGTAAAGGCATAGAAGTCATTGACAGACAACTTCAATTCAACAGATTAATCCTTTACTCCAAATAGATGTATTTTGACATGTCTAACTTATGTATTGAATCTAACTAGTCTCTTATTAGGATACTGTGAACAGTTTCGGGGTTTGTAGTTTAGAGCAAACTGTTCCATATTTTCTATATATCTGTTCCAAGATTATGAAAGCATCAAATTGTATATGTTAAATGTGTCCATATGGCAATCTCTGATTTTAATCCATATATAGAGAATACTAGGTTAGTGCCTTATAGTACTTGAATTTATTGGGTTAGTTGGAGAAAGTTAATTAGGGGAGCCTTGTTGAGCCGAATAAGCCTTTCTGAGACAAACCCAATAAATTAAAGTAATATTAGGCACTAATCCTAGTGTTCTATTTATCCTGCAAAACTTTTCTAACACAAGAAATGATTTCTTCACCTTTGGAATACAAACACAAAACCCTGTGGAACCTGCACAATGATATCGAAACATTGGCATTCCAAGTTATCCAAATGAAATCTAGTCCCATATTAAAAGACAAATCTGAAAATCTGAACGAAAATTCAGTAAAGCGGTACAATTTAAATACAATCAATAAACACAAACCTAAAATTTAACATAATGTCATGCACTACATGTAAACACAATTTTGTGTTTCAACTTTGAATCCCTCCAAAATCTATCAATAACATTCTAGAAATTAGAAGTTGTAGTGACGTCAAAACCTACATCACCTACATGACGTCACTCAACTGACATGCCCAGTTTTTTAAGTAACAATACAAGTATGTTCCCCTACCAAACAGATTCAGAGACAGGATAAATAGAATGAATTAGGTCCGTGACATGTTTAGGATTCCAATATACCGGTATCAGGCCCCCTCCAAAAATATTACCTGTATGTAAGATTCGCCTTTAACACTTGGTTGAACTTGAGGTCGAAAGTAGTCCTAAGTCATGTGACAACATAACCTAATAAAGCTCACATGGCACAATAAAGCTAAAATTTACACGGTGGGTTGATTTCGGGCTAATAAAGGCATAATGGTAGGATAAAACAATATAAACATTAAGCTGTCACAATATAGTCCAAGAGATATACCTGTTTATTCTCATCTTCCTTGTTGGCCTTGGTCTTACTTCTTGTCTGTACCTTGTTAACATCAACATCAGCATCAGCTCCAACTTCTTTGTTGACTTTAGCTGTACTATCATTATTTCCACTGCCCGAAGGTTTTGGTTCAGATTCTGGGGAGGCTGCTGTTCCTGCTGGTGCATGTGTTTTATTTACCTTAAATAAATCAGCCCACTGTTGTTCCGGTTGTGAATCATTACTTTCAGTGTTTTGAGTAGAATCTTTTCCGGCATCACCAAACACCATTCCTCGGCTAGGCTGAAATGTGCTTTGGAATTTTTCATCAGAAGATGATGCTGAAGCTTCCATATTGGTATGTTGAGAAGTTTCGGTGTCACTAAGAGTCAGGTCAATGACATTCTCATCTGCCTTGGGCATCGTCTCTTTGGTACCACTGGAATCCTTTTCATTGTCTTTTTTGCCTTCTTCAGATAATCTCTCTTTTGTGTCACCGATATCCTTTTCATTGATTTTCTTGCTTTCCTCAGACATTGTCTCTTGGGTACCACTGGCATCTTGTTCATTGCCATTCACTTCTATTTCTCCCTCCAAACATGCTTCAGTTTTGTCAGTACTTGTTTGTGTTGGAACATGTTGTAAAGGGTCGATATTTTCACCAACCTTTTCAAGACTATCATTCTTATTTTCTTTCTCTGCATTAGCTTCACTACTATCTGATTTTTGAAGGTCATCATGATCAATTTTTGGATCTAATTCACTCTTCAGATTTTGACTATTATTGTCTGGCTGGTTTTCCAGAGGAAGTTCACCACTATAGTTTTGTTCAAGTTTAATTTTCTTTTCTACACCTTCTTTCTGTTTCATATTTCTTTTAGAAGAATTGGTCCCATTGCCTTCAGCATGCTCATCTGTCGGAACACTGTTGTCAGGACTTCCATTGCTAGTTTCATCTATAAGTGTAAGTTTACCTATTTGAATATTATCAGGTTGACCTGTATCTTGATTTGGACTATCTGGTTGATTCTCAAAAACAATCTTAATATTTCCTGCTTTGTCTTGTTTTGTTTCTGTGCATTTGTTGTCTTCTTGCATTTCAACTTCTGTAAGATCATTTGTAATGTTAATGTCTTCTTCCCCTTCATTAATCTTAATGTCTTCGACATCTTCAACAGGATTATTATTCCTTTCATGATCATTTGTTTGATTATCTGGTAGTTTAGATGTAGTTGGGATGGACATGGTCATATCTGTAGTCTCAACCCTTTCCTCTGCAACTGATACTTCCTTATGTTCCATCTTTGACTCTTCCTCGGTTCTCGGCTTTGCAACCTGTTCTTCAGTCACTGACTTTGCTAATGTGCTTGACACTAAACATGACATAATATTGAGTAGTTAATATATGAATGTTTATTGTATATAACTAGACAATGCTACACTCCAAATATCAAGAATCTCAGACTATTTACACAGAATCAATTTACAGAAATAGATTTTTCTAAGGTTTTGCATATCTTCAGCTCTGGCGACCTACTCATGTGATACATTACTTTGAAAGAGGAACACCTAAAGCACATCATGTAGATGACCAGAAGCAGTCGAGTGACCACTTGTTTTTCTAATGTAGTGTAAATTGATGCTTTTAAATTGATTACACACTTGATCTAGAACTAATATCAACAGAAAAGCATTCATTTGTCATTTTTATTAATTTTGTAATTTGTATTGGATGGCTCTCTGAGAGCAGTTGGTTCAAACAAACAACAACAAACATCATAGTATATGTAAGAAGCAGAACCAATGTCATATGGTAATAATGTAAGTGAAGTTACACAATGTATAATCTGGGATTTCCTTTGTACCTTTGACCCTATGAAATTTCTAAATGGCCAAATTTTCACTCACCATAATGTGGTCACCATTTCAGAGAAGCTAAACCTGGTGTCGAGAGTACAAAATCATAAATATGATTTCCCAGTGACTAATTCTTAATAAAGGTTGTGTTTGAATTGCCATGGAAGAATCATTGCATGGTTTATAATGTTTTCGTAATGAGTGACTTACCTTTGCTGGGTCTCTTCTGTCCACATTCATCACAGAAAGTCATGTTTGGTCCTAAAGGGGATCCACACTTCTGACAATTCTCTGTATGGATGTCAAATAAAGCTGGGTCTACCCTTGTACCACAATTAAAGCAGAACTTTTTCTTCCATGAGAGTTCAGCGCCACAAATGGATCCATCAAGTTTCCCATCACAGATCACCACAGGGCGAGTCGCCTGTTCTTCCACCATCTTGCCGCCACATTCCTGGCAGAACTTCCCAGTACCCACAATGCCACACTCGGCATTTGAGCACTTCATCGTACTATCGTCCTCTGTCTCCTCACTACTGTAATAGAAACAATATTGAGTTTTTATAACAACAAGAAGATACTCAACTACCATGGAAGTGATTGCAGACCCCTATGGTAACCTGGGTAATCATTAACAATTTCTGACTGCAGCCTCTATTGCATGCACAAGGTTTTTATATTGTCTGAACAAGTGACCTTGTTCTTTACATCAGATGACCTTATTGAAACAAGATGTAGATTCAATCTAGACAAACATTCTGACCAATTTTCATGACGATCCAATAAAAAATACAGCCTTAATAGCATACACAAGGTTTTTCTATGATTTGACCTAGTGACCTAGTTATTGACCCCTGATAACCCATATTCAAATTCAACTTTGATTACATCTATACAAACATTTGGCTTACTTTCACCAAGATCCAGTGGAAAATACAGCCTTTATAACATACACAAGGCTTTTCTATGATTTGACCTAATTTTTTACCCCAGATGACCCAATATTAAACTTGACCTAGATATTGTTGAGATGACCATTGTGACCAACTTTCATAAGTATTAGGCCAAAATTGTGACCTCTTAGTAGTGTCTACATAAGCAAATTGTAGACTGATGACAGAAAGTGGCAGAAAGTGATCATAAGTTTTATCAAAATTAGGCCAAATTTGTGACCTCTAGTGACCGCGTAAGTTTTTCCATTGATTTAACCTTGTGACCTAGTTTTTCACCCAAGATGACTCAATATCAAACTTGGTCTAGATTTTGTTAAGATGATAATTGTGAGAAAGTTCCATGATAAGGTCAAATTGAGACTTCCATTGTCTATATAAGATGTTACTTTAATTTGATCTTTTGACCTAGTTTTTGGCCTCAGATGACCAAATATAAAACTTGACCTAGATTTGGATGTGATAATCATTGTGACCAACTTTCATAAAGATGATGCCAAAATTGACAACGGACGACAACAAACAAAGAGTGAACACAAAAGCTCACCCTGTCACTTTTTTTAAAAACATAAGTCTCCCACAAAGGACCATAACTGTGGCAATAATAATCCAACCAAACATTCCTGACATTACTTTGACGATCGAAACGTGACAGATGCATCGACGTTTGACAACGTCGTGACGTCCGAAAAGTGCGTGGCTGTCGGTCATCTTTTAAATCGTTTAAATATTTTATTGATATTAGTATAATACCAACTTATTATTGGTTTCTAAGTACAGAATTGAATATATTTTAAGATGGCAAAACTAACAAGAGATGTTTGAAAAACACATGCCCCCATGGCAGCCAAGTAGTCAAAAATGGTGAAGTTCAGTGACCTTGACCTTTGACCTACTGACCCCAAAATCAATAGGGGTCATCTACTGTTGATGACCAACCTCCATGTCAAGTTTGAAGATCCTAGGGCGAAGCGTTCTTGAGTTATTGAATGGAAACCATTTGAATGGTCAGAAATGGTGAAGGTCACAGTGACCTTGACCTTTGACCTACTGACATCAAAATCAATAGGGGTTATCTACTGTTGATGACCAACCTCCATGTCAGGTTTGAAGATCCTAGGGCAAAGCGTTCTAGAGTTATTGAATGGAAACCATTTGAATGGTCAGAAGTGGTGAAGGTCACAGTGACCTTGACCTTTGACCTACTGACATCAAAATCAATAAGGGTCATCTACTGTTGATGACCAACCTCCATGTCAGGTTTGAAGATAATAGGGCAAAGCGTTCTTGAGTTATTGAATGGAAACCATTTGAATGGTCAGAAATGGTGAAGGTCACAGTGACCTTGACCTTTGACCTACTGACATCAAAATCAATAGGGTCATCTACTGTTGATGACCAACCTCCATGTAAAGTTTGAAGATCCTAGGGCAAAGCGTTCTTTAGTTATTGAACGGAAACCATTTGGTCTACAGACCGACCGACAAAGCAATATACCCCCTCATCAAAGATGGGGGGCATAATTATTCAATCGCGTTTCGCATATCAAAATGAACGGGCTAGTGCACGAACTTTTTGATACCCCCTCGTATGCATTACTGGTCTTAACATGTACAATATTTATGTTACATATATAACATACCGGTTATCTAGAGGACTTGGTATATAATGATGTCAGTCAAACAGTGTTTTATTTTATGTGACATAAAAGCTCAATCAACCATGGTGTTGTAATATTTCTTCACATAAATTATATATTGGGCTCAATTCTTGAAATTCAGCAAAAAAATACCCATTTCTGGAAAACATGTCTAAAAATAGAACTAAAAGGTCATTAAATCTTACATTACTACTAAAAGTACATTTATGTATATTCTTTACACTTTGAAATTATGTTATCAATTAATCAAGATATGACATGCACATTATAATGTACAATTATAAATGACTGAATGTAGACCTTGCAAACAAACTATGCAACTAAACATGGTAAAAGATATAACATTTAAATCAATCAATATACACAGCCTGTATACATAAGTTGGCTGTATACATATATTGACTGCTAACAACAGCTTCCAGGGGCGGATCCAGGATTTGGCGTTAGGGGGGCGTACATTCTTGTATTGATTCTCCCCCCCCCCCCAAGAAAATGTGCGAGCGAAGCGAGCAAGAAAAAACTGTATCTCTGAGAAGCATTCCACACAATTTAGTTCTTTATCTTAAAATATTCATTGATAAAGTTAATGTGAGAGCAAGGCGAGCAAGAATATATGCATAAATTATTTGAGCAGCATATCCCTCATACTCCTTCCGTACTTGACAAAATTAACTGATAGTGGTTGTGCAAGCGCAGCGAGCAAGAAAAAATGCAATTATCTATTTCAGGGGCATACACCACATCCTTATTACTTGGTAATACTCACTGACGTAGTAAAATTCAGTGTTTATCTGAGCAGCATACCCAACCAACTCATTGGTAAATCAAGAGCTTACTTTGAATTTACGTAGTTCTACAGCGAGCGAAGCGAGCAAGAAAATTCGCTGTCTATATGAGCAGCATAGCCAGTACTAACGATTATCGACTGGATAATATTCACTGATATATATAGCTGCTGTAAATTTGTCACGAAGAAAAAATGCAATGTCTATATGAGCAGCGAACTACAGGGCTTCAGTTTTGTTTAAGAGGAAATGTGAAATACTTGGGATCCAGCGACTAGGGAGACCAGTGGCTTTCTGCCTCGTGACTTTTTAAATAGAACCACGGAATTCGTCAGCTGCCTTCTGATATATCCTATTTTTTAATGAAAATGACAGGTTTATAAGAAAATCAAGCCAACTGTATTAGTAACTTGTTGGACATTTTTAATGTGCAAGAATCTCGGCAATTATGTAGCCGATGTTTGGCACTATGCTACCAATCAGTCCCTTATCTTATTTTTGCATACAGCATTAAGTTCACTCAAAAATCCATTAATTTATTATTTTGTTATTGACGCAAGCGAAGCGAGCGAAAAAAATTGCATATCAATTATTGTTCTTACATCCAATCTATGATTAAATTACGCAGGCTCCGGCGATTTTAGGGGGGCCCCCCCCTCTGAATCCGCTAGTGGCTTCAACAACAGTTACTGCTGAATAGCATTCACAAATGAAGAGGCTTTTCAACTTAAAAAAAATATTATTTTTTCATAAAGGGGATCTTTTTTCAGAAAATAGGGGAGAAATATATATTTATTCAGAACCAAATTTCAACCCCCAAAAAGCGTGAAATCAGGGCCAGTCTAATTCATGAACAGTCAGACAATCAATAATGAAGACACACAATTCGATAAAAAGGCATATACTGTATTCTTCCAAGTATTTCCCACACTTTCATGAACCAATGATGATTACAAAAATTTGGATGTGTCATTGACATAGCTTTAAACATTTTCAGAGTCTGATGGGCCAATCTGGAACAGTCATATTCTTTCGTGATATTTTCAGGATTTTTTACATTCATCTTTTACTCTTCACCATCTTTTATCTGCGGACAGGGCTCTCACTATACTTTTGGAGGGGATTTTTTTTCAGAAAATAGGGGAAAAATGTACATTTATTTAGGAGGGGAATGGGGCTGATATTCGGCCCCAAATATGGTCAAATGAAAGCCATGCAGTGCGTGACCGTCAGCATCCAATACTAGGGCGAATCTGATTAACAATATTACAGAAATATTCAAATAACATTACTACTGTATGGAAAGGGTCAAATCAGTTGGGAGACTTTGGTGCCCATCTGTTATCCATAGTAATAATGAAAACATTGAGAAGTCAGTATATCATACTCAAAAACATAAAATGAAACAAGTAATTTTAAAAGACGCAACTGATTGAAATTATTTACATGTGTATATATATTTTTTTTTAGGTTAAGATCAAACAAAAAATAGCTCATCGATTAAAACTGTGGAGAGCAGATAGAATGTTATATCAGTCAATGAAAGATAATACACAATGACACAAATACATAATCAACAGGTCACTAGTTTTATCATGAATTTATTATCACAGTACAATGTCCGTGTCACATAACACAGTAGTCATTGTCAAACCGAAAGTTGAACAAACATTTTCTGAAAAAAAATCTTTAAAAAGTAACTTATAGCTCTCAGGCATGTACCAGGTACATTTATCAATAGCAAATGAAGCGTTTCTCCAGTCCACAAGTGTTCTAGTGCATCATTGTTATTTTACTTAGTGATTTTTTCCTTCTTCATTTGGTGTCCATAAAAGGTACCTTCCCAATCAAAATCGATTTATCAATTCTCACAATCTTGATAAAAAATTCCAGTTCAAAGTTTGCAGATTTATAAGAAGGAATACATGACACAAGCCATTTTATGTTAATTTCTGTCATAAATTAGATAAATTCTCTGGTTTATGAAGATTTCCTGATTGTTGCGAGTTTTCCCCAATTTGTCTGGTACTGGGTACCTTTCCCAATCAAGCAAAATAAATCACTTTTACTGGGCTATTTTCTAAAATCATTCTTCTTCTATTACCCATGTTTTCTCTTATATCGTAAGGGCATCCAATATGAGGTGTCAGCCCAAAGGAGAAAAGTCTAAACCCTGACAAAGTTAAGTAAATGTATAAGATTATCTGATAACAACATTTTTGTCAATTTTCCTTGTTCAAACTTTTGACTAAAATTAATAAACCTATTTATTGTAGCTACTGACACAGTCTTTTTAACATTAATACTAAAATAGCAAATTTAATCATTAATACTGTATACAAAAATTGTCATGAAACATTACAAAGTCTAAGTAAAAGAAAATAAAAAAACATTAGAAATATAGAAAAGAATCTACTTACTCCATGATAGCTCGTCCAACCGCCCCAAATATTAAATAATTAAAGCAGTCGTTTTAATTTAATAAAAATTGTCTCGATACGACCTCATTCAGTAACAAGTTCGAAATCGAAACTGTCGCCAAATCCGCATTCGACTCAACTTGATAACAGGTTTTGAAAACAAACAAGGTCGAATTTCAGAAAATAACGCATTGTATGCAAGAAATGACAACGTAATACCTTTATCTCTGTATGTAATGGTTTTCCGAAAATACAAACAAGGTCAGGAAATTCCGTCCATAGTTTTTGCAAAAACGAAAGTAGAAAATGTTTAGTTAAAACAACGGCCCGTGTATTGTAATATGCGGGTCTCAAATGCATGGTTATTTTCGGTCCTACTTAAACCTGCTAAGGAGCACTACCGGACACTAACGACACAAATATGGAGACACTAATGACATCTGATGAGACACTTAGGGCACATAAGGGGCACTGTTAAATCTGTACAAGGATGGCGAGTAAGACCAGACTTTTTGTCAAATCACTAAATTGGTCGGTAATGATTGTGAAAAACACAACCAATTGATAAGTTCAAATATATACATATTTATATAACCAAACCTTAGTGAATAAATATTTACATATACACAATAACAGATATTCACAAGAAATGATTCGTGGATGAAATGAATAATCCATTAAGGGCCGATCCTAAGGATCGCCAAGGATAAACTAACTATATACGTTTAAACATATAAAATGATAAATGTAAGTAAATGTGATTGTAACGGAAATGGTTAATAGTTCTGGACAAAGACCTGTATATTTAGGTCTTTGTTCTGGATCAATTGGCGTACAATTTATAAAATAGTCGTTTTATATAGTCTTTATTATCTCTTAAGCTATTCTTTACGACACAAAGTTGTTTTGTGGTCATCCATATAGCACTTTTCAAGAAGAAACTGTTGGCAAAGACCCATACACATAACATAATAGAGTCCTTTTCCATTAATTTATTATATATAGGCATCATCATCAATATAACATGGCCACAAGGACTCTATATGGCTCGCCTGTTATATCGATGAAGTTTAAACAATGTTTTTCTATGACTCTATATGGCTCGCCTCACGCCTATTATGTGAAGTTTAAACAATGCTTTTGTATGCCTCAATATGGCTCGCCTGCGTATCACTGAAGTTCAAACATTTTTCTATGACTCTATACAAATATCTGTATATTTAGATCGTTGCTCTATATGGTTCGCCTGCGTATCTCTTTAGTCCAAACAATATTTTTCTATGACTCTATATCGCTCGCATATGTATCACTGAAGTTCAAACAATATTTTTCTATGACTCTATATCGCTCGCCTATGTATCACTGAAGTTCAAACGATGTTTGTCTAGGACTCTATATGGCTCGGCTGTGTATCACTAAAGTTCAAACAATCAAAAGTTTTACTCCTACCAGCACTTAATTTTGAGGCTCACATGGAAAACTGGGCTTGCCCAGCTGTGTCGCCTCTTTAAATAAAGTCGTTATTATTATTATTTCAATTTGAACACTTCTAGTAGAGAATCGCTAAATGATAACCCATGCAGGATATCAAAGTTGTAGACATTGTAGCCTCAGATGAGATGCAGTTTATATATAACCTTTAAACTCTGTTTAAGCTAGAGCATCATGTAATCATTGCAACGAGTCCGAACCCTTTCCACAATTAAAGTTGTTAATAAGATCAATTCATCGATCGGAATCGTTCCTGTCAAGTTTGACAAATTAAATCAAGGTGTTTTGAAAGAAAAACCATGTTTTTAACGCAAGTTATACACATCAGCTAAACTACGGAAACGGTCGACCACAATGAAAATGTGTAAAGTAGCTACTGTTAAACCGCAGTTTGTTACAATCTGCATGATAAAACATGTTTGAATACCAACCCCAGTTGGAGTCCGATGAATCATTCTAGATATAAGTACTGAATTCATTATTCATGTATAGAAACCTCGGACTGCATGTACGAGTACAGTTATATATATTCCAAAAACCCGACAACCTGATTCCAAATAAAATACCCTCTCATTCTACTCATTCCAATTTCAACAGATTCATACTAAATCCGATTACAACAAGGCGTTCTTCTCCTGATGTTGTTAGCTTGTCTGATCCTGAGTTTAGCCTGACAGTCAGTCAGATTAAACATGTGTCTCCCTAATCATGTGCTAATGTCCTCCTGATGTTGTTACCTTGTCTGGCGCTGAGTTCAGCCTGACAGTCAGTCAGATTAAACATGTGTCTCTCTAATCATGTGCTAATGTCCTCCTGATGTTGTTACCTTGTCTGGCGCTGAGTTCAGCCTAACAGTGAGTCAGATTTAACATGTGTCTCCTTAATCATGTGCTAATGCAAACCCAAATATCAAACCACTGATTAGGAGAGAACGCTAACGTATCTGGGTACTGTTATCAAAACATTTACGTTAGCATATATATGTTAGTTAGCACCTCACTGACTACTATAAGTTTGACTTCTTCTCCCATATATCATATTATAGCCTACCGCATTACTTAGTCAGTCGTCCCACCATGTAACATCGTTCAATGCGACTGTCATGTTTCACCATTACAAATGTACAGTCTTCTGAAAACCTGATTTTAATACTTAAATACGTTTATCCATGTAGAATACTGTTCTATACCTGTTTTTTTTCTTTTATCCTCTTACCAGTTTGGTGCGTGCTTCATATATGTCTGCGTGTAGGCCCACGTCCCCGCAAGGAGTTGGACTTTATTGGCAGATAGGTACGTATACATGCAGATATATACCACGGGGGTATTAGATCGAGGGTGGAATGATCTGCGCGATGTGTTTCAGTGAATTTCCAAAGCGGTAGACCAGCGACTATAGACAATGTTCAGAGATAGGCAACTGCCTCTGTAGCCTACCAAATATGACAAGTGTGACTTAAATACCTCAAAATTGGCTATTTTGTAACAAAAAAATACCAGCACAACTGGGTATTTTGTAACAAATAAATACCAGCACAACCATTACCTTTTCTGAAAGCTGAGACTGTGCTTAATGGCTTCAGTTATTTGTATTCATTTATTTTGATTATAACTTATAATAAAAACATAGTTTGAAACAACCCATCATTCGGCTAAGTGCTATTTATTCCATTTTTTGTGCAAATTCCTTACCCTTAAGATTAAGCAATTTCTCAGGATATTACAAAATGTGTCAATATTTTTACTGCAGCTGTAGAGGAATATTTATGCTTTCTAAAAATATATACTTTAAGTCTGTCTACCTATACCTACCTACACAAGTCATATCCCCTTCGTGCCCGCTGGTACATAAGGCTGCAATCAGGTCTCTCCATTGCTGTCTGTCTTTCGCAATCTTCACTATTTCTCCTTTAACATGTATGGTCCATTTTAGAGATGTCTTAGTGATGTTATTTGTGTTTTTCCTTATAACATATCCTAGCCAACTGAATCTTCGTCATTTTATTTGTGTTGTAATATTTGTTTGTCCAGTTCTTTGGTATAAATTGTTGTTGGAAATTAATGTGGGCCAGTAGATTTTACAGATGTTGCGAATGCATTTTGTGTGGAATCCAGATCGTTTTTGGCGGTCTTTTTGAGTTACCCTCCAACATTTTGCCCCATTCTTCAACACGGAGAGGATATTGCTCTGGTAAAGTTTGGTTTTTGTTTTCTCGCTAATATGGCCAGATCGCCATAATTATCTTGTTTAGCTGGTGAAAGGATGTTCTTAAGCTTGCTTTTTGGAGTGTGTTAAGTTTGTCTGACCAGTAGTTACTGAGTTTTAGTTGTTACAAGTTGGCACACGCGTGCTATTTCAGATATTAGTCTAGTTGCCAAGTTATCTATAGTCTCTGAGTAGACCTACAATTTTAAGTCTCAGTTCCAGTACCACAGGAATAGGGTGGACGAGCAATGTTTGTAATGAAAGTGCGTGTTGTCATGCTTTGATAAATTTGCTTCATTTATGCGTATTTGCTGATGAATTCCTATGGTAAATGTAATACATTGTGTAATGCTGTGTTATTTCAATTTCAATTTAAAGAAAAAAAAACGCTTTTTTAAAACATAGCCTATACCCTATCCAAAGATCTACAATGTACTATGGTCTTTGGCCTATGCCACTGTATAATTCCTTTTTAATTTAATCGCTCGTGTCTTTTATTATGTTATCACTGGCTACGGGTTTCCTTTGGAGGGGGAATGTGTTGCGATCCTTTTTTTTTTTTTTTTTGGAACTGACTTACGCCAGCCCGTTTATTTTTCAGTTAACGTGAACAATAACAGCATATATATATATTACAGATATAAAGAATTACGATGCATGTATATAGATACCACAAACAATACACAGTAGTTAATTGTTGGTGTTTGCATGCATACATGAGTTAAGTTGCTTAAGGAATTGTTTTAAAAATGCGTATGGTATTTTGCGTTTTGCATATACCCCAGTTAAAAGATTTAGTTCCTCTTGTAATAGCTTAATTATTTCACATTGTTTAGTTCTCTTGTCACTGCAAAAATGGGCTTTATATATAGAGAAGCCAATATATGAGAGAAGTATGTTTACAAAATGATATTCAGCGAAATTTATTTTGTATCCTATAATTATATATTTTAACTTATTGAGCGGTTTGGCGATGCCACACGTGTTAAGTGTGTTTGATATGGTAGCCCAGAAGTTGTTTAGGTAGTTACATTCAACGAAGAAATGTTCTAATGTATCTGGTATTCCACAATATTGACAATTAGGTGAATTTAGGATCTTCCATATGTGGAGTTTTTCGTTGGTTGCTATAATGTTATGTATTAATTTGTATTTATATTGTTTTACTCTATTATCTATCAGGGCTTTGTTAATAATAAAGTAAAAATCTTTCAAACCGGTTTCTAATCTAAACTTATCTTTCCAGTATTTGTGTAGGTATGGTTGAATGAATTTGCGTTGGGCAATGTGCTGATAAAGGGATCTGTTGTTAAGGTTTTTTAGAAGAAGGCTGTTGATTGTGATGTGTTTTGGGGTTTTCACTTTTGTTTTTATGGAGATGTCAGATTTAAGAATAGTTTTCCAGCTTGTGGGTAGTGCGGATTTTAGTTTATGTATTTCAGAAATCCAGTTATGTTTGTCTATTAGTTTTTCTAGAATATGTCTAGGGTCTATTTTGCCATTTTCGTCCAGTAAATCGTTTACAAATATTATGTCTGAGTTTATCCATGAATGGAAGATTAGACTTCTTGATTTATGCTTTATGTGATAATTACCCCCATAAAACCTGTTTTCGGACTTCTGTAAAGGTACATGTATTTTCAGGAGTTTTTCCGTTCTTAAAATAAATCCATGTTTCTAAAAGAGATTTGTAAAAATCAGAGACAGGCAGTTTTATTTTAGGTAGCGACTTAATGTTACCGATGTTCATTCTGAAAATTAAAAGGTCTTTGCCGTATTGATTAAGAAGGTGTGAGGGTATTAATTTCCAATTAGCAAATTGGTCGTCAGTAAGAGCTTTGACCCATTTTACTTTCATGGTTTTTGCATAAGATTCCACATCAATCATATCTATACCCCCGTCTAATTTATTTCCTATTAATGTACGTCGTTTGATTTTTTCAGATTTATTATTCCAGAGAAATTTAAAGAATAGTGTGTCTAACTCATTGATGATATTTTTTGGTGTTTCTAAAGTTTGCATGAGATATGTTAGCTTTGGAAGTAGGACAGATTTTATCACCGTAATTTTTCCATAAAATGTTAACTTTCTACGATTCCAAAGTTCTATTTGAGCTTTGATGTTGTCGATTTTCTCCTTCCAGTTTTTATTTTTACAAAATGCTGTATTGTGTCCAAAATAGACGCCAAGTGCTTTAACACCATCTTTATTGAAGTGTATATTAGAGAATTCTTCTATGTGATTACCTTTTCCTTTTAGTTTTTTTCTTATTCAGTTGTAATCCTGAATACTTGCCAAATTCTTCAATCAAAGATATGGCAATGGGTATTTCAAATTTGTTGTTTAAAAAGATTGTTGTGTCATCAGCTAACTGTGATATTTTTATATTATGTGTAGAGTCGTTAAGACTAATTTTTATGCCTGAAATGTCTTTACACGATCGTATCTTTATTGCCATGATTTCTGCTATGATCACAAATAATAATGCCGAGAGGGAACAACGCTGTCTTATTCCTCTTGATATATTGAAGTAATCAGACCTCCATCCATTATTGATAATAGCAGACATTATATCATAATAGAATATCTTGACCCATTTAATAAAAGTATCTTTGAATCCAAATTTGTTTAGGACACTAAGCATAAATGACCATTCTATAGTATCGAATGCCTTTTTAAAGTCAATGAATATAATAGCTCCTTTGATATCTAAATTATCTGAGTAGTCAATTATGTCTTGTATAAGACGTATATTATATCCAATGTATCTGTTTTGTATGAAGCCTTGTTGGTCACAACTTATTATTTTAGGAAGTACCTTTTGTAGTCGTTTCGCCAAAGCTCTTGCTGCAATTTTATAATCGATATTAAAATGGGAAATTGGGCGCCAGTTTTCGAGATTTTCTGGATCAGATTTTTTATATATTAATGATATTATACATTGTCTTTGACTTCTTGATAGACTCCCGCTTTGCATGCTTTCGTTTAAACATTTTAATAACAGGTCTTCTAAGTTATTCCAGAATTTGAGATAGAATTCTAGTGATAGACCGTCTGGGTCTGGGCTTTTATTTAATTTCATTTCATTTACAGCAGTTTTACATTCATCGTTCGTTAATATTCCTTCGCATATTTCTGCGTCTGTGTCAGCTAATATGTTTTCTAAGATTATTGTGTCTAAGTATTCATTGTTGTTTATATTGTCATTTGATGTATATAGTTTTTTATAAAAAATTGTTTCTGCCTTAAGAATATCACATGGATCGGTGATTCGTTTATTGTCCACCATTAGTGATGTTATATTTTTCCTATTTTGTCTAGATTTTTCAAGACTAATAAAGAATTTTGAATTTTTTTCGCCTTCTTCCAAAATTTGAATTCTCGAGCGTATTTGGGCTCCTTGCATTTTAAAGTTGTATATTGATTTAATTTCATTTTCTATTTCAATTACTCTGTTTTGTGTCTCATCATCGTTACTATTGTCACTAGTATATAGGTCGCTCAATTGTTTTTCGAGTCTGTATAAATGATTGTTTCTTTCTCGTGCCTTTAGTTTGGAGAATGATATAGATTTCTCTCTTAATTCATATTTACATATTTCCCATTTTAATTGGTTGCTTTGAATATCTAATGTTTTACATTTATTGATTATTTGTATGATTTGATCACAATATAACTGATCTTCTAGATAAGAATTATTTAGTTTCCAATATCCAGGGCCCCTTTTAGATGGGGATTTTATTATAAGGGAAATTGCCTGGTGATCAGTACTTTGAATTAGGGCAGGGCGTATATCTGTGGAAAAGACTAGTGGTATAATATTTTCATCTATGAGCCACAAGTCTATTCTGCTTTTTTCGCAACTATTTTTTCTTCGCCAGGTGAACTGCTGTTTGTTGTCATTTAGTTTACTCCATATATCAGTTAGGTTATGATTATTAATTATATCGGTAAGTCCTTTAGAAGGATTCAGAGTATTTGTCTTAGCTCGTGTTATTCTATCAGATAGATTAAGAATTTCATTGAAATCTCCTCCAAGAATAAGTATACCTTCAGCATGTTTCAACAGGATGTCATTGATGTTCATAAAGTATTTATGACGCTTTTTCTTGTCATTATGTGCATATATATTAACTAGTGTATAGGTATTATTGTGAAATTCAATATTTATCAGGACCCACCTTCCATCAGTGTCGCTATAGTGATTTATAACGGTGCTATTCAGACATTTTTGGATTAGGATAGAGCATCCCTTACTATTAGTTTCTCCGTAAGAGTTATAGAGGTTCCAATCCTTAATGTTAAAGGAAACAGTATCATTAACATCTGCTGTAAAGTGAGTTTCTTGTAAATATACAATGTTTACTTTTTGTTGTAAAAGATATTGTTGAAGTCTACATTGTTTTTGATTATTTCTTAATCCTTGACAATTAAGAGAGAGCAGGTGTACTTTATCAGTTATAGGTGTATTCATTATTTAATTTAGTGAGGTTTGTAGGTATATGTATGTTTACGATAATCTGAGACATGTAGAGAGAGGTAAATGCCTTAAATACATGGTATGGACACTAATGTGATAACAGAATAAAATTATTTCAGTTAATTACAGTTATACAACATACAATTTTATAGTTATCATACATGCCATACTTTGCTGAACCATTTGCAGGAGATTGGTGATGGAAATGCAGGAGATTTCAATAAAATGCAGGAGTTTTTTTTGCTCGAACTATCGACTAAAATTAATGAAGTTTATATGCAGTTTGCACTTATTTTACTTGTATGACAATACCATGCATGCATACATGCTTCGTGAAGTAATTTAATCTAGTGTTTGGGATGATATTCATGATGCAAACAACAAATGTCCAGTATGTTCAAGTCTTATGACTCATAGTTAAAAGATTTGTAAGTAACCAAACCAAATGCTGACTGGACATGTATTAGTTATTGTTACATTTATGCTATATCAGTTCATTTATCATACATCTGAAAAGATGACATGTCAAGCAGAAGATTACCTGATAAAAAAACATAGAAAAGAACTCATATGTTCAAAATGTTGCTAACATATTAATTCAAACTCAAAAATGCATTGATAATACAGAAATAAAATCAATTCAGTTAATTTATAAAGCTTAAAAAATGTATCTGAAATTGATGTGGACTTAATATCATGCAAATTCCAAATTACAAACTAAAACTTTTTGAGGCCTTTTCCTTTGATACTGTAACTGCAAAGGGAAGTAACTGCTACGAGTTTATTTCTGTAATGTACGGTCATGTGTGGGCTTTAAACCTAACCAGTAAACAAACATATTTTCGGCTGCTTGGGAAGATGTTTATCAGTTTATGACACCTTAGCATACTCTTATCGGGGCAATTATCGATTGTTTATTGGAGTGACCACTCTCCTGGCGTGTTATAAAGGTTTGTTATGTAATGACTTGTTGATTAATTGCAAGTTTATCACCGGAAATTACGAGGAAAGTGAAACTTTAATCATTCTGAGATTCTTACGCGGATTTTTGTCAAATCCGGGAGATTTTATCAAAATGCGGGAGTGCGTGAGTTGAGGCTCAAATGCGGTAGACTCACGCACGATCCGGGAGATATGGCATGTATGAGTTATATCAACATTTAAGTAATGCTATACTGGTTGGCGAGCAGTATCCGACAATTTTTGAATGTTTTCTCCCTTTTTCTAGGATGCGATGTGGTTTTGAAGAAAATAATTTACCTTTTAATAATCCTGAGCTCAAGTCCGAACTATTTGTCACTTTTTTGGTACTTTTAACGTAACACAGTTTACTGTAATTGGGGCCACAAAGGGGTCACTATTTTAGGCCGTTAATTGGATGAAGAGTAGCAGTAGCCGACATTTCGCATTTATTTACTAATAATACTTTATTTTCCCCGTATTGAGCCTCTAAAATAAGGGGAATTAACTCCTATTGACTGTACATATCGTTCTAGAGTTGTCTATCGTAGCTTAGAGTACACGCAGACGACGAATGAAGATGTTTAGTCATATCGTTTTCCAATTTGTAAAAAACTCTGACGTCAATTAGTTAGACGTCAATAACGACGTATTTTGTCAATAATATTCTTTTGCCGACTTCCGTTTTGGGTCGCCGATTCCGTTGATGCCTGTTGTAAGCTAAAATAAGCTTTATTGACAACTCGGGCAATCTCAAGGCTATAAATAGATGAACTTATTTGTTTCATTGCGCATGCGAATTTTTCGTAAACAGTTGATCCCCCAACGAAAGAGGTGAAGATTATCATTGTATTACCGGGTATTTCTTGATTTAGTTTTTTTATTTAAGTGAATTGTATTTTTTTGCCACACACTTGTTGCTATGATGTAGTTCTTTAATTACACGCATCAATTTAATTGAAATGCTACGCTAAATACGAAAAAATATCAAATGTCGGATACTGCTCGGCATCGGAAACTACTCGCCAACCAGTAATAATTACATTTGCATTATTTTCTGTCTTAACAAAATGGAACAACGCGGGGAAAGTGCTATAATGTACATCATTATATAAAGCAGATATTACGTTTATGTGTACCATAGTTCAATATTTCATGGTTGGCAAACAACGCTAATGTAGCCAGGTTTAAAATCAGTTATTGGTAGCCCGCGATGTTTTAATGTTTCAACAAAGCGTAGCACGTGGACAAGTTTTAAAATCACAAATGATCTATAGTCTTTTTCATAACTGTGATATAAACAATTATTTAATGCTAACTGATGAGATATTGAGTTCTATCAGTGAAATAAAACCTATATCAGTCACTGGTTATCACCTACAATGTGACTGATATAAGCTCCGCCCCCTCACAGGGACTACTTTAATTTACCAAAATCTCAACACTAAAATGTCTGTAACTTTTTTATTAATCAACGGAAACATGTCATGTGGGGGGTTTTATTCTTAGTTAGACCATTTCCTACAAGTTGGTGTATGATTTATTGCAAAATTCTCAATAAAGTCGTTTTCACCTATTCACCATAATCCAAGATGGCGGATTTTAAAGTGAAAAATATGAATGGAATAACATATTCATACGTAGCCTAACCACAGTGGTAATTTGGCATAAATAATACCTGTTTTGACACCATAAAAGCATTAAATAAATAGAATATTTGTTTGTTTTGATTGAATATGGTCAATATCTCATCTTGTAGTGATAAAATTTTAATATTTTCACTCGCGCTACGCGCTCTTGAAAATATTGAATTTTATCACTACACGATGAGATATAAACCATATTCAATCAAAACAAACAAATATCCTCTATTTATTCATCAATGAACTGAAATACTATAATAGTAAATAAAAAGCACGAGGGGTTGTTGATGGAGATAATAATAAAACATATTACATACTGCACACCAAGCGTATTTCTTTCGGCGAAAGTCATGAGTTATTCAGTTAACAACCAGACTACAGTGCTATGTACACAGACGTACCGTGGGCACGTGCTTATCATGTGGGTCGATGACATTATTTATATAATATTTTATCAATATAATGTATATGTTGTGGATTATTATTCATAGTATGTCAAGTTTATAGTATTTACATAATATATACTAGTATTTATATTTTTAAACATGTATATGCGTACCATTTGTATAGTCCAAGATCGAATGGTGCACGTATATTGTCGTCCGTTATGAGACAATACACAAGGTAAGAGATGGAATTGTATCAAACATGCTGCAGACCAAAGCATTTACACGTGAATATAAATAATTATATATAGAACACAGAGTGATTGTGAATATAATTAAGAAGTCATTACTTCTATATAAATATGGTTAGTCTATATGTGACATATTCAATATGCCATATATTCTCTACAGCGTCTATAGCTATCGATATAGACAAACTATTTTCAAAGTGTTTATATAAATCCCAAATTCTATAATCAAAGTCCGTTGTATAGGTCATAATGTTCGTGTAAAGGTAAGTTTTAGAGTTCATCAAGGAATTATGTGTTCTCTGTATTGCCCTTTGCAATCTTGTCCGACCGTTGAGTCCGACGATATAACTCGTCGACTGGTGTTGGTGGAGATCTATCCGGCGCGTTGGATTGTCTACCTTTATTTGGTGTGTAATGTCCATTTGTATTGTCAATGAAACGAAGTATCGACTGTTGACCATCACGCTCCGTGTTTCTCCAGGTACTAACTGACCTACTTCTGGGTGTATGCATAAGCGGTGTGTTCACCAGGGGCGGATTAGAGGGTTCACTTGGAATGTTACCTCGTTGGAACGAATAATTGGGTTCATTTTCGTTTTGTTTGTTGTCGTCAGTGTTGTGTTTATTTGTATCGTTTTCAGTTGATTCTTCGCATTCAGATTGTTTGTGTCCACTTTGTTTACAAAAATTACACACCCAGTCATTGGGACATTGTTGGAATTTGTGTCCATCTTCGAGACACTTCGTGCACCGCGCCTGCTTCACAGGATTCGTGTTTTGACCATTATGTAGGACACGTCCTACAAACTGGCCGAAACTCATGGTACGAGGAAGAGGTTCTTTAAGGGAAGACGTTTTAACAATAACAATTCTGTCTCCAGTTGCACAGTTCGTTAGTTTACCGTTTATCCTCAACTTTTCTCTCATATTGGAAATAACATCTAGTCCACGCAATGTTAATGTTCGTACAATACACCCATCATCAACAGAAAGGGGAATATTTTTTATACAAATCCGAGTGGTTATTTCCCCGTCTAGACGATCTGGATTGGTATTTAGAAATGGGACTACACGTCCCCTTAATGTGCGTGCCTATCGCTTTATACAGTTCGTGGTGCGTCACCCACTCTGATCGTTCAGGTGCCCTACCTCGAAACAGTTCGCTTTCCTTCAAAAATACAAGCGGGGGACCGCCATCTTGGATTATATCCGACGTATCCGAATTATATGCACTTTTGGAGATATCCATTTTTCACACAAAGACTGTATTCCAAAATGCTTCCTTTTATAGTATACAACACTATATATGTTCCAATGTTATTATAGCAATGTCTGTCTATAAACAGACTTCTAGTTTGTTATATTTGTATATATATATAATTGGTGAAAGAAAACACAGCCTTGGCACATGTCGCTTACACCATCCATTTTTATTAGATGTTCTACATTTGCCATTCTATTTAGTTTGACTGATTTAAAAAAATGTTTTTCAGGCCATGATGTATAAATTATTAAAATATCATCCCAAAGTATGGGACAAATACTTCATAAAAAGCTCGATGGGTTTTTGATTAATTTTCTTTGTTTTAATATATGTTAGAAACCATTTGAATAGTAAGATCAACTATGGTTACTGATTGAGGAGGCATGAAAATTATTAGGGGCATAGAGGGAAATTAAATGTTGATGTATTAATTTATTTATTTTAGCCTATTCACCAGTTTATTTAGAAGACTACTACTGTCGGACACATCTTTCATTTTATTCATTGCAATTCTTTATTCAAACTACCAGTCCATACACATATCATTTAAAAAGTATCCAGTATCAGAAAAAATATACCAGTAATATGTTCTAACTGGCTTAGAATATAACATTCTACATTCTGATTGGCCGATAGAAATTAGTGCCAAGTGAAAGGAAGCGAAGCGAGTCCTTTTTAGTCATTAAAATTTACTTAATATATTCTAACTGGCTTAGAATATAACATTCTACATTCTGATTGGCCGATAGAAATTAGTGCCAACGCATGACGTCAAGTTTGTGAAAAGAAAAATTTTAATGATTAAATTTTCGTCTAAAAGTAATTTAACATTTAACTTGGATAACTCGCATTGTCTTTCTGATTGATGAAGTAGTATATTACTGTAAAGATAAATCTGGAAAGCTGGCATGCCAGGATGTTTTGTTTGTGATATTTTATACATATAACTTATTTATCTTGTCTCGAAACTGCTTGATTATTTGCAAGAGTTTGTTGATTGTTTTTGTTATTGTTACAATCGTGGTAATACATGTTTTGATTTTCAAAGCAGTCCATTATCATGGTGTCCATTTCCTGAAGAAAAAATGTGGCTAACCATGTCTTGCTCAATGATCTTTGTGAAATGCTTTGTGCAAAAATTCATGCATTTTATGAAATGCTTTTGCGAAATGCGTTCTACAAAATGCATTTTGCAAAAATATGTTTTAGGAAATTTTATTCTGTTTAAGCTGTTATCTGCCTCTTGTGTGGTTTTCAGCTGTGTTTCAGTCCTGTTTGAAAACCCTCAGCCTGGTTTTCTTGAATGTTCACCATTCTTGTTGTGATGTTTTCTGTAGGCATGGTTGGACGATCATGACAGAAGTTTTGGACATTTTATTGATGGTAAATGGGTGAAACCAGAAGGAAGAAAGACGTACCAGACAAAAAACCCAGCTACAGGTAGGTAGTGTAAACTGGCATTGTTTCATGTACCTTGGGTTATACACTGCCCACCAAAAGTAAGTATACAGATGTTATTTGCCTGCTTACTTGCCTGTAATAATACTCTTTGCAGAACAGTGAAGCAACAATATATTTGAAGAAAATGAAAACTTTTGTTTATTAAATGGAAAGGCCATACATTAATTGGTACCCTAGGTGCAAAATCTAAAGTTTCGTTGTCCCTCTTGAATGATAACTTTGTCACAAAAATATGGAAAATTCAGCCTTTTTTGATCACATGGTTATTTGAAATCCGAACATCTTTATTTCTATCTCTATTTTGACTCATTTACTAACTGTAGTATCCGAAACTAGTATAATGTGACCGTCTGATAAACAGATATTGAATACTTTAACCAAGTTTAATTTTGCAACAATTATTTACTGTAATAGTATACTTATTTTTGGTGGGCACTGTATATACTAATTGTATTCATGTTCGGGAAGTCAATTGATATTACCCCAGAGCATAGATCACTCTGCCTTATTGTTTGTCAAGGATTTTTCTCAAACTTTAAGGCTTTCAAGATTATCTACTAAACTATGTGATTATCACTCACTGTTAAATTAGATTTGAAGGTAATCAAATGACAACTGTTGTAATGTCTGTTAGGGACACTGGTGTGGGGGGCTCCAAGGTGGCTTTTTTGTGGTTTATTAGGTAAAAATAATTTTAATTATGATGATGGTACCCCAACTTAAAAGGTGAGTGTCCCAACACACACTCATTTTTCCTGGAAATGCCCTTATCAGAAACTTTCGTTATTAGGGGTTCCATTTGACTCTGGAAATGACCCTTTGACCTTGGAAAATTCTAAACATTTCTTACATTTTGACCCACCATGATTTTCAATAATGGGTCATATTTTCTTTAAATGTTAGATATTTTTGGTTTGAAATGGGAATGTCGAACACAAAATTATGGAAATGACCTGTTAGAATCAGGCTTTAGTGGGACCCCTGGTTATTTAACTGTATCATAACATTGCCCTATATTTTAGGTCAGACTCTGGCAGCAACGCTACAAGGCACACAGGAAGATGTGGACTTGGCTGTTAAATCTTCAAAGAAAGCGTATGAATCGTGGAGTAAGACTCCACCACATGTCAGAGCTAGATACATGTACAGGTAGGTGCCAAGCCGTACATAGTCTTTATTTGCCAAACAAGTTTCTGTATGGCAGGCATATGAGTGCCTCCACCCATTCTTGAACCTGGGTATACAGATTAGACGGCAAGTGTGCTTACCATTGAACTACAGAGGCACATTAGGTGATACACTGTCTACACTAACTTGCTTTTGTAGGTTTCAAATTTCATAGATTTTGGGTAAAATACATTTTCATTGGGTCGTAAAGTAATGGATTACAAAACATAGAAGGAAAGCTGTGGTTCTGTTTATAGGAGATCGATTATTTATGGGGTTATATATATATAGATTTCATGGTCGAGTTCAACAACGTAATCAACAAACTTTTAACTAACACAAAATATAATTAATCAACAGTATATTTTTGTATCAGCATGCTTTGATCAATTGATAACTATTAATCAATTTATGGGAAATACCAAACAGGTTCCCAGACTTACAAACCTAGTTACTATTTGGATGAAATTTATTTTATGGTAACAACAATGTCAAACTTAAACTGTTTTGTAAAATTGTACCTGGCCCCAATGTCCTGGAGCATCTCAAACTGAGCTGAATCTCGGCTCAAACATTATTACATGTCTTCGAGTTCATTTCCATGCAAGTCAAAACAGAAAAATTGTTCTGAGTTTATAACAGTGAAATATCCAAGAGTTTTGATTTCAGATTGTGTCTCAATCTCAGATTTGATTATAATCTCAATTTGAGCAGAGATTTGTACTTGAGATGCTTCGGGTGATCGGGGCCTGGTGTTTGTTGAACTTCCACATTTGTTGTTTTATTCTGCAGTGTGGGAACCCTGTATAATTTATGTAGTGATTCATGAGCTAATAGCCCTGTTAGCTCAGTTGGTAGAGTGCCTGACTTGCAAGCAGGTAGGTCATGTGTGCGAATCCTGCACTGGGTAAATACTTTCTTCTCAAAATACAATATTTATGTAAAGTAAAACATGTTATTGTTTTCCAGTGTTGCCCGACATTTACAGAAACATCATCGTCTAGTAAGTGTTGTAGAAGCGATGGATAATGGTAAACCCTTCCGTGAGACGAGAGAGGCGGACGTACCGACGGTAATACGTCACTGGTATCATCATGCTGGCTGGGCACAACTCATGGAGACAGAGATGAGAGGATGGCAGCCTGTAGGTATGTGACTGTAGTGTGCACAGTCATTACTGATACAATGTATGGAAGCCTGTAGGTATGTGACTATAGTGTGCACAAATCATTGCTAATGCAATGCATTGTTGGAGGAGACATATTGATTCTGTGCTGGATGTCAGTCTGTCTGTCTGTCCAGATGGATGGATGTCGCAAAGTTTGGTTTGGCTTATCAGACTTCAATGAAACTTGCATATTTGTACTTCCCTTACTTGTTCACACGAAAACAAGCCAAAAATCTGCTTTGGTTGAAGGCTCTACTTGATGTCTGCTGCCTTAAACCCTAGAAGACTTGTATAAATTGGACTTTATTTTCACCAACATTGTGATCACAATGATAAACGCATATTCATATTTACTTGCCTTCTATTGACCAGGTGTTATTGGGGCTATCGTACCTTGGAATTTTCCACTGATATTTTGTAAACCTGGAAAGTCTGTCCCGCACTCGCTATGGGGAACACCATTACATTGAAGCCAGCTACATATACACGCCTCTCTGCTCTCCTATTGGCTGAGATCTGTTCGGAGGCGGGGCTTCCACCAGGCGTGTTTAATGTCATCACAGGAGGCGGGCAGATGGGAAGTTTGTTGGCGTCTCATATAGATGTAGATAAAGTGGCTTTCACTGGCTCCACTCAGGTAAATTATTTGTGTTAATTTAGTTAACTACTGCACAGATAAACAATATGTTATGATGGAGGACTGACAGCCCCTGTCTCTCTTTTCCCCTCCCAAATCCCTCACTCCCTTCCTCTCACGAAAGTTTAAAAAAATTCTAATGAAATACTGAATAAATATTGATATTTCAAGATAGCCAGAGTATATATATATACAATGCCACAATGTTCATCATGCATATGTCTCAGTTAGGCAAAAAGTATGCTGTTCGATCATAGTATGGTCGATCATATTGGAATTGTGACTCAGTTATAAAACAGTTATAAAACAGGTGACTGCTATAAGCCGGTGACCATTATCTCAGGTTCAGCTGTACATGAAGCCTAGTCTATGTATGACAGGCAGGTTAGGATCACAGGTGTCTAGTTCATTATCTTGATATCAGTTTTTATGCCCCCCCCCCCATCTTTGATGAGGGGGTATATTGCTTTGCACATGTCTGTCAGTCGGTTGGTCTGTCAGTCGTATAAAATGGTTTCCGTTCAATAACTCAAGAACGCTTTGATCTAGGATCTTCAAACTTTACATGTAGGTTGGTCATCAGTAGTAGATGACCCCTATTGATTTTAGGGTCAGTAGGTCAAAGGTCAAGGTCACTATGACCTTTACCATTTCTGACTATTTAATTTGTTTCCGTTCAATAACTCAAGACTGCTTTGACCTAGGATCTTCAAACTTGACATGTTGGTTGGTCATTAGTAGTAGATGACCCCTAGTGGTTTTGGGGTCAGTAGGTCAAAGGTCAAGGTCACTATGACCTTTACCATTTCTGACTATTTAATTGGTTTCCGTTCAATAACTCTAGAACGCTTTGACCTAGGATCTTCAGACTTTACATCTAGGTTGGTCATCAGTAGTAGATGACTCCTATTGGTTTTTGAGTCAGTAGGTCAAAGGTCAAGGTCACAATGACTTTTACCAATACTGACTATTGGGCTGTCATGGGGGCATACATGTTTTACAAACATCTCTTGTTACTGTAGAATGTCCTATCCATCTGTTTTACTGTAAGGTATCTACATGACTGTGTAACATACTATTTTAGGTAGGACAAACATTGAGAAGGCTGGTTGCTGGTACAGGAAAGAAGCTCTCTCTAGAACTTGGTGGCAAGTCACCTGTGGTTGTATTTGAATCAGCAGATTTGGACAGTACTGTGGAGGGATTGGTGGACGCTATATGGTTCAATCAAGGACAGGTAAGTCATCCTGTTTTTCATATTGTTGGTGTTTAGCTATGAACCCCACTTCTTGTTATTGAGGTAGCTATGAATCTCACCTGGCTGACTCAGCCAGTAGAGTGCTAGACTATTACCTAGCATATCTGGGTTGGATTCCTAGGTTACAAAGATTATTTTTATGACATTGGCTACAGTCATTCCCTTCTCTGCATTGTGAAAGATTGTCAGTAGCTTGTACATGTATATGATACTGGTTGGTAATAAGTTCTGGGAAAACTTCTGACCTTTGTCACCTGTCTTGTATGTTTGAAAAAATTAGTGTTGAAATCTGGTGAAAACCTGATGAAATCGTACAAAACTGCCAGCAGTGATGGACAAGTTCTATATGATCTGTGAGTCATGGAAGGTCCTAGTTAAGTTTATTAGTCTTTTAAACAAGATCACTTTTGCTAATTCAGGATGATCTGACCATCTACTCCAGTTTAATATGACGTATATGCACAATGTGTTTTCTACTTGTCAAACCTGGGTTTAGTTGGGAATTTTAACTTGGATATAATCTATTAAAGTTTGTTTGAGAATGGTTATAAACAGACTTCGAGGTGATCAACCAAGGAAGCTATGTTTTACAAATGATTGACCAATGATAAGCTGTTTTACAAATGATTGACCAATAAAAATATGTTTTACAAATGACTGACCAATGATTGGCTGTTTTGCAAACAATTGGCCCATTAAGACCTGTTTTTAAATGATTGAGCAATGGACATTGTGGGGTGGATAAGTGGACAAGTAGTACCGTGATCAGAGCTACTGACTGCTGATCTTAAGGGTGTGGGTTTGATCCCTCCTCCAGACGATGAAGAATAGAAATGCTTTTCAGTGTTTCCCACCCACCTTAACTAAAATTACTAACAATCTTTCGGATGAGACGTTAAACGAGGTCCCGTGTATGATGCGTGAAAGAACCAGGGATGCTTCTGGAACTGGGGCATCTTCTGTATCATGCACTATTCCCCAAAAGCTATACTGAGTAACCTCTTCTGGGGCCTCGCCCATATGGATTTCCGGTGGTGAGAATAAATAAAAGCAAATAAACATTGTTTGCACAGTTATGGTACAATGTGTCATGTTTATATTGTAGGTATGCAGTGCTGGATCCAGACTGCTGGTACAGGAATCAGTGTATGGTAGACTGGTTGGCAAACTGAAGGCTAGACTGACTCACTTCAGAGTGGGGGACAGTCTTGATAAAAGTATGGATATGGGAGCTATTGTTGATGAATCACAGAAGAAATCTATTGATGAGTTTGTAGAAGATGCAAGGAAAGAAGGAGCAGAGGTATGGTCAGTCTTAGACTGTCTACTATGTTTGCCATGCTTCATTCGTAGTTTATTTCATAGTCTGAAAAGTTCATTGAATTGTGCTATAAGGGCAATTTTAGGAGGTTGTCAATTCATAGATTTCAAGAAAATGTTGAAAGAATTTTAGTTTTGATGAAGTGGGGGGGGGGGTAGTGCTAAAAAACATTCAAATCTATAAAGTAACATACATTTGTTCACAATGCATAGAAATATTTCGATGTAAACTCAGTGTGAAGGGAACAGTGCAATTTCCGTTGTTTAGGGGTTAAGAAGCGATAAACTGATAGTTGTGTGTACTATACTTGTTTAGATTTAACTAGGGATGGCAACGAGTACCCGAGTACTCGAGTACTCGTTCAAAGGTCCGATTATCGAATATCAAAATCAGTATTCGAGTACTCGGTAAAAAAATAAAACTAATAATTGTTAATCCTGTATTGTACAGAACATGTCGAGCCGAGCAAGTCTTATCTGGTCTACTAAAATTACAATTAACAATGTGTCATCAATCCTTTATCGCCGCATGCAAAACCCATGCAGACCTGTCAATCATTGTCTGTTTGTTTGTTTATGACATGTAGCTGCGGTTTCTTTTGTTGACACAATCCGAGTGATTGTCATCGATCTTTAATTGGCTATTATTGTTTAATGGGTGTGACAATCGATTAAGAAATTAATAAAAGATTACTTTAAATTATAATTATAATCGTTCTCACGCGTGTATTTATAAATGAACGATAACTCGACTGCGTCACGCTGTGTAAATATCACTATGTCACCGGTTGATAAGAGTATTCCCCCTTAGTTGTAAATTTGTTATTATTCGATTTTCTAGCGTTATTGACAATAACTTATTCTGAATTTACACTGTATTGTTGTTCTTTTGTTAGTTATTTTGTTTCAACATTCTTCTACCGATATAGATTTGATCATCAACTGAACAGAATGGACAGGCATACACGATGTTCTATTTGAAGTTGAACGCGCACATTTGCAGTACAACATTTCTGTGTCCCAAATATCATTCACATTTATAGTTTTCCGAGTACCTGAGTACTCGATCGGAAGAATGACCGAGTACCCGAGTACCGATTTTAGTACTCGTTGCCATCTCTAGATTTAACACAAATTCTCTCTTCATGTTTCAGGTATACCAGGCAACAGCTTGTATTCCTACACGTGGATGTTTGTGTTAATTCTCTCGTCATGTTTCAGGTATACCAGGCTACAGCTTGTATTCCTACACGTGGATGTTTGTGTTAATTCTCTCGTCATGTTTCAGGTATACCAGGCTACAGCTTGTATTCCTACACCTGGATGTTTGTGTTAATTCTCTCGTCTTGTTTCAGGTATACCAGGCTACAGCTTGTATTCCTACATGTGGATGTTTGTGTTAATTCTCTCGTCATGTTTCAGGTATACCAGGCTACAGCTTGTATTCCTACACGTGGATGTTTGTGTTAATTCTCTCGTCATGTTTCAGGTATACCAGGCAACAGCTTGTATTCCTACACGTGGATGTTTGTGTTAATTCTCTCGTCATGTTTCAGGTATACCAGGCTACAGCTTGTATTCCTACACGTGGATGTTTGTGTTAATTCTCTCGTCTTGTTTCAGGTATACCAGGCTACAGCTTGTATTCCTACACGTGGATGTTTGTGTTAATTCTCTCGTCTTGTTTCAGGTATACCAGGCTACAGCTTGTATTCCTACACGTGGATGTTTCTATCCTCCAACAATGATTACCAACGTACAGACTGTGTCCAGAGTTGTTGCTGAAGAGGTAATGTATACAGACTGCTTATAGTAGACTCGTCTGGAGAGAGGGGTAGGTTGTCTGTGTACCAGTCTGCAACAGTGTCTATGGGCTATCTCATAGTCTTGATTTATATAGTAGTTCATAAGAAAATATCTGATATTCATTTACTTGTCATGTTGGGTGGTGCTATGGTAGAGTGAACAACGCTCTTGACTACAGATTGAGAGGTCATTGGTTGGAATTTCATCCTGGGCTCTCGGTCCTTTCTGAAATGCTTTTCATAATTTTACATCCAATTAGACATGAACTGGTTCGTCAACTAGTGGTAGTCTGACATGTATTCTGCACGGTAAAGAACCGAGGAATCTATTCGAAGAGAACAAGAGTATCGCTACTGGATTCCTTGTATCACACAATTGTCTCTTCCTTCAAGTTAGAGATCATTTATGTATGTCTGGCAGAGATAAGAACGAATGACTATGACTGTCTCAGTCGAAAGCATATAAACGAACGAACTTGCCCTGCTTTTAGTTTCTGGACATGTTCTCATTGTAACTGGTTATTAACATTATTGGTATATATTACAGATATTTGGACCTGTGTTGGTGGTTCTACCATTTAGAACAGCTAAGGAAGCTATAACACTTGCCAACAATTCAATGTATGGTCTGGGTGGTAGTGTATGGACAGAGAATGTTTCCCTGGCGATGGAAGTGGCCATCAGTATTAAGGTAGGTAACCCTAGTGATGGAAGTGGCCATCAGTATTAAGGTAGGTAACCCTAGCAATGGAAGTGGCCATCAGTATTAAGGTAAGTGACCCTAGCGATGGAAGTGGCCATCAGTATTAAGGTAGGTAACCCTAGCGATGGAAGTGGTCATCAGTATTAAGGTAGGTAACCCTAGCGATGGAAGTGGTCATCAGTATTAAGTTAGGTAACCCTAGCAATGGAAGTGGCCATCAGTATTACGGTAGGTAACCCTTGCGATGGAAGTGGCCATCAGTATTAAGGTAGGAAATCGTAGCAATGGAAGAGGCCATCAGTATTAAGGTAGGTAACCCTAGCAATGGAATTGGCCATCAGTATTAAGGTAGGTAACCCTAATGATGGAAGTGGCCATCAGTATTAAGGCAGGTAACCCTAGCAATGGAAGTGGCCATCAGTATTAAGGTAGGTAACCCTAATGATGGAAGTGGCCATCAGTATTAAGGTTTGTGTAAAACTTTTGATTAACTAGCCATAATCAACGATACAAACTGAACAAATTGAAAACAATCTGAAATATTATGTCATGCTGTATGTTTGCATAAGCTCATAGAAATATGCCTCACACATAGCCTTGGAGAGACATAAAAGTTGTGCTGGAATTATTGTCTGTCTGGATGTCACAAAGTTGGTCAGTGCTTGTTTACTTAAACCATTGGTTGAACTTCAATGAAACTTCACATGAATACTTTGTACCAAGCATTGCTGTGCATATTGTCAGGAATGTTAGGTTGGATGATATTTGCTGGAATTACGGCCCTTTTTGGAAGACATAAGTTTTCGTATGTGGTTATAATTATATGTCCGATTCTATTTACCTCTATAAGGTACATAATTTACATAATAACTTACTATAGTTCATATCCTCAAAGTATGTTACAAAAATAATGCTTACATTTCATGAAATAGCCCTTTTACCTGGTTGGAACAATATTATGTTCCATACATTATATAAAATATTTGAGTATATTTTGACATTGTTAATTTCAGGCTGGTACTATCTGGATAAACTCCCATAATTTATTTGATGCAGCTGCTGGTTTTGGTGGATATAGACAGAGTGGGTATGGTAGAGACGGTGGCAAGGAGGTAAGGAACACATGCAGGGATCTTATGTTTTCGGGTTAAACTGGAAAAGTGGATTGGCGGCAGAAAATAAATTGATTAAAATAGTATGGACTAAGATATGGTCATTTATAATTTCATGAGCTGAATTTTAACAATCGAAAAATGTTTGAAACCATGATTTGGTGTAGGGATGTGACGGTGTGCTAATAGCTCCGAAGCTAGTCCTAAGCTGATGGACTCCCAACATATCCTGGCCCTTTTAGTTGCCTTGTACAATGCACACAAGCATAAAACAGTTAGACAGTGGTTGCTATCCTGGACTAACTCTATGGAACCCAGCCACTGGGGATAAAAAATTCATTAATACAATATCCATATTGGGAACCCTCTAAACCAACAATTCATTTATGTGTATTTATATAACATAACATAATTTTATTCAGCATATTACATATAGCCATATATGATAAATGTATGATATATTATATTCAGGGATTGTTCGAGTATGTGAGACCTTCCTGGGAGGGACGACCTCGTCCTGCAGGTGTTGACCTTGACCTTAAAACATTCGGAGCCACCATTGCCAATAGACCTACCTTAGGTGATGCTACCAAACCAGGAGACATACCCAAGTAAGTGGTCTGTAACACTTCACAGAGAGTTTCACACTCAAATGAAACACTGTAAAATCATAAATATTTGTGGGGGATTTAATTTAGTGAATTACCTTATCCACGAAATTAAAATCCCAATGAATAATTACACCAATTAATATGTCATGTTAACAGCAGCTGCCATACTTGCTTTAAAGTTCAGTCAGGTGTAAGATTGGTTTTTTTTAAGTTTACTTGCATATATCAACATGTAATAAAACAGTTATGCTCTCTGTTACATGTTTGAATGATTTCGATAATTTGTGTAAATTTTGACCTTCTCATTTGTTCTGAATTCCAAAATCCTTGAATTTATGTCCCACGAAATGGTCGTTTTCATCAAAACCACGATTATCCCGTTGAAATTATATTATTTAACAGTTTATAGAATTATAGAATATTTTAATGATGTCTACCACATATAGGGGGTTCGGGAGACATATTGATTTTGTGCTGGGTCTGGATGGATGTCTGCGCTTGTTCTCTTTAACCACTGAACCAGTTCCTATGAAACTTCACATGAATGCTTTGTACCAAGCCTAGTTGTGCATATTGTCAGGCATTTTTGGTTGGATGATTTTTGCCAGAGTTATAGATCCTTCTGGAGGGCATAAAGTTTTGTGTCAAAAACCAATTTAGTTGTAGAGTACAGTCAACTCTCGTTATCTCGAACTCGCTTATATCGAATTTTCCGTTATGTCAAAGTTTTGTCTATATAAAATCTTGAGACCTATCTCGAAGTTTCGGCTCGAATTCAGCTCAAATTTTTCGTTATGTCGAATTATTTTTTGGTCCCGATTAACTAATTCACACTTTAAATCTATTGTTCATCTCGAAGTCAGGTCAAAGTCTGATCATATTCGACTAGCATCAAATCTTCGATTTACCTGTAGTTTTCGCGCCTTCCATTGTTGAACAAATATTTGTTTGCAACAATTTGCGCAAACGTGTAATAAAGATTCGAGTTACGTCCAAACATCAATAAACATGTCATCTCGAACAATTGTTTGTAAAAATAATAATTAAATACATTATGTTTGACTTTATAAACATTAACACGATCTTGGCATTTCAAGCTTTGCATACTTCCTCGATCGTACACATACATTAGCATATGCTACACTACACTTACTGATGAGTACATAATTTGATCATCATATTTTAATGCAAGCAACACATCGTACACAAACGAAAATGTATAAAATGCATTTCTCGAGGAGGAATACATGTACATAAATATCAAAACAAGCGATTCTCACGAATATGTTGTTCTTACGACCGTAACAATATGGCGGCGTAAAATGACAGAAACTAGAAAACTTGCAACTTTGATGCCGAAAATTCTATCTCGAATTTTCGTAATTTCGAAGTAATTTCCACGGTCCCGTGAAATTCGAGATAACGAGAGGTGACTGTATTATATAATGACCCTCTTCAAGGAAGTTTGGTGTATTGCTTTGCACATTCATGTTGGTCCATATTTCAGACTTTGCCAGTAGACAGAATAGTTTGAAAACTGGATTTGTGGATTTTCCTAGTTTGAAATGTGATATAAATATTCTACGGTTGTTTTGCTTACAGAATTGATCGTACATATAAGATGTATTACGGTGGTGCCCAGAAACGACCGGATGCTCCTTATTCTCGACCTGTCATCAATCCCGACGGTAAAGTTATCGGACACGTCGGTGAAGGTAATAGAAAGGACATCAGGAATGCTGTAGAGGTAGCACATGCTGCTGCTCCTGGGAACTATAAGTTTGCCTTCCGTCCGTCCGTAAAAATTCTAGATCCTGACATAACTCAAACAGTTTCCAAGCTAGGTGAAATTTGGTATGTGGATAGGGTAAGGGCATTATGCACGTCTAAATATTTTTTTATTCTGACAAAAATTGTGGTTGCCATGGCAACAGAAACATTGAAAATGGCTTAAAACTGGTAGGGGACTTCTGTATTACTTGCTATTCTTAGTGACTTGTTCATTTAGGATTGTTGTGGTTGAGCTCTTTATGTTGACATAATACACGGTATGAATCATGATACACGGCTTCTCAGTTCTGTGAGAGAATTGTTCTGTTTTCATATGGCTATGACGGAACTGAAAACCAATGTAACGCTCGGACAGAACTCAGATGTCATGTATCTTGAGTGTTACATTGTTTTTAGTTTTGTCAGAGCCATATGAAAACAGAACAATTCTCTCACGGAACTGAAAAGCGGTGTATCGGGATTCATACCGTGTAATAGAAGGGTCCCATATTTAACCTTAATTTTGAAATACACCACAATAACTCTTCTATGTAACTGTAACCGACCTGTATTTCTTCAATAATGAAAAAAAGTGAGCTTTTGTGTGCACCCTATATAATCAACAAACTGACTGTTAGCATTGTAGAGGTTACAGTTATCTATATAAAGCTTGGTCACAGTTATCCATATAAAGCTTGGTCACAGTTATTTATATGGTCACAGTTATCTTTATAAAGCTTGGTCACAGTTATCTATATAAAGCTTGGTCACAGTTATCTATATAAAGCTTGGTCACAGTTATCTATATAAAGCTTGGTCACAGTTATCTATATGGTCACAGTTATCTATATAAAGCTTGGTCACAGTTATCTATATAAAGCTTGGTCACAGTTATCCATATAAAGCTTGGTCACAGTTATCTATATAAAGCTTGGTCACAGTTATCTATATAAAGCTTGGTCACAGTTATCTATATAAAGATTGGTCACTGGTGTTCGTCTCAGTATAATGTAAGTCTAGTTCGCAAAGTCATAAACCAACACAGGGTTCCCACGGTCATGGAAAAGTCAGGAAAAAATACATTTTTTTCAAGGTCAGGGAAAAGTCAGGGAGTTATGAAATTAGTCAGGGAAATTTGGAAATTGAGCAAAAGTCAGGGAAAAGTCAGGGAATTTTTCATTGAAGCTGATGCCAAGTGTCATTTCCTATGAAGAAAATACAACTGAAAAAAAATTCTTGCTCGCTATGCTCGCTCAGAGTATTTCTAAGTTGTATTAAATTTATGTTAATCAACATACTGCTAACCTCAACTCTTTTGTTTCATATAGAGCAAATATAGCCTCCTTTTCTCTATTTTCTTGCCATATTTTGCTCTAACAAAAAAATGCCGTTGTCGCCTGATTGCTCTAAAAAGTCAAGGAAAACTGCTCTGTGGTCAGGGAAATATCAGGGAAAAGTCAGGGAATTTTGTCTTAGAAAATTTGTGGGAACCCTGCAACAATATTCTGTATTTACACAAAATATTGATTAATGAAATTGACGGCAGTGTTGTTAGTAATTTTGTGTCGTATTTCGTATTCTGGCAGGAAAATACTGTGTTTTACATAATGATGATATATGTATTTTATATTTAGGTGGGGTAAGAGAGCTGCACACAATCGAGCACAGATTGTTTATTACATGGCTGAGAATATTGAGGTTCGTCGTGAGGAATTTGCAGCACGTATACATGAGATGACAGGAAAATCAATGGAAGATTCACTTAGAGAAGTTGATCTATCCATCAGTAGATTGTTCCACTGGGGCGCTTACTGTGATAAATATGGTGGCAATGTCCAGGTAATAAAAAGTTGTTTCATTTGGGGCTTTTATTTTGATAAATATGGTGGCAATTTGCAGGTTATATATTGGACTGCTCTAATGGGGCGCTTTTTCTGATAAATATGATGGTAATGTGCATGTATTATGTACAGGATATTTGTGGATTTTTTGTGTAATGATAATTTACCATTGTTCCGCAGAACACTGCCAGAAAAAATTAAATGAATGTCCTTATATTCAATTAGTGATATGAATAATGCAATGCTCAAACAAGTGAAAAAACAATCTTCATCATTTTGGTATTCTATATATATCTTGTACATAATCTGGTGATCTGGGGCCGGGGTTACAATGAATACTTACACTCAGCACTCAACACTTAAATATTGAAAATGTAATATAATGAGCTATTATTTGTCCTAGATTGCAAATTAAGATGAGGAAAATGTATAAAATAGTTAATGAGTGTTGAAAATAACATTTGATGCATTTTCTTTGCCATTGTGTACTATTTATGAGATGTAAATGTAATTATTGAGTGCTACACTCAGCAATCAGACTGATGAATTGCAATTATAGCTTACAAATACACTAATTAAACTAGGAAGTAAACTAAAAACAATATTTAGCACCAATTTAACATTATTACAACGTCTTGCTCTAAACAAATGCCACAATGAACCTCAAAATTGTGAATTTCAATAGTTGAGTGTAAGTATTTGTTGTAATCCCGGCCCCTGGATTCGATTCCCAGTAGCGGCAGGTCATACCCTACCATGAAAATTTGACAACAATGATGATTTTTCTCTACATGTGGAAACATTGCAGGTATCTTGTGGAAGTGTAAGTTAGTACTGCTTTGAATACAGTTCAGGACCACTGGTTAGGTGAATCGACCGCCATATATATTCTAACTTTGGGAAAAGGCGTTAAACCCAAATAAACAAACTAAACATGTTTTACAGAACATGCGATTGTGTTGTATTTATAGGAAACAACTTTATATGGAGCTACGATAAAGATCCATGAACCAGTAGGAGTGATTGGTATAGCATGTCCTGATGCCTTCCCATTGCTTGGCTTTGTCTCATTGTTTGCTCCGGCTGTTGTCCGTGGTAACACCATGATCATCGTACCAAGTGAGAAATATCCTCTGTTAGCCTTGGATCTCTATCAGGTTAGTAAAGTAGATAGTGTTGCTAACTATTGATTGAAGAACAGTACAGCCTCCTCTAAGCGACCCTCTGTAGTGCAACAACCTCTTTATAACATACAGTACAACCTCCCCTAAGCGACCATCTGTAGTGCAACACACTCTCTATAACATACAGTACAACCTCCCCTAAGCGACCCTCTGTAGTGTAACACTCTCTCTATAACATACAGTACAACCTCCCCTAAGCGACCCTCTGTAGTGCAACACTCTCTATATAACATACAGTACAACCTCCCCTAAGCGACCCTCTGAAGTGCAACACACTCTCTATAACATACAGTACAACCTCCTCTAAGCGACCCTCTGAAGTGCAACAACCTCTATATAACATACAGTACAACCTCCCCTAAGCGACCCTCTGAAGTGCAACACACTCTCTATAACATACAGTACAACCTCCCCTAAGCGACCCTCTGAAGTGCAACAACCTCTTTATAACATACAGTACAACCTCCCCTAAGCGACCATCTGTAGTGCAACACACTCTCTATAACATACAGTACAACCTCCCCTAAGCGACCCTCTGTAGTGCAACAACCTCTTTATAACATACAGTACAACCTCCCCTAAGCGACCATCTGTAGTGCAACACACTCTCTATAACATACAGTACAACCTCCCCTAAGCGACCCTCTGAAGTGCAACAACCTCTTTATAACATACAGTACAACCTCCCCTAAGCGACCCTCTGTAGTGCAACACTCTCTCTATAACATACAGTACAACCTCCCCTAAGCGACCCTCTGTAGTGCAACAACCTCTCTATAACATACAGTACAACCTCCCCTAAGCGACCCTCTGTAGTGCAACACTCTCTATAACATACAGTACAACCTCCCCTTAGCGACCCTCTGTAGTGCAACAACCTCTCTATAACATACAGTACAACCTCCCCTAAGCGACCCTCTGTAGTGCAACACACTCTCTATAACATACAGTACAACCTCCCCTAAGCGACCCTCTGTAGTGCAACAACCTCTCTATAACATACAGTACAACCTCCCCTAAGCGACCCTCTGAAGTGCAACACACTCTCTATAACATACAGTACAACCTCCCCTAAGCGACCCTCTGAAGTGCAACAACCTCTTTATAACATACAGTACAACCTCCCCTAAGCGACCATCTGTAGTGCAACACACTCTCTATAACATACAGTACAACCTCCCCTAAGCGACCCTCTGAAGTGCAACAACCTCTTTATAACATACAGTACAACCTCCCCTAAGGGACCATCTGTAGTGCAACACACTCTCTATAACATACAGTACAACCTCCCCTAAGCGACCCTCTGAAGTGCAACAACCTCTTTATAACATACAGTACAACCTCCCCTAAGCGACCCTCTGTAGTGCAACACTCTCTCTATAACATACAGTACAACCTCCCCTAAGCGACCCTCTGAAGTGCAACAACCTCTTTATAACATACAGTACAACCTCCCCTAAGCGACCATCTGTAGTGCAACACACTCTCTATAACATACAGTACAACCTCCCCTAAGCGACCCTCTGTAGTGCAACAACCTCTTTATAACATACAGTACAACCTCCCCTAAGCGACCATCTGTAGTGCAACACACTCTCTATAACATACAGTACAACCTCCCCTAAGCGACCCTCTGAAGTGCAACAACCTCTTTATAACATACAGTACAACCTCCCCTAAGCGACCCTCTGTAGTGCAACACTCTCTCTATAACATACAGTACAACCTCCCCTAAGCGACCCTCTGTAGTGCAACAACCTCTCTATAACATACAGTACAACCTCCCCTAAGCGACCCTCTGTAGTGCAACACTCTCTATAACATACAGTACAACCTCCCCTAAGCGACCCTCTGTAGTGCAACACTCTCTCTATAACATACAGTACAACCTCCCCTAAGCGACCCTCTGTAGTGCAACAACCTCTCTATAACATACAGTACAACCTCCCCTAAGCGACCCTCTGTAGTGCAACACACTCTCTATAACATACAGTACAACCTCCCCTAAGCGACCCTCTGTAGTGCAACACTCTCTCTATAACATACAGTACAACCTCCCCTAAGCGACCCTCTGTAGTGCAACACTCTCTCTATAACATACAGTACAACCTCCCCTAAGCGACCCTCTGTAGTGCAACAATCTCTACACAACAGCCAATATTTGCAGACATCAAAGGGTATTGCTCTTTATAGGTTGTACTGTAATTAATATCATCTTTCAGGCTCTTTCAAAGAAATGATTTAAGATGCTGGAGGCAATGCTTGGGTTTGTGCTGTAGGAGATCCACACGAATGTCTACAAGGTTTTAGAAGAGAAAACTACATGATTTAAATGCTCTCAGCTATATAGGACTGAAAACCCATGTTGAAAATTGGCATGAAAACCCACTGACAGACAAAACGAAGATCCTGTATTCCCATATTGTTATTTTTTTAAACTTGCAGATTTTTGATACGTCTGATTTACCTGGGGGAGTTGTCAACATAATCACTGGTGATAGGGACCATCTCACCAAGTTCCTAGCTGAGCATCAAGATATACAATCTATGTGGTACTTCGGTGGTGTTGAGGGATCTAAATATGTAGAGTATATATCAGCTGAGAACGTGAAAAGGACCTGGGTGAATTATGGGTATGTACAATGTATATTAATATTTCCGCCAAGTAAAGGACACTAATCTACCTTCTGTCGCATGTTATCACTTTAGAATGAAAGGTGCAAATCTGCCTTTTGTTTAAATGCAGTTTGACACTTTTCGTTTCAAGGTGTCAAATTTAACTGTGCCTAATAAAATGTATTGAACTGAATTGAAAACTGTAAAATCATAATTTTCGTCTGTTTACAATTTCGATATTCCGAAGTAATTTGCTAGGTTAAATGAGCATTTACGACTTTTAAACTCCAGAAAGAACCATTTAAGGCATTTTACTGTCATTGTTTTAAACCCACAAGCTCCAATCAATGTTCACAAACTTATCAAATATACCTAAAGTTGATCCCTGTATATTTCAGGATTGAGAGAGACTGGGAGGACACAGAACAAGGTCAGGGGGAGGAGTTCTTATATCAGTCCATACAGGTGAAGAATATCTGGGTCCCTATGGGAGATGTGTTTGCTAACTGATGTGTAGTCTACCAACAAGTTTTCTTGTCTTCTTGATGTGATGTAACCGTGAACATTTTGCAGATCAAGTTTGCGACTAGAGAAGAGACATAAAAGCATCGAAGTGTGAACTGCCTAAATACTATTAAGAAATCTCAACTATCTAATGTGTTGTTTGGTTTAAGGAAATTTTGAGAAAACATTTTTTTGCTGTTGAGAGAGTGAATGGAGAAATAACCAGAGACCCTTAGGGGGCCCTAGGTGGATCACACTGTGGCATAGGGAGCAACATAGGAGTTTTTGGTCCTCTTATTTAATTTCCATTTCCTCTTTTAACAGCAAAAAAAATCAATATATAAACATAAAAATTAAAAAAAATAGTGGTCTTCAAATTTTCAAGTTTATTCCGCTTGTAAACTTGTTTGTGGGACGATTGTCAAAGTTCATTTATTGAACAAAATATGTTAAAAGTTATACAAATAAGGTTGAACCTTCTTATTTGATCTATGTATTACCTGTGTTATGTCATCACTTAGTCTTCATTTGATTATACTTTATTGGGCCAGTTGTCAGTGTGGAAATTACAAAATAGTATCAAGACTGATGATTTGATACTACACAAAGTTTGTTTGGTCTATACAAATTGTAGTGCCAAACTTTATTCTAGGACCTATGTTATATTTATTAGCTCATGTGTGTTGTTCATTGATTTTGTAGTGGTGACAGCTATATTGGATTAATTGGTTTATTTTATGAGATATTTTAGGTATAGTTGCAGTACGATAAAGCTATTTAGGATGTGTACACTCAGGGAGTCTGTCAAATCAAATTGACATTGTCAAATTTTCATGAAGGGTATGGCCTGCAGTGCTTGGAAATCAAGTTTGGATCATCCAGTTACAAACCCAGGGCACTGGACTATGACTTTCTTTTTGTTGCATACTAATAATTATAAGTTTATGCAACATAACACAAACATTAAGTGTTGAAGCATGGTACACATGGAATACAATTATTATATTATGTTATGCCTGATATTTTAAAATATTAGAATCTCTTGTTAGTTTATATTCTTGTTTTTGATCAGGGACCGTCCTATGGTTTTAATGTAGATTTTCGGTTTTTTGTTTGCTTTATTGTTTTGTTTTGCTCAGTATTATAACTGCTAGCTTTAATGATATACCCCAGGTACAGTTCTGTTTTTTACCCAGTAGTAGAGAGCTTTAATGATAAAACCCAGAACAGTTCTGTTCTTTGACCCAGTGGCAGAGACGATGTTTATTTTGTTTGACTGCATTATGATATAAGGGCAAAAAATAACATGCAAACTTTTGTCTCTTTTCAAAACATTTACAAATACATTCCATTATTATACCCCCGCACAACGAGTTGTAAGGGGGTATACTGGATTCAGCTTGTCTGTCCGTCTGTCTGTTCGTAGACGCATTCTTGTGGACGCAACTCCTACAGTTTTGGCAGGATTTCGCTCAAACTTTCACAGATGAACAACCTCAACATATAGATGTGCATAAAGAAAGGAATTTGCGCTGCGATGAATTTTGGCAGAATTATGGCCCTTTGCCGGTGGGGGTATATTAGTCTGCAGAATGGCGACAGCTCTAGTTTGTAATAACCAGTCATTTCTTCATTTTCAATCCGTCGGGAATCATTTTTGTGTGAAGCAACGTGAAGTCAAGCACGTTAGTTATCTTGCTAGAACCTTGTAAACTGCTACAGCGGAGTTACAGCCTCACGATGTGTGAAAATCCAATGTTGATTGTTTATTCCTTCATCTACATTGTGACTCATTGGGTGTTTATGGTATATAAGCTGGTTCCGCTTGATCTGATAGTGTGTTATATACATTTAATAGTCAGTTAATATATTCAGAATGTTCATCTTTGGACTTTTGGTCTGTTTGTAGAAACTATTGCCTCTGTTTATAGTTCATATGTTGAACTTAAAATTTTGTACTATTCAGGTGTTCTGGGTTTTTGTGGTGTTCCATAGTAACTCAAGTCATCCTTTTACATTATGTTTAGGTATTTCATTCATTATTCAAGTCCAGAGTCTAGTCAGATGTATGTACATGTCCCAACGTCAGATTCTGTTACCATGCAAATGTGATGGTTATACATTATAAGGCTGGTACTCAATGGCTCCATGTACATGTACGTGTTCTGCTTGCATAATCTGTATTCCGTATTCGCAAAATTAGAATAATCAGTTTTATATTGTACGGGTACGCAAACATGGAATAGGGACACTAGAAATGGCTTGTTTGAATTTTGCGCATATGCTACACAGATGAGAAACGCACTTGCGGAACATGCACACAGGGTCATGGAATACCGGCCGAATTCCATTTGACAATATATGTTATTCAAGAACAATGGCCGATACCTGTGTCGGTGACATCTTTAAGTTGCTGTAGTATTTGACTGAAGCATTCCAAATTACAATCAAACCTATGTTCAGCAAACCGTCAAGACATACACCATGTGTGGCTGCTTGAAACAGGTGCATGGTTAATCCAGATTTGACTGTATACATGCTGTGTTCAGCTGTCATAGGACAATCAAGTGTTCATTATCACAAATATTATGGTTGGGTCTATAATAAATATTGTTTGTTTCACCACAGCTCCCTACCTGAAATGTTTTATTAAGAACTTGCGAAAAATACATTTTTGTGACCAAATTATCGAAGTCTGTTCAGTATTACTTCTGATAAATATAATATATTCCCACCTTACCTACTCAACCCTTAATGACTTAGGTTGGGGTGGAAACTAACAATATTTTATTTAAGGCTGTACATGTTCGAATGGTAAATCTCTTTGTAAAATTATTTTATCTCATTATGTATAAGACACAGGTAACTGTATCATTGATAAAGAGTAAAAAAATCTTTTACTAAATTTATGTTATCTAAGATATTATAAATTTTATAAAAAAATGTTTTGTTTTGTTTACTCTTTATTAATGATACAGTTACCTTTGGTATAAAACTGGTTTAATTTAACTACAAAGTAGTTTCTCGTACAATGGTATTTACGAGGTTGAACTAATTGTTAATGTTGCAGCTTCCATCTTGTGTTGTGTCATTATATCGTGTATAATAGTGCTTATATGTAATCCCTATTAAATAGAAAATATTTATGACTTTGGATGTTTTTCTTGGAACATTTTCTTGGAACATATTCATTTTGGTAAAATCTTTGGGAACATAGTCATAATATAATTAAGAAATAAGGTATCAAAAACCGTAGTATATCGGCTGTTATACAATGGTTTGAGTTCGGATGATAGGAATTAACCACGAAGGCCATAGGCCTAAGTGATTAATAACAAGCGTCAGAATGACAAACTATTGTTAAACAAAAGGTATGCTACGGTTTTTGATACCTTATTCCTTATTTAAACACACAATTACATCTTAAGCCAGTGTTACTTTGCGAGAGTATGTTGTTTACTTTACTGGTTTATCTGCACGAGATGATGTCACTTTCATCAGTATATGAAATGTTATACCACACTATTTGTTCTTGGTCTATATATCAGGCAAAATCGTCGGTCATGTTGAATAAAAGGCAATTTTCTGTTAACATTTTCACACAAAAATTATTTATTTTTATCACATGCATAATCACAGACATAATTTCCAAAACAATACAAATATAACATGTGTTTGGTTACAGCTCACTGAATATACATGACATGAACATGTACGATCATAGATTGTAAGTCTTGGTTCATCATTTTGTCAAACATACTCATACAACTCTTCAAATACACACAATGTAGGGTACATCATTAAATATACAGTACAGAGATTTTGACCTGCTCCTCAACCTTCTATTAGCATTATTTTACTGCTGATATCTAGTGTATATTTACAAACATGGTTGTATAGAGTATTACGAAAACGCTCTAGTTGTAATACAAAGACAAATCTAAAGGACCGATATTGCACAAATAAAATGATGTATTCAATGCAAGAGTCATGTAATATATTCATGCATAAAGGTCAGGATCAGTTCAATATCTCTTTGCTGTACCAAAAATCATATAACAGTACATTTCACAGTGCAACCTCTCCAGAGTGGCCTACTGTAGAGTAACAACCTCCCAAGAGCAATACCATTAAAATTTTCCTTAACTGATATTAATTGTAAAAATTCGACCTCTATAGAGCACAACTCCCTAAACAACAACCAATATTTAAAGCTCTCTAAGGTTGTTCTTTTACAGATGTTGTTCTTTATATTCATAAGCCTTAAATTTTATTCATTTTTCAAACGAGACAAGTTTAAGGAACGAGACAAGTTTAAGGAACGTAATGTTCAAGAAAGGATATAACAATACCTTAAATAATGATATTGACAGATACAAATCTAACATGGAAATATTAACAAATTTATACATACACACGAAAACAAAACTTTTCTGAAAGCAAATAAAAACAAAATGGAATAAGCTAGTTAACATCGTAACGAAAGACGAATTGTACATCCTGACTTGTGTATGATCCACCTCGTCAGTGAAATGTTACATTGGAGTCTACATGACACGTTTAAATAGTTGGTCCCGAAGATGACATCAGTCTAACAAACTAAACCCGATACACAGATCACAGGCCCTCAGTGTGATTTTATAGGGTCCAGCAGAAAAAATACTCTGAACAGAATACTTTTAAAGAGTTTAAAAGTTTTGCCAGATCTAAAATCACACGGCCTGTGACACAGATAAGCCGCAAACTATAAAACACTCGGAGGCAGAAAATAACTAAGACCAGCTTTTAAAATCACAAAATTTTATCAGTGCAACAAGTTTAGTACAACTGCTAAGTTGTAACAGTTCAGGCAAAGGTTCATAACATATAACATAGTTCAAGTATAACAATGTACATGTATAATGTACATGTAGTACAATTGATGATTTATAATGATTTGCATAAATTATGCCAGTCTCTATCACAATGTAACATGAATCTATAAAAGATATACAATTTAGGTTCATGCACAAATATTTTCATTTAATCTCAAAGAAGCAACGAAACATATGGCAATACGTGTGACATAAAAAGATGACATCATTCATTTCTGTGGCATAAAGATGACATCATTCATTTCTGTGGCATAAAAAGATGAATCATTCATTTCTGTGACATAAAGATGACATCATCCATTTCTGTGACATAAAGATGACATCATCCATTTCTGAGGCATAAAGATGACATCATCCATTTCCGTGTATAATAAGAATACATATAGCAACAATGATCAACATTTCGTTACAAAATGTGTATTATAATGGGTAGGTATGAATAGGTTGCAATGAGAGTATTTGTATACAAATCGTCTATTGGTCAATCATTTGTAAACCATGTTTTCATTGGTCAATCATTTGTAAACCATTTTTTCATTGGTTATTCATTTTGGAAACATGTTTTGGCTCATACTCTGAAATAAATGTTAATGAACTATTGAATTGATATTGATACTAATAATTGATTCAGGATTTTGATGTAAATAATTTTATGAATTTCAACGAAGCTACAATTCAGTCGGTGGAAGGGGGAGTGTTGAAAGCACCATCTAATTAGACTTGATTATCACAGCAGTAAATAATATGGCTCAAAAAAATAAAACTATCCATTACTATACAACTCTAGGAAGAAATTTTGGGTATTTTTTTGGATACAGTCAAGATCAGCTAATAAGCAGCATTACCGATTGTCGAAAGGATGAACATTGACACTGGACACAGGAATTCAACTGTTATGAAAATTTGAAAACTCTAGCGGCTACTCAAAGGGTTTAGACAAAAAACTCCTTTTAGGCAAAAGTCGCCCTACGACTTGTGTGCGTGAGATCTATGAACGACTATTTAGGGTACATAAACACAAGATGTTTTCATGCCTTTTTATCAAACCGGTAATTGTCATACCATACCATATTTCAGGTATGTCAAATTGATTAACCAAAAGTTCTCAAAAAAAATAAAAATATTAGGCATAGAAAAATTCATCACAAATATAGGAAAGTATCAGCAGTGAGATCAGAACAAAATGTTGTAAGTATATAATTATATATAATCATATACAACTTCTATAACAAACTAACGAAAACAATCATCAACAAAAACAATGAATGCATAAGCTTAACAACATAATCACTTTCTAACAAGATGATAGAGGAGTAATCATAAACGTTCAGTTTAAAAAACATACATACTTTATTTACACACTCGGCACAGTGCCTTTGGTCAAATAACACAGAACAGCACAAAGACATTCAATACATACATACATACATAATACAAGAGTAGAAAAAATACAAGTGCCAACTTGGCACATGCATATACACTGAGTTTAACTGATTAGGCAGTTAGTCAACAGTAAATCGTTTCTACTACTCATGATTCAAAATTAGGAAGTATATTGTAACGTCAATGTCTATTGGTCAATCATTTGTAAAACATTTTTTATTGGCCAAATCCTACACATATTCCACTGTATGAATTTGGATAACAAATGCAGTACACACATCTAAGTCATAATTCTGTAAAGCACACATTTTAAATTCACATTTTCATATACTTTTGAATCACATTTCCTAAATATCACAAGCTTGATTTGATTGCAAATAACTTGCATAAAACACAGTCTTATATTAAAAAGTCGTAATCTTCAATTTTAACGTCACACATCTTAAATTCAAATTTTCATATACTTTTTAACCACATTTTCTAAATATCACAAGTTTGATTGCAAATAACTTGCATAAAACACAGTCTTACAGTATAAAGTCGTAATCTTCAATTTCACCGTCTACGGTTTCCGGTCTGTTTCTTGTATAGAGTATTATAGGCATATATCCATGTATCTATACAGTGTTTGTATAGGATATCAGTTGGAAACTCTTCAAGGATGTTTAAATCTAGAGGAACAGTCTCCATATCTTCAACATAGGCGTACATATACTCCCCAAGCCTGCAAGGTTAGAAATATTGGGTATAATACATAAATAACCAACAGAGTAATGGTACCGAATATTTGGAAATCGGTCGCATATTCAAATCCAAAGTTCATATTTGATTATTCGAATATTAGAATTTTATTATTAACCTGTTGTTTTATCAGAAATAGAGAAATAAAATACAGCCTTTATCATTTTTCTGTCTGTCAGTTTCACTGCAAAATGCATCCAGAATAATTAACAACATCAGCTGTTAATAGCAATATGCAATTTAACCAAAAATCGAGGGTCATCACAGTATCAGGGGTCCTACACTTCCGGAATAATCTAGAAGAATAAACTATTGAGCAGGCTTGCGATTCATTTTCAGGATGAGTTATTATGCCTCATTCTAACACGATCTGCAGATTAATCGTTTAAATATAGAGCGGACCTAACAATGTATTATTACCCCCATAAAACATACCTATCAAATTGGCTGTTTCTATTTACGCCCAGTATCACGTGACATATTTATGAATGAATGAACATAAACTTTATAGTAAAATTTTTTACGAGTCACGATGACAAGGCGAGTTGCACGAGAATCCAGTGTTACAGCAATGGCGCATCTATTTTTAGAAACTCCAATATACTCTAGAAACCAAGTTTTATTAAAGCTTCTGATAATCAATTCTTTTATATTTTTCATTTTATGAAATAGATACCATATACTCGTGTTATTAAAATTGTTTCAATGTTTAAAATGTGGTATTTCCTTCAGAAAATTACGAAGGTCGTTTTCATTAACGAGGGAGGTAATTGTACCAGCTAATAAGCCACTCAATTTCAGCGTGGAATTATGTTCAATGTCAAATGGGTGAAAATGGAATGCGCGCAGTTAAATAGTGCGGGGTATTATCGTATTTAGAATCGAAATAAAAACTCTGTTCTTGTATATTGTCTGTGAATAAAACACGGGCACTCGTTCGGATGCGGAAAATTAAATCACTTGTGCTACGCACTCGTGATTTAATTTTTCCGCATCCGAACTCTTGCCCGTGTTTTATTCACCGACAATAAACGCGAACAGATTTTTATTTCTTAAGTAGAACCCCAGCTGTGTATACTAATGGTTTTAGCTGGAGAAAGATAGTTGTGAAACAAGAACCATGGTAACCTACTTGTTGTTGGTAGAATCTAGGAAATCCTCACTCTCTGGGTTCTCTCTAACAGCCACCACAAGAAGAATGAACTCATGTAAAACTTCTACAAACTGTGACAACTTCTCCACTGATAGATTCTTCATAAAGTCTCTGAACAGTGTCTTCTCGTCTAGTGGTATTTCTTCATGGAATTCCTTACTTACGCTCTCAAACGTTGTCTGAAAATACAAGTACATGTGCTTTGAGGGGTGTAGTTAATGTGATGGATTTGTAACCCAGCTAACAAAGTTTAAATCCCTGCCGCACCGTGGTCCAGTGGGCTGGATTTGTAACCTGACAATCTTTAGTTGATTCCTAGTCATGGCAGCGGTCATACCCTTCCATGAAAATGTGACAATAATAAAGTGCTGGTTCCCTGTGGAAAGGTAAGTTAGTACTGGTATTGGATACAGTCCAGGAAACCTGGTTTGGTGAATCAGCCGTCATATACAACTAAAGAATTGTTGTTGAGAAATGGCTTTGAACCAGCATTAACAAACATGAGCTTTGATGAAAAGAGAGGATAATAGTTATACAAATATAAAAATTCTTCATGGTCACCATTTTGAATAGATTGTTTTAATTTAAGAGTATCTGGTCAATGATTTTGATTGGCTATTGGTAGAGAAACACTTTATGCCATGGTCAAAATCACACTCAAACCGTAAGTATTGTGATTACATCAGGATCTGTTGCTATAGCCGAGAGGTTAAATACGTTCATACTTCATATCACTATTCAATAGCACCATACAGTATCAATAGGTTTAAATCCTACTATAAGGTTATAAACCACTAAATGCATATACGGACCAAAATCGGATACACTCAAATAGTCCTTATGGAAACTTCTGTTTGCTTGGAAAAAGTGATATGCCTTGACAAAATGGAACTAGAATCATCTTATTGAGTTTAAAGGTTTTGTATACATGAAGTTGAATGAGTGAATGTGTTTAATCTTGAATATTTTGAGATTTTGGCATATTTGACAAAGCGAAAGTAGAGTTGGGGTAAAACCCACATTCGAGCTGTCCGCGTGTCTGTAAAAATTTGTCTCCCCCTTGACAAACAAAATCTGTCTTATATTAAACATGACTCCCTGTTTTTTTTGGTCTTATTTTATAGCAGAAACATACTGCTTTTCAATGATATAGATCTGTGAACTGGCCATAGACTTTAACCTGATATAATCTGGGGCTGACAATTGTCACTTTACATTGAGCTAAGGAACAATTTTATTTAGTGGTTTGTGGCCTTAAGTGCAGGTGCATACTATTGTATCACATAATAGTTTACACCAAATCTTGACACAAATGTTTAGCAACAAATTGACATTCAGTTGGCTCAGAAACAAATATTCCTGTGTTTAATTGTACTGTAAGATCGATTTACTGGGCAAAAAATTGACAACTGTTTCAACTCATAAAGTTGTTGCCTACCTCAGTGTGCTGACCACGTCCCACCATTTTCTTGGCCTTCAACAGTGACAGGAGTAACCATAGTGATTTACAATGCTGGAACTCGCACATTTGTCGTGCCTGAAATTCAGAAGACATAATGGTTTATAACAAATCCTTATAATATATATGTAATAGTTAGAACATATTAGTAAATTTTTAATTATTAAAAGGGCAGAGTAAGCTTGTTTAGTTTTAAGTAATTAAACTTTACTAAGAGTAATACTTTTTATTATGATGATTAAATGTAGTGTTAAACCGACACAGATCAGTGTTTTCATTGACCTGAAATGTATGTTATATTCTAAACAAAACTAGAAGGGTTTTAGATACAAATATTGGTGTAACATATAACACGGTCTGAATCCCCATACACCACTTTTCAGTTCCGTGAGAGAATTGTTCTGTTTTCATATGGCTCTGACGGAACTGAAAACCAATGTAACACTCAGGATACATGAAATCTGAGTTCCGTTCTGGCGTTACATCGGTTTTCAGTTTCGTCAGATCCATATGAAAATAGAACAATTCTCTCACAGAACTGAGAAGCGGTGTATCAGGATACATACCGTGTATAATACATACCGGTTATCTAAATCTAAGATATTACTTACTCGTTGACTCCCTATACATGTTTCACTCATATGCAGAGTTTGTACCATATATGAATGTAAGTTCTTCTCCACAGATCCACCGGTGGATTTCAGGAAGGATATTGTAATGTCAAGGTTATCTAAGCTCTGACAAAGGTCAGGGAGAGATTTGAATTCTTCAGAGACCTGTGTCTTCACGACAGCTGTCAATATACTCTGGAAAGTAAAGTAATAAGTTAAAGTCTATTTCAGTCATGTGTTCATTCAACTGATGGTACATTGACCCCGATCATTGGATCGCAAGGTGGCTGTTACACTCAACACTGATGGCAGCCACAGCACATATGCTTTTAACCCGCTAAGGTACCCATTCATACACCCAGGTTAAGAAAAGCATTGTGGGTTATCCTTACTCGGAGAAATTTAGCAGTGGCACAGGCAAGGATCTAACAAAGGACCTCTCAATCCTCAAGTATGCAGCAAACCTCTAAGCCACCGCTCTCTGCTTTTGCGATTTTTAGTATTTTATGGGAAACCTTTTGTCACATATTTCAGATGTACTGTAAAAACATTAATTTTTCTGGGCATTAACCCTTATCGTGCTTAGCGCGACTCAGAGTCGCGCGACTCAGAGTCGCGCTACACAATACTTTCCACCACTGCTGAGCGCGACTGTGAGTCGCGCTATACCGTTGCGCTATTGGGATTGGCGTTTAAGCCCCGTTTCACCTTGCTTGTAGTATTCATGAATGAAATTTAACTATAATTTATTCAGTAGTAAATTACGAAACTATTTCTAAAAATAATATCAACCAATCAACTACCAAATACGTTAAAATTACCGTCTAACATTTGCTGGAAATTCCGAAACTACAATGGCTGACGATCGGCTAGGAATGCGCAAGATGTTTTAGAATATATAAGGATAATTAACATTAACTGTATTTCTTTTAACGAAATTTGAAATATTAATAATTGAAATAAATGCATCATTATATTCTGACAGTTTTAGTCGGAATAATCAATTCTGTGATAGGTATTTATTATTAGGCCTACTTCATAACATTTAGCATAGCGTTATGTATGAAGTGCATGGAAATATTTCACATTGCATTGACATACTGCTGAATATCATAACGTGTGAAATACCAATAGTTATCAAAATTATATCAATATGTAGCTTTTTTCATCTTTTTGTATAAAGTATAGGGTTTATATCAGTATTTTGATAATTAACACCATTAATTAGATACTAAACAGAGTCACTATCTGATGAGATTTTTATCTCAAGTAGACTGCTAATATAATTCAGCACTGGTCAGCTGATAAGCCCACTGGGAATCTAGCACGATAAGGGTTAAAATTCGCTAAATTTGGAAATTTTGGTGGCTTCTTATATTCGTGGATTTAAAATATTGAAAGAACATATTTTTTAGGTGAATTACTCGAGAGGTTTTAATTTTGCGATCTAGATCATCTGCAAATTAACAAAAATTAATCTGCTGCGAAAGTTAATAATTTAACAGTAAGCCTTGTAGACTTACCTGAGGTATTTTTTCTCCAAGTTTCTGGAACACCAGGGCATTGGTAAATTCTGTTCTATAGAGCATCTCATCTATCTGTAGACAAAAAGTTATAACTACATGTGTAGAAGGGTTTATGGCACAAAACGTATGTCCCCTACAAAGGGTCATTATTGCTTTAAAAATCATCAAACCTAAAATTCCTGACAATATGGGCAACAAGGCTTGGTATTAAATATTTAATTTAAGTTTCATGGTGTCACAGGGTGAGAAAATGTGCAACCAGACCGGCTGCCTACACACCCCCTCACCCATACTGTGAACAGGTTCAGACCGTGACAATGGTAATCTGACAAGTGTTTAAGGTGAACTAGCATGCACAAACTTATTTTTGACCATTAAAGGGCCATAACTTTGGCAATAATCATCTAACCAATTCCTGATAATATGTATAAAGTAGGCTTGGTACCAACTATTCACATGTGAAGTTTCATTGAAATCCGTCCAGAGGTTAAGGAAAACAAGAGCAGAAAACTTAGTGACAGCCATCCAACCAGACAGACGTTCAGCACAAAATGTCTCCCCCCCCCCCCACTATAATGTTCCAACCAATCAACATGGTCAAAGGAATACATGTATGAAGAGCAGAAAAGTTCTCTAAAAAATCAAATCTTAGACGCTTAGTAATACATTATACGTTTAATTGAAGAAAGAAAAGGACTAGAGTTAGCAATTAGTGATGCTATACCTGTAGAACATTTCCAACATTTATTCTCGACTTGGAAAAGAGGAATCTATCCATAAGTTGTCTTTCCAGTCCAGCAAAGTCATACTCGATTTTGGTTCCTTTCCCCATCTCAAACGAGTACTGACAGTTAGCTAGAACTAACGGTAGAATATCGTGTTCCGGATCGTAACTGATTAAGTGTGCAGAAGTTACCTCCCTCGGGGAAACTACCGATATACCAGTGGATCTTCTGAAAAGTTAACATACAGATTGTATAAATATTTTTGCTGTTGTTGTGGAATGGTAAGGTCGAAACAAACATTCAGATTAACTTTCACAAAGATACAATAAAAAGCCTCTACTGCATATATACAAGGTTTTTCTATAATTCGGCCTACTGACCTAGATTTTTATCCAAGATGACATGACCTTGATTTTGTTGAGATTATTAATGTGATTAAATTTCAATAAAAGCTCCTCAAGTCACATGTGTCGTCTGACGATATGCATATTTTTCATGGAAAGCTATCCAGTATTGGGCTACATATTCGACTCACAAGAGTTCTCTTGTCATCTGAACTAAAAACGACAAAGTTATGCTCTGGACAAAAAATGTCCTGATAAAATCAATCAAAAGGGAATCATTCAAATACTACACAAGGAAGAGTTATGATTCTTGCGCACTGCACTTCATGTCATAGCCAGAAACATGCATACCAATTTTGGAGTCATTCATATATGGTGACTAAGTTATGCCCTGGACAAGAAATGCTTATAAAATCAATCAAAGGGAAATAATTCAAAAATGACACGAGGTAGAGTTATGGTTCTTGTGTACTGCACTTGGACTTTTTGTAAGAAACATGCATACCAAATTTCAAGTCATTCAACCTAATGGTAACAAAGTTATCCTTTGGACAATAAATGCTCTAATTGAATCAATCAAAGGGAAACATTAAAAAAAGATGCAAGGCAGAGTTATCGTTCTTGCGCACTGCACTTCTGCTTATTGCAATAAACATGTATACAAAATCTTGAGTCCTTTGAACTCTAGGTGACAAAGTTATGCTCCGGACAAGAAATGCTTGTATAAAATCAATCAAAGGGAAAGAATTCAAAAACAATGCAAGGTAGAATTATGGTTCATATGCACTGTACTTCAGCTTATTGCAAGAAACATACATACCAAATATTGAATCATTTGAACTTAAGGTGACAGAGTTATGCTCCGGACAAGCAATTGGGGACGCCGCCGCCGCAACCGCCGGCGACGTCAAAGAAACACCAGAACAGCAGACAACATACAGAACAAGAGTGATCACAAAAGCTTGCCTTGTCACTTTTGCGACAGATGAGCTACAAATGGTGACAAATGAGCTACAAATGGTGACAGATGAGCTACAAATGGTGACAGATGAGCTACAAATGGTGACAAATGAGCTACAAATGGTGACAGATGAGCTACAAATGGTGACAAATGAGCTACAAATGACGACAGATGAGCTACAAATGGTGACAAATGAGCTACAAATGGTGACAAACGAGCTACAAATGGTGACAGATGAGCTACAAATGGTGACAGATGAGCTACAAATGACGACAGATGAGCTACAAATGGTGACAAATGAGCTACAAATGACGACAGATGAGCTACAAATGGTGACAAATGAGCTACAAATGGTGACAAACGAGCTACAAATGGTGACAAACGAGCAACAAATGGTGACAGATGAGCTACAAATGGTGACAAATGAGCTACAAATGGTGACAAACGAGCTACAAATGGTGACAGATGAGCTACAAATGGTGACAAATGAGCTACAAATGGTGACAAATGAGCTACAAATGACGACAGATGAGCTACAAATGGTGACAAACGAGCTACAAATGGTGACAAACGAGCTACAAATGGTGACAGATGAGCTACAAATGGTGACAAATGAGCTACAAATGGTGACAGATGAGCTACAAATGGTGACAGATGAGCTACAAATGACAACAGATGAGCTACAAATGGTGACAAATGAGCTACAAATGGTGACAGATGAGCTACAAATGGTGACAGATGAGCTACAAATGGTGACAGATTAGCTACAAATGGTGACAAATGAGCTACAAATGCCTTACCTTGCTTCCTTAAGGTATCTATCTAGGAAATCATTCTGCTTTCTCATCAGAAAATCTAACAATGTGTATGAACAAAGTCCAGCCTCCTTTATTGTTGGTAACAGCATTGAGATAGGCGTGGTATCGTTGATTGATTGAGTACAATATTCCTTCGGTACAATCATTCCACCTAATACTGTTGGACACACTGAAGAATAAATATCATACATCTTCTTAAAACTAATTTACTTTACCGAATACTAACATTTGCGTTTTGCTGATCGTCGGCATATTCGCAACTACATATTTTCGTGTTCTTAAGTTTCCTGCAATGTCCACATTAATGTTTTTAGCTCTCTCAAGGCGACTTAATTTCGCGAAATTTTACCACTCACGAACTCTGTGAAACTAAATTGTGCGATTTCTTGGACATTATGTTATACAGGGAAACATTGTGAAAAAGGTTTTTAAAAGTTTTCTTATGTTTTGCACTTCTTGTGCATAATTAACAAGGTTTTTCTTACTTTTATACTAATTTATTTTAGATTGATGGAGAAACAAGTATATCCAATGTATACTAATCAGTCTCGTCACCTCATTCCTGATGGCATCCATCACCACTAAGGTATGAGAAAGAAGCCAGCTTTCCCTTTTAGGCCAAGTGTCTCATTCCTGTGCCATCAAAATTCAATCAGTAGTTTAAGAGTAGATTGTATTTAAATTTAAAACCTTGTTTTTTACCCTGTGACCTACCAGTACATAAACAGGGGACCGGAACAGTTGACACTATCGGACCGGAACAGTTGACACTATCGGACCGGAACAGTTGACACTATCGGACCAGAACAGTTGACACTATCAGACTGGAACAGTTGACACTATCGGACCGGAACAGTTGACACTATCTAACCGGAACAGTTGACACTATCGGACCGGAACAGTTGACACTATCGGACCGGAACAGTTGACACTATCAGACCGGAACAGTTGACACTATCATTTTATCTATAAACAAGACTGCGTTCAATAACGCTTATGCCCCCTGTGGAAGCCTTGTCCATTAATAAGTCTAAGTCCAAAATTAGGTCAAGGTGAAAATGGGGTTAGGTGATACAGGTGTGTGGAGAGTGTTCATACACAACATCCATGCAAGTTTGGAAGCTTTGTAGCAAGCCATAATGATGCTAGAAGAAACGGTCAATTTGGGTTAACCAGGATGGACGGACAAACGGACGAACAGGTGAATCACTATATGCCTCCCGATCTATCGTTACGGGGGCATAAAAATACCTCTACAGAGCAACAACCTCTGAACAACAACTGAACTTTCCTTCTGTTTATCAAAGGATGTTGCTCTGGAGAGGTCGCACTGTGTCTGTAATACCAAATAAAGTAATGCTATATACATACTATACATGATAAGTTGTTCTCTAACAAGTTCCCAGGCATCAGTAAAATCTTGAATCAATTGGTTTGTCTCTCCACCAGCCACGGCATCTGTAAGTATGACAATAATATACTTTATACTTCAAACATAATCCGTATCTAAAGGTCGGGGAAACTTAGTAAGCAATCACAAGAAACAATAAGCTCAAACTAATCTAGCTAATCTATGCTCGGCACAAACATTTAATAAATGATATGTATTGTCAATGTAATGATTATCTATGCATTGCATTCTCCATGTCTGAGATATATGTGTATACTAGTATTTTTTTTTAGAATATATCACATTGTTAACATATTAAATCAGTCATAGCATAAAAACAAGATTCTAGCGCAAAGATATTACCCTGATCCTTGACCTTCTATTGGCATAATTTAACAGATAATACATTTCTATATTCATAACCCAAATTGTGTGTTAACATATAAGCAGCAAGTATCACCAAGACACTCCATGTGTAATAGAAGAACCAATATAGCACAATGTGCTCGCAGAAATTGATATTTTCAATGCCAGAACCTTGTAATGTATTCATGCAGAAAGGTTAGGATCGGGTTAATATATCTGCACTATACCTTTCTTTAATTGCGACACTGTGATCTGTGAGGCTTCAGCCTTGTCCAGTTTTCTCTGATATTTGTGGAACAAAGCTCTGTGTAGTCTCAGTATGCTGGGTATAAACCTCAATGCTCTCAAATGATGTTCCTGTAGAGTATATAATAAATTATCATATCACAAGAAATGTGGACATACGACTGGGTTTCAATTAAGGGTATTAATCATGCATGGATCCATGGATTTACTCTAGTTCCTATATCTTATTACACAACAAAGCACAGTAATACTTGTTTGTTATTTTGATTTTAACATCGCAAATATTGCCTATTTTTCAGTACCACAACGTGAGTTAGTTTATGATCATCTAATTATTGCGTGCATTTTGAATGTACACCCCATAATTTGACACTTGATTTTTTGTACATGTCTGTTTCCAAATACAGTTTTGTCGGTAAAGTATGAATTTTTTTTGAAAACAGCCATTTTTATCAAGTAATCTAAAATAGTAAGTTCAATATGTAAGAGTGAGGCAAATCTCAAGTGCTATGTTAGAATATGAAATAAACAATCTGAAAGTTGGAAGCCAATGCTATTGTAACCAAACTGATAAATCAGTGAACAGTGAACCACTATAATAATTCATACCTCCTTCAAGAAGAGCTGCAGTACTTTGTATGGTTTCTTATTTCTATGAATGCCACCTATTCTAGCATCTACTTCCTGTCGGAGATGTTGAAGTGTTATGGGTGTACGGTATCGCCATACACGTGGTATCTGCTGTAACATGGATGGATCTTCTGCTTCAGAATGTGTCGCCGTCTCGTACAGCAAACATAACAGAGGATTCGCTCCTATAAACATACAAACCATGACATGAGACATTGTACAGTGTTGGGTTTATATATATTATTTCTTGATAAGATAAAGCTTCCATTATGCATTCTTCACCTATATTGACCAAAAACCATTTTATTTACCGACAAATCGGCGCCATACCCTAGCAATGTGACATATGAAAACATTAAACCACTTGGCTATCGCAACAACCCCTCCAAAAAGGTTCTGCAAATAACCAGTATCAATGCAATAACATTACATTACATATAAAACACATAACATGTATAATCATATAGTTTAATACCAGGAGATAAGTTTATACTACAAAGTTATTATCCTTCTTTCTTGCTAATCGTTTCTTCAACTTATATAAAGCACACTTGACACCTCATTCCTGATGTAATCTATCAGCAAAGGTGTGTTATTCCACAATGATAGTGTTGAAAGCTCACACCCAATAATCACTGAGATTAAAGTACAGTATCATGCCAAAAGTGAGTGAAGTTTTAAAAAAAGTCCTGCATTATTTGTCAACGTCTCTAACACCTGTTTCTTTTAGCTTAGCAATAATGGAATATCAGCGAAAAATTAACACTTAAGTGAAAATCCCTAAAAAACAAAGAACCGTTTTTGAAAGGTTCATTGACTTTTGGCAGGGTGATGTATCAAAAGTTCAAAACTAGATTATATACAAACCTAATCGTTCGTCCTGAGCAATTAGTTGATTATTATGCTTCAGAGTATTGTCCAATCCCTACAGAATAAAATAATTAATTTATTAAAAACAATTAATGAATCAATTTTTAAAAAATAATTTATAACAAAATTTTGTATAAATAATTGTGAAGAATTGACCATCTGTATAATGTTACGGATATGATATTGAATTCTGTTATGTAATATCATTGCTGCATATTTTACCTGTAGAACAGGCTGGATGAATTTGGCAGAGAATTGTGCCTCCCAGTTTCTCCTACCCACTTTACTGGAAAGCTGATGGATGTCATTGGCAACATTCTCACCTAGAAAAAGAGGACAAATGTCAGTAAATACTGTGTCCCTATTAAATTGTGTTAAAAAATCTTTTGCTAATCTATAGAGATAAATCTTTATTTTTACACTATGTATATATATGCCAAGAAATAGAAATCAAACAGTGTACGTCTTCAAAAGTGAACTAATTAAAGATCAAGTGATATCTTATAAGGACAAATGTTGACAAATAGCGGTAAAGACAAACATTAAATTTCAAATATAAAAATATTTATGCTTTAATCATATTAACAGGCAGCTTCATAAAACATAAACCAACCCTCTGTGTGTGTCTTCATGATGTGGTCAGTGATAACATGCATGATCAGTAGGACATCATCAACACTTCGACCCAATGCTATATGTATATCATCTATATCTTGTAGTATATGATTCCAGATAAATCCAGTCACTTGATCCGGTGTGATGTCAGGCTTGATCATTGATTGAACACCCTGTAAACACAGTGTTACATAATAAAGCTACGGTCCAACTTAAAGGTCTAATGATTACATCGGAGGAACAGATGTGTGTGTTTGTTAGACATTTTTTACAAGTTTATTCAGTTTCACTGGTTTTCAGACTCTGTTAGACATAGACAGACGGTACCGGTGGTTTCAAACTTAGGATATTCATACTTTAATGGCCGTTTGACAGAAGGACAATTTGTAAGCCAATGTGCACACTAAATGTCTACTGAATGGGTAAACAAACACAACACCAAACATAACATACACAGATCCAGAGGGGGAAGTGAGTGTCCCGACCCCTTCTGGAATTTTTGCAAAAATGTCTTTGTACTTTGATTTGTTAGGGCTAAGAGTTTGATTGGTTCAACCCTCTATGAAATATGGGTGGTTCGCCCCTCTGTCAGTAAAACAACTGGTCGGACCCCTTCCTGAGAAAAAATTGCTGGTTGGACCCTTCCAGGAAAATTTTGGATAACATCTGTATTACTTGTAAAGCAACTATGCTTTTAGCTCTAAGTCTCTCTTAAGGAAAGTATATTATATATAAGAGTAGGAGCCCAAAAATTTGAATAATAGTTACAACACTTATATTAAAAGCATGGCTGGGCTATTCTACAATTTGCATGAATACATGCAGCACAACTTTCCAACTAGTAATTACATAGTTAAAATATTCAAGTTTTTCACTAAAATGCTTCCTGAATAACAACTTACTTGATGGTTAGTTCTACAACCTAGATACATAGATAAATGTACGATCATTCTGATGGTAGCACAGTAAGCAGGGGTCAGCTCCCTCTCAGGTTTTGGTCGACGTCCTCGTAAATCAGCTCTACCCAGTATATGTCCAGTCATTGTATGATCTCCACTGTAATACAAACAATCAAATGTTTAATACAGTCAATCCTCACATAAACACTATCTCTGTAATCAGGCCACCTTGAAATTAAGAACACAAGCAATTCCTTTTCACTGCATTGCTCTCGTAACATTCCACATCAATACTAAAAACCCATTGGTAAGGTCATTTTACAAGAGCATCACTTAACTGCACTGTCCAGAAAATATAAATACACAGTCCAGAAAATATAAATACACAGTCCAGAAAATAGTCCAGAAAATATAAATACACAGTCCAGAAAATATAAATACACTGTCCAGAAAATATAAATACACTGTCCAGAAAATATAAATAAACATTTTTCATCCTTTCTTCTTTTTTTTGTGTTGACCGAGACAGTTGAAGAGCATGGCCATACAGTTGTATCCCTGCCTAGTTGGAAAATGACCAGCGACTTTATTTCATCTTTAGCACTGGATCTAGGCAGCATGTAGTGTTGTCACAGTAAACCAATATAGGGTATAGGACCTTATACTTCACCACTTGAAAATATTAATACAATTTGTAGAATCATCTGAATGTAATGATGTTATTAAGATTTGATTGATAGATTCTCAGGTCAAACAAATTTCTTCCCTGACATTTGCTACTATCATGCCCTTGGCATGTCAGTTTGGTAGGGAATAGCAAGTTAGTACTGCTCTTTAATTCCAGGTGAACTGGTTTGGAAACCTGTCCACCACATACATTTTATACATATACTTGAAAAACATCTAAAAAATTATGTAAAACTTATTGTTTTTTTCTGACCAATATTGCCTAGCATAGAAGATAGAGCTCTAGTTTTTATATAAGATATGTATAGCAAGTGCTAAAGCTCTAACAAATTAACCCGTTCCTCAAACCTTTTATTAGCATAATTTCCTGTTCCTCAAACCTCCTATTAGCATAATTTCATGTTCCTCAAATCTTCTATTAACATAATTTCCTATTCCTCAAACCTTCTATTAGCATAATTTACTGTTCCTCAAACCTTCTATTAGCATAATTTCCTGTTCCTCAAACCTTTTATTAGCATAATTTACTGTTCCTCAAACCTTCTATTAAGTAAACATAATTTCCTGTTCCTCAAACCTTCTATTAGCATAATTTCCTGTTCCTCAAACCTTCTATTAGCATAATTTCCTGTTCCTCAAACCTTCTATTAGCATAATTTACTGTTCCTCAAACCTTTTATTAGCATAATTTACTGTTCCTCAAACCTTTTATTAGCATAATTTACTGTTCCTCAAACCTTCTATTAGCATAATTTACTGTTCCTAAAACCTTCTATTAGCATAATTTAACAGTTGATTAGTTGTTGATAATTTTCCTTCGGCCTTTGTTTTCACAAGTGGAGAGTACTATGAATATGTACAAGATGTACTATAAATACTAATCTTAATCTATATCAAGGCATGACCTTCTCGAGGAAATTGATATATTGTTTTATTGCATTAAGGTCAAGGACCAGGTAAATTTGTTCAAACTCTAATAATTACTGAAGTATAAACTATAAATACATGTAATTGTTTGAATTGTGTGTTGAACAAAGTAAATGTATATTCACCCACCCTGTATCTTTTGTATTTGTAGTGAGTAGATTATGGCCCGTACCTCCGATATCAGCCCCGCATTTACACTTAGCTACTACGTATGGCCTACCACACTATCAAAAACAAAGGGGGTGAAAATAACAACTTTATATAACTTGACAAAATGAAATACTCAACACATGAACAGTATTGCTCAGAACATGTGCTAGACCTACATACATCTTTTTGTGCCAAAATCAGTGATCAATTTGTAGAAAAGGCACTTCAACTTTCTTCCTTTTTGATCTACTTTTTCAAATTATCTGAAGTCCAATAAACTCACTCTGTTCGACATTACGAATGTATTGTAATTGTAACATATTTTCAGAGCAATACTGTGCATGTACTGAATATGTACATCAATGATAGACATACATTTATATAATATACAATGTGTGCTCCAGAGTCAAATTGCTTCATCAAAACTGTGCTACTCAAAATTTTGTTTAAGCTTGTCACCAAAGTGTCTTTCCAAAAACAAACTGATGATAAAATTAAATCAGGAAAATAGTAAAGAAACAACATCAAATAACCATTATATCTTTGTTTAATGCTCGGTGCACAACCTGTTACTCTTTGAAACTGACGAGATTGAGTTTCACATTTTTATGAAGCAGTTTTTGCACCCAAGCACAGAGCATGTGCTAGCATTCACTGACCCTTGATCTTGAATATTTCCAGGGTTGAGCACATACCCCTGGCCCCCAATAGCCGCACCACAGTCCCTACATGTACCAACAGTCGCAGGACGACCACACTGATTGAAAGAAATATAATATCACTACAGTAAGAGATGTGTGTAAAACAAAGCATGCTTATCGCCACTTGTCTCAAAGGTCACTATGACCTTGACCTTAATTTATTACTATAAAATCAATAAGGCTTATCATTTCGTCACAGGACAACAGACTTGGGAGTTATCACTTAGACAAAGTTGGTCAACAGACAGACTGGAGTTATCACTCTGACTTAGTATGGAGACAGACTGAAATTAATGCACCCTAAATTCTTTGATGGGGTTGCAAAAACAGTCAACTATAGAACAGCATTTTGTCCAAATTAATATTGCAGTGTTGAATAGTAAAAATTTCAAACAAGGACAAGACAAGACAAACAATGTAAAATATAAGTGGCATTATGACAATCAAAATTTTATTTCCAAATCTTATTTTAAAATGAAGCACAGTGCATCCCTCACTAGAGTAGACAAACAAGAGCTAAATCATTTGTCACACTAGTGGTTGATACAGACAGGTTGTGGGACACCATCTTACATATTGCAAACATTTACTAATTCTGCAGTAAATTGAACTGCAGCTGTGCTCCAGTGGTTAGTGTGCTTGATTTGTAACCCAGTAATTCAGGTTTGATTCCCGATTATGGCAGGTCTTACTCTACCCTTCCATGAAAGTTCGACAACAATGTTGATTTTCCTGCACATATAATGTGTATACTTACATCACCAATCACATAGGGGTGTCCATTGGGACATCCTGAAATATAAGCGATATTTAAATAGAGATGACATTTTAATTAGTAAATTAGAATTACAAGTCTGGATTTGACATTTATGAATTGGTGGACCAATCTTAAACTGCAGGTACTTTATGTATGCTTATTGTTATGCCTAGGTTAGCCATTGTGCTATTGAAATTGCAGGAAATGTTCATATCCTTTCCGCTACCATAGCGTACTAATGCAGACTCGCCGGGATGGCCATTTCGGCCTTCCGTAGTTTTCGACCTAAATGCCCAAATTCGGGAATTTTGCTGTCATGGGTACACGGGCATCCCAGACTACAGGATATTACGGGCCCAGGGTCGTGCACAGGTTTTTGCGCCTGCTAGACCCCTTTAAAGAAGGCTTTGAACGTAGATTTTACAAAACTGAAATTACTGGTCCTACCCGCCATTGCGGTACGATTCCCTGTGGTATTGCATTAACATTTAGCGCCAAAAACTTTTTATTTTTCTATAGCAGGAATATAAGGCTAGACAAAGGGGTCAGGACCAATGCCCTAAAGGGGCCAAAAAGTAGGCCTGTCAAGAAAAAAAAGAAGAAGTTTTTCGCGCAAGGGTCACCGTCACATCGTCATTTCCGGTGACCTTTAGTCGAAATATTGACAATTTTTTCTACTTTCGGTTTGAGGTAGGTGTGTAGCATCCGGATGTATCGAGTTTTTATGAGTGCTGCAAGTCAATAGTGTCTCAGGGACGGGGTATAGGGACCATATGAATTTCTCATAACCCCCCAAAAAATCGTGGTAGCGGAAAGGATATATAATCAAATCTGTATAAGCATACAATATGTGTAAGCCCAGTAGAATTTCAGGACAGGAGGTATGAAGTATTAGCCTCTAAAACACAAGCATTTGATTGGTTGATTTTAAACACAGTATAAGAATTGACAAAATGGCAAAGCTGCCCACAGAGTCTGTAGCTGATCGTTCAGTCAAAATATAGTAATGACATCATAAAAGCTTAGAAAAACTTCTTATTTCTTCAACTGTTTAATAAATTCAGTATGAATAGACTCTTGCCGATTTTGAAAGGCTACAACAGTTTCAGTCTATTTATATCTTGATCTTTTTTAAGATTAGCTCTGGAAATAAGGCCCAAGTTAACAAAGAGTAACTTACTGTAGAATACAGGGTTGTGATCTGCCCCTTGCACCTGGTTACGGGCAGCAAGTAATGCATCTCTGACATCATCAAGGTCATCCTGAGGCATTGTGGGTACATAAAATCTCTGAAAGTCAAAATTGTAGACTGAATCATTATGAACATAAATGATAGAGCTTCCTCAAAACAATAAAACTAGAAGAGTCATTGACCCAAAAACATACGTCTCCCACAAACGATCATAACTCTAATGAGAAATTTCATTGAAATCGGACTAGTTGTTAAGGAGAACAAGCGCAGACAAACTTTGTGACATCAATCAAACTCAAAATTGATATGTCTCCCCACTATACATGTATGTGTGAGACATAATGTATGAAATGTCAATATATCCAGATTTAGGAAAAAGAAATAAAAATCCTCCTTTGATGAAAATTTAGCAATGAAGTTATAACGACCCTATACTTAGATAATTTGTCTGGTGAAATTCACATTTTACAATAATTTTCAGAATTTAAAACCCACACAAATAACAATTTTATGGGATATTCTACATACTTGGGCTCCCATGTCATATTTACAGAACAAGCTTGTAAATTTTCTTCCTAACAAATTTAACAAAATTAAAAACCTACAAAAAATAATTATTTTTTTGTTCATACTTTCTGCTTCTACCAAATACTTACAGCGCAAGCTTGAGGATTTTTCATTATGTTCAGTAAAGGTTGGAGTAGAGTTCTTTCCCCTTTTAAATGTGACATCACGGACAGGAAATGGACTGCAAGACATTGTACTCCTTGTATACGCAGATCTTGACCTGGTGCTGAGACTAGATGGGTTGGCTGAAGTTGATTCTGTACCAAGGAGTACATTAGGTCCTGCAATTATTAATAATTATTAAAGCAATGTCATCCTATATATAAAGGAGCAGGTACGATAAGGGGTGTTTTTGGCCCCATATTCGACTTTAATGAATTATTTTAGATGAAATATATAAAACCTCCTTTGAACGATTTTGATCATTTTTAACTATTTTTGTCACCGTTTGTTGCCATAGCAACCGTTTTTTTCTAATCAGTAAAATATGCAAAAATCTGGATTTTATTCCAATTTTAAAGAAACAGCAATAATTAAATGTCATGAACTTAAAAATTTATGATTTCAAGATTTTTATTTCAGAAATTCTGTTTTTGTTGCCATGGCAACCGTTTCGCCTTTTTCTCAAATATGCAAAAATCAGTGCTTTCAAACAAATTTTTTGAAGCAATTGTCAATGCATGACATAAACGTCTTGTGAGTAATATAATTTATATTCTGTTACCATTTTCCGTGCTTTTGTTGCCATAGCAACCATTTATTTTAAATGCTTAATATGCAAAAATATACGATTGACATTCAGTTTCATTTAACCACAGTGACTGTGAAAGTAATACCATTGCCATAGCAACAATTCTTACAATGAAGCTCAATAATGTACATGTAGATAATTGAATTGTTATGATATGTCTTATTGTAAATGTTGGGCCGGGGACCGTGATCCAGTGGTCGGGGATTTGCAACGCGGCAATCTAGGTTACATTGTAATTCCCGATGGCGGCAGGACATACCCTTTTATTTCATTATTTTTACCCCAATATATTTCACTTTGCAGAATAGTCTGGCCATAGAATTTTTTTTAAAAGTGATTATGCAGCTATCTCATTGATCAATATTCAAATAAAACTAAACTCAGTACAAAAAGAAACGTAAGTGGTTTTAGGGTAGTATTTCTGATGTTGCGGAAAAAGGTTTTTATAACCGTGTAGTTAGTGAACGGCCACAGTTTAATAAATGTTCATCTTTCAAATATAGTCACGTGGAACTATCGGACGCCTTTCTTATGATGTCCGTAACCGAGTATTGGTCTCCTGAGTGCTGGCGTCAATAACACTTACGTCACACTATGGTTTATCCGAAGTCTTGACAAAAAAATCGCGCTTTTATCTAATTTTTTGTTATTTTTACCACACCCCTTTTGCAGATGAGTATGACAGTATAATTCATACAAATTATAGACTTTGTGTTACTAGGTACTTATCACAGTTATTCATTTTCAATTAAAATGATTAGTGACATTGTAGTGTACGGATTCCGAAAAATTACACTTTTATTGCATTTTTTTGTTATTTCTACCCCAAAATACACCCTATTTTCAGTAACCTCTAAATCTATAATTTGTGTAACTTAGACTTAGTGTTACTATGGACACATCATAGCGATTAATTTTGATTAAAATCAGTAGTGACTTTGTAGTGTACCGATTCTGAAAATTCACACTTTTATTTCATATTTTGTCAATTTTACCCAAAATATTGTATTTTTCATACAAGCATCGCACTGGATGCTATATATATTGAACTAGACTTTAATTTGCACCCAACACAGTGATTCATAATCAAATTAAATGACTAATGACATTGCAGTGCACCGATTCCTGAAATTGACACTTTTATTTTATATTTTGTTAATTTTACCCCAAAATACACCCTATTCGCAGGCACGTCTGAATCTAGAATTTGTATAACATAGTTTTGGGGTAACTATGTACCCATAACAGAGATTAATTTTCAAATACAATGATTCATGAAGTTGTAGTACACCGATTCCGAAAATTCACACTTTTATTTCATATTCTATCATTTTTACCCCAAAATATTGTAATTTTCACTAAAGCCTCGCACAAGAAGTTTTAATATATTAAACTACATGTTAGTTTGCACCCATCATGCTGATTTATTATCAAACAATTTGATTAATGAAAATGAAGTGTACGGATTCCAAAAAATCACACTTCCATTTTACATTTTCTTTTTTTTAATAATTTTTAAAAATTAGGTATCAGCGCAGGCGTGTACCAATTTTATATTTTGTGTACTAATAAAAAATATGATTTGCAAAATTTGTACAAAATTTGGTCTTGGTACATGCCTGCGCTTATATTGCATTTTGTCATTTTATGACCATTTATTGACCAAATTAGCCTATTTTGGCCATTCTGGGGGTCAAATGATGCCTCTTATGATGTCATCAAAAATAAAAAATTAGTGTAAACATGAAAATTAGACGGTTAAGATATTGGTTTATCGTTATTTGTAAAATAAACTATCATAGCATCGTTTTTATTTTTGCCAACATTTTTGGGCCTTAAACCCCCCTTATCGTCCCTGCTTCTTTGACGACAATCAGGACAACTTTAGTTCCATCAAAGTAGTACAAACAACAGTGTCAAATTGCCACAAAATATTATTCAAGGGCCATAATTCAGGAACACCTTTGGACACTTAGCTGAAAACCACCCTCCATGGATGTGATCATAATATGTCCTGTCTAACAATATTTTTTATAACATAAGAAGTTTATGCAGACATTATCACTGATAAAAACAAAATGACCGGAATAACAAGAGGGTCAATGTCATAGAACATTCCGTAAATGGCTTTTTTAAGCATTCCCTTTTGTGCTCTGGTGTTTCTGTTGAATGCAACCTTCCCTATCTGATATGTTATCTTTTTTTAGATTTAATATTTTATGGAAAGATAAATTCTTTTGAATCTGAGTCTACACCTACCTTGTTTTTGATGATATCACAGTTTCCCACCAAAGTCGCCAATGTCTGCTGTACCTGCAACAATTTGAACATTCACCAATGGCAGTGTGGACATACAATGTGGTACGGACATAGTTTTTACTAAGAACGCCAGTGGCAATCTGCCCACTCAAAGGTAAAAAGAAAGGTTAATATTTTCTACTTCGAGCGAGTTTAAAGAGACATCTTTGACGCTTGAGCCGAGAATGTGTACTATACATGCAACTTTATATTTTTGTGGAGAAGATCTCTGTTTTTTAACTGCCTCTTTAAATAATGTGTTGATTATTATTATTACCAGTAAGGCAGAATTATTTTTGGTAGTTTCCTATCATAACTGTTGGAAAGAAAGATGGATCAATGTGGTTCTGCATTGATTTTAGGAAATTTATTTATATTTTTATTCTTTACCTGCATTGGAATCATTTTAGAAGTAAAATGTTTCACATGCTTGAATTTATATCTTCAGGCCATTTTTCTTGACATAAGACATATGAAAAGTGTATGAATGTGACACAATTATATTATTTCTTCACTAGCCATCAATACCAACATAATTACATGATAAAAAGCCACCACTCCTTAAATTTATATGCATATCGGACCTATAACCCAACATATAAAATACAATGACCCACCCAACCCCTCATGTGTTTTCTTGGAACAAGACAAAATACAACAGTATATCTGAATAGAAATATATAACTATATTACCTGTGGAGTGAGACGTCTTTGTTGCTGATGATGAACATTTGAACAAGTGAGTTCTCTATGTATAGCCAGCTGTAACATTGTCTCAACTCTTGCTCCATTGACTCGTAGCTCCTAGGATTAGAAAAACACCAGGATTTAGTTTCATATAACATATAATGGATATGAATCAATCCTACAGCATATAAGTTAATCAAGACACCATACTTCACGAAACTTATCAGGCAAATTCTGCTTACAACTAAGATATTTTCAGTAAAAATCATTCTGAATATACATTTTTTATATTTGTTTCCAATATATTTATTCATCACTGTTTCAATAAAATAAGATTAATTTTTGGTTGTTCAGGTTTTCAAGCCATTGACAGTCTGAATTAAACTAATTTCTAAGTAAGCTGCAAATGCAGTTTTCATGACCCATACTGAAATATATACCAGTATATTGAGTCATTTACAACATTTTAAAGGAAGCTATTGGTAATTTAGGATTCCGGAAAACAAACCTGTAGCGTGTCTTGTAAATGTTCTATCTTTTCACCCAGCAACACTTTGGTTAGTGACTCTCGTATTCTGGTATAACAGTCACCACTCACAATATATCTGTCTGAAACTTCTACAACCTGTAATATCAATTTAAATCAAATATAACCATGAAGTTTATACTGACAAGGCAGGTAACCATGTGACCTATAATAATAGAGTTGTCTGCCCTTGTTCTCATAGAATTTTCACTCACAGATGAGCAAGAGTACTATCAAGTACAAGAAAGTCGAGTGCCCAGAACTCGTAGGCGGTGCTATTGTTGTGATCACATTAAACTTGAATAACTAGAATGATTGAAATGCAACTGAAAATATCTCCCTCTGGTGCAAATATTTTCAGCTGCAGTTTCATCACAATGATCCCACATATAGTGGGGGAGACATATAGATTTCTTACTGCTGTCTGTGAATATCTGTGAAAATGGATGGATGTAACAAAGTTTGTCTGCACTTGTTCTCCTTAACCAATGGTCAGATGTTTGAAGAAATCGAGCTACAAAGGGATTAAATAAACGTACACAAAAAATGTTTCGAATGGGCATAGTATACATTTAATTATTCATACCTGATCCTGGTTGTCATTCTGTCTGTCAGCAAGCCAGTGTATAAAATTAGCAGGATGTCTACATGCCATCTGATATACTTCAATACCATAACATCTGCATAAATACTTGACAGCAAATATCCTACAATTATAGTTAATACACATAGGTATATACCTAAATACCATAACATTTACATAAATACTTGACAGCAAATATCCTACAATAGTTAATACACATGGGTATATACCTGAATACCGTAACATTTACATAAATACTTGACAGCAAATATCCTGCAATTATAGTTAATACACATAGGTATATACCTCAATACTGTAACATTTACATAAATACTTGACAGCAAATATCCTGCAATTATAGTTAATACACATAGGTATATACCTCAATACCGTAACATTTACATAAATACTTGACAGCAAATATCCTACAATAGTTAATACACATGGGTATATACCTGAATTCCGTAACATTTACATAAATACTTGACAGCAAATATCCTGCAATTATAGTTAATACACATAGGTATATACCTCAATACCGTAACATTTACATAAATACTTGACAGCAAATATCCTGCAATTATAGTTGATACACATAGGTATATACCTCAATACCGTAACATTTACATAAATACTTGACAGCAAATATCCTGCAATTATAGTTAATACACATAGGTATATACCTCAATACTATAACATCCTACAATTATAGTTAAATTGAACCTGATCCTGATAACCAATTCTTTGTGAACAAGGGGCCTGGGGGTTGGGCATGACACTCCTCCTCATGGTGGTGAACACTCATGCCAAATATAAGCAAGATAAGACAAAATCAGACAGACGCACGCACTTACGCACGCACATACACCAAAAGTGGGGACTAAGTCTCGCTCACCACAAGCGGGCTCGACAAAAATTAAGACCTGATGTGATTCAGTATTTCTAGAAATATACACTCACCTTATCCAGTTGATTCTAGACTCAGCACTTAATTTCCAGGCAGCATCTATAACTCTTCTAATATTATAATCAACATGTCTTTGATCTACCTCATCCTGTATCACCATGGCAACGTATTTCATGGCAACAGACAATCCCATTCTAGCTCTGGCTAGTGCATACAGTTTTTCTACAGTTAGTGGACCACCATTTATACCGTGATTTGCACGTCGCAAGGCATCTAATGCACACTGTGCTTCATGATTCCTCTCTACATCCACTCTGCTTGATTCTTGTACCAATTTGTCCTGATAAAACAAGATATTCTATTCAAAATGACTGCCATACATGCAATATGTAAAAGGAATTTTTTATTGTGATTTGATAAAGGCAGTTAAGTGTTTAAACAGAGAGTAAAACTTTGTAAACATGTTTGTAAAAATGTATACCAAATAATGGCAGCGTCAAAATATATTCCTTTAATCAGATGGTAAGCTCTTACTATGATCATGCTGATCTGCCCCGACCGGACTTAAAGTATAAATTGAGACGAGATTGGCGTCAAAATCAAGAAAATTGATAAAAATCTTCACATGTGATCGACGCTTGTGCTATGATTGTTCTACGACCACAGCGTTTCCGATATGATGCTTTTACGGTTACACCACATTTCCACCTCAATAATGCCGATCATAATATGTTTCTACTGCGATTGAGTGTTCAAGATTTTGGTAGAAAATAAATCCATAAAACAAGACTGTGTTCAATAAACGCTTATGCCCTCGAAGGAAGCCTTGTGCTTAATAACAAGCAAGGCCAATCAAGGGATATAATTATGTTGAGATGTTGGATAATGTTACATATACAACAGCTACTCATGTTCTATCCTATACATGGCATTTTAAGGTGAATATGACAAAAGGATTGGACACGGCTAAATTATCAACCACTATACCATTTAATAGATCCAGGATCTTACTTTAGAACTGGCCCTCAAATATCCAACTCAACATTATGTGTGATATCATAAACAAGACAAAATGCAACAAGAAATATCACTAAATGTAATGAATACCCAAGATACTGCTTGACACAGTTACTTAGTATGAGACATCTAAATTATTATGACATTCATATATGCCTAGCCTAGCTTTAGAACTGGAGAGTCTTGCAAAGCATGGTTAAAAGCTGCAATCAAACCCTTAAAATTTATCCCAGGACGTCTGCTGACGATATGCAAAATTACTCTAGGTAATGATAAGTCATACAAAGTTCCGATGAAATATGACCAACTGTTACAGAAAAATACCCAGGACAAAATTGATAAGTGAAAAAAATAAAGGGCCATAACTCCCTTAAAATTAATCCTACGGAACTCCACTGATGATGATGCACAACTAGACTTGGTATTGATCAGGCGAGCAAAGTTTCAATGAAATTCAACCAATGGTTAAAGAGTAAGAGCCCAGCCACACATTGAAGTGTAAACAGGAGGGCCCAAATGGCCCTAGGTCCCTCACCTGTTGTAGCAGTGCATGCAAGCCCTGTGTTTTGACCTAGTGACCTATTTCTTGGTCCCATATGACACAATATCGCACTTGACCTAGATTTTGTTGAGATGATCACTCTGACCAAGTTCATAAGAATTACCGGTAGGCTAAAATTGTGAACTCTAGTGACTATACAAGTTTTTCTATGACTTGACTATGTGACCTAGTTTTTTACCCTGGATGACCCTCAATGAACTTGACCTAGATTTTGTTGAGATGATTTGTTGAGATCATTGTGACCAAGTTTCATAAAGATTAGGTCAAAATTGTGTCCTCTAGTGACTACACTGACTTCAAAATTATTAGGTCAAAGATCAACCTCCATGTTAAGTTTGAATATCCTGTGCCAACTGTTCTTGTGTTATTTAATGGAAACCATTTTTATGCAAAAGGTCACAGTGACCTTGACCTCTGCCCTTCTAATCTCAAAATCAGAAGGGCTCATCTACTGTTGATGACTAACCTCCATGTAAAGTTTTAAAATTCTAGGGCTAAGAGTTCTTGAGTTCTTGAACAGAGACCATAAAGTTTTAGTAACCGACAGACTGACTGACTGACAGTTACCAACATGTCAAAGCTATAGGTAACTAACCATTTATTTACCCATTTTTAATACTGTAAAATAAATCGCTTTTACAAGGTCAAAATTTCGCTAAATAAATATGTTATACTAAAGTAGTTTGCAAAATTGAATTTAAGAAATTTTTGAATTTGAGAAAGAACTATACATTTTGTTATTTTAGTGATTTTTAAAGTTGGGAAAGAATTACTTTCTGTTGTGATACCGACGTTGTTTCAGTTTATGAACATAAACTTTCATGATATTATCGATATCCCAAATATAGCTAAAATCAATCCCCACAAAATACGTCTGATTTTACATTATTGTAAAACTTTGTTAAACATGAGCGTCAATGAACCTACCTCAATACACTGTATAACTAATAGACTGAGTTCTACAAACTGTCCTGCTTGTTCCCCAGAGTCTTTCTCCTTGATATAACGTTCAGCACGACGTAGGAAATTACTGAGATAATCTTGCACATGGTCCTCACTGAAAACATGACAATAGAAAGGATTACACTCAAGACTGTGCTAGGTTAAAAATCTCAAATTAAGAAGCCACATATATTAAATCACCAACTTTAGGGTTCAAGTAATCTAACCTAACACTGATTTTGAACCCTGAACTTCAAAACAAACAAAATTTTCTATTCTGTGAAAGAAAATTTCTAAACAAAAACACCTGACAATTTTTTTTCAATTTTCAATTGGCCAAATTAAATGTATAGTTTTACTGTAAGGTCCTATAATAAATCAGAATTCTGGATAGCGGTGGCTTAAACCCCTGAATGGGCTACTGCATAATTTATCTGAGCAAGAATAACCCACAAAGCCTCACTTCAACCAGGTGTATGAATGGGTATCTGAGAGAGTTAAAGACCCATGTGCTGTGGCTGCAATTAGCACTGAGTATAACAGCCGATTTGGGGTGCGTTGAATAGACACATGACTGTCTAAAAACAGACTTTAACTCTGTACTTTTTTAGAACTGAATGATGTCAATACAGTACCTTGTTTTCATGAGAAGTTGTAGCAGGAATGATCTGAAGACAGGATTAGGATCTATACCAGTATCAAACACTGTCAAGTCTCGTGTACGTTGTTGTTGTTTTTGTGATGTAAAGAAAATATATCCAAGCAGTTTTTCCACAACGTCAGCAGACGGTGCATCATTGTCAGCGAAACATAACTGGGACACGACGTCCATGAAGAATGTATTACATCGTTTCTGGTAGTTCTTGAACTTCTCCAAGGCTTCTCTGTAACATAAGTAATGGAAAATGACTAATCAATTCACAGAATACAAACAAAAGTGCCATTGGCACCAAAGCCAAAGCATTTAACTACGTTCATTGCAATTTCTGCAAAAATAGTCTGTTCTTTTCTGTGATTTTTGTGCCCTGCTCGGTGCTGCTTCCCTTTTTAATCCCTTATATTCGCATATCAAAATAAGTTATCAAAACCATCAACTATTAATAATAGTTTTCAGATTTAAAACTCAATCAAAAGTCATCAAATCTCATCAATCCTCATTGATTAGTTATTTGTACACTTCAGTGTTGTGCCTTTCTTGCTCTGCTTTTTATGTTGAGTGTTGTCTCCCTGTCTGATTTGTTATTATCTTTTTTATTATATGAACTGGTTTTCGACACCATGTAACCAATTTTGGGCGTGATTTAAGGGTGTTGACAAGGTTTATGTTTTTTTTACCAAAGTTGAACAATTTTCGAATTTGGCCGGGGTTGTACTGAGTCAAACATAGTGACATAGTGTTGTAAGAGTAGGTCGAAACTGTGTCCTCTGGATTGCTGGCATGACTTTTCTTATGTCCTAGTTTTTAACCCAAGATAAAAGAGTTGGCCTAAATTGTACTGAATCAAGTATTGTGGCATGGTCGCATTAATATTAGGTAAAATCACTATCAAAAATAAACTAGTTGGGAACTTGGGCTAGTTTACACAGAGATACATTGTGCCAAGGTTTCATGACCTCTAAAGCGTTTACAAGGTTTGTTGTTTAATTTATACATGTATTTGCACCTAGTTGGCATCAACAAAAAAACATATTTACTTATTATTATTCTGTTTGACAGGTGTCCATGGTTGCGGTACTTTAATGCGACATATTCCACATTCTATTTCTCCCAGCACTTCCATATCACCATAGCATTGATCACAGAGAGCATGTTTACATGGTAGAGTGATCGGAGGTCCTTCCAACACACGCTCACATGAACAACACTTTACTTCACTCCTGGAAAACAATACATAGTATAACTAGGTATACTCGTATGAAAAAGAAACACAATTTGATGAAAAAAAAACATATACAGTAAATTTCTGATAATTTTTAACAACTTTTTTGTCACGCAGACAGGCATTGCACTTGCCTTTTAAGGACGCCTTAGACAGCTTTCTTTTTTCCAGTGTGAGTTTAACTTTGATTGGCAATTTATATAAATGTAACACTTCACTAAATACAGGTTTTAAGTAACATTAGTAGTAATCCTCATACACAGTTTCTCAGCTCTGTTGGAGAATTGCATAGTTTTCATAGAGCTATAATGGAACTCAAACCGATGTAATGCTTGGACCAAACTCAGATGTCTTGTATTCTGAGTCCCATCCGAGCCTTACATCGGTTTTCAGTTCTGTCATACACATGTAGCTATATGAAAACTTACAATTCTCTGAGGGAACTGAGAAGCGGTGTATCAGAAATACTACTGTGAACATTATGGACTGACTAGTCAAATTCATACCCAAGATACTGTTTCATTGCTTGCTTGTTACAACTTTTTAAGAATTTTTCCAAACCAGATAATGACTTCATTTCTTTGAAATTGGTTTCATCCCCAAGTACCTGTAAGATAATGACATTATCATGTTTTATTTCTTCACAGCTTCGAGCACCATATGCACTTGGTTTCAAATTATCTGAGAGTATCTTATGTACAAAGAAGGAAGTGCAGCAACCATGTTTAGCCGCAACGATTATGATGTCACAGCTTTCGTTACGTCATATCTGTTGCGGCTAAACACGGTTGCTGCACTACCTTCTCTTTGTATTTCATACTTCAATGGGTAAGCACTTGGTAGTAAATAATGAAACCATGTGCCTATGTTGAGCACAGTGTATCCTGTGCCTAGTCTGAATACTTTTTGTCCATGAAAAAAATTGTCCAAAAAATTTTGAAAAAATCTTAGCTTTATTTTTTCTAGTTCTAAGATGGGATTTTGTACATGATAATATACATATTATGTATTTTACTATGAAAACATCTATGATTGCCAATGATAAGGTAACAGATTCGTTCTTTCTAATCAAAATATTTTATACAAGAATATTGTTGTGAATACAGGCCAAGGAAGTTATACCATTTTAATTCATTTATATACTAGTTACTAAAAGAACATGTAGCTACAATTGTAGCAAAAAGTCATTGAAGAATACAAAGAAATAAAAATATTTTGAGACTTGTCCTGAAACTTTCTGAACATCCCTAGTATTTGGTGTAAAAGTACTTACAGTCCAAAGTGGCATACAATGTTTGATTGTTATCTTCTCTTCTTTCTCCGAGGCACACACATGCTCCAGGAACAGCTTCACAACAAGAACACGGCTCCATAATGCTCTGAAGACACATATAATAGATAAATAAAATGTGTTTTCTCAAATAAATTGATACAGAAACACTAATTACCTTTATATTCTGCCATGTTAAACATATTATTCAAACACAGTCGTGAAAAAACCCGCACTCAAAACGAAAGTAGGGAAAATGGTAAATAAAAAAACACAATTACTTTAAAAGAATAATCGGCATTATTTTCTAATATGTTTAACCAATGAAGAATTTTCCAATTAGTTTCCATTACTTTCAGATTCCATTAAAAAGTTTAAATTACAAAACTCGTTGAGATTGAAGATCTTTTGTTACATAAAGTTTTACAAATTTGGACTTCAGACTACACAATTGTTTACAAGGAGTGAGGATAATTAAAGGTTGATTTAATTCACGCCATAAAATTATGACAAATAAAAATATTCTTTTCAAGACAAAATGAAACATTCCTTCCACTTCTGAAAAGCTTATAACAAAACAGGCTGAGATTGCAGAATGGTAACCCTATCAAGTGTGGACTCATGGAATCTGACTGACAATCTAACAGAGATGTGCGAAGCAATATACTATATTTTTAAGAGGTGGGTATGACAAACTTACTTAGCTCGATACACAGACTGCAGACTATGATCTCCGTACAACTTGGGATCTTCACTGTGGAGGCTGATAACTTTCTCTATAACGGGTCGGTACCGATGTACCTTATTTAACCACGTAGATCTTCCGCGTTGTTCGTTGAGATCATCTCGCTTTGGTGTTAGATTGTCTATTAACAGGCATACAGCAGAAAATGTCTGAAAGAAAAATCACTCCATAAAGAGCATGCTCCACTACAAACTATAGAGCCTGTCACAATGTTCACCAATATATATTAATTTCCATTAATATATTTTTACTGATACATTTGTATTACACAACCTTTTATATATACATGTATATAGAGTTTGAAGCCTTTAAACCTTGAGTACAATTTCACTTCAATGCAATGGTTGGTGACAAAAATGTATACCTTATTTCTAAACTGAATACAGGCAACAATATTTCAAAATATTTGGTCAGGAGTTATCTAGCACATGTTTTGTAATATATATAATTGGACCATGAAGAATGTGTTTGAAGAGAAACTTACAAACTCCTGTTCTTTGAACATAAAGTGATCCGGTTTCTCCTGTTTCAGTTTTATAATGCTTTCACTACATTCTGGCCATACACTGTTCATAGCACGGAAATATGTGAGCCTAGGTGCCAGGGACTCGTAGGCTAGATATATAAACACTAGATGGTGTAGAACTGTTGGTGTATCCATTGATTCATGTATCATCTGTTTGGCTTTGTAAAGGATAGACTGGCATACAAGCTGAAAGAAAAAAGTTAAAAGTTACCAGTCTTCGAGAGCCGCTCAGCTTCCCTTGGACATTTTAACTTCCATTGGTTTGATTCACGGTGTGCAGCCAACATAGAGATATGGTGCTCAAGAATGTCAACCATGTACAGACACTGCCCTCACAGGTACCAACTCAAACCTTAGTCGAGTGGAGCATGTGGGTTATACTTGCTCATAGAAATTAAGCAGTGGCGCAGATGGGGGATCAAACCCAGGACCTCTTGATCCCGAAGCATGTGTCAGCCATTTACTTTCGCAACTTCCCTATTATAATGAATCTATAGAAACATAAAAGTTAGAACTGAATGGTAAGCACCTGTTGTTCATGTATAGATGAGGCATTGTACATAGTGTGTACAAAATCTTGTATATATTCCTCCACGGATTCCTCTAGTATAGAACTATCAGTAAACTTGTTGATTACGTCACCCACTGGATGGCCTTCTAACACTCTAACAGCATGTTCAACCTTTGCAAACACTTGTTCGTCTTCATCTGAAACAAGAGATATTTGTTAAACACGTATTGGTATACAACATGGCAGCCCAATAGTCAGAAATGGTAAAGGTCACAGTGACATTGACCTACTGACCTCAAAATCATCTACTGTTGATGACCAACCTCCATGTAAAGTTTGAAGATCTTAGTGCTAAGCGTATTTAAGTTATTGAATGGAAACCAACTGGTCTACCGACCGACAGACTGACAGACCTACATTTTGAGGGACATAATAAAGTGGTACCATTGTTATAAGCAAGCAACGCGACAATCATACGGAAGGCTTTTTTGTGCCCTATAATTCCCCATTTGTTTACATATTTCCTTTTTTATTGACTACCATCAAAAATCGTTTATGCAGGTTTATACATTTTACAGTGATTCATAGACTTTTTGGGACTTTCTGACAACTGAAACTTCATGAACTTTTTGGGTCTTTTTGACAACTGAAACTATGTTTTAAGTGTCATTTTCTCAGTTTGGTATTAGGCACCGTGCAGTGTGCTTGTAGTCTGTGTTGTTTCTGTCTTCTGTGCTTGGCTGTTTCTGATAAATGCTACCTTAATTCCCTGTAAGATTTTTCATTAGCTTTTTCACTACCCATCTGAGGTGAAAAACAACAGTAATCAACAACAATAAAATATTCACCATCATGATCGTTAGATTGACTTGTGACACGAGACACCTTCAGTATTTCAGCTATATCTGGTATCACCAACCATGAGAATGGAAAACTAGCAACAAATGAATGACCTTCACAACCTGTTGTCATGACAACCACTTCCTTTAATTCACTCTGTCTTGTTGGCGACTGTAGATCTAAGTACTGGAATAATAACAGAAATATTAAAGAGCAGTTGGATCAATTCAAATCACTACACATTACAGCATCATTTTTCTACGAAATTTTCTGCATACTTATTCTTCTATTCATTCTGAACATTTGTTTACCCCTTTCATGCTTACGTGACGTTGCTATGACGACAATAATTTAAGTGCTAGTTTCAGTTTTGTATTTTTTCTTCTGAAAATGAGAACAAAGTATATAAAGCCAATTATATTTAATGCATTGTGCAAAATAAATAAACAAGAGGGCACAAAGGGCCCTAGGTCGCTCACCTGTCGTAGTTGCATGCACACCCAAATGGTGACCTAGGTAATCATTTACATTGACTGAGTAAGATTCAAGAAAATTCAGCCTCTATTGCAAGTTTTCTTATGATTTGACCATGTGACCTAGATTTTGACCCCGGATGGCTCAATATCAAACTTGACCTAGATTTTGTTGAGATGACCATTGTGATCAAGTTTCTTTAATTAAAGATTAAGACAACATTGTGACCTCTAGTGACTACAAAAGGTTTTTCTATGATTTGACCTTGTGACCTAGTTTTTTAACCTGGATGACCCAATATTGAACTTGACCTAGATTTTATTGAGATTATCATTGTGACCATGTTTCATAAAGGTAAAGTCCAAATTGTGACCTCTAGTGACTACACAAGGTTTTTCTATGATTTGACCTAGTGACCTAGCTTTTGACCCTCAATGACTAAATATCAAACTTGACCTAGATTTTGTTGATATGTTCATTGTGCTCAAGTTTCATTAAGATGAGGTTGAAATGATGACCTCTAGTGACTACACAAGGGTTTTCTATTATTTGACCTTGTGACCTAGTTTTTGACCCCTGATGACCCAATATTGGTCTTGACCTAGATTTTGTTGGGATGATCATTGTGACCAAGTTTCATAAAGATAAGGTTGAAACTATGACCTCTAGTGACTACACAAGGTTTTTCTATGATTTGACCTCGTGACCTGGTTTTTGACCCTCAGTGACCCAATATCAAACTTGACCTAGATTTTGTTGAGATGATCATTGTGCCCAAGTTTCATAAAGATTAAGTCAAAATTGTGACCTCTAGTGTCTACACAAGCCAATTGTTGACGGACGACGGACGAAGAGTGATCACAAAAGCTAACTCTGTCACTTTGTGACAGGTGAGCTAAAAACAAAACTGTCATGGCACTTGTCCCGAAACTTTCAGAACATTCCTGGTACATTTGGTCAAACTTTATAACCACCCCTGGTACATTCAGTCAAACTCAATAACGGATAAAGACAATCAAAGACCAACCTGTAAGTTGATTGCATTTGGAGTATTTAGGAATCCCAGCCATAGTCTCTGTTTCCATGAACAAGTTTTATCTTGTAAAATCTTTAAGTTGTCATTGGTGTCCAGGCAGGCAATGATTCCCGCCAAAATGGGGGCAATTTTGTTTTCTAGCGTTTGTAAGCAGGATCGTCTGCAATATTAAACAGTTACAATATAAAACAACAAAATCTGTTCAACAACAAGACTGCGTTCACTAAACGCTTATGCCCCCTGTGGAAGCCTTGTCCATAAATAAGTCTAAGTCCAAAATTAGATCAAGGTGAAGGTCAAAATGGGGTTAGGTGATACAGGCGTGTGGAGAGTGTTCATACACAACATCCATGCAAGTATGAAAGCTTTGTAGCAAGCCATATTAATGCTAGAAGAAACGGTCAATTTGGGTTAACCAGGACGGACGAACGGACGAACGGACGGACGAACGGACGGACAGGTGAATCACTATATGCCTCCCCATCTATCGATAGGGGGGCATAAAAAAGTAAAATGGTTGAAGTATGGCTTTAACAAAATCAAATGAAAACATTGGGCCTCACTACATCATAAATCTATCAACATTATAACATGACCATATAGCCCATTAAAATCTGACTATATAAACCAAAATTATCTCCTCAAAAGATGACAACACCAAACATTTTTCATGAAACACCATTATAACACCATTATAACAACACTAAACAATCCTGAAGTACATTACTGTGTACACATACCTGAATGTTCCGGCTTTGTTAATATTCTCATTTGACGCTGCTTCATTGATCAGCCAATTCTGGGCCATATGGGTCACATGTGTTCTCGATTCTTTTTCCTCTAGTAGCTTAGCAATCATGGAACACATTCCTCGAAGGAACGATACTTGATCTGCAGTAATATATGAATGCAAATACATGTAGTTTATTACACCGAAGGCCTCCAGCCCATACACAAAGTACATGTATATACTTTACTAATCTTCCAAACCATAAAAATTACATATCTATTCTTTCAAATAAATTTTGTCAATTTGATTTTCGATAAAAGGTTTTTAAAAATGAAAACTAAACATTGAGCAGAAAGTTTCGAGTTTCTGTCACTGTGATTATACATGGTATTAGAATTTGACTTTCAAACCTTTATAACACTTATTACTCAAATATTACAAAACGATATGGCCAGTAGTGGTATATCAAGAAATGTAGATATACTAAGTCGTAACATATATAAATAGAGGATATTACATAAGTATATTTTCATATTGAATTTATTAGCCTCGCATTTTATATTTTATTCAACTCGTTTTAATAAATTCAATGTGGAAAGTCACGAATGTAATGTTCTTTTTATCACATGTTAGCCTTTTCCGGCTGAAACATAAAAAAGCTACTTATTTTCACTATAATAAACGTGCAACTTTGACGACGTCGCCTATGCTTTGAATGATGTCGCATTCAAGCTTTATTACACAAGTGTATTATCAAAAATAAATAATGGCTTTATTACGCTACCGCGATGTCAAACATGTGATAATAATATGTATGATTTATCAAAATACTGCATACCTCCAACTTGCTCCTGATGTAAGAGTGTTAGAACCATAGACACTCTATCAGTTTCCTTGTTTGTATTTTCGACTTTATCTTTCACCATACACAGAGCTGCTTGTACACAGTTCAGTATTAAACCTTTCACATTGAGTCTTTGTTTGCCACATTCCAAACCCTGTCTACTTGGTTCATCAACTGACTTCAGGTTGAGAAGAACATCATCTAGTTGTAACGGTCTATCTCTCATCTTCTCAGCATCCCTGTCCATATCATCATAGGTACCTACAGGAGCACTAGCACCGTCACCAGCACCGTCCTCAGTCTCCATAGCTTCAGTCATAGCACTGTTTACAATTAAACATAGAATGTAATTACTAATATAAACTAAGGCACTGCATGCCTTTAAAAGAGTTTTTTAAATATATTAATTACGCAGGTATTTGTTTATGTAGAGCATACATAAATTAATCGACATATTAACTTCTTGACAGGCCTTAGACACTAACTATTTTGGCCACTGGTCCGACAAGGCAAAAGCGCCAAATTTGTAAATAGGACAGTTACTGGTCCTCCAGAATTTTCACTGGTCCTTCTGGATTTCACTGGTCTCGGACCAGTGGACCGGTGATAGTGTTGAGCCCTGTTTGATAACAAAAAGGACAACATTATAGGTAAGTGACGGTTTTCAGTCGCTTATAGTATACCATTACCAAGCAGAATATTGACATTTTGATGCTGTGACCTCTCCAGATCAGCCCTACATAGGGCTACAACCTATCTCATGCAACATAATCATTTTGCTCCAGAAGTAATCAGTCACTATACACTTTACCTCCCCACAGCACAAACTTCTGTTCAACAATCAAACTTTGTATTTTTTGTGTTGCTGTAGAGAGGTTGTATAGTATTAACATTACATTAATAGCAAACAATAGATGTTTGCAAATCATGCATGCTTTATATTTATATCAAAGTTCGGCAGTTTGTACACAGGTCACAACAAACACTCAATTTTAAGGACTTTGGGCTAGACAGTCAAGTGCTCAAATGGAACAAAGATACAAAGTAATCCTTCTTCAAAGGTTAGCATATTACTATTAGTCAAATACAGTTTAACAAAATTCAAAAGCTTGACTTACAAACATCATTTACATGCCTATGTCTAATTCATGTAAAAACAGTAATTAATCTTGCTAAAATATAGAAATCAAACTGTATTTAAAAAAACTATGTGTAGTTTCACCTCGGACATAAAATACAAATTTTATTAGTATTTATAAAAGATGAGGACACAAATGACTTCTTTAAAGGTTACCTTACCTAACAACTGGTTGCTCTTCTACCTCCATTGGCTCTGTACCTTTAACAGCACTAGTGAACAAACCAGCTACTGATCTACCCTGCATGTCTTTAAGTGTTGGCATATTCATATCTTCAGTATACAAGTCATCAATGTGAGCAGAATGCCACACTCCACACTAAAAGACAAAACATGTGGGGTGATCAAGAAATAACAGGACTTTTGTCATAACATCGCAGAAAATCATCAATAATTTTTAAAGCAAATTTGATCCTTTGATTGCATGTGTCCGAGTGATCCTTCTCAAACACCATGCCACCCGACATTTAAGGTTTAATAAATAGGGTTTAATAAATAGCAACAGCAAATTGATTAATGCAATTTTGAGGATCTTGGCAAGTAAGCCAAGGTGCCACTGAGCATATTTTGTCACAGGGATGTACTTCAGATGGAAATTAATAAGCTCCAGGAACAGGTTTTACAAACAACTTAGGGAGTATCAGGATCCATCAAGGACCATGGGGAGAAAATATTTGTAATTCTGCATAGCTGATATTTTTTCCTGAGTGGGACCGAGTCATTAGGTAATATATTTTGTTATACCAAAACTTCCTAAACAACAATAGTAGGATGGTATATATAACTTTTAAACCCTACCTGAAAGCCAGTAAAAGCAGATCCTCTTGGTAGTTGTACAATAAACACAACATGGATTGGTACCCGGATTTCATCTCGTAATTTCTCAAACTCATCCATAATGCAGTAACGGGCACAGGCAATCAAATTAGCATTCACATCACCAGAATCACACTGAATGATCATCAAACTGGGCTCTTTGTATGTACTTTTAATATGCTGTCTGCAATACATGGTAATATCATGTAGAGTATTATTCTAATATACTAGTAAATATAGATTCATCTGTTGTGACAAAAATGGAAAAGAATTGGAATCAAACAGTATGAATTTAATAATAAAACAAGACTGCGTTCAATAAACGCTTATGCCCCCTGTGGAAGCCTTGTCCATAAATAAGTCTAAGTCCAAAATAAGGTCAAGGTGAAGGTCAAAATGGTGTCAGGTGATACAGGTGTGTGGAGAGTGTTCATATACAACATCCATGCAAGTTTGGAAGCTTTGTAGCAAGCCATAATGATGCTAGAAGAAACGGTCAATTTGGGTTAACCAGGACGGACGGACGAACGGACGGACGAACGGACGGACAGGTGAATCACTATATACCTCCCGATCTATCGATACGGGGGCATAAAAATATCAGCAAAACTGTCCTCCAAATATCTGCCTGTTACAGGTAAGGTGTGCTGTAGTCACATTGACACTGGTTGTTTGCGCATCACTTTTTTGGTTGTTGCAATAACTGAGTGGTCTACTGAGTTTCGTACTTCAAGTTGATAGGCGATGAAGCTGTACAGTATAGGCTTGAATCTCACTAAGGATGCAAACTATTTGAAAGGTTTTGATAGGGAAAGCCACAAGAAGTCAGTATTACTAAAAGTAGACTTTATGAGCAGCGAATTAACTTACAATATTCTATTGGTAAACTGCTGTTCAGTATCAAAGGAGGATAATGTCTCCAACAACAGAATTCTATCTGAACTAATATGGCTTGCTCTGGATACCTCTCCTTTATGTACGGCAGCAATCAACTTGGAATGTGTTGTTACCTGTCATGGAGGAATGAAAAAGTTGAAATATACGTGATGAATATACAGCAATCATAACTGACTCAGTTCTTATCATTTCATTAAATTTTCCCAGAATCTAAGAAATCAATTTTTCTGAAGCTTCTTGGAACTTTCTACCCAGCGACATACTGTGATATTTTAGAAGGAGAACACAGGAGTTAAGCAGAACCGATTAATAACGGCCTTCCTTTCTAATATCCTAACTTGGCATTTCAACATGCATTACTAGAAAATGATGCACTTAAAGCTCCAAACATTTACTCTTCTTTGATGTTAAATAAAATACTTACAAGCGAAAAACTAAAATTTATCAAGTAGATATATGTGTCAGACAAGCTACAAACCTGAGCAAACAATGCTTGTTGTGGATTGTCCAACACAATCTTTGTATGAAGGTATTGTATTAAACTATCATGGGCCTGCTCTGTGTAGTATATCTTGTTGAGGAATTCCCTCTCATGACGAGTCAGACAGCCATTTTCTAGTCGAACCAATGATTCCGGTGTAGCACACCATAACAATACAGACTTGGCTTCTTGTAGAGTCTACAATACAACAGCAAGGACAAATATATAAGTTTGGAATTGACAAAACACCATATGTAACATTGGTTGCAAACTGTAACATTTTCACCACATTTATGATATAAGTTTCTTTTTTCATGAACGTAGTATAGACATATTTTTTATCTTTAATACAGAACTAATATTTGTGAATTAAAAACTTCAAACAGAGCTAAAGTAATGACAATAATCAAACTGTGATAACTTTAAGCAGCTATGAGGAGATGGGTAGGCTGTCAGCTTTAATATGATTATCTGATAGACATAAGACTTTGAATTTTTTACATTTCAATCCCACTATTATGAACACATTTCTCTCACAAAGGGCCGAACCTGTTGCAAAAATTATCCAACCTTAAATTACTGACAATATGCACAGCAAAGCTTGATACCAATTATTAAGTACTCACATAAAGTTTAATTGAAATCAGACCACTGGTTAAGGAGAACTAGTGCGGACAAGCTTTGTGACTGGCAGACAGACCAACAGACATCCCGCTCAAAAGATGTATGTCTCCCCCACTATATGTTGGAGACACAATAAGATGTATAAGACCAAACAGTATTCCTAGCTAGAACATTTAGATACCATACATAAATTGACTGTTCTTACCAAACCAATTTTTTCATCTATATCTGTAATTTCCTTATATTTTTCCCAGACATCTAACACTATAGCTGAGCAAGTGTCGTCATGGTAGCCAATAAATACTTCACCAACCTTAGTCTCCAGTGGCTTCTTCCAGCTAATAAAACATATAGACACATGTGTGTTTAAACAATTAAAGAACATCTCATTACATATCATATAATTTTCTTAAAGATTTGGCAAAAATTGTGACCTATAATGTCAACATAAGCAAATTGTTGATCGACAATGGAAGAAGAGTGATCACAAAAGCTCACCCTGTCACTTTTTAAAGATACCGCTACGTATAATTGTAAAATGGATAAAGGCTGGAAGCCAATCACTGACACATTGTGACTGATCACAACTGCACTAATTGACAGCAGTTCCTGGCTGGGGAAGTCAGTGTCTTTAGTGGTACAGAACTGTATAATATTCACTAATCATTCATATTGTTAGGTATTTTAAAAATACTAGAATCACATATTTTAGCACAATTCCCTTGTCATAAAATTGAAATATACTTGTAGATCCAACATGTTGTTAGTGTTTATATCTCTACATTTGTAACGACACACAGGACATGTCACCAAGAAACACAACACAAACAGTTTAGTACAGCCAAGTTATTAACCTGAGAACAGTCCTCTTCTGTGTCACAAAATCTTTCGACCAAGCTTCTAACTTTTCTACGACCGTTTGTTGCTCCTCTGATAACATTGTATTGATTGTGAGGAAATGTTTCTCTAATCGGTTGATCAGTGGAATCGGGAATTTATCATAGACCGTCTGCTTCTCTGCTACAACTATCAACCTACAATAACATAATTTTAATCCTTGAAAATGTAAATTTAAGTATAAAGTACATGTATTAAATAATATAATTTTCATCCTCAAAAATATGAGAACCATCATGACTCTCAAAATAGGTCATTAATTGTAATAGGAACATCTCAGTACTTTTTTCAGGTTATAAAGAGAAATAAAGGCTGTTTCTCAAAAATATTTCAATCACATACAGCCACAGCAACTAGCAACTTCTCCACATATCGAGGAATATAGACAATATGTCAAATTTTCATGGAATTTAATGAATGGCTGCAACCTGGAATCAAACCACTGAATCATTATAAGATCAACTGACGAAGGGGCTGATTGCCATATGCGTAATAAAGTAGCCACATTACTTTTCAATGGAGTATAATTATCTACAGCATTTGACATCCGTGAAAACAGTAAGGAAATAATATATATAGACCTTATGGACCTTGAAATAGGCATATTTCTCTAACATGTTTACCTGAACTTTTTGTGTACTGGACATTTCACTCTATGTGTCCCGAGACCAAGATCCACGTATCTCTCACCACCAAAGTATACGTAATACTGATTGAGTGCATCATATAAACTCTCATATAAATTCTCCAGATTTAACAATACCACAGTATTTCCTGTCTCCATACAGACTTTGATCTTGTTGATGTTACGACAAACCTGAAAATGTTTATGTCTCAAATATAAGCCTCATAATACACAACATACCATCGCTTTGGTGTATATAGTATAAAGTGAGATACAACCTTGTTGCATCAAAGAGACAAAACACAAAAACAAATAATGAGCTTTGGACAACTATTGTTGACTTCTTATGCATAAATAAACAACTGAAATATGATTTGACGTAAAGTCCGCATTATGTTGCGTTTGGCAGTAAATACAGTCCACTTTCATTATCTCGCATAAGCGCCGGAACACCACATTGCCATGGTTGTTACCTGTATAGACATAGAAGAAAAATAAAGATTTAAAAAAAAAACTTGACATAACAGAACACCGACTTCTCGTCCAAACACATTATAAGCAATCCAATGTATTACCTGTGTATATTCCTGATCACTTCTGAAGCTACTACCAAATATGGTAATAGGTCTGATGTCACTACTCCGCGACAGAATCTCTTGTTGTATAATGCTGAGCGCTCCGTAATTCTCCGTCAGTAACAACAGATAGCGACTCTCACTGCAAGTATACAAACAAAACGTAAATTAATTAGTTAGGTAATACTAATTTATTTAAGGTTGATTGTATTTATTTAAGGTTGATTGTGAAATAATTGAAGGAGCCATTCAGCACAATTCAGATGTAATTAGAGTGGTAAACTACTATGTAAGCCACCAGAGAGGTAGAGCATTGATGAAATATATGTTTAATACAGAAGTACAAATATATACATTGTCAATATCTTCCTTTTTTTAAGACAGTCGACCATGCCTGGCCGTCCAGTTGTGTCCCTTCAAAATTGGCCAATGACCCCCGGCTTCAAGGATAGAGACAAAATGCTTGTTTGATACAAGGAATCCAAGTGCGCTATCCTAGCTCTTTCCGAATAGACTTCTTGCATGTTTCTACAAGTGCTAGGTGTATAGCATCGATATACGCAAGACTACCTCTGGGTTATCAACCAGTTCATCTCTAGTTGGATGGGAAACTCTGAAATACCAGTGCACCAGCCGAGATTTGAACAATTGGTTGTTGAGAATGCTTACCACTCAGCCACTGTGCCACGTTATACATTATCAAACGACTCACCTTTTCATTTCATTGGTATCAAAAAGACAGGCTTGTATAAGTCCAGCAGGAGAACAGTCTGGATCTGTAGCTCGTGGCTAGAAATTCAGATAGAAAATATGGGTTAAATGTAAAATAAAGTAAATCACACCAGCAAAACTAAATATCAGGCTTGAGATATACATATTTAAATTTGAGCCCCAACCCATTTTTTAAAGAAATTTGTGGAAGATTAGATAATCTCATAACTAATATCTTATAGGATTAAAATATCATTGTTGAAGTACATGCATGTGCAAACACCCGATCTGAAGACGTCAGCCAATAAGAATGCAGGGATTTGCAGTGCTTGGAATTTTGATAGTGTAAAGATCGACCGTACCATAGCTTCTATGTGAATCTTGGTTGTTAGATTCGTCTTAAAACTTTCCACAGGATTGACTTGATCGAGACCACCAAAATTTCTTTTGATGGAATGCAGCATTTCGTACCAAGTTGGTTTATTTTTGGACTTCTCAACAAAGCTGTAAACCATTTTCACCAAACTGAAAAAGTGTAAACTATAGCATGTAATCTGTTTCCACGATGAATGACACACTGTATGGCTTTTGAAATTAGCATATAACCACAAAGGGAGGTAATTGTAGATGATAACTGCACTGAATATTCTTGACAATCAGGAAACAAATAAACTTGTACCTATAAAAATCTCGTAATCCATAAAATTCTCTCATCTCCTTCGAAGCTTTCTTGAATATTTCTAGATACGACACAGCCATTGGTTCAATCAACGGTGATATCCAATCAATGATCTCATCATCTGTCTGACATATTCCTCTGGAATAAACGTAATGTCTTCATAAATATGATTATAACAGAAAAATACTTTGATTGGAAATCAATAAATTGAACAAATATTGTCACATGAAAAATCTTCAATGGACCCATAATGTGTTATCCCAATCTAGATTGGTGCACATCTATTCTGACATTTGGTAATAGTAATTATCAATGATATAATTGCATTTCAAATTATTCCTGACGTGTATTCCCTTCTGAAGTATTGAGTGTTATTTAAAGCTGATTTCCTGTTTTAGAATATATTACCTTGAGCATAAAAAACAATTGTAAAATCAGACATTTTCACAAGGTCAATACTTCATGACTTTGTTACTATGATGTAGTTTACAATTTTTAAGCATAGAACTACCTTCGGTGTTTTACTGCCGTCATTCAAGTTCACAAACATAAATTTTCCTTATCTTATTGATTACGGGAATATGCTGTAAATTAATCCTTGAAAAAAATTCAGATTTGACAGTACTCTGTAGACTGACAACTTTTTACCACATCTGGACAGGGTTTATTTCCGGGCAAATACTAAACAATATATTTACGTAGCACTGTTTTTCAGTTCCTCAAGGTCAGGCACTTCTCTTTGTACAAGGATTCCTCGGTTCATTTTGGCAGGATCCAAAGCCCAGTTAGATATACCAACAAAGGCAACCTGGAAACAAGTACATGTGAACCGTAAGTAAACATGAAGATTTATAGGCTCCAGGATACAGTTTTATCAAAGCACTTACAAAAATCTCAAACTTACTCTTTAAATTTTAATCCTTGATGTCTCTTTAACAACTACAAACTTGGGACATTTCGTTCATTGGGGAGTTCAGTAATTGAAACATAATGAGCATTGCAGATCCATTTTCTATAGTTTGTAGTTGTTAAACAAGAGCTGTCCACGAACAGCGCGCTCCACTATTCACGACGCCATGCTAGGATAGTACAATCATTATATATTCAAAACAAAATGCTCCATAACAGCCGCATTACCCTCTGCTGTGTAAAGGTTGGGGCTTCTAAGTCGAAAAAGGGGGATAATTTGGACAAATTATGCAGGACCGTTACCTACTCATGTGTAGGTCCTCTTTGGTCATTGAAGGTAAACAAATAAGCATTTTCTTAGTCCAAAAGGGGGCATAATTTCAACAAAATGCACAATAGTAATCTTCTCCTGTGTAAGGGTTGAGGTCATGATGGTGAACAAGTATGCAAAGTATCAAAGCAATATGTCAATGCACTATGGAGATATTAGAGGTCAAAAAATCTGTACCTAAACTTTAACATTTGCACAAAGTTGAAAAAGGGGGCATAATTTCACCAAAATGCTTAATAGAGTTACTTACCCCTGTGTATGGGTTGGGGTCATGATGGTGAACAAGTATGCAAAGTATCAAATCAATATGTCAATGCACTATGGAGATATTAGAGATTAAAAAACCTGTACCTAAACTTTAACTTTTGCATCTCCAAACACAACAGGGGGCATAATTTCAACAAAATGCTTGATATAGTTACCTACCCCTGTGTAGGGGTTGGGTTCATGATGGTGAACAAGTATGTAAAGCAATATGTGAATGCACTTTGAAAATATTAGAGATGAAAAAACCTGTACCTAAACTTTAACATTTGCACTAAGTTGAAAAAGGGGGCATAATTTCACCAAAATGCTTAATAGAGTTACCTACCCATGTGTATGGGTTGGGGTCATGATTGTGAACAAGTATGCAAAGTATCAAAGCAATATATCGATGCACTATGGATATATTAGAGGTCAAAAAACCTGTACCTAAACTTTAACATTTGCATTTCCAAGTCCAAAAGGGGGCATAATTTCAACAAAATGCTTGATAGAGTTACCCACCCCTGTGTAGGGGTTGGGTTCATGATGGTGAACAAGTATGTAAAGCAATATGTGAATGCACTTTGAAAATATTTAAGGTAAAAAAACCTGTACCTAAACTTTAACATTTGCACAAAGTTGAAAAAGGGGGCATAATTTCACCAAAATGCTTAATAGAGTTACTTACCCACATGTATGGGTTGGGGTCATGATTGTGAACAAGTATGCAAAGTATCAAAGCAATATGTCAATGCACTATGGAGATATTAGAGGTTAAAAAACCTGTACCTAAAGTTTAACATTTGCACTATTTGCACTAAGTTGAATAAAGGCATAATTTCAACAAAATGCCTGATACAGTTGCCTACTCCTGCATATGGGTTGGGGACATGATGGTGAACAAGTATGCAAAGTATGAAAGCAATATCTTAAAATACTTAGAGAATATAAGAGGTAAACAAGACTGCGTTCACTAAACGCTTATGCCCCCTGTGGAAGCCTTGTCCATCAATAAGTCTAAGTCCAAAATTAGGTCAAGGTGAAGGTCAAAATGGGGTTAGGTGGTACAGGCGTGTGGAGAGTGTTCATACACAACATCCATGCAAGTATGAAAGCTTTGTAGCAAGCCATATTAATGCTACAAGAAACGGTCAATTTGGGTTAACCAGGACGGACGGACGGACGGACGAACGGACGGACGGACGGACGGACAGGTGAATCACTATATGCCTCCCCATCTATCGATAGGGGGGCATAAAAAACCTGTACCTAAACTTTAACAAAAGTGTTACCCTGACGCTGACGCTCAGGTGACTGCAATAGCTCCCCTTATTCTACGAATAGTGGAGCTTAAAATTACATAAAAAAATAATTTTGGACATTTATTTTTAAATTTTCATAAGTGCTTTGATAAAACAGTGTCCATGATCATGATACAACAACTTGTGTTTGAAATCAATCTCTAACTCAATTATTAAGCGATTCTTGTCACCTTTCTGTTTACTGTAACATTATATAAAGCTGCTTTGTTAAAAGCATTTTCAGGGTTAACTTAAATAAAATCTGTCTATGATAAAAGCTTAAATAAAATCTGTCTATGATAAAAGCTTAAATAAAATCTGTCTATGATAAAAGCTTAAATAAAATGTATCTATCATAAAAGCTTAAATAAAATTTGTCTATCATAATAAAAGTATAAAAGTATCACCTTTTTGTATTTTTCAGGTTTTTCATCACCTTGACAACCATCTTCTAACAGTGGATGTAGAGTCTACAAAAGCAACAAGTGTTTTCCATGACCTTTTTTTATCAATAAGTGCAGTTCAACTTAATGTTTATTTAATACGAACCTTGACTAACAGATGCAAAGAAACGAGCCTGTCAAAAGGGATGAAAGTGAACCAAAAATGGTATGGAAGACACAACTCAAAATGTCTTCATCGGCTAGCAAGCAATCTAGCTATAGTTTGGATTACAAATTATTCTGGGAACTTATCAAGCAGACATTTCATTATGCACACAAGTGACATTGTTCCTGGACTTTTGCAAGTTTTAGACGTTTATTTTCATAATACCAGGATTTTTCAATGCCTACAAAGAGCAAAATCAATTTTCCGGACTTTCATTGTTTCCCAGGACCTTTGGGAACCCTGTATACCCTTTTTTATCTATTTTTAGGGGGGGGGGGTATAAAATCAGTTTACCTTCAGCGGCATTCTGGGACTGTCTTCAGCAAGACCAACTTCATCAAGAACTACAATAGAGACAAAGGTATCCAAATCTTTGTCTTTCTGGAACTGAGCACATTGTCTAAATGTTCCAACTATTCCATCGGGTGTGGACAAGGGACTGCATTGAAACGATACCATCTGGGCCTGAAAAAGGTATTTTATCAATGACAGTAAAATCAGAAATATTTGCAACAGACTCATTTTTTAGCTATATTCGAGAAATTAATATAAATTTATACTTTTAAACTGAAACAATGTTAGTAAAATGCAGGATATATAGTATATAATGTAGTTCTTTCCGATTTAGAAAATCACAATCATTTAACCCCGCAAACTAACTACAGAACAACAAATTTGCAAAATTTAAACCACATCATAATATTTACAATACACATCAACAACTGACATTTGTAATATAAGAGATGTTTGTAAAACATGTATGGCAGCCAAATAGTCAAACATGTCCCCATAAAAATTTTGCTATATACGTAGGGTGTTCCAGAAATAAAAGGACTTTTTTATAGCAGCGCGGCAAATTAGAAATTTAGTAAACTAATTTGCTGTAAATAAAATTTCATCTGTCACTGATAAACGTGCGAAATATCAAAGCAATTGGTTAAACAATAAAATCGCTATTTAACATTACATATATCGTGTACCATGGAGGCGGGTCGCGCCGTGACGTCAAAGCTTTTAACCGGAAGTCACCCTTAGTAATTTTTATATATTGTCGCCCTGACTTTCAAAACAGATCTGATGTTACTGTCCCCATTGTTTATATGTGTCTCTATACCACTGTTCCCAAAAAATGGGTTACAGTGATGTTAGAAATTGCTCTAACATTGAAGCGTCTATCTGTGTACAAATGGTTGTCAGTCAACGTCGAACCATCTGTCTCAGACTAAACCTGTGTTCATTTGTTAGTTCATATCTCCGCAATCTGAGAACAATTTGTGCCAACAGAACACGTATGGATGTTGGATGCCATTACATTCTGCTTATTTAATTTTTTCAATGGTTTGCATTGTTTTTTTCTCCAATTTATAACATAATTTAACAATCACGCGGTTTCTAGTTTTAGAAGTTGTTTTTGTTTGGTCCATGACGCGCTTAATTTATACACTTGTTTACTCAGTTGTGATCACATACAAGCAGCGATTGTTTCTTAAGTTTGCATGCACACGTCCATGACATCTATGTAGTGCCACATAATTTGCCAATATTATTTATTCAGAGGTTACTGAGATATTCACGTGTATAGTATGGTTAATAATGAAAAATTACCGTGTGACCCGCCTTTGCGTTATATGGTTTCTATAACAATGTTTTGTATAAGCATCACCAACGACAAAGAAAATTTGTTGCTGCCAGTATATAGAGCATAAAATGTTATGCATATGAGATAAATTTCATTAAAATGTAAGTGTCGAGTGCGAAGTTATGAGAAAAGTCCTATTATTTCTGGAACACCCCTCGTATATGTATTAATTCTGCGTTCTTAACATAATTGTGCACAAATTATTGAATTTAACAGATGTTATTCCTAACTGCAAATAAAACAAATAATATCAATGAATGTGACAAATACCCCCAGATATTGCTTGACAAAGCATGAGCTTCTGCATCTTTTATTACCTGTTTTAACTCTTTAAACAATTCTTGTCTAGCAGCATTGCCCTGCATGGCGTCTGATACGATAGTTTTAGCCAGAGATTTGGAGCTTCCTGGCTTGCCGACAAGGAACAATGGAATACGTAGCTCTATACATACAACCATCATGAATACATTCTCCTTCAATGCCATGTTACGTGCAATGTTCTTCTCAAGATGTACATGATCCAAATACACTTCTTGACAACTGGAAAATACACAAAAAGAGTGACTACACATGTTTTTAACACATAAAGTAACTTAATATAGCAGCAATAAAAAAGGCACTATGATTTAACATAAACCGACAACATGAGGCCCATAAAAATGGTGATGCAACTAGTTTGCCAAATATGGACAGCGTGCATTTTGTTTTCTTACCTTGGAATACTCATTGAAGTAGTACATATGTGCTAAAATGTTTATAAAACCTGGCCATTAAGTGGATATTGGCACACTAGACTTGTAGGCTAACACCCTTCAGCCGATACCTAACCTAGTATGCTGATATAGACTGAATACCCGCCGGCCCTGTGTAATAACCTAAACATATATCCCTTTGAAAAGTTTTAAATTAACAAAGTGATGTTCTTAATCTACATTTAACACTCAATTTTACAGTAACATGTTTAATTACTGTTTAAAACGGTACTGAACAACAATTGTATTAACAATAATTCAATAGCAAAAGAAAAATCCAAAGAAAACTATTATGAATATTACCTCTCTATTTCTTCTTTCATTTGTTCATCTCCACCCGGTAATTGACAAGGAGCACGGAAGTAACGTGCAATATGTGCACGGTATTCTGGTCTAGTTTTCAGACAAGCATGGTAACAAACACCCAGTGCTAGAATCAATGATCTAGTCACGTCATCCACTCTTATACCCTGCTGAAATTCACAGAATAGTCATTGAGTATAATACACAGTATATATCCCGATACACCGCTTCTCAGTTCCGTTAGGCTCAGACGTAAAGGAAAAACTGATGTAACGCTCTGCTGGAACTCAAGATACATGACATCCGGTTCCGTCCGAGCGTTACAGTTCCATCAGAGAGATAATTATGAAGACAGAACTGAGAAACAGCATATCAGGATATACAGGGAATAAATTACAAGCATACAAAAATAAAGTCATGTACTATGCAAAAATTCATTCCATATTTAAATTTAATTTAACATAAATAATGTATAAGGACATCCAGTATAACGTAGACAACACATACACAAAAGAAGCATTGGGTCAGAAAAACATGTTAGTTCCAACTAATTGCATGAAAAGTTGAAAAGAGTAATTATTTCTATTGCATAGAAACACTAGTCATATCTTAAAATTAATAAACTTAATTCAGCAGATGTTATCTTAGAATGCAAAGATAGAAGTTGCTAAGCAGACGTTATCTTAGAATGCAAAGATAGAAGTTGCTAAGCAGACGTTATCTAAGAATGCAAAGATAGAAGTTGCTAAGCAGACGTTATCTTAGAATGCAAAGATAGAAGTTGCTAAGGCAGACGTTATCTAAGAATGCAAAGATTGAAGTTGCTAAGCAGATGTTATCTTAGAATGCAAAGACAGAAGTTGCTAAGCAGATGTTATCTTAGAATGCAAAGATAGAAGTTGCTAAGCAGACGTTATCTAAGAATGCAAAGATAGAAGTTGCTAACCCTATCTTGATGTATCATCTCATCTTCCTCCTCTTCTTCTTCTCCTTCTCCTTCTTCCTCAGACACAAATTCATCATTACCATCTTCATCAGTGTACCGGTAGAGTTTCTCATCCATCAATGTATATAATGTACCGTTATTTCCGCTATGTTCACTTTGTTGATAAAACCAGCTCATCACCGTGAGGACACGATCAACATCACGTAGTGACACAAAACTGCATTCATCCTGATCAAAATACAACACAATCATAGATTTTAATAGTATAACATTTTCATGATGGAGCGTTCAATTTATAAAGCAAACCATGACACAGTGATATGGTTTAAATTTAAAAAACCTCACTTTGCATCACCTTACGCCTCTTTATATTACCTTACGCCGCCTTACACCACTTTATGCCACTTAGCCAGCATTAAGCAACTTTATGTCACCTAACACCGCTTTACACAATTTATGACACCTCACACCACTTCCAGCCACCTTATGCCACCTTACATACTTAAGGTGTATATATACAATCAGCTCCATTTCATATACATGTGAATTCATTGACATACAAGACCACATACTGTATAGTATGACACTAACGCAACTAAGATAATGTATGACACAAACCCACCTGTTGATCTCTCATGTAATCCTGCGATGCTGTTAGTATAGCACTCACAACTTCTACAAGTCCATTAATGTCTGGTAACATATCTTCACGGATCTAAAACACAAATCACACACAAATACATGTACAGGTATATAATTATATACAAAAGGTCCTACAGCCGTACGACACCACAGTAATTGTTGAATGCTGCCTTTTCTGTCCAAATTGTCTTTTTACACAAAACAATGGTTCGATAAGTATGTCTTCTTTAGTAAACGACTACCATTGGAACCTTTGTATTTTTTTCTTTTTACTGGTGATCTTAATGTTGAAGTTCAATGAAGACATTCAATAATGAATAGCACAATATCCTTCAACAACTAGACATTGCTGTAATATTGACTAGATATAATTTAATAATTATAACATGTTTGAAAGGAAATAACTATAGATCAAAAGAAGGGATGTTTGTAAAATAGTTTTGCTCCCATAGCAGTCCAATTATCTATAATGTTAAAGGTCACAGGAACCTTGACCTTTGACCTACTGACCTCAAAATCAATAGGGGTCATCTACTCTGGATGACCACCCTCCATGTAAAGTTTCAGTATGAGTTCTAGGGTCAAGCGGTCTCTTGAAGGACACACAGACAGAAATACAGACGGACCAACAGGAGCAAAAGCAATATACCTCCTCATCGAAGATAGTGGCATAATTATCATAACATTTTATATGAGGTGAAGTTCAAACATTAGGGGAGATCAGACTTACATATCTTCGGACCATTTGTCTGATGTACAAGTCTTCAACTTGTGTATTCAATTGTCCAAAATCCCAAACAAGTGGTAACAGACTTTGTGGTAAAGGTTGTACTCTGTATACCAGTCGTCTCATCGGTACCCGACCTAATCTATCTGTCGTATCATCAGCATCAACATGATATCCTAACCCAGCTTGTTCTAACTTCTTTATCAGTTCATCTGAATGCCTAAACAAGAAAGAGACATGTTTGTAGCTTTAGAGATTATAATGCATTGAAGTGTTTTTGAAAAAGGGGCCATAACTCTGGAAAAATTAGGCTTAGTACCAAATGATTTGAAGATATATGATATGAAAATAAAATTCCCAGCATCCAGCTATCCAGCAACTATAAAAGTTAAAAGAGGAATAACTTTGTCATTCAAAGGTAAAAACAGTGTAAAAATCAGTTGAATAATAAGCGATGAATTGCATTCTATACTTTATACAACTACTGTTAATCTGCTAGGTTGCTGGAGAGTAAAGCCACACGAAATATTGCCTAAATGTCTAGTTTGCAGCATATTGCTTCTTACCAGGTCCCGAAAAGGGCCTAATTAAACTAAGGTCGTTCCAGCTTGGACATTGGTTGAAATTTTTATTACCTACACTGAAACCTACACTGAAACTTATAATAGTTATATACTTACTTCCTGTACGGATTACATGCCGCTACTATCTTCAGATTTTCACAAAGTTTGAGTTTCTCTCCATCCATACTTTTATCACACATAATTTCTTTAATAAGTCCAATAGCTTCTGTCGTATTTGCTTCATCAAAGAATAAGACAGTGTACATATGTTCTCCTAACTCCTCTCTGTTTATGGTGGCCACAGTCTCAGCTTCTCTCACTTTACGTACAATATCAGCACGTGTAGTACCACCATGTACCTATAATAACAGAACAATTCAATCATGTTTATAGAAAATATAGTTATTGAACTATCAAACAAAATTTCAACCATTCAAGCTGGTTTTTTTTTCTGTTTTTTTTCAACATTACAAACACCCAATCTTCTTGAAGCACATTATGCTTGTTAAGAAATATCAACAAGAGGGCCCAAAGGGCCCTAGGTCGCTCACCTGTCGTACTAGTGCATGCACACCCCTATGGTGATCCTACACATTTTCTGAATAAAATTTAAGGAAATTCAGCCTCTATTGCAAGTTTGTGTATGATTTGACCATGTGACCTAGCGTTTGACCCCAGATGACTTAATTAATATCAAACTTAACCTAGATTGTGTTGAGATGATTATTAGGACCAAATTTCATAAAGATTAAGTCGAAATTGTAACCTCTGGTGACTACACAGGGTTTTTCTATGATCTGACCTATAATTTAAACAAAATATTTCCTCCATATAACTGTACAAATACATGCTATAAAGACAGAACAATACCTAAACACTTAAAAAAATAATTATGGTTCCAGTGGGGTTTGAACCCACGACCCTCAGGAAAATGTCAATTGACATTGTGACCTTGTTTTTGACGCCAGATGACCCACTTGGCCGAACTTGGCCTAGATTTTGTTGACAGGATCATTGTGACAAAGTTTCATAAAGATTAAGTTGAAATTGTAACCTCTGGTGACTGACTACACAAGGTTTTTCTATGATTTGACCTTTATTTTAAACAAAATATTTTGGTATTTTTCCTCCATATAACTGTACAAATACATGCTATAAAGACAAAACAATACCTAAACACTTAAAAAAATAAAAATAAAAAAATAAAAATTATGGTTCCAGTGGGGGTTGAACCCACGACCATCAGGAAAATGTACAAATACATGCTATAAAGACAAAACAATACCTAAACACTCAAAAAAAATAAAAATAAAAATTATGGTTCCAGTGGGGGTTGAACCCACGTCCATCAGGAAAATGTACAAATACATGCTATAAAGACAAAACAATACCTAAACACTTAAAAAATAAAAATAAAAAAATAAAAATTATGGTTCCAGTGGGGTTTGAACCCACGACCCTCAGGAAAATGTCTACGCTCCCTACAGCGCTTTGATTTCCACTTAACCAGTACAATTCACACCCTGGTTAAAATACTAGAATATTTTGATATTTGACCTTTACAAAACTGCTGTGAACCCTGATACACATTTTCATTGGTTGATGAAAGTTTATTGTATGTATAGAGAGTAGAGAGTTACAGCAGAGAGTTTAGTGACCCTGAAGACTACATGTTGAAAGGTTTAAAACAAGGTTTTTTCTATAATTTGACCTAGTGAGCTAGTTTTTGACCTCAGATGACCCAATATCGAACTTGACCTAGATTTTGTTGAGATGATCATTGTGACCAAGTTTCATAAAGATTAGGCCAAAATTGTGACCTCTAGAGAGGACACAACCCAATTGTTGACGGACGGACGGACGGACGGCGGACGAAGTGTGATCACAAAAGCTCACTCTGTCACTTTGTGACAGGTGAGCTAAAAACAAAATGGCATTGTTATTTCTTGTTTTTTTGATTAAACGAGCCAATTAGAGGAATTGGTCCCCCCTTATAGGTTTTGAGTATTATGAGTAAGTATGCACAGTGCGCACAGGCAAATGACTTTGAGTGATAATAGAGTAAATATTTGTGGGAAACTTTAATAAGTGAGAGTGACATTGACCCCACATCCAATCCAGAGCGGTGTTTCCATAAACGTTACCTACACAGCATTTAGTTTCATCATCTTTCTTTCATTTTTAATTCTGACATTTGAGAGATACAAAATGACTTAAGACCAACACAAATTAATTGAGTGGTTTTGGTAACTTGCTGAGAAAAATAGGGTAGGTAGGTAGGAAAACATTATTATTTTATTGAGTTAATGTGCTGAAAAATCAATGATCCTCAGGAACTTCCAGCAAAATGCCAATAAAATGTTTAGGGAAAGGGGGGAAATAAAAGGGTAGGTATGGTTACCAGAGCCACAACATTATTTTGTGATGGCCTATGCACAATAAATGTATGGTACTATACCTTCATCAGTATCATATTGTTGACTTCCATGCCAGGTGGTACTTGTAGAGCACACATGAACTTTATCAGACGTGTTTTACCACAGCCTGTCTCTCCCATAATAATCACAGGAATATCACATCTACAATTGGATAAAAAGAACAATTGATTCAATCACAAAAACTTCCTTTAGACAAACAACAGCACAAATGCTTTTCATTTCACTCTTTTACTTTTCATTCATATTACAACATTTTCATACATAAGATAATCACAGGAATATCACACCTAAATTGGATAAAAAGAACAGTATTCAAATATTTACTAGAAAAACTAACAAAATGCCAAAAATGAACGACACAACAAATTATCATTTTTCACTTTTCATTGATGTTATTATTCAGTTTAAATGATCTGTCAAAACATATACAGGGTGTTAAAAAAGTTTGTTCTCAAAATTCATATTAAGTTTTATGTGAGCTATGTAGACAATTTAATTTCTTATTCTAATATCCTCATTTAATGCCTGAAAGATTGGAACAATGACAGACCCCTCTGGATTTTACAGTCTTCTGAGGTCAGAAAAATAAACTATTGAAACTTAAGCATTGGGAACGAAATTTATAACTGTATAAGTTCACGGTATTTGCACACTATATATAAGTCGTTCATTTACAAAAACCAACTAACCTAAATCTCATATAGATAGCCAGAATTTTCTTCACATTGTCTGTGGTCAGTTCGTAGGAGTCATCTGGATCATGTGGCATATCTATACCTATCACATTACACAACTTCATTATCTTCTCTGCTCTGTAAGTATATAATATTTCCTTCCAATCAACATAACAATTGAAACAACGGGAACGCGAAACAAAGATTGTGAAAGGCAAAAACGCGAAACCATGATGGTAAAAATTCAAAAGTACCTGTTGAAAATAGAGAAGTTAGGTGGTGAAGAAAAGAAAATTAGAAGGTGAAAATACGAAATAATATTAACGGCGTACTTTCGACTTTCTCTATCAAGGTTTCGCATTTTTTAACTTTTCGCCTTAGAGTATCAAGTTTTAGTTTTCAGTAACTTCTATGCAACAACTGCCCTAACAGGACACTGTATTGAACAAAATGACGATATATTCACAAAAGGATTGGAGGCCTGTTTAGTCAAACCTTTTATTCTACAGGCAAACTCATGTAACATGTGCGAAAAGATGGGACCCACAGAGGTATTAACTAAAGATTGCTTATCAAGTAATGTGTCAGCAGCACAGCCCCAATGCCAATATATTCTACAAGAAATAAGGCATCAAACATGATTAATAAGAGTTGGGAACTTGTTTAACATTTAACCTACCATAACTCATTATAAACCAAAACTTACCTAGGAAGGGCATCAAAATTTTCCTGTAGAGGAGCATGATTTCGTACTAAAGCGTCATACAGGTTTTGTACCATGATGCCTCTCTCTAACACGGTCCCTGTTTGCTGGTCAATCAGATTTCCCGAGCCTCGCTCAATATTAAACCCAAGGAACGTGAAGGTGAATCGATCCATGTTGAAGAACAAGTAAGGATGGGGGCTGAAAACAGTTTTCATGAAGGCAGTTAAAAACAAAAACATTTGATGCCATGCAAGCAAGCCGGTGTAGAGAACGCTTCTCCAATTTGTTTTGTCAATGTTTTTGTCAAAAATTATCAAGCAAATCCATTGGATTTTGTAAACATGTGCAAAAATTCCAAAATCATGCATCTGTAACCATCTGACATCTGCTCAAAATTATATTAAATCATTACGAAGAAATTCATCAGATTTTTCTAAAAAACAATAATTTTAGCAATAATTGTTTTTCGTCTTTTGAAACACTTAATATTTTTTAGTAGATGCCATGGCATAAAAAGATCAGACAGATTTTGCACTAAATAAAATTTTTGAATTTATATAAATTTTTGAAGTTTTTGCCAGTCATTTACAGTATAGTTTCTCATTTTACCTGCTCTCCCAGGTCCTCCTCATCTTGTATGCCTGTAAATCATCGGTGTCATCACCTTCCTCCCCCGTATCCATCTGTTCTATATCCACTTGACGTTCTACAAGATCTGGTCTTACTCCTGGTGATTCTTCACTCATGTCTAAAGATCTTGTCGAGAAATCCTAACAGAAATAAATGAATCGAAATGAGCAAGGTGACAATGATGCAGTGTATACAAGGGGTTTTGACACAAAAATGTAAGTCTCCCACAAAGGTTCGTAACTCTGGCAATAATTATCCAAACTAAAATTCCAGGCCTGCCATAGTAAAATTATGCAATTGCTTGAGATTCTTGCAAATATTAAATTAAAGCCAGTGATGCTGACAAATACAATATTCAGCAAAAAAATGAAATAAAATTATGCAATTTCCTCAACTAAAATCAAATGATAAGCTGTTGAATAAATAACGACACAGACTGACCAAACACAATATGTTCTTAACCAATGCAAGAGGCCTAACCTGAAAGTAAATATTACCAACATACCCTGGACATCTGTATAAGAAACCTCAGAACAAAGGTAGAGAATCCAGGAAGATCTTCGGCCGCAGCTGCACTGACAAAATTGTTCTGTTCAAAATCCACCAGTTGAGTGTTTAGAAACCAGACAAAGTGATGAAGTTCAGACCATGACGGATCTTCTAGACCACAATGTCTGAAAAGGCCAATGTATAATGTTCAATAAAATCTATTATTCGTTTGTTTTACAATATTTGCTCACCTGTCTGACTTAATATAATCTTTTTTAATTCTCCTACAATCTAAACCAGTTGCATATACCTTCCTTTATACATGTATTGCCCATTTCATGGTTTCGTTTGTTTTACAATATTTGCTCACCTGTCTGACTTAATATAATCTTTTTTAATTCTCCTACAATCTAAACCAGTTGCATATACCTTCCTTTATACATGTATTGCCCATTTCATGGTTAAAAATAATAAGAAAGAAAATTACAAAAATCATTTGGTCACTGTGCCATTTTGTAAAACTAGGTTCATTTTGTATGTGACCATCTGCTTTTTCGATTTCCAAAATAAAGCTGCTTCATTTCTTTTAAAATGCTATGTACACTGTTTCTGTTCAGTGTTGCTTGGTGGGTTGTCTTTGTGATGCGCAGTCGTCTTTTTTATTGGTTTTTGTCTGCTAGGCGTTGCTCCAGATTTATTTGACTGACTGAAGCAGCAGGCTGTCAGAGTGGGATGTCGTTTTGTTGAAGCTGTTAGCCTCTCATGCTCTGCTGTTTCTGTTGGGTGCTACTGTCCCTGTCTGATTTGTTTTTACCTTTTTTTATTTAACAACATGTCCACATGTAATGGAAATGCATGCAGCCAATGCAACAAAAACAGTTACCTTATCAACAAGCACCCAACTAACTGTCAAGCTTTGTAGAATATTGAATTAAGTATGAGCCTAAGATAATGTTCTGGGGGTATGGTCAACTGTCATATTTTAAGAATCTTTTCTATAACATTTGCTAAAGCCGTGTAAACAAAAATATTAAGATTAGGAAATTGTAAAATTGTATGGATTTATTTCAAACTCGTAATTATTATAATTATGTAAAATTGTATACCTGAGCAAGGTCTGGACACAATTTTGAGGGTCACCTTCAGGAACATGTGGGTTAACATCTGTCAGTGGTCTCCCATGATCCAATCGGAACAAGTACTGAAAGGGTCGCTGGAACATTGGGCTTCGAAATAATTTCCCGTCAAACAATTGGTCAGAAGGTTTGTATCCTGAAAATATAGTATAAATAAGATGGCAGACCAAAAGTCAGAAATATAAAAGGTTATCGCAAGCTTGACCTTTGACCTACAGTCAATAAGGGTAATTTACTGTTGATGACCAACCTCTATGTAAAGTTTGAGGTAATGAACAGGAACTATTTGGACTACTGACCGACCAACGGACACACAGACCGACCCACATGGAACGTGCAAAGTAATATACCTCTTAATCAAAGATTGGAGGGGGTATAGTTATAGAATATTGAAAAGCAACGAATATGATTTTGAGAGATGTACGTAATGAAAGTTGTAACAGTCAATTTCGTTAATTCTCCTTCTTGAAAATGGAAGTTACAGCATCATCATCATCATTATACAGCATGAAACAAACCATAGATGCTTGATATGTTCATTACGGTAAGTTATATAATTATTTTACCTGCAGGTTTTCTGTCCATGTAAATGTTCAAACTTTCCACAGGTGATCTACAGGTTAAATCTGGTAGTATGTTTAACATTGGATGAACGTACAGCAAGTCTCCTCCCTACAAATAGAGTCAATATGTGTCAAGAATTCATGACAGTATGTGCAGGCGAGGGTCATTCTATAAATAATGATAATGTAACTCTATTACTAATGATTGACATGCAGGAGACTCATGTTTTATCCAGGATGATACATACATTAAGAATCCTGCCAAATTTTATTGAAAGCTAACCTACAGTCTAGGAGTTCTATAGTTTACATCATACATCCAATATCATAATGTATTTAGTGCCGTCACCAGAATCAATGACATGGGTTCTATAAACTTACTGATAAAAAGTACATTTTCCCTGATTTACCAATTACATCAACACAATACTGTATCATATACAGTAAACTCCCTCAAAATCGAACTCCCTCAAAACCGGAATCCCCATAAAATCGGACGATTTCGTAGGTCCCGTATTTTCTTCTTATAAAGTTAACTTAAAAAGCTCCCGCAATACTGGACTTTCATAATTCCGGATGGAATTTTCGGTCCGCTGACAAGATTTTCAAAGATAGTTACTTGCGGAATACCGGACGCGTCTATTTGTCTAACCTGACGGAAAACTTAACGCGTACATTTTTCTTGTCTAAAACGTCACTTATCGTAACAAAAGGTGCGAATAACAAGTCGTGTTTTAATGTTTACTCTTTAAAAACGGTCTCGCGTGTAATTTGGACAGGTGTGAAAAATACTTTGTGAAATTCGCCGCGATGAAATTAAATAATTGCCTAATTACGAACGTAATAAGAAAACAGTCCTTCCATTTGATGTTTTGTTCTTCAGGTAGGTATTGCAACAAACATTTACTGGAACAAAGGATCGTTTAGCCCATCAAAATGTTCTAATTACAACAATACTGCATTCAATCGTATTAAATTAATATGTCTCCAGTTAGCTCACACTTGCCTTTCGGGATTTCTAAGATTGCATGCACTGTCTATGTCATTGGATAGTTTTTATGGGCAATGAAAAAATGAGCAATTTGAGTACTCATCGATGTTTGAATTGAAATATTTGCAGCTCCCTTAATGGTGATGCTCTGTACATGTAACGTAAACATGTATCATGAAACACACAGTATATTCCCTATGATAACATATCAAAGTGTACATGATACAGAACTCCCTTAAAACCGGACCTCCCACAAAACCGGCATTTTGAACCGGTCCGGACAGGGTCCAGTTTTGAGGGAGTTTACTGTACATTAATATATCCTATGGCACTTGAAGCACAGCTTTAAACATAGTCTATCTCTACTTTCATTGATCTCGTTCAATATGCATGTATCTAATAATATAAGTAGTTGAATACAGCCAGTAGTACCCACTGTATAATGAATTAACATCTTATACAACCAGGAGTACCAAATGTATAATGTATAACATCTTTGGAGCATATTTAGTAGGAAGTTAAAGGGTTTCATACACAAAAACATATATCTTTCACAAACAGCCATAACTCCAGCAAAAATCATCCAACGTAACATTCCAGACAATACGAACAACCAGTAATCATGTTAAGTTTCATTCAAATCAGACAGATGGTACAGGAGAACAAGCATGGACAAACTTTGTGACATCCATTCAAATATCCATCCAGCACAAAATCAATATATCTCCCCCACTATATGTGGGTGACAAAATTATAATTTAGTAAAACAGACGGTTTCTCTAAAGGGAGACAAGTGTTGTTAAAAGTATGCATAGTGAAGTACATAGGCCATTCAAGAATTTTCAACCAGCAGATTAAATTTGCTACATTACATGTACCTGTCTGTTGGCAGCTTGCATCATTAACGGCATAGTTTCAATCAGATACATATCCATTGTTGACTTTCTCCAAACCCAGCCTGTCTTATCCATCAAACAGCCCAATATCAGTAGATTAAACAGTAAATAATCTATACCATTTTGAACCTGAAATAATACATACATATTGCATCATTAAATGTCATTATGCACGGTAGTAACTCAGAATACAAGACATCTAAGTTCAACACAACATCTCATTTCCATCTGACTCAATTCCATCTGAGTATATAAGTATGCTGGTTTTCTGTATACACTGTATAAACCTCTGACGGAACTAAGAAGCAGTGTATCGCAGTGTATTGCAGTGTATTGCAGTGTATCTGGTTAGGTACCGCAAGATTGGAACATTGTAAAAGTTATGTCTTCAGTAGTTTGGTTGTTAAAATCAGTCATTATTTGTTGTTGTTTGTTGCTGACATTGTATTTGCCAAATAACATAATATTAATTATCCTTGATGGCTGATGGGTTCAAATTTCCTTTAAATCAGGAGTCAGGCAATATACTGATAATTCATATGCCTTTTTTGTAGTTGTCGTGCAATTTACCCTGCTATTCTTGGGCACACTTCTCTTTTCAGAGAATGAAAATATTATTTTGAATATAAAAAAGTTATTGACCTAACATATACACAGATCTATTGGCTATTACTTCAACAGTCAAAAGTTAATACAAACACTAACAAAACTAGAATTATCACTGTCGTGAACAGGGCCCCGTGGTAGCATGTCGTAAGAGGGAGGAGGGGAGGAGTGTAGAAGTATAGTGGGGTTGCATAATTATCAGCGCTATAAGTTTCTGTACTCAGACACAATAACAAAGTCATATCTCAAACTTTCATGTGTTGATGCCTGAAATAAAGTAGTTCACTCCCTTCTAAAATTCAATTAAAGTTGTTTGACAAGCGCAGGTTTAATTTCCTACATAGAAACCATGATGAACTTTGACTTTTGTAAAGTTTGGAAATATCTTTGACAGACTAAAATTGCACACTGAATTCATGAAATCATGACATTGGTTTCATTGACATTGCCCTGTTCCTGATTGGCCAATATTGTTTGCAAGATGGAAATACACAAAACAGAACTACATTAATCTGTTTGTTGTGTGTGCAAGTGTTAAGGGGAATCAGTCAAAAATTATTAAAGTTTAAAAGAGTTGTCGCCCTTTGCTAAAAATGTGTATATTGTTTTTGCTCCACATACATGTACTTATTGTCGTAGTCAATAGAAGTAAGTATAGCAAGTTTCATTTGAATATCTTAAACCATTTTTTAACTTTGACCAATGTTATAGTTTTGGAAGCTGAAAAGGGGCATAAGTCAAAATTTATCAAAGCTAGAGTTGTTGCCCTTTGCTAAAGATATGCGTATTATCACTGGCAATAATTATAGCAAGTTTAATTTGAATATCTACTATCGTTGTGAAGTTACGAAGAAAAAAGATGAAAAATGAGTAAATTTGAATTTAACAAAGGGCCATAATTCTTCCAATATTGTAGCTAGAGTAATGTAATTTGTCATAAAATTGTGTTTAGTTGTTGTGAGCTTATGTTTAAAATCTCAAGTTGATATCTTCAATGGTTTTCAAGTTATCAAGAAAAAAAGCTGAAAATTGATGAAAATTTGAATTTTACAAAGGCCATAACTCTTCCAATATTGTAGCGAGAGTTATATAACTTGCCATAAAATAGGGTACTGTTGTTGTGAGCTTATGTTTGAAGTTTGAAGTCAATACCTATAATGGTTTTCTAGTTATTAAGAAAAAAATTGAAAAATGTGGACGGACGGACGGACGTTCTAACGAAACGGTATTTATGTGGCTACAATACGGAATGAAGGGTATTATGTGTCTAATTGTAGCCACATAAAAGAAAATTTTAGCCACGTAAGAGACAATTCTACTTTCGTTTTCACTATTTTCAACTGGTTTGTCCACAGAAAGAAGCCACCTAAGTACCCTTTTGTGGGCGCGGACAGGGTGATTACTATAGGGCACGCAAAAAAAATGTTGCGGGGCCCTAATAATAAATATATATTCAACACTGTTCAAGTTATTTTAGGAGTCTGGTCTGGTCACCCATATATGTTATTTGGTGTGTAATAAACTGGGTCATGGTCACATGTTGACAGTTTTTACCTCATGAGAGACATCAATATGGAACAATCTGGTTGCTATATCACCAGGTTGTGTAGAATGTTCCAGAAGCCTTTCTATCACATAATGTATATCCAAGTTCTTCTCTTGTAGTGGGATTGAGACTGAGTTGTATGCTACAGATCGGTTCAAACCAGATAGATCATCAACACGTCTGGTTTTGAACAAAGACTTTCCAACACCAGCTCTCCATGATTTAATGATACGCACTGTAGATCTGTGAAATAAATCAATAGTCAAAATTCTAACAAAAGCTATTACTACTAGTGGTAAATACCCTGCAGTACTGGTTTGTATTCTTAGTCATCTTTTTACTTTCACTAGACTGTATGTTACCTCACTCATGTATACTATGTTCATGTAAAATCTTATATTACAATACCACCATGGTCATTTCCAGTCTCAAATGTAAAAGAAAAAGATGGATTAAGAAGTTTTTGTGTTGACTTCAGGAAACTAAAAAATATAATAAAACCTAAAATCATAATAACACTGATCTAAAAAGTCGTCTGAGGAAATACTGTTTCATGAACTTTGACCTGGCCTCAAAAGTAACATCCATATCAAACTTTCACTTAATATTTGCTTATTCTCATCAATCAGACATTTTTGGCCTACTGACAGACTGATACATATATCAAAGGGATATCATAGCCACCTGTTCTGTTTAATTTCACTTTGTTCTAAAATTTATCTTCAGAGTTTTACTATCAATTCCATCATTTTCTCCTTCTGTTGTGTGTTGGGAATTGTAAATAATTGTTCTTATGTTTTCTGTGCTCGGCTGGTTAAGCTGAGTGCTACCTTCCTTGTCCAACTAATATTATCTTCTTTTTTATAATGTAACATAAAGAATCATTACCTTTCACTATCAACGACTGCAGCTGGTTTACATTTAGTCAGAGGATTGTGTTGTACTTGAAGCTTGTCAACGAGGTACTGTCTGATAATGTCAATGCTGAATGGAAGTAACTGCCTCTTATACTTGTCCAGTGAAGATATGATGGTGGATCTGTACTCATTGTCTGAACTACAGATCACCAGCAGGCGGTATTGTAATTCTGTAATACACACAATATACATGGAACTACAGATCACCAGCAGGTGGTAGTTTAATTCTGTAATATACACACTATACATGGAATGACCAGAAATGACCCAAGCTGACAGGTATCATGGTTGAACGCAGTTTGGAAAAATGTCTGTCAAAAAGCAGATTTGAATTTTTTTCCCAACCTTTGGATCTAGCCATGTGATTTGTAGAAAAACTATTGGCATTGAAGGTTCAAAGTCAATAAATCATTTTAAAATGTGTAATTAAATACAGACTGACTTTGAACAATGTACAATCTCATTCTGTAATATATCATAGTGTGGAATATTCTAGGTTAATTACACATAGAATTCTAAAGCTGGTTAATTTGATTAAACAATTTATGCCTGTAACTAGATCTACCTGTAACAACTACGTTAGACAGAATGTAAGTGTATAATAAACATACCTGTATGGTAGACGTCTAGCAGATATTCCTCTAGACATCGTTCAGCAGATTCACTCACATCGTAATCCAACATATCAGCATTAACCAAACAATGGATCTTCTGACTGCCATCAAATATCGCTCTACGCCAGAATATGTCAACCTGAACAAATATTTATTGTACACTAAAATGTACCGAAAAACATTTCCAGAGCGGCCCTCTCTAGGACAACAACCTCTCGGTAACAACACCTTCAAAATTTTCCAAACCCAATATTTACTATCAATTTATCCCCAATAGAGCAACAACCTCTAAATTTGAACCGATACTTACATTATCTTTAAGAAAGATTATGTACATATAATTTCTATATACAGTCAGTTAAATTCTTCAACTGCCCAGGAAAGTGGACCACACCAAAAGCTATTCTGCTAATGATGTTACCAATAGACAATACAGATTTAATTATTATAATTAAGTTAAGATTATACAAATAAACGTATTTTTGTTGTTTTCATGAACTTTAGTCATAGCCACCGAAATCACAGACCCATGATCAGATACTGTGAATATCAAACTGATAAGATATCTAGTTACCTCATCTTTGGTAGTGTTAGAAGTACACATAAGAACTTCGTCAGACTGTGGAAGTGGCTCCTCTCTGTCATTGACATATATGGACAGTGTAGTCATCAACACATCAGCTACAATGATATGATGATATTTTAGGAGGAATACTACTGGTATGTTTTTATGTTTAATTTATGCAGCTGCAATGTTATACCATTTACATCATTATTGTTTGTGCCTTCCCCTTTTGTTTAAAACCCACCAAAATCATATAATACCATGCTTGTGTATAGGGTTATTTGTATGCAAATGTGTCCACCAGACAGTTTTTAGTGAATGGCAAGTTTTTTTTTGTTCATTTACCCAATATACAGCCAGTGGGCACTTCAAATACGAATAGGTTAACTTCCCTGAGTGACTAGCAAGGGAAATACTAGTATACCATGTGTCATTTTTTATCTAGGAAACGATTTCCAATCTTAAATATTTTCCCACAGTTCTGTTAATGGATAAACGAAAAACACAAACATTAAAATAAGTATAAATCCTACCAGATGGGCAAATGATCAGGTTGGGTTGTCCTTCCTTGAATACAGGCGAGAGTGTTCTATTGAGTTCACGAGTATCTGAAATATGTGACATGTACTTGATTAACTTATAACATATGGGCAAGTTATATACAGTTGCTTTATTTTGATCAATTACCATATACAGCTCATAACCTTACAGTGAAAACATATTTTAATAGAGAGGACAGTGCTGTTCCTCCTACACACTGTAAGCAGAATTTAACAGTGGATTTCTTGTCTATCTGATTCTGATTGTATGTTTATATATTAACAGTAAATAAAGTAAATCAAGACAAACTCCAGTTATTAACAGAAAGTATTACAAATACAGTAGGCACAAGGTCTACAGCAAAAGCAATTCTAAAGGACTGATGATTAGGGGTGACTATTGAGTCCATTTGTGACTATTGCAATACTATTGCTATTGCTGAAAGTACTATTGCGATACTGTTGTATTGCTGGAAACTATTGGGATACTATTGCAATAGTTATTGCCAAGATTTAAAAACCAGAGATTAACTTGTAAACGCAAATTTGCACTGTGTAAGATATCACTTTGTTGTACAACATACTAATCTACAATTTGTGGAAATGATTTTAAAAAGTTTTCATCATGTTAAAAAGGATTACGATATTGGTCCTTTGTGGCAGTTTTGATACGTGTGATTATCTAAAATTATTTTTTTAACGAGCACGGAAGTTGTTTTAATTTAATAATAAACGTTATTTAAACTATCGTAACTATCGATAGTTCGGCTAAATCGATATTTCCATGTATCGGCCCACCCCTACTGATGATGCACAATTTTCTCAACTGATTTATTTTGCACAAGAACCTTGTTACTAATTCATGCATAAAGGTCAGGACTAGATTAATATCACCTAACTTTTTACAATATTAGCAGTAAAACAAACAGCTTAAAAGATTGTAACATATTGAACAAGGAATGCAGCATTCAAAAGAAACGACAGAGCACTAAAGGCACAAGCTATCAAGAAGATAGTAGAACTATACCTTTGAAGGATAGATGTCGGAGTATAAGTCCAAGGTGTTCAAGACTGAGATAGTCACTTATATTGGATGATATACTTTCCAAGAATTGTTTCCAAAGATCTGTAAGATCGTCTATCAACGGTTTAACCCCAACATCACTGAAAATACACATTTGTACAATAATTACCAGTTTACTCTTACTATGCACTACACTGAATCCCATTGCCTAATTCAAGCTATACCGGCAACCGTTGCACTTTGAAGCTGTCTGTTGCTCAAGAAAGCGCTCTATAGCATTGCCATTATAATAATATAACATATTATAATTGTTTGACTGGTTAATCTCATATATTATGTTTTCTTTGAAATATCACATGACCATCAAATACTCATGACACTGGCCCAAGCAGTCTTAAAACTAACATCAAACAACAAAGCACTGAAGCTGTACTAGAAGTATTTTGAAAGACTGTTCTTTGATCAGACTCCTAACCACCCATTTCTAAGAGATAGCTGCTCTACATCTCATTGTATGATCTTGTTAATATGAGATAAAGATTGTGACATCCACATCTACTGTTACATACCCATGTTTCTCTAAGCCATGTATATTTTGAGTGATCAATGCTTGAATATCTGTTTGAGACTGACTCCATCCACTGAAGGAAGGGGTTTGTACTGGTTCTTCTTCTATCATTTCCTCATTGTCATCGCCCAGAGATGATGTCTCTGCTATTTCATCATGATCCATACACCAAACAATTCCTAAGCAATACAAACAGAACATTTATTTCTAATTTTTCCTGTAAGGCACATAATACAGTATAGAATATGATGATACAGACCAAACAGAAACAAATAGTTCTGCTAAGAATGAAAAGAGCTACAACAAACAACTAAAATTAGGTTTTGAAGTAATAACGTAAGTCTCCGACAATGGGCCATAACCCTGGCCGAAATCTTCCCATCTCATATTTCAACAAATCATCAGTTTTGAGCAAAAAATTTACAGAAGTGTTCCCACAATCCACAGAAAGTAAAATTTCCAAGCTTATTTCTACCGTAAAATACCCTTGAATCACAAGAGTAAGACCCTTTAAACCGTACCTTGTGTGATATCATCAATGTCCACATGTTTGGATGCTTCTATTGCTAGTCTTTCATCGTTTCCAGCTTCAACTAGTTCTCTTATAAAGTTTAGTCTTCTTTCCTCCATAGCAGCTGCTGCATCACCTTCAGCATTTTCCCTGGAAAAGATATAATAATAATAATAATAACGACTTTATTTATAGTGGATGACATATTTGGTTCTAGACCAATTTTCAATATGGTCCACATCAACATGGGATATATACAATCATTTACAGGAATACATGATAATTATGAGCAAAAGAAAAACATAACAGAAAAACTCATGGAGTCAATAATAAAGATGCAAAACAAAGCACAATGTTAAGGTAATGGTAAATAATTATGATATACAAAATTCAACACTGTAATTTGTAGATATAATTAATAGCGTAATGTTGTGAAACATGTAAATGTTACATCATGTGGCCAGAGTACATCCACTGTAGATAGGAGTTTTTGAATTGTTTGAGTGTTTTTGAAGTACGTATTTGTTTTGGGATGACATTCCAAATGACTGGCCCTGAATAATTTAAGGACTTGCGGTAAAACTCGAGCCGTGGTTTAGGAATATTGAGTTCACCATTTTCAGTTGATCTAAGATGACGATCTGAGTGTTGGTAGTTTTGGTTAAATGTGAATTTCGAATGAAAGTATTCTGGGCAAATATTATTTAGTGATTTGTATACCAATATTGCCTTTTTGTAATGAATTCTGTCTTGAAAAGTCATCCACTTTAATTCTTTAAATAATTCTGCAGATGGTGCATCAAATTCCTTATCAAGAATGATTCTGGCTGCGCGTTTTTGGAACTTCAGAACAGTGTCTAACAGTTCTCCACTGCAGTTTCCCCATACTGTACAACAGTAGTCAATATGGGGCAATATGTACGCATTGAAAAACATTTTCCTAGAGTGGATGTTTAGGAAGCTTTTGATTCTTAGGAGAAGATATAGATAACTATTGCACTTCTTAAGAGTTTGTTCAATCTGACTCTTCCAGTTTAGATTTTGGTCAACATGCACTCCTAAGAGTTTCTCAGACGAGGAGTATGTCAATGACTGTCCTTGCATTTGGATGTTGTGAGAGTTTGTATGCGTAACAATTTTCTGGTTATTGTTGGAAGCAGATATATACATCGCCTTGTTTTGTTAATGTTTGGAATCATAGCATTTTGACGACACCATTCGTCTACAGTGTTGACCTCATGTTGTAAAATGTTATGTACTTCTTCTATGGTACTGCCATATGCAGATAGTGTGGTATCATCGGCAAACATGTCAACTGATGAATTTTCAGTGTGGAGTGGAAGGTCGTTTATGTAAAGTATAAATAGTACAGGCCCAAGAACAGATCCTTGGGGAACTCCTGCTGAGATTGGTTGTGCATCTGAAAGATTTCCAGATATGCATACTTTCTGTGAGCGGTTTGTCAAGTAGGATGTAAACCATTTCACTGAAACTTCGCTGAAGTGATAAAGTTTCAGTTTGCTTATTAAAAGAGAATGATTAACAAGATCAAAAGCTTTAGTGAGGTCTAAGAAAATAGTCCCAACATAAGACTTATCATTGATAGCAGTAATCCAGTCATCAATAATGGCAGTAAGAGCTGTTTCACAAGAATGGTTTGATCGAAAGCCTGATTGCTCATCGTACAAAAGTTTGTGAATCTCTAAAAAGTTTTTTATATGATCAGATACATGTTTTTCTATGATCTTGGATAAAACTGGCAAAATTGAGATTGGTCTGTAATTGGTCTTATCAGATTTGGATCCTTTCTTAAATATTGGAGAAATTTTTGCCATTTTAAATTTTTCTGGAAATTTACCCATGTTAATACTTAGATTAATTAGTTTTGTTAGTGGCTTTGCAATTACATTACAACTTATTCTTAATATCCTGGGACCAATGTCATCCAGCCCTGTTGATTTTGAACCATCAAGTGTGTTTAGTTGTTTTAATATGTATTCCTCGGTAGCTAGAGGTATAAGGAATGTTTCATCATGTATTTTGCTGTTGACAAATTGTTTGATTTTTTGCTCACTCTCTTCTACGAGAGTTTGAGGCGGATCTGGCACTGTTCTAAATATGTTTGTGAAGAAGGTGTTGAAAGCTTCTGCTGTGTCTGTTGGGTTTAGAATTGGAGTACCATTGTCATCATTGATATAGTTAGCTTGGTGGTGTTTTTCTTTACCAGATAGGCTCTTGAGATTTCTCCATAATAGTTTGGGGTTTCTTTTGTTTTCATTAATGGTTTTGGAATAAAATGATTTTTTTGCATGGGTAATTAATATTTTGACTTTTTGTCTCCAGAACTTAAATTGTATTTCATTGCATGTTTTCTTAGCAAAGTTTCTTTGACCAATAGCATGTGCTATTTCATCATTAAACCAGTCTGGTTGTTGTTTGTGTTTGACACGTTTTTCTTTCTTAGGTAAATGACGGTTCATAACATCATCAAATATCTTTAAAAAATAATCTAGTGCATCATCAGGATCATCATATATGTCTATTACAGACTATGGCTGATTTTCCAAGTCATGTAAGAATTGATTTTCTACAAAGTTTTTGTATGATCTATACTTTATTGTAGAATGCAATGGGCCATTTTCATTACAGGAAGAGCATTTCCTGGTAAAGCAGACTGGGAAATGATCACTAAATGTAAGGACTGGGACTTTAACATTTATTATATTTGATGGCCTATTTGAATATATGTGGTCAATAATAGTGGACGTAGTGGATGTAACTCTGGTTGGTTGCTCAACAAGTTGTTTAAAATTGTGTGCACTAGTTAAGTTGTTCCACACATTGTTAACTGAAATATTATTGACATAATTATAGTTAAAGTCTCCAAGCATTATTATTTCTTTGTTTTCAGAATAAACAGTTTCTAAAGATTGTTCAAATTCGTTATTCCAATTTGTTGTAGAGGAGGGTGGTCGATATGTATAACATAAAAGAAATGATTTTTGTTTTGGCGGTTTGATTTCTAGCCACAGAGTTTCTATATTTTCAATTTCCAAGTCTGTTCTTTGCCAACATGGGTATTTCGTTTTGACATACACTATTATTCCTCCTCCCTTCGTTTTCCTATCTTTCCTAAACATTTGATAGTTTTTCAAGTGGAATTCATTGTCTGCAAAGTTATCATTTAGAAATGTTTCACAAAATCCAAGAATATCAATTTCACTATGCTCGTCAAGAAAATATTTAATTTCATTAAATTTTGGGTAGAGAAAATGAACATTAAGGTGCATTATTTTAATTCCATTTTTTGGGAACAAAGTATCACTATTCACATTTTGAATGGGAGGAGATTGTGTATATCCAGGGGTCACAGCTGGTATTTCTGTTATTACTGCTTTGGAAGCCTCCACTGTGCTGGGTATCTCCGTTGGAAGTAATGATTGTGAGGACTCTGTCGGCGATGATTGGTTCTCCTGGGATTGGCAACTCGAAAATTTACAGTAGAGTAATTTTCTCCTTCCTTACAAATGCTCAGCTCTTTATGCAGAATGAATTTCATATGTTTGGCTAGTACTTTTATTCCTTTCGATGTCAGGTGAACTTCGTCATAGAAAAGGGTTTTGTTCGCAGATGTGTCATCATACATGAAATGCTGGGTGTTGTCCAGAAAGATTAGGTTGTTTTCACTACATGATGTACGGAGAAGTGTATTCAGAGATAGTATGTTGGGTGAAGACAGTTTGTCATGCTTCTTTGGAAGGACTGATGAAACAATTATCTTTGAAGTTGGATTATTGTTTCGTATAGCCTTGATCACTTCCTGGTATTGTTGTGCAATGCTGTCAGGTTTCTCTGCATTGCTAACATTATTGATGCCAGCATGTACGACAACTGCATCAAAAGTGTCCATATCTTCCCTTTTATTAATGCTGTCCCTTATGTTACACAACTTGGCACCTGGGTGGGTTTTTATAGTAGCATCCATGGTCTGCCCTGCCATGAGATTAGCATCCAGTTTGCTAATTACTGAGTCTCCTATGATAAGAACTTTTGGTAGTTTGTTTGGTCGAGCTTGAGTGGTTCTTGTAGGTGATGGGTTTAATGCCATAACTGGACTGTGCGTTTCTGGATTTTGAGTTTCTGGTGGAACATTTTTTGAGTTTGTACCAGTTTGCTGCTTTTTTGATCCTTCTATTTCATATCTTAGCACTTGTATGTCAGAGACGGTGGCTGTTGTATTGAGCCTATCCTTAATCTGCTGTACCTCAGTGTGTAGATAACTTAACTCGTCTCTAAGATTGCGTACATTGTCAATTTGTGTTGTTTTACCATTTTCATTGTTTTGGACAATTAATTTGTTTTTTAGCTTCTGCTTTTCTTCAATAACTTCTTTTTTGGATTGTTTGACTTTTTGTAGCTCCTCTTCCTGTACTAAGGACTGGGCGCGTGCTTCAGCCAGTTGTTGTTCCAAATCTTTTGCTTTGGCAGACAGGGAAGTTATGTGCTTAGCTTGTTCATTTACTTTTGCCTGAGTGTTCTCCATAGTCTTCTTGTAAGTGACTGTTGCTTCTTGTAGTTTAATTAGGTTTTTGGCCTGTTCGGCATTTTTCAGTTTCAGTGCCTCATTCTCTTTGTTAAGCAGTCCATTTTCAGTATTTAACTTCTCATTGTCCATAGCATGAGATTCAGTGTTCTGATTGGTTTGGGAGCTTTTATTATGACTCAATGAGTGAATAAATGGTTCTACTGAGGGTTCTACCGATTGCCTATGTGTGATCATACTGTCATCACAAGATGAAATAGAGCTTGTAGTTGAGGTATCCTCTAAGTTATACCCAGAGGTAATGCTGACTTCACTGGCTATTGTTTTCAAGGTTGTTTCTTGAGATATATCAATCTCAAAGGGATCAGTACTTGTATTGCTCAATTGGGTTTGATGCATGTGCAGTCTAGTAGACCGTAAATCATACGGCAAAGTAATTGGAGTAGAATTGACTGTTGATTTGTCTATAAACTTCCTTTTCAGGGATCCAAATAGACTTCTCGGATTTTGTTTTGGTTCTGGCGTAATGAAATAGTGTCCTTTAACTTTAGTAAAGCTTAAGTTTTTCGGTGACATTTGAGAGGGTTGATTTAACTCTTCAGATATTTTCATGAAGACCAAGTTGTACCAATTTATGTAGCCTTTGCCCTGTACCATCAGTTTGTTGGTCTTGGCAAACAGTGTTATTTTTATAGTCAGTCCATTCCTAGAAGCACCGCAAGAAATCCATCCTGTGTTGTTTCTATTCTTCTTGAATGAATATAACTTGACTAGGTGGCTTTGTATTTGTTCATATGTTTGTCTCGAATGGAAAGATACAGTAAAACAGTCCACTGCATCTGGAAATTTGACATCATAAAGAACACCATTGTTTTTGTCACACATTGTGGTGTTTGAGGCATCCTTTGTTTCGTACACAGATGAATTATTTGAAGCCATATTATTACAGTGGACACAAATATTAGTTGTATATTTTGACACCTTTAATGGTTAGTTTATGTCGTAGATTACGTAACTCCTTGTAGATGTCACTTTAAGTGATGTTCCTGAGCAGTTAAATTGACTGATAAGTATCAGCAACTGTAACCCGTTGTTATTCAACTATGCCCTCAAGACAATGTCATGTAATTTTGGCAAGTGTGATACGTGGTGTTTACAAATTTGTACACAATATTCCATATATATTTCAAACTTTTAAGTCATTTAAAACACAATTCACAAATTTATTTGATAATCCTTTTTCACTATAAAAATCCATATAAAATTCCCTACAGCACAATGTAATTTATAAATTTTTATTCCTATTATTTTCCATGAAAATCTTAATTTTGTCAGAGCCAAATTTAGTGCATCTGAACTGTGCGACTATATATACCTCATTATCAACATATTAGTTTATACTTTCACACAAATTAAAAATATATAAAGTATTTCATGAATACAATTGCAATTCATAAATGCTGTTTCATATGACACATAACATATGTGTAAATAATGGTTCTAAAAACAGGGACCATATTCAGTTCATCAACTGTGACTGTACAACTTTTTAAGATTTTATATATTTCATACTTATATTTTTTGTACTTCCTGACCTATTTACATGTACAAAAAATGTCCCGCTCAACATTCAGTCAGGAGAGGGGTTGGTGCTGCAATATCTGAGTGGTCCTATACATTCTTACTTGATATTGCCAGGTGTAAACATGCATAAATATAAAGTATGTTTCAAATAATTAAAAGGTGAATGAAAACCAACTATTCTTGCTTTATCTTGATGAAGCACTCAGTTTACCTTGGAATGTCTGTGTCTGTGGTTCCCATATCATTCTCTTCACTCTCCATTGCCAATCGACCATCAATCTCTTCTTTGGCTTCACTCATTGCTTCCAGTAGGTCAACTTAAAATAAGATAATTGATAATGAAAATAATAATGAAAATAATATTTATACCGATTCATGAAAAACAGATCCGTCAAACATACTATAGTTCAGATTGGATATGTGCCTTTTTGAAACAATGACCTTTATCATGCCAGCCTTGAATTAAATCCCAAATATAATGACAAATGTTTAAAGCTTGAGTAAGAAGCAGAACAAATTCCATCTTGGAAATTTTCAGTTGTTATTGTTGATAAAAAAGGTGGATTGAGAGGTTACTGTATGGAATTTAAAAAAAACTATATTCTCTTACGACCTGAAATGATGACACTTCAGCATAAAGCATTAGTTTCAAAATTGTTCACAAGTTTAATAAGATTTAGATTGGCACAACCCTTCCTTTATTTTGATCTGTTTCATGTTTCAGTTTAGATTTCAAGTACTGAAGGATTGATTTGGATTATAAAATTCAAGGACTATTTTTAGAAGGCAATTCCTGTTCAAGGACTGTTACACATTAACATTTCAACAACACAGCATAAATACTTACCAGGGGTACAATCAAGTTTCACAGCAGATAATAATGGATATATGAGATGACTGGGATTAGTGTTTGGTCCGACTTTCACTAGCTCCCTCTGTAGTATAACAAGCTGATCAACTGTGAAAAAATTCAAGTGCAGATAACTCTTCCTCTTTTGTTTGATATATTTCAGCCACTCCTCCAAACATTTCTCCATAAACTTGGCAATCTCCGGAACCATATCTATTACATCCTCGGTACGAGAACGCCTTCCCTACAAAATAACAGACATGTTAACATTTTAAACTTTTGACATGCAACCTAAGTCCTTCAACAAGCCCATTATTCACAAAAACCATTTACATTACCAAATCAAGCATGGTGAAATTAAACTTTAAAATACAATATTGTAAGCAAAGGATCGTTGTGAAACATGTATGCTCTTTTTGCTTTTTTGATGCAGTCATTCTCAATCTACATCTAATACACTGGTGGGTCCCCCTTAGGGCCTAGGATGACAGCTCACAACACTGATGGGTCCCCCTTAGGGCCTAGGATGACAGCTCACAACACTGGTCGGTCCCCCTTAGGGCCTAGGATGATAGCTCCCAATACTGGTGGGTCCCCCTTAGGGCCTATAATGACAGCTTACAACACTGGTGGGTCCCCCTTAGGGCCTAGGATAAAAGCTCACAACACTAATGGGTCCTACTTACGGCCTTATGACAACACACAACACTCGTGGGTCCCTCTTATGGCTTAAGATGACTGATGCTAGTTTGATGATATGATGACGATTCCCAGTGGTGAGTCCCCCATAGTACCTAGGATGGTAGGTCCCAACACTATTGTGTCTTTAATATGACGTAGAACGTCTGTTCCCTACACTTAAGATTCCCATAGGGCATAGGAAAACAGTTCCCAACAATGATGAGTCCTCCATAGGGTCTATGATTGCAGTTCCCAACACTGATGAGTCATCAGTAGGGTCTATGATGGCAGTTCCCAACACTAATAGGTCCTCCATAGGGTCTATGATGGCAGTGCCCAACACTGATGTGTCCTCCATAGGGTATATGATGACAGTTCCCAACACTGATGAGTCCTCCATAGGGTCTATGATGACAGTTCCCAACACTGATGAGTTCTCCATAAGGTATATGATGACAGTTCCCAGCAATGATAAGTCCTCCATAGGGTCTATGATGACAGTTCCCAGCAATGATAAGTCCTCCATAGGGTCTATGATGACAGTTCCCAGCAATGATAAGTCCTCCATAGGGTCTATGATGACAGTTCCCAACACTGATGAGTCCTCCTTAGGGTTTATGATGGCAGTTCCCAACACTGATGAGTCCTCCATAGGGTCTAGGAAGGCAGTTCCCAACAATAATAAATCCTCCATAGGGCCTATGATGATGGTACCCAACAATTGGAGAGTCCCCATAAGCTCTAACATGGCTTTCTCAATCTGCTTAGTCCCCATATGTCATTGGGTGAGTATTTCCAACACATACGAGTCCAACATAACGTTATACTATAAGAAAACGTATAGCTCCAACAAAATTGCATGTGTTTAGAAGTTTGACCTTCAAACCGACATGTACCTTGACCTTGGGTTGGTAATTATTTTATATCAGTTTGGGGTAACTTACAAAATTTAGTATATTCTTACAAACATTTACCTAACATATTGGTAAAACCAACTGTCACAACTGATGATAATAACAATTATTAATGATATTGTATCACCCATTTAAAAAATCTTGGATATCATGTTACTTGATTAAAAATGGCTGTTTTTACAGAACTGTTACGATCTAAATTAAACATATAACTTATAGTGAAGAGATACATACTAAGCAACTCTTTTATCAACTTCATAACCATAAGAAAGGTGAAAATGCATGTTATGATATGGAAAATAAAGAGAAAATACCAATTTTAAAGCTTTTTTCGTATTTTGACCTTGAGGTGACCTTGACCTTGGCCTTAAAGTTGTCACTGTTGTAAGCCAATTTAATGGACATAACATGATGAACATTTTCCACCGAAATATGTATCATTATATCTATATATGAAAGTACCACATTGATTTTTGGTAGTTATGAAATTCATGGCGGCCATCTTGGACGCCATCTTGGATTTTACACCTTTCCCCTCATAATTTTTTGAGGACTTTTTTTCTGTTGATCAGCATATGGTTACCTGTCTGTAAAACACAAAATAGTTTCTGTTGTAATCTGTTTTACCTTTAATGCTAATTTGACTGGACTATAAGTTGAATGACAATGCCTATTGACCTGCTGACCTAAACAGCAGTATGATTTATCAATCTGCAAGTCATGACCAACCTCCCTATCTATTTTAAGGAGTAGCAGGTACAGTTTCTCTAGTTAGTACATCAAATCTTGGTTTGGTCCAACAAAGTACCAACCAGTATGCACAAAGCACTTCTTTTAATGGGGGAGGCATAATAAACAGAGGAGTACATACATTCATATGTGGCACACCATCACCCTGGCCAAACGCTAGGCTGACACAAACTGGACGTAGAGGGTTTGGATCACAGAATATTCTTGCAGTCCAGTCTTTAAACAACACACAACCAGAAGAGCACAGCTTCAGATACACATTACTCAGCCTGGTCAAACCATCAAATATCTGAAATGTGAGATAAGGTATGAAATAAACAATATTTGCAAAATCAAACTAGTAGTTATCTTAATTGAAAGTCAACAACCTTATTTTACAAGCAATTTAAAATGAAACTTAGGTCATTGTAACCTTTTTTTTGACCAACTGGCCTAATAAGCACTGATGTCATCATTTTGTTGTCACCAGGATAGAGGCTCCAACATGCTCAAGTAACTGAACAGAAACCATCCAGGCATGAAGATCCCTTTGATTTTAACCTTTAATATAAGAGCTAAACCATCAAGTAGACCATCAAGTCTATGGGGTTAAAAGACCATTGGTCCAATGCTTCTTGAAATATTGGAAACAGGCAATAATCCATATACTCCAGGCTATTTTCCCATTGGAAAACCTATGCCATATACACATATACTGATTCTGCATATTACAATCAATGTACATACCATGGTGAATCTATCAACATTGTCCGAGCCTTTCTCAGCTTTGCCTGCCACCAACATCAGTCTACTCTGGAGATCTTGTAACTGTGAGAATGTGTAGCTTCTAAGATGTTGTTTACCTTTTTGTACTTTTCCCTCTGATTGTTCTCTTACTGCTAATTCCAGAATGTCAGCCAAAGTCTGGAGGAAAATGCAGAATAATAAGACACTTCAACATTTGACAAACGATATTCATCTAACTTCTACATAACTTAAATAATGTCAAAATAACCTGGACTTGATACACAATGAGAGAATAAGTGCTTTGTCTCAGTGAGGGTACAAACCAACATTGTCAAGCTTGATGGTAAGTAAAGGGCCGTAACTAAGGTACAACCGATCTAATGTACCACCTTACACTAAAACTTAAGGAGCAGCGTAACTCGTAACTCAAATGCAACTTGCTTATTGGAGCTTGGTAGTTTTACTGTTGTGTTTGGCTTGTTCAGGTGGGCCATCTAGCTAAGGCATTAAACTTGTTGAAACTGGGTCATCCAGCTGGGGCGTTCAGCTTTTTTCATTGCTAAAACTAGGTCATTCAGCTACAACCTTGACATTAAGCTTTTTAAAACTGTTATTTTTCAACTTTTTAGGACTTCTGACAGCTAAAACAAGGTATTTCTCGTTCAGTTGGTCATTATGCCTTGTATGTTTTTGTATGTTTTCTGTGCTCGGCTGATTGCTGCCTTCCCTGACTGACTTAATATTATATTTCTGTCACCACAGCACCATACCCTATACACAACATTGCAACACCCAACTTAACATTCATCTGAAGTTCTATGTTAATAATATTGTGTAAACGTGCAGTGTGTAGATCAAGATGAACTGACACTTTATACACACACCAAAGTGGGAACGTAACAAGCTCATGTTAAAAACTGTAATGCACAGACAAATTCAAAGCTATACCAAAGTGGCGGCAGCATCTGGCCACCCACACAAGAGACAGACACATTTGTATCCCCCAAACACTGTGGCATTAACCTTGATAAGGGAAACATCATTGCATTGGTTTTAATGACCTGTAGAAAGTCAAACATAAACTATTCTTACCAGAAGTGATGCATCATCCTGTTGATTCTGGTGTCTACGTTTCCATGCTAGTTTACCTATGGTGTATATACCATTGGCATTAATGGCTTCAGCTTGCATAAGGGAGGTAACTTCTACAGAACCATGAGCTTTCTTTATCTCCTTCATCCATTCTAACTGAAGGTTTGTGTCAGACTACAATATAATTATACAGTCATATAAATTTCATTATCTATGTATCAATGTTTAGGCTAAGCTGATGGTCTATTTTTTACTATTGTTACCAGTTCTTTGTCAAAGGCACCAGGATAGAACTCAATTGAACTCAATTCCAAGTTTCAGTTATTTGACAAACAAACTTGCATATGTGCTCATAACATACAAGTTTTATTAAATGAGGGGACAAAATAATAAGATATGAGGCTTTGCCTGTATGATTCTATTTATCACATAGCCTTAAAGAATGCTAATTTTCTTTCAAACTGATAATGTATTCTGCTTATTGTCTTGATGATGTTATTATTATCCTGACACATGGGCCAATCAAAGCCAATGATTGGCTAATGTCTCATCAGGCACATTTCAGTATTTATTGTACACTCTGAGAGTGCTGAAAGATATTTAATGGCATGGCACTGCTGGACCAAATATTGAAAGACGTTAATTGTTTGTTGAAGGAAAGTTAGTAGGCCTACTCACTGATAATTAATAATAGCAAAATATGTCAGACCAACTTACTGAAAAGGTGTTGAAAAAATATGCAAACAATTTAACAAACTTTACTCACCAACATTTTTGGCAGGTTAGGATTCGCATCAAGTTCTTTCCATACAATGGAACAGTGGTCTAGCAGTTGTTGATACCCACATTCAGGCACAAGGTCAAATATCAGTGGAGCGTATCCAGTCACAGCTGAATGAAGACATTGCACTCGGGCTATGTTTATAGGTTCGTCACCAGCAGATAGGAAGGCTAGATCCACAAACACTTTCAGCTCCTTTAAACCACCTAGAATATCCAATAATGGCAATTGTCAAAACATTAAAGATATATTTTGCATACCTTTATAACACAAGGGCTTGTTGTACAATTTTAGAACATGACCCTTACCCGTCCTGAGGGATTAGATTTTTTGAACATTTTCCCAAAAATTTAAAAGGGCATGCCAAAAAACTAGAGTGTCTAGGTTTGCATACAACAAAAAATTTGCATTTGTCACCTGTAAAACCAACTACTACCATGAAGAATTTGACTTAAAAATTTACTCTATAACGAGCGCTTTGATATTTTGTATATCGATTTGATAACAAGGATATTTATTCTTGAAGTATTTTTTTTTTAGAAACTAGCCGGATATTTTGTAACTTTCTTACAGGGTTTTCATTATTTGACTTAGGTATTAAAATGATACCAATTTGAGTGGTATTCGAAACACTTGAGTTCCAGGGCATGCCCAGCTATATAAATTATGTCAATATAAACACAATTACTGACTATTATGTTTAATTAACTGTATGTTAGTGTTAACCATTCTAAATGTTTGTTGAACATGCTCCTCTCAAATAATTTGGCTTTAAATTTGGATTTTTTGCTTGAAAATGGGAAAAAAGAAACCATTTTCAATAGAGAAAATAGCGCATTCAACGCTATCAAGCAAGTCGAAAAGAGACCATTACACAATAATGGGATGACAAATTTGGCCCTATCTTATGTAGCAATATTGTTAATTTGATAGTAAACAAAAAATTGGACTTAACAAAAAGACTTAAGCTAACACCAAGACAAACGGACAGATGGTTCAATTTTAGTATACCACCCTTCGAGGGCTTAATAGAAATTCCTGTACATCATTTGACTTGACCACTACAAATCTTAAAGAGAATTGCAATACTTCATTGGTTAAATGAATGTTTAATGATTTATATATGTTATAGGTACTTGTATCACAATCAACCTAAAATAAATGTACATAAATTAGTAATCTATAAACTATACCATTTTCCATGGATTCCTTCAACCAAGTGATCAAATTCCCGCAATTAACAAATGTGTGTAAACACTGAGCTCTGGAGTGGGTTAAATCTTTCAAGAATTCACAAGCTTTCATCACAGAATCATCGAAGGATTTCATCTCCATTGCTTTCTCAGCATGCTGTAATATCATAAATAATATTATTTGTTTTGCAATCGATGAGAGAGTCATAGTGCGTGGTGATACGGTTTTATTCCTTCATAATTGGCCAATGACCTTCAGTTTTGAGGGAAGAGACAGAAAGTTTGTGTGATACAAGAAATCCGGGCTTGCTGCCCTAGCTCTTTCTGAATATACTCCTTGGTTCTTTAATGTGCCCAGTGTTTAGCACCAAGAACATACCATATATCAGGTAATTTTCGCGTACAGCAAATTTCGCGATTTTCGGCAAAATCAAATTTTAGCGAAGCTAATTTTAGCAATTTCTAACCTCTGTTTTTTTCGCCAGTATGTACCGGTTGGTACCTGCGTGCGTATTTTGTTGTCAACAGCGGGATCGCATATTATTAAAAACCAGTCTGTACCACACAAATTATATACATGATTTTAGTTGTCATATGTATAAAAGATGTTTTCACAGGTGAAATGTATTTCACACCTCATCATATATTTTCAATTGTTTCATACAATAGATGGGAAAATTCTTTTGTTAAATTGGCCCCTGTTTGTTCACATTCAAGACTGATGAATAAGTGATAATATGCTTGTTGGTGAGATAGCATCTTAAACAACATAATTGTTTAAACTTTTAAACTTCAAACTTTATAGGTGGTTTAGTTAAATTAGTTTTACTAAAAGCTTATGTATGATTTATACGGATTATGTTATCGTATAGTAGATTCTACTAGAAATTTGTTTAAACTATCGATTTTCATCACACGTTAATATTACGACGCCGGTAGACAAAAACGAAAGTAGAAACATTCATCTTCAGAAAATCGCGAAATTCTGGTATGCATTTTTCTCTGTTTTCAGTTTTAGCGAATTGGTTTGGACACGAATAAAGCGAAAATTAGGTACGCGCGAAAATTACCCGATATACGGTACAGGATTAATACATTGAGTTTCCAACCAGTTCATCTCTAGTCGGGTGGGAAACCTAGTGTTTCTGAAATTTCCAGTAACCCAGCCGAGATTTGAACTAAATCTTGAAGACATCAAATAAAGAGCATGCATATACATGTCAACTTACTAAAGCAATAACTTTGATCTGCTCAAAATCTCCCTTCAATTGATACTGCTTTGCAAATTTCAGAATCACTTTTGCCCCATTCACGCATGCCTCAAGTTGTCTATATTGACGTAGCTGGTCCACACGTTTTTGTACCACTTTTGGAGGAATCTCTAAAATAGCCATTTCTTTTTTCATGCTTTCATACTGATCCTTGTATGTATGTCCAACAATCTTCTCAAAGTCACGAAACTTTATACATCCTGTTTTTATCTGCTCACAAATATTTTTCAAACTAAAAGGAACAAAATAAAAATAGTAACACATAAAACAGCAATTAAGACTTTGATGTATACAAGGTCAAGCTAAAACAGATCCTATATAGCATGTCAATAACTCGATAACCATAAGTATACTAACAACATTAGACTGGCAAAATATGCAAACCAGTTGTCATGAGTCATTGTAAGAGAAACATAAGACATCTTTCTCAACCATTTTTCAGTTATATACGAGGCTGATTTGACTAACCAGATTTTCTGGACTGTCCTAACAAGTACTTACTTACCCTTCTACAAAGAATAGTCAACTTCTCCACCAATGGCAGAAAATCAACATTGTTGTCAAATTTAATGGAAGGGAATGACTAGCCGCGACAGGGAATCGTACACGGATCATTAGGTTGCAAATCCATTGTTCTAACAATTGGATCATGGCCGTGGCTTGACATAGCAGAAGTCACAAAAATATCCATTCCAACAGAAGTATGGCAGATTAAATGGATAACAGAAATATCAAAATAAAATTACGGATAGATATACCATTTTAGACTACAAAAAATGGCATTGAACAGTTGCAATCCCAAGGGGGAATTCTATAGCAAAAAATCACGTAAGACTTAGTACTCACTGGTTCTTGACTGGGTGCCAGACATGGTCCACTACATGGTCTAAAGTTGCCACATCACTACTCTGACACTTCTTTGTCCAGAGTGACATAAATGTGCTACTGGCATTACATTTTGTTAACTCAGGAACCATCTCAAAAACAGCCCGGGAAACATGGAAAGCAGTAACCACTGGATGGAAGTTTTCAACATTGTCTACTTTACTGACATCTGCTGGTTGACAGAATTCTCTTATTTCACATTTCTCTAAGCGGTTCTGCTTGCTCAATGTATCATCAATTGCACACAAATTAACTGTAATAATATAAGGAAAATATGTGTGATAAAAAGATGTCTACAGCAGTAACCTAAAATGATACAGCATTAAAATGATTTATAAACTACATGTATAAGTGGAAAAAACAAAGGGCAATAACGCCTTAAAAATTGACTCGCCTAACCTGCGCTGACTGCACTTCATATTAATAAGTCATGCAAAATTTCACTGAAATCCAATCAATGGTTACAGAGAAATGGCACGAACAAAAGTATATGAAAGAAAAACAAAAGACAGTAAGTCCATTGAAATTGATCCAACAAATGTTTGTCAATGATAAGCACAACTAGACTTAGTACTGATACAATATGAAGACATACAAAGTTTCTTTGAAATCTGACCAATGCTAATGAAATAGCTAGCAAAGACAAAATTTGCAATGACCAACCAACAGACTCACTGACCTATTAAAAGGACAGCTCTAATATATCTCCCATATACCCATACTATCAACAGAGAAAAATTTGACACCTGAGAGCCACATACAATTCAAAATACAAAGTGCATGTATATGGGTATGCCAGACCCATTAACTTACCATGCTTCAAATGTTGGCACAAAGAAGCTAAGTTGGCCATCTGAGCAGCTTGAAACTGAAACTCCTTCATCTCCTTTTGTCGTACCAGTAAAGCCTTCTTAATAAAAGCAGCAGTATGTTCTTTGCTGGATTTTATTAGGTCTACAAGTTCTGGAAACTTGCCATCTTTCTCCACGATCAGATGTAAATATCCAACAGACAATGTTCCCTCTAACAGAGCAGTCACAGTACCTTCAATAACTGTCACAGCTTTGATCAACCCATCTAGACAGTTTTGACTCAACATATTTATTTTACTCTTGTCTTTGTCTGGAAAGAATTTGAAAAATATAATTAATATGCTACGACAATAATGCATTCAGTAACAATAAAATGAATAACATACATACAGAGTTTATTCCTAAAACAAAATTAACTGTACAAGACAAAATTGTCAATCAAATACAGTACCATCATCAATCAGAGTCAACAAGATGGTAGAATTAGTTACTGAAAAACGAACAAAATAAACATAGGAGAGATTTGAGCTTTAAAAAATTTATTGATAAATTGGAAATCTTGTAAGCATGAAACTTTTTTCAGGCCTACATTTTAATTGATTGCAAACAAGTCATTTCAATTGAGAACTCTCAATGACTTCTCTTGAAATGACTATTCAAAATATTTTATTTATAGTAATGGTCAAAATTTGGCCTCAAGACAGGATTCAAAACATGAGTATGACCTATTTTGTAAATTAAACATCAAGTATTTCCAAACAAATAGCAAATTTAAATCAATGACAACAAATTTAATGTGTCAAGTCTCAGAAAAATATTCTGGAGCTATGATACTTACAATATATCTTTAAAAACAGTGGGAATGCTGCCCATCGTAAAACAAGCCGTAACATCCTCAACTCAATCTGATGTGAATCTGTTCCTACACTCTTGTTCCATTCAGTCTCAAAAAGGTAAGACAAAAGACTTCCATATCTTTTGCTTTCTGATTCACTGAAGTGCCAGTAGTCAACAGAATGGCCCTTTTCAATGGCCTGTAATTGTGTTGAAAAGAAATATCAATTGCTGAAACAAAGTGGGTTCTCACTGCAGGGAAATCATGGACTTGATATAAGCTTTTTTCACAGACAGTCACAACATCTAAAGTCAATTTCTGTAATATCATTAATATTCAAGGGGGATTAAATTTTGAGGATTTCTTGGTTTAACCACATTTTCTTGCCTGATCATTATGTTTTAAATACAGAAAATTTGAGATTGTCAATGTTTAAAGGATTTTCATAATTCTGCAAAATTGTATCCAGTCATTTTTTTTCTTGAAATATAAAATTCACTAAATTACCACCCATAGATATAGTCTTTTTCACGAAAACCACGAAATTTCATCAAAATGAAATTAAATGATTTTACAGATAGAATTTGAACCATGACCACTCATGGTTCAAACAAGGGAGTCAAGATGGCCCTATATCGCTCACTTGACCTACATGTGTAGCAGACTTTTTTTCTGTGTATACAATTTTGAAAGAGGACCACCAAGAGATCATTTCTGCAGTGTATGGTTAACTCACAAATGCTAACCTAATGGTTCTCTCACACTGCATCGTTTGCATAAACATATGCTTAATGTATACCTGTGTAACGGTCAATTTTATCCCCCGCCCAGTTTATCCCCGAAGGATAAAACGGGCTGGCCTATTTCATCCCCCGGGGATAAACTGGGCCGGCCCGTTTTATCCCCCCCCTAGGCATCTTCTTCCCCTACCTCAGGCCTTTTCTTCCCCCACCTAAAAAAATTGTTTTTGGTAATGTGCTAAAAATAATAATTGTGAATAAATAAATGTTGGTGAGAAACATGAAATAATGATAAATATGGCCTGTGAATTTGTTTTGGAAGTGATAAAAAGTGAAAAAAATTAATTGATTTAATCGATAAATAATGTTCATTATTGCCATAATCTTGTCTTTTTAATCCCCAACTGAGTATTATTGATGTGGAGATGGGGAAGAAATAGACTGGTCTATTTTATCCCCACACTCAAGTATGAATTATACACATATGGGGGAAGAAGTAGACTGGCCTATTTTATCCCCCACTCAAGTATAACAAGTAATTGAGAATTGCAAGCAATACAGAAGTCCCCTACCGATTTTAAGCCATTTTCAATGTTTCTGTTGCCATAGCAACCACAATTTTTGTCAGAATCAAAATAATTTTAGACGTGCATAAGTCCCTCATGGTCCCTTATCCACATATTAAGTTTCATAAAGCTAGCTTGAAAACTGTTTGAATTATGTCAGGATTCAGATTTTGGCACATTTTCACTCTTTCTGTCGCCATAGCAACCACAATTTCTGTCAGAATCAAAATATTTTCAGGATCCAGATTTTTTGACTGACTGACTAATTAATATAAAGATGGGGAAGCAGTAGACTTTTTTTTTTATTCCCCACCTAAGTGTAATAAATATAAAGATGGGGAAGAAGAGACCTGGTCTATTTCATCCCCCACCCGACTATAATTAATACAGAGATGGGGGAAGAAGAGGCCTAGTCTATTTTATCCCCCACCCGAGTATAATTATTATGGAGATGGGGGAAGAAGAGGCCTAGTCTATTTTATTTCCCACCTGAGTATTGATGGTGAAACAGTGTTGAAAGTTTCAAAGCAATAACTCAGATAGTTTAGGAGAAAAGTGGACATAAACACAAAACTTAATCAAGGAATTAACTAAGTCAAAAAGGGGCAATAACTCATGCGAAATACATATCAGAGTTATGGCTCATGCTTGACAAGGTCAGGTATTGATGGTGAACAGGTGTTGAAAGTTTCAAAGCAATAGCCCACATAGTGTATGAGAAAGGTGGACCTACACACAAAACTTATCCAAGGAATTTTATTTTTTAAGTCCAAAAAGGCGCAATTATTCTTACAAAAAATGCAGATCAGAGTTATGGGTCTTGCTTTACAGGCTCAGGTATTGATCATGGTGAACAAGTGCTGCATGTTTCAAAAGAATAGCTTTGATAGTTTATGAAAAAAGTTGACCTAAACATAAAACTTAACCATGCAACGCCGTTGCCGACGCCAATGCCAACAAGGACAACGATCAAGTGATTACAATAACTCATCTTTTTTTTCAAAAATCAGATGAGCTAATAAGTTGCCCATGCATTTTAACATAGTTCATATATTCATTGTGTGATGCCTAACTGAACCAGGGTTCCCACAAATATTCTGACACAAAATTCCCTGACTTTTCCCTGATTTTTCCCTGACCACACAGCAATTTTCCCCGACTTTTTATAGCGATCGCGAACCGAAGCATTTTTTTGTTCGGGTAAAATATGACAATAAAATAGAGAAAAGAAAGCTATACTAGCTTTATAGGAAACAAAAAAGTTTGAGTTAGTAGTTCTAAGGTTGCTGGTTGACATAAAGTTATTATAATTTAAAGAAATAAAGAATTCCCTGACCTATCCCTGACTTTTGCTCATTTTTTAGATTTCCCTGACTAATTCCAAAATTCCCTGACTTTTCCCTGACCTTGAAAAAAATATGTTTTTCCCTGACTTTTCTCTGACTGTGGGAACCCTGTGAACATAGTACAAACCCAATACAAATGTAATTTAATTGAGAGAAACTGTTAGATATTTGCATCCCTTTGTGAAAGAATTCAATCTTTAGTACAGAAAGATTCGAAAATATAAGCTATGAGCATCCCAATCCCTTAAAGAACAACTTTTAAAATATGATACATACCTGTACTAAAATGCATTTTGCTCATTTACACAAGCCCATATTTATAAACTTACCATAAAAGCAGCCTTGCTCATGCATTCTTGCATACATGGATTGTATGTATCAACCTTTTGACAATACAGTTGTACGAATTGCTTCATTGTAAAGCTATACCCACATACCTAAAAAGTAAAATAGTGATACACATGTTTTTATCACATAAAACTTATGATTTGTGACAAAAGAGAATAGGTCTAAAGCCCTGTTTCCATGAAGTGAAAAATCTACGCATTTTCAGCATATATCTATTAGGCCCGTAACATGCGCCAGATAAATATATTTTGCTTCAGTCCATATTGCATGATGCTGTTTCCATTTACATGTTATTCTGCATGTGGTATTTTACACACTAAAAACATTTGCTTTGGGTAGCAAATTTTTTACACATGTATGCAAGTACAATGACTTGTTAAGTACCCATGATAAACAATTTGACACTGTCTCCTCGATTTTACTATTGATTGATTGAAGCGACTCATCTTAAATCATATGAATTAAGGTTCATGATAAGCTCATAAAAGTATTCATGTTTCTTTGAGTAATGTCAACTTTTTTACCAGACCAAAAATGTAAGCACCATCTCCTCGATCTCCAGATCTTTCAAAAGGGCTAGCAAAACATGCAATTGCATCTTTTGTTACAACATTTCTTTTAAAAATAAGTTTGTTTTCGTCTTCATGCAAAAAATTAGCACCAAACTAATATGCTCAATGGAAACCTGGCTTTATCCTAAATTAATTTTACACCTTGACATAATAATTTGATATTAAACATACCTGGGTTTGAAGAGTATTCATGAAAAAATCTGACAATTCTTTGTTCCACAAATTCTTGATCTCTTCTGATTGAAGTTCAATAGCAGCAAAAACATTGTTCCACATCTGTGTAATTTAACAGAACAATAAAATTATATATATATCAATTTTGTAAGAATACAATTTATATTGCCACTAAGGAAAAGATAAAACTAATTGACCATGCGCTTATGACTGTCTATGTCTAATGCAAAATAAGATGTATATTTACATGTCTTGTAAAATATGTACTGAAACTTTTCAACATCTATTATTCAGTCTGACAGGTTTCCAGCCTTTGTAGTTACATAGGTCATCGTTTAATATAATATTCTTAATATAGAGAGGATCTTACATGAGTGTCTTTCTATATTGAATTTATTAAACGAGTTGGATAAAATGATAAAATGCGAGGCTCTGCCGAGCATTGTATCACTTTTATTCAACGAGTTTAATAAATTTAATATGGAATGACACGAATGTAAGATTCTTTTTATCACATAAACTAAATACACAGTAAAAGTGTGTCAAGAATGCACACACTTCCCCTTTAGCAAATAAACTCCATAGGAGTAAAGCGGTTCATTGAAAGAGCTAAGAAAATAGTGCAACAATGTATTCTTCAATATGTTAATTTTTCTGCCTTTGAAAATAATATTTTTAGGGTACCTAAAATCCTGCAGATGTAAAACTACGCTTAACAAAATAAATAATTAAATCTAGGACCGCAGCAACACAACGTATTCTGTTCTGTTCCGTGTTCCGTTCCGGGTTTTAGTAACAACTAAGGACAGGGGAAGTAACTAGGTTTTCCGCGTGAATTTATTCACGATTCGTCTGAATAGCCGAAAATAACTGATTGTACACGATGCAAGTACTTGGTAAGCAAGGAAAATCGTCTTTAATTCTCAAAATTAACGGATTTATACAATGAAATCAACATCCGATGCCGTGTGTTTGTGTAGATGCCAGATATTTGGTATGTACATTTCGTCCCGATCTTATTCGTACCCACGTTTAACGGACCTACCGTCATGTGTACTTACAGTTATATCTCTTAAGTTCTTGTACATATGTTATTGTGTGATTATAACGTGCCCTAGAGTGCTCATAATCGGATATGAAATTTATTCTGTTCTAAAAATGTATCCTTCTACTTTTTTGACAACGTGTATGAATACATAAATAAAGTGACTCGCCCTTGTATATACCTCATTTGCATGTTTATTACACGTGTGTATTATGACTTTTATGTAATGGGTTTATTAAACTCCCAGAGCCTATTTATGTGATAAAGTATATTAATAACTTATATTCACAAATGTTGTAGAATTACACTAATAATTTGTAGTATGTTGTTGATTTCAGGAATATGTATTTTATATCAGACCTATGTTAATGGAAATGTTATTTTGTACATTATATTTATATAAGGTAGATAATCCCTTCCAATAATAAAGAACGAAAAACCAACAATAGCGCATTCTTTAAACCAACCCATACATCTGCAACATCATGTTTTGTAGCAGTGGCCTTGACACCACCAGCTCCACTTCCAATCTCAAGTGGCGTTTTCACATAAGTTATCTGAATGGCAAGTTTCATCACAACATCTCATTTTTGTCTTTTATATTTTTAGTAACAGTGATCTTGACCGTGACCCCACTTTCAATCCTAAACAAAGTTTTCATATAAGCTACCTACACAACAAATTTCATTATCACATCTCAATCCTAACTGAAGTTATCATTTGGAAACCAATTGTGGACGCCCGCCTGCCTGCTCGCTCACCTGCCGACCACCCCACCTAAATCACCAATCTAAAAACCAGTTTTAGTCTGTTGGAAAATCTGGTTAGAAATCTTATATAATTTGCAAAATTATATTTCAAACATCTAAATTATGCTCACCCAGAGATTATCATCCATGCAGGATGTATAATTGTGAAACCATCTCTGTATCCAGTCCACAACTTTCTTACAAGATGTAATGAGCAGACCTTGATGATGAAGACTTTGATGGTGTTTCTCCTTTTTCTTCTCATCAGTGTGACTCAATACTTTGTCGTACATAGCTATACAGTGAATCAGAATCTGTGTACAATAGACGATAGTGTTCGGTCGTCCATTGTCTAAACTTTGTTTGAACAAGTCATATGATATGATGTAGCACATTTCCCACTGTTTTAATCTGCTGTTTTCACTGTAAAGTATATTAAACAAACTCTAACAGCAAGCCAACACAATCATATTTTGTTTACTACAAAGCATGTACAGTACAAAGTATTTGACCGATTATCAACCTTCTATTAACATAACTCAACCGCTAATATATTGTCTATATTTATAGGGGAATTCCCCAAGGTCGCTTCGGGGAATCCCCAGTAACGATTAAATGCGAAAACGCACAATTGTTGTTGTTGTAGATTTGCATTCGCTAACACTGTTATTTTTTTGACAGACCAGATCTCAATGGTCACTAGGTAGACAGACTCTTGCTTCCGACTTCCGGTAGCAGGAATTTGATACCGAGAAATCGATAACCGTTCCTGATTCTATCTTTATTTTTTAAATGTGGAACATAAATAACAATCATAGTAAAAGACCAGAATAAAACTATAATTAAATATTTATAGAATAAATTTATTATGCCAAAAAAGATTGCCAAAATGTCACGAAATACGCCCGTCTTGGGGCATGGTGAGTCTCAGGGCATGGTGAATGAAAAAAACAAACAATCCAACATTTTTTTTTAATCAAAGGACCATAACCAAAGAAGGCCTAGGCTGATTTGGCCTACAATTAAACTTTTCTTAGATATTATACCCATAAACATTGTCACCAAGTTTGAATATACTCAGACAAAAACTCTTTGCACTACAGAACAGACAAGGTCAATTTCACATTTATTTCGGTAATTATAGGACCATAACCAAATAAGGCCTAGGCCGATTTGGCCTATAATCAAACTTGGCCTAGATATTATGCCCATAACCATTGTCACAAAGTTTGAAGACGATCAGATGAAAACTGTTTGCGTTAGAGCACAGACAAGGCCAATTTCATACTTATTTGGTAATTAAAGGCCCATAACCAAATGATGCCTAGGCCGATTTTGCCTATAATCAAACTTGGCCTAGATATTATTCTCATAAGCATTGTCACAAAGTTAAAAGACGATCGAATGAAAACTGTTTGCACTAAAGAACAGACAAGGTCAATTTCACATTTATTTTGGTAATTATAGAACCATAACCAAATAAGGCCTAGGCCGTTTTGGCCTATAATAAATCTTGGCCTAGATATTATGCCCATAAGCATTGTCACAAAGTTTGAAAATGATCGGATGAAAACTGTTTGCGTAAGAGTACAGACAAGGCCAGTTTCATACTTATTTGGTAATTGAAGGCCCATAACCCAATAAGGCCAAGGCCGATTTGGCCTATAATCAAACTTGGCCTAGATATTATTCCCATAAGCATTGTCACAAAGTATGAAAATGATCGGATGAAAACTGTTTGCGTAAGAGTACAGACAAGGCCAGTTTCATACTTATTTGGTAATTGAAGGCTCATAACCCAATAAGGCCTAAGCCGATTTGGCCTATAATCGAACTTGGCCTAGATATTATGCCCATAAGCATTGTCACAAAGTTTGAAGATGATCGGATGAAAACTATTTGCGTTAGAGTACAGACAAGGCCAATTTCATACTTATTTGGTAATTAAAGGACCATAACCCAATAAGGCCTAGGCCGATTTGGCCTATGATCAAACTTGGCCTAGATATTATGCCCATAAGCATTGTCAGCAAGTTTAAAGATGATCGGATGTAAACTGTTAGCGTAAGAGTACAGACAAGGCCAATTTCATTCTATTTGGTAATTAATGGACCATAACCCAATTTGGCCTATAATCGAACTTGGCCTAGATATTACGCCCATAAGCATTGTCACAAAATTTGAAGATGATCGGATGAAAAGTATTTGCGTTAGAGTACAGACAAGGCCAATTTCATACTTATTTGGTAATTAAAGGACCATAACCCAATCAGACCTAAGCCGATTTGGCCTATAATTGAACTTGGCCTAGATATTATGCCCATAAGCATTGTCCGCAAGTTTAAAGATGATCGGATAAAAACTGTTAGCGTAAGAGTACAGACAAGGCCAATTCCTTACTTATTTGGTAATTAAAGGACCATAACCCAATAAGGCCTAAGCCGATTTGGCCTATAATCGAACTTGGCCTAGATATTATGCCCATAAGCATTGTCAGCAAGTTTGAAGATGATCGGAAGAAAACTGTTTGCGCTAGAGTACAGACATGGCCAATTTCATACTTATTTGGTAATTAAAGGACCATAACCCAATAAGGCCTAGGCCGATTTGGCCTATAATCGAACTTGGCCTAGATATTATGCCCATAAGCATTGTCAGCAAGTTTGAAGATGATCGGATGAAAACTGTTTGCGCTAGAGTACAGACATGGCCAATTTCATACTTAATTGGTAATTAAAGGACCATAACCCAATAAGGCCTAGGCCGATTTGGCCTATAATCGAACTTGGCCTAGACTTTATGCCCATAAGCATTGTCAGCAAGTTTGAAGAGGTTGGATGAAAACTGTTTGCGCTAGAGTACAGACAAATTACTGGACGCCGCCGCCGCCCGCCCGCCCACCCGCCCGCACGCCCGCCAAGGGTATTCACATAATACGTCCCGTTTTCAACGGGCGTATAAAAAGGGCATCATTTTACGTTAAATCATCTACAAATAATTGTGTTAACATGAGAATCCTTGCAGTCAATTAGTACATCTGGACTTTTGACCTGCTTACTTAAGGAGGTATGCGCGCCTTTTATCTTACGATCGAATTTTCTCTGAAACATCTTAAAATGACAGCAAAATCATCTAGAACAACAATGAAATCATAAAAATGATATGTCACCATACTCGTTTTCGAGATACATGGATTTCTAATAGCCTACCACTGTATTTTGTTCATTTTATCTATTTCTTGCATATAAGACACCATAATGTTCATTTTAGGATTTGTATTCTATTAAACCACTTTTAAACAATTCATGATATTTTGTGTGTTCAATGGTCATTCCTATTGACGTTAGTCACAATTTCGGCTGCCTGGTGAAAAAATTCAGAATTTGTACATGATAAACAGTTACCCCACCCACTTCCCAAAAAGTGTGATTTTCAAATGAACGTCAAAAAATATCTAACGATGGAAAACTATTTAAAATTGGATAAAAGTTGAGAATCACATCGAACATCAGTTTAGTCAAATAAAAAATAGGGGTCACCAGCCTTTTTAGGGAGCTATTCACCAAAAAGTACTAATTTTGAATAAATTTGCATAAATTAACCTAATTTGCATATTAGAATGAAATAAAATTTTATGAAAAATATTTCAAAGTTTAGCTACTTCATATTACTAAATCATGCACTAAATATTTTATATAAACACATGCATTTGAACAATTGTAGTGACTTATTGTACACCCATATTCTTTACAATTGTGCCGTTCCCCACCCACTTTTTATACATGCAAAAAATAAAAAGTTAAAAAATATCTATTTTTTAAACTAATATTATGTTTATTTTCATTAATTAGCATTTATATGCAATCATTGGAACTAAATATCATGTTTGATCTCGTCTAATACGATTTTGAAATTTCGCGCATGCGCACAAGGCAGCTCGAACCTCCTTAAAAAGCAAGAAGGTATACCTGGATGTAATGACCAACCGTCCTAAAACTTTCTTGACTGACTGTTGTGGGCTGACCTTTCCACAAGGAATCAGCAACGTCTCCACATGAGTCTAAACATGTGGTCTAAAAGTTTATGTCTGTACATTCAAAAATGTCAAAAGTTGTCGCTAGTTCAAGATGATAGTTAACTTCGGTATAGAATACTATGCATATGGTACAAATTTGAAGGTTATAGCTCAAGAAATGTGAAAGTATGTTACTAGGCCAAAATTTGTATGCCGGAAAAATGATGCATGTGGTCCAAATTTAAAGCATTTCCTTTCAAAAATGTGCAAGTAGGTCACTAGGTCAATATCAGAGTTCATTTCATACACCAAACTATAAATGTAGTCAGTTTCAAGGCTGTAGCTTGACCAATTGAGAAAATAGGTCACTTGGTCACTTCCAAAGTCAAAGTTCATTACGGTACAGTCAGATCTCGATACAACGACACTCTTTGTTCCCGATCAAAATGTAGTTAAAACGAATTTGTCATTATACTGAATTTCACTAGTGACGAGAAATTTGATTTGGAGATTGTTTCATAGAAATCAATTAATGATTAACATATAATTTATCATGTCATAAAATTTACGTAATCAGCAAAATCAGCAGTATGAAATTATCATAATTACATAAAATAATATTTAAAATAAAATTTGAGAGAGCTCCGAAATAAAGGGTGTCCGAATTTAAAGATGTCCGGATACTACTACAGTAAACTATAAAATCTAACGCTCCAGAGAATAATTTGGTAATTCATTTTGTTACAAATTTTACCCTATGTTTTTAAGAATTGATGAATTAATAAATCAAGTCGAGAAATCTCGATAAATATCATTTATTTCGTGAACAGTTAGATTTCTAAACTACGAATATATGCGATGACTTCGCTTATCTCCCTTGATTACGAATGCGCGAGCCGTAGCACACAAACTGTGATTCGACTGTGAAAGGTTCCACTATTATAAAGAGAGCAATTAAGATGATTTTCACAAGTGTAATTTCATAATTAGGCTCCTTGCTCAGACGGTCACTTTGTGAAGCCGATAAATAGTTCAGGTGTGAAAAATAGTCCCTTGGTAGTGTCAGTATATCGAGTATTAATTACTGTGTAAACAATCCATTTATTCCCATCTTTTTGCTGTCGGTAAGTGAATATGTTGTTATAACGGATACTATTAACGTTGTATAGAATTCATCCTCACCAATTGGTGTCATTATAACGAAATTGTCGGTATATCGGGTGTCGTTGTAGGTCAAGACACAGGTTGACGTTCGTTTAGATACGAGAACCTTATATGCAATTTGAAGACTCACAGTACCTTCAATTAGGGTCAAACCTGCACTCTCAACTTCGCCTTATCATGGTGAATATTTGTGCCAGGTTATTTCAAAATTCCTTGAAAAGTTCAAGAGATATAGAGCAGACACAAAACACAATGGGAATATGTTTAATCTTGAACTGTGACCTTGACCTTTGACTATCAGGGACAATCATGCGGAGCACGGCACATAGTCTCCTCATGTGAACATATGTGCCAATAATTTTAAAAGCCTTCCAACAGTTCAAGAAATACAGAGCGGACAAGAATGTGTGACAGACAGACTGACAAACAGACAATCATATGTTAAAAACAACTATTTATTACCTGAAGAATGTTCCTTGGAGTTGCGTTAAAAGTGTGCTTATACATTTCTCAACAGTCTGAAATCAACAATATCACTAGAAAGAATACAACAACATAACAATGCATTGAATAACATCCCTACCATTACAATACAAACACAGCAAGAGCCATATGAAAACATCGTTAATTATTTCAGAATTGTTTCTTAAGTCGGAAAAATGGCCAAAATAAGAACATGAGGACCATAATGGCCCTATTATCAATGCACAGTGATCATTTCATGTAACTGTAGAAAACAAAGTGTAATGATAAGTTATGATGAGGCCTAGCATACTATGTATGTACAACCCTATAGGAAAAACATAATAAATTCTTACCTTTTCATCAGCAGTCATCTTGTATACAGAAAACGCATAAGGTTTTTTGGCTTTTAAGTAGTAGGTCAGACTAGCCAGGACAGCTTCGATTGGTATAGCTGACGTTTCAATAAGTAAATCCAAGTTCTTGAGATCAACCGATGATATGAAAGCCCGTGGAAGCAAGTAATCCATTTCAAACAGGGGTTGCATATGTTTCAGCATTTTCTCCATTGGACTGTGAAAAAAATTAATAAAGTATTGCCCAGTATTTTTCAAGATAAACATGAAGATGAAAGCCAAGAACTGATAATACATTTAAAGAAGACACAAATAGTAATTAGATCTACGACTGACTGATTTTCCTGTTTTGATTTGGCATTGTTTAAAAGAACACCACAATTCATTTAAATAAGTAGACTAGACATACCAGTATACTGTAAACCAATTTACTTTTCTGAATACTAGCTTTCACGTTTTTTTGATCGGCATCATATTCGCGGCTACAAACTTTTGCGTTTTTAAGTTTCCTGCAATGTCCATATTAATGTTTTTAGCACTTTTGCGGCAACTTAATTACGCGTAATTCTACCACTTGCGAATTCCGCAAAACTAAAGTGCACAAAATAATTTCCAGTAGTTGTTTTACAAAATCTATATACTGAATGTTTATAGTCCCTCATTCTAAAAATATGCAATTGAAAACATATATTAACGAACCAAATAGAGAGTTAATGTTGTCTAAAAATTGGTCACTTATAACAAGTAATTAAGAATTGCAAGCAATACAGAAGTCCCCTACCGGTTTGAGGCCATTTTCAATGTTTCTGTTGCCATAGCAACCACAATTTTTGTCAGAATCAGAATATTTTTAGTCGTGCATAATCCCCTTATTGCCCCCTATCCACATATCAAGTTTCATAAACCTAGCTTGAAAACTGTTTGAGTTATGTCAGGATCCAGATTGTTTGACGGACGGACAGACGAACGGACTGACGGACGGACGGAGGGCAAACCTATAGTCCCCTCCGGTCAAAAACCGGTAGGGGACTAAAAACATAATCTAAGCGCCACTAAACTTAAATCTAACCAATTATAACACTATTCATAGAGTACATTTATATATTTTTTAGTCAAGACAAAAGAAATCTTACATATCCCAGTTTGCACTTTTTCCTTTAAATGTGGTGTGTGCATTTGACACATAATCTAATCCCCACCACACTGGTCTATAACTATCATGTTTCAACTCAGTATCTGGTTCTTGAAATGGTACACAAACACCGGACAGGAAGTGTATTAATGGCATTACAGATAGCCAACATGGATCCTTGGAGTTCTCTAGAATGTAAGTCGCTAAATCAACCACAGCATCCTTCAACTTGACCCTGAAATGAATTCAATTATAATCTATTATATCACAAACAATGTTGTTTTTCCCATGCGTTAACAGGACACAAACTATGTGTAAACAATTTAGGGATCCACGTGCTGTTAATGTCCATATTTAGGCACATTTAGGGTCCACTGACAACAATAAACATGAGCCTTATTCCCATTCCATTTGTGATTTCTAGTTGATATTCAATAATATTCGAATTATGAATAAAAGTGTCCACATTTTGCATGTTTTTTCTAGACATTTGGAGACTGTGGAAAAAAAGCACAATTCTAAAATCAGTATGACAAAATCTCACACCTTTACATCATTGTATTGAAATACAAAGCATAAATTGTTGTTTTAATGCTATAATTATAGTGTTCACCCATGTTTTTTTGTGTTATAAGATCTGGAGACCTGACGGGCTTGGGCACCAACTGTTCCTCAGGACTCAGATTATAACAAGACCGGCAAAGTTTCACTCACCTGAGCAATATCTTCACAAGTTGAGCATTTCCCTACACATATTTGTATGCAAAATATTTTGAAAAAGAGGGCCATGGGCTCTTAAGCACTTGCCTCACAGCAATAGTTTGGACCACAATTACTGAGATTTTTATGGCATGGCTGAAGCCCTTGAGCCAATACCTAACCTGGTATGCCGAATATTGATTTAATGCCCGCCGTCCCTGTGTAATAATCTATACATAGACCAACCTTTGACCTGGAAACAAAGCATCAGCAATGTTGAAATCAGGACATTCTCTTTTCTTTTCTTCGCATCTGACCAAAAGAGCATTTGTTAAAACACGTATGCGCTTCATTTCTGGCATTGGAAGTTTCAAGTTCTGTATGAGAACCAATACTATCAATGCTGCGGAAGTAGCTTGATCTCTACATTCTGGTGATGTTGATCCGCAATTTGCCTCTATTTGCCATTTCAGGATCATTTCCTTGACAATTTTCTCAGCAAACTACATGGAAGAAAAGTAAAATGTATCACAATTAAGTTAAAATAACTATGGTATACTTAATCATATATAATATCAAAACCTTAACATGTTTTAAGTAATTTATTAGCAAATTTGTTTAAAAATGCTGTAATATACAGTTGAAACTCGTTGTGTCGACATCGGTTGTATCGACACTTTACGGTTATGTCAACATACTTCAAATCCCCGATTTGGGTTGCTCTTTATTCTATCTTAAATATGATTGTTTAGTCGACATGCCTGTGTCGACACTCCGTATATGCATTAGTTTATGTTTAAACTGATGTAACAACGGCACCAACAGAAAGGCTCAAGGACTTTGTTATCACGAATTTCGACGGGAATTGTCGGCTCCTGTTGTGTCGACATTCGGATATAACGAGTGTCGACTGCACATTCATGGCAAAATGAAAATAAACAAGAATGTGTTAAATAAACGCTTATGCCCCGAGAAATCCTTGTCCATAAAAAAAGTCAACCAAGGGCCATAATTCTGTTAAAATTTTGGATAGTGTTACATGGCCTTGACGATATAAGGGGTTTATGATGGTAAACAAGAATGCAAAGTTTGAAAGCAATGCCTTGATGGACTTGATGTAAGACAAAACTTTGTAGCAAGCCATATTGATGTAAGACAAAACTGTCAATTTGGGTTTACCGCAGACAGACGGACGGACTAACAGACATGTTCAATACCCCTATGTCGATATACATAATCAGCATTATTGACAATAAGGTTACTAAAGGACAAGACAATTCTCTGAAGGGAAAATGCTTTAGATAAACAAGAGCACTGCCAATGAGTGCTTGACGCTTGACTTTATCGTACTTGATAGTAACCTTCCTCATCTGTGAGTCAAAATTCTAATAGTATCAAGGACAGATAACTCATAAATGTAGGTCACAGGGTTACTAGCCTCGTCTGTATGAACTTCTCTTGGGGTGGTGACTATGTAGAGTTTCAAGTGGATACCTTTGATAGTCTTTGAGAAATTGACATTTTTGTGTAAAGATTTTAAATCAGAAAAGGGGAATAACTCTAATAAAATGCTGGATAGATTTGTTTCCTCTCGTCAGTAGATGTAGGTCATCAAATACCACAAGTGTATTGACTTTCATGTTGAAGCTTTGATAGTGTTTGAGAAAATTCAGTTTGTGTGTAAAATTTGCCACTATTTTTATGTACTAAGTCCAAACAAGGGCAGATAACTCCATAAATATAGGTCATAGAGTTATCAACCTTGTCAGTAGGGACTCCCCATGTGATGGTGAATAACTATGTTGAGTTTCAAGTTGATACCTTTGATAGTCTTTTAGAAAATGACTATGACAATGAACTTAACCAATGCACACGCCCACGATCCCGTCACGACAATAGCTCTACTTTTTTCTTCGAAAAGTCGAGCTAAAAAGATCAGTTATTAACTGATTTATGTACAAATGTTCACTTATTTAAATAAAATAATCTGAAAACGTACAAACTTATTAAATTCCACACCATCTGTCCAACATTTACCATCCACAAAGTATATTTTTCTTAAGCAGTCATAAAGCATTCTTATATGTTGGATGATACTGTCTGCTTGAACATGACTTGTCCCTTGGTCAACAATTGATGGACAGAATATATGTATTCCACTTTCAGCATGTTTTATCAGTTGCTTTTTTCTTCCTTTTACAAAATCTCGAAACATAGAACTCCAAGTCTGTGGCTCATGTTCAATATAACAGTCATATTGATGCCATATTTCTAAAATAATATAAAATAGAGACAATCACAGAAATGGCTGTACGTTTTTTTACAATTTGATTACCTGGTATACAAGCATACATAACGATCAGATCACCTTGAGAGAAAATTAAATGTGAAACAAGAGCACCGCCTTGCGGGTGCAGACACTCATCTGATCATTGTCACTGTTAAAAAGGCCCATTACCCTTGCTAAAAAAAGGGCAGGAGAAAAGTGGACCTAAACGCAAAACTTAACCAAAGCATTGTATTTTCTAAGTCCAAAAAGGGGCAATAATTCTTACAAAATTCAGATCAGAGTTATGGGTCATGCTTTACAGGCTCAGATATTGATGGTGAACAATTGTTGCAAGTTTCAAAGCAATAGCTTTGATAGTTTATGAAACAAGAGGATCATAGATCCTGGGGCGCCCACCTGCTAAACATGGACAAACTTTGAACTTGAGCTTAAGGTCATCAAAATAAACATATTGACTAAACTTGATGAAGGTTAAAGCAAAACTGAGGTCTCCAGAGTGTTAAAAAGGTTTTGCTATTATTTGACATTTTGACCTAGTTTTTTACCCACATGACCCAATTTCAAACGTGACCTTAAGGTCATCAAGATAGACATTTTGACCAAAGTTGATCAAGATTAAAGCAATAATAAGGCCTCAAGGGTGTAAATAAGGTTTTTCTATTATTTGACCTATTGACCTAGTTTTTGACCCCACATGACCCAACTTCGAACTTGACCTTAAGGTCACCAAGATAAACAATTTGACTAAACTTCATGAAGATTAAAGCAAATACGTGGCCACCAGAATGTTAACAAGGTTATCCTATTATTTGACCTTTTGACCTAGTTTTTGACCCCACATGACCCAACTCAAAACTTGACCTAGATATCAATGAGATACAAGTTTGGTGAAGATCAAAGCAAAACTGTGACTGCCAGAGTGTTAACAAGGTTATCTTATTATTTGATCTTTTGACCTAGTTTTTGACCCCAAATGACCCAACTTCAAACTTGACCTTAAGGTCACCAAGAAAAAAATTTGAAGATTAAAGCAAAAATGTGGCCACCAGTGTGTTAACAAGGTTATCTTATTATTTGATCTTTTGACTCCAAATGACCCAACTTCAAACTTGACCTAGATTTCATTGAGATACAACTACTGACCAAGTTTGTTGAAGATTAAAGCAAAAATGTGACCTCTAGAGTGTTAACAAGGTTTTGCTTTTATTTGACCTTTTGACCTAGTTTTTGTCCCCAAATGACCCAACTTCAAACTTGACCTAGATTTCATTGAGATACAACTACTGACCAAGTTTGGTGAAGATCAAAGCAAAATTGTAAGTGCTAGAGTGTTAACAGTGAATTGTCTAACAGACGGACGACGGACAAAAAACAATCACAAGAGCTCACCTTGCCACTTTGTGGCAGGTGAGCTAAAAAGTTGACATAAACACAAAACTTAACCATGCAAAACCGACGCCGATCAAGTGATGACAATAACTCATATTTTTTTTCAAAAATCAGATGAGCTAACAAGAGGATCATAGATCCTGGGGTGCTCACCTGCTAAACATGGCCAAACATGAACTTGACCTTAAGTCATCAAGATAACGTTTGACTAAACTTCATGAAGGTTAAAGCAAAACTGAGGCCTCCAGAGTGTTAACAAGGTTTTGCTATTATTTAACATATTGACCTAGTTTTTTACCCACATGACCCAACTTTAAACGTGACCTTAAGGTCATCAAGATAAACATTTTGACCAAAGTTGATGAAGATTAAAGCAAAGATATGGCCTCAAGTGTGTTAATAAGGTTTTTCTATTATTTGACCTATTGACCTAGTTTTTGACCCCACATGAACCAACTTCGAACTTGACCTTAGGGTCACCGAGATAAACATTTTGACTAAACTTCATGAAGATTGAAGCAAAATTATGGCCTCTAGAGTGTTAACAAGGTTATCCTATCATTTGACCTTTTCACCTAGTTTTTGACCCCACATGACCCAACTTCGAACTTGACCAAAACCAAGATAAACATTTTGACCAAACTTCATGAAGATTAAAGTAACAATGTGACCTCCAGAGTGTTAACAAGGTTTTGCTATTATTTGACCTATTGACCTAGTTTTTGACCCCACATGACCTAACTTCAAAACTGACCTAGATTTCATTGAGATACAACTACTGACCAAGTTTGGTGAAGATCAAAGCAAAATTGAAAGTGCTAGAGTGTTACTGGTCAAAAGTCTAACGGACGGACGGACGACGGACTAAAAACAATCACAAAAGCTCACCTTGTCACTTTGTGGCAGGTGAGCTAAAAAGCATAAGATGTAACAGAAACATGCTTGCACTACATGGCAAGCTATTCAAATAGTCATAGTGACCTTTGAAACCGACCTCTACTGGTCCAACTAGCATACATAGTTCCAAATTTGATAGTTCCAAGCCTTTTATTTCCTAGGAATTGTTAAGCCTATACTTACCAACTGACGACTGGCAACCATATATTAAGCAATATGTATATCACTTCTTTTTCAGTTAGGTCACATCACTTCAATATTGTTAATTTTGAAATCATTAAGCAAACTTTTGATACTTTGACCATAGACTATTGTTATTTAGGCAATACAATTACGCCTACATAACTAGAAACTTGTGCAGACAAGATAGCTACATATATCCAACTACAAGCTGATGCCAGAACAAGGTTTTTCGCTGATCAACTCATTTATACAAGTAACATACACTCATTAAAAGTTATAAGTATGTACCAACACAGTAAATAGCGATACATGCAAATAATGTATATCATTTTGCTTCTAGCTTGAAATATTACACAATTTAGATCTACAAAATGTATGATTTTATGTTTAAACATGTTAGGAATTGCAAATAGTAAAGTATTTAATGTCTCCGTATCGAAGATGTGGGGTTTATTATTTAACACATGCATGTCAATCGGTCGATTGGTAGACTAAACGTTTTCCGATCAATAACTCCAGAACGAACTGACCTAGAGCCCACAAACTTTAAGTGGAGGTTGTTCATCATAAGTAGATGACCCCCATTGATTTTGAGGTCGCTATTGTTCAAAGGTCAAAATTACCATGACCTTCTAACGGTTTCTGATTCACTATGTAAGAATGGTGGATCCTAAGATAGTAAAACTTCACAGACTAATTGCTGGTTATAAAGAGAAGACTTCTACAAATTTGTAGGTCAATAGGTCAAAGGTCAAGGTCAGGATGGCCTTAAGTATACATGGCTATTTGGTTGTCATGAGACATGCATATTTTACAAACATCTCTTGTTCTTTCTGTATTCAGAATTCTTAAGATTTGATGTTTTTCGGAGTTTTGATATTGCTGGACTATGTGTAATAAACATTTCAAGACATTGTACAATACATGGTGTTGTGCACGTGCATTTTTCTGAATTTTGAGATTTCGCGGTTCACTGCTAACATCAAGCCAAATACAAATATCCAATTATCGGATATTGTGGTTATACTACACGCATGAACACATGCAAAAAATTAACAAGCTATCATGTATAATAAAAAAGATACATGCGTAACAAGTTGGTGTACTTATAACTTTTATTGAGTGTACATATAAATATATAGAGAAATTTGCAAAGGTTGCACAGCAAATTGTTACTTGCTTGAAACACTTGATACATGGGTATTATGTGGCATATGTCATTCAAATCAGTTCGGTGTCGCGTCACTACTATATCCAGATGGTTTTCCATTATTCTGTTAAAGGGGCATGCCCTAGAACTGAAGTATCTCTTATAGCAATAAAATTGGTATTATTTTAATACCTAAGTCAAATATTGAAAACCCTGTAAAAAAAGTTATGAAATATCCCGCTAGTTTTTAAAAAATAATTTTTTTAAGAATAACTAAATGTCGTTGTTGTCAATAAAAATTTTATTCAAATCGATACACAAAATATCGACGCGAGTTATAACGTGAACTTTTAAGTAAAATTCTTCTATGACTTTTCGGTAATAGTTGGTTTTACAAGTGATAAACGCAATTTTGTTGTATGCAAACCAAGACAAACCAGTTTCTGGGCATGCCCCTTTAAGTTCTAATAAAATATGAAGTACAAAATTCAAAACTTGCATAAGAGTGGTTAAGATAAATGTATAACTATTAAGTAATTACCTAGTCCCTTTAGTTTTGCAGTCACTGTTAAATCTCTGTTCAGATCAAACTTGTAATTCTTGTAGTAATGTTCCCACATTTCCTCAGTTTTCTTTTTTATGATGAAATACTTGTAAGATATAGAACTACCACCAGATATCAGCCTGCTAGGAATGTGTTCATCATATGTCAATTCATAGACATGTTTGTCTAAATGCCTGAAAATAACAATCATTGAACTGTTAATATACATTCTAAAACGAAGCTACAAGATGTGGAAATTAAAAGCTCTGCGAGACGGATGTATCATCTATGAGCGTGATCCCTTTTCGAGTAAACTAACCTGCATTGTGCAACACATCTGATTCGCAGAGCTCTCTAGTCATTCAAACTTAAAGTGACAAGAATTTGCTCAGGACAAGCAAGGTAGCTAGCTAGAGTTATGGTTCTTGTACACTTTGACGTATTGTAAGAAATATACATAGCAAGTTTAGAGTCATTCCACCTTATGGTGACAAAGTTATGCTCCAGACAATAAATGCAGAAAATCGATCAAAGGGAAATAATTCAAAATGAGCGCAAGTTTACAAATCGATTATTGATTCCTTACGAGTATTTCAACCAAGGCAATCTTGGGAGGAAGTTCAAAACTTTCACCCTTAACCTGCATCGGCTGCCCTCAATTCTTTTACTGATAAACGGGATAACATACCATGAGAGTTTCTACAGATACCACCTGGAACTTATCCAAAGGCACATGAGGGGCTGTGTAATTAGGGCTAGATACAGAGCTGTCTTTCTTTTCTGATTTATCAATGTGTGATTATAACAAGACTCTTTGTATCGTAGTTACCTTTTAACTGTCATCAAACGGCTTTTATTATTCCAGCCACCCATCTCTTTGTCTCCGATCAATACTAGACAGTCAAACTTTGCTGGATCAAACTGGAAATCTTCGCTTGTAAGAATATGGAACTGAACCAGCACACACCTTTCTCTGAAATGGGAAATATTACCAGTAGTACGCCAAATGCATATGCACGTTTCATTGTGTACAAAATGATTTTAAATTATTATTTACTTATAATTAAATATTTCAAGATTGGACACAAAGATTTGTTGAAATTACTAGTTTAAACCTTTACGTAAAAAAACAGTATGTAGATGGTGTACGAGGGCCACTTTAAAAGTATTAATCAGTGGGCAATCAATCAACATCATTGCCTCTGACTATATAAAAAGTGTACATTTTTGTGAAGAACAATCTCTCAGCTAGACATTCGTGGTATTTTCATCATTTAACATGAAAGCATTTCCATTTTATTGATATTCAAACAGGACATGGTTTAAAGCACTGGACAAAGAATACCTCATAAATATGTAAGAAAATTGTGTTCTATGGGCTCATACGATTTCTGAGCGTTGTTGTCAAATGTCAATCAGACTAACAGAAATTAAATTGATATCATTTGCAATCTATATCACTTTACTCTTTAATGACAATCTATAATTTTGAAAACAATAAATTATTATCGAACTATAGCAATATAAACAAGTCATATCCGGGACTCAAAATACCACACTTACACCCTAATTAATATTAGATATATACTAGGTAAATAAACACAAATTTATTCTTAATATGTCAGTGATTCTAGAATATTATATGTAATTTCATTCGTCGGGCGATTTTAATCATTTTTACCTCAATTTTATTTTTACAACAAAATTTTATGATCGAGCCCAACTTTAAACAAGAGGGCCCAAAGGGCCATAGGTCGCTCACCTGTCCTAGTAGTTCATGCACCCCTTATGGTAGCCTCTATTCTATGTACAAGGTTTTCATATTGTCTTATGCTTTATAATTTACATCACATTTAGACCCAATGACAAATTGAAGTGATTTGACATTGTGATCCAGTTTTTGACCCCTGATGACCCAATATCGAACTTGACCAAGATTTTGTTGAGATGATCATTGTGACCAAGTTTCATAAAGATTAGGCCAAAATTGTGACCTCTAGTGACTACACAAGGTTTTTCTATGATTTGACCTTGTGACCTAGTTTTTGACCCCGGATGACCCAATATCGAACTTGACCTAGATTTTGTTAAGATGATCAATGTAACCAAGTTTCATAAAGATTAGGCCAAAATTGTGACCTCTAGTGACTACACAAGGTTTTTCTATGATTTGACCTTGTGACCTAGTTTTTGACCCAGGATGACCCAATATCGAACTTGGCCTAGATTTTGTTGAGATGATCATTGTGACCAAGTTTCATAATGATTAAGCTAAAACTGTGACCTCTAGTGTCTACACAAGTAATTGTGGACGGACGACGGACGGAGGGACGACGGACGAAGAGTGATCACAAAAGCTCACTTTGTGAAAGGTGAGCTAAAAAGTGGGTGGGGTAATGTAAACCCCCTATTTATTATAAACAAAGACAATTCACCCATGTTGTCTATTTCATGTAATTCGTTTTATATAAAATTACTATCATGTGCTTTTATTTTTGTTTGATGTATTATTGTTTTATGTATATGACGTCATAAATCTAAAATACGTATTTTTTGGTCACGTGATCATGTTCTTTGGGCTGTAGTAAAGAACAAAATTAGGAATAATTCAGGACATATTTATCATGTAAAAGATAGTAACATATCTAAATGTGTAAAAAAAATTACATGTTTGACTTTCCCACTTAAGACGTATGGAAGTACCGTGCAGCAACAATGTATAGGGTACAGTTCCAGAAAAATGCAGTTTTTGGAGTATTTCGAACATGGCAGATTCCTTGTACAACTTAATCCATTTAGACTGTCCAAACAATAATTTTGACCCAGCTATAGTTAAGCAAGTATACGGGGCATAAAATCTGCAAATTTCAAATCAATCGGATAAAAATTATAGAAATTATGACCTTTAATATCAACCCTTACGTCTACTAATATACCTTATTTTCTCTCAATTCCAGTGGTTTATACCCCTATTGGTTCAATGTCACATGGGTGAATGGATATTTTACCGATTGCTATATTGTTTTATTGGTTTGCTAGGCAAAGGTTGTATCTTTCAGAAAATGTCCACTTTTATACACATTAATTGAATATTAAACGTATTATCGGCCACTGATTAATACTGTTTAAGTGGCCCTCATACACAGCATACATGTATTTTAAAGTATTTCTAAACAGAATACTGTAGGTAAATGTTTAATGGCTATGACTATCATATTCCATTGGTCATCCATATCAGAGAAGAAACAATTAAATTACACTGAACACTTACTTAGTAGTCCTTGACAGAGTTGTTCCAGCTGATGGTGCAGTATCCTTCTTGTTCTGAAATCAATTCAACATTTCATAAGTTTTTAATAAAAATCATTGACAATTTCTTTACATTTTATCAAGCTAAATGTTGACAATGGCTGCTTACCTAATGGATCATCAAACAACTAAAACTCTTCAAAATGATAGCAATTTTTTTGGATTTAAAATATCATCATCAGAATTTCAGTCTATTGGAGACTAATGAGTCAAATTAGAAGGTTTTTACACAAAGGGCCATAACTCTGGAAAAATAATCAGACCTAAATTTCCTGACAATATACACAACTAGGCTTGGAACCAGCATTCACCGAAATAAGACCAGTCAACCAGATAAGCACGGACAAACTTTGTGACAAACATCCATCAACCACAAAATCAGTGTCCCCCACTATATTTGGAAGACGTAATTATATATCCCTCAGACATTAAGTGCCATCAAGGGAGCTATACTATTATGCCTTTAATGATATTGGTATGCCATAGCCTAAAATCAAACCCATAACTTCCTGTACCAACTGAGACATTGGGACCAGTAAATTAAAAGCAGTCTCTCTCACAGGGTCCGATGAATCACTATGTTACAAGTGGTAAGAAATAATTATGTAATAGAAACCTGTTTATTTTCTTTTTCCTTGTTGTTCTTTGTCATACTTCTTGTGTGCACCTTAGTATCGACACCATCAACATCAGTTCCAACTCCTTTGATGTCTTTACCTGTATCATTATTTCCACTGCCTGAAGGTTTCAGATCAGGTTTTGAGGAGGCCGTTTCTGATTGTGTATTTGATGGTTTATCAAAAGTAAACAAATCAGACCAATGTGTTTCTCCTTGTGAATGTGTGTTTTGAGTAGAATCTTTTATGGCACTGCCAAAAACCTTCATGCTTTCTTTATCTGAAGATAATGTTGAAGCTTCCATATTGGTATGTTGAGAAGTTTCGGTGTCACTAAGAGTCAGGTCAATGACATTCTTATCTTCCTTGGGCATTGTCTCTTTGGTACCACTGGAATCCTTTTCATTGTCTTTCTTGCCTTCTTCAGATAATCTCTCTTTTGTGTCACCGATATCCTTTTCATTGATTTTCTTGCTTTCCTCAGACATTGTCTCTTGGGTACCACTGGCATCTTGTTCATTGCCATTCACTTCTATTTCTCCCTCCATACATGCTTCAGTTTTGTCAGTATTTGTTTGTGTTGGAACATGTTGTAAAGGGTCGATATTTTCACCAACCTTTTCAAGACTATCATTCTTATTTTCTTTCTCTGCATTAGCTTCACTACTATCTGATTTTTGATGGTCATCATGATCAATTTTTGGAACTAATCCACTTGTCAGATTTTGACTATTTTTGTCTGGCTGGTTTTCCAGAGATACTTCTCCACAATTATTTTGTTCAAGTTTAATTTTCTTTTCTACACCTTCTTTCTGTTTCATATTTCTTTTAGAAGAATTGGTCCCATTGCCTTCAGCATGCTCATTCGTCTCAACACTGTTGTCAGGACTTCCATTGCTAGTTGCATCTATAAGTGTAAGTTTACCTATTTGAATATTATCAGGTTGACCTGTATCTTGATTTGGACTATCTGGTTGATTCTCAAAAACAATCTTAATATTTCCTGCTTTGTCTTGTTTTGTTTCTGTGCATTTGTTGTCTTCTTGCATTTCAACGTCATCTTCTGTAAGATCATTTGTAATGTTAATGTCTTCTTCCCCTTCATTAATCTTAATGTCTTCGACATCTTCAACAGGATTATTATTCCTTTCATGATCATTTGTTTGATTATCTGGTAGTTCAGATGTAGTTGGGATGGACATGGTCATATCTGTAGTCTCAACCTTTTCCTCTGCAACTGATACTTCCTTATGTTCCATCTTTGACTCTTCCTCGGTTCTCAGCTTTGCAACCTGTTCTTCAGTCACTGACTTTGCTAATGTGCTTGACCCTAAACATGACATAATATTGAGTAGTTAATATATGAATGTTTATTGTATATAACTAGACAATGCTACACTCCAAATATCAAGAATCTCAGACTATTTACACAGAATCAATTTACAGAAATAGATTTTTCTAAGGTTTTGCATATCTTCAGCTCTGGCGACCTACTCATGTGATACATTACTTTGAAAGAGGAACTACACCTAAAGCACATCATGTAGATGACCAGAAGCAGTCGAGTGACCACTTGTTTTTCTAATGTAGTGTAAATTGATGCTTTAAAATTGATTACACACTTGATCTAGAACTAATATCAACAGAAAAGCATTCATTTGTCATTTTTATTAATTTTGTAATTTGTATTGGATGGCTCTCTGAGAGCAGTTGGTTCAAACAAACAACAACAAACATCATAGTATATGTAAGAAGCAGAACCAATGTCATATGGTAATAATGTAAGTGAAGTTACACAATGTATAATCTGGGATTTCCTTTGTACCTTTGACCCTATGAAATTTCTAAATGGCCAAATTTTCACTCACCATAATGTGGTCACCATTTCAGAGAAGCTAAACCTGGTGTCGAGAGTACAAAATCATAAATATGATTTCCCAGTGACTAATTCTTAATAAAGGTTGTGTTTGAATTGCCATGGAAGAATCATTGCATGGTTTATAATGTTTTCGTAATGAGTGACTTACCTTTGCTGGGTCTCTTCTGTCCACATTCATCACAGAAAGTCATGTTTGGTCCTAAAGGGGATCCACACTTCTGACAATTCTCTGTATGGATGTCAAATAAAGCTGGGTCTACCCTTGTACCACAATTAAAGCAGAACTTTTTCTTCCATGCGAGTTCAGCGCCACAAATGGATCCATCAAGTTTCCCATCACAGATCACCACAGGGCGAGTCGCCTGTTCTTCCACCATCTTGCCGCCACATTCCTGGCAGAACTTCCCAGTACCCACAATGCCACACTCGGCATTTGAGCACTTCATCGTACTATCGTCCTCTGTCTCCTCACTACTGTAATAGAAACAATATTGAGTTTTTATAACAACAAGAAGATACTCAACTACCATGGAAGTGATTGCAGGTCCCTATGGTAACCTGGGTAATCATTAACAGTTTCTGACTGCAGCCTCTATTGCATGCACAAGGTTTTTATATTGTCTGAACAAGTGACCTTGTTCTTTACATCAGATGACCATATTGAAACAAGATGTAGATTCAATCTAGAGAAACATTCTGACCAATTTTCATGACGATCCAATAAAAATACAGCCTTAATAGCATACACAAGGTTTTTCTATGATTTGACCTAGTGACCTAGTTATTGACCCCTGATAACCCATATTCAAATTCAACTTTGATTACATCTATACAAACATTTGGCTTACTTTCACCAAGATCCAGTGAAAAATACAGCCTTTATAACATACACAAGGCTTTTCTATGATTTGACCTAATTTTTTACCCCAGATGACCCAATATCAAACTTGACCTAAATCTTGTTGAGATGACCATTGTGACCAACTTTCATAAATATTAGGACAAAATTGTGATCTCTTAGTAGTGTCTACATAAGCAAATTGTAGACTGATGACAGAAAGTGGCAGAAAGTGATCATAAGTTTTATCAAAATTAGGCCAAATTTGTGACCTCTAGTGAACGCGTAAGTTTTTCCATTGATTTAACCTTGTGACCTAGTTTTTCACCCAAGATGACTCAATATCAAACTTGGTCTAGATTTTGTTAAGATGATAATTGTGAGAAAGTTCCATGATAAGGTCAAATTGAGACTTCCAGTGTCTGTATAAGATGTTACTTTAATTTGATCTTTTGACCTAGTTTTTGGCCTCAGATGACCAAATATAAAACTTGACCTAGATTTGGATGTGATAATCATTGTGACCAACTTTCATAAAGATGATGCCAAAATTGACAACGGACGACAACAAACAAAGAGTGAACACAAAAGCTCACCCTGTCACTTTTTTTAAAAACATAAGTCTCCCACAAAGGACCATAACTGTGGCAATAATAATCCAACCAAACATTCCTGACATTACTTGGGCGATCGAAACGTGACAGATGCATCGACGTTTGACAACGTCGTGACGTCCGAAAGGTGCGTGGCTGTCGGTCATTTTTTAAATCGTTTAAATATGTTATTGATATTAGTATAAAACCAACTTATTATTGGTTTCTAAGTACAGAATTGAATATATTTTAAGATGGCAAAACTAACAAGAGATGTTTGAAAAACACATATGCCCCCATGGCAGCCAAGTAGTCAGAAATGGTGAAGTTCAGTGACCTTGACCTTTGACCTACTGACCCCAAAATAAATAGGGGCCATCTACTGTTGATGACCAACCTCCATGTCAAGTTTAAAGATCCTAGGGCGAAGCGTTCTTGAGTTATTGAATGGAAACCATTTGAATGGTCAGAAATGGTGAAGGTCACAGTGACCTTGACCTTTGACCTACTGACATCAAAACCAATAGGGTCATCTACTGTTGATGACCAACCTCCATGTACAGTTTGAAGATCCTAGGGCAAAGCGTTCTTTAGTTATTGAACGGAAACCATTTGGTCTACAGACTGACCGACAAAGCAATATACACCCCTCATCAAAGATGGGGGGCACAATTATTCAATCGCGTTTCGCATATCAAAATGAACGGGCTAGTGCACAAACTTTTTGATACCCCCTCGTATGCATTACTGGTCTTAACATGTACAATATTTATGTTACATATATAACATACCGGTTATCTAGAGGACTTGGTATATAATGATGTCAGTCAAACAGTGTTTTATTTTATGTGACATAAAGCTCAATCAACCATGGTGTTGTAATATTTCTTCACATAAATTATATATTGGGCTCAATTCTTAAAATTCAGCAAAAAAATACCCATTTCTGGAAAACATGACTTGTCTAAAAATAGAACTAAAAGGTCATTAAATCTTACATTACTACCAAAAATACATCTATGTACATATTCTTTACACTTTGAAATTATGGTGGCAATTAATCAAGATATGACATGCACATTATAATGTACAATTTTAAATGACTGAATGTAGACCTTGCAAACAAACTATGCAACTAAACATGGTAAAAGATATAACATTTAAATCAATCAATATTATAACACAGCCTGTATACATAAGTTGGCTGTATACATATATTGACTGCTTACAACAGCTTCAACGACAGTTACTGCTGAATAGCATTTACAAATGAAGAGGCTTTTCAACTTAAAAAAAATATTATTTTTTCATAAAGGGGATCTTTTTTCAGAAAATAGGGGAGAAATGTATATTTATTCAGAACCAAATTTCAACCCCCCAAAAAGCGTGAAATCAGGGCCAGTCTAATTCATGAACAGTATGACAATCTATAATGAAGACACACAATTCGATAAAAAGGCATATACTGTATTCTTCCAAGTATTTCCCACACTTTCATGAACCAATGATGATTACAAAAATTTGGATGTGTCATTGACATAGCTTTAAACATTTTCAGAGTCTGATGGGCCAATCTGGAACAGTCATATTCTTTCGTGATATTTTCAGGATTTTTTACATTCATCTTTTACTCTTCACCATCTTTTATCTGCAGACAGGGCTCTCACTATACTTTTGGAGGGGATTTTTTTCAGAAAATAGGGGAAAAATTTATTTATTTAGGAGGGGAATGGGGCTGATATTCGGCCCCAAAAATGGTCAAATGAAAGCCATGCAGTGCGTGACCGTCTGATACACATCAGCATCCAACACTAGGGCGAATCTGATTAACAATATTACAGAAATATTCAAATAACATTACTACTGTATGGAAAGGGTCAAATCAGTTGGGAGACTTTGGTGCCCATCTGTTATCCATAGTAATAATGAAAACCTTGAGAAGTCAGTATATCATACTCAAAAACATAAAATGAAACAAGTAATTTTAAAAGACGCAACTGATTGAAATTATTTACATGTGTATATATATTTTTTTTTTAGGTTAAGATCAAACAAAAAATAGCTCATCGATTAAAACTGTGGAGAGCAGATAGAATGTTATATCAGTCAATGAAAGATAACACACAATGACACAAATACATAATCAACAGGTCACTAGTTTTATCATGACTTTATTATCACAGTACAATGTCCGTGTCACATAACACAGCAGTCATTGTCAAACCGAAAGTTGAACAAACATTTTCTGAAAAAAAATCTTTAAAAAGTAACTTATAGCTCTCAGGCATGTATCAGGTACATTTATCAATAGCAAATGAAGCGTTTCTCCAGTCCACAAGTGTTCTAGTGCATCATTGTTCTTTTACTTAGTGATTTTTTCCTACTTCATTTGGTATCCATAAAAGGTACCTTCCCAATCAAAAAAGATTTATCAATTCTCACAATCTTGATAAAAATTCCAGTTCAAAGTTTGCAGATTTATAAGAAGGAATACATGACACAAGCCATTTTATGTTAATTTCTGTCATAAATTAGATAAATTCTCTGGGTTTTTATGAAGATTTCCTGATTGTTGCGAGTTTTCCCCAATTTGTCTGGTACTGGGTACCTTTCCCAATCAAGCAAAATAAATCACTTTTACTGGGCTATTTTCTAAAATCATTCTTCTTCTATTACCCAGGTTTTCTCTTATATCGTAAGGGCATCCAATATGAGGTGTCAGCCCAAAGGAGAAAAGTCTAAACCCTGACAAATTTAAGTAAATGTATAAGATTATCTGATAACAACATTTTTGTCAATTTTCCTTGTTCAAACTTTTGACTAAAATTAATGAAGTTTATATGCAGTTTTCACTTATAAATTTTACTTGTATGACAATACCATGCATGCTTTATGGAGCAATTTCTAATAATATTTGTGATCATTTTTTTTATATTGTAAAAGACAAATTTCAGGTTCCAGTTTTTCTATGAAATGTTTGAGATTTTATCAATTTGCGTGCATGAATTGAATCTAAAATGTGTAAGACTCATGCATAAGGTAGGCAATCTGGCTTACATGACCATGCTAAAAACAGAGTCTGACATGTCGCCAGTTTTCTGTAAATCATGTTTTTGAAACTGTCACCTGCTTTGAACAGCCATACAAGTTTCTGTCACCAGTTTTTAAGTAGCCCCATTCATTTCTGTCAACTACTTCAGACAGCCACTTTTGAAATAGAAAAGAATAGAAATGGTGTCTTCCATTGGTATTGCCGAGACAATTCATGCTATGGGATAATACAGTTACCCACTCTGGCAACTGTAAGAAGTCTGATATTTTAAAGTCACCTTTTTTAAACAGCCAAATTACTTTCTGCTAAGGGCAACAAAAGCAGTCCAATTTGTTACAGTCACCCAGTCTGTGAATTTAGGATTTTAAACTACTTGCCCATCCGCAAAACTGAATAGCTTTCCTACAGTATATAATAGTCTATGCATAATTATTGTAGAAATTACTTGCCCTAATCAACACTTACTTGTGAAGTTGTCACAGACAACTGGACAAGTGCTAATTATATATATATATAACCAATAGATATTCACAAGAACATTAATACTAAAATAGCAAAGGAGTAGATCCACGAAAGGTCTGAATTTGCCTAAAAATTATTAAATTATCATAGTATGTTATTATGTGTCATTTGTATATTTTTGTAATGTGGATAGCTTTATCCGTTTGCATAGGGAAGCATTTTTCATCAAATTTGATTTTTACCGGTCACCTGTCCACTAATTGGTATCCACGTTTGGCCATTTTTCACAAAAATGGCATATTTTGTCCATATTTTTCCACTATAAGTGATTTTTTGAATATGGGCACAGTCCTCGACCAAAATCAGATGACTAAAATGTGAAATTGTACTTTATAATACATTGTTTACAGCACAATTCATGATGGTCGAGAGCTGTGCCCATATTAAATTTTAAGATTTTAGGTACCGCTTCAACGTTATTTCCGCTCGGCATAGAGCCATGAAGGCACGACATTCACCCCACTTTTAGCCATATTCTCAATACATTTAGTACTTATTGTACAATGTTTTATATGCTGTACACAATCATTAGACATTGAACTTCAATGATACATAAAAAACTTACAAAAAATACGCCTTGCTGTTTTGATATACTCCACTGAACCCCACCCACTTTAACAAAAACGTCGTTTTATTTAATTTGGAGTCATAAATGTGCATTTTGGGCATTTTTTGAAAACTGTTACCATGGCAACCAAATTCGTAAGAAAGATAAGTTTCAATTTTTGATATCACTCTATGGATGTGCACTTACATTTTGATTCACTATTTTGGAAATAGAAGCTTTTTTCCATTTTTTGGCAAAATATTATACCCGTTACCATGGTAACAGTTTCAAAAATAAATCTTAAAAAATGCCGTTTTTGTAAAATACTTCAACTGATGGTATAAATTTATCATTTTCACAGGATTTAGACATGGGGCCATTTTTTACCCTTCGTGGCTTTACCCCTTTAATCATTACTGTATACAAAAATTGTCATGAAACAGTATGAAAAAAAATTCACAAAGTCAGAGTAAAAGAAAATAAAAAAACATTAGAAATATAGAAAAGAATCTACTTACTCCATGATAGCTCGTCTAACCGCCCCAAATATTAAATAATTAAAGCAGTTGTTTTAATTTAATAAAAATTGTCTCGATACGACCTCATTCAGTAACAAGTTCGAAATCGAAACTGTCGCCAAATCCGCATTCGACTCAACTTGATAACAGGTTTTGAAAACAAACAAGGTCGAATTTCAGAAAATAACGCATTGTACGCAAGAAATGACAACGTAATACCTTTATCTCTGTATGTAATGGTTTTCCGAAAATACAAACAAGGTCAGGAAATTCCGTCCATAGTTTTTGCAAAAACGAAAGTAGAAAATGTTTAGTTAAAACAACGGCCCGTGTATTGTAATATGCGGGTCTCAAATGCATGGTTATTTTCGGTCCTACTTAAACCTGCTAAGGAGCACTACCGGACACTAACGACACAAATATGGAGACACTAATGACATCTGATGAGACACTTAGGGCACATAAAGGGCACTGTTAAATCTGTACAAGGATGGCGAGTAAGACCAGACTTTTTGTCAAATCACTAAATTGGTTGGTAATGATTGTGAAAAACACAACCAATTGATAAGTTCAAATATATACATATTTATATAACCAAACCTTAGTGAATTAATATTTACATATACACAATAACAGATATTCACAAGAAATGATTCGTGGATGAAATGAATAATCCATTAAGGGCCGACCCTAAGGATCGCCAAGGATCAACTAACTATATACGTTTAAACATATAAAATGATGAACGTAAGTAAATGTGATTGTAACGGAAATGGTTAATAGTTCTGGACAAAGACCTGTATATTTAGGTCTTTGTTCTGGATCAATTGGCGTACAATTTATAAAATAGTCGTTTTATATAGTCTTTATTATCTCTTAAGCTATTCTTTACGACACAAAGTTGTTTTGTGGTCATCCATATAGCACTTTTCAAGAAGAAACTGTTGGCAAAGACCCATACACATAACATAATAGAGTCATTTTCCATTAATTTATTATATATAGGCATCATCATCAATATAACATGGCCACAAGGACTCTATATGGTTCGCCTGTTATATCGATGAAGCTTAAACAATGTTTTTCTATGACTCTATATGGCTCGCCTCACGCCTATTATGTGAAGTTTAAACAATGCTTTTGTATGCCTCAATATGGCTCGCCTGCGTATCACTGAAGTTCAAACATTTTTCTATGACTCTATACAAATATCTGTATATTTAGATCGTTGCTCTATATGGTTCGCCTGCGTATCTCTTTAGTCCAAACAATATTTTTCTATGACTCTATATCGCTCGCATATGTATCACTGAAGTTCAAACGATGTTTGTCTAGGACTCTATATGGCTCGCCTGTGTATCACTGAAGTTCAAACAATCAAAAGTTTTACTCCTACCAGCACTTAATTTTGAGGCTCACATGGAAAACTGGGCTTGCCCAGCTGTGTCGCCTCTTTATATAAAGTCGTTATTATTATTATTTCAATTTGAACACTTCTAGTAGAGAATCGCTAAATGATAACCCATGCAGGATATCAAAGTTGTAGACATTGTAGCCTCAGATGAGATGCAGTTTATATATAACCTTTAAACTCTGTTTAAGCTAGAGCATCATGTAATCATTGCAACGAGTCCGAACCCTTTCCACAATTAAAGTTGTTAATAAGATCATTTTATCGATCGGAATCGTTCCTGTCAAGTTTGACAAATTAAATCAAGGTGTTTTGAAAGAAAAACCATGTTTGTAACGCAAGTTATACACATCAGCTAAACTACGGAAACGGTCGACCACAATGAAAATGTGTAAAGTAGCTACTGTTAAACCGCAGTTTGTTACAATCTGCATGATAAAACATGTTTGAATACCAACCCCAGTTGGAGTCCGATGAATCATTCTAGATATAAGTACTGAATTCATTATTCATGTATAGAAACCTCGGACTGCATGTAAGTGTACAGTTATATATATTCCAAAAACCCGACAACCTTATTCCAAATAAAATACCCTCTCATTCTACTCATTCCAATTTCAACAGATTCATACTAAATCCGATTACAACAAGGCGTTCTTCTCCTGATGTTGTTAGCTTGTCTGATCCTGAGTTCAGCCTGACAGTCAGTCAGATTAAACATGTGTCTCCCTAATCATGTGCTAATGTCCTCCTGATGTTGTTACCTTGTCTGGCGCTGAGTTCAGCCTGACAGTCAGTCAGATTAAACATGTGTCTCACTAATCATGTGCTAATGTCCTCCTGATGTTGTTACCTTGTCTGGCGCTGAGTTCAGCCTGACAGTGAGTCAGATTTAACATGTGTCTCCTTAATCATGTGCTAATGCATACCCAAATATCAAACCACTGATTAGGAGAGAACGCTAACGCATCTGGGTACTGTTATCAAAACATTTACGTTAGCATATATATGTTAGTTAGCACCTCACTGACTACTATAAGTTTGACTTCTTCTCCCATATATCATATTATAGCCTACCACATTACTTAGTCAGTCGTCCCACCATGTAACATCGTTCAATGCGACTGTCATGTTTCACCATTACAAATGTACAGTCTTCTGAAAACCTGATTTTAATACTTAAATACGTTTATCCATGTAGAATACTGTTCTACACCTGTTTTTTTTTCTTTTATCCTCTTACCAGTTTGGTGCGTGCTTCATATATGTCTGCGTGTAGGCCCACGTCCCCGCAAGGAGTTGGACTTTATTGGCAGATAGGTACGTATACATGCAGATATATACCACGGGGGTATTAGATCGAGGGTGGAATGACCTGCGCGATGTGTTTCAGTGAATTTCCAAAGCGGTAGACCAGCGACTATAGACAATGTTCAGAGATAGGCAACTGCCTCTGTAGCCTACCAAATATGACAAGTGTGACTTAAATACCTCAAAATTGGCTATTTTGTAACAAAAAAATACCAGCACAACTGGGTATTTTGTAACAAATAAATACCAGCACAACCATTACGTTTTCTGAAAGCTGAGACTGTGCTTATTGGCTTCCGTTATTTGTATTCATTTATTTTGATTATAACTTATAACAAAAACGTAGTTTGAAACAACCCATTATTCGGGTAATTGCTATTTATTCCATTTTTTGTGCAAATTCCTTACCCTTAAGATTAAGCAATTTCTCAGGATATTACAAAATGTGTCAATATTTTTACTGCAGCTGTAGAGGAATATTTATGCTTTCTAAAAATATATACTTTAAGTCTGTCTACCTATACCTACCTACACAAGTCATATCCCATTCGTGCCCGCTGGTACATAAGGCTGCAATCAGGTCTCTCCATTGCTGTCTGTCTTTCGCAATCTTCACTATTTCTCCTTTAACATGTATTTCCCATTGTCTTTATTTCGCTGTTGCCTGATTGTCCGGCGCCACGTTTCTTTTGGTCTATACCTTTGTGTCTTTTTCCGCATGAAGGGGTCCATTTTAGAGATGTCTTAGTGATGTTATTTGTGTTTTTCCTTATAACATGTCCTAGCCAACTGAATCTTCGCCATTTTATTTGTGTTGTAATATTTGTTTGTCCAGTTCTTTGGTATAAATCGTTGTTGGAAATTAATGTGGGCCAGTAGATTTTACAGATGTTGCGAATGCATTTTGTGTGGAATCCAGATCGTTTTTGGCGGTCTTTTTGAGTTACCCTCCAACATTTTGCCCCATTCTTCAACACGGAGAGGATATTGCTCTGGTAAAGTTTGGTTTTTGTTTTCTCGCTAATATGGCCAGATCGCCATAATTATCTTGTTTAGCTGGTGAAAGGATGTTCTTAAGCTTGCTTTTTGGAGTGTGTTAAGTTTGTCTGACCAGTAGTTACTGAGTTTTAGTTGTTACAAGTTGGCACACGCGTGCTTTTTCAGATATTAGTCTAGTTGCCAAGTTATCTATAGTCTCTGGGTAGACCTACAATTTTAAGTCTCAGTTCCAGTACCACAGGAATAGGGTGGACGAGCAATGTTTGTAATGAAAGTGCGTGTTGTCATGCTTTGATAAATTTGCTTCATTTATGCGTATTTGCTGATTAATTCCTATGGTAAATGTAATACATTGTGTAATGCTGTGTTATTTCAATTTCAATTTAAAGAAAAAAAACCGCTTTTTTAAAACATAGCCTATACCCTATCCAAAGATCTACAATGTACTATGGTCTTTGCCCTATGCCACTGTATAATTCCTTTTTAATTTAATCGCTCGTGTCTTTTATTATGTTATCACTGGCTACGGGTTTCCTTTGGAGGGGGAATGTGTTGCGATCCTTTTTTTTTTTTTGGAACTGACCTACGCCAGTCCGTTTATTTTTCAGTTAACGTGAACAATAACAGCATATATATATATATTACAGATATAAAGAATTACGATGCATGTATATGGATACCACAAACAATACACAGTAGTTAATTGTTGGTGTTTGCATGCATACATGAGTTAAGTTGCTTAAGGAATTGTTTTAAAATTGTGTATGGTATTCTGCGTTTTGCATATACCCCAGTTAAAAGATTTAGTTCCTCTTGTAATATCTTAATTATTTCACATTGTTTAGTTTCTTGTCACTGCAAAAATGGGCTTTATATATAGAGAAGCCAATATATGAGAGAAGTATGTTTACAAAATGATATTCAGCGAAATTTATTTTGTATCCTATAATTATATATTTTAACTTATTGAGCGGTTTGGCGATGCCACACGTGTTAAGTGTGTTTAATATGGTAGCCCAGAAATTGTTAAGGTAGTTACATTCAACGAAGAAATGTTCTTATGTATCTGGTATTCCACAATATTGACAATTTGGTGAATTTAGGATCTTCCATATGTGGAGTTTTTCGTTGGTTGCTATAATGTTATGTATTAATTTGTATTTATATTGTTTTACTCTATTATCTATCAGGGCTTTGTTAATAAATAAGTAAAAATCTTTCCAATTGGTTTCTAATCTAAACTTATCTTTCCAGTATTTGTGTAGGTATGGTTTAATGAATTTGCGTTGGGCAATGTGCTGATAAAGGGATCTGTTGTTAAAGTTTTTTAGAAGAAGGCTGTTGATTGTGATGTGTTTTTGGGTTTTCACTTTTGTTTTTATGGAGATGTCAGATTTAAGAATAGTGGGTAGTGTGGATTTTAATTTATGTATTTCAGAAATCCAGTTATGTTTGTCTATTAGTTTTTCCAGAATATGTCTAGGGTCTGTTTGGCCATTTTCGTCCAGTAAATCGTTTACAAATATTATGCCTGAGTTTATCCATGAATGGAAGATTAGACTTCTTGATTTATGCTTTATGTGATAATTACCCCATAAAACCTGTTTTCGGATTTCTGTAAAGGTACATGTATTTTCAGGAGTTTTCCGTTCTTAAAATAAATCCATGTTTCTAAAAGAGATTTGTAAAAATCAGAGACAGGCAGTTTTACTTTAGGTAGCGACCTAATGTTACCGATGTTCATTCTGAAAATTAAAAGGTCTTTGCCGTATTGATTAAGAAGGTGTGAGGGTATTAATTTCCAATTAGCAAATTGGTCGTCAGTAAGAGCTTTGACCCATTTTACTTTCATGGTTTTTGCATAAGATTCCACATCAATCATATCTATACCCCCGTCTAATTTATTTCCTATTAATGTACGTCGTTTGATTTTTTCAGATTTATTATTCCAGAGAAATTTAAAGAATAGTGTGTCTAACTCATTGATGATATTTTTTGGTGTTTCTAAAGTTTGCATGAGATATGTTAGCTTTGGAAGTACGACAGATTTTATCACCGTCATTTTTCCATAAAATGTTAACTTTCTACGATTCCAAAGTTCTATTTGAGCTTTGATGTTGTCGATTTTCTCCTTCCAGTTTTTATTTTTACAAAATGCTGTATTGTGTCCAAAATAGACGCCAAGTGCTTTAACACCATCTTTATTGAAGTGTATATTAGAGAATTCTTCTATGTGATTACCTTTTCCTAGCCATAGCTCTTCAGTTTTTTTCTTATTTAGTTGTAATCCTGAATACTTGCCAAATTCTTCAATCAAAGATATGGCAATGGGTATTTCAAATTTGTTGTTTAAAAAGATTGTTGTGTCATCAGCTAACTGTGATATTTTTATATTATGTGTAGAGTCGTTAAGACTAATTTTTATGCCTGAAATGTCTTTACACGATCGTATCTTTATTGCCATGAATTCTGCTATGATCACAAATAATAATGCGGAGAGGGGACAACCCTGTCTTATTCCTCTTGATATATTGAAGTAATCAGACCTCCATCCATTATTAATAATAGCAGACATTATATCATTATAGAATATCTTGACCCATTTAATAAAAGTATCTTTGAATCCAAATTTGTTTAGGACACTAAGCATAAATGACCATTCTATAGTATTGAATGCCTTTTTAAAGTCAATGAATATAATAGCTCCTTTGATATCTAGATTATCAGAGTAGTCAATTATTTCTTGTATAAGACGTATATTATATCCAATGTATCTGTTTTGTATCTGTTTTGTATGAAGCCTTGTTGGTCACAATCCTTGGCACTCAGTATAATCACGCTTGTTAATTTAATTAACATGCGTGGTATAATAAATTGAATGGACCGACTGCTATGATATTTTTTGATATGTTTTCCTGTGATCATGCTAAACATTTGTTTAATAATATTCCAATGACAAATTCAAGTAGATTGTTTGTTCATTTTGTGGTTCTGTAAAGATATATCATTTTGAGGAAACCCCCAGTTCATTATAAACCCACAACTCGATTACGCAGTCATTGTGGTATTCCGTTGATGCTTTCCCCACTCTCTGATTGGATTTATTGGATTTTCCCATAGTTCTATAAATAGATAAAGAACCGGAAGTCACCGTGAGAAAATACGTTTCGTTATTTTCTTGGAGAATAATGATAGGCCCTATTGCCATTTAAGTCCTAGATTTTCTCTATTTAACTCCAAATACCGATACTTATCTGCATCATGGCAGTTCCATTTTAATATATAATCACACCTGTGTCAAAATGATCTATTTCCGTATCGGATTTTCCGCGAGTATAAAAATAGAATGCTATTTTTAGAACGCACTGGGTTTTTCTGTGTGTAAAATTAGAACTGTCAATGCAGGTAGCGCAAAACTCCATATCGGACTTTGGCGTAGTACAGTATCAGTAAATTTCAAATTTGATGTGAATCTTGAAGGAGAATGAGCACATACAGTTTCATGCAGCAACATTCAGCTCGCCCTCCACCGGACGCTCTTGGAATAAGCGTGGAAAAACCGAAATATCCCCAGTATGCCGTTTACTCGAAACGGTTTGAGTCGTTTGAGAAGTGGCCGGAATATTTGCCAGTTGGTAAAGAAGAACTAGTCGAAGCTGGATTGACTTATACGGGTGAGTCATACCTTTCATACAATAGTTAAGTTAATCTTAAGTGATTTTCTTTCATGTCAATTAGAGGAATGTGCTATTAATACGGTAAGTTATTACCTGAAAGAATCAGTTAATATTGAATTAAGGTCAATGTTAGACTAAAATTTTGAGGAAAGGGATCTGTCACATTAATGATTTAATTAGTAATCTTACAGTAGATCTACAGTTAGTGAGTTCACCTAGATTTCTAGCAGTTTACTTTATTGAATTATGGCGAAAAATAAGTTTGATTGAATTTTAATTAGAACATAGACAAGTAATCTATGTCTATGATAAGAATAATTTTACTGTTTGGACTACATGTATAATTATATTATAATATGTAATTTGTATTACGTACATGTGGCATGTAAGTTGTAGAAAGAATCAAATGCTAGATAATTGTACTGTGACTATACACACACATGTACTATGTAGTACATTTTGTACTTATAGTGATCTAGTGATTTAGTAAATTACTGTACTGTTGTTATGTAGAATGTGACAGTTCAGGAATATCTTAGTCACACAAGTTAGTGCTTATCATAAATTCTTGAGTAGTACATGTAGATTCATGAATTGACACATAATATCACGGATATCGAATGACAAGTCACATATCCTTTGAAAGGAGTTTATTAAAACTGAAATATTCATTAGATTAATATATAATTTTTATTATTGAATATAATTATCTACGTGTAGATCTATACTGGTAGTTGGACAGGAGAGCATAAACGGATTAAACCACAGATCTTCTTGTCAGAAATTCAACTCAATTACTAGTAATAGTAGTACATGTATGCAGAAGGGGACAGAAGCAAATCCGTAGCATTTCATTCGCATATATCATATGGGACATAAACTATGATAAAACCATTAAAGGACATTGGACTGGCATGAGACTCAGCATATGATGGAAAGACTATGTTTTATTTTATAGATCTATATGATTGTAGTCGCTGTATTTAATTAAAATAGCAGTGAATCAATTATGTGAAGAAAATACAAGAACAAGTCTTCCTACAAAATTCCCTGGAAAGTCTAAAGTAACGTAGACCAATTAGTCTGCTGACTTTAGAAATGCATTGGACTGTAAAATGCCATCATGGAAATAAGATAAACAATTGATGCTTCAAAATGCATCTAAATTGAGTAAAGAGTTGATGTCTTCAAGTATTTAGTATACCTGTCAACAAAGTAGGACATGCTGCAAGTAATTCCCATTTTGATTTCATCAGCAGCTGAACTTTAGATCATCATCGAAAAAAACTATCATGGCTAGGTCATTATCATTATGGACACCACTAAGTCCACTTGATTACAAAATGGCATTGATCGTGACATGAGCTGAATTTCCTTGTTTTGATTCATCTGAACGAGTATCTAATACAGACATTGTCTTCACCCAGCCGGCATATAAGTGCCAGACAGGAACAAGTCAACCTGAAGAATTGTTGCACTGCGGATACAAGTAATCAAAATGAAGACCGAGGATGATGGATACCACAGACTTATATATAGTTACCGTTACGAAGGATTTGAAGGATGCTGTTAGACCCATCTGGAAGGTTTCTTATTTGAACACTTATGTTGCTAACTTACTATTATAAGCTATGCACAGCTCAGAGGACTTCCCTGGAATTAAGGCAAACATGTAGAGAGACTATCAATATCATCAGTATGTTAGGGCTATGAGAGCCTCTCTAAACAAATAACTGGTTCGATCCCCGGAGCAAGAGCTGGATCTGTACATGTTTGCCTATTGGATCTACACTTCGGAAAACTTTCTTTGGCAAATCTTTTACACTTTTCAACACTTCATTGTAGGCCTAGACTCTAATGTCAGAGCTATTGCCATGGTTGTCCATTTACAAGAGCATGACGGTAATGTATGATGTTCAAAGTTGCTCACAATTATGTGACTGATAAAAGAACTCATAGTCGGATCGACTGTATACATGTATAACTATGAACTTTACTTCAATGCCAGGTTTGAATCTGACACTTTTATTGTTGGAATTGACTTTATAGTCCAGTCAGGGTAAGAATAAAGTGACGCAATGGTGGTGTTCACTGTTATGGTGTTAAATCAACTAAAAATGTTTATACTGACAGCTATAAATACATGTATTAATGCTAAACTAACTAACATACTATTTTCGTTCTACCTGTTCAGACAATGGTTGTAATCTTTTGTGTACACATAAACGACTACGTCACTCTCACCATATTTTAACTGGACTGTATCTATGACTGTCACTGATAACTGACTGATTTCTGACCTACTAGTAAATATGGACATTGATTTTTTAATAGTTTTTGTAAAATGACTATTTTTTCAATTTCAGGCGTGGGTGATAGTTGTCGATGTTATCATTGTGGTGGGGGATTAAGGAACTGGGAACAGGGAGATAATCCAATGATAGAACACGCTAAATGGTATCCTAAATGTCCACATCTTCTCTTGGTTAAAGGACAACGTTTTATTGATAAAGTGAGAAATGGTGAAAATCTCGAGGAAGATGGCGTCTCTCTGGTATGTACTCTAGACATGTATTTGTTACAATATTTCATTATGTATAAATTGAATTATCTACTGTTGTGACAGTAGAATATAGTTTAACACTTATACCTGGGTCACCAATCACCGAATGATGTCCGTGTATCCCACTGTGTGGCCAATGTCTAGGCATCATGTGGATGCCAGCCAATGAGTAGCAATGAATATTTTAAAGGAGACATAAAATTACCCCGGCCGTCTCCCTGATGCTTTACAATGCCCCAACGTTCGGCCAATGTCTGTCTAGCCTGAAGTACGATGGTATGGGATCTGTGACCCAGGTATCATTAAGGTCACTTGTGAAATAAGTTGTGCAATTCAATTTTTAAAGGCGACCTTAGATGTTTTACATCAATGGTTCTCGTGTTATTTCATGTATTATAAGATTTACTGCTTATGTTTACAGAATGTTGCAGACTCCATTCAGGGGATAGATTATCTGGACATGCCTGCTTGTTTGAGTTGCATTGAGATGGGGTATTCTAAAGACATGGTCCAGCAAGCTGTTCAAATCTTTATCTCAACAAACAGTAAGTAAATACATGTAGTAGTCTAGATTCTTTGACTTCTAAAAGATGACAGGGAAGGCCGCACTCAACTTAACCAGCCGAGCACAGAAAACATTAGAAACACACTAGGCACAATGCCCAACTGAACCAACCAAACACTAAGTTATCTCACAGATTATTTTGTAATAGTGGCCTTTCTTCCCAGGTGGTTGTTATAGTGCTATACAAAAAATTCATATAATTAGTAATACTGGGAATTTGTTGAATTTGGTATTTTGATGAACTTGATTGATAGAGGAACCTTGTCTTCTGTATTATTTTACTGACATCAGTAACACTGTAACCTGACTAATGGGCAGGGGTTCCATTTGACCATTGACACTTACATATAAGCTCCTATTGTTTGTTTGCTTGTTTGTTCCTCTTAGGAGACTGTTAAAATGCATATTCATTAATTTTATTCCTGATAGATAGACCAATGTTCTCCAACTCTGAGGGAAGCCCGTAGTGAAACCTTTGTATAGGGACATTTTATCCTGTATATGTCCACCTGTTTAACACATAGTAAATGTATATTTTGTTTACAGAACACTCCGATTTTAAAGGTGCTGATATCTGTCAGATATTGTTTGATCTAGAGGAAAATCCTGAGGATGACACAGTGGAAGCTGATGGTGAAATACTTGAAGCAACACCTGGTAAGATACTGCTATAATTGTACGATACAACCTCTGTACAGCAACATCCTTCAGGAGCTGCAAATATTGGTCATTGTTTAGAGGTTGTTCCTCTTTCACTACAGAGATTAAATTTATAGCAAATATCAGCTACATATAATTTATACTATAGTATATTTCACATGATGACCACCTCAAGATCACCTCAAAATAAAGACCACAGTGTTCACTGGGCTGATGTTTGTTTGTAACCTCAATAATAAGACCAACTCAATAATGAGACCAGTTTTTAAGACACCCAATAATGAATGGTGGTCTTATTATTGATGCTTTACTATATATTTTTATTTATTCACTTAAAGGAGCTACGTCACGAAATAGTCACAAGTGTCTGGTACTGCCAGTAAAATAAGACATTGAATCATAACTGGGAAACCAAATTCTAGTTACATGTATTAAGGTTAGAATCAATCTCAATTGGTGAAGATATTTATAGTTCTAATCCAGATGAATTGGCTTTTGGGAAACACAGTATTTATGATATTACCCTACATACAGTCTGACCTGTTCTAAGCATTCAGTCTATGAATACATTAAATCTGGCAGGTGGCTTTTTATGCCCCCCCCCCCCCCCCCCATATATATATATGGTATATTGCTTTGCCTGTGTTGGTCGGCCGGTAGACCAAATGGTTTCCCTTCAATAACTATAGAACGCTTAGCACTAGGATCTTCAAACTTTACATGGAGGTTAGTCAGCAACAGTAGATGACCCCTATTGATTTTGAGGTCAAAGGTCAAGGTCGCTGTGACTAATTGACTCGAATGGGGGCATACATATTTTTCAAACATCTCTTGTTAATGCAGGTGTCACCGTGTGTTTAATATTTTTCAATATTATTGGCTATTTTAGAATAGACAGGTGGTTGCTTAATGCAGATGGCACAAGTTTGACAGTTTGTGAACATCATTGAAATATTAGCTGTAACATTTTCATGATTCAATCATTATATTCCTGTTTATATTTTCATTTAAGAAAATTTGAATATCCTTAAAGAAGAAAATGAACGTTTGAAGGAAACAACATTGTGTAAAGTTTGTGTCGATAAGCGAGCAGACGTCATCTTCCTACCATGTGGTCACATGATCTGTTGTCCTCAATGTGCGCCTGCCATGTTTAAATGTCCAATCTGCAGGAAATCCATCAATGGACAAATCAAAGCGTTCTTTGCCGTGAGCTCACGATGATTAACTGACGCAATGTTACGTTTGCGTTCACATCATCTCCGATCATTGTCGATCATTGTCGCTCTCAACTGAGAGCACCTAGTTGATATTGCTTGTACTCTTCAATCACACAAGGGAGGTTGGAAACAAATGTTTATTCTGTTGGAATAATGCATTTTTTATGGGTCACACATTTTACCAAAATCGACCTATTTATCAGAATCAATGCATACAAACATGTTTGAATGTTCATGACGTATCAGATATGTTTTGCTGGCGTATAATCAATCTGCCACTTCCTGACGTAGTACAAGCAATATTGATAAAGAGCGCTGAATGCAAAAACTGTCGTAACTCAATTAGTATAAAGAATCGAGTCACTAGTTAGTACAGTGTTGCATTTAGCGCTCAACATGTTGTAAGCCTATCATGCTTTAAGTGATTTCTATGTATCATGGATGTTCATTTGAGGTCATCATTCATGATGTAAACTTCAGCCATTTATTTCATGTAGAAAAAACATGGCTCTAATTTTCAACGACTCTTGCAGAATTCATTGTAGATATTGTAGTAGGTTTTGGCACAAGTATTTGGAACCAAACCAATACTGAGAACCTCATAATGTTCATAACCATTTAAAATACACCATTACTATAACCTTCATCAAAACTCATCAAAAGTCAACAAAAAATACATTTAGTTTAAAAGTGTAGAAACCAATGATTTAACTTTGAACCATTTTCCAGAATGGTCATAATTGTTGTTAAGTCTAAAATTAACCTAGATTTCGTATGATCTGCTCTAGAACTGTTTCCATTGATCTCGTAAAAACTAGGAAATGTTTCGGGAAATAGCTTCGGTCTTTTAAAAGCCTAGCTTTATCATTGACAGGCTTTATTCCTGTTTTCCTATATACATGACAATGAATGTATACTGCAGTTTCTGATATATAATGTATATAATATACACAATTATCATGTATTGATACAACAAAGGGGTATAACTACTATTATACGATATTGTATTATGATAGTATACATTGTAGCAGAAAATGATAAGAAATTTGTGGTAATGGAAGCATTGGAAACATAACAAAGTTTCTGTACAATGTAATTACCTGCCATATCTTTCAGTGAATATTACAGTATACATGTACATGTATATTCATAATTTAATACGAGTACATGTACATAGTTCATTATTACATTGTATATAGCATCAGGTCAAACTATTGGGGGAAGTGTTTGTCTAGTCAAACTATGCTCAATTTTTTATACTTAAATACTTTTTATATATCTGTATGCTTAACTTAGTAATATTTGCCTTTTCTAAGCCCTCAACCACCAATAATTATTTTAATTGAAAAATGCTGACTTGACAAATAATGAGAATTCCTCACTATTTGAAGTGCTATAACAGAAGCAAAAATCACTTTATGAGTTCATGCCATTTAACAAACAGATTTGGTATATGATAGTGTGACTGTGGGTTCCTATTATACATGTATTACTGGATCAATTAGCTCCACACTCCCTACTCCAGTAGGTATCAATATGTCCAGATAAACCCTGCAAGGTTGTTGTTACAATGTTGCAATCATGCAAGTCTCCTAGTCTGGATGCCCAATGGGTCCAAAATGGAGCACATGCACGTCGCCAGTGTATAAATGAACAAGCAACCTGTTTAAATCAAGTACCTGTACCTGTAACAATGCGAATACCCTTATCACATCCAGACTTCATTAAACATTTGATCAATCATCATAAATTGTCTTCCTCCACTGCATTCATCATTTAATGCCACGTTTATCTAGGAAAAATGACACACCATTGATGTATGAGAACCATAGAATTACTCCATAGTAAGAACTCCTTGATTCATGGTATCTCAATCATCAGTTCTGGCTATTTCATCGTATTTAGGGAAGGGTTAGCCCCTAACCCTCATTGCTTGTCTGTACTGAAGTTATCTGTGATAGTTTTGTTGATCTGAGTTTGTATATGTCAGTTTTGTATATCCATTTAACTTACTCCCCTGTAGTTGTACGAAGCTCCCTTGAGGTGGACACCATGGCAACTATGATCTGACTCATGTATGCACTGTAGAAAGCCACTAAATAATTACAAGCACTTGGCTCAAACAGGTTGGGTGGTTTTTGGTTTCTTTCCTCTTTGTAAATAAAAGATGAAACTGGAATACATTTTCCAGGCGGTGCCCCGTAACCCATTATTAAGCTCAGTATGAGCTGTGTAAATGATGGGATGTTAAATGCAAGTCTTTCAAGCATACTTGTACATAATGTATGTGATGTTAAATGCAAGTCTTTCAAACACACTTGTACATAATGTACATATTAACTCAACGCAAGTATGTCCTATCTTACACACTTTAATTAGATTGCAGGAATACAGTTCACATACATTGTATTACTCACACACGACGTAACACCAAATTATACACAAAGAGTGCATTTACATTCACAATCACTATTTGTCTTCACTCACATGTTACAGAATGCTGTAACTCGCATAATTGATTTAGAAAAAAATACAGTAAATCACTAAACCATACATGTTTTCTAAATCATGGCACTTTATCAAGTAATGTACTTGACATTCATGTACTTGGTACATAACATAATTTGAGTTCAAACAAAATAAAGTAAATAAGGTAAAAAACTAATTAATGGAAACTTCAAGATATGAAGAATGAAAGTTTATACACTTTTATTGCTTATGAATGACCAGTTGACTGATTTAGTTTTGAATATTTGATTACATACACTACATGCATGCGTGTATTTAAAGTATAGTACATGTATTGCATATGTGCTGCATATGTAATACATGTACAATAAGTGTATATAATGTTTTTATTTTGATATAACAGTTAGATTAGTTTTGTAGTAAGGGTGTAATGCTGCTATTTATAATGATATTTAGTTTATAGCTTCATGTACGAGGGCCTTTCAAACATTACTTATTTCAAAGATAAATAGTATACTAGTACTGCGCTTCGCATTTAACAATGATTAAAATAATCAGCTTAAATCATACATTTTACATTTAAAATAATTTTTTCGGTACATTTCATGATAAAGCAATCATCTTAGTTAATTAACTTTAAATAATTTAAACCAGATATAACTGGGAGCTTAAGGCAGGGTAAAATATATATAACAACAAATCAGCATGTTAAGGCCACTAGAGTTTGCATTCTTGTTTGTTGTTTTCATTTTACTTATAAAACTTCATTCTATTGCTTAAGTAAAAGTCTTAACTAATTGATATAACATTTAATAAAAAAATGCTTCACACTTTGTTTCAATGTGATATTTTTTCGAACGCGGAGTTACAATTACAGCTTGTTCTTGAAACTTAAGAAGGGGCTACCAATAGGTGGGTCTATACTAGGGAGGGGTTAGTTTCATGTGTGGCGGGGTTAGTTCTTTGGTGGGATTAGGGTCCAGGCAACTTGCAAGGATGCAAATCTAGTTCTTATACTGGCCTTGCATGATAAAATAAGTAATTTAGCAAACGATGATATCATATAAATATTGTAATGTATTATGTTCTTGTAGAGCCATTTTAAATTCAATTTAAAAAAATATGTTCGTTAAAAATAAAATATAAAAAACATATATTGTCTTGTATACATTTGTATTGTTTTTGTATTATGTTAATCTGATTGGATTCTTGATCCCCAGCATATTCTTCAGCTTGAATAATATTATCAGTTGGATGAATAAGGAGTTTGAGCAAAGACTATCTATAGTCTCTGGTTTGATGACTTAACTAACCACTGATGTACGGGGGTGATCTGGTGGTAGATGGAACAGCTTCATAACAACAGTATATCGCCCAAAGGAAAACTATCATCAGTTTGCACCTACATGTATAATGGGATTCGAACATATACTGACACATCATTCCGATGATTCCTGGATTTACCATTATTTATCAAGCAAAGTTTCATGTTGTGTTTGACGGAGAATGCCCACACACAAATGTACCTAAGGTACCCGCATTCAACTTGATTCAACCAGATTTCTTGGATGAGCTGATAATTTATAACAACACGGTCGGACCATACACTTGTACTATTGTAGTTTTATTGGCCTATCAAAAGGGCATAATTACACGGCAGCTAAACACCATAGATTAGTATTCCTCACATTTCTAGATTAGTATTCCTCACATTTCTGGAGAAGTATAATCTATATAGTGCGCAGCTACCGTGTAATTATGTATTTTTGACAGATCAAATTCACAGACAATGCTACTTTACAATACATGAAATGCATTACCCATATTCGCCAACCTAAGACCTTGCTCGCATAACGAATACCACCAGTAGTCCAAGAGCTGAGGGCCATTTATTTACAATTCTTGTCCAAATCTATAATTGGTATGAATTGAGAGCATATTGTGTCCAGTTTATGAAAATCCATTTCTTACAAAAATCTGCTGTCACAACGCTGAGAAATCCAAGATGGCCACCAAGATGGCTGCCAATTTTTAAAATTTCACCCCTGTGACATAATATACATATTATAAGTACCAATTCTGTCTTATAACATGTTTTAAGTGTTATTTTCATAGGAAACATGTTGAAATACACAAATCAAGCTCAAATCATGATGTTTTTATATTGAATATTTGAAAATCATGCTTTTCTGACGAAAAATCCCACACTTTTGCTTAGGGTGAGTGCGCTTGTAGTATTCCCAGAAAATAACGAGACAACATTTTATTACAAACTAAACTGATTTGCACGTAGGAAAGATCAATTAATACACATGTAAAATTATATTGCAATGACATAAAAACTTTTAGCGATATTGGGCTTTGAATGAGGTGAGGCGTTTTAAAGTCTGTGAGTGTATTTTGGGCTCTATGAGGTATACCAACCATTGTCAGGCTCTGTATTTGTGCCTGTGTGAAGTGATAACAGCCTTTTCTGGCTCTCTGAGATACACAATCGAGTGCAGCCTCTATGTATTACTGGCTGTCTGGGGTTCCTACATGTATCACTACCGGGTAGAGCCATTTCTGGCTATCCTAGGCTATCCTACATGTAGGTACCTACCACAGCCGGATACAGACATGTCTGGTTTTCCGATGCACTTACTTCAGCCATTTCTGGGTTTCCTAGGTACCTTCTACAGCCGTATACAGCCATTCCTGGGTTTCTGAGATACCGACCACAGCAGGATATAGCCATATCTGGGTTTCTGAGGTACCAACTACAGCATGAAACAGCCATATCTGGGTTTCTGAGGTACCGACCACAGCAGGATACAGCCATTCCTGGGTTTCTGAGATACCGACCACAGCAGGATACAGCCATATCTGGGTTTCTGAGGTACCAACTACAGCATGAAACAGCCATATCTGGGTTTCTGAGGTACCAACTACAGCATGAAACAGCCATATCTGGGTTTCTGAGGTACCAACTACAGCATGAAACAGCCATATCTGGGTTTCTGAGGTACCTACCACAGCATGAAACAGCCATATTTGGGTTTCTGAGGTACCTAACACAGCACGAAACAGCCATATCTAGGTTTCTGAGGTACCTACCATGGCGTATACAGCCATATCTGGGTTTCTAAGGTACCTACCACAGTCGGATATAGTCATATCTGGGTTTCTGAGATACCTACCACAGTCGGATACAGCCATATCTGGGTTTCTGAGGTACCTACCACAGCATGAAACAGCCATATCTAGGTTTCTGAGGTTCCCCCACAGTCGTATACAGCCATATCTGGGTTTCTGAGGTACCTACCACAGTCGTATACAGCCATATCTGGGTTTCTGAAGTATCTACCATAGTCATATACAGCCATTTCTGGGTTTCTGAGGTACCTAGCACAGCCGTAAACAGCCATATCTAGGTTTCTGAGGTACCTTAGCACAGCCGTATACATCCATTTCTTGGTTTCTGAGATACCTACCACAGCAGGATATAGCCATATCTGGGTTTCTGAGGTACCTACCACAGCATGAAACAGCCATATCTGGGTTTCTGAGGTACCTACCACAGTCGGATACAGCCATTTATGGTTCTCTTAGGTACCAACTACAGTCGTATATAGCCATATCTAGGATTCTGATGTACCTATCACAGCCGTATACAGCTATATCTGGTTTTCTGAGGTACCTACCACAGCAGGATATAGCCATATCTAAGTTTCTGAGGTACCTACCACCGTCGGATACATCCATATCTGGGTTTCTAAGGTACCTACCACAGCAGGATATAGCCATATCTTGGTTTCTGAGGTACCAACCACAGCATGAAACAGCCATATCTGGATTTCTGAGGTACCTACCACAGCCGTATACAGCAATTTCTAGGTTTCTGAGATACCTACCACAGCAGGATATAGCCATATCTGGGTTTCTGAGGTACCTACCACAGCAGGATATAGCCATATCTAGGTTTCTGAGGTACCTACAACCGTCGGATACATCCATATCTGGGTTTCTGAGGTACCTACCACAGTCAGATACATGTACAGCCATATCTGGGTTTCTGAGGTACCTACCACAGCCGTTTACAACCATATCTGGATTTCTGAGGAACCTAACATAGTCGGATACACCTATATCTGGGTTTCTGGGGTACCAACAAGTCGGATACAGCCATGTCTGTGTTTTAAGGTACCTACCACAGCTGGATATAGCCATTTCTGGCTCTCTTGTGTATCTATCACTGGCAGAAACATCGTTTTCTTGCTCTCTGGTGCACATACCACTGCCGGGTTCATTCAGTTCTGGTTCTATGATGTACTTACCAATGCTAGATACAGCCCTGTTTGGCTCTATAATGTACCTTGCATTGCTGGGCAGTGAGCATTTGTGTCCGTTTCGATAAGTTTTGTTTGGTCAGAATTCGTTAGACGTCAGCTTAAAGCACATGTCATTGTTCACTGTATAAAATCAGGCGGATGCGGGCCTAGGGCAACTTTTTATTGATATGACGTTATAAATATTGACATATCTATATGGTGAAACGACCGAAAATGCCTTAAATGTAGCATATTATAAAGGTTAAACTAGTTCTGGTTAACATAACTTAAATGGTTATATAGAGGATATTACATGAGTGTCTTTCCATATTGAATTTATTAAACGAGTGGAATAAAATAATAAATTGCGAGGCTCTGCCGAGCATTTTATCGATTTTTTCAACGAGTTTAATAAATTAAATGTGGAAAGTCACAAATGTAATGTTCTTTTTATCGCATGTTAGCCTTTTCCGGCCGAAACATAAAATAGCTACTTATTTTTCACTATAATAAACGCGCAATTTTGACGACGTCGCCTATCCTTTGAATGGCGTCGCGTGATAGCTTTATTACACTAGTGTATTATCAAAAAATAAATAATGGCTTTATTACGCTACCGCGACGTCAAACATGTGATAAAGATTTATACTGACTTGTCGACCTTTCCACAGGTAACTGTATCATTAGATTGAAAAAATATTTTTTTTGGAAAGTTTATAAAATCATACGAATATATAATAATTTTGCAAAAAAATGTTTTATTCTTAATCAATGATACAGTTACCTGTGGAAAGGTTGACACGTCCGTGTGAAATAGAATGATCATCGTCAAAGACCTTGCCAGTGGGGTCGCCCGGTTTGGACTATAATTATAAGGTTAAAACTGATGCTCAGTGTGTACTCACTTAACACTATGTTATACAGATATGTTTATTTTTGTGTAAAAAGACGTAGGAAATGACATGCAGTACCTGTTGGCAACAAATGAATTTCTGTATCATATGTTACTCTTATAATATACGTACACGTGGTATATTACGTCACACCGAAGTACATTTGGTCACAAGCATTTATTAAGTCACACTCAACTTAACCAGCCGAGTGGAGAAAAAATTAAAATGCCCAACTGAACCAACCGAGCACAGAAAATATAAAACACATACAAAGGCACTATGCCCAACTAAACAAATGAAATATCCGCTCAAGTCCAAGCTATCGAAAAGTACAATGAACAAAAGGCTGAATGTCTAGCTGAATGACCCAGTCCCAACAGCGGCTTCAATACTTAGTTTCTAAAGCTATCAGAAATTCTAAAAAGTAGACAATTAACTAAAAAAGTAGAACTTATTAGTTTCATCAATCAAAAAGCAGAATTCCCTAGCTGAATGACCCAGTTCCAACAGACATACATATGTGTTTGTGTTTTATATATACATGTACTCCATAAATTATTGGTTCATAATCACGTTTTGGACATCACAATAAAAAAGAAACACCCGTTAACCACTAAGTGCACGAATATACATCATCAGTTTTAACCTTTAGAATCACGGTGTTATATTCCGGACTGTTTGGCCATTGTATCAATAAACGTCAATAAAAAAAGTTGCACTATGGTAACGACGATGCACCCACCTGATTTTGTACAACGAATATAATGTTTATGCTATTAAATCCAGGTGACATCGTCAGACGGAGTCCGGACTAGTTCCACGGTTTTCAGCTAAATCGATCGTCCGTTGTATTTTGGTATTAATGAATTCATCAAAGATGAAGCTCTTTAGTTCCTTTAAACAATATACATGTATAATATTACTAAAATTATGTCCATTTTAATGAAATAACGATGAATTGAACATTATACAATCATGTACCATGTTTATAGTATGAATTTGAGTGACATAGCTCGCATAGGTTATAATTTACTGATTCATATTAAAATTGCAAGTCATAACTTGTGTAATAATATAATATATTAGTATCTAAGGCACATAAATATTATACGTAGTAGATGCCCTTGTGACATGAGTATCTCTTATACACACCGTATGGTGTTATAGTACCCTATGATTCAAAGTCATGTGCCCGCGCCGTCATTATTCAGTGGGCGGTTTTAAACGCTCCTAAAATGTTCTAGTTTTGCGAGCTTAAATTACATTGTAACTATTTGTAAAGTCAAAACATTACGTTATAACCTAAAAATACAACATACAGTGTTTATAATTTGAATATTCATGAGTCAGAGTTGTAAACGTATATATAAGCGGTTGTAAACATTGCTTAGGCTTTAATATTTACAGACGATACTACACTATATAGGATACATTGATCATTGTAGATTTTGGTGCTAGTATCGTGGAGGAGACAAAAGAGCTTGGAACGATTAGACAAATAAGGTATTAAAACATTGATATATATAAGGGTGACTATATTATACTGTTTAAATTACGGTTCTAAACGTACATATACCCGAGAAATACAGGACCGTAGCCACGTTGAGAGAATATTAGAATTTAGCAAAATGATCATGATTTTTAAAGTAAAATGCTTCAAATAGACCCTAGAAAATATTTGCTTCGGTGCTTTTGTCTTGGGCAGGCTACAGTGTTTAATCAAAGCACTTACGATAATCGTAAATTTACGTTCAAATATAAATTATTCATACTTCTTTAACAACTGCAAATGGGGGACAGATATGGTTTGTAGGGGTTCATCAACTGGATCCTTATTAGTATTGCAGATCCATTTACCACACTTTGTAGTTGTAAAAGAAATAGTAATCTAAATTTGATTTTACTGTTTAAGTTACCAATATAACACTGGGAAGGAACTCAGATGCCATGCTTCCTGAGTGAACATGCAACAATCAAACCTCTCTTGTTCAAAGCAAGCTTACGAAACAGTCGACGAAGATGAAACGTATACTGACAGTTATTTTTTAATTACTTATATAATGCTCTACTTACTCCTCCTCTTCGTGACCACTGGCACATGAAGCAGCAACCAGGTCTCTCCATTTCTGTCTTCTCTATTTCTCCTTGTGTCTTTCCCAATTGCTTTTATTTCGCTGTTGGTCGTCGTCGAATACATGACTAAAAATGTCACTTTACACAATAATGGATTCTTTTAGATATACATGTAATAACAAAATATTTTTTCGAGAGGTGTAACTGTGATGTTTATTTATTGTTAAGGATTAATCACACGTTGTTAATTGTAATTTTAGTAGACCAGATAACACTTGGACGCGTACTGTACAAGACAGGATTCACAATATTTTTTTTATTATTTTTCCTATTTCTCGAATACTGACTTTGCTATTCGATAATCGGACCTTTAAACAAGTACGTACTCGGGTACTCGTTGCCATCCCTACTTATTTGCATCAAATCTTCGAATGTCATATTTCAGGTGGATTGTGAGACAATGCTTATAAACAAACATATCGACAGTCCGGCAGCTTTGAGTTGCATACAAATGGGTTATCTACAAGAAATGGTCCAGATAGCAATCGACGTCTTCATAGCACAAAATCGTAAGTAATTTATGTATAAAATAAATTTCGATACTTTTGAAACATCGAAACATTAACTAGCATGATTTGAAAAAAAAACTCTTTACATGTGTTCGTATTTGGTGTTAACATTGTATCCTTTTCAAAGGGCTTGAAAGAATATACATGTAGCTGTACGAATTATTATTATCAGTTTATAATGGAAGCACAGTTTTACCATCTTTATTGGAACTACAATACGATAATTATAATAATATAATTATGTGGTGAACAAATTATGAGGATGAATGTAGTCTCATTCGAATGCAGTTTAAAATTTAACAGTCACTTTTGTTCACAGTCAGTCATCCAATGTTACGCCCCCAAAAGCATGGCTGACAAAACAAAATTTACCACCGATCAACAGGCAGTCGACAGAACAGTTCGTTATCATCGAAAACATTGACGTTTGCAGATTTATGAAGCCACAATGACCTCATCATTGCAAGAACGTTTTAAAACACATGCACTTACACAAGGCTTTATGGAAGTCTCCCCATCTCGGCACAGAAAACCAGATCGATCATACCGGTCCACAATATCGCGTCGATGGAAAACGCTTATTTCGCTTTTGTAGGTATATATAATAAAAGGAATATTAATCACTGCGGTATTCCGGTACACTGGCTATTGCGAGTAAAGGAGTAATGTAGTCATTATGTTGTTCAATACTCCGTACACAAACGGTATACTCAGCAATACTCGGTACAGTAAAAAATCAATACTATGTACAGTTACTTGTACATGTTTTAGCAAAAATATTTTTATACTTTCGTCATTTTTACCGTGACATTTGAACTAAACATATTTTGGCTCATCACAAAAAGAATTCTCAATTCAAAGACAATTATACCTTGGTAATACAATCATTCCAATCACATGTGAGGCACCACTACTTAAACGACTACCTGCTATAGTGTGATGTCTTGTATGGCTATATAAATATCTGAAGATGCCTAAATTTGGGATGCGTGAATAAATCAGTCGTTTGGAAAATATCGCGGCTGAACTTACACTCGCTTCCAGTCCAATGTCGCGAAAAGTAATGATATTACTGAAATTAACGTGCAATACCCGGTGTACGGTATACCGCAGTGTTAATGCAGTTGTGTTGATCTGTTTGTCGTATTAATTACCTCTGGTTGTTTGCGTTATACCGCATATCTCTCGATGGTCTCGCGAGATACGGTATTATACAAACACCCCGAGGTATTTCGACCCAACGGATCACCATCGATATTCAACACACTGCAATGGTTTCCTTATGTATCGGTAACAATGTATCATGTTTGAGCTCATTCAGGATATCTGGGAGAAAGAGTAGATTCTTGATGAATGTAATTCGGGAACTATTATTTGTTGATGCTCCTCGAGTAGGATGACCAGGTTGTTTGCATCATCTGGAGAGTAGTTTAACTGCTCTTGACATGCCATGGAGAACATCTTTGCTATTTCAGATCCTCCAAATCCGTTAGTCAGAATAAATCTCCATTAAGACCCCTTGTTATATAACATAACATAACTTTATTCGGCATGATACATCATATACATATATAGCCAGAACAAATATAATAATACATGTAATGAAAAGAATGCATATTAATAATAACAGAGTTATATAAACAGTTTGTATGTGTCAGTATGGGTATAAAGTGACATTATCAATTTCGATTAAGGGAAGCATAGTAAATATATTTAGCAATTTGCAAAAGTGTACGGGTTGAGGTTGTGGACATGAGACATGTAAATTTTTGTATGGTTGGCCAGCTAGAGAAATACGTTTTGAAATATTTGGTTCTTAGATTCCTATGTTTTGGACAAATTAATAAAAAATGGTATTCACTTTCAACGACCCCCATGTTGCATTGTAAACATGTTCTATTTTGACGTTCTATATTAAAGTATCTTCCAGTTTCTATAGCTAGATCGTGACATGATAATCTAAATTTTGTTAGAGCGATTCTGTACTTCTTTTGTTTTATGCAAGATAGGTATTTTTCAATATCAAAAGTGTGTTTATATAGACTATATGATGTCAGTTTACTAGAATTATTAATACTTGTATACCATGTTTGTTTGTAAATGTCCAATATACGTTGTTTAATACAAAAGTAATTTATGTCAATTACATATTGATTATTCCAAATATCAAGCATGCCTATATTACTAAGTAATGTTTTAATTTGGGAAGCCCAGTTCATACCGTTGTAACTGTGGCCATTATTTGCATCGTTTGCTAAAACTTCGTATATTTTAGTTAATAGAGTATTGTTTGATTTTAGGAGTTTGTCCAATATCTAATTATGATTAATTGTCTATAAACTTTTAACGGAATACGACCAAGTTCTCCATATAACCCATCTAGGTTTGTAGATTTCTTTACCGAGAGGATGTTTCTTAAAAAATTACAATGTACAAGTTCAATATCTTTACAATCATGGTGTCCCCAAACAGCAGCGTTATAATTGAGGATTGAACCAACCATGCTATCAAACAGACGACATTTATCAGTTGGTAGCAGTTCAAGTTGGTTTCATACTATACGAAGATTATGTAACGCAAATGCTGAATGTTGAGCTAGTCTTTTTTGTGTTCTGTTCCAGGAACCGTTTTTAAAGAAATATATTCCAAGATACTTAAAGGATAAGACTGTTTCTAATGGTGTATTGTATATGTTAAATTCTTGATGAGTACTTCTACCTCGTTCAAAAATCACTATCTTTGTTTTATTTGTATTGATTTTCAGTCCCCATGAGTTACAATATAATTCGAGATCATCCAACATAGACTGTAGTGCTAATGGACTCTGAGCAAATAGTACAGCATCGTCCGCGAACATGAGTAAAAATATTCTAATTTCATCAACGGAGAAAATTCCTTCCATGTCTGAATTTATGTTATTTAGTATATCGTTAACGAAGAATAGAAACATTAGACTCGAACTTGGGTCTCCTTGTTTTACCCCAATATTTGACGGAAAATATTCAGACCGTTGGCTTTTGTATTGAACGCAAGATTTGACTGTACTATACATTGCTTGGAGTGCTCTTACAATCTTAGAACTTACATGTTGGCTGAGAAGTTTTTGCCAAAGATAGATATATGACCATTGGCAATACCTTCCACAAAGCACCTTGGTAAGTTAAAGAGTGTGCATGTTGGTATGAATACAATAGCACATACAGTCCGGTAGTGATAACTAGTAGCTCCATGGTCAGGATACACTGTTTGAATTATTTTGATAAGACTTGGAAGCAGGGGGAACTAAAAGAATTGCACAATGACATCGTAGAGATTAACTGGAACTATCGACTGTATTATAGACTGAGGTACCCATATCAAAATATGAAATAATATTTGATCGAAACAATCTGTTTGCAGGTCATTGTAACTTCAAAGGTGTTGATTTGTGTGAGATTCTGTTTGACATAGAGGAACATCCGGACGCCTACAGCAACTGCAATGTTGCTGACAGCACCATACAGTCCGACCTCTCGACAGGTACGTTTTACTGTCATACATTGTTCTTTCTTTCTGGGAAAGTGGCATTGGCGTGTTTCTGATTGGTCGCTCCATACATTCATTCCTGTGTTCTTATACTATGCAATTACATTGTACCTCCCTTTATAGAATATGAAAATTTAAGTAATCGTGCAATGTGTCATTCATTGGGAGGGACAGTAAAAAGGCGTACTTGAAATGTCCGTATTATTGGGCGGGGAGGTACGTTGTCTGTGTTTGATACTAGTACTTGCATGGGGTGCTAGGCAATACCGCTGTTACTGTATGGCTTCGAGTTGTCTGTATGAACAGTATTCAAAGTTACCATTATTTTTTTTGTTGTAAGACGTTTGATTTTTTTTACATACATGTTATAGTAATAAATAGCTTTCTGTGATAACACTCTTATTCAAGCGCTGTACCAAGTCGACAAACAGTGTTCCTGTGTATGTGGTAGTCTTAACAAGAGATTTGAATTTCCCTACTGCGTGATAATATAATTATTAAACTGTAACATTTACCTTTATTTCCAGAAGATCTAGAGTCACTAAGGGAGGAGAATTATCGTTTGAAAGAAAGTAACCTCTGCAAAGTATGTGCCGATAATCAAGCTGACGTCATCTTCCTACCATGTGGTCACATGGTTTGTTGTCCTCAATGTGCGACTGCTATAAAGAAATGTTCAGTCTGCAGGAAAACAATTAATGGACCAATGCAACTGTGGTCTGACTTATTTGTGCAGCATATCAGACGATTAGACAAATACGAACACTTTCATACAACCGTTGACTCAAACCGGCGGCATGGGGTGGGTTTCATATACATGTACTTCTTTTTCTCCGAACGTAAATAACTGGTGCAACCAAAATCATTTGATCAGTGGACGCCATATAACATATCAAATACTGACGCTTTAACCAGTAGAGGAAATTGCCCGATCGGACAATTCGATGATTCCTCTAAATACTTTTTTTGGCAAAAATTGCCCACTTTTGAAAACCTACACTAACTGACTAAGGACAATTGACATGGAGATGATCTGATTGCACATTCCTTACTGGTCACAAAATGTTGATATAAAATCCTACAGTTTTACAGAATTATTTTAAATTGTCTAAATTACGAGATATTAAGTGTTTCATGTTCATTTTCCCGTTCGGGAAAGTAAAAACATGTATACATTTTTGTAATTTGAATACATGTAGTAGAAAGTTGCCCGAACGGGCAATTAAGTGAAGACAATAAATTTAGACTGGTCAAATTGGTAGTTTTTTAAGTTAAATACCTCAGAAACTAGACAATTCAAAGGATTCAAAAGAACGGTAGGATTTTAGATATTCCATCTGTGATAGGAAACATGCGTTTATATTATCGCTTCGACATATATCCTTATGCACAGGTAAGCTTTTCAAAAGTGGGCGTTTCTTTACCCGGTCTGGAAATTTTCGCAGCAAAATTGCCCGATCGGGCAAGTAATTAGGGGAATCCCGGAATAGCCAGATCGGGTCATTTCCTCCACTGTTAACCTGACAAGTAAAAGTTTTATGTCGCCTACACAGTAGGGAAGGTATTGATTGTGTACTGGACGTCTGTCTGTCAGTCCACCTGTCTGTCCGTCCGTCTGGATGGATGTCACAAAGTTTGTCCACGCTAGTCCCTCCTGAACTATTGGTCGGATTTCAATGAAACTTTGTACCTTAGCCTAGTTGTGCAAATAAGCAGAAATTTAGGTCGGCTATTTTTGCTGGAGTTTTGCCCCTTCTTAGGAACAAGAATGCATAGGTTACCTGTTGTATGACGGATTAAAGACTAGGTAGAATGGAAGTGTACACATATGACAGGTTTAAGACTAGGTAGAGATAAGATGCATACATATGACAGGTTTAAGACTAGATAGAGGTAAGGTGCACACATATGACAGGTTTAAGACTAGGTAGAAGTGAAGTGCACACATATGACAGGTTTAAGACTAGGTAGAGATAAGATGCACACATATGACAGGTTTAAAACTAGGTAGAGATAAGATGCACACATATGACAGGTTTAAGACTAGGTAGAAGTGAAGTGCACACATATGACAGGTTTAAGACTAGGTAGAGGTAAGGTGCCCACATATGACAGGTTTAAGACTAGGTAGAAGTGAAGTGCACACATATGACAGGTTTAAGACTAGGTAGAGATAAGATGCACACACATGACAGGTTTAAGACCAGGTAGAGGTAAGATGCACACGTATATGACAGGTTTAAGACTAGGTAGAGGTAAGGTGGACACATATGACATGTTTAAGACTAGGTAGAGGTAAGGTGCACACATATGACAGGTTTTAGACCAGGTAGAGGTAAGGTGCACACAAATGACAGGTATAAGACCAGGTAGAGGTAAGGTGCACACATATGACAGGTTTAAGACTAGGTAGAGGTAAGGTGCACATATATGACATGTTTAAGACTAGGTAGAGGTAAGGTGCACATATATGACAGGTTTAAGACTAGGTAGATGTAAGGTGCATACATATGACAGGTTTAGGACTAGGTAGAGGTAAGGTGCACACATATGACATGTTTAAGACTAGGTAGAGGTAATGTGCACATACATATGACAGGTTTAAGACCAGGTAGAGGTAAGGTGCACACATATGACATGCTTAAGACTAGGTAGAAGTGAAGTGCACACATATGACATGTTTAAAACTAGGTAGAGGTAAGGTGCACACATATGACATGTTTAAAACTAGGTAGAGGTAAGGTGCACATATATGACAGGTTTAAGACCAGGTAGAGGTAAGGTGCACACATATGACAGGTTTAAAACTAGGTAGAAGTGAAGTACACACATATGACATGTTTAAAACTAGGTAGAGGTAAGGTGCACACATATGACAGGTTTAAGACCAGGTAGAGGTAAGGTGCACACATATGACAGGTTTAAGACTAGGTAGAAGTGAAGTGCACACATATGACATGTTTAAAACTAGGTAGAGGTAAGGTGCACACATATGACATGTTTAAGACTAGGTAGAGGTAAGGTGCACATACATATGACAGGTTTGGGACTAGGTAGAGGTAAGGTGTACCGTTAGGTCCATGGAAGGTGTATGGTGAGGTTACGTGCACGTTTTCAAGAAGAAAAGCGTTCTGACAAGGGTTTAATATAGTCCTTACTCGGACATTACATGCCAATCGAAAGAAAACGTTGATATCATATTAATGTTGTAAATATTGTAAATAAATGTGTATTGTTAAACAAGTTTTTCCAACTTCTTTAATCACTCTCGACACCTCATTTCTGATGTTATACATCACCGTAAGGGCATGGGATAGAGAGAAGCCATCTTTCCTTTTTCTAGATTTCTTTTTCATCCCTTTAAAACATTTTACATCGTAAGGAACGCATGATGGTCCTTATCACATAAATGAAAAAAAACTGCAAAAGAAATCTAGTTAGTTGCAAATCATATGATCAACTAATCCAAGAAATAATAACGCCTCCCAAAAATGGTACCAGTAATTCCCTTGCTAGACGCTCATTAAAGGGGCTGCCTCACATATTGGTGTATTGCAAAAATAAAATAAAAATGTCAAATATTCGCGTAATTTTGGTAAAGTTGCCTGTACATCCGATAAACAACCACACTTCGGCATTTTGTAGTTATTTAGTATTTTTACATCAAACATTGTATAGGGTATTAATACCCTATAGAATTAACACAACTCGTATTACTTAAATTGCCTGAAATTCGTTTGCATTTGATGAAAACTAATTGAAAAACAAACCAAATACCTCACTGATGTTTACGCTGTAGTTTGTTGATGTTCAATCATGTGCGAATTACATAATACACAAAGCATGTTGGAAGGAAACACAGCGATTTTTTTCAAGAAATAAATACTCAGCGGGCGATATCGAGAGTGGTTAAAATTGCTTAGCTGTCCCAAATCTTTCATAAAGCAACTGTCGGTGGCTTTCTATTGCATCGATACTTGGTTAGGTTGAAAAATCACGATATACAAAATTTTTAGCCCAATCTCAGAGATAGCACCTTTAAAAAGGAAAGATGGCTTCTCTCTATCCCATGCCCTTACGGCGATGTATAACATCAGAAATGAGGTGTCGAGAGTGATTAAAGTAAGTTGGAAAAACTTGTTTCACAATGGACCTAAAATAAATTGGTATCAACAAAAAAGAGAAATCTGTTGGAATTTAATGCCGCTCCTTGTTGGCAAATTTTGAACATAATATATTTCGTCTTCGGCTACATGGAGACTGTTGGGTATATACAAGCGTCCAGTTTCAATTTTTAAGTAATACTGTCACTCAAGGTTACCCGTAGAACAATGAAATCCTTTTTCTGCAACATACTGACCTAACGATCGAATTTTTCTTGAAACATCTTAAAATGACAGAACAATCTTCTAGAACAACATTGAAATTATTAACTGATGATATGTCACCAGGCTCGTTTTCGAGATACATGGCTTTCTAAAGACATACCATTGTATTTTAAAATGCGAAAGAAAATAATCGTTCGACTTTTCTTGATAACAGTTACTGTCGTAGCTGCTGCTAGCAGCATTAAAACATTTACAGGCTGAGATTTTATTGTGACTAGGGATATCCACTAAAACATATCGGATAATTGCTAGTAATATGCATACAGACAGGAACACTGAATACTATATCAAACTGATTAATTTCGGACAATGAACGTGAGATTTGAACATTATTTTCTGAATGTCTTGTAGCCTATAAACAGGCGCTATCACCTTTATTCCGCAAAGATAACATGCGATACTCTTTAAATAGTACATTTCAACCTTCGCGGTCATTCAGTCCTACCAAGAGGTCGGAAATTTCAATTTCCCCCAGAATTTTTAATCGAGGGATAATGATTAGCGTAAAGTCAAAATGAAACGGCATGTCAGAGAGTTACAAATTACTTCTTTAGATTGGCTTTTAATAGCCCTATCAGATTACAAGAATCCTTCCCCAGGTGAATTGAAATGGACTTTAGGGTCAGATTTGTGTTTCTGAGTTTCTTACACATGTGGTTTCGCCCAACGTATAGTCCGCTACTAAGGCCTCAGCATGAACCAAATATCGCGTATTTTGTCATTTTTATGCTATACAGTGTACTTGTCAAATTTAAGTAATAATTTCAAAGGACTTTCTTAACAAATCTTATGGACAATATTGTCTTGCAACAGAGAAATAACAATTCTATGAAATGGCTGAAACTTCATGAACGAACTTCACGCACATAAATAATGTTTTCTACTTTGTGTGAGTTTGCTTAATTTAAAGATATGCCGCCTGACAAAATAGCATTTTCTACAGGCTCTTGATGGCAGTTTCTTATATTTGTGATAATTGAAAAAAAACATGTGCACTGTCTTTGATGCTTTGCATAAAAAATAGTCTTGTAGAATACCTGGATAATACAAAGGCATACAAGCTACGGTCACTTATGTAACAGAAGCAATTAATTTTGGGAGAGTTGGTCAGCTAAGCAGGCCGTGGAGATTTATAGGATTTTCAAGTCACTGTCGATTATTACCCAGCTGGTAAGCCCCTGCTAAATTTTAGCAACTTTTTTTACCTCTTGGTAGGACTGCATTCACAAATCCTTAGATCCAAAAGAAATCTCGACATCGAGATTTGCTGGTGAGAAATATAAGATCACTACTCGCCCGTCATCAGTGTTTACCTCTGTCGTGTATTTGTCACTCGGTGGCGTATTCGTCGGGTTATACCGTGTGATTTAATTAGGACACAAACTATTTGAATTTACAAAATGCACTGTTTCTGTATGATTTCCAAATTACATGCATTAATAATTTGGTTCCATTAATAGCTCGTGAGTTTGAGTCAATCCTAGAACATTGGAAGGGTAGGTTATGTACCGAGACAGCGTGGTATTTCGATATTTTAAAATATGTTGGGATTGAGTAATTTGTATATAAATAGACATAACGTATATATTTGGGAACCCAGAATAAAATGTTCCGAAGTGGCTCATTGTGGTTTCATAATTTATTATACACGCCCCCACCCCTTACACTAAGTGACCGATGCCGGAAGTGTATACGTGAAATGTAATCGTGTGACAGTAACCATGGTGTTAAGTTCACGTGTACCAAACTGGCAATCGAACCACCTGGTACAAGTATGCATACTTAAAATGCGATTGAATATTGTTAGTCAGCACACCTTTCACAAATAAACTTTAGTAATACAACCATCTGGTATCCTGACCAAACTTTTCTCGTTACACAATACAGCGAACAAGACGTTTTTATCTAGATCTATACAGAGGGTTGATGTAAGATATTTTGTATATAAATGTAGATCCTTAAAACGTCGTTGCTACTCGTACAGACAGACGGATCACACCATCAACCTCTGTCAAACACCAGTATCGAGTATACGTACAGTGTCACAGTTGGAATAAAATGTGGATGTTTTAATTGAAAATATAATAAACACAGACATTTTTCTTCAAGATTAGGTAAATAAAATGTTACATTTATTGTCTAATTACTGTGTTTTGTTTTTAAAAATAAGAAACGTAGGCGCACATAAAGGTACGCAAAATACCGCAGCTCTGGGTTGGTATTCACATTAATTAGCAGCTTTGTATATAAATTTCAGCCAGTTAAACAAGAAAAAACGTAGTTACCTGTATTAAATCGTTACCTTAACAACCGTCTAAGAAAACGTGGGCCATTCTCAGCTGGTCATTCTTCAATTTTCGCGGGGCTGCTCAGCAAGAAATAAGTCGCTGTCATAGAAGAACAATGTCGTAAGTGAAACCAGAAGGTCACTTTGAATAATAACAAGAAAAATGTTTGAAAAAACGTGGCTCTTTATAAGGAAAAGGCTAATTCTAGGCTACTTAAGTTTGGTCAACATGGCCTCATCCGATTTCCAAAAAAAGGATTCATCATGAAGATGCAGTTATAGTCACAATTTGCACATCTGTATGAGTCTCGTACGCACATTTTGTAACACTTACGATCTGATTCTTTGAAGGCGGTCGACGTATATATATATATAATCCATAATTACTATAATTAATGTACAGCACAAATTTTCAACAAAATATTATTAATGTGCTTATTATATCTACATGTATATAAAGCCTTGCGAAAATCTCCAGTTTGCAGATATTCACGTGATTAAAATTTCGTCAATGTCAGCAAAATTGTTGACACTATAGATGTACAACGACCTTCGAAATATGACCTTTGGGCGAGTTCATTTGCTAAGGTTGAAACGATATTTACCGTTATTTTTCTAATTTATTATGAATATATCGTATAAATTCACGTTATCTTTCAAGTTGACAGCCAGGCGCGTAGCTAGCTCATAATCATGTGGATTCACTATTGTGCTAGGGGGTCGGGGGCATGCTCCCCCAGAAAATTTTGAAAACAATGGTGTAATCTGGTGCATTTGGAGCGTTCCCGAGGTGCTTTATTAAGTTATATCAACGTAATTTTTAGAGTCATTAATTTGTTGATAAACTCTAAAATTGGCCGAGTACTTCTCTGTTCAAAAGAAAGCTAACTCATAAATCAAATAAATGTACATCTACAAGTCCCATTTTGAATGCTTATGTTCACATAAGCTTCAGATATGACATAAAAGTCTAGTTGCCCGTCCCTTTTCAGGGCAGTAAAGTACTTTCTGAATGATAACGTTGTCAACCAATGTCCATATGTCTGTAGCTACTAGTAAGCGAAAATGGCAGTCCAGACCGACATCCAGTGGTTATGATAGATCGCATATATTTTACACTTCTTATAATACTAAAACTACCTCTCAGCTAAGGCTCTGGAGACCCGTATTGTGATTAGCAAATCAAAGGAACGGTTAGAACAATGACCTTTTCTAGATTTCCGAGAGGCGATCGGTGCATGGGAACGTTGCCACGGTTTCGTTGATGGCGAGCTGCTTTTGCTTTGCAGGCTCCATATACTGGAATTCGGCCATGGCCGGAGCTTGGCCGTATTTCTCACTGCGGCGCCTTCTACCCTAACATGCGGGGAACCTAGCGCTCCGTAACTGCTTCAACTAAGTCGATGTTTTGCTTCTGTGACAGTTTATTCAGTGGTCACGAACCCAACATCAACTATGTAAAGAGACGATAAAGGTGACAGAATTATCACTAAATGCTTATGTGTCGTACCCCTTTGGGTAAACCCCTAAGAACTGTGGATACGTCTGGACTTAAACTAGAACAGTAATACTACAAATGAGTGTTCATAAAGGATTGCGACATTTAGCGTTAATGTTGCGACATTTAACGTCAGGCCAGTTTGTTGCGACATTTAGCGTCACAGATGCGACATTTAGCGTCAGGAGGGATTGCGACATTCAGCGTCGGTTGCGACATTTAGCGTCAGCCTTGCGACATTTAACGTCAGGTGCGACATTTAGCGTCGATGCGACATTTAACGTTGCTACATACATGTAGCACTTCAATTGTTGGCTATGTATAGTGGCCGGGGTAGCCGCTTTAAAATGGTAAACTGAGTCCGCACGACTGGTCCACCACATAGACTATGCAGGCGGGATCGGTTCATCATTTCTTCTCTTTGCAGATTACCGATTTGCTGCACTGAGTTGAGCAATTTTTTAACGTGTACTTCTTCGCAGGCGTACACACATAATCCATTGATTCAAGTTATGGACTTTGCAGTTAACCGATTGCTTGTGAAACTAGTTGCCTGGTCGCACGTCGTAATGACTCTCAATAAACTTCATAACTAGAGATTCCCTCTTGATTAAACCAAACGAAATCAGGCCTATACGCGGTTGTACTGGGGCGAGTTGGTTAACGTCAAAGACTACTGCAACAACTACAGTATGGTAAGTTGGTAGTGTCAGACACCACTACAGCTTATAAAAGTAGCAAAAGAAGCACAAACAGTATTGCGTAAATATAACAATGTGAATTCTATAGAAATTTGGAATACAGGTCGTTTTCAGTTGAATATGTTTTTCGCCCCAGGTTTATGAGTGGAAGTTTTGAACGGCACATAATTCAAACGGCGCAAAATGGAGTTGCCATCACATCACCGAGTCTCCTTTTTGGACGGATACAGACAATTATATAAATTTGCCAAGTTGCTAAACACTGCGCATTTGTAAATTGTGTTACATCTTACATGACGTTTTTGTGACGTTCTCCGTCATTCAATGTTTAATTTAATGTTTACTAATAATTAAACGCAAATGCGGATCACATTACTAGCATGGCGATTTTTTTCTCTTTCTTGTGATATTAAAATATAAACAACCGTATTTCTAAAACGATTTTTATGCAATATTGAAGTGTAAAAATGTTACAAATTACCGATGTACGCCAACAACGAGCGTAACGTCAGACACGACAAAGAAGGAAAGCGTTTAAAGTGAATTATTTTCCTGAAATATTTTTTTTTTGTCAGAATCATGTGGATTCAGCTGCGTACTCGCGTATAGGTAGCTACGCGCCTGACAGCGTGGCCTAGTGGTTAAGATGATCTATACTCTGAACTAGTCTGTACTCAGAACATTATTTTTATATGGGCTGTGGGTTCGAGTCCGCTGCTAAACTCTTTTTCAATAATTTTAGTATCATAATACATGCGTGTTTTTTCATATATTTTATTACTTAATGAATAATAAAAGTATGTTTAAGGTTAAATACAAAGTTGCTTTGTTTCGTTTATTTTACGATTTTAGCATACCCTGGATATTGTATTTATTGCTCAGATGATAATCGGGTTGAATTACAAACTATTTTCATCATTGGTTTCGCTGGAATTAGAATTGTAATCACCATTCTAAGAATATTCTGTAGAAACTTCAACATTAATAAGCGTGTACTCTGGTAATACAGGGAGCACAGTTCGGGTGACCGTTGACCGATATCTCTGTTCAAGTCTTGACGTGGGAGTGTTTTCAAGGATTAACATACAGAAAACATGTACAAAGGAAATATATATATTTTAGAAATATATAAAAAAAATAGACATGCACGCGAATGTTTTATTTAGCAAAATTTAAAAAATATTCAAAATGGGTGGGATTCGAACCCAAGCAAAAAATCTATTTAGTGTCATAAGCAGTACCATAGCCTACTGCGCCATGGGGGACGATGTAAGCTACCATTTCAAATAATATATTTCTTTTCCGAATACACCCCTTTTACCTGGATTATTTCATTATTAAAAGTACAGTTACGCCCGAACGATTGTAGTTTATCTATAGATGGAAATTCAACGTGACAATAACACTGTGTTTTCGATACATCAATACATTGTTTACACGTAAATCCGGTCATAAGTCAGGACGAGGTCAAAATCTAGAACGTTCTGGAATATTGTAGCTTTCGCCAGATAAAATAACTATTTTTGAATTAGTTTAAAAATCAGAAAATGATTAAAACGAATAATCCATAAGCCACATAACAGGCTAATAGGTCTAATTTCGTTAAACATTGTTAAAATCATCTTTCGAAAACAGTGGTTTTCACTAAAAACACTGTTATAAATTGCCGGATGACTAATAATAGACTAGGTGAATATTCGTGAGTAATCTACATGTATCTATTTATAGAACTGGGAAATTCCCACACTGTATCGAGGGTGTATATAATATCAACGACTGCACTCCGTTCTTCAAAGCTTACAAAATACCAGTACTAGTATCAAATCGAAAGTAACTATATTCGGAGATGATGACGGTTGAACATTCAGGTAATGCAAGGCCACCACCACAGGCTCTTGGTATCAACGTGGACAAACCGAAGTTTGCACAATATGCAGTTTACACAAAACGACTCGAAACTTTTGATAATTGGCCAGAACACTCACCTGTAGGCAAAGAAAGACTCGTGGAAGCTGGGTTAGTTTATACAGGTATGCAAGCATGTTTTGGTATTTTGATAAGAAAAAAGAAAAAATCGTTGCGTATTGATAAAAGCATTGGATTTAAATTATACTTATGATACTATACTATTTAAATTAAATAGTATAGTATCATAAATTTTAATTATGCCAATATTAGAATCTACGTACATGATTGTATAGAAAATTTCGACAGGTACATTTTAAAATACGTTATTTTCTCATCAAAATGATTCAAAATTAATAATTTTCTTAATTCTCTTAGAGAAAGTATTTTCCCGAACTTACAAAAAAGTACTACCAAAAATAGTTTAATAATTTAGATTCTATATTAAATCACTACTAGGAACTATACCGAATGTATAATACTTAAATAATATATCCTACATACTTATGTATTATATTATTATACTTTCGTGGAACTATTAAGCATATAAATATATAATCTAGTGTTCCTGCCACTACAGTGCGCTTTTTATGTACTTGATTTAATCGTTTTTGTAAAATGAATATTTTTGTTTCAATGTTCAGGTGTTGGTGATAGTTGTCGATGTTACCATTGTGGTGGGGGATTAAGGAACTGGGAACAGGGAGATAATCCGATGATAGAGCACGCTAAATGGTATCCTAAATGTCCACATCTTCTCTTGGTTAAAGGACAACGTTTCATTGATAAAGTGACACGTGGTGAAACAATTTACGAAGATGACACTCAGGTAAATATTTTATGTATTATGTATTATACTTTGTGTTGGGTAGGCCTATATGATAGTGTTCTTACAATGTTTTATGGGCGTTTTATTAAGTTGAAAAGCAAAGAAAGGGCTAATTCGCTGGCTAAGAATTAGAAGGTCGTAAGTACTACTTTAAGACCTTATAAGACTCATGCATATTTGAAATCTGCATCTCAAGATGCTTCTTATGAGCCTATTTTCATGAAAATCGGAAGTGGTCATGTTGACCAAATTGAAGTGGAATAGATTGTTTTTCAATAATGAAAGAACAGTTTTCAGACAGCCTGTAAGACCATTCATAGGAACTGCAAAATGGTCTTTATTAACAGGTGGTCTCTGTTAACAGGTTATGTACCATTTGAAAATTGTCTGATACAACATTAAATTGGTGGTCTTCGTATATAGGTTTTGCAACAGTGGTTTTTGTGTGCAGGTGTTCTTTAACTGGTTTGGCTGTATTTTACACACAATTTAGGCTAAATAAAATATGTTTGGTTTATGTATCATGATACAAGTTTAAGGGCTGTTGGGGTAGAAAATATATTAGTTGAATTTTATCTGGGAATTTTGGTTATGATTTTGTTAGAATATCAACTTTGGCATTTTCCAAGAAATAATACAAGTGGCATGTGAATTATTAATTGTTCTTTATCATTCTGAATTAATTAGAAGAGAAAATATCATGGTATTTTGTATTTTACGTGTATTTTAAATCGATTATTTGGCTATTTTACAGATGGATTGTGGGATTGTTTATGATACCAAACATATTGAAAGTGTGGCGGCTTTGAGTTGTATACAAATGGGTTACCTACAAGATATGGTCCAGAAAGCAATAGAAGTCTTCATAGCACAAAATCGTAAGTAATTTATTTATACTTATAAATTTATTTATTATTTAAAAAAAAAATAACTGAACATAACATTTTTGAATCAATAAGAGCCACATACTTTTTGTTCTGTCTTGAAGGGCTGACAGTTTAATATTTTTTACAACACAAAAACGTTCCTTGAAAAACTGATTAATCAATATTGGAAAACTCAGCTTTAATCATGATATACATACTATTTTGTAAGCGGCGAACAATTCTCATTGAAGTGGCTTTACAAAACTTATATGGTACTAAAAAAAGTTTACTGGTATGAAGAATAGAGCTTTGAGTATAACTCTCTCGTTGGAGGGAAAGCACTGTTTGTTTTAATTGTTTTATTGGGAAATGAAACAAACAAACAGTTGAATAATTTTTGATGCTCAACAGACTGTGTTTCGCACTTTGCACACACTTAAGCTTAAGTTCCTGTTTCATATGATGTCATTTGTGATACTGATATGACTAAATACACTTGATTTGTTAGTTTATCACTGTACGGCACATACAGGAAGTAAATGACGGAACTTCAATACATGTACGGTGGTACCTTGCAGAGTTTATAGTACAACCTCTCAGGAGCTGCACTCTTTAATTTTAATGTTTTTTTTAATTTTGATACTAATTTTAAATTTCTATTTATTAAATTTATCAAGTTTCAAATTAGTATGTATGGTTATAATTTTAGAGTACATGTACTGTAAACCAGTGATTCTTAAAACAGGGCATAACTTTTTGAACTTTTACATTTACAGGTCATTGTAACTTCAAAGGTGTTGATTTGTGTGAGATTCTATTTGACATGGAGGAACATCCGGAAAACTACAACAACTGCAACGTTGCTGACAGCACCATACAGTCCGACCTCTCATCAGGTATGCTTAACTTTCATACTTACGTTAGTAATTCTGATACAATGATTCTCAGTTGCGTTGGAAGTTTGCAGTTTTCATTGCCAGCCAGTATGACTTATGGAACTGAAAATCAGCATAACAATAAGAGACAGTGTTTTGCTATGTGGCGTACTAACAATTACACTAAAACAAACCTGCCTCGATGGGTGGTAGAGCGTCCACTTTGAGTAAAACAGGTCTCGAGTTTGATCCCACATCTGGCTACAAGCCAAAGTCATTAAAATGATACTGGTATATCTCCTATATATGCTTGACACTGAGCATAGACAGTTCCAGGTTACTACTAGTTTGCCCGGTGTCAGGATTTTCTCAAAATGACAGAAATACTGTTTACCAATGGGATTTAAAATATTTAAATTTTACTAAAACAATCAGTATCAAATAAGGTGTTGTTATAATAGTAAAATATTTCCTTACTTTGTGATAGTATCATTATTAAACTGGAACATTTATCTTTATTTTCAGAAGATCTAGAGTCACTGAGGGAGGAGAATGAACGTTTGAAAGAAAGTAACCTCTGCAAAGTATGTGTTGATAATCGAGCAGACGTCATCTTCCTACCATGTGGTCACATGGTCTGCTGTCCTCAATGTGCGCCTGCTATGTTCAAATGTCCAATCTGCAGAAAACCCATTAACGGACAAATCAAAGCATTCTTTGCTACTGTGAAGAGTTGATCTGTGAGGTCAAGGTCATTGATTTAAAGAGGTCATTCTCATTGACCTGTAAAGTCAACGGAAGATCGTTGATTGAAGAGGTCAAGGTCATTGATGTAAAAGGTTAAGGTCATGGATAAGATGATCTTAATGGAAGAAGAGCAATGCAGTCAAGGTCATTGATGTACAAGGTCAAAGTCATTGGTGTAAAAGGTCAAGGTCATGATCTTGGTCTGAATGGAAGGAGAGCAACGCTAATCAAAGGCTGATTGTGTGAATATACATTCCTACACAACAGCTACCTCACTCACTATGTGATACCAGTCTCGTAATTGTCTTCCATAGACATTTCAGTGTTCCAATGGATATTTGTCCATTCTTTCAAGAATGTCACTGTATATTTGTCTTCTAGAGGCATTTCATCGGATTATATCTTTTTCCTTCTAGCCACATCAGTTGGATATATTTTGTCATTTTATTGAGTTAACGTAGTTGTCCTACATGTATGTAGACATTTCGAAGAGTTTTGTTCACTATAGAGACGTTTCGTTAGATATTAATTTTGTTCTCTAGAGACAATTTGTTGGACGCAGATCTTCATTTATTGTTCCAACTGGTGCTTAATGATTCAACTATCCAATGAAGAGATTGTATGAGCATTATAATTATACCAATGGACATTGAACATGATTGTGTCCCTTGGTACTGTATACAAGGTTGTGTCCCTTAATTGTGTCCCAGTATTATATGATAATTTCCACAGTTTACGTTTATATGATTATATATGCATATTTGTACTTCTGTATACCAATACATCTAGTCAAGATATCTATGATTGTACATATAGAATCTACACGCAACGTGATCATATATGATTTTCTACTTTATATTTTATTTTACATGTTAACAAAGTTTGAAGGTGATCAAACGTATAAGTTTCTGTATAATTTTGTTTCAAGTTTTTGTGTTGTTACATCTTTTTCTAGTTTATACTTTACATGTTCAACAAAGTTTGAACGTAATCAAACATATAAGTTTCTGTTTTTATTTTGTTTAAAAAAAATTTGGAGTTTTTTTTTGTCATTTATATGTGTACCGTATGTTTTAACTTGGTTGTTTGTTGTGCCATAAATAAGTGTGTAGGGCTTTCACATTTACATAATTTTGTAAATATTTGTATAAGTGTACCTGTATATATTCAGCCTATTTCACTTACAGGTAACTTTTGAGCTATAGAATAGCATTTAGCAATCACTGGCTGTGTCCCTACTTATAGTCTGTGACTGACCTGAATAATCGATTTATATTTGCGAAATGTACCATTTTTAATTTACAAATATGATATTTAAATGTTTCATCTCATCAACTCGTCAAATGAATACTCCTTGTCAAAATACCTACAACAGGTTGAAAATATTGACTTGCACATAATGCAGGTTTAATGTTAATTGCTCACTCATTGTTAGACATTAATAAAAAATAAAGGATCTGTTTAAACACGGCTGTGCATTTTATGTGTGTGTAAAAATTTACAAATCAGATGTATGAGGTACATATTTTATGTTTATAATTGATTATTTATATTACGTGTATGCAGTTTTGTTGATTATAAACCCATGTGTTCATCTACCATATTTCGTTCATTAGGTATGACATAAAATATTGTTTGCTTCCCATCCCGAGACCCGTGTCATTCTATTTTGGAGGCAAAGAGCGGGAGGAGGAACAAACAATGTTTTATTTTAGGCCAAAAAAAAAATCTGTGATATCAAAAAGATACTGGTAATTGCTGTTTAACATATGTAATATGTAATGTTGTTTCAATACATGTAGTTTATTTTAATGTTATGTTGTTTAATTAAACAAAATGTTCTTAAACCAAGCTTTCTGTTATTTGATTCATGTTTATTGTGCAGTCCGATATTCATGTCACCTTGGTGATTTAGTTTCAAAACTGGACCTCCAGAGGTAACATGGGGGGACAGTGCAATGTACAGTAAAAGCTCACAAAGGTTCACACCCAAATAGTTGGGTCTGTTTTTACTGTTTCGCTCACCTCAATATTGAGATGCCCAATCAGGGGTTCAGAGGAGTTCTTATAAATAAGGTTTTACTAGAGCTAACATCGATATTTCTTAGTGATATTGACGCATTGACAAAATGATTTTAGTCGCTCAACTATGGATTCACATTTTGAAGTATTGATATGTAGGTAAATGAATGGAAAAATGTTTGATATTATTCAACTCAAATACGGGTGTATTTACTATAAACAGGTTAATCTAGAATTATCACTGTCGTGAACAGGGCCCCGTGGTAGCATGTCGTAAGAGGGGGAGGGGTGGAGTGTAGAAGTAAAGTGGGGTTGCATAATTATCAGCGCTATAAGTTTTTGTACTCAGACACAATAACGAAGTCATATCTCAAACTTTCATGTGTTGATGCCTGAAATAAAGTAATTCACTCCCTTCTAAAATTCAATTAAAGTTGTTTGACAAGCGCAGGTTTAATTTCCTACATAGAAACCATGATGAACTTTGACTTTTATAAAGTTTGGAAATATCTTTGACAGACTAAAATTGCACACTGAATTCATGAAATCATGGAATTGGTTTCATTGACATTGCCCTGTTCCTGATCGGCCAATATTGTTTGCAAGATGGAAGGAAATACACAAAACAGAACTACATTAATCTGTTTGTTTTGTGTGCAAGTGTTAAGGGGAATCAGTCAAAAATTATTAAGTTTTAAAGAGTTGTCGCCCTTTGATAAAAATGTGTATATTGTTTTTGCTCCACATACATGTACTTATTGTCATAGTCAATAGAAGTAAGTATAGCAAGTTTCATTTGAATATCTTGAACCATTTTTTAACTTTGACCAATGTTATAGTTTTGGAAGCTGAAAAGGGGCATAAGTCAAAATTTATCAAAGCTAGAGTTGTTGCCCTTTGCTAAAGATAAGCCTATTATCACTGGCAATAATTATAGCAAGTTTCATTTGAATATCTACTATCGTTGTGAAGTTACGAAGAAAAAAGATGAAAAATTAGTAAATTTGAATTTAACAAAGGGCCATAATTCTTCCAATATTGTAGCTAGAGTAATGTAACTTGTCAAAAAATAGTGTTTTGTTGTTGTGAGCTTATGTTTAAAATCTCAAGTTGATATCTTCAGTGGTTTTCAAGTTATCAAGAAAAAAAGCTGAAAATTGATGAAAATTTGAATTTTACAAAGGGCCATAACTCTTCCAAAATTGTAGCGAGAGTTATATAACTTGCCATAAAATAGCGTACTGTTGTTGTGAGCTTATGTTTGAAGTTTGAAGTCAATACCTATAATGGTTTTCAAGTTATTAAGAAAAAACTTGAAAAATGTGGACGGACGGACGGAAAGGGTGATTACTATAGGGCACGCAAAAAATTTTTTGCAGGGCCCTAACTAGAACTGTCGCCATTCGGCAGACTAATATACCCCCCGCGTGGCAAAATCGTTGCAGGTAATTCTTTTTTTATGCACATATACATGTAGGGGTTGTTCATCTGTTAAAGTTTGAAAAAAATGCTGCAAAAACTGTAGAAGTTGCATCCACAAGAACTATTCACTGTATATTGTTTAGTGCATAGAAGGACAAAGGGCCATAATTCTGTCAAAAATCGTCGCAGCACAAAATCTTTCCTTTATGCACGTCTACATGTTGAGGTTGCTCATCTGTTAAAGTTTGAAGAAAATGCTGCAAAAACTGTAGGAGAAGTTGCATCCACAAGAACTGTTCACTATATATTGTATAGTGCATAAAAGTACAAAGGGCCATAATTCTGTCAAAAATCGTCGCAGCGTAAATTCTTTCCTTTATGCACATCTACATGTTGAGGTTGCTCATCTGTTAAAGTTTGAAGCAAATGCTGCAAAAACTGTAGGAGGAGTTGCGCCCACAAAAACTGTTCACTATACATGTATATTGTATAGTGCATAAAAGTACAAAGGGCCATAATTCTGTCAAAAACCGTCGCAGCGCAAATTCTTTCCTTTATGCACATCTACATGTTGAGGTTGTTCATCTGTTAAAGTTTCAAGCAAATGCTGCAAAAACTGTAGGAGGAGTTACGTCCACAAGAATGGGTCTATGGACGGACGGACAGACGGACGGACGTACTCATGAGACGGTATTTGTGGGGTTTTCTTTTGTTCTTATCTGCCATGGATACCATAGATGTTCCATTATTCCATTATATACATCAAACATGGTCAGTAAATGTCTTAAAACTGAGATATATGGTGCCAGTTGCACGCGAGGGGTGATCCACAAATACACCAAAAACTAAAGGCAGTATTTGTTGATTACCCCTCATACATTTTTTTATTGTCATTCAGGGGTTCCATTAGCTTCTGAATCTTAATGGTCATTTTGAAACTTGACCATAATTTTACCATTTTATAGGCAAAATACCATCACCCATGATTTTAAAAGAAGATTACCCTTCAAACCAAAATCTTGAGAGTCAAAATGTGGCTTTTTAGAAATTTCAAGGGTCAAAGCCCCTGCTCCCGAGTCAAATGGAACCTTTGATCATTTGTGTTAGCTTCCAACAATGTTATTGTTACACTATGTGTTCCAAAATATCTATAAATACACAGTATAATGTATACATGTGTACTGTTCAATTTGGGATGTGTTGAACCAATTTGTGTAATGGCAATAAATAATAAACTGCAATAGTGTTTTTACTTATTTATTTATACATCATAAATTAATTTATACACTGTACATGCATGTACTCATGTATCCCCTCCACACACATATTTCCCAAATAACTGAATAACAGTTTACAATTTACAGTTCATTGGTAATCAGCAAAACATTCGCCTTTGGCCATTACAAAAAACATGATAAATCATGGCAAAGACAATATTTACTAATACAAAACGAAAAGTGAAAAAATAACAACAAAGTATGACTATTGCAAATAAAACAAACACCATGCACATGTAAGACATCTTAGATTATAACACCCTTATTATACATCAGAGGTTAGTCAAGTTCTGGGTACTGTTTTATCAAAGCACTTACGAAAATCTTAAAGTTACGCTCAAATTTAAAATCTTTATAATTCTTTGACCACTGCAAATTGGTGAGAAAATTTGTCTTGTATGAGTTCAATAACTGAATCATTATTAGTACTGCAGCTTCATTTACCATACTTTATAATTGTAAACATGTAATAAAGAATTAAAATTTGATCGTAAGTTTACGATTTCCGTAAGTGCTTTGATAAAACAGTACCCTGGTGTCAGGTGGAGTATGAGACTACTACGGGTATTATAATAGCAAGAACATCAATTTTTCAATTGATATATTAAAAGTAATCAACTAAAATCTGCAAGTTTTCACTATAATCTAAATTCATGAAGTCATTTTGAAATACTGTAACAAAGTCTACAAATAGTGCTAGCAAGAGAACCAATGATAGCCAAAGGTCGCTCACCTGATGTCATCACTCTAAGATGACCCTATTGATTCTGTGTCAGAATATCAGAGGCCAATACATGTACCATAGTGATGTTGAACAGTTTTTATGTCTATATGCGGTAACTCTGCATGAAAATATACAATGTACGTTGAAAGCAATCAGGCATTCTGTTATATAATATGGACAACTCTTGTATTACCATTCACTATGATAACCCAAGTTACCTCCCTTGTTACATATATAATATTGCATGCCTCTTGAATCCAGACTCACTCTCTGTTAAAAAAATCACTGAATAAACATAGTTAGAGCACAACTGTCTTGTAGTTCTAAGAACCCAAATAGCAATATTAAATGTGGTGTCAGAAAATATTCACTAATTTATATTAGTTTATAAATTATTGGACTATATTATTGTAATTTGCCATAGGAAGAAATTGTGTTTTACAGGATTATAAATTAACACGACATTCATCATGGAGCTTACCAGGAGTCCCTGAGCCTAAAATGAATTGGGACTTATCAAGGTTACCTATCGAGTGGACAAACTTTAAAGATCATATTGAACTTATCTTAAAGGGTCCGTTAAAGGATAGGACCAAAGAGAAGCAATGCTCATATTTGCTTCTGTTGATTGGACAAGCGGAAGAGTAATCCACAAGTCGTGGAATCTGACTGCGGATGACAACAAATATCTCGACAAATTGTACCAGAATTTCAAGGCTTATGTAGAGCCAAAACTGAATTCAGTATTTAAACAATACCAATTCAATAACATTGTACAAGGTGACAGTTCCCAGGAGGAATTCTTCACGAAACTACGCTTCAATGCAGGTGTCTGCAAATTCTCTGATAAAGAAGAAATGATGAGAGACAGGATAGTTTTTGGTGTCACATCGGACAAAATTAGAGAGAAGCTGTTGAGCATGGGTGACAAGCTAACATTTGAACAAGAAATGGAAATTGCACAAAGCTACAATTATGCACAGAAAGAGTTGAGCTCTATGAATTCACAGACATGAGCTACAAGTTCAAAAACGGTGTGTCAAGTTAAGACATCATACACGGCAAAGAAGTTTCAAGCAAAGAACTCATAAAGTATGGACAAATGTACAAAATGTGGGCGCCAACACCAAAAGGACAAATGTCCAGCTAAAGGACAACAATGTCATGTGTGTAATAAGTGAAACCATTTTTCAGCACAGTATTTAAGAAGAAACGTGTACACATGATGAAAGACGACACGTCAGACCATGAGGACTTCGCGGTGGGCGCACTGGATATCAAGCAAGATCAGATATTTGCTGATATTTTGGTTAATGCTAACACTATTTCTTTTAAATTAGACACTGGTGCTATAGTTGCAATACTCTGACTGAATCTGCACATAAATCCTTGAAACTAAAAGGTCCATTAGAGAAAACTTACTCTGTAGTGTCTGCATATAATAATACAAAGCTCAATGTTCTGGGAAAACTCAGCCTTTAGTGCAAATATAAGGCTGTAGAAAAGAATGTTGAATTCTATGTAGTCCGTAAGTTCAGATGTCCTATACTTGGTGTGCAAACATGAGCTGGGTTAAATTGATTATGAGAAAGGCTGGCATTAGTTCAACATGGAAACTTGTATCGTTAATTTATGTTTAACTGATTTTTTAAAGGGAATTTGACTTTTTTAGATATGACTTTTTTAGATATATAATATTTATGTAAAGGAAAGATATCACAAAATGTCTAGGAATGAGACATATATTTACGTAATGGCAGCTAATAGGACCACTGCATAAGAAATTTTGAGTACAATTTCTCTGTCACGTTAACTAAACAATCTATTATGTTAAGAAATGACATCACAAAATGTTAAAATATCAACACAAGAAGCCACTGAATTCTGCCAAGAGTGTAAGCAGTTTCTACCAAAGAGATCCAATGATAGATTAATACAGGATGCCACTGATTTCTGCCAAGATTGTAAACAGTTTCTGCCAAAGAGATCCAATGATCGATCAACACAAGAAGCCACTGAATTCTGCCAAGAGTGTAAACAGTTTCTGCCAAAGAGATCCAATGATCGATCAACACAAGAAGCCGCTGATTTCTGCCAAGAGTGTAAACAGTTTCTACCAAAGAGATCCAATGATCGATCAACACAAGACGCCACTGATTTCTGCCAAGATTGTAAACAGTTTCTGCCAAAGAGATCCAATGATAGATCAACAGAAGAGGCCACTGATTTATGCAAAGACTGCAAGCAGTTTCTGCTAAAGAGATCAAATAATCTGGATTTTGATAAACCAGAAATGGTAAGACTGTAAGGTGTGGCAGGAATTTTTTTGGAACCCATGTACAAGCGCAAATAAAAACAACAAGACTGCGTTCAATAAACGCTTATGCCCCCTGTGGAAGCCTTGTCCATAAATATGTCTAAGTCCAAAATTGTGTCAAGGTGAAGGTCAAAAGGGGTCAGGTGATACAGGTGTGTGGAGAGTGTTCATATACAACATCCATGCAAGTTTGGAAGCTTTGTAGCAAGCCATAATGATGCTAGAAGAAACGGTCAATTTGGGTTAACCAGGACGGACGGACGAACGGACAGGTGAATCACTATATGCCTCCCCATCTATCGATAGGGGGGCATAAAAATAATGCAAAATATGTAAATCAAGCATTACTGTTAAAAGAGGCTGTAGAGCTTAAGTTCTATCCTTGGGTTAGATCAGGAGCTATTTTGTTAATCTTCAGTATATTTGACGACTCTTGGTTACAGTGACTCAAACAGCATCATCTCCCTTACCAACTGAGGCACTAAGTAGAGCGCTGCCACTGCTGTATATGATAACCTCACATATAAATAAGTTAAAATATTTTTCAGAGTTCTATTAGAGTGACTTCTTCTTCAAGACCTGTCTGTCTGATTTAGTTTGTAAAGATGAACCAATTTCGCTAGAAGATGATAGTGCTAGGGACCATAATTTGATACTCGACAAATGTATAACCACAGTAGAGACGAAGACGCTGACAAATTGCGGGAGATATATGGAAACTTGAAACAATTGTGTTCTTATCATTTCAGGGAGCATGCAGAATTTAGTTTCTTACAAACATCCAAGTTTTTATGCTACATCCGAGTGTATGAGGAGGGTAGTAATGTGCTCCCAGTAGTGAACACATGTGTGACAGTTGACAGTAATTTTATTGTCAGTGTTTTAGTTCATGGACAGAGCCTGCCAAGTGACAATGAGATTTATGCTTTAAGTCCACATTATGTGTACATCATCAGACCAAATTATGTGTTTGTTGTACCATGTTTCAACATATAAGGTGTGTGTTGGAAACAATGATGAAAAATATCAAGACATTCTGCCAGTCTGTGCAGAAAAACGTGCTGGATATCGGGAATTATGCATGGATCAACAGTTAGATCAGTTTGGTGCTCCCTGCTAATCAGGTCCAATAGATGTGCTTGTTGCACAACCTATCTTGGGACTCTGACTAAAGCTGGTATCAGAAAGAACGTGTACCAACCCCACAAAAGAACTGGCTCAAGTCGAAAAACGGCAACCAACGACTTTCAGAATGAGAAAATCTCGATTAATTAAAACAAATGAAGCACTATGTCAACTCACTTGAGTCAGAGGTTGAAAAATTAAATCGAAAGTTGAAAAAGAGCATTCAGGAAGAAGGAGTTTTGTTAAGGGATGAAGATAGTGATGAAATGTTTGGGCTCATGAATGACGCTGACAGTATGGTCCAGAAAACCTATCCTGTTGAAACGTCTGTGCAAAGGTTATTCTTGCAGCAACAAAAGTTGCATGCTAGTTTGAAGAACAAAAAGAGTGTGAGGTGGCACTCAATGATAATAAAGTGGTTTATTTTGATAAGTAAGTCTTCTGCCACTTAAGATTCCCTGAGGAAAAATGGCTTCATCAACCTACCCAGTGAGCGAACACTGCATGATTATACAAATGTGTTAACCCGTGGAACAGGATTTCATGATGATGTGATATGCAAGTTAATGGACGAAGTATCAGGCTTTAGCAGATTGTTGGTATTCTCCAGGATGAAGTTCGAATAAGGAGTGATTAAGTGTATGACAAAAACACTGGAGAGTTGATAGGGTTTGTCGATTTGGACAATGCTGGGAATAATTTGTTAAGACATTGAGCAGTCTTTAAAAAGGAAAAAAAGAACTTTGGCAAAATATGTATTAGTTGTGATGGTGAGAGGCCTGTCCACTAAATTGAAATTCCCCAAGGCACACTTTGCAACAAATGGCTAGGTATCAGATCAATTGTTTTCAATTTAGTGGCAAGCTACAGAAATCCTTGAGATAGATGTTGGACTCACTGTGCTGTTCTCATAACTAGTTATGGAGATTCATCTTCATGGAGAAAATGGTACTACGGTGTATCAAGCCGAAAATATTTTTGTAGAGGAACAAAGATTTGTGAATTTCATTTCTGATCCACCCCAATTGTTGAAGACAACGCGGAACAATTTTTCTAATTCATATTCCCATAAAAGAACCAAAATGCTTTGGAGAAATGAGAAAGACAATTAATTTTCAATTATGGCTAATGAACAAGCTGAAACAGTGCCAAATGAGAATAATAACAACAGAGCTAATTCAGCAGAGATACTAAGCCAGTTGAGAGCACAAAGGACGGAATTGAATTCTTTACCTTTGAGAGGACGTTAATATGGGGTAAGGGACAGGTTATTCAAGAGGCACGGAAGATGGTGTAGTGGTAGGGCCAACGACGACTAATTGTCAAGGATAGTTTGAAAAGTTTAATGGAAGTATCCTTACATTTAGGATTGTAATATGTTACTGTTCATGCGGAGGAGGAGTTATGCCTGTATTGATTTTTGTATAGCTGTGGGTAAATGTTTATTGTCACTTAACAGATGGAGGAGTATACCTGCCTGATACTTCGAGCATAGCTTTTATTGAGAATGGATAAGTTTATGCCTATCATAAAACAATATGATTCTAGTTACAAATAAAAGATATTATGTTTAACTAGTGTGAATAAGATTAATTGCCCGTTCTTTTAAGTTCAGGTTACCCAAATGCTTTAATATATTAAACTGTTAAAAGTACATGGTTTCATGTTGTAGTAAAGAGAGTAGAATTGTGATAATTCATGTTCCGGAATGATAGGTTAGGGGAAGCAATATACCCCCTCATTAAAGATGAGGGACATAATTATAAGAATCTATCATGAGCTTCTATGTAAGATAAGGATATCTCTCCCGAGGGGTCAGATTTTAACCAGGAACGAGGCTTGCCGAGTTCCTGGTTAAAATTCTGACCCTGATGGTGAGATATCCTTATCCTACATCAACTGTCTCGTGATGCATTATTTTTCTCCAATATAATTTGAGAAAATGGGACTTTATAACTTTATTTAGCTTTTATGGCAAGCCTTGTCCCTGGTTAAAATCGACCCCTCGGGCAAGATATCCTTATCCTACATAAAAGCTCATGATGGATTCTTATATTCTCTGTCCTACCAAACTATGTTCTTTACAATAATGTCCCTGTTATTTTAGAAGAAACTTTGGAAAGGATTTTGGATTAAGTCAAAGGGAGAATAATCTGGCATGTCACTTAAACTAGTTTCTGGAGTTATTACAGGAAGTTTCAACTGCATTGCCTCCCTTTCAAAAACAAGGCTTGTCTGCAACTTCACAACAAATCTTCTAAAATGTATACCTGATTCAATCTGATTATTTTCTGACTTATTTTATCTTAGTTTAATATGTTATTTTCAATTTCAGATGGGAAGACAAATATAACAAATATCCGCCCCCACAACTCTTCCCCCTGATGACGAGCGGCGGGTGATGTCGCCGAAACGGTACCGATTTTTATGTCCCGTATAGCAGTCTGATCCGACTTTTACACTACGCCTGCTTCGCACATGCACACTTAGACACATTAAAAACATGGCTGCGCCCATGAAATATCGTTCTGACAGATTTGTTGAACAATTTTAGTGAATTTAGAGCTTGTGAACGGTTTCAACTTGACATAATGGCCGAATGATTTCGTGATGTGTATGCAAGTGACAGTGATGATTCAGATTTCGAGGGATTTGAGCCAGTAGACTTAGAAAATGTGGAATTAGGCGACATTGACGATGTAGAATTGGATGATAATGATCTTCGTGAAATTTTGGGAGAAATTGAAAGGGAAGAAAGGGACTTATTTCATGAAGCATATAATTGTGAATGGCTGAAAAATTTTGATACTCAATCCGGACCTGTCGATATTGATGATGACTGTAGTCCATATGACATTTTTTGTATGACATTTGACAATGAAGTGTTTGATTTACTTGTTGAGCAGACAAATCTCTACTATGATCAAGTTTTAGTGGCCAAAGGTGGTTTGGACAGTTTGCCTACTCACTCTCATTTCCGTGCCTGGGTGCCTGGGTGCCTGTGAGCCGTGACGAGTTGAAAGTGTTCTTTGCCATTACATTATTTCAAGTACTTGTACAAATGCCCAATTATGAGATGTACTGGTCAACTGATGATCTTATTTATCTGAAAAATCTCACAGCTTACATGACACGTGACAGATTCCTAAATATTTTGTCATTTTTGCATGCCTGGGATAACTCTGTTGAGCCACCGCGGGACAGTCCAGATTATGATCCGGGGTATAAAGTAACACACATTGCATCAATGCTTGTAGAAAAATGGCAGGCCTTGTATAAACCTAAGCGTGAAGTAGCAGTTGATGAAACTCTTGTGCCTTATAAAGGCCGAACTAAGTTGCTCCAGTACATACCAAGTAAGCCGCACAAATGGGGCCTGAAAGTTTGGACACTCGCTGACTCAAAGTCTGGCTACGTATGGAATTGGCAGCTTTATACTGGCAAACAAACACTTCTAAATGGCAGGGGTGCTGCTCATCAAGTTGTCATGTCATTGATGGACCCTTTGCTCAATCTGGGGCATCATCTGTACTGCGACAACTACTTCACAAGCCCTGCTCTGTTCTCGGAACTGATCGACAATCAGACCGGCACATGTGGAACCCTCCGAGTTAACAGAATTGGAGTTCCTAGAGAGGTAATAAGATCTGTAAAATATTTAATGATGTCCTAAATTATAATCGGAATACATAAAAACAATTTGGTAACTGTTACAGGCATAAATTGCAGTGAATATGTCAATCTGTCAATATTTATCCGAAATTTGCTTGTCCGAACATATGTGCACTTTTTTTTTATAAAAACATGTTTTCAGTGTTTTTCTCCAGTTTTTCTTTGCCTGTCTAACTGGTAGTGATTTAGACAGGGGAAGAGTGTTTTTGCATTCAATTATGAAAAATATGGTTATTTTTGTATTTTTATCATATTTTTATCATATTTCAGGTGAAAACTGCCAAGCCGAACTAGGGTGATCCGCCCCAAACCCATCGTGATGGACACGTCAAGTTGTATGTTACCTGGCATGACAAACACCTGGTTCAGCTACTGACTACTGTACACAGCGCAGCTACCTATCTCAAACGCGTTAGATCACGGCTATATGAAAACTATGAGCGGGAGGTGGACCATCCAAAATCGATCCAACTGTACACCCATTTTATGGGTGGGGTAGACTTGGCGGACCAGAACACTCAATACTGTGTACTCCTCCATAAAATGCTTAAATGGTGGAAAGTTATTCATATGCAATCTGCTAGAAGTTAGTGTAGTCAATGCTAAGATCATTTACAGGGAGCTACCTAGTAATGCTGGCAAGAAAGTCAAAAGTGAAAAGTTCCGTCTGGAGATAATTCGAGGCTTGTTGGAAGGATACGAGATACCCAACTGCCCTTTCCAGCGTCCAACAACTAATCCACCATTGCGAATGTCTGCAAGGCATTTCCTAAAACTCAACCCCAAAGTTATTGGTGGAGGGAGACGTTCTAGCCCTGATTGTGAGGTGTGTTCTAACAGAAGAGTGAAGTGACATCAGACCCAATATTTCTGTGTGGAATGTTCTCAACCGCTTTGTGCATACCCATGTTTTGAGAGGTATCACACCCTCAAAAACTACAAAATTGACTGTAGCCCTGAGCTGCACAAGTAACTTGTATATCTAAGTGACTAAAACTGTGTGTTTTATTAGATATTGACATATACTTATTCAGATATAGCTAGATTCCTAAAATTCTCACTTTCGTTTATCAAAAAACATGATTTTCCCCAAAAATATTCATGAATTTTCGTAAAATATGAAGGTACATATTGTACTTGGTATATTATCACAGAAAAATAAAATTATTGTTGTTTATTCAGTTTTATTTTGGTCTTAATTCCATAATAACAGTTGCATGCATAAATAATGTAATACAGCAAAAATTACTTAGTAATACAGTACAGCAAACCGGGAATGGTTACTTAGCATGGTAAGAGTTAAGGAAGTTCTGGCATTCGCAACAGGCAGTGACCAGATCCCATATCTTGGATTTGGAGTTGATCCATCAATAGTTTATAGATGGGACATGTCTGCAAGCAAATACATGTGCAATGGTATTGAAGCTTCCTTTACTCATAGACTAACATATAATTTCTTTGTTTGTTTTAATTTGCTTCTTGTATTGTATGTTTTAATGATTATTATGTGTTATGAACATGATGAAAAACATGGTTATGTTAAATTATTTAGCTTGATATATTTCTGTTTTTAATGTTTGTTCTTGTATTTTAAGTATGTGATAACATAGCACCTGAGATTTGCCTTCTTTGCGTAACTATGTTCTATATGTTGATATTATAAAACAGACTATACTACGTCATCACGCTTTACCATTTAGATATTCAATGATCATATGTTTGGGCACTTGTAAAAATAAACTAAGTCGTGGAAGCACAATCTTGTGTTGTCTCTTCTCTGCATTATTAAACTTGTCATTATAAAACATCTCTAGCTACGAATTTAAGGACTTCGCGAAAGAATGGGGATTCAAACACAAGACATCATCCTATGGTCACCCGCAGGAATAGCAAAAAAGTTAATGCAAAAAGCTAAGGACACTGGTTCAAGTCCGTACTTAGCATTTCTAGTTTATAGAAACACACCATTAGAATGTGGTTACTCTCCTAGTCACTTGCTGCTAAGTCGCAGAACAAAATCAATCATGGCGATAACAAACAAAGCCTCAAACCAATATTAGTAAATGCCGAACAAGTGCAAAAACGAATGCAACAATCTAAGCAATAACAAAAGGTATATTTTGATAAGTCAATACGACCGTTGTCAGCATTATCAGTAAGTCAATCTGTGAGTGTAAAGTTTAGAAAGTTATGGATTTTCCATTTCAGATGGGAAGACACATATAACTCTTAAGGACGTTCTGGCATTTGCAACAGGCAGTGACCAGATCCCATATCTTGGATTGAGAGTTGATCCGTCAATAGAGTTTATAGACGGGACATATCCGCAAGCTAATACAAGTGCAATGGAATTGAAGCTTCCTTTACTCAAAGACTTTGTAACTTTCAAAGAAAGCATGGAATATGCCATCCAAAACTGTCAAGGTATTGTCATGACATAAATGATTATTGTGTAGCCAACATTACAAAACATATAGTGTAGTATAACCGTATACTTTTATTCTTGTCTCAAGAACGCTTCGCTGAGATATTGGAGTGAAACTCTTGTGTGAAGTCATTACGCTGATTGGGGTTGAAAATGGTGTTTCAGGGGTCAAGGTTATTAGGTTACTGTTACCATGGGAGTTATAAGGGTTGTTCTTCATTAAGCCCTAAAATATAATTTCTTTTTATGTTTTAATTTACTTTGTGTGACGTATGTTTTAAACTTGTCATGCATGTAAAGGGTCAATGATTTGTTTGCGTTATGAACATGATGAAATGCATGGTTATGTTAAATTATTTAGCTTGATACATTTCTGTTTCTAATTTTTGGTCTTGTATCTTTAGATCTTTGGCTTTGTTCTAGTCATTTTTTTCATTAAGATTGAGATAATATGAGTGATGTACGTTAAATGATACATTTCAAGTTATAAGTTCTGTAATTTAATTATTGAATTATCTTGTTGCTCACTATGGTAAATGTATTACAATGATATTTTTTTAAGAAGTTGGACCACTCAAAGAATTAGGTAGGGTTTCTCAAGTGTTTAAACCCTAACATATTATTTCTTTGTGTGTTTTACTTTGCTTCTTGTGATGAATGTTCTATGTTGTTTTATGCACATAAAACTATTTATGTCATTCAACGGGTCTGCTTTCCAGGATTTTACTGGCCAGGGTCTGGTTATCCTGTACTTTACTACATACCGTATGTTGATGACGTATTTTGGTGTCAGTCAATCAATTGCTAGCTAGTCATTATTTATTTGTTTACGACGCGGAATACACACGTCCATTCAGCTTGTTTATTTATTCATTTTACACGATAATTGATAGTTATAAAGGTTGGATATTTATACATTATTCAACGTTAGTATATACTGGTTCATCTTGTATATATACATCTAGGGGTGGCAACCTAGCAGTTGGCTGCATTTTGTTGGAAAAGGTAAAAAAGCATGGACTATTTACGGTGAAGGTCATTAGGCTCTCGCGTTATTTAATCGCCCAGAGACGGGAACGTGATATAACGAGACCAAAATGGTGGCGACCACAGACATGGTGCAAAAAGTTCAGTTATTAGGGCATTCATACGTAAAGAGGTTAAAGGATTTTATTAAACATTCGAACAACACTCAGTTTGATTTAGGACTACAAGGACCTCCTCTTATTCAGTATTCGGGATTCCCAGGTGCCAAAGTGAAGGACTTAAGTGGTAAATTAGAGGTAGTGTCAGACTTTAATCCGGACATTGTAGTTTTGGTTGTCGGGACAAATGACTTATATGACGATTCAGTTAGCCCGAGGACAGTGGCAATCCATATCATGGACTTGGTGGATTCCCTGTTACATAGTCTCTATGTGTCCAAGGTGATAGTCATGCAGATCCTCCACAGACAGATTTGTGCAGGCTTCACCAGCTACCCAGTGGACCAGGCTAGTTTCAATCCTAGAGTTGATGAACTGAACTCAATTCTTATCAACTACTTTAACCATCCAGACCATAGAAGAAGCTACTAATGGAAGCTGAAGGGATTTTAATCAGAGGAATGTAAGCGAATGAACTTTGCAAAAGACGGTTGTCACCTATCCAACACAGGCTGTCCACCTGTGACTTCCAAAAGGAAAAAGGAAATGTCAAACTCAAACTGCCAAGATATCATTCATACCATACCGAATAACATAGTGCCGGCATCAGTTGAACGCCAGTATCAACAAATGATTAATATCTACCGGTAGATGTACAGTAATAACATAGTGCCACCATTATTAACAAGTGACGTCAGACCAACGGTCCCAATGAACTTTATAACAGCTGCCAGCACACTAATTGGACCATCGCTACAAGTACAACATCCAATTTATACCACAACAAGTGCTGGTGTTGTTCACCCTCATGTGACAGTGATGGACACAATGTCTATGTGTCTAGTGAGTGGGGGGCCAGACGCAAGGACAGAGGTTAGCCAAGTTAATTCCCCCAGTGAATCATCATCAGTTGTAGGATGAATCTGACAGGTCACTGGAGTCAGACAAGGATATCCCTCTTCAAGGTTGTAATTTCGGCCAAGCCATTACTCAACATGGCTACAACATACTTCCAGGTAATGGTGTCCAGTTTGCGGAGCCCATAAGTATGCCTATCATCAATCAAATTAAAAAAATCAATTTGCAAAAAGATCTGGAATAACAAATTTATTGATATGGCAGTTTTATTACCATCAAAATCCACTAACACAGCTCAATTACATTATATTCTTCAGATGGACAGTCAGTCAAACCTTTCCATCACTCCAACCAACCGCACCCGTTGATATTTTGGCTTGTTTTAGATCATTCACCAGCAGTGCATAAGTTTGCTAGAAATGAATTATGTTTTAATTATTGATGTGCTTCATGTATTCATGTATTTTCAGTTTAAATGCCATGATGTACAAATAATTATATATTTTTTGTATTTTTCATTGCAGATAACAGCTCAGATTCAGATGTTGAGAATATAATTCTGCCCAGAGATTGTGGTCGTGCCAGATGTGTCCGTGGACATAGAGGTGGTCGTGGTCATTCTCAACAAAACCAGGGCTGTCGTGGTCGAGCAAACAGGAACCCTGCACCTGCCTGGGTCGGAGAGGTTGAGGAGCTGCTGGTAGAACTCCAGATGTAAACATACTGAGGCAGCAACGTCTAGACATCAACAACATGACTGAGTACATTTGGCTAGTTTATGATTGGAGAGACCCATTTGAACAAGATTGGCTTCCTGAAATCACTGCACCTCGTGGTGTGCTTGTAGATACTCCAAATTACACTCCATTAGACTATTTCAAGTTAAATTTCCCGGATGAGGCCTTCGAGTTGATGTGCAATGAGACCAATCGATATGCGACACAGTTCTTCAACAATCCTACTGATCTTCCTCAATATTCAAGGTTTAACAAATGGGAAGAAACAACCATCCAAGAAGTACAGGCATATGTAGCCCTGCTGATTGCTATGGGAGTATGCCAGAAGATTACTAGAGTTCTTTCCAGTTGACCAGATTACCATTCACTGACATCATGGCTTGTAATCGTTATGAACTTCTGACATTATTCCTTCATTTTGTTGAACCAGGATATGATCACCTGTGGAAAGTGAGACCCCTCATGAACATATGTGAGCCCAGATACATGGACACTTACGGACCAAGATGTGAACTCTCCATCAACGAAAGCGTTATTCGCTTCAAAGGAAGGGTAAGCTTCCGACAGTATATGCCGTCTAAACCCTACAAGAGGGGAATCAAACAGTTTGTGTTGTGTGAAAGTAAAACTGGCCTTGCTCTAAGGTTTTTAACATTCTGTGGAAAGGGAGCATTAATACCGAATGATGGATTTTCAATTACTGAGAGTATTTGTTTGCAACTGCTGAACGGTTTTGAGAATATTGGACATAAACTGTTTACCGATAACTATTAATAATATACCTCACCAACCCTTTTCAAAGAACTAGAGAATCGAGTGATTGTGCATCTGGCACTGTTTAAGCGGGACGTAAGAATATGCCGATTAATCTCCACCCGAGTCGCCTACCACTGTCCAAGGGCGATGAGCCGCAATTCATGAGAGTGGAAAACATGGTCTCGTGCGCCTGGCACGACACCAAGCGTGGTCACTTTCTATCTACGACAGATACAAATAATACGGTACACAATTAGAAGATTAGACAGAGGGGTGCTGAAGGAGGTCACAGAACCATAGAAAAACCTGTGATAGCAGAAGTGTACAAAAAGTCAATGGGCGGAGTAGACTTGCTTGACCAAAAACTTGGAACATACGCATATCCCCACAAAGTTCTAAGTGGTATAATGTAGTATATCATCGCGTACGGGAAGTGGCACTTGTCAATGACAACAACAAATAATGTGAATTGAAAATGGGCATTTATTTTAACCCTTTTGGCTCCAATTATTCATGTGAAGAAATGACATTACAAAATGTTGAGGAATGAGTCAGGTATTGACTTAATGGCAGCCAATTGTACTACAGCATAAGAAGTGTTGAGAATGTTTTCTCAGTCAGGTTAACTAAACAACATTTTACGTAAAGAAATGACTAGGAATGAGTCAAAGATCAGCACAAGAAGCCACTGATTTCTGCCGAGATTGTAAGCAATTTCTGCCAAAGAGATCTAACGATAGATCAATACAAGAAGCCACTGATTTCTGCCGAGACTGTAAGCAATTTCTGCCGAAGAGATCCAATGATCTGGATTTTGATAAGCCAGAAATGGTAAGGTGTGGCGGGAATTATTTGGGAACACATGTACCAGAGCAAATAAAAACAAAAGTAATGCAAAAAGAATATGTAAGTCAAAAGAGGCTGTACCAGTAGAGCTGAATGAAAGGTTCTCAGGTTTTTTTCTTGGGTTAGATCAGATAACAGCACAATAAGACAGATAAACACAGTCCAGTGACAAGTAAACAGAAGCTATTTTGATTTATTCAGGTACAAGTCTTGGTGATCACCTTGAACATGTGCAGGATATGCTTCAATATATTATGTTTCGTAGACACACCATGGAGAGGCACTTGCCTAGGGCTGTTCAGGACGCTTCTCTGGCTGATCTGGAGCTTAGCAACAAAAGAATGGAACTGCTCCTATGGTTGAAATGGAACATTCTGGGGGAGATGAGGGTCGTTGGGAAACCTGAGGAAATGGGTGGATGACAGTAACATTATTTCATTAGAATGCTTACATCCCAGAGAGCGACATCACCAAACAAGACATGGAAATTCCATGAAAACAGGATTTTCATAGTAGCAAAGCATAATTTGGCAGAATGGATAATCCTGTTTTGTAACTATCGTCTTGACACCACCAACCCTAGGCAACGTGGTGTGGCAGTAATATGATTTGTATTTTATTCTGCCTTTAGTTGTCCTACGTTGAAGACACACTACTACCAGCACTGTTCATTTATTCTATTTTCTCTATTTCAGGGGGTATATTACACTTGTTTTGAACCTGCAACCGTTTATGTTTATTTGGACTCGTAACGTTGTGTTCAATTCTGGACACAGGATTCTAAGCCTTAATTTGTTTAGTAGCGTTGTCAGACGAGGAGTTCCGCACAGCTAAAAATAGAATGCATAATGTGGTAGATCTGTAGTGAACAATCTTCATAAAGGTGAGAACAACAAATCAGAATCATAGAGATTTATTTATTCAACAAGCTGTCCTGACGATGGGTGGTATCATACAGCAGCAATTACTGGAAGTTATTAGACGTTCCCCTTATTATTCAATCATGGTAGATAAACGACTGATGTAGCTGTTGTCAAAGACCTGATTGTTCAGTATGCAAGGTATGTATTTGTAAATTACAATTAACTAATTGTTCTTCAGTCACTGTCTTCTAGCTAATTTATTTAATGACAAATTTGCAATAATAGTTATTACTTGATTTAGAGTAGAATGACCTGAATGTGTATACTGAACAATACCTTAGGAGTCATCCAGATTTGTCGCCCCATTCTCGTTTTAGAAAATGGGAACTAACGACACCCGTAGAAATGAGAGCGTATATTGCTTTGGAAATTGCTATGGGTATCACCCAGAGAGCTATTATAGAAGACTGTTGGTCAACATACTGGCTGTATCAGATTTAATTCGCAAATGTTATGTCCAGGAATAGATTTGAACTGTTGACTTCACTTTTACATTTCAATGACAATGAATTGTGATAGATGAGAGGTCAAGAGGGATACGACTTGTTGTTCAAAGTACACCCATTACTTGATATTGTGGACGAGTTATACAGTTGCGTGTATTATCCTGAGAAAGAGTTAGCAGTTGATGAATACATGATTAAATTCAAGGGCAGGATTTTCTTTCGCCAAAGAATGCCTGCAAAACCAACAAAGCGGGGACTTAAAACATTCGCATTGTGTGAAAGTAATACGGGATATTAAGGGCTCAAACTACTGATATACACTGGAAAGGGAACATTCCATATCCATGAAAACAGCAATCTGTCGATAACTGATCAGGTAGTTAGGAAACTGCTACATCGTTATGAAAATAAAGGACATGTGGTATATATGGACAATTACTATTCATCACCAAACCTTTATTTATCCCTGAAGAGTGTAGGTATAGGGGCCTGTGGAACTGTGAAGAACAATCATAAATTAATGCCTAAGGACTTTCAGCCACGACAACTGCAACTAAACAAATGGGATCCCCCTGTGTTCATGAAAACTATGGACGATACCTTAGTGACATGTTTTATGATGGATACCAAGCGCGTTCAGTTTCTAAGTACTGTGCACACGGATTTGATGATAGACAAACGAGTACGTTCGAATAAGGTGAAGGTAGTCATCGCATTGTTGAAAAGCTTGTGATGAGTGATGCCTAAAATCAACACATGGAGTTGATCTTCTTGATATGCATATCCGCATAAATCTTCCAAGTGGAACATGACAGTATTCCATAGAATTAGAGAAATAGCTCTGGTGAACGGATACATCATATACTCCAAAGATTGTCTTGAAAAAGGTGGTCAACCACTTGACGCCCAGATATTTTGTGAGAATGTTATCGATGGATTACTTTAGGGTTGGGATACAACAAATCCAGGACAAAAGGACACCCCAGCACATCGGAAAAAACCTGGCCGTCTGACTGAACGGCATTTCCCTGACCAATTCATGGACAAAAACCAATTGCCCGCTGGAAATTGGTCTGGCGGTAAAAGAGTTAGAGACCTTCAGAATTTGGTCATTGCTGGTATGTTACCAGTTTTAAATTGGCTAAAAAGCTTAAGCCTTTTATTTCCCAGGACCAATCTGTTAAAACTTTCTTGGCTGATTCGCTCACTATTATGGGTCAGGTGCAGTTTAGCATCAGCACAAGACGCAGATTGAAAAATCCAAATATGCAAGTATTTGTAACATATTCAAAGAAATTAAAAGGTGTGAAACTAGAGTTATAATTGGAAAATATTTTCCATCAAAAATGTCTAACCCAAGATTAGGTAAAGGCTTTAATTCTTCAAACTTTAATAAAGGTTCAGGCAGCAGTTAAAATCTGGGGACGTCAGCCAGCCAGTTGAGTGCACTGGTTGCCAGTGGAGACCTTCTTCATATAGTATATGATATGATGTGTCAGTTGATTAATAGCAACCTTATTAAAACCTTGTTGATGGTTGGGGAGCTGATGGATATAGTGAATAAACAGAATAATTATGTACCTTGCACAAATATCATGCATTCTGTAAATGGTTACTGTATTCAACAGCATTTATTAAATCAAATCCATCCAACCTATTGTAATAAATTGTGAAAAGTGATTAAGAATGTTGAGATTATTATTAATAACTCTGGTTCAAAGGGTGGTTAGTTATCTGTGATAATTTGATTTTTTTAGACGTATTTATTTAAAGAAATGACAACAATATGTCAAGGAATGTGTCAAATATTGACTTGATGGCAGCCAATGGGACCGAGGTGTACGAACCATTGAGTGCATTTTCATTGTCATCACCAAACTATGTCCTAAGACTTGGAGACAATGACAAGCCGTGTAGTGGTAAGGAATCACAATCTGTGAGGAATAGATTTGTACGTATTTTAGTTTTCATTTACAATTATGGATTTAAGTAGTGTGCCAGTGCCATGTATGAGCGGGGCCATGAATAAACTGGGACAACCTTTAACCTTCCAGAGGTGGAGCCTGGTTTTCAAAGTGTAACACATAGAATACAGAGGGGTGAAAATTTTATTCTTTTCCCACCGCCGCCAAACGACATGCCCAGCCAAAATATATAAATTGAGTAACATTAAGACAATCTGCTATTTCCAAACAAAGTAATGCAAAAGCAGTATCTAAAATGACTAAATATTTTGCTTTCTCATCAAGTAAAACAGTCAGTCGTAGCTCTAAGAAAAGGAAATTTTAAAACTTAGCAATATAAGCATTCTTCAAGAACATTATTGACTGGAATAGTTAGCTGGAAACATCTGAAAGAAACTAACTTCAATGAGTTAAAAAAATTAACTTACTACTGTTTATACAAAGCACGTGCACTTCAGCATATAGCTGTGTATGTGATAACTTGATGTTGGGAAACGAGCCATAAGTACATATTTGGCTCAGAATATACATACTTGTTCCATCAAATCACGCTTACCGATTATTGTGGACAGTGGGTTACATCAAAACACATGTGACTGTTTGACTCCATGTGACTGTTTGGCACCATGATACAGTTTGACATCATGTGACTGTTTGCCACCATGTGACTGTGGTACACACAGTACACCAATTAGTGTACATGTTTCAATGAATTTAACTACTACAAGTACACGGTATGAATCCTGATACACCGCTTTTCAGTTCTGTGAGAGAATTGTTCAGTTTTCACATGGCTCTGACGGAACTGAAAACCGATGTAATACTCATGATTCATGAAATCTGAGTTCCGTTCCAGTGTTACATAGGTTTTCAGTTCTGTCAGAGCCATATGAAAACAGAACAATTCTCTCACGGAACTGAGAAGCGGTGTATCAGGATTCATACCGTGGGGTATAGAAATGCTATCTGAAATAAATCAGAAACAAGAGGGCCCAAAGGGCCCTAGGTCGCTCACCTGTTATAGCAGTACATGCAAGACCTGTGATTTGACCTAGTGACCTAGTTCATGGCCCCATATGATGCAATTTCGCACTTGACCTAGATTTTGTTGAGATGATCACTCTGACCAAGTTTCATAAGGATTAGGCTAAAATTGTGACCTCTAGTGTCTACACAAGGTTTTTCTATGATTTGACCTTGTGACCTAGTTTTTGACTCCGGATGACCCAATATCGAACTTGACCTTGATTTTGTTGTGATGATCATTGTGAATAAGTTTCATAAAGATTAGGTCAAAATTGTGACCTCTAGTGACTACACAAGGTTTTTCTATGATTTGACCTTGTGATCTAGTTTTTGACCCCGGATGACCCAATATCGAACTGACCTAGATTTTGTTGTGATGATCGTTGTGACCAAGTTTCATAAAGATTAGGTCAAAATTGCGACCTCTAGTGACTACACAAGGTTTTTCTATGATTTGACCTTGTGACCTAGTTTTTGACCCCGGACGACCCAATATCGAACTTGACCTAGATTTTGTTGTGATGATCATTGTGACCAAGTTTCATAAAGAGTAAGTCAAAATTGTGACCTCTAGTGTCTACACAATGTTTTTCTATGATTTGACCTTGTGACCTAGTTTTTGACCCCGGATGACCCAATATCGAACTTGACCTAGATTTTGTAGTGATGATCATTGTGACCAAGTTTCATAAAGAGTAAGTCAAAATTGTGACCTCTAATGACTACACAAGGTTTTTCTATTATTTGACCTTGTGACCTAGTTTTTGACCCCGGATAACCCAATATCGAACTTGACCTAGATTTTGTTGAGATAATCATTGGGACAAAGTTTCATAAAGATTAAGTCAAAATTGTGACCTCTAGTGTCTACACAAGGTTTTTTTATGATTTGACCTTGTGACCTAGTTTTTGACCCCGGATGACCAAATATCGAACTTGACCTAGATTTTGTTGTTATGATCATTGTGACCAAGTTTCATAAAGATTAAGTTAAAATTGTGACCTCTAGTGTCTACACAAGGTTTTTCTATGATTTGACCTTGTGACCTAGTTTTTGACCCCGAATGACCCAATATCGAACTTGACCTAGATTTTGTTAAGATGATCATTGTGACCAAGTTTCATAAAGATTAAGTCAAAATTGTGACCTCTAGTGTCTACACAAGCAAATTGTTGACGGACGGACGGACGGACGGACTGACGACGGACGACGAGTGATCACAAAAGCTCACTCTGTCACTTTGTGACAGGTGAGCTAAAAAGGAGAAGCAGAAATGTCTGTAGTTGACTGGGCAGTTGGAATGCTAGACATAGTTCAAGAAGGTGACATGGTCATGAGCATAATTACATCTGGAAACATAGATGCTGTATATCTCCATCTTTACACTATTTGTAAAATGTGGAGGAGGTATGAAAATGGTTCATACAAGGACACTGTATGTTGTATTGCAAAAACCATGTGGAAAGTATGATATATACAACATAACTGCCATTTTAGAAGTTTTGGAGAACTCATTGGTGACAAATACATGGGTTGCAAAGTTGCACTTGCACTTTGCTCAGGTGGAAATGACTTTTTTCCAAAATGCCATAACATGTCTAATGAAAAAGTAATGAAGTTGTTTGTGGAAAACACTTTGTTCAGAAATGAACTCTTTCAGATTTCCACTAACAGTATAAGCCTGAATAGGGAACTATTTATTGATTTTTTCCTACAACTTTACTGCCCATTACAGCGTCACAGAGAAAGATATTTGTAATACGAAAGAGTGAGAGCTTTGACGATTGGCAAAACATTTCACAAGAGAGCCAAGGGTGGTATCAAGACCAACGACCTTAGACGATGGTTGCCCCCAGAATCTGCAATACGTAGACTAGCAAACGTCTTTCAGATCCTCATTCATTATATGGAGACAGCCGGAATACATAACGCAACATTGCCTAATTTTCTGGAGAATGGTTGCTTGGTACAATCAGCATCTGGAGAAGTGAAGAATATAACTTTGGACCAGAGGCGCATTTCTCATCACTCTCAGACTTACCGGAAACTGAACGACGTTTAAAACGACAGTATGATTCAACCCCACAGAGAGGAGCTAGGAGAAAGCGAATGAATCAGTCCTCTACCTGGATACACTAAAGATTTATGAAAATTAGTTAACACAAAAAAAATTTATTGCTCAGCATAAGTTGATACTTATCTGTCAAGTAAATTCATTCAAAATAATCACTGTATGTTGACCTTAGGGGATCATACTTGTACATGTAGGTAGAAATGTATTGTCCTTTAAGGCGTTATGCTTTTTTTCTTTTTCAAAATCAGACTATTTATTTATTGTACTTTATGATTGCGTATTTGATTTATTCTGTTTCAAACTTTCATACATTTTTCATTGATACAATTGTATTTCCTGATGAAGGCAATTAGTACAATGCCAAAACATTGAAAATACAACATGATAAATTAATTTCAATGTGTGTTGTTGTTGATATTTATCTTTATAGATTTTTTAAGAGATTATCTTGATTCATTGGAGAGTGCATTTCTATTTGTGTGCTGTTCATGACCGTGCTGCACTTACACATTTTGAAGCATTGTTTACCCTTTTTTATCATGGTAATTATAGCAGAGCATTATAAGAATTCGACATAGGTAATAACAGATATGAATATTTGGACGAATCGGTCAGAAGATACACACACAGGAGTTTGTGACAATATTAATATTAGAACTGTTAATATTATGTACCATATATGGCTGAAATATTCAATCATTGACAAACTTGTTTCCGCCCTTTACGCAAGCAGCTTAGAGTGAAAGTTATATTTTTATTTTTTATCTTTCCTTTTGTCATAATGTTCATAATGCATGTACGTGTATAATTTATAGATATATAATACAGTAGAACTTCGATGCCTCGAACAGTACTTGCCTCGAACACCCAAGATGCCTCGAACTGGTTCTTCGGTCCCGGCAAATCTCTTCTTTATTCATATAGTGAAACAATAGATCACTCGAACAATATCTAGGTCGAACACTCGAACTGATTGGACGGTCCCTCGCTATAATTTACCTGTAGATGGGTCAAACAATGCAAGTATTCGCACCCTTCATTAAGTGTTGAACTCCATTGTTAATAGACAAGGCCATCAGACTGGAGAAGATGGTCAGCTTGTAGTATCATTTGTGTAGATGGGTTAAATAGGGCCACTTTAAAACTAACTATTTTAAGGCGTAATCCTGATAATTTATAAGCAGCAATAAATATTGCAACAACAGAACAAAATTGGAAAAAAGAGTTACAAGAGGGGCTAGTCGAGCATCATGATAGGCCTGTATATACGACAAGAGGGGCTAGTCGAGCATCATGATAGGCCTGTATATACGACAAGAGGGGCTAGTCGAGCATCATGATAGGCCTATATATACGACAAGAGGGGCTAGTCGAGCATCATGATAGGCCTTTATATACGACAAGAGGGGCTAGTCGAGCATCATGATAGGCCTATATATACGACAAGAGGGGCTAGTAGAGCATCATGATAGGCCTATATATACGACAAGAGGGGCTAGTCGAGCATTATGATAGGCCTATAAATACCACAAGAGGGGCTAGTCCAGCATCATGATAGGCCTATATATACAACAAGAGGGGCTAGTAGAGCATCAAGATAGGCCTATATATACGACAACAGGGGCTCATCGAGCATCATGATAGGCCTATATATACGTCAAGAGGGGCTAGTCGAGCATCATGATAGGCCTATATATACGACAAGAGGGGCTAGTAGAGCATTATGATAGGCCTATATATACGACAATAGGGGCTAGTCGAGCATCATGATAGGCCTATATATACGACAAGAGGGGCTAGTAGAGCATTATGATAGGCCTATATATACGACAAAAGGGGCTAGTCGAGCATCATGATAGGCCTATATATACGACATGAGGGGCTAGTAGAGCATCATGATAGGCCTATATCTACGACAAGAGGGGCTAGTCGAGCATCATGATAGGCCTATATATACGACAAGAGGGGCTAGTAGAGCATCATGATAGGCCTATATATAAGACAAGAGGGGCTAGTAGAGCATCATGATAGGCCTATATATACGACAAGAGGGGCTAGTAGAGCATCATGATAGGCCTATATATACGACAAGAGGGGCTAGTCGAGCATCATGATAGGCCTGCATATACGACAAGAGGGGCTAGTCGAGCATTATGATAGGCCTATATATACGACAATAGGGGCTAGTCGAGCATCATGATAGGCCTATATATACGACAAGAGGGGCTAGTCGAGCATCATGATAGGCCTATATATACGACAAGAGGGGCTAGTCGAGCATCATGATAGGCCTATATATACGACAAGAGGGGCTAGTCGAGCATCATGATAGGCCTGTATATACGCCAATGGGGGTGGATTATTCCCACCCTTTAAAATGTTATAAATGTAAGAAGTTTGGTCACTCTCCAAACAGGTGTAGGCCGGCAAATAGCGTTGCCAAAGAAAAACATGTTGGACTTGAGGGGACTTGTAAGGAAAAGGGCCATACAAGTAGATTTTGTTACACAGAAAAAACTGAAAAACCGTCATTGGGACATGGTAGAGGCTTTACTTTTAATAACTTCAACTTAAAGGCTCTCAATAATTATGATGAAGCCGTTATAATGGCGAATAGTAAAAATAAAGCAGAAACGTCAGTAATATTTAGTGTAAATTTGAATAAAACCCTAAACTCATGTTTCAGTGTATGAAACAAATAATAAAAGAAGTAAAAGTATATTTCGTATATAATAAATTTGATAATTATTACACATTAACCATTATTATGATCTGCTTGTTGGTTGTTTGTTCCACATATTCCTTTATTGTTCACATTATTATGATAGATTGAAGCAATTTAGTTATATTTGTTACGCTTTACTGTATAGCGGGTATATTTCACGGGGTCCATTATTCGCGTTATGTGGATCCTTTTAAATTCACGGTGTCTTGATTTCGCGCAAACTACCTCGACCGCGAATTTAAAACCTTGTTGGTAAACATAAAATGGGAGGTCAATCTTACGTAAGTTACACCTTGGAAACTAAAAAAAGGAAATTGATTGCTGAACACGGCAATTGATAAAGCTTAAAACTTACATGCAATATCGTAAGACAAGAGGGCCCAAAGGGCCCTAGGTCGCTCACCTGTTATATCAGTACATGCAAGACCTGTGATTTGACCTAGTGACCTAGTTTTTGGCCCCATATGACGCAATATCGCACTTGACCTAGATTTTGTTGAGATAATCCCTCTGACCAAGTTTCAGTAGGATTAGGCTAAAAGTGTGACCTCTAGTGACTATACAAGGTTTTTTAATGATTTGACCTTGTGACCTAGTTTTTGACCCGGATGACCCAATATCGAACTTGACCTAGATTTTGTTGAGACGATCATTGTGACCAAGTTTCATAAAGATTAAGTCAAAATTGTCACCTCTAGTGTCTACACAAGGTTTTTCTATGATTTGACCATGTGACCTAGTTTTTGACCCCGGATGACCCAATATCGAACTTGACCTAGATTTTGTTGAGATGATCATTGTGACAAAGTTTCATAAAGATTAAGTCAAAATTGTGACCTCTAGTGTCTACACAAGGTTTTTCTATGATTTGCCATTGTGACCTAGTTTTAGACCCAAGATGACCCAATATCAAACTTAACCTAGATTTTGTTGTGATGATCATTGTGCTCAAGTTTCATAAAGATTAAGTCAAAATTGTGACCTCTAGTGTCTACACAAGCAAATTGTTGACGGACGGACGACGGACGGACAACGGACGAAGAGTGATCACAAAAGCTCACTCTGTCACTTTGTGACAGGTGAGCTAAAAACCGGGCGTAATGACAATTCAAGTGTTCATTAAGTGTTGATTAATTGCGAACATACGTACGTTTTTACAAGTCCCATATTGCTATCATAGTCCATAATTAATAATTAATTAAACAAGTCCAACCTTTTTTAGAACTGACGATACGCTATGTAATTACGCACTCAAAATCAAATCAACGCTTCCGATATGCCGGAATATATTACGTCATTGTCTCAACACAGTGTGTACACATGCTGCGTCTGATATATTTAAAGCGTTTGATCTTGTTGGGCGCACAGGGAAACACTTGCCAGGTATAAAGAGTCTAATAAGAAGTCTTTATAAGACTATTTAAACCGCCTGTCCGTGATTTATTTATGCTGTCCATCGTTATAACATATAAGGGCGTGTGGTTCTGTCCTTCCAAATTTGATAATTTATAAACGATTTACGGGATTTACAAATTACACAGTAAAATTATTTATTTTGATCATAAATCGCTCGTTGCATTTCGCAGGTTATTTTGAACGGTTTGTTTGATGGCCGAGTTGACTATCATTAGAAAATAATACAAACAAATACTTTTACAGCAAACATTTACACGTTTTGCAAACAAAAGCGTCAAATCTAATAATTTTGATGCACCTGCTTATAATTAACACCTTTTAACGTTGAGAAAACATGATGCAAGTATGATATTTGATACACATGCATAGAGTTTTTCGAATTATATTTTGTAATTTATTATAAGTCGAAGTCTTACTGCCGTATTTTACTTAATCGACGTACTTCTTGCAAAATCATTGGATCAACGTTGGTTTTTAATCATGAATTGTCTCCCTTTGTAAAATTTGTATATTTACGACGTGAATATTTCGCTGGGTTGAGATTTCGCGCTATCGATGTTGACCGCGAATATAGCGAAAATTAGACCCTCGTGAAATATACCCGCTATACAGTATATAAAAATTAATATTTTTTATACAAATACAGCAACAGCTCAGTATCTAGTGGTTAATATTGACCATATTATGAATTGTGGTCAGTAATATACTGTTGATCAGAGCGTGCTTTCTGGGATGTAGCGATGGCTATATAAGACCATGTTTGGTTACGGTTCGCCTCTTTTACGTTTAATATCTGAAAGAATTTACTAGTTTCAACAATTATCAAAATTATGCCTGGACGTGGTCGTGGACAGAGGCGGAGACCCACAGCTAAAGAGGCCTGCGGCATGGACACCTGTGAGAGAGCAAAGAGGCAGCGCCACACATTTGACAACGGATAGCGATGTATGGATCCTTGGGGATTTGATCCCATACTGGGCCGGTGTGAGGGACAGTGATAGAGGAAGACCTCACCTCGAAAGCCAATGCTATTGCTTGGTGGGGAATTTGTGGCATGGGCTGGGGTGATTTCCAGCACTGCATTCAACTCCCACTTGTGCTGAGACCTCAACCAAAGGTAATAATGTCCAAATGGTCCAAGAGAGGGTTGAACTCGTTCACCAGGCCTTCCCGGCGTCAAACTAGGTATGGATTTATTGGGGGGGGGGGGGGGGGGGTCCAGCGCAAAAAAAAAGATGAGTATACTACTGAGTTCATAAAAGAAATAAGAGAAAAGGTTTGGGGTAAGGGGACATGTTATTTAAGAGACATGGGGCATAGCGAAAGGATTATAATGTAATACACTGAATTGTGCAGAGCAGTTATGTCAGATATAATTTTACATGGACATTTACTAGACAATGGTGTATGCCTGTCATGACTGTTGTTTGATAGTGTATATTGTTACTAAGTATTTGATACTGTAAAATCATTTATATCTTGGTAACGTCAATTTTTTGGCAAGTTAGGCCAGAACTTTTTAATTATTTGGTTTACGGGAGCGCCGTATCCAAGAACTGAGAAATCAGAATAAAAATAAAATTTGATATCGAGCTTTTATTTTTTTTATTATCGCCGTACCGTCCCGTTCAAGTTCCGAAAAAATAATTTAGCGCCGTCAACCTATAAAAATATATCACAGCGTGTAGAAAAAACGGCACCGCTAACTTTGACCGGTTATCAGTTTTATGTAAAAATGCATCCGCAATCGATAAAATAATTGTGAACCAGACTGTAACAAGATGGCAGCTCCCATGGGAGACATCGTTTATTTAAAAGTTACGCTGAAGTCTTTCGCCAAGGCCGATTACAACAAACTGGTTGCGTTTCGAGCAACAAAAACACTTGGAGAAGGACTGTGCTCCATTTTGGAAGACTACGGGGATGACTTCCGTATTCAAACCGTGACAACGGTAGAGAATCCATCCGTCTCTGGCTCCTGCTCCTCGCCTGTACACGTAGAGCTTGACACGCCAGTGCATGCTCTAGACAGACTTGGGTTTTATTGTTTAAACATATTTTATTGTTTATTAACTTATAAATAATACATGGTTCATACAATATACAAAACCAGTTACATTTTAACAATTTTAACACAGGGGTTCTGATATATTTTGAAAATTCACTTGTACCTTTTAAGCTTACAGAAACACGAAAACATCCAGTACTTTCTCGTGACTTGGATACCATGTACATGCCCGAAAAACACCATGTATACCAGAAAACCACCTTGCATTACCATATTCAAATAAATATTATAATCAACCTGTAATATTCAAAACAAATTAGTACAAGAAAGCCTGAATACTATAGGAAGTGTGAATACTTTAATAAAACTGTGTAGAACAGTACATTTTTGTCATGAAAAATTACTTTTTGAGCAATAAAAAAACAAGCCGTTTTTAATCTTTTATTTTTATTTTTTTTCCCGAAACTACGGTTTTCGCATTATAATTTTATTTTTATTTCCTCCTCCTTATGCTGTGCTCTGAAAAATCTCCCGTAAACCAAATAATTAAAAAGTTCTGGCCTTAGTTTAATAATGTTCAAGTACAAGAAGTTAAATATTTTTTCAAATTTTAAACTTTCAGCGTTTCAATGCTCTTGTTTAAGTTCATGAGCGGCAGATTTCACGAGAGCTAGTGTTACATGAACGGAAAGCACTAAAATGAATTATTAACCAGTTATAGCAGGACCATATAGATACAGTGAATCACAAGGGGAAATGGTGCTAGACATAGACAATTACATAGATCAAATATCAATGAATACAGGAAGTGGCTCATATGCAACAAATATGAATAAAGAAAATGATCCATTAACAGCTGAACCAGTGACCAAGAGAGCAAAGAGAGACATAGACGACGACCAATCACTATAATGGCACTACAAGCAGTACACCCGGATGATGGACAACTACTAGGACCAAGTTGGGCAACAGTACCAAAAACATACAAATTCGTACATGAACCAGTACTACAAGATGTAAACACACCAAACACTCACAATCCACTACTAAAATTGACAGATGGACATTCAATGAAAGAAATAATAACATACATAAACACGTGGTACGACAAACCAATGGATGGACCAAACTTAAACTTTCCGGAAATCAACAGACAGAATCAATTCTCATTCTTACCATATGGACACAGACCAGCACATTCAGCAGCAGACTTCATACCTATACCAGAAGGGACTGATGACTTACATGCATGGACACATATGCAGTACCCACAACACTGGCATCCACAAGAAGGAATAAAATGGGACCCAGCCAAACCGGATGTAACACCAAGAACATGGCGGCCAAGCTCAACACTACAACTAACAACACAGAACATACATCCACTATCATGGAGAACAGTCAGACTACAATTTCAACCAGATACTATACAATACGATCACACAACACCACGAATAAAATGGCGCATAGTACCACTAACAAACATAGAAGCAATAGTATTCGTAGCGGACGGACAAATGGCAGTAACACTATCATACGACGATAAAACAGACAACGACGGATGGTCAACAGCAGCAGTCTTCACACACCCAATTGGACATGAAAGCAAGGCAGATGACACAAACTTACAAATACAAACAAAAATAATGGCAATAATGGCGGATATCAACACAGTAAAAGGACAAATAACAGATACAGTGAACAAGACACTGACAAACTCAAATGCACTTACAACGCTATCAAATGCAAACGTAAAACAAAATACGGAAATAACAGCAAACAAAATGATAATAGCAACACATGAAAATCAAATAACAGCAGCAGTGCACCAAGCACACATGGCAACACTAGCAGTCAACGCAATGCCAACACCACTGACGATGAGTGACCTAGATGCGATGAACAAAACAATAAGAAACCTACTAGACAAACAAGGAGAAATAAGAAGTGACGTAGACAGCTTATCAAACGCGGTCATGGGAAGCACAATATTTGACACACTCAGCAACATACTGGGAAATGCAGCATCAGTCATCAGCATAGCAAAAAATGCAGAAGCAATAGCAAAACAGAACACGTCAGACAACATAGAAAAAGTAGCAGGAGTAATGAAAGTAGTAAACAACACAGTAGCAACAGTCAACAACGTGGCAAACTCAGTAACAGCAATCAGCACTGCACTAGACAGCGTACAACAAACATCGGACAACATAAGACAGTCATTCTCAGCATCAGTGAACACAGTGACATCAGCACAACAAACACTGACAGACCAAATGACAACATTGAAGAACAACACCACTGATGAACTGCGAGACTTACATACGGCACTACACTCGACAAAATGGTACGGACCAGAAATAGACCACTATGAAGGAATGACATTAATGAAAAACGACGTTGAACTATAATTTCAGATGTACTCAATCATTGTGAACGACTTGCCCAAGCACTTTACGGCTGAATACTTTACGCCACAAGTGAAAAGACTTAACGAAGATGGACAGGCAATTAAAAGGTCAGATGGGACAATTCAACATTCAAAATTCGATGAAAACGAACACGGGCCAATTACGGACACAATAATCAACAAATGGACAACACCACAGGACATATATACAGGGCTAACAGAAAATGATAGAACAATCGTCAACGCAGTAAAACAATTCGCCAACGGTACCAAGACAGCATTCATGTTTCACGATGGAATCGCAGACCCAGGGTGCCAACATCAAGGAAAACATATCCACATAATGACAATAGCAGACAGGGCAATCAGCGAGACTTACGCATGCAGGACAATGAAAACCAAGTTACACAAGGCAAATATAGAAGTAAAGACCATGAAAATCAACAGTCCACCAGCAATGGGAAGGTACATGACAAAGATACCAAGGGAAGTACCTAGGTTCGAACACAGAAGAACTGCGACGACTGGTGCCGGAACCACACAATGGAGATAACGAACAACTGGACAACTTAAACAAAAAGAAACCGAAAACTCACACTGACATAGAGAAATTACTGGCAATATTCAAGAAGTACGACCAGGAAGACATGCAAGAGCTCTTCCGGTTAACCAAGGACGACCCAACAGACTTCGACAAGTTCATAGAGTTATATAGAAGCAGAGATTGGAACACAATATACGCCAAAGCCAAGCAAGAATTTCAGCTAATACAGTCATTGTCAGAAGAAACTTACTATAACTACTTTATGCGTTACAGTACATCACAGATAAAAGCCAAGACAATGTCGGAAAAAGACACTTATGACATGCTTGTGGCATGGACGGACGAACAGAACATTAGCCTAACAGGGTTCATCAGCGCAGTCTACAAAGTATTGAAGATGACAGAAGGCAAAAAAAATACACTGTACTTTCAAGGACAATCGAATGCCGGAAAAACATACATAACAAAGCTAATCGTACCTAATGAACACAAGGCGGGGTACCATAACGGAACCAGCAAGGAATTTCCCTTTGGCGAATGTGTAAACAAAAGCATATGCCTAATCAACGAACTTACAATCGAGAGTACAGCAAAAGCAGAAACATATAAGCAAGTATTCGGAGGGGAGCCATGCCAGATCAACATAAAAAATAAACCTAGCCAACTGATGCCGAGAATACCAACTGTAGTAACAAACAATCAAAAGCTATGGAAATGGCTGCCAGACGAAAGACAGGCGTTCGAGAACAGAATATTTGCGTTTACAGGCCTAACAAAAAGCTCGGTCATAGAAGAATATCACAAAAAGGGGATTCCCAACTCACAACTGCTACAACGTTGCTTCATGCTCATGGACTTGCAAAATCACAAAGAATTCACAATGGAAGATTGGATCACAGTACACAGACTGATGACTGACGAAACATTCCACATTGAAGTAGCACCAAAGACAATGGACAAAGAAACACAGACAGATCCAGAGGACCCAACAACAAGGGCAGTAAAATGTAAACCAAAAGATCAATGGCCAGACTCCATGGAAACAGAACCAGGATCACCATCCGTAATAAATGACAAATGGTGGAACGAATGTACAGAACCAATGAACCCAGACAAATGGGAAAACACAGCAATGATGGCTAAGTGGTCCAGCCCAAAAAAAGACGACCCATGGTGGATGTCGGCACCTGACGACTCAATTGACGGCGACTGGTTTAATTGCCTAAAAAAGAGAGAAACACAAATAAAAGAATACGGAGACCATTACTGTGGAAGAAAACATGTAAAAGACGAATACAATGGACAACCGGCATCAAAGAAAAGGAAAATGGAAGAAGATGCTGGGATTCCATCATTGGCAGGATGCTTAGGTAGTGATGATGAAACAAAAGATGCGTGGGAGGCTGATGTAGAACTCATATACCCAGAAGAAATCATAGAGAGTACAGGTGTGGAATATCCAACATTGCCAATGGAATTTCCAACACAAGACACTTTAATCTTATCTACCCAAGAACAGTAAAACAGTGTAGTCGTATGTATATATAACATGTAGCCCGAATATTATAATCTATCCCAATAAAAAAAATGTACAGCAGTCGTGTGTTGTGTTATATTCTTGAATGAACTTGAAAAGAAAGGACATTCAAGTTGACTGATGCTTATATTCCGCATATTAGTGTTACACTATATTCTATATTACCGCATATTAGTGTTACCATTTTTTGTTCTTTGTCTAACCAGCATCAGCCCTGGCCAGGACTGATGCTGGTTAGACAAACACTAATTATTTACCTTTTTTATGTATGAATATGATATTTTGTGTAATATTACATAAAACTTATAAATAGTCAAATAAAATGATCCATGTTGTTTCCTTGTGTTTTACTGCTTAAGTAGCAGTTGAGCCCAGAAGAGGACGGAATAAACTCCCTGTCAATTCTGATGTACTTTTTTCCAATGTTGTAGAAAAAGTGCAGTTGTGTAAAACTGTTCGATTTTTTCAAGATTGAATCCAAAATATATTAAAAAAGAGTACCTAATATGTTTCTATTATTTTTTATTTTTATTTGTTTATATATAACCATTTTTTATCAAAGATGGTCACGAAGGCCATTTTCTGTCCCTGTTTGTCATGCGTAGCGTTAGCAGTTAGCATGCCCGATTATTTGTCTTGTGTGAGAGTTGGTGATATTATTGTGACGTAAGCAGTGTAAGTTTGCAGTTTTGAAAGCGCTAGGGTCGATTAAAAAGTCAAGTACATCAGAAAACAGCTGACCTGAGGGTGTTTTTTTCCATGCTAACGTTACGGAATATTTTTCCGTCTTCGAAGCCCATAACGATTGCAATGGAAATTTACTGTAGTTTAGACTACACCGCGCACAATAACCCATAATGCATTTGGTCTTTGAAAATGGCGACTGCCAGTGAACATGATGTCACGGCTGAAGAAACATTGATCGTAAGTATTGATATTGAAAATAGTTAATACAATTTTCTGTCCGAGATTAGTAACGATAGCAAAGTGTAACGTTTGCATAGGCTTTCTCTTTAATCAGCATTATTTAAGCATTTTATTGAAGCAATGATTACTGTTTTGATCGACATGCATTGATGACACAATCGTGCTGCAACAGAACACAAAAATTACATTCCCTTTGATCGGATGCGACATTTTAACAACAAAGTGTATTCTTACGTTATTTTTTGGACAGAATATTAGTTTCTAACGTTATTTTTGGACTTGTTCAATGATTGTGAATGTTACGGATGGACAGAATATATTGCTAATGTTACGATGACTTGGCTCTGCTAACGTTATTAAGAGACATACCAGTAAAATTTGAGCATATTAAAGAATAATAGTATTCAGAACTGTTAAAATGTAATTAATTACTCAAATAAGAAGCCTTGCTCATAGTATGAATGGTAAATTTGTGTTAATTGTCCACTGTAGTGATCCTCACACTGCTAGTGTTATTTGAGGACATGTTCAATAAATGTGAATGTTACATATGGACAGAATGTGTTGCTGAATTTTTTACTTGCCCGGAATTGCCGTCGATGTCTGGGTTGCGTTTTTTTTTAAACTTAATTTTATTTAAAAGTATATTTACAGCCCAATGTTGATTAAATTGAAAGAAGCCCCCCACCCCACCCCCCCCCCTTTATAAAATTACAGATGTTGATTATATAAATATTGACTTAACGACTGCCAACCCCACTACCCCCTTAATCTTGATTTATGATTCTGACAGGCAGTTGACTGACCCCCTTTATTTACGGATGTTGATGATTACATTTACTGACAGACGGCCAACCCTACTACACTCTCCCCGCCCTCTTTATTTTTTAGCTCACCTGGCACAAAGTGCCAAGGTGAGCTATTCTGATTGTGCTATGTCCGTTGTTGTTCGTTCGTTCGTCCGTTCGTCGTCAACAATTTCTATAAACGACTTCTCCGAAACCACTGGATGAATTTTTACCAAACTTGGCAGAAATGATCCTTATATGGTCCTCTTTGAAAGTTGTTCAAATGTTTCCGGTCCGTTGCATATCCAGGTCACAGGAGCTAAAAATAGATCGTTTCAATAAAAACTAAAAAAATCTTCTTTCTCTGAAACCAAAGTACCCTGAGCTTAGGTATTTAGCACAAAGCATCATCTATAGGTCCTCTATCAAGATTGTTCAAATTATGTCCCCGGGGTCAAAAATGGCCCCGCCATGGGGGTCACAAATTTACATAAGAGTTATATTGTGAAATCTTTAAACCTCTTCTTCTCTGAAACTAATATAGCTAGAGCTTTGCTATTTGGCATGGTGTAACTTCTAGAGGTACTTTACCGATATTGTTCAAATGGTTTCGGTCCATTGCATATCTAGGTTACAGGCGCTAAAGCTATTCTGCACTCAGCATCATCCAATCAGCAATTGGCACAATCATATTGTCATAATTTCTCATCTTTCCAAGATATGTAACATTTACATCAACGGTCCCAGGTGAGCGATTTAGGGCCGTATACGGCTCTTGTTTTTACTTCATTTTTTTCTTTTGTACATTACTCATTAGCAGTGAATCTTTGTCGATAAAGCCCCACCTCGCTTACACACCCGTTTAACTGATTTTTCTTTCTTTCTACTTTTTAGCTCACCTGAGCACGAAGTGCTCCAGGTGAGTTATTGTGATCGTCTTTTGTCCGTCGTCAGTCGTCCATCGTCCGTCAACTTTTTCTCCTCAATAACCACTGGGCCAATTGGGCTGAAATTTCATGGCATATAAACAAAGTCAGATTATGTGCTAAATCTGCCCAGTACACTTTTTTACCAAACATACAAGTACAACATTGCAAACTAATTAATGCTGCTTGCTGATGGTCACTTTGACTTACTTTCTTGTTTTTTATGCTAGAGCAATTAAATTTGGACCATCTGAGCGATCTTGGGCCATCTTGGACCTCTTGTAAGAAGTTTTATTAAGAACTAAATCATGTATATGTATGCATCTTCAATAATTGTGTCATTAAACATAGTATGATTCTAACTTTGTGCTTGGTTTATTTACAGGATCACACTACTCTGTACAGACAGAATCTGAAAGCGAACAACAGAAAGAAATATAATCAGTATTCAGATAAGCAGAAGGAAAGAAGTAAGGAGTACAGACAACGCATTAAAAATGATCCAGAGAAAATGATAAAATTGAGAGAAAAAGCCAAGTTAAGGCAACAGAATCTCAGAGAAAGACAGAAAGAAGCAGCCAAGACCCAGGAACAAACAACTTCATCAGTTCTGAAATTAAAGTCAAAACCAAGAACAAGGGCAGAGTCAGAAAGCCTTCGAAAACAATGGAGAGATTCAAAAATAAAGTACAGAAAAACATGTCCTCCCATAAAAAGGTCTGGGTAAGGAAGAAGGATAGGGAACGAAAGCAGGATAAAGCACGGCCAAAAAGTTCACAGATAACACCACAGCCTGAAAGTGGATTCAGATCAAAGAAGACACTTTACAATGTGACATCGAAAGCCAGAAAGGTACTGCCTCTAAGCCCATCCGTCTTTACATCACATTAGCAAAGATTTTTAAAAAGGAGTCTAAATAACTGAATATTATTTATTTGTTATGAAAGTATGATCTCTTTTTAAATTAATACATAAAATAATCATCTTCCTTTTTCCAAACATTAACTGTTTCATGTTTTAAAGGTTGTATAAAAAAATAACTACCCTTATCTACACAAAACGAGGGGGGTATCCAAAGTCTCATGGTATTTATGAAACTTCTATAGCTATCTAAAAAAGTGAAATGAATTAATGTTTCATTATGATTAGTCTAACAAATAAAATTATATCAGCACTTTTATTTAAATGTTTAATGGCAAAAAACATTATTATAAATCTGTCCATGAAACATGGTTCAGTTTGTATGCTCATGTTTTATTGATAATTTTTACCAGATTCAAGTTGAAATTTATATCAAAAATTAAATTTCCAAATAATTTAATGTTTAATTTCAATGTTTCAGCCAAAAAAATCAGGAAAATAAAAAGTTTATATTTCACAACTCAGTGGGACATAAAATGGAATTTTCCGTCCATGTAACACTAGCTCTCGTGAAATCTGCCGAGCATGAATTTACAAACTTTTGACATCCATCCTTACAGGCATGAAGCACAAAATCAAGATGTTGGAGACGTAATTGAGGCCTAGTTGTGCTAACCAACAAATAGTCGACAATGATGATACATGACAGACATAGGACGATCACAATAGCTCTCCTTTAGCACAAAATGCTCAGGTGAGCTAAATGCTAAAAAAATCTTAACAATACTATTCTACTATCATATTGGAGGTTATAAAATAAATATTAGACAGAACAATATATCAATATTTTCTAGTGATCTTGCTATTTCACTAGACATGTCACTTTTTTGGTTCAAACCACTAATTTTTACATCAGTATCGCAATTATTAGACCATAATAATTATACAGCACTTGTTTCATGTTCATGACTAACTGCCTATAGAAAAATTTTGCACGAGTCGCAAAGTAGTTGTTGCCCTTACAACATGTTTCAAACAGTGATGAAGTAATTGTTGCCCCTGACACCAATATTCCTAACACCCATGGTATCAATTTTCCAGTCATGACATAGTTGTCTCCCTTTGCATAGATTTAACACTGAACACAGACAACATCCACTTAAGTCAGCACTGACCAAATATCACCATGTCAAATAAATACATGTACAGTAAAACCTCGTCTTAAGATCAACTCAATAATAAGACCACCTCAAAATTAAGACCATAATTTCCAGGTCTATCTTCCCCGTTTTGTTCTTTATTTGGCCTCAAATAATTACTTAAGTTTTGTTCTTTATTTGGCCTCAATATTGAGACCAGTTTTTACGAGTCTACTCTCATAATATAAAACATAAGTCGTTAATCACCGACAAATTTTGTCGCTTCTTTTTTACCGTCATTTAAAACAAAGTTGTAAGAATTAAAGCACTGTGGGAAGGGTATCCAATGTTGGGTCTTATTATTGAGGTTTTACTGTACAATGCACTTTAAGTACACAAGGTGTATAAATAAATACTCATAATATCATCACAGATGGAGAGAATCATAGGTTGTTTTACATCCTTTAATTCTCTGGGGATTCTAGTCAATCAACATGCGAGTTCTTGAATCGTCGTCGATCTGGCGGCGGAGAATAATGACCTTGACCCTGAAAATAGAAATACATCAGGATAAATATAACTTATAATGGCAACACCGCTTCCAGTTGACGTAAACAAATAAGCTTTTACTTATGTGACTTTTCAGTACTTTGATTCCATCATATTATGTTAATTCAAGGACCTCCGCCCTGGATGCAGAGTCAGGGAGAAAGACCTGGTAATAAAGGAGAAAACTCGAAAGGTTTCATAAGGGAGATAATGATGGCATATATGAGTTAACCACTAGTACAAATTCAGCTGAACATTTTTTTAAAGCATTCAGTACTAAAAACAATTTGTTTAACAATTATGTTAATCAAGCAAATGAGCAAAGATTTATACTTGCACTATTGCATCACCTCATCGTGTAATTGCATCATTCTTTAAATTACACACGTCAACTATCTTGAGGAATTCAGGGGTATTGAGTTTACTATATCTCGACAAATTACTTTGTCTAGTCAGATAAAATTTCATTTTAATATGTAAATTAGCCTTAAAAAAGTACACTGATACAACTGGGGTTTACCTGCCACGTTACCTGTGACAAGCATCATGAATAATTAACACAGTATTTACTTTAATACAATGTACAATATTTGTCTGCATCAAATCTGGTTTCGTCCATTGATGTATTACAGTATCCCCCTCCCTGTCTACCATCATTCTCAATAGGGGATTGGTGAAATCATTAATTTTATAATACAATTTTTTTAGTCATTTTCCTGTCTGATGATGTGTCTATATACAAGAGCAGTTTTCTTTTTTTTCAATTTATATACTTTTATTTATCCTCGCCACTGGGCGATACATATTGCTGAGGCCCCTATAAGATATTAGTCATTTTAGTTTTCGGGAAAAAGGGCATGATACAGAAATTGCCCGAGTTCCAGAAACATCCCTGATTTGTTTACTTGCCTGATGTAAGCATATTACACAAGACCTCAAGGTTTTTACAGTCTTGTTTGAAAGATTTAGTTATGTAAGGTGGGAAACACCGATTTTTATCTTGCTGGAGGCAGGATCGAACCCACAACCTTCAGTCTGCAGTCAATAGTAATTTTTCATTCCTATAATATGACCGAAGCACTATTTATAATATCTACCAAACAATGAAAGGAGTGTTTACAATTGTTTGACTATATCATTAGTACAGACAATGGTCATACAATTACCATATCATTGTACTGCTATTCAATGATCTTATCATATATTTTCAAATTGTGAAGACCTAATCTCCAATCAAATCTTGACATTATTCAGAGTTTTTTAAAGCAACATTATAATGCTTTCGTAAAAGATTTGTACTCTAAATTAAGACACATCTAAATTTTTGTGGAGTTTTTTTTAAAATAGCTTGTACATCACATGATGAAAAAATGTCAATTTTCTGTAATGACTTGGGAAAACAAGGTGCTTCCCAAAATGGTTAAAGCCAGTATCATATTTCACATTCCCTGTTGTCTACCAGTCACATGTGTTGAGATCTTATCTGTTTTCACATGACTATATTGTTTACAATAATGAGTATGGTGTATTTTTAGTTTGTAAGTAACATTCCACTAACAGTGTACCTCACTTTGTTCGGGAGTCTTAAAAATAAGGATTTCATCACCTGCATAACTCCTTAAAGGGCCACACAGAGAGATAATGCAGCTACTGTAGCCAAACTAATCAGAATCAGGTTTATAAGCAGTTATAAGATTATCTATTGCTTGTTATTTCAACTCTTTCCAGTCCTATACCAACAAGTAATTAAGAATTGCAAGCAATACAGAAGTCCCCTACCGGTTTTAAGCCATTTTCAATGTTTCTGTTGCCATAGCAACCACAATTTTTGTCAGAATCAAAATCTTTTTAGACGTGCATAATCCCCGTATTGCCCCCTATCCACATACCAGGTTACATAAACTTAGCTTGGAAACTGTTTGAGTTATGACAGGATCCAGATTTGGGCATATTTTCACTCTTTCTGTCGCCATAGCACCCACAATTTTTGTCAGAATCAAAATATTTTTAGACGTGCATAATCCCCCTTATTGCCCCCTATCCACATACCAAGTTTCATAAACTTAGCTTGGAAACTGTTTGAGTTATGTCAGGATCCAGATTTTTTGACGGACGGACGGACGGACGGACGGACGGACGGACGGACTGACTGACTGACTGACTGACTGACTGACTGACTGACTGACTGACTGACTGACTGACTGACTGACTGACTGACTGACTGACTGACTGACTGACTGACTGACTGACTGACTGACTGACTGACTGACTGACTGACTGACTGACTGACTGACTGACGGACTGACGGACGGACGGCAAAGCTATAGTCCCCTCCGGTCAAAAACCGGTAGGGGACTAAAAATGTCAGCCACATGACCTAACCAGTTTTAATGGAATAAAGTATTAACCTGTACTAGCTAGCTCTTCTACAAGCAGACATGATACTGGTCATTTGATTATTGAAAAACAAGACTTGCCAAACTCTAGTTTAAGAGCCTAAGAGTGTGGGAAGCTTGACTTTCTCATACTTGATAGCAGGGCTGCGTACCGTTTCCGATATATCGCCAAAAAACTTAACCAATAAATACTGTAGCGCAGACAATCCAAAGCCACACAGAAACAACAGCAGCTCCTAGCCATCCACGCAAGAGTCAGACATAGTACAAACCATCTACATCCCCAAAAATGGATATTTCAAGCAAGTTCATACTCACTCCGCAATGAATGATTCGAACTCTGTGCATAATTTGTCATAAAGGGGGGTAATTATAAATGATAACTACACTGAAGTCAAGTATGGGGAGACTTTTTACAGCCGCCACACGGCACTTTACACCTGCTGTAGTGATAATTAAATACTGTAGCGCACAGACACACACGCACTCCCGATGATCTTGTCACGAAAATAGCTCAACTTTTTTTCTTCGAAAAGTCAAGCTAAAAACCATTTCTAGCACTCTACCACTTTTTGACTGCATTTGACTTGTCTTTTATTGCTATGTTACATGATGAAAAATTCTGAGATAGGCAATTATAAGGAACAAGTGATATTAGTAAAATATGTATGCCCCATGGCAACCACAAAGTCATTTTTGTTACAGCCTTGACCTTTGACATACAAATCAATAGGGGTCATCTATTGATGGAGACCCACCTCCTAATAAAGTTTAAGGATCCTTGGCCCAACTGTTCTTGAGTTTTAATCTCTAACCATTTTGGTCTAGTCATTCATGTTGAAGGTTACAGCGACATTTGGCCTAAAACTCATTACAGATATCTACTGATGATGACCAACCTCCCAATAAAGTTTGAAGATCCTATGCTCAAATGTTCTCCAGTTTTTTATTGTAAACCATTGGGTTCTTAATAAAAATAATAATAATAACGACTTTATTTTAAGAGGCAACACAGTTTGGCAAGCCCAGTCTTCCCTGTGAGCCTCTTAGTATACCGACCAACAGACACATACAACACAAACTACTGACATCACAGAGCAATGCAATATTCCCCTTATCTTTGATAGGGGGCATAATAAAGCTGGAGACTACCAATGACAATCTCCAGGTGCGTAGCCAGGCTTGAATTAATGTTATCAACACAAAGAAATCCACAGTATTAAGAGTTGGACCATTAAAACACACAAATCGAATATTTTGCAAAATGAAACAATTTAATTGGACTTCCACACAAGCAACAACGCTCGGTATAATATGTACAAATGATGACAAACGAATTCATCTCAACTTAACAAAGCAAATAGAAAAAATGAAATCTACTTTAAGGCAATGGTCAAAACATAATCTTACTCTACTAGGAAAGATTACAGTCATAAAAACATATGCACTACCAAAATTAATATACCCTTTAACCGTTTTAGAAAATCCACCACAAGCTACAATAAATGATATAAGTAAATCACTTTACACCTTTCTTTGGAACAATAAACCAGACAAAATAAGCAGAAATATAATCATTCAAAACTACGAAGCTGGTGGTCTTAAAATGGTGGACATAAATTATTTTATCAATAGCTTAAAGTCTGGGTGGGTAAAAAGACTTATTGATGATCAAAATAAAGGAAATTGGAAACATATTTATACAAAAGAATTAAACAAATTTGGAGGCGAATTATTGTTCATGAGTAACATGTCAGAATAAGAAATTAAACGCAGTTTTAGAAATACTTTTCTCAAAGAGGTGATCTTATGCTGGACTAAAGTAAAACAAAACACTGACCAAACCAATAAGCTAAATGAAATCCTCTGGAATAACCAACTGATTACCACAAACAATAACACACTATTTTACAAAAATTGGTACATAAATGGAATTAAATATTTAAAACATGTGTACAAAACAGAGGAAAATAGATTTTATACTTTTGAAGAAATACAAGATAAATATGATATACCGAATTATGATCTTCTTAAATATGTAACACTGGTAAGGAGTATACCAACACACTGGAAAGAAAATTTCAACATAAATAGTTCCGAAAACGAAGAAAACGAACCAGAAGCACTAGTAAACAGACTTAAATTTTGCAAAAAGCCCACTCGATTAATATATAACACCTGTCTGAAGTACGCTCAACAAAATAAGATAGACAAAGCTGAACTTAAATGGAACAATAACTTTGAAAATATTGACTGGAAATACACATATTTACTACCAATTCGATCAACAATCGAATCAAAACTACGTGAATTTCAGTATAAATATCTAAAAAATATTGTACCAACAAATCAATTCCTTCTTAAATGTGGTTATGTGGAATCAAGTACATGTTCATTTTGTAACATGTTTGTTGAAACAGTTAAACATTTGTTCTGGGAGTGCCACGAAGTCCAAGTATTTTGGAATAGATGCTCTTTATTTCTACAGCAAAATAATATAAATGTACGTCTAAATTACCAAATAGTATCATTAGGATATAATGAACCATCAAATATTAATAGTATTCTAAACTATCTAATTATTCTTGGAAAATACTTTTTATTCAAATGCAAACTGGAAAATTCACTTCCATTGTTTCCTAAATTCATTCAGTTTCTACAAGGTCGGAAAAATACTGAAAAACATATAGCTTTGATGAAAGGAAAACTACCATCACACTATAAGAAATGGAATTTGATAAGCATATACAACAACGTAACATGATCAGGAAATGTTTTCTCTCTCTCTCTCTCCCTCTCTCTTTCTCTTGTCCCACCTACTTGTTTCTCATTCTTGCTCTACTAAAATACGCTTATGCACCTACACACACATACACACACGTGTAGACAGAACATAATAAAAGAAACTTTTTAAATAACAATTTGGTTATCTCAGTTTAATATACTTTTACTTTGTAGCATCTAATTTAAAAAGTTTCAACCAAAAAGTGTCACATTTTGGGCAACCCTATTCATAATACATAAAATAAAACTACTAGAAAACAACACCTAACGATATTTCAGTACAACTATATTTTGTCACATTATGATTGTATGTATTACATGTGTACAATGTCATTTACGTATACAAATATAGAAATAAGCGGGGTTACCCGAATGGGTCCTCAAACAAGAAAATATTTGTCTGCATCAAATCTTGTTTGCTCATTGATGTATTACAGTATCGCCCTCCCTGTCTACTTAACATTCTCAATAGGGGATTGGTGAAATCATTAATTTTATAATACAATTTTTTTAGTCATTTTCCTGTCTGATGATGTGTCTATATAAAAGAGCAGTTTTCTTTTTTTTCAATTTACATGTATATTCTTTTATTTATCCTCGCCACTGGGCGATACATATTGCTGAGGCCCCTATAAGATATTAGTCATTTTAGTTTTCGGGAAAAAGGGCATGATACAGAAATTGCCCGAGTTCCAGAAACATCCCTGATTTGTTTACTTGCCTGATGTAAGCATATTACACAAGACCTCAAGGTTTTTACAGTCTTGTTTGAAAGATTTAGTTATGTAAGGTGGGAAACACCTATTTTTATCTCGCTGGAGGCAGGATCGAACCCACAACCTTCAGTCAGCAGTCAATAGTAATTTTTCATTCCTATAATATGACGGAAGCACTATTTATAATATCTACCAAACAATGAAAGGAGTGTTTACAATTGTTTGACTATATCATTAGTACAGACAATGGTCATACAATTACCATATCATTGTACTGCTATTCAACGATCTTATCATATATTTTCAAATTGTGAATCGTAAAAGATTTGTACTCTAAATTAAGACACATCTAAATTTTTGTGGAGTTTTTTTTTTAGAATGGCTTGTACATCACATGATGAAAAAATGTCAATTTTCTGTAATGACTTGGGAAAACAAGGTGCTTCCCAAAATGGTTAAAGCCAGTATCATATTTCACATTCCCTTTGTCTACCAGTCACATGTCTTGAGATCTTATCTGTTTTCACATGACTACATGTATATTTTTTACAATAATGAGTATGGTGTATTTTAAGTTTGTAAGTAACATTCCACTAACAGTGTACCTCACTTTGTATTGGGAGTCTTAAAAATAAGGATTTCATCACCTGCATAACTCCTTAAAGGGCCACACAGAGAGATAATGCAGCTACTGTAGCCAAACTAATCAGAATCAGGTTTATAAGAAGTTATAAGATTATCTTCTTGCTTGTTATTTCAACTCTTTCCAGTCCTATACCAAAAATGTCAGCCACATGACCTAACCAGTTTTAATGGAATAAAGTATTAACCTGTACTAGCTAGTTCTTCTACAAGCAGACATGATACTGGTCATTTGATTATTGAAAAACAAGACTTGCCAAACTCTAGTTTAAGAGCCTACGAGTGTGGGAAGCTTGACTTTCTCATACTTGATAGCAGGGCTGCGTACCGTTTCCGATATATCGCCAAAAAACTTAACCAATAAATACTGTAGCGCAGACAATCCAAAGCCACTCAGAAACAACAGCAGCTCCTAGCCATCCACGCAAGAGTCAGACATAGTACAAACCATCTACATCCCCAAAAATGGATATTTCAAGCAAGTTCATAATCACTCCGCAATGAATGACACACTATGGACTTCGAACTCTGTGCATAATTAGCCATAAAGGGGAGTAATTATAAAAGATAACTACACTGAAGTGAAGTATGGGGAGACTTTTTAAAGCCGCCACACAGCACTTAACACCTGCTGTAGTGATAATTAAATACTGTAGCGCACAGACACACACGCAGATGATCTTGTCACGAAAAAAGCTCAACTTTTTTTCTTCGAAAAGTCAAGCTAAAAACCATTTCTAGCACTCTACCACTTTTTGACTGCATTTGACTTGTCTTTTATTGCTATGTTACATGATAAAAAAAATTTGAGATAGGCAATTATAAGGAACAAGTGATATTAGTGAAATATGTATGCCCCATGGCAACCACAAAGTCATTTTTGTTACAGCCTTGACCTTTGACCTACAAATCAATAGGGGTCATCTATTGATGGAGAGCCACCTCCCAATAAAGTTTAAGGATCCTTGGCCCAACTGTTCTTGAGTTTTAATCTCTAACCATTTTGGTCTAGTCATTCATGTTGAAGGTTACAGCGACATTTGGCCTAAAACTCATTACAGATATCTACTGATGATGACCAACCTCCCAATAAAGTTTGAAGATCCTGTGCTCAAATGTTCTCCAGTTTTTTATTGTAAACCATTGGGTTCTTAATAATAATAATAACGACTTTATTTTAAGAGGCAACACAGTTTGGCAAGCCCAGTCTTCCCTGTGAGCCTCTTAGTATACCGACCAACAGACACATACAACACAAACTACTGACATCACAGAGCAATGCAATATTCCCCTTATCTTTGATAGGGGGCATAATAAAGCTGGAGACTACCAATGACAATCTCCAGGTGCGTAGCCAGGATTGAATTAATGTTATCCACACAATCCTTGAAATTGGTGGTTATAGTTGGGGGTCCTCATGATTGTGGAAATTTTGGACTTCAATGTCATTTTGGCCATATTTATATTTTTACTTTCCAAATTAATGTTACGCATATGCGTACATACGTATTACTGGCTACGCCCCTGGCCCCTGATCTCACATATCGAGAATAAAGACAACAATAAACAAGAAACATAATATCTCAATAATGTTTAATTTAAAATATCACATGTCATTTTGAGTTGGAGTGTAGCAGAATTAAGGTGCCATATAAATTAATTATACAGTAAAATCTCAATTAAAGACCACCACGAATATAACACCACCACAAAATTCAGACCACATTTTGTCAGGTCCATTTCACCGTTTTGCTTATCATGTAAGCTAATAATAAAGCCTCAACTAAATATTGAGACCAGTTTTCAACGGTCCTCAGCGTGGTGTTATTATTGAAGTTTTACTGTATTTGAATAAATAAAATATAAATATTACCGGTAGTACTAAAACTGGTTGATAAGGATAACTTGCTCTATCCAACATGACCAGACATTTCTGATGTGATGACAATATAATATTCAGTGAAAAATCAAATAAATTATCAAAGAACCTTATCAGTCTGTGATACAGCAGGACTCGTTACAACGACATCCGATATACCAACAATTTCGTTATAACGACACCAATGGTGGGGACGAATTCTATACAACGTTAATTGTATCTGCTATAACTACATATTCACTTACCGACACCGACAGCAAAACAATGGGAACGAATCGAGTGTTTACACAGTAATTAATACTCGATATACTGACACTATCAAGGAACTATTTTTCACACTTGAACTATTTATCGGCTTTACACAAAGTCGCCGTCTAAGCAAGGAGCCTACTTATGTAATTACACTTGTGAAAATCATTTTAATTGCTCTCATTATAATAGTGGAACCTTTCACAGTCGAAGCACAGTTTGTGAAATACGGCTCGCGCATTTGTCATCAAGGGAGATAAGCGAAGTCATCGCATATATTCGTATTTTAGAAGTCGCACGGGTCACGAAATAAACGATGTCAATCGAGATTTCTCGACATGATTTATTAATTCATCAATTCTTAAAGTCGATAGGGTATAATTAGTTACAAAATAAATCACCAATTTATTCTCTAGAGCGTTATATTTTAAAGTTTACTGTAGTAGTATCCGGACATCTTTAAATTCGGACGCACGTTATTTGGAGCTATCTCAAAACATTGTATTTTATTTTAAATATTATTTTATGCAATTATGATAATTTCATACTGCTGATTTTGCTGATTATGACAAGTTTATGACATAATAAATTATATGTTAATCAATAATTGATTTTTATGAAACAATCTCCCAATCCAAATTCCCGTCACTAGTGAAATTCAGTATAACGACAAATTCGTTATAACGACATTTTGATCGGGAACGAACAGTGTCGTTGTATCGAGATCTGACTGTACTATACTTAATAAGACAGATTATAATTTAAGGTATATAAAATGTTAAAATAAAAACATTATACGAGGGGTGATCAACAAATATACGGAAAAATGGTCTAAAGTCTTTGTTACGTGACCAATACTAAAGAAAATCGGTCAGATGATAGATTGGCGCATTACAAATACATAACTATAAAGAACACTTAACCCAAGGTAATATGTGGTCGAAAAATTATAGAAAGCGCAACGTCACTATGGCTACACCGGCCCAATGTCATCGCGACGTCGTTACATATTACAGTATACAAACTCATTTGTGGCACAATTCATACTGTTTATCGCATTGAACTATTCTTTAAAAAATAGCTGTACAACCAGGTACACTTCATAGACCTACCGAAAATCAATATTTTTCCTTTGCAACTTGTATGTAAATTATAATAATTAGCTGCTGGAGAACATTAATATTGATGACGTAACTTGACGTTATTGACGTTGTATAGCCCATGCGCATGTTGGCATTGATTTCACATGGCTATGTATGATAGAATATGCAAAACCGACACCTGTTTTGTGTGCTATTACATATTAGTTGCATTTTGCAATATTGACATTGGTATTTTATGACATTTCATTCGCCACACGACTTTTCGCCGCCGTTTTCGGTACAGAACTCATTTTCAGACAACAACTTCAAAGCAAATTACTCTAAAACGGAGTTTTGACGTTAAAATAATTTTTGGAAATGATGAATATAATGTTATATCATTGTACATTCATAATCCACCCTTTAGAAAATTATAAAATAAAAAAAGCACGAATGATACGTCATCGTTTGCTATGTACAACGTTGGAAAATATGAAAATTTGGGCGGCATGACGTCGAGTGACGATGCCATAGGATACCGCATTCGTGCCGTCTTATGTCAATATTATTGATCAGCAGTGAATCAATTTGAAATAAAGTTATCTTCATGTTTAGAAAGTTTCATCGACTTATAATGACAAATAAAGAAACAACAGCACTTTTCCGTGTATTTGTTGATCACCCCTCGTAATAATATGAGCACAATTACTAACGATTAAAATCTCAACGTATCTCGAAATGAACAGACTAGTGAAAAATAAATAATGAGAACATAAGTCAACAAAACAGTAATACAAGATCTTAAGACAATATAAAGCTATGTGTATTTCAATGAAATATGGAAAATTTCACGAAAGAAGACGCATAAAAATCAAAGGTGCACAAAAAGTCATGGTAATACACAACAGCGTATAACACATGAAAAGTTAACCTCCACCCATATGTCACTTTAATATTATGCAATCAGTAATTAATTATTAAGTTTCTAGCTCTAGTTTTCATAGGTTATGGTGTCCCAGAAGAACTCGAACTGTCACTAGGGGATGAAGGAGTGGCCCCTTTCGTAAAAACCTGCATACCAGAGCCTAGATGAACATTTTGGGCATTTATAATTGTTGTTTTATGTTCAAGGGTTCGAGTGTCTCTTTTTTCATACTTGTTTCTAACAACAGTTTTTGCCTTATTAAAGGGCTCTATAATAAAGCCAGTGTTTCCTGTAGACATGTCGGTTGTACGACTTTTATCTCTCAACTGTTGGGACTGAGCGCGTGTCAGACGTCTCTTCTCAAACGCTGCTTCCAGTTCACACTTCTTTGGTTGACCATCGACCTCAACCGAAAGCTCTTCAACCTTAGCAACCACTTTACAAGTTCCAGACTGACCATTCAGACTATCTTCCAGTGAAGAGTGTGAAGATGGACTTGACTCCGGTTCACAATCGCTGGAAGATGATTGAACCTCACGTTTCCGTTCCATCGGTGGAGAAAAGTACACCCCCGTCAGTGACATAGACTTAAGACATGTGACTGGATGAAGAGATCGTGCACATATCTCTCCACAGTAACAATACAGTATATTGTTTATATCCTCATACTCCCTCACCTTATCATACACTGACTGATATTCCTTACGACACTCAACGTTCCCAATATTATCAACTGAATCAGATAGCGCTATTGTCAGAGCACTCGAAACTACCTTATTATTCTTCACTTTTCCGCTCTCTGTCAATAGTGAGTTCCAAAGTTCTTTCTGCGCACCAACAGGCAGTTTTGTTTCCGTTATTTTCATATAAAGGTCTTTTTCAATAATATCTGCACTGTAGAAATAGTCAGAAACGTGAGTGATGTCTATATTGTCTAGCAGACGACAATGAAAACATTTCATGCATTGTTGATTAATATCATGGTCACTGAATTCCTCGTAGGTACCCCAAACTTTCATGATAACATTTCTATCCATCCCACTATTATTTATCCAGTTACTCATGACATTAAATTCCTTTTCTCGTAACGAGTTCAAAAATCTACGAAGATGCATTTTCTTGTCGGTACCCTGCAGGATCATCCTCGCTTCACCTGTCTTCACCCAGCTGGGAAGAACAAGCTCGAAATCTTTAGATACGGAATTTAACAAATCAACAAAGTTCCATTGTATAGCCTTCGACAAACATTCTCTTCGAAAACTGCCCAACCTTCGTTCCTCCTCTGAAAAAAAGAAATAAATACTTCATTAATAAGATATCTCTAGATGTAGGTGTGATTATATGACAAAGTTTTGGTCAGGCCCCGATCTCTCAAGGATCTCAATTTGAACTAAATCTCATCTCACATATTGTCAATTTATCTTTAAAGTAATCAAGATCCTCAACTCTGCTAATACACGTCAGATCCCATTTAAATATTTATGTTGGCAACTAAACATACTGACAAATATGCCTACGAGGTTTGAAGACAGTATTACAATTACTTCGACACAACATTTTGGGACAGACAGACTGACAAGGGCAAATGTATATGCCCCCTCCCCCCAAATTATTTAGTGGGGGCATAAAAATGGGTAACAATAATTGATGGTAATAACAAATTATTAACAAGAGTGCCAAAATGTCACAAAATACGCCCGTCTTGGGGCATGGCGAGTCTCCGGGCATGGTGAATGAAAAAAACAAACAATCCAACATTTTTTTTAATTAAAGGACCATAACCCAAGAAGGCCTAGGCTGATTTGGCCTACAATTGAACTTGTCTTAGATATTATATCCGTAAACATTGTCACCAAGTTTGAAGATACTCAGATGAAAACTCTTTGCACTAGAAAACAGACAAGGTAAATTTCACATTTATTTTGGAAATTATAGGATAATAACCAAATAAGGCCTAGGCCAATTTGGCCTATAATCAAACTTGGCCTAGATATTATGCCCATAAGCATTGTCACAAAGTTTGAAGACGATCGCATGAAAACTGTTTGTGTTAGAGCACAGACAAGGCCAATTTAATACTTATTTGGTAATTAATTTAGGCCCATAACCAAATGACGCCTAGGCCGATTTGGCCTATAATCTAACTTGGCCTAGATATTATGCCCATAAGCATTGTCACAAAGTTTGAAGATGATCGGATGAAAACTATTTGCTTTAGAGTACAGACAAGGCCAATTTCATACTTATTTGGTAATTAAAGGCCCATAACCCAATAAGGCCTAAGCCGACTTGGCCTATGATCTAACTTGGCCTAGATATTATTCCCATAAGCATTGTCACAAAGTTTGAAGATGATCAGATGAAAACTGTTTGCACTAAAGAACAGACAAGGTAAATTTCACATTTATTTTGGTAATTATAGGACCATAACCCAATAAGGCCTAGGTAATTAATTTAGGCCCATAACCAAATGACGCCTAGGCCAATTTGGCCTATAATCGAACTTGGCCTAGATATTATGCCCATAAGCATTGTCAGCAAGTTTGAAGATGATCGCATGAAAACTGTTAGCGTAAGAGTACAGACAAGGCCAATTTCATACTTATTTGGTTATTAAAGGACCATAACACAATAAGGCCTAAGCCGATTTGGCCTATAATCGAACTTGGCCTAGATATTATGCCCATAAGCATTGTCAGCAAGTTTGAAGATGATCAGATGAAAACTGTTTGCGCTAGAGTACAGACAAGGCCAATTTCATACTTATTTGGTTATTAAAGGACCATAACCCAATAAGGCCTAGGTAGATTTGGCCTATAATCGAACTTGGCCTAGATATTATGCCCATAAGCATTGTCACAAAGTTTGAAGATGATCGGATGAAAACTGTTTGCATTAGAGTACAGACAAGGCCAATTTCACATTTTTTTGGTAAATGAAGGACCATTACCCAAGAAGGCCTGAGCCGATTTGGCCTATATTCGAACTTGGCCTAGATATTATGCCCATAAGCATTGTCAGCAAGTTTGAAGATGATCAGATGAAAACTGTTTGCGCTAGAGTACAGACAAATTACTGGACGCGGCCGCCCGCCCGCCCACCCGCCCGCCTGCCCGCCAAGGGTGTTCACATAATACGTCCCGTTTTCAACGGGCGTATAAAAACTATTAACAATAATAATACCTTTGTCTGATGGTACAGTATGTGAAGATCGTCTAATCCTCGTTTGTTTCCGTAGAGATTTCTCCGAAAATGAAGATGCTTTCTTTACTTGAGATCGAGGCTTTGTCGACTGAGCTTGACTATAATCACGATGATCTAATTCTTCCTTCATCTGGTTGTAAAAGTTATTATCCTTCACTTCACTCATCCGTCCACTAGATTCATCTTGAAATCCATCGGATTTATGTTTTAAATCATTTTCAATTTTTTGAAGACGTTTATCTATATTTATTAAACAATCAAGAATTTTTGACTGCTCCATTTTGTCTCACAACCAATTACTTCAGAAGCTACTCAATCACTTATAGCCAGCACACAAGAAAAAACGCAAACAAACTAACAGCCCTTAACACGTGAGACTGTAATTTATACTATTCTTTCCCGCCAAAATGGACCATGTGACTTAAGATAAACACAGTGTAGATAAGTATACAATATGAATACTTCAATTATTTAGCTTGGTTTGTCGGCAGTGACACAAGTTTAATGGAATGCGGGGCTTTTTACATGACTTTGTACATAAATACCTGGGATCCCAAAATACATGTACCAAAAAACGTCTTACTTAATTTTCGTACTTTATACCTATAGTATCGAAACCACAAGTTTTGATATTTTCTAAATATAGATACAGGTAATCTAGAATGATGACAGCAATTTATTGTGTATTAACATATGAATGCAATGTGGTATAGTGCGCCCTAGATAATGTGAAAGGCTGGAAAACTTGGTATATTCCACTCTAATGTCCACCTAGTGTGGGGGCTATGAATCTGACAGTAATGTGATCACCACCCTCTACATAGACTGGCATAAATTTCAACTAATTTATTAAGCTGTTTACAAGGTAGAGCTAAGCCTAGTCAGTGACATTACACCATGCACGGATCCAGCTGTTCGTCTCAGGTCATCCAGGCGGTCCTTTTGTATTTTTAGCTCTGATAAACAAATCTTGTTATATTAGATTTTTATTTTCTAGTCATAATTTGTGGAGGGTCCTGACCACCATTCTGAGTGCACCCCCCAATCCCGCCTCTGGATCCGCACATGCTTACTAAATTAGCAGTGAGTATGTTATAAGTGAGACAAAGAGTACAGTAAAAGGTATAGAACTCTAGGTTGTAAGAACACAGCAATACAAAGATCATAATATATTGTAACTTTTTCAAATACACTACAAAGGATGTACAATTGGTTTTCATTTTGGTTTAAATGTGTCAGTTTGCCTGTTTGTGGTTAAAGTGTTTCAATTTGCCTGTTTGTGGTTAAAATGTGTCAGTTTGCCTGTTTGTGGTTAAAATGTGTCAATTTGCCTGTTTGTGGTTAAAATGTGTCAATTTGCCTGTTTGTGGTTAAAGTGTGTCAGTTTGTGGTTAAAATGTGCCAGTTTGTGGTTAAAGTGTGTCAGTTTGTGGTTAAAATGTGTCAGTTTATGGTTAAAGTGTGTCAGTTTGTGGTTAAAATGTGCCAGTTTGTGGTTAAAGTGTGTCAGTTTGTGGTTAAAGTGTGTCAGTTTGCCTGTTTGTGGTTAAAGTGTGTCAGTTTGCCTGTTTGTGGTTTAAGTGTGTCAGTTTGCCTGTTTGCGGTGAAAGTGTGTCAGTTTGCCTGTTTGCGGTTAAAGTGTGTCAGTTTGCCTGTCTGTGGTTAAAGTGTGTCAGTTTGCCTGTTTGTTTATTCAGGTATAACACCATATCTCAATAATGTTGCAGCTATATAATATAGTATATACAGCAACAGATTCACCTAACCAGTTTTCCTGGACTACATAACTTATCCTTCCACATGGAACCAGCAACTTCTCCACATATGGAGGCAAATTGACAACGATGTCAAATTTCATGAAAGGGTATGATCTGCAATGTTGGGAATCGCCGGGTAACGAATCCAGCAAACTAACTACTGGGCTATGGCCGCTGCTCCAGTAAAAATATTTTCTTAATAAAATATTTAAGTATAAAGTCTTTACAGAAGAACTATAGATTAAAGTTGAGAGCGGGAATGTTAAATTTTTGAAAAGACAAGATTACATAAGTATTAAGGACACACCACTACAGAAATCTAAACTCGATAAATGATCTTGTGAGGTCAACTTACATGTTCAATACCACTTCTACAATAATGTAAATACAATCATGTTTATGGATTTTAATTCGTACAAAGTCATATTGTTTATACAACTAACCCTTGACTACATAAGCCCTTGATTGATTTACCAATAGCATTTTGACTATTTATAAAGCATGAACAATCACCAATAATGAAAACCCTAAGATTTAAAAAAAAAATACTATGAAAAACATACACCTCATCTGCCATCTAACATTCAAACTTAACAAATTTAACACGTTTTTGGTAAATAAAAATGTGATGCATTTTAAAAGACAAATTTACTAATACAGTTTACTTATCAAGTTAATATAATAAACAGGTATAAATCAGGGTGTATTTGAATGACAAATGCTTAACATGTAGTATGATGTGCATTTTGTTTTAATATATTTTGTTGTTTTGATGCGTTATTTTTGAAAAGCATTAAAGACAGATCAAGGGAGGTAACATCATAAGAAATTTTCAATTTGTTATAATCAACCACAGAGTGATCTCCCTTAGAAGCAATATGGTGATAGTTGAGTGTTTGAGAGAAGGTATAGTGCACCCAGGATAATGTGAAAGGCGGGCATATTTGGTACAGTCCACAAAGGTGGATTACAATTATGTGCACCAATTATCACCAGATGTTTTGAGTACAATACTGACATTATCTGTTTATTTAAGTGATTTGTAAAACCAATTTTGCCACATTTGACCGAACCAATTCATGTTTGTAAATATCATATTATCCTGGGATGACTATAGTACATGCTCACTATGTTCTATTAATCTATGATCTTCTTCACATGTACAGTACATACAGTATAACCTCCCCAGAGTGGCCATCTGAAGAGCAACAACCTCTCTATAACAACACCTTCAAAATTTCCCTTAGCCTCTATTTACTATAAAGTTAACCTCTGTATAGCAACAACCTCTTAACAACTGCCAATATTTGCAGCTCCCAAAAGGTGTTGCTCTACAGAGGTTGCACCGTATATACAAAATACAATTCCAAAGTTGAAATAAAAAACAACGTAATACATACAGCTGTGTCCCTTTTTACGACATATGACCTTTTCTTGGTTTGTAGGAAGGGTTGGTTAGTAGGAAAGGGTCTTTTATTAGGGGTGGGGAAGTCAGTGAGGGGACGAATATTGCAATTTCCAAATATTGTTATATGTATAAAAAGTTATTGACATAATTAATAGAATATTATGCCATCGTTGCTCAGGAAGCTCAATAATTATATAGTATTTTACTTTGGGATAACAACGTGGTATTTTTGTATCAAGAGGAACTAATGTTGTAACTTACTACCATAATTTTTTGGGGAAAAATGCCTGATCTTAACCTTCAATTCTGGGGAAATCTGCTTTATTTTAGAGATGTTTTTACATGGGGAAGATGCCTTCCTATATTGATCCTACAGTACAGTAAAACCCATGGATACTCAAACTACATCCTGATGATCCCAAGTCTAGACTTCAGGGAACCTGGTTTTCATATAACTTTTTCAGTTATACTTCTTAAAGGGAAAAATGTGACCTTGAAAACTACCAGGTTTTCTCAGGAATCTCGTTTTCAGAAATATGGGTTTTCCAGGGCTAAACTATATAAGGATGCCCAGAAACTAGTATAAACACACAGTATATAATTGTACAGATAAACTAACCTCTCTGGAGTAATATCGTCTTTCAATCACCTGAAATCATAACAAGACAAAATAGTAATTACAGCAAAATCATGTTTTAAAATAAAGGGTTTCTAAAAAACATTTGTTGATGATCTAAGGGTAACAACTTGACCCTTACCAGTTACCTGCCTTCTTGGTATGCTTAACTCTTCACTCACTCTTAGTTAAAGGCAAATACAATAGAATAAATGAGTGTACTGCAATCAAGCTGTAGTGATCATAGCAGAATGCAGTGAGTTTTTTCTCTTTTTGGGTCTTTCACAATATTAGAATAGGAAAGGGACAAAAAATTAATCAATTTTGCTCAGTTAACAATAAACAGACATGAATATTCTTGACCCCTATCAAGATTTGAGTACCGTATTTTATGTTACATATACACTTACCTTGTCAAAAAATCGTGCTAACTTTACAGAGTTCGTAGATCCAGGTGATAAATATTTCACATTTTGAGAATCCTTAAATATGAAAGAAATAAATCATATATTAATCATTTTTACTAGAAAATGAACTTTGATAAGGTGAATGTTTTTTTATTTAAAAATAAGTCTTCTAAAAACAAGCAAAAAAGGAGTTTGATATTGGTTTTAAAAAAAAATTATTAATAAATTTAACTTCAAATAAATTAGATCTAGTTGTTGTGCTCTTGTACGAAGGTCATTCAATATATAATGTGAACTATCAATTATCTCTAAAACCTGTCAAGATAGTTAAACGAAATTTTGCATAATGGATATTAAAGTCATTTTTTGTTTTGTTCAGAAAATTTAAGGCTCTTTACGTTGATGACATCATCGGCGCGCGTCTTCCAGAGACGTCACTTTATACAGCATGGACACGGTAACGTCACAAGACAAACGTAGTTAAGATAACAACCGAGTGTCGTCGAAACAACAGTTTATTGATTTATTATACAAGAGGCTTGGGTTTAAATGTCCTCTCTCATATTTCGAGGTGGCGAGACTTTCAAACAAGAGGGCCCACACGGCCCTAGTTCGCTCACCTGTGCACATTCATCAAGTAGAACCTAATTTTTAGTGTTTTTTTTAAAAAAGTTTTTCCAATCAGTTGTCATGGCAACCAGAGTTCTGCATATGTTATAATTCATTTAGCCATTTTTAGAAAGGATAACCCAAGGAACATTGTTACCAATGTTACCCATTTAACATGAAATCCAACCAGTACTTTTAGAGAAGAAGACTTGTAAAGATTTGACTATGGATAAATAGGGAAAAACAGTGCCCCGCCCACTGGTGGCCATGTTTTTGACGAATCATGACAAAAATGTCAATTTTATAAGAGGGTCACCTAACAACTATTTCTGTAAAATTATTTTGAAATCTGGCCAGCGGTTGATTTTTTATGATTTTTTTTAAGGTTTTCCTTAAGATTTTCCTATCGGTTGCCATGGCAACCAGAGTTCTGCATGGAATGTAATTCTTATAGCTATTTTAAAGGAACAATGTTACCAATTAATAGTGAAAGCCAACCAGTACTTTTAGAGAAGAAGATTTTTAAAGATTTTACTATAGATAAATAGGGACAAACAGCGCCCCACCCACTGGCGGCCATGTTTTTTGTCAAATCAAGACAAACATGTCAATTTTGTAAGAGGGTCACCCAATAACTATTTCTGTAAAATTATTTTGAAATCTGGCCAGCAGTTGATTTTTTATGATTTTTTTTATGATTTTCCTATCCATTGCCATGGCAACCAGTTATTTATAGATTACAATTCTTTTAGCTATTTTTAGACAGGACCACCCAAGGAACATTCCTGTGAAGTTTGGTTGAAATTGGTCAAGTGGTTTAGCACACCGTACAACCCGCTGTGTGTAAGGCAGTTCTGTATGTTGAAGGCAGAGACACACGCATTTTACGCCACTAGAGTGGGGTAAGTATTTGTTATTTTATATGTGTTTTGCGTTGCCTTTGAAAGTGATCACTTACATATATCGTTCACGCGATGAATGAACAATAAGTATATACAATGTATGTGCCCACAAATGCCATTTTATTCGAGTAAACAGGGTTTAGGTATGCGATGTTTGCCAAAAGTTCGAAACTTTTGCCTTTGACATTGAATTCTCAACTTAATTCGTGGTTTGGAACAATTCTAAAACATTGAATACAAACTTTAATCCTTCCTCAATATATCTGCCGTTTCCGTTTTGGAAAATGTGCATTTTCTGTGAAGATACAGAGGTTTAAATTGAACGAGGGACCAAAAAAATGCTAACGAAATAGGCAGTTCTGTTTTTCGAATGATAACGACAAAGGCAGAGCGTTAAATATTAATGCTAACGCAGAGGCAGAGATAAGAGACTTATGCTAACGACAAAGGCAGAAATTCTAATGACTTGACAGGGCCATAAAACCCCTTTGTACGATTTGTATATTATAAATATAACCCAGATGCATGTTAGGCTGTATTCCAAAGTCCATTTCACCAAGAATCACGAGTGTTTAGTGGTTATTTTCGTCCAGTTGTTAAACGGAATATATTACATACCATGTGATCGCTGACGCTGGCAATTGTCGGTTGTGAGTGGCCTTTTATGCCTGTTAATGATGAGTGCATGGCTTTTTGGGGGCGTAAGATCTTAAGGCACTGTCTTAGAGTTTAGAAACGAATGGTTCTCGTAGTATTCAATCGATAATATAAGTAAAATGATAACAAAATGACGGTGACATTTGCAGTTTTTGGGAGGGGCGATAAGTCATACAAGTTGAATTTTATAGTCTCCTAATCATTGAAGTCATACAATGGCCGGAAATCAAAGGTTGTTGCTCTGTCGAGGAGGTTGTACTTTACATTTTATTCGTGCTGGAGCTTTAATTCTCTTACTAAGTACATGTCCATGCACATTTGCATATTTAATAAATGTAGATCTATGACAGTATAAATACAGCACTTGTTTGTCAGCAGTTTACATGAACTGTAAGTCATCGATACTGGAATTTTAACGTGACACTCTATTACTGCTTTATGTAATATAGATAGAGGATTATATGTTTGTTTTGATTGAATATGGTTTATATCTCATCGTGTAATGATAAAATTCAATATTTTCAAGAGCGCGTAGCGCGAGTGAAAATATTAAAATTTTATAACTACAAGATGAGATATTAACCATATTCAATCAAAACAAACAAATATTCTATTTATTTAATGCTTATTTGGTGTCAAAACTGGTACTATTTATGCCAAATTAGAATCTACCACTGTGGTTAGGCTGCGTATGAATATGTTATTCCCTTCATATTTTTCAATTCAAAATCCGCCATCTTTGATTATGGTGAATAGTGAAAACAACTTTTTTGAGAATTTTGCACCAAATCATACACCAACTTGTAGGAAATGTTCTAACTAAGATTCTAACACGATCTGCGGATTAATCAATATAAACAAATTGCAAGCCGGACCATAGTTGTTCGGATGCAGAAAATTAAATCACTCGTGCCACGCACTCGTGATTTAATTTTTCCGCATGCGAACTCCTGCCCATGTTTTATTCACCGATAAAATACGGGAACAGATTTTTATTTCTTAAATAAAAACCCCCGCATGGCATGTTTCCGTTCAGTAATAAAAAAGTTACAAGACAGTTTAGTGTTAAGTTTTTGGTAAAAATTAAAGTAGTTCCTGTGAGGGGGCGGAGCTTATATCAGTCACATTGTAGGTGATAACCAGTGACTTATATAGGTTTTATTTCACTGATATCTACTCCATATCTCATCAGTTAGCATTAAATAAATACTATAGTTATATACACACGTTTCTACAATCAACTATACTTTAGTTGATGAAACTACTTTTATTCCTACACCGCCGCTAGGCAGCACCATCTTTGCAATAGTAAACAGGTCAGTTGGTATTGCATAACTACCGACACGGATGTAAACTGTCATGCAAAATAGTTCCATCAATTGCAGCATATATATACTACAAAGCTACTTCATATTTCTAAATCTATAGGCCAGTTGGATATCCCAATAAATAATTTAAGCCTTGCCAGTATTTACAAAGCAATTACCACTTCTGTTAACTGCCTTCCGTACCTTTTTCGTCGGCATTAACTGTTACGTATTATTACGTCGGCCTATTAACTGGCCGCAGAAAACTATTTGACTTGTACTTCTTGCATGCATTCATTTCAATCGTGAAAGCTCGGACATTTCCGTTTGTCTCCGGTAAATATTTCAATGCATACAGGTCGAGGTGATCAGAATGGTATTCATTCGAACAACATCTGGCTTTCAGCGCTTTGATTTTATATGAAATGTTATTGATAACAACTACATTTGTACATCGTAAATCTAATTATACATAAAGAAATTTACGCGTACTTGCGTCTCGTCTTATTGGTATTATGCTACGCCTCGTTGCATAATTATCTGTGGCCCAGATGACGTTAGATAATGTCATTAAGACCAAACAGCTTAGCATGGAATAATATGTTACATGATATACGTGATGCTACATGACCACGTGTTGCCCAACTGTTTTAAGCAGTCAGCCCATAAATAGATGTAAGACCGTATACTATGTGACTGTTTAAATAACTTGACTGTTTTATTTATAAAATACAGGTAATTTTAATTAACATTGACTGCTTAGAAGATTAATACCAAGATCATATGTTCGACTGCACATGAATAGCAATGTATCGGGGCATTACGATGTTTTACGACATTATGTCTTATGTTCTTCGTGTGAGTTGTTCACGAAAAAATAGTCAAATAAAATTTGTTACATACAAATAACATACATTTTTGTACAAACAAATAGTGCATTTAGTTCCCTGTCAAGTAATTTGAATTGCTGCATTTCGAACTTACGCCCCCCCCCCCCCAAAAAAACCACACCAGTTCGTCATTTACAGACATAAAGGGCGTCAGCGATCACCAGGTATGTAATTTATTCCGTTTATCAACTTGATGAAAATAACCACTAAACACTCATGATTCTTGGTGAAATGGACTTTGGAATACAGCCTAACATGAATCTTGGTTATATTTATAACATACAAATCGTACAAAGGGGTTTTATGGGTTTATCATTAGAATTTCTGCCTTTGTCGTTAGCATAAGTCTCTTATCTCTGCCTCTGCGTTAGCATTAATATTTAACGCTCTGCCTTTGTCGTTATCATTCGAAAAACAGAACTGCATATTTCGTTAGCATTTTTTTGGTACATCGTTCAATTCAAACCTCTGTATCTTCACAGAAAATGCACATTTTCCAAAACGGAAACGACAGATATATTGAGGAAGGATTGAAGTTTGTATTCAATGTTTTAGAATTGTTCCAAACTACGAATTAAGTTGAGAATTCAATGTCAAAGGTGAAAGTTTCGAACTTTTGGCAAACATAGCATACCTAAACCCTGTTTACTCGAATAAAATGGCATTTGTGGGCACATAAATTGTATATATTAATTGTTCATTCATCGCGTGAAGGATATATGTAAGTGATCACTTTCAAAAGCAACGCAAAACACATATACATGGGTGAAAGTTGAGAAATATGAAAATACTGAAAAATAAGCTGGGGGTCAGGGGGCCGCAGGACCCCCGGTGGGTCCAGGGCAAAGCCTTGGCCAGGGGTACAGGGGGCCGGAGGCCCCCGGAAGCTCCTTGAAAGCAGCATTTTAAAGTACTCCTGAAAGCAAATTCTGGCACTTCTGACTTGCTGTTATGAAAAATTAAAGGCCTCCAAAAAAGCATGTCCACTTTGTGATTTTGTTTTCACTTTCAAGGAAATACCTTTGAATTATTATTGGACTTCAACTGAGTAGAGGTTGGAGTTCCAATAGTGAACAAGTGTCTGTACAAAAGTAATAGTCAATAGATTTCAGGTTGTACCTTGTCGAGAAGTGCAGATAATTTGGAAAAAAAATGCTTGATAGTTGCCTATTCTTGTGTAGAGGTTAGGGTCCCAATGGTGAACAAGTTCCACCCAGTAAAGTAAGAAAGCAGGGGTAGGGGTCTAGAGGGGCACCCCCCACAGAAGCTTCTGAGAATTGTGATTTTGAATGCCAATAAACAGCTTAACTCCAGCATCATGAGGTTGCCAAAAACCGACCTACTGTCATGTAAAATGTCTGTATGTGTGAACATTTTCATCTGATGTATGGACTATGTATGGATATACATATCTACACAAAATACTCTCAACACATTCCTTTAGTAGATCAAATAGTAATATATTGTTTACTGTAAATAAGTTTCATGTTTAGCCAATATAAAAAGACTTTATAGAATAGAATAATGGGGAATAAGTAGATTCACAAGAATATGATCAATCATCATTTGTGTTACAGAATATGACAATCAACTAAAATAACAACTTTTTGTTGCAGATTAATTAAGTAAGTACTGTATTACTAAGGGCTATATTTGGTTAAAATTGTGCTTATATATTTTTGCAAGCAAGACAATGACTCTGCTTCAGGTAAATCACAATTTTCAATTAAAACTTAAAAGTAAACACAAGATGCATGCCCCATGGCAGCCCAATAGTCAGAAATAATAAAGGTCAGTGACATTGACCTTTGACCTCAAAATCAATAGGGGTCATCTACTGTTGATGACTAACCTACATTACATGTAAAGTTTTAAGATCCTAGGGCAAAGTGTCTTTTGGTTATTGAACGGAAAGCATTTCAATATTCAGAAATGGGTAAAAGTCACAGTGACCCTACTGACATCAAAATCAATAGGGTCCGTCTACTGTTGATAACCAACCTCCATGTAAAGTTTGAAGATCCTAGGGCAAAGCGTTCTTCCGCTATTAAATATACCCCCTCATGGCCTCATCAAAGATGGGGGGAGGGGCATAATAATATTAGATCTACTATAGGAGAAACAGTGTATGTAGTCACTCATTTCGTCAGTTTACTTCCAAACATTCAGGATATATCAGGCCCACTTAATGATTACATATTACACACTGGGACACTTGTGAAATAATAATTGTTTATACTAATTAAAACAACTTAATTAGTTAGAAAGAAAATCATGTTTTTATTTAATTTCTGAATTGTGAAGTGTCCCAACGTCTTTAACCTTTTTAACTCTTCACTGTAAATACTTGTGCGTCGATCACACAATCTTGTAAATATAAAGTACAATATTGCCCCAGAGTTGGACCTGTACTTAACTGGAAGAAGGTCCCTGTTCAGCAAGAAGGCCTTCAGAATCATGTTGACAAAATACAAGTTTTCTCAATAGCCCAGGGATCTAAAGATGATATTTTTGGCATGTTATTCACCATATTGACATGAAATTAATTGGTTTCTTTGAATCATCATGACATGGAAGCATAAAATGCTAAATGTCTGCATCTCTATAGATCCAGTGCTGACCATTTATTATCATGCTTGCAACTGCTACAATTAACACTGTGTGTTCACCAACACCACATACACACACAGATACAATGCTGTGTAAACTAAAAGTCCCATTTATATTGATTTGCAGCAACAAAATATTACAATTTCCAGAATTTTTGACGGAAAGAACGGCGCTGGACTGTACCTAATTTCTTATTAATTCAACCATGCAAAGCTTTGTCACGCTCGTATCCGATTCGCCAATGTATTTCAACCGCTTCCCGATCGCCAATTATTCCTGACATTCTTCTCTCACGCGCTTAATTGCGTTTGAAAAATACGAAATTCCACTTTCGATTTGATGACAAATTTCTTACAACCGGTACTGAATACCCGAATAGCGGAAAGATCGAGTGCCGTGATTGGTTCAATGAATTACAAGGATACATGTAGAGGTAACTTCATCGGCCAATCAGAACGGTCGTTTCATTTGTGCACTGGAAAACCAATACGGTCTAAAATAATTACGAATATCGCGGTCGCGCTAGCAAAAGTCGGCATACCCCCCCCCCCCCCCCTCAAATTTTTACGACGGATTTACGCGATTTGGAAAAACGGTCTTGGGACATGTCTAAAATACGGAAATCCGTCATAAAACGGAAAACTTTCACCCATGCATATAAAATAACAAATACTTACCCCACTCTAGTGGCGTAAATGCGTGTGTCTCTGCCTTCAACATACAGAACTGCCTTACACACAGCGGGTTGTACGGTGTGTTTAGGAGAAGAAGTCGTTTGAATGAATTGTTGACGGACGCATGGACGGACGGCCGTACGAATGCACCGGTAGTTGTGGGGTGTGGAACAATAGGCTATTTTTAGATTCCATTCATTCCGTCACTTGTGGGGTGCAAAATGCTTCTTGTGGGTTGCAACCAAACAAAAGAAAGAACAAAAGAAAACCCCACAAATACCGTCTCATGAGTACGTCCGTCCGCACGCATGGATGACGGACGAAGAGTGATCACAATAGCTCACCTTGTCACATTGTGACAGGGGAGCTAATGAAAAAACGTTTGGCAGAATAGCAATCAAAGAATACCAGAGTTCAGGGCAGGATATCTATATGCTGGCCTATACTAAACAACAAAACATGAGATAATTTGTGAAAGCAGGCAGACTATTCACATGCGAAGAGAAAGTCCTGGAAAAGGAGAGTAGTTTAGGCTCGGTTCATTCAATTTTGCGGAACAGGCTAAACATGTGCAAGGATTGTGCTCGGTAGGTGCCCATATTTTCAAAGTCCAAAAAGCCAGAACGTCGCTTCAAAAGAGTTATCGGCTTGCGTTAGCGCTTCATCATGGACGGACTAATACATACTATTTGCTATAGATGAACATGTATACTTTCATACCAGCCAGAAATGAGACGGCAGTAACCTGGTGATTCGAATTCCTGATTTACGAGCTCGTACATCGGAGTTAATAGACCGCGGCCAAGCAGTTTAGAGTGTGTGTGCACAGTTGCCTAGCTACGCGAATAGAAGGTCTGTCGAATTGACGGAAGTAGGTCATAGATCCCATAGAAGGTTACTTTAAACAATTATGTCCATGTTTGAATGATGAATGATGTATGTAAGAATTTATGTGTTAGTTGCATTATATATTAGTAAGTAAGTAAGTAAGTAAAGACTTTATTTAACGAGGCTACACATTTGGTTTCCCAATCTTCCATGTTGAATGACTCTCTTAGCTCGTTGAATGACTCTCTTAGCTCGTCAGTTTCATTATTCTTGTTCATTTCTGTGATTCCCTATCGCAGCAGGTCATTACCATCCATGAAAGTTTGGGGATTTTCTTCCACATGTGTAGAAGTTTACAGATTCCATGTGAACAGTTAGTACTGGTTAGCTTTATAGAGTCCATGGAAACTTGTTAGTTCAATCAACTGCCACATATTCCTGAAAAATTGGTTTTGTCCTGGTGACTTGTGCTTCTGGTCTGCACTTATTCTTTTCCATAAAAAAAAACGACAACAAATCATCCCTACAGCACAACAAGTTTGTATCTCACAATATACTATTAAAGAGAAACAATCTTGTTGTACCAAAGGGATGAAATGCAATCTCAACACAATTATATATATATATTTTTTTTTTTAAATGCCGAGCATAGCCTTTATTTGCCAGTCAGCTTTATGCTGAAATATGGCAGGCATATATGTGTTCCCCCACCCAAATTTGAACCTGGGTCACCAGATTAGACGGTAAGCGCGCTAACCATTGAGCTACATTGTAAGATGATGTAAACTTACTAAATCAAATTGATCGGCACCAAATTCTTCAGCGACAGAGGAAGATCTGAACTTGCTTTTATCTCTCATATTTTCTGCTTGGTCTGCTTTGGTTCCTATAACAAGTAACGGGATCTGGTTCCCTGCAAACTCTTCTGGATCATAATCATACCTGTCATAAACAATACATGTATCTCATCAACATGCCACATTTGTAGCAAACAGCCAAGTAGTTATTCACATTAATCTACATTGATAGTTGATACCCATGACCTATATCACGCCTGAAAACTACAGTAACAATTATTTTTATTTTTTCATCTTTTGAGTTCTGGGACACTACTATTTCTAAGCTTTGAGAAACTTCTATTCCTAAGTTTTTGGACACTGATAATCCTAAATTCTCAGATACTGTTATTCCTAAGTTCTGAACAACATGCCCCTTTTGTAACTGGCAAAACTAATTCCGTTTTTACCTGCTAAAAGGAAACTGCTATTCCTAAGTTCAGTGAAACTGCTTTTCTCAAGTTCTAAGACTATGCTATCCCTAAGTTCCGGGACACCACTATTCCTAAGTTATGGGACACTGCTACTCCTAAATTCTGGAACACTGCTACTCCTAAATTCTGGGACACTGCTATTCCTAAGGTATGGGACACTGTTTCTCCTAAATTCTGGGACACTGCAATTCCTAAGTTCAGGAAAACTGCCATTCTTAAGTTTTAAGACAGTGCTATCCCTGAGTTCTCGGATACAGTTATTCCTAAATCCTGGGAGTCACTGCTATTTCTAAGTTATATGATACTGATATTGCTTATTTCTGGGAAATTGCTATTCCTAATTACTGGTAAACTGCTATTCCTAACTTCTGGGACACTGCTTTTTAAGAACTTGTGTCAACTGCTCCATTTTTATTCTTCTACAGAGTTTCGTTTTAGCTTTGGTCAATGGTAGTCATTTAAATCATGCAACTATCGAACAATAATCCTCTAAGACTAGATTGTGCTTCAGACCTATTACAGGGTTGTCAATGTTTTTTCGGGTTAACACCATTTCTCAAGAATCTTTTAGTTATAAAAGGCGGCAAATTCTCCTACCAGTTTTCAAGGACTGTATCCTAACCACCAGTATTAACTTGCCCAGCAACTTCTCCCCATGTGGAGGAAAATGGCATCTCAATCTGAGCAAGATCTCATCTCAAATATTGTCATGTGTTTTTGTATTTATTTCAATGTGAGGCCAGACATGGAGTCGATTACTTTGAAAAGTAATCGATTATTGATCGATTATTTAGACATTTTTGGATAATCGATTAATAATCAATTAACTGACAAATTGTTGTTAATCGATTAAATTATTAATCGTTAATTGAAGTAATCGGATGATTAACGATTACTTTTCAAAAACACAGAACAAAACAAAGTTAAATGACATGTTTATTAAACAGTTACAATGTGTCTATCTAATACTAAACAGATATATCAATTAGACACACAAGATATATTCATCTAGTGGGTGCATTGTTCAAGAGACAAATGGTTCTCTTACATGAATAAAGTTCAAATATGCTTATTACATTTAATCATCATCAGGCGTTCAAAAGTTTTGTCACTAAGCCTGCATCTTTCTGGCCTAAAAAACTTTCCTGCAATCCTGAACAACCACTCAACAGGAGCAGAGGTGGCAGGTACCACAAGATATTTTCTTGCCAGGCTTGCGAGTGTTGGAAATATTTCACTATTATCCTTCCAGTAGTGTAGGGGGTCAATGTCAATACATTCTGACATCAAATATACAGAGATTTCTTTACAGGATCGTTATTTCCAAACATATTTATGGACATGATAAACTATAAATTAAATATAAACTGTAGGTTCAGATCTTGTCAGTTGTGTTTCTTAAACAATAGTGTGACACTTAACCCATATCACTTATTTTAACTAACACTACAAACCTTTGCCCCAGGCTGAATACATGCAGCTTTGAGTATGAAATGGGGTACATTTGGTACATTTAAATAGGTGAGAATTGTCAAACAATAGCATTAAGTGTAGGCCCTAATCTTCTAACACACTGTCATGTTATAAACATGATGTGATATCTGTTATATATACAAACATTTTATTGCACAAACAGCCTTTTTACAGCTTAGTACATGCTTACATTTATTTTACATGTTATGTATATATAGACTTAATTAATATTAAATAACTAATGAATTATTGACTGATAATTCACTAAAAATATATTTAATTCTATTTAGTTTTGGTAGTTACAAGCATTGTGTTTTTGTTACTGAAAACATATTTTCTGCTGAACATTCTCATATATAAACACAAAGTAATCATAAAGTAATCGTAAAGTAATCATGATTACAGCCTTTTTTTCATCAATAATCGATTAAATTATTAATCATTAATCAGAAAAATCCATGATTACTGATTAATGATGATTACTTGAAAAAAGTAATTGATTATTAATCTTCATGATTACTTTAATCGATTACTCCATGTCTGTGTGAGGCAGGACTCAAAAAGGCCATCACAAAACGGAAAATTTATTCTGAGTTCATTTAAGTAAGATTAAATAAGTTTGAACTTCATATTTTTCTCAAATTTATAATCTGATTTGAGCAAAATCTCAATTTGAGTTGAGATTTCTAATTGAGATGCTTCGGGATCACCAAATCCAGGGCACTAACCACCTCCGCTACTAGGTTGTCAAATTGTGGCTCAGAAATTCAAAAGAGATTTAATACCATGATTATACTTACCCATTATTAGAGGGCTTGTCTTTCTGTAACACCTCCGCAAGCCATGACTTTAAATTATGTTGTGATTTTCTGTTTGTTAGGTCATGTACTAATATAATACCTGCAATATAAGAAGAGATCTATAGAGAGCCTGAGGCATTTATATGAAACATTTATGATGAAATAGAAAATCACTGAAAAACATTAAGGTGAGTAGACACCAACATGGGGGATAGTTCAATAGCTCTCATTATTCTAACAATAGTTGAGCTAAAAATCTCATGTAAATATCAGGTAATATAAGTAATACAAAGGGGTTTCTGTATGTTAATATATTACAATTCATCACTCAAGTGAATAGGCCCATCACCATACAGAGGCACACTGTCGCCAGTGCCTTGGTGAAAATTTGAGGATTGACCAAAAAGAAAAGATTTGCCTTTGAGCTTTTTTGTCACTGAATACGATTCTGAGAGTGAAAGTATTTAGCAATGAAACTTAGGATGTACCTAACACAGTTACTTACCATTAACAGGATTATAGAAGATTGTTCTGCTGTTCTGATGACAGTAACTTACCATTAACAGGATTATAGAAGATTGTTCTACTGTTCTGATGACAGTAACTTACCATTAACAGGATTATAGAAGATTGTTCTACTGTTCTGATGACAGTAACTTACCATTAACAGGATTATAGAAGATTGTTCTACTGTTCTGATGACAGTAACTTACCATTAACAGGATTATAGAAGATTGTTCTACTGTTCTGATCACAGTAACTTACCATTAACAGGATTATAGAAGATTGTTCTACTGTTCTGATGACCGGTACAACCTCCGATATCCCATAATTCTACAAAAAATGTCTTCTCCGAGGCAGTACCTGCCTTGTACTCATGTAGCTAAAATGATGAAAATACCAAATAAAATGTATTAGGAGAAAGAAGCATACCAGTAAACATTTGAATGCAGATTTAAGACACACAATGACAATCTGAAAATTTCTTGTTTTAATTTATCAAATAATTTTCTGCGATCACATTGGCTAAATCTTCCATATTTAGAATTGTCACGGTGTGACATTTTAGCGGTAACACCGCACGGTTAATGCGGCAAACTTTAATTATATTTATCACGCATGCGCCGTTTCTTGTAAATACTGTATCGTATCGTCTTGTTTTGTCATCTGCTGATTGACCAAATCGGAGATCTTCGTCATTGTTCGTGGGTTACGGGCAATGACGGAAGTTGCCGAGGAGGGCAATTTGTATGAGTGTCCGTGCGTGTTATGTGAAACCTGTTTGTAAAACCTGTTGTTTTGTCCTGTTGTCCAATTGTCTTGTCTGTTTTATATGTTGTATGAAAGGTATGATCAGATTGGATGAATGAGATGTGAGTTTGCGCGTCCCTAGCGATTCGAGTTTGACTGTCATTCCTATGTCAGATCTCTTACGAGACCGACGCAACTTATCTTCTAATAGTAGATACTTAATTAATCAAATCATTTTGATTATGTTATTACTTTGAAGTTTGAGTGATATCAGATGTTTACTACTGTGGTAAGGTTTTATTTATTTGCTTTGGAATTTTATGTATTGAATTAGAACGATTAGAACGCGTGAATTTCTTGGATAATATGAAATACTGTATTGGTTAAAACTTATTGGTATAAATTGCTAAATCATTCTATTCTTTTGTTTTAGGCTTCTTCTTCTACTTCTTTATTCTGCATATTGATCATTAAAACGTAATTCGAACCTACGCCGAAGTGTTGTCTTGAGTATATAACCAAGAAGCCCTGTAACAGAATCATCAGAATGAAAATGCAGCAGAAAATATCTATGTCCCATTATCAGGGGTTCTACTGAGGCATAATGCCCAATCCCGAAAACGATTCGCAAGCATGCTTCAAGCATGCTTCAGGCACAAAAAGCACACATTCCTACACCTGAACTAGGTTTCAAACATTGTTTTATTATAAAAATTCAGATTATGGAACTGGAAATGACAATAACTTTTGTAAATTCTTTGAATTTTTTCATCAAATAACTTTTATTTTGTGCAGAAAAGATAATTTTCCTTAATGCAGCAAATTCGGATTATTCCGGAATTGTAGAACCCTTAATTGCAGTATTAAGTGCCATGCTAGGATAATATAATCATTATATATTCAAAACAAAATGCTTCATAGCTGCAGCATTATCCGTTGGGACTTCTAAGTCGAAAAGGGCAAATAATTTGAATAAAATACTTGACAAGAGTTAACTACTCCTGTGTAGGTCTTGGTGTCATAATGGTGAACTAGTATGCAAAGTATCAAAGCAATATTTCAAAGGACTTTGAAAATATAAGTGGACAAAAACATGTACCTGAACTTTAACATAAGCATTACACCAACGCTGACGCTCGGGTGACTGCAATAGCACCCCTTATTCTTCGAATAGTGCAGCTAAAAAAACCCATAAAATTCCAGTTCTTTAACAAATCAATATTTTGCCAGTATTTATACAATTAAATCAAGTTGATCATACCTTCACATCTACTGAGCATCCTATAGTCCAGCTAGGATTGGTCGTTGGTTCATTCTGGCAAACAAGATGTACAAGGGAAGTCTTCCCAACACCTGTAGAAAAACATGTCGGTATATATATATCTGAACAGCAAAATTTCACACTACTGTATATATATTATCAGACATTGAGTGTATACATGTGACTCTTTAGACATTACAACTTGATCAAATTGAGATAAGCACCAGTCCTGATAACAATGTTTTGTGGGATTACACATGACTTTTTTCTACATGTATTTCCTATTGTATCCCCATTTAACCTTGTGTAACCCTTGTAACCCCACAATTTGACGTTTGTCTATATTTGATAATAAGCATCGCCATGAAGGCTTCTTCCTTCATTATGTGACAATGTGTGACCTGTCACCAAGTTACAAACAACACATATATGCATGGGACATATCTAACAGCCTGTACTACAAAATGTATACTGCTATTAGGGGTGTTACGATACATTCACCTCACGTTATGTACTGTTATTGCGCTAAATTTTCATTAGTACAGTTTGGTATATTCCGGTATGATATTCTCAGCCGCTTTAAAGATCTTCAATTTTTAAGAAAGACATGGTAGGCATTCTAGACAGTGACTTTGTATTTTAAATCTTTGGCTGCTATTAGTATTACTAGAGTATAATGTGTCTATCAACTGTATTAAATTAATTTCAACCAAATGAAGCATACCTTGAGTCAATCAATAACTGATACATGATAACCACACACAATCAGTATGCGGCAGCATGTTTTCGTTGTCAAAACAGTATTGTGTAAATAAGACAATGTCGTACTGAAATTTATTCGCGTTCTACCATGAACTGTGTGGAGCCAAATTTCACGGTTCATCATGCACCGCAGTATACCATTACACCACTAACTGCTATTACGCACTAAGCAATGAGTGAAATAAAATGTGACCCCTGACCCTGTTGTAATTGTTGCAGAAGCGAATGCAAATATATAATGTGATCATGTTGTAAGCTTATACATAAAATAAAGATTCAGTGTTGTTTGTAAGGCCAATAAAGACAAAAGATGTTTGTAAAACATGTATACCCCCAAATAGTCATTAATGTTCAAGGTCACATCAACCTTGACCTTTGACCTACTGACCTCAAAATCAATAGTGGTCATCTACTGCTGAGTTATTGAACGGAAACCATTTGGTCTACCAAAAAAAGTTACCAATTTTCGAGGGCTGCATGCTTTCAGCAGTTCAGCCACCCTTTGACATTTTAACTTCCCCTCGTCATTAGGTTACCTATGGAAACCTGCGTTCAAGTCTCCCTGTGGAGACTATTTCTCTCCTGGTGGGTGTGCAGCCAACATTAATCTGCAGCGCCCAAGACTATTAAACAGGTTCAGAGTCAGACACAGCCCTCACATGTGCATGTACCAATTCAGTCAGACCTTGGTCAAGTGGAGCATAAGGGTTATTCTTGCTCAGAGATGTTAAGCAGTAGTCCAGATGGGGGTTGAACCCGGGACCTCTTGGTCCCGAAGCGCGCACCCTACCTCTAGGCCACCGCTCTCCACATCCCCAACAGACTGATCAACTGACAACAGACCGACAGACATGTGCAAAGCAACGGTCTCACTATTTAGCGTCCAGAGACGACCAGAAGCGTCCAGAGGCGTCCAGGCTGTTTTTTTATGTAATTTAAGAGAATATATAAGCGTCCAAGGGTGTATTTGTATTACTTATGTATATTACAATGTATTTCAAGAAAAATAAATGTTAAAACAACTTTTAGAAACCCAAACCTATATTGGTGGTGTCCAGGGATTGTAAGCCTGATTGATTTAGCGTCCAGAGATTTTAACAGTATTGTACAAAACATTTGTAGTAGCGTCCAGGAATTGAAAGCCTGATTGATTTAGCGTCCAGAGATTTTTACAGTACAATTGTAGCGTCCAGGAATTGTATGTCTGAATAAATTAGCATCCAAAGATTTTTGTCGTACAATAGTGTTAATGTATTATGACTGTATTGGTGGCGTCCAGGGATTGTAAGCCTTCATATATTAGCGTCCAGAGATTTTTACTGTCCAGGAAATTGTATGTCTGAATAAATTAGCGTAAAGAGATTTTCGCCGTACAATAGTGTTAATGTATATCCTGACTATATTGGTGGCGTCCAGGGATTGTCTACCTTGTTAATTAGCGTCCAGAGATTTTTACGGTATAATAGTAGCGTCCAGGGATTGTAAGCCTTGTTAATTTAGCGTCCAGAGATCTTTACAGTACAATGGTAGCGTCCAATGCTTGCAAGCCTTGATAAATTAGCGTCCAGAGATTTGAACAGAAAAATCATCTTTTGTTAATTACACTTCATAAACTGTGAAATGGATTGTGAAGGACATAATTATACCAAACAAATTAAGGAAAACCTATTAAATTGATAGATTTCGAAGTCACAGCCGTAAACCAAACAAACACGCTTGTTTATTTACAAACGTGTTTGCAATAGCTTTGCTAGTCATGGCTGTGAACACCATTGTACGTTCAAAATCTCTGGACGCTAAATTAACCAGGCGTATGTAATCCCTGGACGCTACCAATACAATCATTATACACATTAACACCATTGTATGGTAAAAATCTCTGGACGCCAATTAACCATGCTTACAATCCCTGGACGCTACTATTGTACTGTAAAAATCGCTGGACGCTAAATTAACCATGCTTACAATACCTGGACGCTACTATTGTACTGTAAAATTCGCTGGACGCTAAATTAACCATGCTTACAATACCTGGACGCTACTATTGTACTGTAAAAATCTCTGGACGATACCTTATCAAGGCTTACAATCCCTTGACGCTACCAGAACATTTATTATACATTTTAACACTATTGTACGGAATAAATCTGTGGACGCTAAATTAACCAGGATTACAGTCCCTGGACGCTACTATTGTACTATAGAAATCTCTGGACGCTAAATCATCCAGGCTTACAATCCCTGGACGCTACTATTTTACTATAGAAATCTCTGGACGCTAAATCATCCAGGCTTACAATCCCTGGACGCTACTTTTGTACTGTAAGTGTAAAAGTCTCTGGACGCTAAATCAACCAAGCTTACACTCCCTGGACGCTACCTGTGTACTGTAAAAATCTCTGGAAGCTAAATCAACCAGGCTTACAATCCCTGGACGCTACTGTTGTACTATAGAAATCTCTGGACGCTACTACATTAACACCACGGAAAAAAATCTCTGGACGCTAAATTAACATGGCTTACAATTCCTGGACGCTTCCAGCCAATATAGGAATCTAGTCATAATATACATTAATATCCATGTGCAGTAAAATCTTTGTAACATCTCTGGACTCTGAAGATATTATAATGATATTCTTTAAACTATTTTAACTCGTGCAAAAATCTCTGGACGCTAATTTACCAAGGTAGACAATCAATAATCAGGTGGGGATATTACGTCCCTTGATTCAAGATGGCGGCTTTTCGGCATTTCGCCGACAGATAATCACTAATTACGGGTTTCTTAAAGTTTTTTTAACATTTATTTTTCTTGAAATACATTCTAATATATATAATTAATACAAATTCATCCTTGGACGCTTATTTTGATTTAGCCTAAAGGCTAAAGTGTAATTTATCCGAATTGCGAGGTATCCGAATAATGTCAACTAATGTCTAAACCTGGGGCAAAGTTCTTTAAAGCATCATATCAATTCCTGGAACATGAACAAATAGCAGTGAGAGGTTTCCATACATATATTATGATGCATATACTACGCTTAATACGTACCAGAATCGCCAAGAACAAGAATTTTAACTTTCTCGATTCCTGCCATGTCATCAACCAAACGCTTGGAATAGAAAAATCAAGCGTCTACTAAATTTAGGCATACAGACACTAAATGTTACTATCTCTATCATCCATGACAACCTCTTTTTCGCTTTTAATACCCAGATATGTATACGTTTCTGGAATACCTAACTTAGTCCTATAATGTTGATGAGTTGAAAAAATAGCTTGCAAAATGAATGAAAAGTTTGGCAACTTCGATACATGTAATTCAACTCACGAATTTTGTCTGGTTCAACATTGAAATAAATGGCGGGAATAACTAACTAAGAAAGATCTGTGCATTCTTGCTTCATAAGCATGTTTCCAATGGAGTGCAGTATTCTTATATTCGATTTAATGCAAAGGCATATTGAAATATGACCAGGGCCTGGAGTTGTAACCAATATAGACGTACTTACACCACGCACATAGTTTTTTTTAAACTTTGGGTCCAGAATTTGGAAAATAAACTATATTCTATTCTATTCATTAGGTCGTGCTTACACCAGACACTATATATATACACTCAAGTTCTGAAATGGTCAGACTAAGCATTTCTCTTAAATATATCTCAAACTGTCATACTGGAAGGTGAAAAACGGGCGTCCCTCAGAGGTCAGTCCCCAGTCCGCTGTTATTTCTAATTTACATTAATGATCTACCAACATCTTTAAAATCGCAAGTACGTTTATTTGCTGATAATATTGTTGTGTATCTCACAACTCCCCCAAATGACAACAATACCTTACAAAATGACCTTTATCAATTGGAACAATGGGATAGTAATTTGGGCGTGGAATTTAATCCAAGCAAGTGTCAAGCCATTCATCTTTCTAAAAGTAAAAAAGTGGTTAAATTACAATAGATTTACTTCCTCCATGTATAATGTTCTTCAAAATCTATCACCACCAAGTAGCCATCGATTTCCCACCATACATTCAAAAACCAAGTAAATTAATTAGAAATATGCATCCATTCAGTTTTAGACAATGATACAAGTCAAATCAGATTACCAGAAATGTTCCTTCTTTTCTCACCCAATTGTGCTAAGGAATAGTTTACCAAGCCATGTGGCAACCACAACTACTCTCGTTGCTTTCAGGGAAGCTCTGGCTGACATGCACTACTAATCAATCGTTTAGCAATGTTGTTTGTTTATTTCTGTTTTTTGTTCTCTTTATATTTTTCTCTCTTCTTTTTACTGAAGTTATATTGACTGTTAATTATACAGTTTTTTTTCTTAACAAAGATTGGAACCCTCAGTTATGGTCTATCAATCAATACTCTAATCAATTTCTGTTCTTGTATCGGCGCACATAAATTGCCTCTTAAATTTGTCCATGTCTATAATACCAGAAATTTGTGTTGAGTTTATTAAGAAGATAGATATATATATAATCCGACCGTCATGTGTTGTCTTTGGAGATCAACATTTCTTAAACGAGTCTAGAAAACACAGGTTATTTAGCTAGCCTGAGTTTAAAATCATTTGTTTTCGTGACGAGTTTTAGAAATGTTGATCCCAAAGACAACGAGTGATGGATTCTTTTTATCACATTACCATAGCTACCGAGTCAAAACAACGTTAGAAATAACGAATTTAAGCCGACTTTATTTAAGTTCAACACTTATATAACTAAGAGTACCGGGTAACCCTACCTTCTTTATATGATATTCGGTAGATATAACTGTCCGAAGTGCTTGGAATATGGCAAGAATGTGATCAGGTGACGTAGAGGCAGTTGCCACAATGACACCGTCACAGAGAAAATTGAGTTTTCATCCCATACTAGACCTATCTTTCCAGTATAAACACCGGTTCAATTTCCTAAGAACTACGTTGGGTTCTCGATCAAGTCAAATGACTCCTGAAGTCATGAAGGTTAAAATATTGTAGGACAAATTATATGTTCATGATCTGCATGTGATCGCCGATCTATCAATGGTTTCTACGATTTTCGAAGTTGATTTTTCAATGTTGGTAACATATTAAAAGCCCCGTTAATAACAAAAGCCCCAACGCACAGAAGGAAACTATATTGGAATTGAGAGCATTCAGTATGCATGCATTTCCATAAAATCGTAGATCTAATGTTGAATTCCTTTTACTGTCTATGTTTATACCTCAGTGGTTTTACTGAGGCATAATGTCGAATCCTGAAAACGAGTCGCGCAGTTCTGTTTTGAGTGACATTACCACACACCCGCGCACCAATACTCAGTTCAAAAACCATTCAAGTGTTAACATTCAGATGAAGAAATTCAAATTACCGTAATCGAAGGGCCTCTGATTCATGTACAAAAGTATCAATGTACTCATTAAATTTCAGACTGTGTAAAAATTATTCTGCAAAATGTCAGAACTAATAGTTTACCTTTCTAATTAGATATTTGTGTTATGACAGACATGTGCTTTTTGATTTATGTATGTCCTTGATCTTCATACATGTATATATATATATATCTATAAATTTATTATCTTGTTTTTGTTCGTGTGCGTATTTACATATTATGTTTATTTTCTGTAATACGTGCTGTAAGCACGCGTACATCTTATCAAATTTATGTGTTCCTCATAATTATTTGTATGCATTGAGAAAGAAATAAAAGAGATGTTCTGTTCAGCGAGGATACATTTGGCGACGTGCGAATCATAATTTGTCTTACTTTATCAAATAATACAGTTCGTGGCTGATCATATTGCCACAAGGAAAATACTTCACCTGCACTGTTAAGTGTTTCCCGCAATTATCTGGTTACATAATTAATGTCCAATTTGTTAACAACGGAAACGATCAAAACAGGCTATACATGTCAAATTAATTCGTGTTCCTTGCTATGTAATGGTGTAAATAAACGACGATGTCATAATAGGTGATTATCTTCCATTGTTATATGACCAGACATGTTTGTTTAAAGATACAACATAATGCTGTTTGGTCACACCTTCACGGACCGTGGTTCATGCTTCAATTAATATCAACAATAAATAGGCTTAAATTGTAGTCTCAAAAAATAATATGATCGATTGTTTAAGATGGACAAGAGTTAAAATCTTATTGCTTGTCGTCCGAGTTAAAGATCTAAAATTGAAATGACAGACTCGATGCTTTGTGCGGATATAATTGCAAACATTATTAGATCTACATATTGTGTTTTTGGTTAGAAAATAATTTCCTGTACCGGGCAATGTTACATCGCGGTATGGCAGGATTAACGTCAAGTGAAAGTGGATTTAATAACGGAACAGACGACTTGGATTTTTACGATGATTTCAGTGAAAACACGAATGTTTCAACAGAGCAATTTCTGTTTGATGCTGAAAACTTTTCAGTCGGTAGCTATGGATACACACGTCACGTGCTATGGACAGTTGTAGCTCCGATTATCATCATTTCAGGAACTGTGGGAAATTTATTAACTATTTTAGTATTTCTAAGAAGTGGACTAAAACGCTCTTCAACTGCGATTTATCTGTCAACCCTTGCCTTGTCGGATACGGTGTTATTGTGGTCTGCGCCATTTGGAACCTGGCTCCGATATGCTTGGTCCGTCGACATGCAAGCGCTTGGTGATGTCGCTTGCAGGACACGTCTGTTTGCGTCATCAACATGTCTGCATTTTTCTTCATGGATTCTAGTTGCTGTGACAATGGAGAGAACTATAAGTGTTGTAGTTCCACACAAAGCGAAAATATACTGCAGTCCAAAAATCGCGGGAATTGTAATAGCGGTGATATTTGTGCTGCTGATTGGCTGCGATTTGGCGGTACTTTTACTGGGCTCGGTAAAGGGATATACTCTTTTCAATGAAAGTAAGGAGTTACACTGTGCAGCAACAACATTTCAAGAAGCGCTGGTGCATTCAAACCATAACATTATAGGATGGGTAGATCTTCTGGTATCGTATACTGTTCCATTTGTGTTCCTCTTAGCAGGAAATACGGCCATTATCCGAGAAATTCACAGGTGCAGGAAAACTCAAACTACTTTGCGAATTACACGTGGCTCTCGTGGGGGATCACGTACATCAAGGTCGAGACATAAAAGCACGTGGTCATTGACAGTGTTAATGGTTATCTTGTGTGTAGTTTTCTTGCTTACCATGACACCTGTTACCGTGTTTCACGTGTATTGCCCAATGCATTACAACAAAATACTTGAGTTACTGAAAACTGACGTGGAGTCAGCCTGGGATTCGTACCAATACTTACTGCTACAGAGGACCATTGTCAATCTAGTCAGCTACACTAATGCTTCTTTTAATGTTATACTTTATGTTTTAAGTGGTTCGAAATTCCGGGAGCAGTTGAAAGACATGTGTTGTTGCCATGGAAACACTCGTCATGTTTCAGACAGATCAGTTTTCTCAGTCATCAGTAAAGACACTAGCTCTTCAGGTGGAAATGTTAAAAGTTTTTTTGCTACAAGAACGAAGTCAATGGCAACGTTTCAACAAACCAGTAAATGGAAAGAAGAATTCTTAATTAAAAGGGGCAGCCAGCAAAAAGATGCCATAGAACAAAGTCATACTGCTTTCATAGACGACTATGGAAGTTCAATATCATCTATATTATCAACAGCTCAGGAAACATGTTCTGATGTAGTGAATGAAACATTAGATTCAACCATTGAACCTACACAAGCCAATGAAGTGGATTTTTGTAGCCAAACACCAGACATTCATCATGAGGCTGCTATGTATGCTAATCAAAAGTCACAAGAATTAAGTGGATTTTTACTGTGGATATAATTAATTTATAAAGTCTATAGTTTTTTAGCATTACAGGTGCATTGTGCAATTACTACAAGACTGAGCATAAGCACAGGTTTTTAACTGTATCATTACAAACATTTTAAAAAATACTTAAATTTTACATTTTTTTTAGAATTTTTGTTCAATGATACAGCTACCTGTGAGTCAAAGAACCAGATAATGTTAGACAGATCTCAGGTTCTATCATGATTCAGTTTGAAGATTTTACAATATCATATTCTATATGAATACAGAATCATTCAATTCCATGATGAAGCAAAGACGAATCACAATGCTTAAATATAGCCTTATTGATGTCTTAAGACGTAAACGAGTTGTGTACATATTAATGTATAATATTGTTGACAAATAAATGTGATACCTACCGGCATTGTCTATTTAGAACTGCTTCTATTACCATTCATCGTTACAGCTTAAGCCAAAACATATTTTATTGTGGTTCTGGGATGGTATTCACTAAGAATCTTAAGGGACAACTTAGAATTTTCTTAAAATTTCTTTAAGTGTATCAGCTATACAGAAACATCATGATTTTCAATTTCTTGCAGAGTTTAGAAGCATTATGTAAAGAGCTACAATAATCACGAAGAAAACATGTGTTATTCTTCATTTCTTGGGAATGAGTGTAGCTCATTTTTTAAAACAAATATTTTAGTTTTCCGATAAGATGCTTTGTGAATACCAGCCTTGGTATGTAGGAACAACATTTTAGCTTTTAAATTTATATTATGTTCTGGACAACGGACAATCCACATTGATTTCCAACCAGATACTCTGAAAGAACAAGTCATTAAGAATTGCAAGCAATACAAAAGTCGCCTACTAGTTTGAAGCCATTTTCAATGTTTCTGTTGCTATAGCAACCCCAATCTTTGTCAGAATAAAAACATTTTTAGACGTGCATAATCCCCTTATTGCCCCCTATCCACGTACCAAGTTCATAAACGTAGCTTGAAAACTGTTTCAGTTATGTCAGGATCCAGATTAGGGGTAGGGGACTAATTGCGATAGGAACAAAATATTGAGTAAGTAGGGATACCAGAACCACAATTTAACTTGTTTTGGCCTTGTTGCACATATGGTGTAGTTTTAATCCAGGTAAAACAGTATAAGTAACAAGAAACAAAAGATTGCTTATCATGTGTTTTTATTGCTGTGACATTTTAACATCTGGACAGTGGGATACAATATTGTGTAATCCAGAGATTATGTCATGTGACACCATTTTGGCATTTCTATTTTAAGCAACATGTATATAATAATCTATACAATAGATATCATGATATCATTGATAACTGAATTTTAATTAATTTTTTATTTAATCCTATTTATTTTTATAAATAGAAAGTTGAGAATTAATTGTATACACATTGTGAATTAATCAATCAATCAAAACGGTATGTGTCCATAGGCTAAAATCTCAAATTTGATAACACCACAAAAGGACACACAAAGCCATTGGTCAATCGTTCATAAAACATGCTTTCATTGGATGACTGTTACTGCTCTCTCATGTACACGTAAACAAACTATAGAGAGGACTTGATTGAGTTGTTTAATATGTCTTTCTATAGCACAAATACTTACATGTTTTTTTTGTAGTTCTAAAGTAAATAAATTGAGTGCCATAACTTGCATTACAAAAACTTACACAAAATTATCAATTGTTTGTTATAGATTGTAATCAGGTATTGCAACATTAGCATGGACTCATTCAGGCATATAGCACAACTCTGAAATACTCCGGTAAATATGAACCTAAAAAAAATATATGCTGGATTTTGTACTGCAATTTATTGCACTATAGATATAGCACAATATGCTGTGATATTACAACTAGCCTTGTTTACAAATACCAGCAAACATTGTCAATCAAATGCATGTCCAATGTTGATTTTTGTTGGATCTAGTGCATAACAACTTGTAAAGCATATACTATTTGATTTTCACATCATACTTGAAAAAGTAATAGTGGAGTTTGTCTTGTTTTAATTTATTTTTGAAAAAAGTAACAAATCCCGTCAGTGAAAAGCTAGCTCACCACTAAGTCTAAGGGTGGTTTGTTGGCCTTGTATGTGCCATTCTACTCAAATGACAAACTACAAGGTTTACAATTTGTGCATAATTATCCAATTACCTCCCTTTATGCACCCAACAACCGTTACAATATTACCTACAGTCAAGTTGTATATGCTTGTTTTATGTACTGAAATTTATTGATTTAGAGTCAAAACACAAATATCTACAATACATTGTTGTGTAAACATTCGGCCTAAAAAGCATGACAGAGCTAAAAACTTAAGTGAAATAAATATAATACAAATACATAATATAAACACCAGAATATAAACCTTTTGTTTGCTAGACATGTACCTATAAACCATTACACAACATTGCAACTCCCAGTTACACAGTTACTTTATTGCAATAACATACTGACTTGTTATATCACTCAACAAAAGATAAGCCATGATCAAAACAATTAACAAATAAAAAAAGAAAATACACAACAAAGGTGACTTGGTACAGTCTTTGAAGATTGATCCTATTAAGTTAATGATTTTCATGACAGCATTGTTTATGTAGAGGTATTCTTATACATTATTGGTCCAAAAGATTTCCTTGTTTAAGTCAATGTTAACTGAACAGAATGGTCTTTTGACTTTGATGTTTCTAGTAGGTCAGCTTGTGCTTGCAGGTTGTTGAATAAAATCAGGCTAAAACAGTTTACACCTACAGCGACCCTATACTAAACTGAACCATCGTTTAGCAATGCAAAGTACAAACACATTAGACTCGGCTATCGCAACAAACCCATACAAAAGGTTGCGCAACACCACACCACAACACACCACACCAGTAACAGGTTGATAAGAATTGGTTGATATGGATAAATGACTATATTTATAGTTGACAACGAATCAGACAAGACGGAACTCATCAACAGCTTTTAAGCAATTTATACGACACTATACATATTTTTACTAGATTTAAGAGTCCTATTTGAGATTCGTTTGAGTATAAGCTACAGAAAAAATGTTACTAGGAGGAAGTTTGAAAGAAATGAACACAGTTTCTAAAATAACAAACATAAATGTCCTGAAATCTAAATTAGTCATGAGCTAAAATAAACATGACTGTGCTAACGTGCTAACGACAGAACAAGTGCTAATAAATGTAAATAACCAGTATTGACAACAAAAACTTAATAACGTCATATCAGAATCATAGTCATATCAAAGGTTTAAATGTTAAAATGTAATGTTAAAAGTTAATACTAATACCGTTGAATAGTAAACACTAATGAGCGCATGAAACAGAGCAACTTTAATAGTGTATATATATTAATTTATATAATGATGAAAAATATTCAAAGATACTACATTCTTCAACATTGAAGAATGGTGCTACAAAGAAAAGTGGACACATACATAACATGGGTAAAAGATTTTTCCCATACTTCAGGAGTTTTAGTGTCAAATGATGGTTTTCCTTATTTTTTGAGGATTTCAGGATTTTTGAACTTTCTTTTACAACGCATCTTGTTTAGTAAGATTTTAAAGATGCATCTACACAATGCTGGTTAGATAATGCCCATCTATAATAGAAAATATTATGCTAGGAAAAAAACAATGTTGGTTCTATAAGTTATTTACATCGAGAAAAAATAACAGGACATGAAACCTTAAACCATCTGAACAGCTGGAGTCGAAGAGTTGTATGGACATCAACTACTCTGATCTTTAAGTTGCTTTATATGATCACGAATACACGAAAGTCATGTTCAATTTCCTACACAAATAACAAGTCTATAAATAAGCTTGTTGGGAAATGATAGCTCCTTAACAAAAGAACTTTAATAATATAACTCTTATTTTTTTAAAAAAGAAGTCATGAAAACTTCCCAAAAGAAAGGACCATGCAGTATTAATTGCCACACTCAAGTGGAGAATCACACACTAACACTAACCACACTCTAACACTGACCACACTCTAACACTGACCACACTCTAGGGACCACAGTATAACACTGACCACACAAAGGAGCATATAATAACCACACTCCAGGGACCACCCTCAGTATGCATATTGTGAAAACAAACTAACATGGTCCTCGAACATTCTATTACAATAGGTGATTTCTATAATAGTTACCTTCGGCCTTTGTTTACAAATTGTAAAAGGTGTTTCTTGCGGAAAATGAATATAATCCATCCAAGAAGCTGGTAATATATCCATGCATAAAGGTCGAGGACCAGGTTAAATTGTTTGCACTATACTGCAAGTAAACGCATGTATTTACAATTATAGATCACATGCACAATACTTATTTCTACACAGGAAAAGCAAACAATAGAAGGAACATATCACAATTCATATAGCGGTATATACACTATATACATAAAACACCACACCCTCAAAATTATATACCAGGCCCGGATCTCCCTAAGCATCTCAAGCTGAGCAATATCTCAACTCAAATATTAGCATGTGTCTTTATGTTAATTTCCATGCAAGGCTGGACTCGAAATCAGCATCCCTAAACATAAATGTTATTCTGAGTTTATCAAAGTAAACTTTCAAGAGCTAGAACTTCAGATTAGTCTCTAATTCTGACTCTGATTTTAAGAAAATCTCAATTTGAGTTGAGATTTCTACTTGAGATGCTTCGGGAGATCGGGCCAGATTAAAAATGTCCCATTCACAAGACACAAAATATTGGACCAGCCTTACACTTGTCAATTTTGATTTGTAAAATCCTACCCAGAGTAAGTAAGCTACGTAGGTAGGTTGGCAGGTATTTTTGGTCAATCACTGTATTGAGTCATTTAAGTTTCCCAGATATATTATCATAATATACAGCCAAAACAACAATATCCAACTCAGGATAGCTGCAACAATAATTTGAGCTGGGGATACTTTCATAAATATTTTGAAAAAAAGGAGTACAATTCATTTAAATATAGAAAAGAACACATTACTTGTATCAAAATGCCCAGATTATAAATACAAAACAACCTCTTCAGAGTGACCATCTATAGGACGACTAACAATCATAGCTGAGTTTGCCTGTACTGCCAGTCAGTCATACTCTGACGTTACAACATATGTCCACCACGAGGAACTAGTTACAATTAAATCAGTTTTAAATTAACAACCTACCGGTAAATGTCCATCTCTTAACAGTTAATGCTCTGGAGGGATTGCAATGTATATCAAAATGCAATAGATAAACTTAATCATACCAAGACAAAATAGTCAACAATTCATTAACATTATTCTATATATACGTCAACCAATATAAACAAGTGGTACAACAATTCATATAAATACAAACAAACTACAAGCTTAGAACATTGACAATTCATAAGATACAAATGCCCAGAAAATACCTGTATGAGTTCTTAACCCACAAGGTCCCATTTTAGGTCAAATGAAAAATGGATTCCAGAGGAGTTCCTCAGGATTTAACAGGAGTTTCACATGAAGAATTGGATGCCTGTTGAGCAAAACTTGCAAGGAATCCATTTTTTGTGTGACAGACAAGAAACTCCATGGAACCTAGCATTAAAATAGTTAGTTAAATGCATAATTATAAAGATCAAATGCAAGATTTGTGATAATAAATTTAATAGTTACCTCCCGTGATATCTGAAACAAATTATATAGCCCTGGTCTGTTGTGTTATAAAATCTAGACAGTCTATTGGATGCAAACAATAAATCACTCTTGCTATGCATTCATAATTTAATTACTATGCATCCAAACTCAACCCTATATTATATAAATACAGCAATGCTACACTGCCTTAACAAATGTATACTATAATCTAATGTCCACTCAGAATATTTACATTGTGCGTAATGTAGCAAATTGAATGTATATATTTTATGCTACTAAAGAAAGGAAGGAATACCTTTCAATTTATAATTAACTGGATTATCATTAACTGGCCAATACACAAGAAATAAATAGCACATACGTACGACGTTTAACAAAGGGGAACAAGTAGCCTGTGGCCTGTTTTGCGCAATAAACTTTGAAACCTGCTACATATTCATTATATCTTTAAGCATAATATACATATTCCACTGAGATCATGGCAATATGTGCAGTTGTGTAGGCTGGATTGCCACCGGTCTACCAATTTGATTTGCCCTGCACTTGTTTTATCCACGCGAAATGTGCAAGCATACACTTTGGTCAACCAGAAGGACATGCCAATAGCCCCATTGAAACCATACAGGATATACTGTACTGGTTTCTGCAGTTTTGCTACCATAACAGTAGGAGCTACAAAATGAGAACAGTCTAACAGGAACATTTGCCCTGAATCGTGAAATTAACACTTACTGTGAGCTATCACATGTCAGTTAACCGACAAGAGGAATCCGGCCTACGGAAACAAACGCAATTAATATGACTAACTGTATACCTGCATTCCAATGAAAATAAACAATTTGTAAAAAATTGAACTACAGTATCTTAAATATACTCACTCGTTATAATAAACAAGTCATATCCTAAACTTGAAGAAAAATTCAAATTGGTAAATATAATACAAATGACTAGTCTAGAATCAGCAATATGCTGCAAGTCACGCAACAAATATTCTATCCTACGTATAACTAAACAACTAATTACATGAATTCATTAACAAACAACAATAATTTGGTTACTCTATGTGCAATAATTTCAGGTTCAGAATAAAAAAAACAAATGATCATTTCGTATAAAACTGCAGAATTAAAACTAAATGTACAACACAAATGCTTTAGTAATAAAAATGTCTGCATGTTTATGTAAGTCATGGGTATATTGTCAAATCTGTTCTATTTGTTGAGGTGAACTGAACTAGGAAATCAAATCCACCACAATTATTTCTTCTTTCCATTTTTCTTGAAGTTCAGAATGATTAAAAGAGGAAACTAGAAGGGTTTTTGACGCAAAATATACATCTCCCACAAAGGGCCGTTATTCCAGAAATAATCCTACAACTTCAAATTGCTGACAATATGCCCAACTAGGCTTGGTACCAAGTATTCATGTGAAGTTTCATTGAAATCCAACCAATGGTTAAGGAGCACAAGCACGTACAAACTTTGTGACCTCAATCTAGCACAATATCAATTTGTCTCACCCATCCCCCTATATATTGCTGATATATTATCACATGTTTGATGTCGCGGTAACGTAATAAAGCCATTATTTATTTTTGATAATACACTAGTGTAATAAAGCTTTGACGCGACGTCACTCAAAGTATAGGCGACGTCGTCAAAATTGTGCGTTTATTATAGTGAAAATAAGTAGCTATTTTATGTTTCGGCCGGAAAAGGCTAACATGTGATAAAAGAACATTACATTTGTGACTTTCCACATTGAATTTATTAAACTCGTTGAATAAAATCGATAAAATGCTCGGCAAAGCCTCGCAATTTATTATTTTATTCAACTCGTTTAGTATATTCAATATGAAAAGACACTCATGTAATATCCTCTATATAATGTTCAACCCCATATATATATACTCAATGCACAGCTTACATATTTAACTACAATATTAATTATTTTGAAAAAAGACAGTGACTGGTTATATTGTTACCCATCTCCAAACTGGTTATTCAATTTCATAAAAACATTTTGTGATTGTCGCCCACAATGCATGTGCATTGCAATGAAGTATAATATTATGTGTTTTCATTCATCTACATAAATTTCTAGTGAATGATATTGTCAAAATGCATTAAAATGTAGTATAGGACACTTGTGTCAAATTGCATGAAAATATAGTATAGGACACTGAGTCAAAATGCCTGAAAATATATGACATGTACTTTAAATTTGTCAAAATGTGTTGCTATGGAATAAACAAATGAAACTAGTTTATGGAAATTGATCGAGGTTGTCTACATGGTGCATCTGTATAACATAGTGAATAGACTAAAAAAAAATTATAACAACATTAATTTGTACTCATAGGATCCCACCTCAGTCACACAAAAAAATGGATGCCTGAAGAGTGTGTCAATGAGAGTCAAACAAAGATTTTTGAGGCCTCTTGAGTCAATAATTTTCCGTTCTTCGTGTGACTTCCATAGACACTCGTCAGGCCCCAAATTTTGCGTGTGACAGAAATTGGACCCCATGATATATGACTGGATCAAATAATCATATATTGAAGATATGTAAGGGCTACGTCCGTGGGTATCCTAGTAGATATTCGGCCACACCCAGGTAGTATACAGTCTGTGCTATAGCAAATAATGGTCCAATCACAAGTATACGGCAAAATGCCCCCTTGAAAAAAGCTTTTGGTCCCTCATGTGTATAAATTTTCCTGAAAATATAAATTTTGTTTTTGGTAATTTTACGCAACAATGGAATGTTGGTAAAAGAGGTATGCACTTTAACAGCAGACATGAAGTCATTCATAATCAAGGTCATGGTGACCTTAATGTCATAATCAAGGTCGTTCGGACATTGACTTTTGACCTACCATTCTTAAAACCTACATGGGTTATCCACTGATCCCAACCGAACATGTATACCAAGTTCGAGTATCCTACACCAATATACTTTTGTCCTTGATCCGAAACCATTGGGTCTTCCAAACAAACAGACAGACAGACAAACAGATTGGCATGTGCAAAGCAACAAACCCAGGAAAACGGAGATAACTTCTTCCAAAAGGGGGATAACTTCTTCCAAATGGGATAACTTCTTCCAAATGGGATAACTTCCTCCAAAAGGGGTATAACTTCTTCCCAATGGGATAACTTCTTTCAGATGGATACCAATGGAGACTACTTAATAACATTATCCCAACAGTTGGTGAACCAGCAGTTACCTGGAACTAATTATGCCGAGTGTCAAGCAAGGGTGAATATACCAGTACCATTTTTAACGACATTGGTACGCTGCGGCCTGGGATCAAGCCCTAGATCTCTTACACACAAAGCGAACACTCAACACTAAACTATCAAGGTGTGTACAGATGTGTTTTAGTGTAACACCACTTACCTAAAACAATCAGGTATACTCTTGTATGTCTCCTCGCCTTTACCTTTATGTAGCGTCTGTAATCTAGTCTTCACAACTGTAACATACCACAAAGTTATATAAAGCTTTGAAGGCATTTGCTCAGGCTCCATGAAAACTGTCAGTCCTCCAGTCCTGACTGGCAAATTTTGATTGGAACTGACAGAAACTCCTGTATTTTTCTGCTAGATGAAGAGGAACATTCACTAATTTTACCAATTCAGACTGACAAGTTTAAAAAACTTTTCCTGGAGCCTGATTTGCTGCAGTGTCATGTATGAGAGAGATGGGGCAAAATTTTCCCAACAATAGAATTTGTTCAAACTTTGTACATGAACTTGGCTCATGTCAAGGACCATAACTAAGCAATTACTAATGAGTCTGAATCAAAATCCTTCAGTGCATAACTACACATGCTGACTTATATTCATATGAAACTTGGATATTTTGGAGTTATTATATGTGCGACACATGCTCAATTGAATAATGTCAAGGGTCATAACTCTGTTACAACTGCCGGTATATCTGAATCTAAATCCCTAGATCTGCAACTATACATGCTGACTAAAGATTCTTTACTGTTACATCCATGAATCAGTTTATTCAACAAATCAATTATCTATTAATTATTTATTTATTCCTTAACACTGGCTATATGAAGTTTAGAAACTAGCATCATATAGAGCAGTGTGAAGCAACAATGAAATATTAATGAAGATGGATGCATTTATTGTTACTGTCGAATCAAGAACTGTAAAATCATACTTTTGCCATATTATTCTGAAGCAGTTTGAAGGGTTAAATGTTACGCTTTGCACTGTAGTGTGGTTGTTTTTGTTCATGAGAGTACTTTTTTGCAAAGTAATCAAACTCGCAAATACAGCAAAAATTCAACCTTCGCAAAAATTCTGATTTAACAGTAAAAGTATTATTATTTTTTTCTACATTTTAAGAGAAGGTAGGTTAAGTGTATTCAATGATTTTCAAATCAAATATAGGTTTAGCAGTCATCGGACTGAACCAAATTTTCAAGAATTACTTATCAATCAGAAAAACTGACAACTTCTTCACACTTGGAGGACAATACCATAGCCATACACGAAGAGCATACCCTGCAAAACCAGGCTTCGATCTCCCACAGGATTTCAATTTGAGCTAAATCTCATCTCACATGTTGTCATTCATCTTTGAAGTAAATTCCGTAGGAGGATGGACTCAAAATTGGCATCACAAAACAGACCCATTATTCTTACAGTTTATTACAGTAAAATGTCAAAATTACAAACTTCTAATGTATCTAAAATTCAAACTCTGATTTGAGCAAAATCTCAACTTGAGCTGAGATATCTACTTGAGATGGTTCAGGAGATTAGGGCCAGTGATAGTAGAAAGTATAAAGTCTTACCATCAAATGGATTAACACTAAATGAAGCTACACATCCAGCTATCAATCCGGAGATAAAGGAATGATAAAACACAGCCTGGTTACTACCTTCACGTCGTTTACCCTGTAAAACATTCATAAATTATGTTCAGAAAACCTCCAACTTGTACCGCAAGCCTTGTTTCTACAAATTACATCCAAGCATGGCCAAACATGCAAATATATCTCCAAAAACCCCAAATATTGTCTGATCCACCTACCCTTTTTTTGACAGAAAAATATTGTTTTTGATGGGCGGGCACAACACAATTTCATTTCAAGTGAAGAATAATATAATGATACATTCTTTTGACAGATTTAAAACATTTCACTGTTAATCATGCACTTAAATGAGAAGAGGAAAGATCAGGGTGGCATGAAGACATGGGTCAAGCAGGGATGATAATCAAGGCTTTATAGCATCTGGTCTTTAGTAAATAAATATGGCAATTCCTTTCAAATTGTTCCAACAAAAACCTCTACAAACCTACCATAGCATTTAAGTTTGCAAACAATGGGAAGTATATAGCAGAGAATGTGACGTCTCGTAGCAATGTTGGCCCGAAGCCCTGGTATAATCCCAAAATGCCTTTTCTTTTGACTAGATCTATGGTAATTTGTGTCGCTGACAGTCGTGCAGGTTTTGACCCAGCAGCTGCAGCCCCAGCAGCGGACATGTCAATTTTTGCTGAAATAAACAAGGATTTATTGATCAATACAAAATCAATTTGATAAACAATCAAATAATACTGTATAGCCTCATTAAAAATACAACTTTTTGGACCCTTAAGAACATCTTAATGAAATGTTGTAATTTTGAGGTGGTCTTATTTTTGGAATGGTCTTTAGGTGAGGTTCGTTGCACCGCAATTTACAATTTTATTGTCTAAATGGACTAGTTTCCACATCCAAGCAAACTTTTGAAAACAAAATGTACCAGAACACATAAATGACTGTCTCGCTAGGTTAAGAACTTGCAAACAAGCTTTTGAAGTATGTAGTCATAAGAAAGGAGCCTCATTTTGAAAATTTTGCACTATATATATTATAGACTATTACTAAGTACCAGTCAATGCCAAAATGTCTATAATTGACATTTCAGTTAGAACCCTTACAGTTAAAATGTGACTTTGGAAATTTCAAGGGTCATGTTAAAGGTATCATTTAACCGTAGAGTTACTCTTAAGATGACCTACTAGTAGAATATAAATGATTTTAATTACTAGTATACCCACCACTTCTGCCAGCATCTTGTAACTGTATCTTTAGTAATTCCATGGGTGTAGTGATAACAATCTGACACATACCCGCTCCAGCACCGGCCAATAACTCACGGGGTATAGTCAACTGGTTCCTGAGGTGTATAAGTTGTTACATTAATACAGTGTGGCCAATAACTCACGCGTATAGTCAACTGGTTCCTGAGGTGTATAAGTTGTTACATTAATACAGTGTGGCCAATAACTCACGGGGTATAGTCAAGTGATTGCAGTGAGTAGATGTTGTTACATTAATACAGTGTGACCAATAACTCATGGGGTATAGTCAAGTGATTGCAGTGAGTAGATGTTGTTACATTAATACAGTGTGGCCAATAACTCACGGGGTATAGTCAAGTGATTGCAGTGAGTAGATGTTGTTACATTAATACAGTGTGGCCAATAACTCACGGGGTATAGTCAAGTGATTGCAGTGAGTAGATGTTGTTACATTAATACAGTGTGGCCAATAACTCACGGGGTATAGTCAAGTGATTGCAGTGAGTAGATGTTGTTACATTAATACAGTGTGGCCAATAACTCACGGGGTATAGTCAAGTGATTGCAGTGAGTAGATGTTGTTACATTAATACAGTGTGACCAATAACTCATGGGGTATAGTCAAGCGATTCCAGTGAGTAGATGTTGTTACATTAATACAGTGTGACCAATAACTCACGGGGTATAGTCAAGTGATTCCTGTGAGTAGAAGTTGTTACATTAATACAGTGTGACCAATAACTCACGCGGTATAGTCAACTGGTTCCTGAGGTGTATAAGTTGTTGTAATATTAAAATGTGAACAAATTAACATTAACGTCTAATCTTCTATCTGTTAGCATAATAGATCTGCTGATTTCTGGCCTATAATTTATGTCCATAATCTGCTTTCATAAATCACTGTGGAGAGTATCAGGAATATGTATGAGGTGTACTATACACACTTATCTAAATCACCTGCAAAGCACAACTTCCTCGCGGAAATTGATACATTCTGAACAAGAAACTTCAACCTAGTTATAATTGTTGCACAATTAATAAGAAAGCAAACATTTCTAACTGTTCTATGCGAGTTTATTTACATTTTAATCCAATATTTGAAAATCATATGTCTAAATCTATAAATGCATTTCAACCACTCTTCTCCCCGGCCGGCCAACGACTCTCCCAATAATCTCAATGTTACAGGTACTCACCTATGTAACCAGAACGAGGCTACACCGAACTTGTGTACGCCTCTCTTGAAACTAGTACCAAATTAGGCATCATCAACAGGTAACCTAGACGGCGCTTCTCTACGCTAAATATAACCTAGCCCAGTTTGGCGGTGTGCCATCAACATGAACGGGAGAGTTACTCACCGTCATAGTACCCAACACCAGAACATTATATTGTTACATAATTCAATCATGATGGTCAAGTACCAGGTTTAAATATTCAAGCTATACATTACTCAAATTACAACATATTGGAGGTATGTTCACAGTATCAACAAATTTTCATCCTGAATTTCATTTCATGTTTTATGCCCCCTTAAAACTGTTCTAAAATATTTGTTTCCTGCCAATCGAATTTCTACAGAAACGTATAATTGACATTTTAGAATTACCCTGGTATAACTTATACACCACTTACTTGTCATTTTTGAGAAGATGTCTAAACAGATCATTGCCCACCAGTTTGATGACTTTTTCAGGTGTAATCAACAACAAGTTCACACCAGAACCTGGAAACAACAAATAACTATGAACAATGATGAAGATGAACAACAGGAACATTATGGATGAGTTTTTCATGAGGTTAAAGGGACTGCCTCACATATTGGTGTATTGCAAAAATAAAATAAAATTGTCAAATATTCGCGTAATTTTGTTATATTTGCCTGTATATCCAATAAACAACCACACTGACATCTAAAATAACTCAAGAAACATCGGCATTTTGTATTTATTTAGTATTAATACCCTATAGAATTAACACTACTATTACACTTTTTAAACTGTTTTTGAGTCTCATATGGCAGACCACTGACTAAAGTTTTTCAATATTTATTTTTTCATTCTTTCATACCTGATAGAGATCTATCTGGTTTCATTTTCTTTGATTTTCTTTCATTTTAGAATTTTAATTTAAAGAACTTCAATATTTCTCTTGCAAAAGTTAGATGTATCAAACTGAGAAAACAATAACTTGTTTTGTCATTTTTTTTCTTAAATGCATAGCCTTTATTTGCCAGTCAGCATTCTACTGAAATATGGCAGGCATATAAGAGCCTCCACCCGTAGTTGAACCCAGGTCTTCTGACCAGATGGCAAGTGCGCTAGACATTGAGCTCGAATGCACTATCATATATTCCCTTTGTATACTCAGGTGCTATACAGAAATATTTTGTAACTTTTTTAATTTTTGTTCTGTTCTAGCAGAGACAGTAGATGGTATCTATGTCTCTGGTTCTAGTAATTAATGATGGACATGGGGCAGAGGCAAGAACTGACATAGCTATGGAATAAAGGGTGAACACAATGACACCTTTCTATGACTCATCAACATCGTAAAAACTTACCCCTATACATTCCAAAGAACCCTTCATTACGAAATGTCTTCTTTGCACAGTCAAATCTGAATAATGAACAACAATATTACAATAAAACATCAACTGAGCTACACTTTATCATTGTGGTAACTATGCCCACTATATTGTTTAAGTATAATAAAGAGTGACCTTACGACAATGCTATCAAGGGCAAAATTCTGTAACTAGAAAGGATTTTGACACAAAATGTATGTCTCCCACAAAGGACTATGATTCTTACGACCTGAAGCACAACTACGCATGCTACCAAGTGTTCAAGTGAAGTACCATTGAAATTCAACCAATGGTTAAGGAGAACTAGCGCAAACAAACTCAAAAGCGCAAACTATGTCTACCCCACTACCAGTATATGTGCGAGACTTAACTATGACTCCTAGAGATAAACAATAAATATTAGTCAAGGACATTCATTGCACATGATTACTCAGGTGGGCTAAAGAGATCCTCTTACAGACTGTTGTAGAGCGGTGTCCCACCAGGGCCGACCTGTTGATTCTGTAACCTTGTCTTCACCAGATCTATCGGGAACACGCAGGTCACTCCCACCAAACCTGCTATACTACCATTTATAATCTTTGGTATCGGTCTGCAAAATAAACACATATACTGTAAACTGGTCTGCAGATTTTATTGAATAAAATGTTTTACTATTTCTCTAAATTAATAATACATTATCCGTGATTTTTTTGGGGTCAACAGACAGTCTGAAGTATGTTGGTCAACCAGTCCTATCCATGCCAGATTGGCTAATGTAGACCTCAAACTCCTAGGAAAGAAACAGTGGTAAGATACAAGCAAGTCCCTAGCTCTTTCAGAATAGACTCCATTGTTTCTTTAACATGCCTTGTGTATAGTACTGATAAACACAAGACTTGTAGCTGCTAGGAGTGACAATTTGTGCTAACATTATCAATTATAATAACTATCTAGTATTATCTAAGCTTCATCTACTGTAAAATAAAAATTGTGGTTGGACTTGACCACAAAATCAAATCCCCACAATCAACCATCCAAAAAAACAGAGCAAAAGGGTTTCAGTTGCATTTTTTTGTTACCCACAGACTACAAATTTACATCCCTAAAGAATAGCAATTTACCAAAATCCACAAAACTTATTGCAAGCAAAAATGAATGCTTTTACAATATTGGGAAATTGGATATTTCTGTGAACACAACCCTGTAATAGTAATAATAATAATCATAGCTTGTTTCTATTTTAAGCCCTTGCAGATTTTGGTAATTTCATGTTTGAATCGGGGGAAAACACTATAATTATGTATTACAACTGGAAATGGGTGTATTTTAGAATTATACTCACATAAATGAAGTATCCATTAAATGTAGTGTATGTATTTATCCCTGTGTCTGTATGGTTTTAGTTACTTCAGGTATAGACAGAATTCACAGATGCAGCCTGAAACAATAAAATCGTATAATCATAGATAATTACCTATACTTCTACATGTATATATACATAAACACAAAGTGGTGTTATAAGCAACATTATTACATAACTTTTATGTAAGAGTCTAAGACTGTATGCATAAAGATATATACATGTATGAAAACATGTGTTTGTAAGGCAAAAACAAATGAATATTGTGGTACTGGCAACAATTATTGAAACAATCAGAATAAGTTCTATAAACGTTTTTGCAACAATTATAATTTATTTACAGTACACTTATTTTTGGTGGGCACTGTACATGAGTGTACATTTTTACACTGGCCTTTTACACTGGGCTGGTATGCTTGCTTCTATTCAGGCTTTTATACTATAAGTATACAGTCAAAGAATGTGATATTGTACCATATATTCAGGCTTTAAAAATATCAAACAGCTAAATATGTGTCAATGCTTTGATTATTGTGGCAGGCTTTGTGGTTGTACATGGCATCTTTTGTTGGACTTCTGAACTGGTATACTGTATATATATATATTGATATAGATCATTATGAATCCAAAGTCTTGGGTTATATATACTGACCTCTAATTAGTATAATCCAGTTAGGATCTGGTGACAGTGACGTAGCTGTTTATGTGTATACAGAAGATTACAATCATTGTCTGAATAGGTAGTGCGAATATAGTTTGTTAGTTTAGCATTGAAATTATGGCTGTCTGTTTATTAAGCATTTATAATTGGTTTTACACAGTGACAGTGGACCCGACCGCTGCGTCACTGTATTCTTACCCTGACAGGACTATAGTTGTCAGATATAACAAGTCACTAAGTCACTAGTTTTATGGCTTGTCTAGTAAAGTTAATTAATAATGGTTAGTATGACTACCAAGTTACATCACAAAAGCATTGATAGTAAACAAAATAACTTTAACCAAAATATCTATGTTAAAAAGGGCCATAACTCCTAACAAAATCATCCTTGAGTTATGCCCCTTATTTGGTATGATTGTCTTATGATAACAAGTAATTAAGAATTGCAAGCAATACAGAAGTCCCCTACCGGTTTGAGGCCATTTTCAATGTTTCAGTTGCCATAGCAACCACAATTTGTGTCAGAATCAAAATATTTTTGATTATATAACCCCTTATTGCCCCCTATCCACATATCAAGTTTCATAAACTTAGCTTGGAAACTGTTTGAGTTACGGCAGGATCCAGATTTGGGCATATTATCACTCTTTCTGTTGCCATAGCAACCACAATTTTTGTCAGAATCAAAATATCAAAATTTTAGACGTGCATAATCCCCTTAGTGCCCCCTATCCACATACCCAGTTTCATAAACCTAGTATGGAAACTGGTTGAGATATGTCAGGATCCAGATTGTTTGACAGACGGACGGACTGACGGACGGCCGGAGGGCAAACCTATAGTCCCCTCCGGTCAAAAACCGGTAGGGGACTAATAAATAAGTGTATTAAGTTTCAATGCAATAGCATGGATAGCAAACAAACTATATTAAAATTATATTATATTAAAAACTTAAACATGAATGCCCGGACCAACTGGGAATGACAGACAAATGGTTCAATTTTAATATGCCACCCTAAAAAGTTTTGGGGCAAAAAAACCACTGACCTGACTGACAGACACAAGGCAAAGCATTGACATACTGATCATGCTTCAGATATAAATTGTACAACTGTGACAATTAATCATGATAATGCATTATTTCATTAATACAAGTACTGTGCTGTGCACAAATTGAATCACAGTATACTAATTTTATTATCATTTATAACAATCTCTAGTGTGACAGCTAGTTCAATGTTCTGAAAAAAAATATGGAACATAACATAATTAATGTACGTAAAAACATTTTATATATTATTAAGTGCGGCAGCATTTGGTGCGTGCTGACATGTAATATTCCATCATCCTTTCAATTTTGTTATTTTTTGTTGGAAGTAAAAACATTGTTACGATACAATGACGAAAACACTCAAAGAATAAATGAGCTCTAGTTCAATTGTGTCGTATAATATATGGAAAGATCTGCCACATATTTGCTACAGGTTAATATTATTCTTCAAAGCAGCATTCAAGGCACTGAACTTTTCAAAAGCATATATATAAACTGTTCAATCTTACAATTTTTAAATTTTTAAAAATGTTTTGATTATTAAACAAAATATAATGCCTATCTTTGTTCAAAACTACAACAAGAAATACAAGAAATTCCATAAAACATGCTTTCATAGACCTAACTCTTTTTTATCTAAAAACCTGGTAGTTAATTAATTTTTTAATCACGCTATCTGAGGTACTGCACAAAAGTTGATGCGTTCTTTGCTCATAACCTAAATAAGAAACACAGAAGAAATTCCATATAACAAGGGCCATAACTGGTTAACTGAATTATAATTCTAACATAGCACGTGAGCTTTGCCTTCTTTGCATATATTGAGCTTACCATATTTTATTACCGCGATAAAATATAGCTGATTGGTGACATCACGTTTGACGTCATATACTACGACAAATGACGTAAGGGTGATGGTCACGTTCCTAGGAAAGAAAGTAGTACGACGTCAACTTGTCTTGTTGTGCTATAAATGGCAGAGCATTGGCGATGTTAGAATCGAAAAAATTAATAGGAGCTGTGCTTTGTTGTGTTATAAAATATAGGCACTCGTTTGAATGCGTACATTAAATCACGAGTGCTACGCACTTGTGATTTAATTACAACGCATCCAAACACGTGCCTATATTTTATTACGCAACAAAACATAGTTACGTGTTCATTATTTCTTAAACAATATGCATTAGGTCATCATATTATCTAATGTCTAGTCTAATTAGATAATTATGTTCACTTTATACAATAAGTAGCAAATCAAGTCAACATACAGACATAAGATATTAGAGGAGCACTCATCTAAATGATAGCAAAGGTTAACAATTTGTGTCAAGATAATGTTCGGAGAGCAATGACATTCTTAATCCGTTTACAACATTTTTCAGTTATAAACAAGACTGCGTTCAATAAACGCTTATGCCCCCTGTGGAAGCCTAGTCCATAAATAAGTCTTAGTCCAAAATTAGTTCAAGGTGAAGGCCAAAATGGGGTTAGGTGAAACAGGCGTGTGGAGAGTGTTCATATACAACATCCATGCAAGTATGAAAGCTTTGTAGCAAGCCATATATAATGCTAGAAGAAACGGTCAATTTGGGTTAACCGGACAGACGAACGAACGGACGAACAAACGAACGGACAGGTGAATCACTATATGCCTCCCGATCTATCGATACGGGGGCATAAAAATAATATGGCAGCTGCTTCAACACACCAGTTTTCCTGGACAGTATTTTAAAGTTACCAATTTCCAAGGGCTGCTTTCAGCAATTCAGCCATTCAGCCTCCATTTGACATTTTAATTTCCCCTTGTCATTGAGTTACCTATGGAAACCTGCATTCGAGTTTCCCTGGGGCGACTATTTCTCTCCTGATGGGTGTGCAGCCATCATCGATCTGCGGCGCCTAGGACTTTTGAACATGTACAGACACAGCCCTCACAGGAACCTATTCACACCTTGGTCTATTGGAGCATGTGGGTTATTCTTGCTCAGAGAAATTAAGCAGTGGTCCAGACGTGGGTTGAACCTGGACCTCTTGATCCCGCAGCGTGTGCCCTATCTCTAGGCCACCGCTCCCCAGTACAATGCCTGGATCCAGCCATTTTTCTCGGGGTCCAAACAGCTATTTGTTCTCAACAAGGTGTCTAATCAGCTGTTTTGCTCAGGGGGTCTAACATGCTATGTTTCTTAGGACGGCATCCTGATCAGACTCTAAGGCCTGACAAACTAACATAAATACATGATATCACACTATACTGGTGTAACAGGCTCCGTCATCCCCCAGTCAGTTTTATCCCCAAGGGAAGAAGAGACCTAGTCAGAGACCTCTTCTTCCCCCATCCCAGCCCTCTTCTTCCCCCATCCCAGCCCTCTTCTTCCCCCATCCCAGTCCTCTTCTTCCCCATCCCAGCCCTCTTCTTCCCCATCCCAGCCCTCTTCTTCCCCCATCCCAGTCCTCTTCTTCCCCATCCCAGCCATCCCAGTCCTCTTCTTCCCCATCCCAGCCCTCTTCTTCCCCATCCCAGCCCTCTTCTTCCCCCATCCCAGCCCTCTTCTTCCCCCATCCCAGACCTCGTCTTCCCCCATCCCAGCCCTCTTCTTACCCCATCCCAGCCCTCTTCTTCCCCATCCCAGCCCTCTTCTTCCCCCATCCCAGTCCTCTTCTTCCCCATCCCAGCCCTCTTCTTCCCCCATCCCAGCCCTCTTCTTCCCCATCCCAGCCCTCTTCTTCCCCCATCCCAGCCCTCTTCTTCCCCCATCCCAGTCCTCTTCTTCCCCATCCCAGTCCTCTTCTTCCCCATCCCAGCCCTCTTCTTCCCCCATCCCAGTCCTCTTCTTCCCCATCCCAGCCCTCTTCTTCCCCCATCCCAGTCCTCTTCTTCCCCATCCCAGTCCTCTTCTTCCCCATCCCAGCCCTCTTCTTCCCCATCCCAGCCCTCTTCTTCCCCCATCCCAGCCCTCTTCTTCCCCCATCCCAGCCCTCTTCTTCCCCCATCCCAGCCCTCTTCTTCCCCCATCCCAGACCTCGTCTTCCCCCATCCCGCCCTCTTCTTACCCCATCCCAGCCCTCTTCTTCCCCCATCCCAGCCCTCTTCTTACCCCTCCATTCCATCAGTATTATATAGCAACAGAAATAAGAAAAAAACTTACAACAAAACAGTAACTTCACAATGCAACAATGACACTTCACTAGAAACATTAAACACTTCTAAGTAATCACAAGTTCATCAAACTGTCATCTACTTACATGTATACAGTCAATGTCTGAAGACCACAGTATATAGTCATCAGGGTAATGTTTTATCAAAGCACTAATGGAAATCATAAACTTATGCTAAAATTTAAATTCTTAATTATTCTTCTACAACTACTAAGTCAGTTAAAGTGTGGTATATGGATTTGCAATAATAATGATTCAGTTGATGAACTCATACGAACCATGTCTGTCCAAATTTGCAATTGGTAAAGAATATAAGTTTCAATGTGAATTTAAAATTCTGTAAGTGCTTTGATAAAACAGAACCGAGGTGTATAAATTAATAAATACCGATAATTCTCTTCTTATTCTTATCAAGAAATAAATCTGTCACATCAAAGTATTCAAGTATACTGTATGGTACATCATAATACTTATAAAAAAGATTATATTAAGTCAAACAGGGAAGGCAGCACTCAACTTAACCAGCCGAGCACAGAAAACATTAAAAACACACAAAGCACAATACTCAACTGAATCAACCGAGCACAGGAAACATATAAACTTTGCATGCTTCTAAATATTCGTAATTAGTAAACCTATAGGGTTTTTGTGTTTGTTTTTGTTCTGCACTTTATCACACTTGTATGTTACTTGTGTCTTTGATTCCATACATAATTTACTGTGTTTGTAAGTCAATGACAGATTAACCAGTACATAATTTAATATTGACCTCAATTAATCCTAAGTATGTATTTATAAAAGCTTAATAAACGGATCAGCTGATCTCAAAATATGCCGACTCAACATTTGTGTATTTTAAAGCTAACTATTAGTTCGTTAGTTAGTTAGTTAATTCAGGTTTAATGGAATTTGTCAACAATTTTTCAGTTATATATGGTGGCAGATTCACCTTAACAGTTTTCCTAGACTGTATTCTACCCTGAACTAACCCTTACACAAGAAATCATCATTTTCTCACACATGTGGAGGGAAATTGTCATTTAATTGTCAAATTTTCATGGAAGTGTATGACCTGCTGTGACCAAGAATTGAGTCTGGAGCAGCAGGTTACAAATAAAGCGCACTAACCACTGAACCACTGAACCACAGCCAGAGCTCATCCAACTGGACCACAGCCAGAGCTCATCCTACTGGACCACAGCCAGAGCTCATCCTACTGGACCACAGCCAGAGCTCATCCTACTGGACCACAGCCAGAGCTCACTGGACCACAGCCAGAGCTCATCCTACTGGACCACAGCCAGAGCTCATCCTACTGGACCACAGCCAGAGCTCATCCAACTGGACCACAGCCAGAGCTCATCCAACTGGACCACAGCCAGAGCTCATCCAACTGGACCACAGCCAGAGCTCATCCTACTGGACCACAGCCAGAGCTCATCCAACTGGACCACAGCCAGAGCTCATCCTACTGGACCACAGCCAGAGCTCATCCTACTATAGATAAACCATGTTTTTTGAGCCGTGACTAATTTATGCAGCAAAGTTTATTCACCCTAAAAGGGTATGTATATATAAGCAATACCAACATAAGTTAAATAAGTTGTTTAATAAAGTAACTGAATACGTGGCCCAACGGATACGGCGATGTTCTATAACACTTACTTTTCTAGGTTCGATCCTTAGTAGAGTCGCTTTTTATATATTTTTTCAAATCCCTTGTTCAAGTAATATTACACAAGAAAGTTATGCATTTCCTGGAATTTATTTAACACTGAGGCTTTATTAGTCAAAATTAAGTGTCCTTAGTCATAGTAACCGCGCTTTATTACATAGTTTTGGCTGCGACTAGTAAAATTACTGGTGAAGATGCTTGTATGATAAAGAATATTTAACATGGTTCATATTTACAGAAATTGTGCAAGGAGTTTATATATAAAATAGCCTATGTGAATTGAACTTGTATTGCCAGCAGGACACCAACACTGGCGTTAGATGTTGCAATAAACGGTCTTTAAGCACCCACTATATAATCAAATGCATCATCCGACTCGGACACAGACACAAATGACGGATCGCTAACCAATACACCAAGCTGAAATTCTTAGAGACAAGTTTAAGTATTGGATCCAGAAGGTAAATTAATACTTGGTCCGTGGAAAGAAATGAAAACAGTGAAACATGAAAACCCATTGCATGTAAATTGAAAAGTCATAATAATAAAATGACTTTAAACAATGTCTTCGTGTTCTTGATGAAAAAGAAACCAAAAAATGTAGTTGAGAAAAAAGTGCAGTTATCAGGACTTGAACCCGCATATCTTAGACTGAAAATCAAGCTCTCTGCCGATTGAGCCAGCGATACTGACAATATCATGTCACACAAAAATATATATCAATACATTTTAAATGCATCTCAACCAGTATATTCACACACCATGACTAAATAGTGTAATCTCCCGTCACGGCTCAAAACTCGTGGTTGATCTATAGTGCATCGTTATTTGCACTGTTGATTTAGGTTGACTGTCATTCTATCTGTTAACTAACCTCAGATCAATGACCCAGCCAAGATAACAGACAAAATAACACTTCACATGTTATTATGTACCCCAGTTAGTTTCTGAGTTAAAATCACATTCTAAAGTACAGTGTAACCTGCATGTAACAGCCACTTGAGTCATAAATCAGACATAGCTGTTTAAAGGTGGCTGGTTAATAAAGACATTTTTTTTTAATTTTTAGATTAAAGAGAATCTTTAAAAATTTTGCTGTCAGGGTGAGAGAATGAAAAAATAATGGGAGTCCCTTTGAAACCCATGGTCTTTCACACAATGGTAGGTTAAAGACCCAGGGTGAAAGACACAGGGGCCTTTTATCCCTCTAATGCAAGGGTGTAGAAATGAGCCGGTAGGAGGAAAACTCATTCATTGGCTATTTGAAAATGCTTGCTGCCTACAGTAAATCTATTAAATTTGTAGACGAAATTCGGGGGCATCCAGACCCGCAGCCGAAAAGTACAAGCATGTTTTTTTTCTATGGTTTAAAAAAAGCATAGAAAAAGAACAGCACGGTGGGTTTCTGATTCCTATATCATTTTAAAACATTCATTTTAATATGTGACAGAGTATTACAGTAAAAAGTTTATTTTTAGTTAAAAAAATCTCCTAATTAGGAAAAATCCCCCTTCAAAGGGCTGCAGACCCCTTTCCTCAAGTAGTGTGAGGGCGCTGATTTAATACCATAGTTGTTATGTGGCAGTGTTACTTGTTAAGACTGTAGAGCACAATAAGTTTCCAGTGTTGTTAGAAATACAGAACTACAGTAAATCAATAAAATTAGTGTAACCTTCAAGAATATTGAAATCAATATCTACAACAGTTAAACTTCAATCTGTGTTCACTTGTTGCTGTAAGCAGATTATTGCACTAGTCAACTACAGCCACCAACAAGATCCAATTAAGTGATGTAAGTAATCTACATGTATCCCAAGGTGCAACACATTTGTTTCCTATGAACAAAACCTGGTATCTGTGAAAAAAGGAAAATCAAACTGTTGAAGCAGACCAGGGATTGTCTCTATATTGCTTAGTACAGTCAGTATACAGATACAGACATCTGGGAAGATCAATAACCAGTCCTCAATGGGAGCTATCGGATTGATTAGAACTTCACATTGTCTACAGCTTTATATCATAGCTACCAAAACCTGTCAATACTGTTTTACAATTACTTAGAACAAAGCACTTAGAAACAATACCAATAAGCAACGGATGAAATATCAGTAGAGTACTGTACAATACTCATATAAATGCTCCGGGCTTTGGAAGTTTCACTAGCCTTCAAAAAGTGAGAAATCAAAAAGATTCATTACTGTAAATTTTCAAGAGACATTAAAATCTTGAAAGACGATTTGTAATATATAAGCAACGTAAAATGACTGCTTAAATTTTAAAAGAAAAAAAAACAAGCACTTTTGTCAAATTCAAGAATCAAAATGCAGTTTTAAGAATGAAATGAAAGCTCTGGAGTTTTTCTTTGACCTTGGATCCAGGTATGATGTCAGAATTCAAACACAACCATTTTAGCCCTGTTCACCTTGGACCTGTGTGCGTGACCTTGACATTAGTGCCTTGTTCACTTTTGACCTGTGTGTGTGACCTTGACGTTTGTGCCTTGTTCACTTTTGACCTGTGTGTGACCTTGACATTTGTGCCTTGTTCACTTTTGACCTGTGTGTGTGACCTTGACATTTGTGCCTTGTTCACTTTTGACCTGTGTGTGTGACCTTCAGTTTTGTGTCTTGTTCACTTTTGACCTGTGTGTGTGTGTGTGTGACCTTGACGTTTGTGCCTTGTTTATTTTTTACCTGTGTGTGTGACCTTGACTTTTGTGCCTTGTTCACTTTTGACCTGTGTGTGTGTGACCTTGACATTTGTGCCTTGTTCACTTTTGATCTGTGTGTGTGTGACCTTGACATTTGAGCAAGAGACATTGGTCTTGTGTGTGACACATTGTCTTCATGTGGTGATCGAACACCTGTGCTACGTGATTTAACGAACCTATAAGAAGCGTCAAAGTTACAGCGTAGACATAATTGTGTTTAATCATTGTAAAATCTGACAGGATAATGACTGTACAATTTGAAGAAGATGTTTCGAACTCGTGCACACAAAGGTTACACTATAATACCTCATCAGCCATTAGATGAAAATAAACACAGGATACATAATAATTATTTCCCCAGATAGGTCCACTGATGAAATAAAATAGTATTTTGGTGTCACACCTCATAGAACTTCCATTCCATAGGGACAACTAGTCTCGACCACATTACAGATATAAACATAGTACATACAACAAAGGTTACAAAACTGACATTATAGATAAGAGGTATATATCAAAGTAAAGCAGACATGCACTGAAGTAAAATTTCAACAGAATAGTAAGGTATGATACCTTATCTTCAAGTGCCAATGGAAATTTTCCACCATCAACTCTGTCAGTGCAAACAACTTGTATAGTAGATAGAGATTGTAGGAGAAAACACTAGTACATTTGTGTACTTTAAATATAACAACATTATTTACACACTCTGTCGAATTTTGTTGAAATTCTAGGCAAATGTAAAACTTGTTAACACTCCCTTCATTTATTTATCATAGCAAAATCCATATTTACTATAGACATGCAGTCTCACCAGAGGATTTAAATCAAAGCTTTTGGCTGATATGCCAAATTTTTATATGTCCTTTATATCAAACTGGTATTGGCAAGTGTAATCATTTTGGGGTTCCATAAAAGAATGCAAATTGGTCATAATTCTAAGGCCAGAGTTCTTTTATTTTTCGTTACCCTCCTGTCCAATTTTTTGGCATTTTCAAAAAAAAAAAATTGAAAACTGGAAAAAAAAAATTGCATATAATATTTTGATGATAAATGGACCAGCCTTGTATTATTATTTCATTTATTTGTTAAAAATATGTTTTATTATATTAGTGTTTCACTACAGTGTCCTAGTCTTAAGATAAATTGGCAGTTTTCTTGAAAACTATAACACTGTTGTTGAGTGTTGAATGCTTTCAGTAGGACCGTCATTGACTATTCTACCACCACCAGCTTGTGCAAGCTATATTTTGGGAGTTTTGATATTTATATTTTTCCCTCCTCCTGTGGACTTTTTTCTGAAAAATATCGAGTAACTAAAAATTTAAAAACTGACCTAAATGACACCTACACCTTACAAGATGCACTTTTTCAATGGTACCAATAATGAATATTGATAAAAACACCCTTTCTTTCTTAAAACAAACTTTGAATTAATTATCTGACATTAGTACACATTTCTAATGTTTTATTTTGCTTCCAACAGGAAAAACAAAAATGAAACTTCACATAAAAATCATTACATGTAGCCAACAAATACAGTGAAGTGAAGTTCCGCTAATAAGACCAGTCAAAAAGTGGTCTTATTTGCGAATTGGTCTTATTAGCGGACCTTTTTTGTTCTAAAGTTGATACTTCGGGACCGAAACATTGCAAAAATCTGCATGGTTTCGAAATAATTGAAGTGGTCTTATTAGCGGAACTTCACTGTAGTAGGCAGAAAAATTATCACTGAATATGATGAATAAACAAAAGCGTAAAAAACAAAAGGCCATAACTCCCTAAAATTGTATTCAACAACTTGACTTGGTACTCATCAGTCATGCAAAGTTTGAATGAAATACACCCAATTTTTACACAGAAATAGCTATGACAAAATTATAAGTGTCAAAAAACTAAAGGGCCATAAATCCCTCAAAATTGATTTGACAAATGTGCGTCAACGATATTCACAGCTAGACTTAGTACTGATCAGTCATGCCAAGTTTCAATGTAACATAATCAATGGTTACAGAGAAATAGCCTGTACAAAATTTATTAAGTGTAAAAAGCAAAGGGCCATAACTCCCTTAAAATTGATCGGACCAACATGCACAACTAGGCTTGGTACTGATCGGTCATGCAATTTTGGGTCGAAATCTGACCAATGGTTACATGTACAAAGAAAAAGCCTGGACTAAATTTGCACGAACCAAACAGCAGACAACGCCACCAACCGACCTACGTTTTTACAAAACTGACAACAATTACAGATGTCATTTTATATATAAGCAAATATTGAATTTCATAATTATGTTTTAAACAGAAAGCATTTTTCAAAACCTAACAAACGGACAATAGAACTATACAGTATACAGTAACATCATTCATTTTCTGATGACATCAGCACTCCTCTAATATATGTAGAAAGTAAATGAATGGATGTCCTATTTTTACAAAGTTCCATATATTTTATGCATTTTGACAATTAATGAGTCCTGTTGGTGAATAGAAACCCTTGTTGTCTCTCTATTCATAGGATACTACACAAGTAACACATACATGTATAAATATGGTAGTTTTAATATACAGTGATACCAGGTTAACCTTCACAAGACCTAGTGGTAACCTGGCTAAAACAACTACCTGTAAATATCATTACATCCTACATTATTGAAAACCTGTTTAAGCAGCTACCTTGGTAAACGTTTCAAAATGATTAAGACAGGTCTGATTGGAATATATGACAGAGTTGAAATAACCATACAATAGTTAAGGTGTAAAAGTAGATTCATGGTCAGATACCCAAGTTTGACTTAGTAGTATGATGATGTATCACAGCGTATAAACCAAATCATTGTAATGTATGACTAATCTGAAATTTCGGATGCCTAATGCATAGAATGACGGTTCCCTAGCCAATGTACATACTCATTACTGGTACTGTTTGCTAGTGAACCTGTGCCAGATGAATAATTTTGCTGTCTAGTTGTCCGGTTCCTGTTCCCTAGCCACTGCCTTGGGACTAATGACCTATCAGCTGATCAGCATAGGGATACAGCACGTAATCAATATACATGTAAAATATAATAGTCTGTGTACTGTATAGGCTTAATAATTATACCTCTGTCTCATAGTTTCGTGCCTTCTCCTGAAATTCTTGCCTGGTTTATTTCAGCTCTAATATATGTGTTACCTTGTATGTTTATTAAAATAACCCCAAATAATATTCACACAAATAGTCTGTATCAATTGGGGCAGTCATTTTGGATGACTCTTCATTGTTGTCACCTTGACGACTAGGAACAATACGGGTAGTACTTATTCCATTTGGGATTCTTCAATTGGTGTTAATTGTTTTGCATACCATTTTTAATACGCCTTTTATTTAGGCAGTGGCAAGTCGTCCGGCACCGGACGACTAGACAGCGAAGTTAGCCGTCCGGCGCCGGACGACTAGACAGCGAAATTAGTCGTCCGTCAGTGGACTACTCGCAAACGCTACGTGCATTGGCTAGAGAACCGTCATTCTATTTCTACGCATTATGCATCTACCTTATAATAAAGATTATAATAAACTACAAATATAGGCAAGGCATGTCAATGCCTTATCTGCAACCATTTTGTGACCTCCCGTGTATCTCCGTGTAATGTCCGCCGTATTGGAATGGTATAAACTGGCATGAATGAATGCGGAAATCGACTAGCCACTGCCTTTATTTATCACCACAGTTTATTACACTCAAAATGAACACAGATTATGATGAGTACTACTCCAAATTTATTTAATTTAAACACAAATACAAATGTTTACTCCATGGGGTCCCAATACAGACAAATATTTACGGAGGCACGGATTTCATGGTTACTAGTCAACAGGATTAAGAGCATCCAAATAGACATACAAAAGCTATAATTTAACGTATTTTCATAATCATTTTGTCATTGTTCTTGTTTGTATTAGTTAAGTTAACAATTTTTCTTCCGAAATTGGTGCAGATAATTTTTGAACTTGATTGCGAGAGTGCGCATGCACCGATGAAACTGTTAAGACGCACGGATATACAGGACAACAGGATCACTGAGGATATGATCAGCTGTGGTGTATTATTCAGCAACAGCAACCATACCACAACATACATCAATTACAGCAGATTTGGTACTGAATAGTCTGTCAGATGCACATACTTCACTTAGGAAACACAATCCAAAAGCTAAGGTAATTATCACTTCGTAAATTGATCAGCCAATTCACTAAACAAAACTGTCTATCCGAAATATACTATCCGGTAATCATACACTTTATAATTGTTTTACTTGTACAGAATGGAGACAACGCGTACGTCATCATTGTTAGCATTAGCAACACACAATTTTATCATTTTATAGAGAAATAAACACCAACAAGATATGCAAAACATAGAAAGTAAAAGTTACCCTTGCATTCGCAGCCAAAAAATTTCAATGTCAATTGAATTGTCTCCCTTAGTAGCAAGCAGGTGTAAGACCACTAAAAGTAATGCCATATCTTTCCAACTTTGATAAAAACTCGCAGACCTCATGTGAAAGAAGAATTAACATATTACTATAGTGAAGTCCTTAATATACAATAGATGATGCATAAATTTACATACATTTTTTTAATCAAATGGGTCTAGAAGATTGGTATTGAAATGATACACTGATCTCAATACAGTATAAACTATTGTATAATAGAAAATTGTGCAGCCCAAACCAGAATTGACAGCATTTTCCATATGAGCTAATCTGACAATGAATATCAGAGACATGTTGTACATGGATGCTCTGAGTGAATTTTTAACATAGGGTTTGGTATTAAAACCACTCTACAACATGTTGCCGGACCCTCAGTGAAAGTTGCACCAAGCACCTGAGAACAATTTTGTCTATGATGTCCATATTGAAAATACATCAAAATTATTATATACACTGCTTTCGATATGATCTATTAAATAGAGCGAACAGGTCTAGATGATCTTGCAAGAGTGGTAATTACATATATGTTAGTGACCTTTTTTTAAAAAGGCTTTGTTGGAAATATTATTCTGCACTGTCAAAGTGTGCAATAATTTTAATATCTAAGTTTAAATTATATTCATGAACAATATTTCTGGCAAATTAAAAAAACTCGATCAACACTGCTGGACCACAGGTTATGTGATAAACGTAAAAATACATGTCAATGACTGTGATCAGTGATATAATCAGACATTAGACAGACACGCTAATCATGTGTATTTATATAATATGGTAAATGCTTCACTGACTGACCTGCCGGTCATATAGATTGTATTGTTTATCAAACGCAGTACTGGTATATAAATCTAAACAAACTAGACAGATATTTACTTATCAGATGATATCAGAAGTTTAACTATAGACAATGAAACCATATAGTTAACTATTATATGTAAATACATGCATAGAGAGACGGCTTACTGTCGCAGTCAGAGTAACTTATATTTACACCATGCATTGATAAAACCAGGTTATACATAGAGTGTCAAGCATCAAACTGTTGGATTATACGTGTATGAAGTAAATTTAATATACCAAGGATGTATTTTCAAAGACTAATACAATACATTGTGTTCACATTTTTATCACTAACTTTATGTGGTAAGTAGACTTATTTATTATATAATCAACCCCCCACTTTCTTACTTATTTGCTAGCCTAATGAACAGGTAAATGTATCATTGATAAAAAAATATTTTTCATTTTTTTTATTTTTTTTCAATGATACAGTCTCCTGTGGCAAATGTTAAATATACTTTTATTTACAGTAAACCTCTTTTTAATTCTTTTATAGGCATGAGACACAGTAAGGTGATTTCACCTCACAATACTTGGAATATTAAAGAAATTCTGTAAAAACAACAAACACATATTGTTAAAATTTAGCTTTTGATTTTTAATTTTATTTTCTAACACTATTTTAACTACAATTTAATTAGCAATTAGTTTATAGTAAATTATTCATTCCACAATGCACAGAACAGATTTCTCAAACAGACATACATGTATATAATAAAAAAATATATATCTGCTCACATGTTTGTTTCTTATTTTATCACCAACAATTTGGCAAACTTTAGTCAAGTACTTTTCAATTTCAGCACTCACCTCAGAGGCACGAGATTTGATACGGACTAAACGGAATGCGTTCCAGCTGTGCAGTTTAATTCACATGTACACCGATGCTTCCTGCTTAAGATACAATCCATATGGATGTTTTTGTGGCGTAGGACAACAAGGGTCAACACCCGTTGATGATGCAGACAGGTTGGTGACAATTTAAGATATTGTACTTTGGTTTTATTCGTGAATTTGCTATTATTCGCTAATTGAGATTGAGTTCCTCGCATATTTAAAAAAACACGTAAATATCTTTTCATTTATAACACAAATACCTATACTGCAGTATATGAACGCCAATTCATTTATCTGCAAAATGAGACTGTTACTGAAAAAAATTTCATGCGAAATATAAGTACCCTTAATGTGTAAGGCGTAAACAAATTATTTCCAGAATCCCAACCAGCTCTACAAGTTACTGCGATCCGAATGCCATTGGTCAAAAATCTGTATTTTCGCGATATTTTTCGTAGTCTTTTTCAAAGGGTAGCTGCTCTTTCTGTATGTGATATAGTGGAAACATGTCAACTGTATACTATAATTTCAGATGTTGTATGGAACATGACAATTGTTACGGAGAAGTTCACACACAAAATCACTGCACATTCTGGAGCGGTATGTTTGTAGGTTATACGTATGACTGTTCACAAGCTTGCAGATGTACCGGTATGTATATTACAGTTATGGTTACTTTGTAAATAATAAAGTAAAACTAAATGACCAAGATGGCCCCATATCGCTCGCCCGAGTTCATTTAACCCTAAATACTCGTATTCTAACTTGATCTCGACTTTGATCTCAGATGACCCAATATATAACTTGACCTAGATTTTATAAAGATGCAAGTCCTGCAAAGATAATATTGACTAAAAATGTGACCTCTAACGTTTTCACAAGGTTTTCCTTTGATTTGACCTTGTGACCTAGTTTTTTACTGTGGATGGACCAATTTAGAAAGGGAACCAGATATTGTATAGGTGGTCCATTTGTGACAGTTTCATAAATATTAGGCTAATACTGACCTCTGGTATGTTCACAAGCCTGATGATGGGCAAATAGTGCTCACAAAAGCTTCCACTGTCACTTTGTGACAGGTGAGCTAAAAACACAAGAAACAAGGAATTCCTTGTAACTAGGTTTCCAAACAAGGGTCACAACTCTATTGAAACTCAGTCCCCAGCAAAAATAGCAGTAAAGACAGTAACAACTGTATTACAGTTTAAGGTTCCCTTGACCTACTGATCTAACAAAGGGGTCACAAGCTGGTCATGAACAACCTACATATTTACGCATTCTTGAGTAATCATCCATAATTCGCTATTTAATTTACATACAGGTCAACTGACCAAGATCAGCAATACAATTCACCCACCCAATTTTGATGGAGCGATAATAAAATGGTACATATTAACTTTTGTTTCAGGTGTGAATAAATGTTCGAGGAAAGTATGTGAATGTGATCTCGAGTTAGCGAGCTGTTTAGGAAAAGCTTCGTATAACCCATCAAACAGACATTACAATAGGATACAGTGTCAATAACATAGGACAATACACAGACTCTCTTCCATATCATCAGTAACATATCAGTGACTACCCCAGTAACCAGCAACATCAGTGACTAACCAGAAACATCAGTGAATAAACCGTTGGATGAAACTAGTCTATCATGTCTGGCTACATAATGGTATTCAATTAACGACACAATTCCACTGTGTATAAACCAAATTACTGTATGACTTATTGTGATACTTTACAATTCAACTTGTATGACTTATTGTGATTGAAACTTTCGGTAATTTCCTATCACTGTACTCATTATTGCAAGACTCTATAATTCACCATGTACTCATCATTGCGATAAGCGGAAGTTGACTCGTTTATACACTGTGAATTCTGATGGGATTGATTCAACTCATTGTGATAATATGTATACTAAATGCAAATATATTTTGTACACGGCAACATAAATCCATAAAACAAGCATCGTCACTATATAACAAAAATTGACTTTATTAGGACATCAAAAAAATAATAGAGTTCATAGAAACCCAACAAGAACCCTGCTAGAATTTCACCAGTTTCTTGGAGCATTTGTTGACAAAGTACTGACATTCAAATAAGAATTTGTGTATCTCAGACAGTGAAGAAAACAGTTGATAAAGAGTTGAAACACAATAATAACTGACTGAATCTGCCATGCACTACATCTGTCTCAGTTGAACACAAAAAAAAACTTTGACCAAGTCTGAAGTGCACTCTATAGTGATAATATATCACAATCTCCAGACATGGACGTTAGAAAGTTATCTGTATATCACAATACCTACATCCAGTAGATAACTCAGATTGTTTACAAAACTATAAAATATCATCAACCGCATGATAGTTTAGTCATAAGCATTTCATTACATTTTATTTACTCATGGCAGGTTTTTTGTTGACCTTTGTATCAGTATCAAATAAATTCTACCTCAAATATGATTCCTATTTATCTCTCAAATCCAATCCAGAAAATGTAAAGATTTTTTTTCTGAGAAAAATTTTATACTCTAAGATTGTTGAATAATTTTCAACGATTTTAAAGCAAAAATGCTTTTTTGAAGATGGATTTTTGTCTATAAATAGTTGTATTTAACTATGAAAACATTAAAATTGTCTATTGTTGAGTACAATACAGTGTCTCAACAGCATCCCTCTGTAATGTTCTAAGATTGATGATGGTTTAAAAAAACTTTTCAAAGATTTGAAAGAAACAAGAGCTGTTCAAGAACAGCACGCTCCAATATTCCCAGCGCCATGCTAGGATAGTATAATCATTATACATTCAAAACAAAATGCTTCAAAGCAGCAGCATTACCATTTGCTGTGTAGAGGTTGGGGCTTCTAAGTCGAAACAGGCAGAAAACTGATAATTAGGACATAACTACAGGACAGAGTTACCTACTAGGTCTTGGGTTCATGATGGTAAACATGTAAGCAAAGTATCAAAGCAATATATCAATGCACTTTGAAGTTATTAGAGGCTAAAACACGTGTACCTAAACTTGAACATTTGCATTTCCAAGTCCAAAAGGGGACATAATTTCAATAAAATGCTTGATAGAGTTACCTACCCCTGTGTAAGTGTTGGGGTCATAATGGTAAACAAGTATGCAAAATAATATGTGAATGCACTTTGAAAATATTAGAGGTAAAAATACCTCTTCCAGACTTTAACATTTGCACTAAGTTGAAAAAGGGGGCATAATTGCACCAAAATGCTTGATAGAGTTACCTTCCCTTGTGTATGGGTTGGGTTCATGATAGTGAACAAGTATGCAATGTATCAAAGCAATATGTCAATGCACTTTGAAGATATTAGAGGTTGAAAAACCTGTACCTAAACTTTAACATTTGCACTAAGTAGAAAAAGGGGGCATAATTTCAACAAAATGACTGATAGAGTTACCTACTCTTGCATATGGGCTGGGGTCATGATGGCGAACACGTATAAAAGTATGAAAACAATATCTCAAAGGACTTTGAAAATATAAGAGGTAAAAAACCTGTACCTAACTTTAACATATAAGCATTACGCCAACGCGGACGCTCGGGTGACTGCAATAGCTCCCCTTATTGTATGAATAGTTGAGCTAAAAATGTAGATGGATTTTTGTCTACTTATAGATCTCGATGTATTTAACTATAAATCCAGGAATGTCTTTAGGTAAAAATAGAGATCTTTTATTTCTAAGTCAAATGTGTCAAAGAAAATGTCTAAGATGTTTTTTTGAATACTAGTATGGGCCCAGATTTTAAACTGTTATGGTGATTGTCTGTGGAATGTTTCCCATTGCCACCAAGGGACATATAGTTGTTTACGATACAGTGTCTCCACAGCAGCCCTCTTCTGGTAAATACCCTGTCCAGAGCAGACCTTACAAACATTGCGTGTGCCCCACATTTGCAGTCAACAATTTCACATTAAAGGTCACAGTAACCTTGACCTAACCTGCAATAGGATTCATCCACCTAACCAAGTTTGGGGACCATATGCTTATCAATAAGTGTTCTTAGTCATCAATCACAAACTGTCTACCCACATGGCAAAGTAAATGGGAGGCCCTCAAAGGGTTGGGGGGGGGGGAAGACAATTATACATTATTTCTGACATATATGCTCAAGTATCATGCTACCTACATGGTATGAACATTTGTAGGTGTGACTGTGTAACAGAACGTCATCACACATCCGTAGTTATCTTATCACAATGATAACCAGGTTTATATACAGCAGACACCCTGATAACAGTCAGATCAAAGGCCACAATCTTAAGCCTTACTGTCAATATAACTATCCTGAAAGTGTATCAACAAAAGGGTATGAAACTTCACTATAATAATTATACTGACATGTTTAAAAATATTAAAATATCAATGGTTGCATAAATTTTTTAATCAATATTGACAGGTTAGTCGTAATCAGTAGTTGAACCCTATTGATTTTAAGGTCAGCAGGTCTAAGTCGATGTGACCGAGAACAGTCAGTTCAGGATCCTCAAATTTTGTAGATGACCTCTAATCATTTTGAGGTTAGTAGGTCAAAATCAAGGTTGTCATTTAACATTAATGACTATTTGGCTGGAATGGGGGCATATGTGTAAAAAGATCTCTAGCTTATCTTGTACTAATCTAACAAGATAAGTTTGTAAAACAAGTATGCCCCCATGGCAGCCCAATAGTCAGAAATGGTGAAGGTTGCTGTGGCCATGACCTACTGACCTCAAAATCAATAGGGGTAAACTACTGTTGCTGACCAACCTCCATGTAAAGTTTGAAGATCCTAGGTCAAAGCGTTCTTGATTTATTGAACGGAAACCATTTAAATATTCAGAAATGGTAAAGGTCACAGTGACCTTTGACCTACTGACCTCAAAATCAATAGGGGTCATCTACTGTTGCTGACCAACCTCCATGTAAAGTTTGAAGATCCTAGGTCAAAGCGTTCTTGAGTTATTGAACGGAAACCATTGAAATAGTCAGAAATGATTAAGGTCACAGTGACCTTGACATTTGACCTACTGACCTCAAAATCAATAGGGGTCATCTACAGGTGCTGACCAACCTTCATGTAAAGTTTGAAGATCCTAGGTCAAAGCGTTCTGGATTTATTGAGCGGAAACCATTTAAATAGTCAGAAATGGTAAAGGTCACAGTGACCTTTGACCTACTGACCTCAAAATCAATAGGGGTCATCTACTGTTGCTGACCGACCTCCATGTAAAGTTTGAAGATCCTAGGTCAAAGCGTTCTTAAGTTATTGAATGGAAACCATTTAAGTAGTCAGAAATGGTAAAGGTCACAGTGACCTTTGACCTACTGAGCTCAAAATCAATAGGGGACATTTACTGTTGCTGACCAACCTCCATGTAAAGTTTAAAGATCCTAGGTTAAAGTGTTCTTGAGTTATTGAATGGAAACCCATTTTATACGACCGACTGACCGACAGACATGTGCAAAGCAATATACCCCCTTATCAGAGATGGGGGGCATAATAATCAGTCGTCATTCATTCTGGATGGTATTCTTGGCTGTGAGGATATGAGAGAAGAATAGCCAGTTTTGCATCAAACAAGGCATATACTGGTATCATTTTTATTTTATATTTATATACCATGGTGAAAACCACAGAATCCCACAATCAGTTAATTTGGGTTTAACGCCTTTTTTCAACAATTTTTAGCTATACAACGAGTTTTCCTTGACAATATCCTAACCAGTACTAACTTCTTAACCCTTCCACAAGGAATCAGCAAATTCTTCACATGTGGAGAAAAATCGACGTTGTTGTCAAATCCACACTTGAAGCAAACACTCGTTTGTCAAGATTATGAAGATATGAAGTCCAAAGAGCTGAATGCCACCTTTAAGACTAAGCACAGACCACTATCGCCTGAAGTATCCCAAGTGGAAATCTCAGAGTCTGAATTTGAGCTCTTGAACTTTTACTGTAACACACTCAAACTAATGTTTCTGTTTCTTGATGCAAATTTTGAGTCCAGCCTCTCATGTCACAATAATTGAGATGAGATTTAGCTCAGATAATTCGGGATATCGGGGGCCTGATCTAGATACAGAGAAAACAGAACATATACAAACCCTTTTGTGTTTTAATACCTTCATATGAATAGTTAACAACAATGTCAGAAAATATGTACACAAAATGAAAATAATACAAACATTACATTTATTGTATAAATTTTAAACTATAAACAGAAAGGCAACTCAATACAATACTAACATTGTTCTTTCTCCATGAAGAGTCACATACTGCAAAAACAGACATTTTCGTGAGGAATATTTGCTAAATTCACAAATCTTCACAAATTTGATAAGTTTGTGAAAATTCATGCTCATAAACTAAAACAATGGTAGCAAACACACAGAAATTAGTTCTTTCTGAAGTAAAGAATTCACAAATATTTTAACTGCTTCAGAAAAACAAATTTTTGAAATTTTGACCTCACGAAAATGTAAGATTTTACAGCATAACATTGTTAACCACTTACGTTCATAGCAGTAACTAACACATGTTACTATTTAACCCACAAACCTTTATACAATATAAATATCACACAAAGTCAAATATTAGTAACTCAGTCAGTACATATAAGTCACCAAGTATAAACTGGGAACTATACTTAGTGCATTTAAGAAGAGGATAAAAATGACCCTAGATTGCTCAGTACATAGATGATTTTTAAGCAGGTACATGGCCAATATACTTTCCTAAACTACCTCTAAAGAAAATGGACAGGATCAAGTTTTGATCACAGGGACATAATTGTAATATCTTGGTAGATGACATCTAGATCATGCTCTGTGTCAAAATTTAAAATATTTCAATCTCACTTGTTTAGCCAACAGGTTACTTCAGCAGCCTGTTTTTACAATGGACTGGAACCATTTATATTAATTATACCTTTGAAAGAACCACATGTAGTATCTGTGAAGTTTGATATTTCATGGTGCAAGAGATTTTGTATAATTAAAGAAAACATTGCGATGTGAGACATCCATGGAGCATCAGAGACATCCACGGAGCATCAGAGACATGGGGGCATCCACTGATCCTAATATAATTGCATACCATATAAACACTTTATGCCCAAGTGAATTTTACACACAACATTTTCATACTATATGAAATTACATTAACACTTTTACACTGTAACGTAATTCATTTCATATCTAGGCAAAATCTCCCCTAATTCAAACAATGAAATGACAATAGTTCACAACCCAAAATCATGTACAAGTATGGAACCAATAAATTTGTATGTGAAACAAACATAGATAAAACTTAATGAAAATAATAGCATCTATGTAACAAGCAGGGAGAGAGATTCTAGGGTTTCTTTATTTCAATGTCAAGCAACATCCAATTCACAATGAATAAACACTAGTTGCATCAAGGTTTCAAACATAGAAATACTGCAAACTGTACTGACTTGGCAATGTCAGGAAAAGAAATAGAATGTCTTAGTGTTACCCAGTGTACAGATGCTAAGAAGTTAATGTTCAGCAATATTTGGGTGACTATTTATTAAAGAACTCAAATAATTATTTACAATTGATGAATACATATGCAACGTCTCGCACATGCTAAGCAAAAGCTAAGTAATTTCTTTAAACAAAATGCTTCAGATTTTACAATTCATAAACAGGTACATGCATAATAAAACAAAACATTCAAGAAAGGTTAATGCAAAATCAACATCAGGGGTGTCATCAGAGTCAAATTAAAAATGCGGCCGACAATTTTTGCCAAACAAGAGGCCTTCAACCTCATTTTTTCCATATTTAACTCAGTTTGAATTGAATAAAATCCCTAATAGAAGAATAAATTGACCATAACGTCAGGTCAATAGAAACCAAAACAATCAAATGTTGCAAATCATTACTGTCCCCCATACCCCACTCTGGTAAATATATTAAACATTTATCTTCATGTATCACAGGATAGTGGATTTTAGAATCAAAGGGAGACAACAGAACAAAAAACTTTTTCCATACATCCATGGGCAACCACATGTACAAATCTCATATGCAGCTTTTTGAGACAAATATCAAGATTTATCTCCCTTGATTAGATTCCTTGTTAGTTAAATCAATCCATAATTGGATTGTCTCCCCTCTCTGGACATGGGACAGACATCAGAATCTATTGACTAAAGGGTTTACTGATTATGTTATCAACAGTAGTTAATACAAGTATTAACAAACGAAAGCACTAAAGTCTATGTGAATCTGTAACTCTTTATAAATCTTTCAGGGGTCCTACTGAGGCATAATGCCTAATCCTTAAAATAAAACACAAGTAAATTTCGAATGCCATAAGCACACATTCCTACACTTAAACGCTGTTTCATACACAGTTCTTATAACAAAAGTTCAAATGACCATACTTCAGACAAAACAGTTTTTTTTCCCTCAAATAACTTTTTATTTTCTGCATACAAGTTCATTCTTTCTGGGGTAGCAAATCCAGATTTCAATAGTATTGATGCTCTTGACATGTCTTAGGAATTGAAGGAGCAGAAGTTACATATTATCTGTATGTTTAACTATACAAATGTAAGTTTCATTAAACAAGCTACTAACAAAATGTAAAAAAAACAAAGCAAATGTTATAACAATATAACCAACAACTCAAACATTAGTGTTGAAATACATTATTACAATATTATAGCCACTTACAATATTATAGCCACTTTCAATGCTACTTCCTATTTATGCAATATTATACTTAAATATCTTTATGAAGTATACTAAATTTACTTTTTATAACAAGTCCAGAATAAATGCTAAAGTGGTTAAGTCAAAAACACGCAAAGTTTTAGTATGTGTAGAATTATATAGTTGGTGCATGATTCAACTATACTAATGTGTCATATATTATAGAATGACTTTGGGGATTTTTTAAATTCTACTGAGAATTGTAAATTCTAACAATAAGTGCAAATTTCACCTTATTATAAGAATAACTTTGTCCGAGTGTTTTAAAATTGTTAGTTGAAAATGCTGACAAAGATTGGTTCAAAGTAAGTTGATACTATACCATGTACTGTGTTGACAATTTCTATTGGTCAATGGTTTGTATAACATGTTTTCATTGGTCAATGGTGTAAACCATGTTTTCATTGGCTAATGGTTTTGGAAACATGTTTTCATTGGTCAATGATTTATAAAGCATGCTGTCATTGGTAAGTTAATTGTAAAAAAAGTTTTCACTAGCAAGTTTCATTTTCATATGCCAAATGTTTGTAAAACTTGTTTTCATTGGTCAGTCATTTGTAAAACATGTTTTCATTGGCTAATAACTTACTTACATAAACCAAGACCTATAACATTATTTTACTTAATACACAACATAACAAAACAAGAAACATGTAAGCAGTGTTATACAAGAGTATCACTAGACATCAGCAATGAATAAATATAACATATACTACACATGTATAGTGAAAACAAATTAACATGGTCCTTGACCTTAATGCATGAATATACAACAAGCTTCTTGTGCAGAATATATGAGTTTCCGCGAGAAGATACTAAATTTTTTGGTTGGTTCTAAACAAAATCTTACAATCTATTTATAGACTTTGAACCATAAAGAAGCAGGGACGATAAGGGGTGTTTTAGGCCCAAAGAATTTTTGAAAAAATAAAATCGCCGATGGGACGTTTTTCTTTGCATATATAAACGAAACAATGTCTAAACTGTCAGTTAATCACGTTAATATGTATTTATACTTTCATTCTGACTGCATACGGGGCCTATTTGGACCCCCAGAATGGCCAAAATCGGCAATTTTGACCGAAATATCGCCAAAAAAATACAAAGTGTGATACGAGCACAGTTGTGTACCAAGTTCATATTGCGAACAAATGATGTTATTTTAAAAACAAATTGTTGTACAAAGTATGAAATTGGTACACAGCCGTGCTCGTATCTAGCTTTTTAAAAAGCTCAAATTCCGTAACCCACTGGTTTTTAGTACCGCCACCTCTAAAATCAGCCAAATACTCGTTAAATATCATGACAAGTCAATCGTTTTGCTAAGTTTATTTAAAATATGTTTAACCAAACTTATTTTTACAAAAAATGAGTTCGAAACCGGGTTGACTAATCGAAATAAATGAATTAGAACACGAACCAACGAGTGGGTACGAAGCAATTTGATGACGAATATAACTAAGTAAACAAACATCGCGCACCTTCTTAGCGACGACCTACTTTCAGTTTGACAGGTGGTCGGGTGATCAATAAACAAACATCTATCAGCCAGATTCCATTTTTATATCGTCAAAATACTTTACTGTGCGAGTAAGTAAGTAAACATTTTCATTTATTACTAGAGTAATTTCTATCGTGTTTCTGACTTTCATTGAATCAACACCGTTTTGCACACGTTTCGTCTGCAAAATGATGTCTGAAATTCCCATTGAAATTGACGAGATTTGAGCCTGTTAATATATGAAATACGAATAAAGGGATACCAGACTTATTATAACGTAAATTAAACCTACACAGTGTCGGTTTACGAACCAGTTTTTCAAACATTCACGGTGAGAGTGAGACCAGATTCGGACGGTGATCTGCGTCAGATTGCATGGTCTAAAATACTGTTTGCTTTGGTTCAGCATTTGTGTGATTTATCTTACACCTTTGTTCAAAGCATATCATGAAACGATCCTTAATCATGTTGTCGTTGTTCAATTGCTCTGCAATATTAGGTATAAATTATAGAAAATAAGGAGTGCTTGTCAATAGTGTGTCTATAGCCGAGTGGTAAGGCTACTCGCGCACCACATTGACGGTCGTGGTTCAAAGCTCGGTCGAGCTTTTTTTTTATTATTTTTATTTAATTATAGATTGAAATACGAAAAATGTAATAAGTTTACACTGTTCATAATTTAAAGTAGATCTTTATTTTGTATTTTTCAGACACTTATCAAGGCTACCAAAGGTCAACTGAAATGTGCATGTGACCAGTATAATGAGTAGATTATATTGTAAAAAGATTATAACAAATCTGACAGAGCTGTTCATCATCCATGTGACCAGTAGTGTAAAATGGTTACAACAAATCTGACAGAGATGGCATAACTCAACAGAACTGTACATGTGACCAGTATTGTAAAATGGTTATAACAAATCTGACAGGGAAGGCATCACTCAATAGAACTGAACTGTGCATGTGACCAGTATTGTAAAGATTATAACAAATCGGATAGAAAATACAACACTCACCAGAACTGTGCACTTGCACATAAACCCATTAAAACTTAAATTGTGTCATATATACATGTTCATGTCAGATTCCTTAATTCTTGTTTGGATAGCAAAGTTCAATTGACCATGCTGTCTTTGCTGCCATCAGAATGGGTGTAGTTTGTGGAACTTATCATTAGCAAGTCACTTTATATAATTTACAAATCAAAAATGACAAACTCAATTTTCAACTGTTTGTTGCTTGCAATAGGACTTCTTTCAAATTGAATGTTCCTGACTTTTGTGCTTTATATAACTTGGAAATTGTACTTATCAAAGATCTAAAAAATACATGCGTTTTGATCTGTGTACTGATGCACTACAGTGTGTATATAAGACTGGAACTATTAGTGTTTAGTTCAATTTGCCATGTAAAAACTGTTTGTTGTCAGTTACAGCTCTTTTCTGTCTAAGTCATATAACTTTTTGTTAAGGTAATATTGATATTATCACCCTAATGGAGTATTTATAACAGTTATAGTACTAGTAAATGGTAGCAAACAATGTCCTTACATAACCTGGGCATTTTGATTTTGCCTTTTCAAAAGTGGACTTCTTCATCTAATTGATACTACATTGGATTATGTTTATTTCTTCACTTGTTACATTTTAATTGTTTAATGTTATTGCCTATAGATGTACATGTATATAACATTACTTTACATATAATGTATGTTAATTGTTGAGTTAACTTACAAGTGTTAATTTGTTTATGTATTAATTGTGATTCATAATCAAATACATGTATAACATAATTGTATATATTATGCATTTATAGTAATTAATATACATGCACATATGCAGTAAAACTGCAATAATTATGTTGCCATATGAACAATTAAGTCTGTTTCATATTGAGTAGGATTGAAATTGAATAAGAGTAAATCATCAAAAAATACCATTTTGTCCTAAATGTTTTGCTGATTGTATCAAAGAGGATGATTGTAAGTGAGGTAAACTTGTTTTATTGTGCTACATTGTTTATTAATTGTTTGAATGGATGGTCTTCACTATCAAAGTTGACCAGTTATACTGCTTTATCACTAATCTTACAGTGGCTGAATTAATTGAATTTAAAAAAGACTGTATAAGTCTTAATTCAGAATCAACATTTACATGGGTTTATGCTGTACACATATGTTAAACCTCAACTAAAATGCCTGATTAAACAACTAGATCATTTGGTTTCATTGCTGTGACAATCATTGCAATGTGATATTGTCCCATTTGCTATTTTACAAGTGAACCAGTGATAAGATTAAACTGCATGTTCTCTAACATATATAATATATGCCTCTTTCTGGTTCTGTAATTCCATGTGATCATTTTATGTACAAATACATAAAAAAAATGTTTCGGGAGTATGTGACAATTACCATAAAATTAAAGTGTTCATGTTTTACTTGACAGTGTTTGTCTTTTTATTGACATTTTTTCATAAAAAATAATATGAAATACAGTTATACTTGTTTTTAGCTTGACTCTTCAAAGAATAAGGAGGGTTGTTGTAATCACACACACTTAAGTGATAATCACAAAGATTTGAAAAAAATATTTCAGACATAATTATGTAGTGGAGGTCAATTATTCTTCCATAAACAGTAGCTTGATCAGTCTGGTTTCAATACTGTGCAACTGTAATGGGAAGTGGTATTCAAATATGTACTGTATTTCATTTAGCAATGCAAAAGAATGAACATGTTAGACCAGTTGACTATCACAATAACTCACTAAAAGGTTGCACAAATACCAGTAACCAGTTTTAATGTGACTTCAACACACCAGTAATATGCTGATATATTAATAGCAACACTTACTACAACAAGCACTTTTACATAGAGATAAACACTATACTTTCAACTTGTGTTTTGTTGGCATGCAGTACCACAATTTTCTACATATTCTATTTAATTTAAAGAAATGGTCGCTATGGCAACAGAAAACACCATAGCAGATGAATGAAAAAGGACACAAAGAAGAAATGTTTTTCATTGACATAATACATGTACATGTAGTTACATAAAAAGTCATAAATGTGAAATATGGTCATTTCCACATACTGGTTGTTTTCTAGAAATGGTTGCTATGGCAACAATAAAGAATTAGAATGAATAAACCATGTCTGTTTAATATGCAGGGATATAAAGTCCTTCATTTATGGTACATTCACAAAAAATAAGGGAAAACTGAAAATTGTGCATTTTTTGAGATTTTTGAAGTGGTTGCTATGGCAACAAAATCAATAAAATATAACATCAATAATTTGAACCATACGATTGAATGTTGTGTATATCATTGACATCACTTATAAAAAATCAGATGTTTTATAAACTTTGTTTAAACATATTTAAGTTAAAACAATAAATGGTTGCTATGGCAACCAAAAATATGAAAATGAAGAAATAAATATTTGAATCATACTCAATGAGGTATGGTCTTTCATCAACAACATTTTCACAAAAGTACCATGTAAAATACGCATTTCGGCATTTTTGTGTAATTTATAGAAATGGTTGCCATGGCAACAAAAATGAAAAAAAAAATGTATAAAAATAGTAAAATCTTTCACTGGATGTGCATACCTTTGAATGATAAAAGTTTCACAAAAATTGGAAGTGGGGCCAAAATCACCCCTTATCGTCCCTGCTCCTTTTAAATTATCATAATGGCATCACAATCTTTTCTGACTTGCCCCAACAATATCTGATACAAATATAGCATTTCCCTCTAATTACATGTTGTATACTGATTGCTTCGAAACATTTTCATACTCAGCAAGTAATATCATATAAATTATTAAATGTTTTACTCTTATGAAACTATCATAGATTTATAACATGTCACATAACATAGCATGCCAATGGTGAGATATAAATGTGATTGGTCAGTTGTAATGTCCGTTTCTATTTACCTGGAACTCATTAATCTCCGTGCGTTTTTCGTATGATACAGTGTAAGTATGTTTTAACTTGTTAACATAACAAACCTGATGGATGAACACAGAATATTCATAAATTCAGGTAAGTTATACGACGGATAAGCACAGAATACTTATGAAGTCCACGTAAGTTATACGACGGATAAGCATGGAATACTTATGAAGTCCACGTAATTTATACGACGGATAAGCATGGAATACTTAAGAAGTCCACGTAAGTTATACGACGGATAAGCACAGAATACTTATGAAGTCCACGTAAGTTATACGACGGATAAGCATGGAATACTTATGAAGTCCACGTAAGTTATACGACGGATAAGCACAGAATACTTATGAAGTCCACGTAAGTTATGTGACAGATAAGCATGGAATACTTATGAAGTCCACGTAAGTTATATGACGGATAAGCATGGAATACTTATGAAGTCCACGTAAGTTATACGACGGATAAGCATGGAATACTTATGAAGTCCACGTAAGTTATACGACGGATAAGCATGGAATACTTATGAAGTCCACGTAAGTTATACGACGGATGAGCACAGAATATTTCTGAAGTCCATGTAAGTTATACGACGGATAAGCACAGAATACTTATGAAGTCCAGGTTAGTTATACAGCGGATAAGCATGGAATATTCGTGAGAACCAGGTAAATAGTTTAGCACAATATCAATCATGTATATGTTAACAATATAAAACATATATCACAGGTGATAGGGTTTCCTGTCTATCTATCATCACATAGTGTGTCACTTACTGTAAATCTGGTATTAACTGCATTGTTTTATTTTTGCTATCTTTCGCCAAGAGTTCCATACAAATTTATAAATCCGCATAAATAGACTTTCATAACATGAAAACATACCATGGAACCTTTGACCACGATTTCATAAATGTCCGAAAGTAGTCGGGAACCTAAATAGAAATTTAGCAAATATAAAGTGAATTACAATTGACAAATGGTCAGTGCATAAATAAACCAAAGATTTATTTCTTCATACACCAAAAATCTCCCAAACGCCCATTACACCATCTTTTCCGAAAGTAAATTCCCTTGAACCAATTTCTTTACTAATTTAATAGATAGAAGCTAAAAGCATGTTTATACCAAATATAGCAAATACTTTGTCCATTGGTCTCTCTCATCAAACAAACATATCAAACAAACAATTTAATAATATCTCATGACTTTATCATCAAAATGAATGTTCATGAATGTAAAACTCGGTAAAAAATGCTTATTTGATGAAATAAAACAACCACTAAACAAAGTAATCCCAAAGTATCTACAGTTCTACAACCTATTCTGTTGTTCCCGCAGCCAGTTTCATGAAAACACTTAAGCTAAGCACAGTAAAATGCTTCACTTATAGCTAAAATCAATCACGTTATTTAGTAAGTACTATGTAATTATGTAAGTAGTTTCATGATATAGGTGTCTGGCCAAATGATTAAAAAGCTTTTTTCATGCTGAACTCAAATTAACTTGAGCATGAAACTAAATTTGCTCCACAACAGTGCAACAAATGAATCATCTTTTCTTTATCAGGATATATTATACAGCTTTCTATAAGACTTTCCCTCTAATACAAAAGCTTCAGAAAAACATGAGATTTTTAACTGTTTAAAGCAATAAATTTTGAAGTTTGAGCACAGCTGATCGAGTCGAGCAGGAAAAAAATCTTAATCATGTGGCTTGTAGTTTATACCAGTCTCGGACATTCACAGACATAGTGAGAGAGCACAGGTCACTGTATCACTGATAAAAAATACCTTTATTAAATACCTTTGGACCTTTATTAATTCTTTTTACAGAAATTGATTTTTCTTATTTTTTTTATTCTTTAGCAATGATACAGTAACCTGTGGAAGAGAGAACATCTTTTAACAAGAGATATATGAGCAGATAATCCAAAGTCTAATAAACTAAGTCTCGGCCGACTCTTGTTCTATTTGTTTTAGAATTTCATTTTCAATATCTGGATCATCGATATCATCACCTTGGTTAACCATCTCGTATTCCTGTAGTTCTCTCTGTAATTCCTCCTCCCATTCTGGTACATCACCCTCATCCTGCTTCACTGAAAGTAGATAGTATAAGAATTTGGACTTTCCATTAAAATTGATTTTAAAAGCAAGACCTAGGCCCATTATAAAACATGAAATTTGGAATTTCCTTAAAATCAGGTCTAGGCCTTTTTTTAAAATTTGGAATTTTGGAACTTTCACTAATCCCCCCCCCCCCCCCCAATAAATTTAGTTCTGATTTACAGGATGGGCCAATTTTGGAAGGTATGTAGCAAGTAGTATGGCGGGTATGCACTCAGAGTGGAAACAAATAACATTTCATTTTAGGCCCTAGCACTTTGCTTTAATTTGGTTCAGGAAAAACTGAAAGACCCTATAAACAATACCACATGCTGATATGGCAAAGGCAGCCAAAGCAAGATACCAAAAATGTTAACAAATGAATCTTTTAAATTAACAAAAACAAGTACTAAATATTTTAGCAACTACTGGAAATATTTACTTTCATAGCAAGTTTTGGGTAGAAATGGGAGAAAAAAGTACAGAAATCCCATAAGAATATATTACACAAATATCCCCCATGAAATTAAAGTGAAACTGTCCATCAATATTAGTAATCAACTCATCAATCACATTACAACTATCAATCACTATGCAAGCACCAGTCCTGTAGAATCATGCAACTAAAACCTCCACACACACCAGTAATCTCAATGGCAGAAATAGAAATATGGTATGATTTCAGATGGAATGAAACATTAATCAACATAAGACATTTTTATTACAAAACATGTACCAGTATTTACTTATTATTAATTTATTAGTTAACAGGTTATAGCACAGCTACTAGCCTACCAACAAAGATATACATGCCCTGATCTTACGAAACATCTCAATCTGAGCTAAATCTCATTTCAAATAATGTTAATTTCCCTGGGGGGGCTGAATTAAAATTGGTATAACAAAACAGATACATTATTCTGAGCTCATTACTATAACACTACAAGTGCTCGAAACTTCAGATTTACCTAAAATTCAGACTCGGATTTGAGCAAAGTTTCAATTTGAAATGAGATTTCTACTTAAGATGCTTTGTTAGATCAGGGCAAATCATTCATGTATCAGTACATTATCATCTAAGCCATGCAAGGTAATGTCAAGTCAGCTGTACAGCTAGTTAATACATGCAGTAAGGACAATGTAAATTATTTGCTAGATTCTGAATTAATCGGGCAAGTAATAAAGGAAATCCCTGAACTGCATGATTGGTCAATTTCACAAGGTTTGTCTTTGATTCAGTATAGTCACCTAGTGTTTGACATCATGTCTGACCTCTAGATGACTCAGTACGAAACTTGACCAAGTTTTCATAGAGATGAACATTGTACAAGTATGATGAAGACTGGCCCTAAATTATTATTTCTAGTTTGTTCACAAGCTGAAAGTTAAGTCACTGGACAAAGTCTGATAAAAAAAATGCTTAGAGCAGGTGAGTACAATATCTAGGAATTTATTTATTTCAGCCTAATAAAATACATATTTACAATTATTACTCCATTATATTTTATCAAAACCCTAACCACCAACTTTTTCATATTATCTAAGCTAACTGGATTTATACAAGTCATGCATTCTGTATCACTATCATACATGCAGATTCTAACCCGACAACTGCAGATATCTCAGATACCATATATAAAGCATTATGTTATTATCAGTAAAGTAGTAGTTTATTTAGTTAATTAAACAGTGAATTAGAAGCGTTTACTTATGCAAAAAAGTATGTCTCCTACAAAGGGCCATAATAAGGGCAATAATCATCCAACCTAAATTCATGACAACATCCACGACTAGGCTTTGTATCAAGTGTTGCTGATTAAAGTTTACCATTTATATACTGTATTCCTCACACTTTTAAACCCAGAATCAAAACTAATATTGGATGTGCTCATTACACAGCTTAAGACATTTTCAAAGTCTACGATGTAAAAAACAGGACAAGCCAGATTTATTGTTTCTTTGTACTTATACAATTTTCAAATCTGACTTTTTCTTTAAATCTTCTCTGATTTTTCTTTAAATCTTCTCTAATGTTTGTTTCCTGCATCCTCTACACAGCTGTGTGCAGTACTTGGGTGAATATAATACAGAGTAACAATGTTGGATTTGGTTATGGGAGGATTGTATGAGTTTAAAACTAATATATTAATATATGTGAATGATACACTGGGTACATGTTTTTCAATAAATGCATTGACAATATAATTTTACTGAACACGTTAGGCAATCAACAACAAGAAATGTTTGTAAAACATGTATGCCCCCATGGCAGCCCAATAGTCAGAAATGGTAAAGGTCACATAGACCTTGACCTTTGACCTACTGTCCTCAAAATCAATAGGGGTCATCTACTGTTGCTGGTTAACCTCCATCATAAATTTGATGATCTAGGGCAAAGCGGTCTTGAATTATTGAACGGAAACCATTTGGTCTACCGGCCAACCAACAGACCGACCGACATGTGCAAAGCAATATACCCCTCATCAAAGATGTTGGGCATAATAATTAAATATACCAATAATACATTTATACTGTTTCTTTAAATTATGAACAGAACAATGAGCAATTTCAATAATGTTGCCATATTTCATAATAATTTAAAAATCTATAACTTTATTAAGATTTCAACACGTTTAAATAAGACGTAGCATGGCAGTCATTATATGATTTATTGTTGTCTACATTTCTATGTATCTGATTAAGTTCAAGAACAACAAGAGGGCAATTGGCCCATAAGTGCTAACCAGAGGACATACAATTTTTGGTAATTATGAAAAATTTGTATGTTATGAACTAGCTTTTGTCTCCACTCTCTATGTGACCTTGATTTAACAGACAAACATTTGTCTAGATTTATAGAGACAAACATTGTGACCATGTTTCAAAAAGATCAAGTGAAAACAATGACTTCTTTCATTTTTAACAAAGTTTTTCTTTCATTTGGCCTGGTGACCCAGTTGCACACTTTGCCTAGATTTTTAAAGAGACAACAATGTCACCGAGTACCATAAAGAGGAAATTGTTGAGTTAGAAATAAATTTTTGTGAAAAATGTTCGAACTTGAAGCTTATTTTCTAGCTGGTTAAAAACTACTTATATAATAACTATATAATATATGAATACTATGATATAACTATTGATACGAGGACAATGATGTAAAAACTATGATTCTATAGTAGATAAATAAATGATTTCTTCAGTTAGATAAAGGGTAACTATTGGTTAATTTGAATACAAGTGAAACTCATATATAGACAAATCCAGTAAATGAAACAGATGTTGATAACAGTTGGATTACTTCAAAAACATAAACCAGTAAAGATAAATTTAAAACAATTAATGACATAAAAAGAATCACAGTTTCTACAAATAGGAAGTACAGACATCTGCAATGATATAAAAGAATGATATGCTGGATCTAGTTAAGTCTTCTAAGCATTAAAACTGTTATATCCAGTGCCCAAGACATCCGTACCTATGAACTGGTCTGCTGTTGTTGTTGTTGTTTTTGTTCTTCTTGCAAAGCTAAATATTCTTCAATGAGTGTTTGTTCCCAATCATCATCATCATCATTCATACCTGTACATACAGACACATGCATTCTCTTTACAACCACTTGTTGATTATAGACTGATACATAATATCAAGGAATGAGAGATTTCATCACAGACAGAAAATAAGAGAACTAGCCCAAAACACAAGACTGGTATGATATCACGGGATGAGAGATTTTATCACAGACAGAAAATAAGAGAACCAGTCCAAACACAAGACTGGAATATGATTCCAAGGGATGAGAGATTTAATCACAGACACTAAATATGAGAACCAGTCCAAACACAAGACTGGAATATGATTCCAAGGGATGAGAGATTTAATCACAGACACTAAATATGAGAACCAGTCCAAACACTAGACTGGAATATGATTCCAAGGGATGAAAGATTTAATCACAGACACTAAATATGAGAACCAGTCCAAACACTAGACTGGAATATGATTCCAAGGGATGAGAGATTTAATCACAGACACTAAATATGAGAACCAGTCCAAACACAAGACTGGAATATGATTCCAAGGGATGAGAGATTTAATCACAGACACTAAATATGAGAACCAATCTAATACATGACACAGATATTTCATAAAAAAAGAAAACATCAGAACAAATCTGCCAATACAATGTAATACAGAAATTAACATGACCATTGTGATTCATACAGCAGAGTTCATCTCAACGAGCCAGCACTGAAGGCTAAATAAATCTTTCCTTCTTTTCTGTAATATTATAAGACTAAATTCGAAAAGATGTCAAATATTTCAACTGATTCAGATTAAAAATTCAAGAGATTTCAAACATATTAACAATACAACAGATGTTTGTAAAACCCATGGCAGCCCAATAGTCAGAAATGGTAAAAGTCAAAGTGACCTTGACCTTTGACCTACTGACCTCAAAATCAATAGAGTTCATCTACTGTTAATGACCAACCTCCATGTAAAGTTTGAAGATCCTAGGGCAAAGCGTTCTTGAGTTATTGACTAGAAACCATTCATATTGACCGATAGACAAGTGCAAAGCAAAATACCTCCTCATTAAAGATTCCATAGTGTACAGGATAAGGTATTAGTATTGCCAAGTCCTAGTTCTACAGTGTCAGAGAAAGAGTATTACAACTACCTATATACATATACAATTTAATTTATACCATAATTTCTAACATTACTCAACTACAAGCAAATAAGATGGAAACAACAGAACAAATGGGTGGAAAAATGAAAAATATATAATTTAAACATTGGACATATATCATAATATTGTATCAACATTAGCAGGTATTAGTATAACAATTACTCTTATACCTGGTAAGAAACAAGAAGTATTTGTACTAAGTTCCTAATAAACATTGAACAAGAGATGTTTGTAAAACATGTATGCCCCCATGGCAGCCCAATAGTCACAAATGGTAAAGGTCACAGTGACCTACTGACCTCAAAATTAATAGGGGTCATCTACTCTTGATGACCAACCCACATGTAAAGTTTGAAGATCCTAGGGAAAAGCGTTCTTGAGTTATTGAACGGACACCATGTGGTCTACCGACCGACCGTCAAGTGCAAAGCAATATACCCACTCATCAAAGATCGGGGGCATAATTACTGTTGATAGAATGCAAGTTAACCTACAGAAGCTGATAAATGATGATAACTATGTCAACAGTAAAATTTGTACCTGTTTCTGAATTATACTTTATATAGAATTGAATGTTTGTCATTTAAATCAACAATTTATACTAACACAGAAAGGTATGAAGCATACAATTAGACTGTTTAGTTACCATCTTACTCTTGAATAATGTATGAGACATCAGGAAGGGAATGGGGGGGGGGGGGGGTAAGGGTTCATTCTTGTTCAACTGTGTCAATAGATCACAGTACACACTAAGGCACTGTCTTATTGAAAGCACTTATAAAAAAACTCAAATCTAATTTCTTTGTAATTCTTTAACAAGTGCAAATTTGCGACAGATGGTTTGAAGGAGTTCCTTAATAACCGAAAATTTATTAATGTTACAGCTCCCTTAACCACAATTTGAATTTGTTATAGAATTATAAAGAATTTAAATTTGTGTGTAAGTTTAAGATTGCCATAAGTGCTTTGATAAAACAAGACCTAGAAGCATTCTTACAATAATAGCGAAAAAATAATTTAGTTAATTACTTTCATCATTTTAAAACTAAGCCGTCTATAGACTAACAAATACCATTAATGATGATTTTTATATACATGTATTTGTGAATGAAATTTATGTCATACATAATGCAAATAAGTAATATGGCCATTCCACTAAAATTCATTTTCAAACATGGGCCCTAACTCTGCTCTGAAACTTAGTTTTTCCGAAAAAGGATCTTCAACTACACTATATTTGGTAACATGGTTGATACAAAATGTTGAAAACCTGTTTGTCTAACAACTGCACCAACCTTATACAAGATAACCATATGTTCTGAAGTAAAATCTGGTTAAACAAGACTGCGTTCAATAAACGCTTATGCCCCCTGTGGAAGCCTTGTCCATAAATAAGTCTAAGTCCAAAATTAGGTCAAGGTGAAGGTCAAAATGGGGTAAGGTGATACTGGCGTGTGGAGAGTGTTCATACACAACATCCATGCAAGTATGAAAGCTTTGTAGCAAGCCATATTAATGCTAGAAGAAACGGTCAATTTGGGTTAACCAGGACGGACGGACGAACGGACGAATGGACAAACGGACGGACAGGTGAATCACTATATGCCTCCCCATCTATCGATAGGGGGGCATAAAAATCCCAGAAAGAATGAAGATACACCCACAAATTAATGACATTGCACAGTGCCAACATAGAGGGCTGAAATCTGAATAGTTAAGTTTGTGGATGAACTTCCTCAGAGGTGGGATTCCAAGCAAATATCGTAAGATAACAAGTCAGGAGTATCTACATTGTATCCCATATATGTACAAGTACACAATACCCGTCTGTTACATTAGATCGAGCACTCCCACACATTGAATAATTTACAGCTTGAACATATTAACCCGATCCTGATCTTTATACAATAATATATTACATAGATAGTTCATATCACTCAGTATAACATAGATTTCAATGCGAACACTGTGCATTACCAGTTCTTCACATTAGGGATCTAAGAATCAAAACAAGCCTCAAGCGCGTAGAATTATTGAATTAAATATACACTAGACGTCTTGATATGAGGGCACCTTACTCACATTTGTAGTATTATGTTAACTTGCTGCATACCTACAACAGTAAACCTTTACTCCATAGGGATACAGACATATTATAACTTCATTGCTGATGCATTTTAATACATCTATCTGATTTCTATGTAATTTATGCAAAATGTATAATACCGGTAGGTGCTAATAGATTACCAATTATTTTCCGATCACTTACAAGGAGATTGTGTAAACATGATCAGTATGCTGTATGTATATACTACATGAGGGGTTGATGGAGTAAATGGTTTAATTATGATCAGGTTAATAAAGTACAAGCTGTACATGTATCAATGTTTAAATATTACACAAGAGATGTCTGTAAAACATGTATGTCCCCATGGCAGCCCAATAATCCAAATGACCTTTGACCTACTCACTTTAAAATCAATATGGGTCATCTACATCTGACCAACCTCCATGTAAAGTTCTAGGATCCTAAGGCAAAGTGTTCTTGAGTTATTGAATGGGAACTTTTTGTCTAATGACCGACCGACCGACCAACAGACATGTGAAAAGCAATATACCATCAAAGATGGGGGCATAATGAAATTGAAAGCTCAGTCTGATATTCCCCAGCAAGAAGCAGTTCCCACTTTATACATTACCTTGCTTAGTGGGAGCTGTAGAGTAATTATGTAGTGTTAAATAACCATATTATTGAAACGTTAAGGAAACAAATGGCATTGGATAGAATTTGAGGATTCACGTTTATTTATGCCAATGGAAAATTTACATTTTTAAATACAAAACATTATGAGACACACTAATATGACAAATATCTTTTACTTTTAAAATATTTATACAAATTTAGTTGGTTCTAACCGACACACATAAATGTAGTAAAATAGTCACTAACAGACAGTTTCTTGAGCAATGCTACTAGAATAATGATATTTGATAATCAGGAAAATGATGTCAAGTATTTCTACCTGGAAAAACATTATATTAGTTAGTAATACGCCCCTTTCTTTCTATTTAAGCTTGTCAACATTGTTCAACCAATAGTTCATACTAGTATACTGATAAATTTCTATCTTATACAATGTTACAGTAAAACCTCAAATAAAGACCAAAGCCGTAAAATAAGATGCAAATTTTTCGGGTGGCTTAAGGGCACATCCCTATACCAAAACACTGTTCAAATAACCATAACTTAGTCCATACTTTGAATTTTCAGACTTTTTTTTTCCTGCAGAAACATTCATTCTTTCTAATGCCGTGAATTCAGAGATCCAGATGAATGCAGAATTGTATCACCTCTCTGAATACTAACTTTAAACACCAATGATAACCAATGATCTTACAGTATTGAGGTTTTACTGTATTATCCCGTATCCACATACTGACCTTCAACTTTCTCAAGGTCATCCTCCATACCCAACATCTGCATTTCCTTTTTCAGGTCCTCATCACTGATATGTCCGTCATCTTGGAATGTATCACTGACAAACTCGTTATCTTGTGGACTACCAACCTCTATCACATCATCGTCATCATCTTTTGTCTTACGTACAGGTTTCGGTGAGGACTTTTCTGTTAAATAACAAGAAACATTGAAATTTTATGAAAACAAGTTTCCCACAACAGATAGACACATAACTGTAAGAGTGCCTTTCAACCTTCATAATTATGGACTTAAATCAAAAGTCTTCAAATCTCATTTGTTAAGAAATCTTTTTCCTATTCCGGTGCATCTATTTGGAATGATATTCCATTACATATTAGACAGGCAGAGAACACAAGTTCTTTTATTAGACAATTCTTGAATTGGAAACGCAATACTACATAATAATCTATGCATACATATCTCAATGTTAACAAGAGGGCCCAAAGGGCCATAGGTCGCTCACCTGTCCTAGTAGTTCATGCACCCCTAATGGTAGCCTCTATTGCATGTACAAGGTTTTCATATTGTCTTATGCTTTATAGTTTACATCACATTTAGACCCAATGACAAATTGAAGTGTTTGGACCTTGTGACCTAGTTTTTGACCCCGGATGACCCAATATCGAACTTGACCTAGATTTTGTTGAGATGATCATTGTGACCAAGTTTCATAAAGATTAGGCCAAAATTGTGACCTCTAACGACTACACAAGGTTTTTCTATTATCTGACCTTGTGACCTAGTTTTTGACCCCGGATGACCCAATATCGAACTTGACCTAGATTTTGTTGAGATGATCATTGTGACCACGTTTCATAAAGATTAGACCAAAATTGTGACCTTTAGTGACTACACAAGGTTATTCTATGATTTGACCTTGTGACCTAGTTTTTTACCCCGGATGACCCAATATCGAACTTGACCTAGATTTTGTTGAGATGATCATTGTGACCAAGTTTCATAATGATTAAGCTAAAACTGTGACCTCTAGTGTCTACACAAGTAATTGTGGACGGACGGACGACGGACGAAGAGTGATCACAAAAGCTCACTCTGTCACTTTGTGACAGGTGAGCTAAAAATACAAAAATATTTCGCCAACTTTGTTCATTTTGTATGTGCCATTCTGCAATTTCGTAGTCCAGCACAAGGCTGCTTCGTATCTTTCAAAATTGCATGTACATTATATATATGTTGTAGATTGTCCTTGTGTTGTGTAATGTCCGGTTGTTATTTTCTTGTCACCTAGCTCTCGTTTCGTTTTAGTTTGACTGACTGAGGCGGCAGACTTTCGGGACGGGATCCCGTGCTTTTGTAGTTGCTAGATTTTTACGTTGGACAGTGTCTGTGCCGCTTATATGTTTTCTGTGTCCGGCTGGTTAAGATGAGTGCTGCCTTCCCTGTCTGACTTAATATCGTTTTTTTATAATATATATTGAATAGCACTTTTGTTCACAGTTGATTATTGATTTTGTATGTATACTAGGCTATTTAATTATAGGTTAACGTTTTAAACAATACATGAGTCTCCTATATTGTTAAGTTTAACTAATACTGTTTCATTTTGTTTATAAATTTGTCTGTATATTATCATGTATTTAATGTTTATTATGTAGCCATATTGAATATTGGTATAATACCAAATATGTTATCTACTATAAATAAACTTTACTTACTTACTTACTTACTTACTTACTTACTTACTTACTTACTTACTTACTTACTTACTTACATTATTCATCTATCATTAAAACACTGACCGCTGTGAAATAGGACTTACAGCATTGGTCTCTGAAAGAGGGGGTTGACAAGTTTTATTCAAGGCTACCACATACCAAAGTCGTTAAAAAGGGACAGGTGCACCTCCCTTGTTTGGAACATATGGTAGCTCCAGGGCTGGTTTTAGGCCTATTGTTAGAATAATGTGACTTGGTATTCTTCAAGTGACTGAGTTTATGTCAGTTGGACTTTAAGAAGTACTTAACATACTTGTTAATATATAACTGGCTTAGAATGAGAATCGTTGGTGCTAATTACGACCTTATAAGACCAATACATATTTGAAAAACATGCTGCTTCTTATGAGCCTATTTTCATGAAAATTGGAACAGGTCAAGTTGACCAAACTGAAGTTGAAAAAGCTTGTTTTTCCATAAGTAAAGAGTAGTTTTCAGAAACTTTTTTTTGTTTCTCAAAATAGTGTGTTTGTATTAACGACCTTCTTCTTTTAAGCCAGGGATATAATGTAGGAGTAAATATAAACAAGGACCAGATATATACCTCTATCACCACTGGATTCTCGGGAGCCATCTGGTTTACCTTCTGTACCTGCAAGTATAATAAAATAGCTGAATACCTATACCTGCATCAATAATAAATATCCCTGATAGTACCTCAGGTAACTTATCAATACTCATATTAGATAATATGAACTAATGCACAGCATATTTGTAGCGGACCTACATTATTTGTAACATGCTCATCTAGTACTGGATTTTTTTGATGATGCATAACTTTACAATAAATTGTTCGGTTACGAAGTTACGAACCTGGAGCCCGTTACCTAACCAATCCGTTTCCAAAAGGCGTTTCCTACGTCTATGCAACCTACAGAAGCGGTCCGTTGCACAAGAAAGCGCTCGATAGCGGTTTGATAAGAAATATTGGGTACGAAGTACGATATGAACCTGCTATCGTTTGTCAGTCCGAATGAACATTTGTCAGCCCGATCAAAATGAAAATATATCTGTCTGTGGATAATGCAGGTTTTTCAATTTGTTTAATTCTAGGTCTACTTAATTCAGGGGTAACTAATTTAAAAATGTATAATTAGATATAAACACAGATAACAACTGATTTCAAATAGGCCTAATTTGATATGTTACCTTTTTATACAGTAATGGGTTGCAAGAGTATATCAGACAGTACTTTTGTTCAAGAGAAAAGGCTATTTTCATTTCAATTAATCATATTACGATTAAATATCAAACAACTTTAATCTTAATCACCTTTTCTTGTTAAATAAATCCTGTTGCAAATCGTCAAAACATAAAAGATATTCAGACGGAAAATTCCGGGTTTTATTGTATCCAATAACAACAACAACAACATGTAATTAGTTTTCGCGACCTTTATCTCGCGAATATTTTTATATTTGTTGACTATTTTGGAGGGATTTTTTATTACATCTCGGCGAGGAATTACGAAAATGCATTCGTTTTACTTTCTTTACAATAACCTACAACTACGATGTGGAATTATCAGTCCGGTCCGGATACGTAAAGACCCGAAACGGAATTTATACTAATTGTATTGCAAAGGGAAGTAACCGCTTTGCAAAGGGAAGTAACCGGAACATGTCAACTTCAACTTCACTTCAAGTAACCGGAACATGTGTCGTTTTTATTAGATTTTCTTAAGATTGGTTGATATTTCGCACATATGAATGATTCCCGCTCGACTTACTTCGTTATCTCAGAGTAATTTCCTTCCGAAGCGGGGAAAAATGGCTGCCGTTTTTGTTTCCAAATATTTAGGAAATAGCCCTCCCCATCTAGAAGATGGGTTGCACAGCAACCATGGAAGACTGATAATTATTATCTTTTTTTTTTTAGACAGGGGCCTACACTAGTTTTTGGAATATTTTTAAACATCATTAAAAAATAAAAGAAAATTTATGAGCTGTCGAACATCTCATTTAAAAAAAATTTGTTTTTCTATTGGCAGCCATTTATCAGTATCTTTGCTTCAGTGCGGGATTTTAACACAGATTTCCAAATCCATTAGTGTCGAACTCTGATTAAATCACGTGACATGTGTTATCGTAAAGCGGAACAACATCCGCAGGCCTTACGGCCTGCGTATTGTCCGCTATAAGGAACTTGTTATGATACATACAAAATGCAATACAAATAATGGAGACAAATAATATCAATCTCAGTCTTAAAAGAAGTTATGTAAAAAATCAATGTTTATATATATATCTTGTCAAATTCAAGAAAATGGGTTTTAGACACAAAAACGAATGATTCTCACAAAGGGCCGTAACTCCTGCAAAAAAAATCTGCCCTGTAACTAATTACTATACACACAACTAGGCTAGGTATCAAATATTCATGTGAAGTGACATTGAAATCCGACCAGTGGTTAAGTGCCGACAAAAATTATGAAATCTATCCATTCAGACGTTCCAGCACAAAATCAAAATGTCTCTCCAACTATATACGGACAAAAAATTGATGAATACAGATTGATGCATAGATTTTTCCATAGCATTTATGCAGACCCTACCACTAATTGAACAATAGGATAGATTGAACAAAGTCACCAAATAATCATACATTATAAAGCTACCAGTATCTGATTAAATCAGAACTAGAAATAACAGAAAACTGTAATGGATCATCATTTGATACATAAACAAACTGTGCGTAAAATTTCAAATTATGTTCAGGTAACTGATAAACAGAAATGAATACAAAGCATATAACCTAGCATCCAAAACATCAACAAAGTAAAACTGTAATCAAAAACATGAGATGTCGATAAACAACAGCCACCATAACTCAAGACTTATAAAATACAGAAAGATATGATGAAATCATCATTTTTTAGTTGGAAGTTCGATGAAACTAGTACATGTACTATTATAAAGAGTATGTAAACTGGATGTATATAAGTACAGTACAACCTCTCCAGAGCGGCCCTCTGTAGAGCAACAACCTCTCTATAACAACACAATCTAAATTTCCAAAAGCTGATATTTACCATAAATTTAACCTCTGTAGAGCAACAACCTCTCTATAACAACACATTCTAAATTTCCAAAAGCTGATATTTACCATAAATTTAACCTCTGTAGAGCAACAACCTCTATACACCAGCCAATATTTGCAACTCCCAAAGGATGTTGCTATACAGAGGTTGTACAGTATATGTATGTAGGAAGGGCTAATACTAACAGTTAACTTAACCAACATAATACCTGTGTGTGTATTCCAATCTGTATTGGTTAGTAATGGTTACCATACAGAATTAGATCACAATTAATCGACAAGGGTTTGTGTAACATTAAAAATGACTCATCTATATGTTAAATATCATACATCAGCAACAGCTTACTTCAATTATTTTCTTTAATTGTTTATCATCTATATGTTCAAAGACATATAATTTGTAGACTGGATTGACTAGAATGTTGTATCATTGTGCAGTATAATAATAATTATAAGGACTTTATTTATAGGGGCAACACAGCTGAATAGCATGCCCAGTTTACCTGTGAGGTATTGAGGAACAGTTTCAAAGCTATTCAACAAACCTGAATTATTTATACTGTTAATACAATTTTATTCCAGAAACATCTATCAAGATATACCACTCCAAAATGAATTCCGTTGCGATTTCGACACAAGAAGCCAATTTCTCTTTGCCAAAACTAACTTAAATTTTGTAATCCAAACAAATTAACTCCCCATGGCTTGTTTAGTACTAGGGCACCTCAGCGTAAGAACAACTAAATACCACATACCATAGATGTGTTTTAGTACTGGTGCAGAGTGTTTACTTCAGGGGTCCGTCTGAGGTATAATGCCGGAGTTTGAATACAGAAAACGAGATGCAAGTCTGTTCCACGTGCCATTAGCACAGTCATGTGACATCACAATGCCAAAAGGTTCCATACATGCAATTTCAAGTGACCATAACTTTGTCAATAATTGGAACTATTTCATCAAATAACTTTTATTTTCTTTCCAATGCAGCAAATCTGGATTTCCCGATTATTATGGAATTGTATGACTCCTGCAGTAATAACTCTAGTTACCTGATTGTTGAGCCAAGGTCGTAAGTTGAGTAGATTGTTTAATGAGGGACACTCTGTAGAAATAATTCCTCCAAAACATTTCCTCATTTACTCTGAAAAGCACAATTAAGAATGCATTTTATTCTACCAGTCAAATCAATCCCAAATATGGCTGTACACACATCTGATAATCAGTGATATTCTGGAATTTAGCAGGGATCATGCACTAAGTGTAGAAAATTGCCCATAACTTCTTTATTTTTTAAATTTTGCGAATTAGACAGCATTCGTGTTTAATTTAAGAAAAGAAATATAACGCGATCTCTACACACATACCTTATATTGAACGTTTATAACAGACTGCAAACTTGACCACCATGGACAGTTTAGAGCAATCCACTTAGAAGAGTCAAGACTACTTTTTTCAATAGTTCATAAAATGATTATACTTTGGGGGAAGTTATGTATTATTATCATTTATCATTCTAAGTACTGATCCCGATACACCGCTTTAAAGTACCTTCGGACAGTTGTTCTATTTTCATACGACTCTGGCGGAACTGAAAACTGATGTAACGCTCAGAAGGAACTCAGATGTCATGTATACTGAGTTCCGTCTGAACATTACATCGGTTTTCAGTTCCATCAGAGTCAAATGAAAACAGTACAATTACCAGACGAAACTGAGAAGCGGTGTATCGGGATTATATTAGTACCATGTTATTTGGGCCATCTAAACAAACGCCAACATGGATATCAATACTTACTGTTTTGGGACCAATTCAAACCTCATTTTCTGTAGGTTTGGATCTTCTAAAAGTGTTGCCATAGCAACTGGATATATTGCATCAAATTCAAACTGAAACTGTATCCCAGTAGGTGGATTTCGTAGAAAATTTCTTTTGTCCTGGAAAATAAAACAACAGCTTTTGTAGTGATATTTTGGTACTGGCAATATTTTCAAATCTAAATAAGGTTATATCAATGTTTTCTTTGCAGAGAGATGAGTATCAGTGTGAACCCGCTGCAAGAATAAAACAATAAGAATTCATTATGAATGCACATGCAGGGATATCTCACCCTCAGGGGCTTGATTTAATTAAGTTAACTAGCACTTGTGATCCAACCCCTTTGATAATTATGTATTTATCACTTGTATCAACATGTAGCTGAATATTACACATGGTATATAAATAAACAAGATGTTTGTAAAACATGTATGCCGCAATGGCAGCCCAATAGTCAGAAATGGTAAAGGTCACAGCGACCTTCACCCTTAACCTAAAAATCTAAAGGGGTCATGACGAACCTCCATGTAAAGTTTAAAGATCCTAGGGCAAAGCGTTCTTGAGTTATTGAATGGAAACCATTAGGTCCACAGACAGACATGGGCAAAGCACTATACCCCACATGAATGATATGGCATGAATATGTTTAAAATGAAGTATACATGTACTAACCTGCGATAGTGCAAGAATTTGAGATTTCATTGTCTCTTCTTCATTATAGCCGACCCATGGAGGGACGGCAGCTTCTGACTTCTTCTCTTTCTCCTTCTGTTCTGTTACAAACTTATCTTGTTCCTTGTTGAAATCACATAAAAATGTCTGTGGGACAAGAAACATATACATGTGTAAGATAAATGTAAGAATACTTCAGAACTAGAATGGTTTTTTTTACACAAAAACATATATCTTCTACAAGGGACCATACCTTCAGAAAAATCAGTTATGTTAAAAGGTCAGCGAAATGTTTGATCTGGCTGTGATGTAAAAATCAGTTAGGATTACCGATGATCACCAACCTCAAAGTTAAGAAAAAAATAATTTTCGAGGGCTGCTTTAAGCAGTTCAGCCACCCATTGAAATATTTTAACTTTGGAGTTACTTAGCTCCTACCATTCCAGAGTAACAGATCAGAAAGCATTTGGTCAACCGACAAAAAGGTCGAATGACATGTGCAGAGGCCGAGCATACAATATAATCCTAAATCAACCTACGGAAATAAATGACAACAATAGACTGAATACAGAATAGACTAGCGCAGATCCAGATGGTGGACCAGCCATCTGAACCCCCTGGAATATAGCATAATATAGGCAAGTGTGGGCCTATGTGTGGGCTATCATTTATTATTAAGATATATGTATATTTAGTCGGGCCAAGAATCTAGTCAGGATAACCAACTAAGTCACGAAAAATAGCTTGTTGGACCCCCTGAGAAAATGTTTGGATCTTTGCAAGTAGACACTTGTGATTGTTGACTTTTTAAAAGTTTAACATAAATTCACATTCTACTGAGATTCATAGTGAAGGCCATTAGGAATAGCTGTATAGTAGTAATAGTAACAAAGATAGAACCATACCTTTTCTTCTACTGTTTTAGTAATCTCTTTTGCTTTTTCTGTGACTTTTTCTGAAGCCTGTTTCCCAAATGTGTACAAGTAACCTGAAAATATGTTTATCTAAAGGTTCAATTCATTACATTACATAAACCTTGAGATATTAAATGATTAACAATGTTGTACTCAAAATTATACATAAGTACTTGAGTATTGGAACCAACATGGAATTATCAGAATAGAACGGACACTGCCTATAGCTGGCCTATACGATCCGCCAATCTGACAGGAAATAACACGAATGGCGAACTTGTACAAAACTTAACAAGATTTTCACAATGATGCTATTTTTGCCACTAGCTGCCGCCATCTTGAATATATAAAGTGTTTTAACCTGCGAGATATTTGGATTCATTTAAGGCCTAAACAAGACTGCGTTCAATAAACGCTTATGCCCCCTGTGGAAGCCTTGTCCATAAATAAGTCTAAGTCCAAAATTAGGTCAAGGTGAAGGTCAAAATGGGGTTAGGTGATACAGGCGTGTGGAGAGTGTTCATACACAACATCCATGCAAGTATGAAAGCTTTGTAGCAAGCCATATTAATGCTAGAAGAAACGGTCAATTTGGGTTAACCAGGACGGACGGACGAACGGACAGGTGAATCACTATATGCCTCCCCATCTATCGATAGGGGGGCATAAAAAAAATTGTTTGTTTCCGACGACCCTACCCTACCTAATTTTTCGCTGCCAGTCCTTATATTTTTTTAGCCGAAAATCGAAAAAATCTGACCGCATGTTTTCGGCACCGCTCAATAAACTTTCAACGTTTAATATCCGCATATTTTGTTTTCGGCGTTGTGCATTAAACTTTCAATATAAGATGGTGGCGCCCAGCGCAAGCTCATGCTACCCTGCATCCTTCGTTGTTCTTGCGCTCACATTTTTAAAGTGCCAACATCATAAGCAGGATTATATCGCCGCAATTATCATTAAACATGTATAGCAATGATTTATGTATAATTCATGGAATTTCAGTTAATATCATCTAACCTGTTAATATAGCTCGGTCAAGCTTACTGTGACTTTAATTGGTCATTAAATGGACTAAGGCGTTGCCAGAAGTCAACATTAAACTTGGAAATGAGGAAAGCAACAAATGCAATATTAACGAACAGCAAGTTTTTATTTCATGAAAGCATTTAAATACAAGCATATAACATTGCATACATCATCAAATTCATTGTGCTTACAGTTGTACACAAAAAATGAGAAGAAGATGCATAATGTACGACATTTTCTAAAAAAAATATTTTTAAAAATAAAATTATTTGCCTACCTACCTACCCTATTTTTTTTTGCCATGTCAGTGGAAACAAACAATTTTTTTTAGGCCTAAAGCAACTCTTGGTCAAGTAAAGTGAAGGTGTTTTTATTTTGTTCATTATGTGTTTGGAATGTTGTTGTACGTATGAAGAATTTAGATTATTCATCATTCTGTCAATAGCCCTTTCCCGAAACTAGGTTACATCCCTTTGTAAATCCTCGATAACATCCCCTGATTTTCAATAGTTCTACTTCCGGGGTGTCCTGATAAGATCGGTATATAGTAACATAGTACAAAGTGCAGTTATGTAGCATGATGAAAGTACTTTAGCTTTACGAAAGTGTTCTTCTTTGTTATGTTTTTGGTATTATCTGTTAGAAAAATTAATTTTGTATCCCATACTGGTCTATTATATTAAAATATTGCGAAATGAGTTCAATATATAAATTACAAAAAAAATATTTGAAATTAAAGAAAACATACCAAGGATATTGTTTGTTCGCTTATCACGATAATAATCTTAGAAAGTAAAATTAGTGTTTCGTGTACTCATGTAATTATTAAAAATAAAGTAATTGAATTATTGAGCGTCAATATCTCCAGCGTACGTCTACTATGATATTTGTTAAGTTTTATATTATGGTATAAAATTTGTGAAATTGTAATTGTCAATGGGGTTTTAAAATGTTGGCATATTCGCATAATTATATTAAGAAACCCGCAAATTTGTAAAAAAATAGCGTGATAGGGTGTTGGCATCTCCAATCCTGCGAATGAGTCACACAATACATGTATTAATTTATGCGCGACTCAAGAGAGTGGTTTAGACCTACTTGAATTTGGTTATCCTGTAAATATAAATACATGAGTTGTGCAGGGCTTGAACTTTGATCAGGATAACCCACTGAGAAACAAAGTTGGTTGGATCCGTCGGCGCAATTGGTGACCAGACTCTTTCTTGAGAATAAATTATTACACACCCCACTGTGGCAGCATATGATAAAAGATTATTTAATTAAATTCAAAATATTTCAGTGAACGAAAAACCAACTGCCAATACTTCAATCAAACGGGAAGTATACAAAACATGAATGTAAACAAACCCCCATGGATCAGAGACTAGACATGTATACAAGCTCAGGGCTCGACACTGGGTCCGCTGGTCCGAGACCAGTGAAAATCCAGAAGGACCAGTGAAAATTCTGGAGGACCGGTAACTTTCCTATTTACAAATTTTGCACTTTTGCCCTGTCGGACCAGTGGCCAAAATAGTTAGTGTCTAGGCCTGCAAGCTATAAGAATAGCCACTGCCTTTAGCAAAGCTTCCAGTTAGCATGAGTACATTTAATTAACTAAGTGTCACAGGGTGAGAAAAATGTGCAACTAGACTGGGGCTCGAACCAGGGACCATTCGCTTACAGGGCGAATGCTCTTCCTACTGAGCTAGCCGGCTGCCTACACACTCCCTCACACATACTGTGAACAGGATCAAAATGTGACACAAGTCATACTTACTTGCTTATAAATCATGTGAAAGTTAATTGTTCCATGCAACTGTAATCTGTATACAGACACATGTATAATGACATTTACTGTTACTACGCAAAATATACAGTGTCCAAGGACAGTGACCCAAGTGACAACAATCTACACTTAACATTAATTTTTAGTTTCACGAATCTAATGTAAGACAGTAACGATAATTTGGCCTCTGGCACTTATTACTGTATAACTATAAACATATTTAGTTTCATCATACAGATGTCAGATATAGGATATGTTTAACTAAAAATAAGTAACATACTTCCCCATTCTTTTGCGGTAGTTATGGCTTTAGCAGAAACATCCTCCAAGGTTTGTTTAGTTTCTGGTGATATCAAATCATCATTTTCTTCAGACGTCCCATCCTTGCCCTCCTTACTTTCACTTTCTGCAGTTTCTTCAGGTTTTGTGTCACTAGATTGAACTTGAGTTTCAACGACTTTTTCGTCACCTTTGGCATCTACTGACAATGTTTCTTCTTCTACTGTGTTGTCTATAACACCCAGCCACTTTGTCACGTTTTTAAACATGGCTAGGGCTTACAGATACACGATTTAGTCAACATAAAAATAATGTAAACATCAGCAGAGGTGATCGACCGGAAGTTGACAAAACTGCGTAGCAGAAATTTCAGTTTTTTTATTAAATCGTCTCATAAATCGTGAATTGCCACAAAATATATTTGATTATTTGATAAGAATGCAAATGATGAATATAGAGCAAGAAATAAATAAATAAAAATAAAAAACAACACAGAAAAATGTTGACAACCAGTCTAACAGAAGAACCGCAAGTATCAAATTAGTCCAACAAAGAGTCAAATCACGAAAAGTATTAATGTCGTCTACTCGATATTTTTGTAGGCCTAATGTTACTGAAACATTTTGATTAAATGTTATAATAGAATTTATGAGTCATTTATTTCGTTGTGACTTGATACCTTTTTATTTTTTACAAAGACCACAGATACACTGAACAGACAATATTTCTAGAAGAATAGTTCACCAGATTTTAATATATGATCTTCGATTTGAGTTGAGCTCTCTACTGTCACCATACTGGGGTTATATTTGATATACATTCCTGGCTGTCACCTGTAGATATAACATAGTAAAATTTTAAGGATAATTTAATAACATTCGCAAACTAACCAAAGACAAAGGAAAATGCGGGGAAAGTATAAAACATGGCGTATATTTTGCAATAGATGTACAAATTTATGATAAAGCACCAACCAAGGAGCTTCATTTAGAGATGCTTGAAAAATGACACTCTCATATGGAGTTGTAGTCGGTATATACTTTGTGTATGGACTTGAGGTCGTTAGTACATTAAATATTTGAATTTGAGCATGTAGATAAAACTCAAACCTTAAACGACCTATAAGCTATATACGAATATATTGATGATCATTGTCTTGTATTATCAGTCTTTCAAAGATTCTGAATGAAAAACACAGCGTTGAAGAAGTTACACAATTTTATTCTACATATTTCTTGGAGCAAATATATTTGTCCCAGATGTTTTCCAAACAACGAACACACACTCAACATATCTATATACACTTACGAACACTCCCAACGCAACACCTATACTTTTCAGAATTTTCCCACTAATATTCAATGGATATATTTCAAATTTGGAATGCTAATTGACTTATACCATTTGCATGTCTCCTAGAATTTATATGCAAATCAGTTCATTAAACCAGATAATGAGCATCACTGCTAAACGAAAAGTCACAATAACGGTGACATGTAAAATATTGTAGGATGGAGCTCTGGCTCATATAGCACACGCACATCATGCATTTCTGCATAATAACAACACACACCAGTTGCCGCTATCATCAAAGTCTTCAGATTTCAATATTATTTGAAATTTGTGGATACGAACCGTGCAGGCGAAAAACGAGACGACCACCAACCCCACAAAAACTGGCCGTTTTGCACAGATATTGAAAGAAATTATGTGCTCTCGATGAGAAGAAAAATATATCATAAAATACATGGAAAGACATACTAGATACTAATTAACAAGGAACAGAACGTTGTTCTTATATTTTTTTATTGTTTAGTAAAATTTACACTCACCTTGGTAATACTTTTCATGGTGTATATTGGTGACTTTTCAATTTGCAGTGATGGGCATTATTTGAATTTTTTATCTTACAGTCAATCGATTTTGATGAAGCAATTATAGACACATCAGTCAACTATGTATCTATTAATATGCCAAATTTGATGATTATTCCAACCGGATCAACTCAACACACGAAGGGTAAGCAACCCAAACTTGTGACTTTCATAGAATAGTTTCAATCAATTTTACTGGCGATTTGATATTCTCGTATGAAGTTAAAAATAATGCATTTGGTCTTTTGTGCTTCATTTACACACAATACATGTATTGTCAGGAAGAAGGACATATCAATAATATTCCCATCATAGAGGAAGGAACTCGTCTACCCTATTATTGTATCCTTGACAACGATCCGGAATTAAGCATCTTATGATACTCACTTTGCCCACTTAAGAAGAGAAAGGCAGCACTTACTTTATATACTTCTAGGTTACTTCCATGTTATTTCTAGTTAATGGCGATTCAAAATTGGTTGTACGCTCCCTACAGCGCTTTGATTTCCACTTAACTGTTACAATTCACACGCTGCTTAAACTACTAGAATATTTTGATATTTGACCTTTACAAAACTGCTGTGAACCCTGATACACATTTTCATTGGCTGATGAAAGTTTACTTGTTTGTATAGAGAGCAGAGAGGAGTTTATAGTGAATATAAAGACTACGTGTTGAAAGGTTTAAACGAGTACACACTGTATGAGGTTTAAATATTTCATGATTCTATTGACTGGTCATTATTTATTTGTTTCAATCAATATGTGAACTGATAGTGCGAGTGTTTTAATTAATAATACAAGTCATTCTTTTATCACACGAGCGTTTTATATACAATGCATTTAAAAACCCGTTTACATTATCACATTTGCCTCGCTGTACGCTGGTTTTGGATTCTCCTGTCTAAAAATAGCAATAGCGCTAATACACTAGCGATAATGCAGAGCCTAGAAACGATGTAGTTTCGGGCGAGGCAATTGGAGAGTAAATTGGTTGATACTATCGTCATCTGTGTTTGACCTGTCAATTGGTCAACCGCTTATAAACGGTGTTTGCATTGGCTAGCAGCATGAGGATATAGCGTACACCTAATATTTCTAAATAAAAGCTGTTTATGTTAAAACTTTTTGCAATGACGAAACTATTCCGTTTGAATTGCGATAGAAGCATGTTCACTATGTTATTTTACTGATTTAGGCGTAGATATATTCGAGCAAATGGTACTCAATACTAGTGATGCTTATGATTGTGTCCGAGTCAAACGGTGGGTGCTACACTTCTGCAGAGCATTGTTTTGGATAACAGATACTGTGGAATATAAAACTATATATTAAACTACAATCTTTGCATGATAAATTAGTTCACAGACGGAAGAAATTGTATTACAAAATAAAGAGTTTTGAAATTTCCCATAATCTGGTCATTATTATACAAAGAGGACAGGTTGGAAACGCATTTTTCTGCCCCCTACACAAATCCACTATTTAACGCATCATCGGACCGGGAAACGGTTCCAATCGGGTCTAGATGTGTTCACTACATAAAACATTCAATTTATCTACCATTTACGTTATATATTCAGGTATTTCGCTCATCTGTCGGTGTTTTGGAATACCTGAATATATAACTTAAGACATGTTAAATGGTAGATAAATTGATTGTTTTATGTAGTACAACAATATAATAGGTTAGGCCTGTGGTATGTTTAATGTGTATTTTTTTAAATTTCGTCGGCTTATGATTATTTTGAGCTATCTGCAAAAAATCATTTTTTGAGATAATTACAACTCTGGCTTCCTAATATGTTGAGCTATCTAATGCACCCATTATTATCAAAATGGAAGCATCCGTTACGAAGTTTGCGCGTCACACCTTGCGCTAACTCAACATTTCACACTCAAAAGTAAGGGTTATTTTGAGCTATCTACGTGAGATAGCGCACTATAATCCTAACAAATGTTTAACAACCAATCAAAAAGAAGCATTTCGTCACTTGATTTGACACAAAAATTCTTAAAATGACGTCATTCGTAGATAGCTCAAAAATAGACATGAAAATGATCAACAATAAAGGAAACAGTTTCGCTTAAAACGTTCTTATATCAAGTGCTATCTCCTGATAGCTCAGTATAATACTAAAGAAAATCAAAATATTGTTACACTTAATGAGCTATCTCTAAAATACTTTTTCAACTTTAGAGTGAACTGTTGCTCATGGGGTATCAAAATTCATGGTGAAGGTAGCTTATTCTAGTACAAATAATAATCTTTTTTATTTCTTGCAAATCGACCAATGTTGAGTGAGGTTATCATATCTGAATCTATGAAACGCTTTTTCTCGAAAAGTGAAATTGTGTAGTTAGCGCAAGATAATACTAAGGCGACGATTTGTATTCATAAATGCTTTATAAAATATTTTGTACCTTACGTTCACGGAAATAAGGACGTTTATGAAAATCCATGATAGACTGAAGACAAGCAACACGCATATCTCTATTAAAATTTTATAAATCATAGACCTGCTTCTTCTTGTCTGCATGTAGTTTGCATCTATTGCTATGATGACTAATTTCTGAAAGTACTCATTTTGAGAAAAACTAGGGGTTAGTGGTGAAAAACATTAGTTACTTTTGTGACAAAAGTAACTATGTCTCAAAGAAAACATTCACGATTTTTATATGATTTATCAAAACAAGAATATAATGCTAAAACGTGATACTGAATACATTAAAAATTTATAAAATATTGGATGTGTCAAGATATCGTTTGAATGACGTTTGCAAAAAGAAGATATGCATGCTTGCTTGTAACTTTGTTAATGGATGATATATTTTGCCAAGCACATTAATTCTTACTTCGTGATTTTACTGAATTTTTTAGAAACGGGTAATGAGAGTCTGATCAATCTTATGGTCATGCATCAGTTTCATAATGTGTCACTTAGCTCAGGAACGTATACAGGGATATGGGTTCCTACAGCTGCCAAGCCCGATTTTCCGGAGGCAGCTAAATGTGATTGGGTGGGAAATGAATAATTTATTGAAATATTAGTATTATACACTACAAATTACTCAGACGAAAATAATAAAATTAGTATTTAGAAACGGGAAATCGATTTTAATTTATTCAACTTCCTTGAAGGGTACCGCCTTTCCGTCATGACATACCTAGAAAAGTAGTCAATCGCTACGGGAGGTAATCAATGTGTGAAATCCCGGGAAATTCCGTACTCGAAAATTATCTTTTAGCCAAACTCATCATGGCGAATGTTTCTCGTACAATCGTCGATTATTTTGCTGAACATGAAGCGTACCGATGTGGTTATTGTGGAAATGCCGATACGAACTTTTCCCATGGTTAATTTGTTTCTTTATTTTGTAGCCCTATGACCTGTAAACTTATCTTTAGCTCTAAATTAACATGGTTTCGTTTTGCATTCGTCCCCAAAATGTTCGCCCCTGAAACGGAATGTAAACAAATATTTGTGTATTAATTGTACGTTTTAACACTGAAATGATTATATCTTTTTATTTTAATATACTATATAAATAATCTTGCAAATTTAATTATTACTTTAGTCCTGGTCAGTATGGTGGGTTTACTTCATGCACAAATTTTATTTATTTGCTAATTTATATTTCATTATTTGTTTTGTAAACAATATTTTTTGTTGATATTTTATAAGTTCTGTTGTTTAAGATGATCAATTTTGTATTGTAGGTATGTGGGCTTATGCAATGACTGTTCAAGATTATCAAGATCTGCTTGACAGGGGATGGAGAAGGTTATTTTAATGATTCTATTAACTATGTTGGTTACTATGACTACCAGGCAAATTGTCAGATGCCTGCACTGTGGAAATAGCACATATCTGATTCTTAGTCTTATTTTTCACATTTGCTGAATTATGCATTTCAGACTTTTCTAGCATTTGTGAGGGACTTTTTTCACAAAAAAATGATAAAAAAGCATTTGAAATTTATTAATTAATTATTTATATAAGATAAGTAGCATCTTTTCCTCCATCAGGCCTAGCTACTTTCAACACCTAGGCTCTAGCTTATTAAATAAATATCTTCCTTCTAGTTCTACGCTTTATTGAGCTTCAAAGGATGAAATACTTTTCCATCATGGCAACAAATAATTAGCATGATGATAATAGAAACAATAGCATGAAAAACAATCATCCAAAATGTTAACAAGTTATCAATAACCCTTCCCCCCCCCAAGTTGGAAGTATAATAGTCATGCATGATTTGAATGTGTGTGGAAAAGGATGACTGCTATCTGAAAGTATCATAGAATTAATTATTAGTTATCTCCCTCCCTAGGGACAAGTTTTTAAGGGTACGGGAAAAAACTTATTATAAAGCAAACAAATAACATCGAAAAGCAATAAGCGAGTGTCCACACATAGCACAACAGTCTAAGCATTAGTCTGAAATGAAGCACACTTGAAGAAATAAACAAAACAAAAACATGTGTTCAAGTGAGGCCAAAAGTCCATGAATCAAGTCATTTCTGATTGCAACCACGACCAGCTCAACATGGTGGTAACAGTTCCTGTGAACCAGCAGTGTTGTGTGACTTGAGGCGGCTGAGTGCGTGTGGGACTTTAACCAAAGCATGTCCATCAGTTGAGGGAACAGGTTGCTGCGTGGCAGGCTCATCCGGAAGCATCATGTCGCTCGGCAGGTCTGCCGGTGGATCCATATCCAGGGATGGATGTACAGGAGGTTCCATGTCCAAACGTTGTGGTGGTGTCAATGGCTGCAGCGACACTGCAGGATAGGGGCACCCAGTCTCCATACCGGTTGGATTCGAGGTAGCCATGGGTACAGGAGGCTCAGGATTGGAGGGCAGGATTGCGGATTGTGATGGTACCGATTTAGCAGCCACAGGTGTATGAACTACTGGTGAAGGCAGAGCAAAACTGTTTTGATCATCTAGCTAAAAGTTTTCAATAATTCTACAGTGCTTGATTGAAATTATCCGTTTTTCAAATTGTCATATTGATAATGATATTAACATGATTATTATAAGCAGGACCTGTTCTATAAATATCTAAACTCCCTGTTATAAGGCAGTGGCTTTTCTTACAACACTCCCGTAATAATAATAATAATAATATTATATAAAGACTTTATTTAAAGAGGCAACACAGTTGGGTAATACCCAGTCTTCCCTTTGAGCTTCATTATGCATTTACATATATGTACAGATATGAAAGTTACATAAAAACAAAGCAACATAAGTTTATATACACAGCCTGAAAGAAAATAATCATACATATAGTACTGCAAAGTCAGAAATTTTTGTGAGGAATTTTTTTTTCACAAAATTAATGCTCGTGGACATTAATTAAGGCAGTAAAACGCAGAACATATTTGTCTTTGATGTTTAAAATTCTCGAATATTCAACTGTGCGAATTAACTCTCAATATCAATTTCGCGAAAACATATGACTTTACAGTAAATATAATTGAGCAGAAAATATATACACATAATATACAGTTGTTAGCACACATTAAATAAAGATTCCTTGTTACTAAGGTATCTCTTCATTGAGAGAAGTTTTTTTGACCACCAGAGAACCACCACTTTAAGTAGTTGGTTTTAAATATATTTGCACTGGCAGATGTTCTTACATTGTAAGGAAGTGAGTTCCACAATTTTGCTCCAGAGTACGCCAATGATTTTCTACAGAATTCAAGTCGAGGTTTTGGGACTGAAAGGAGACGCTGATCAAATGATCTCAATGAGCTGTTTTCGTAATATGTAAATAGATGCTCCATATAATTCGGAAGAAGATTATTTAGAGATTTGTGAACTAGTATAGCCTTTTTGTATTTAACTCTATCAGAAAATTTCATCCAATTTAGTTGCAAAAATAAATCAGCTGTTGGTGTATCAAAATCTTTATCTGAGATATGCATGATAGAAAAGGATAGAGATATAAGAAAAGATATGCTCAGATATTTTTCGACCATCAAGGCACTTGACCTGTCCAGCTTCTGTGGCGGTGACAGGGACTGAGTCCCGGCTGACATTGCTCAACACGTATCACATGGCTGTACTTCATATCTGAGCGAAGTGATCCCCTTAGAATGAGAGTTTATCAAGCTCCTTCTTGAAAGATGTCAAAGAAGGAGCCTCAGCCACAGGGGCTGGTAAGTTGTTCCACACAGGGATGGTCCGTGGGAAGAAACTGAATTTGTAGGTATCTGTAGATGCGTGATGTTGGAGAAATCTGTTGTTGTTCTTAAATGTACCAATCTCTTTAAAGCGATTACCTGATACACACATTTTTAGTATGCATTCAGGCTCATTTCAAAATGAATGAACCCATGTGTCCAAAAAATTACAGTTCGAGGAATCCTTTTGTAATTATCCTCAAATTTAAAACTTATAAAGTCAACCGGCAAACAGGCAAATGACTGATGTCTTTGATATGTAATGTGATCATTAAGCCTCTTCTTTAATATAATCATAATCATTGTAACTTTGAGTAACAAAATTATAAGTAATTTTCGACCTGTATTAACAATAGAATGTTAATTAACATTAGGTGTTAAAATTCCTAGTCTGTTCCTCGGAGCTGAATAGCAACCAGTTAATTTGTAGTATAACGCATGGAATGCCCTAAGAATAGCCTGAGAGGCTTTTTCCTTTTAAAATACATAGTTAGGGCCATGATAATAAAAACGTGTTTAGATCTTAGTGCATGATCAAGCATATTTAAATAAAGTTACAGTAATCATTTCATAAACATTTTAATTCATGGATTACCGTAAATATTTTTTCAGGAGTGGAAAATACTGCTATAAGCCAACAATGGATGTTACATGTTGTCCAATGTACACTATCAGATGTGAAGCATTGAACTTCAAAATGAGAAAATCACACAAGAAAGCGTTAAAGAAAATCAATAAATATCTGATTGAAGGAATCAAACCAAAATGTGATAATCAGGAAGAAGACTGTGAGGTAGACAAAAGTACAAGTAAGAGTGAGAAGCCAACTACTGGTGAAACTGAACAAAAACCCGGTACCAGTCAGTCTGAGTCAGATAAGAAACCAGGTGCCAGTCAATCTGAGTCAGATAAGAAGTTGGGTACCAGTCCATCCGAGTCGGATAAGAAGCCGGGTGCCAGTCAACCTGAGTCAGATAAGAAGGCAGGTACCAGCCAATCAGAATGTGAACCTTCAACTCAGTCACCTAGGAACCGAAGTTCTTCATCACGAACCCCAAGACCAGGTTATAAATTGTATTATTTCTGTATTTCTTAGGGTTTTATTTGATACCTGAATTGACCCAGTGTATTTACTAAATGCCACCATTGACCTTATTGCTCATGACGGTATTGACCATCAATTAAATTGGCAGATATTGTTTTATATTTTGGCTATAACATAGTAAATTTCAGCACTTTATTGCCAGATTGATCCTTGAATTTCAGCACCTGAATTTTTTACCAAGAGATGAGATCTTGCAGTTTTAAGTACATAAAAACATAATAAAAATGATGGATTTGTGCTTGATGTCACAAAGTTAGTACGGGCTAGTGATCCTTAACCATTGGTCAGACTCTAACACTGGGCGTGTTCGTAACGCTGTTCCGCACATCCCGGACAGTGGAACACACGAACAAACCGGAACACTGTTCAGAACATGTACTTTCTGTGCCCGCCACAGAGGTGGTGCAGCCAGAACAGTCACGTGATTACAGCAAGAACAATGGTCGCTTGTGTCATAAAATAGAATACCGGTATAATAAATTTATTTTCCAATTATGGGCCATTGCTGGCAAACAGTCACATTTAAATATATCCACATGCATATTTCTTCCTCCAATATTAAGGCTGCAACTACAATGTTGGTCATCTTAAACATTTTACTTTCTGTTCCGTTTTGTTCGTAAGGTGTTCGGAGTAGAACATCCTGCACAGTGTGCAGAACAGAACATACCCACTGTTACTTGTATATTGATGATAACACTGCACCATATTACAGGTGACGGTGTTAATCCTGACAAACCTCCGTGTAAGAAAGCCAAGGACAGGAGAAAAGAGAAGAAATTAGCCAAACTTGCAGCTAAAGGAGAAACATTGCAACAAGATGATAGTTCTAAAGTAAGACTTGGTTTGCTACCTATCTTGGCTACTAACAGGGTCATTGTTGCTGTTGCATTATCAATGGTGCCTGTCTGGCTGCTCAAGTTCAAGAGCGCTAGACTGATGTCGCCTCATCCTGTCATATCTGGGGTTTGATCCCCTGGTTAGGAACTTATGTTCATTTGTGACTTGGTCATCAAATCTCATTATTCGTCATTTTGACCTGGGCCACTTCAAAAAGTATTACGCAGAGCAATTTGTCACAAAATTTGTCCTTGTTTCTTGTTACTTTATCACCACCCAATGTATTGTTGTATATTTATTGTAGAAGACTGCTGCATCAAACAAAGGTAGTGAAGAGAAGACACTAGAAGATTGGTTATCTGAACCAGAGAAAGCTGAACATTGTGCACATAAGTTAGAGGTAAATCTTTTATCTAACATATTCTATACCGGTGTTTCGCTTGGGTATGGATCTTTAGAATTATTATTTCTCCAACATATAGTTGGTTAGATGTATTGATTATGTGCTGGACATCTGTCTGCATGGATATCAAAAAGTTTCTTCACCCCTGTCCTCCTTAACCAGTTGTCAGAATTCAATGAAACTTCGCATGAATAGTTGGTACCAATCCTAGTTGTGTTTATTGTCATAAATTGTACATCCGATGAATATTGCCAGAGTTACAATCATTTGTGGGAGACATACATTTTTGTTCCAAAAACCACTTTACGAGATACCAAAGTAGTTAAAAATGATACTGGTATATCTCCCTTGCTTGAAGCTTAGCATAGTTAGTTCCAGGTTTAATGAAGCAAATTATGAGATGCTTTACGAGTTTGGGGCCTGATGGTTTGAATTTGGATGATATGAATACTGCTTGTGATTATTTGGTTGAAGTCCAATTTATTTTGAAATGTTATCGGATGTTTCTCTAAAAAATAAGCTAGTATAAGTTTAAAACCATGGACAATGTTTGTCAAAAAATTGTTTTAAACTGTAAATGTATCAACAACACTAACAAAACACATCATTTATCTAACATATTGCCTTGCAAATCCTCAATAGCTTTGCAAGGTTTGCTTAACAGATTAACTGTGGAGTCTGGTACAATACGCATGCATGTGTTAACTTATGGTGGACATGGTATTTTTATTTCATTATTAAGGGCAGCAGTTTTGTGTGAGGTGAGGGTATTTTTCCCAATAATAGAAAGTGTTCAAACTTATACTAAAAACTTATAGTATATAGACATTGTATCACATTAGAAAAGTAAAAATGCAAATATAATCATTAGTCATCCAGCTTGCTTAGGAGTTATCTGCCCCTGAATAAGCAAATTGGTGAAAAACACACTTGTTTCAAGGGTGGATAATTCATAAACAAATTTGGTGACCCATGATTATTTAATTATTTTTCTGTTTCTAACATGATACTATGCAAAGTTTGAACAAGTTCTTAACCTGGGAATATTTTGCCCATCTCTCATACATGAAACTGCAGTGAATGCCTTTAATGTGCATCCCATGTACATATGTACTTTTATAGGGCTGTGAGTGACATGATTTGACAGATTATCAAGCATTGGGTTTTTCCATTATTTGCGTATGTTTGTGATCGATCAAGAAGCATGTCTATTATTGGTGGTTAGGCAACTAGCTAATATAAACGTTGAGAACAAGAACAAGCTGTTTTCAATCAGGATAATTTTCCCCTCAAAGTCGGAGAATTTGCCCATCTGACAAGGAAAAAACTGGATGGCCATGCACTTCTGACTGTCTCAGTTGAACGCAAAAAAACTCAGGATCATTGACAGACTCAAGCCTAAGTGATGTACCTGTATGTAGCATAAATCATAGTATTTAGTATCAAAACTGTTTAAGATTTCACGTCTTTTCCCTTTATTTCTAATACCATTACGCAGGTCTCAATTCCATGAAAAAACTTAAGTTAGTGGTTAGCTAAGTCAGTTATTTTAAAAACATATGTTGTTAAATGAATCCAACGTACAATAGTCAGTAGTGTATATTATTTCATGTCGGTAAGATGTCAAATTGATAGAGCAATAAATAATGAGTCTGGATAATTTTACAGAAAATAGTGTTTTAAAGTTATGAACAGCTAAAGTAAAAGCTAAGTCTTAAGTTATTGCTTAACTATGAAGTCTTTATATGTAGTTGGATATCTGTGAGCATTTCATACAAAAATCACCTAGCATATTAAACTTCAGCAATAAATACACAATGAAGCAATACATGTCACAAGACTATAATTGTAGTTACATATAAATTCAAAATAATAGACTTAAGTGAGCAATTACTTGTATTTTCTTGGAATTGGGATACGTACATAAATGACATCTCCTTTAAATAGTATTCATATTGCAGGTACGTCTTGTCAGATCATTTCCTCAAAGCCAACTATTTGAGGATACTTTGAACGAAACGCATGAAGTGTATCATAAATATCAGATGGTGATTCACGGTGATGCCCCGGACAAACCCAGCATGAAGCAATTTACCCGCTTTCTAATCGACAGCCCTTTAGAGGTGTGTTACATATTACCTGTACTCTTTTATTCACTCTGCGTATGTATAACTTCACAGGTAAGGTTGGTACGTTCTCACCCAGTATGTGAACAGTTTGAATCCACCTTTGATGCATCATTTAACATATACCAGAAATATCAGATGGCAATACACAAAGAGGGAATCGAGGAATGTGGGATGGATACGTACAGCAACTTCCTGGTCGAATCACCGCTTGAGGTACTGTTTTGCCCCCATCCCTTTGAAGAATCATGGTACATGAACATGTCAGTCAGATTGTGGAAATGTCAGTAAACAAATAGTTTCTGGTCAATAACTAAAGAACTGTTCAGCATAGGATCCTCAAACTCATGCCCCTTGGTCATGTCTGGTAAATGATGTCTGTTTGTTTTGTTTGAGACCTAGAACATATATCACTATTTGAATCATCAATACAATGAAGCCATGCATGATTTACAATCATCTGTTGCTTATTTCTAATTGTCAAGCATTAAAATCAGTCACACAGTTTTCCTAAAATAGGTAGACTGCAGTCTATACTGCACAGTTTTCCTAAAATACTATAATAGATTGCAGTCTTGGATCATCTATTGTTTGGTTGTTTACTGGATCCATATTATCATGATTTGAGCCCTCATTTGTTACACCTTTAAATGATGTTCATGAAGCATTTACTTTCACAAAATAATTGATTTTGTGCTGGAAGCATGTCTGGAAGGATGTCTCAAAGTTTGTACGCTAATCATTGGTAAGATTTCAACGTAACTTCACATAAATGCTTGGTATCAAGTCAACACCCACGAATATGTTACAGTTGGATATAAATACTGAAACACATGTTATCTATGATATTACAGAAGGAACATCCGGGTGGGACTTTAACACTGGGATATGGTTCGTTTCATCATCAGTATATACTGGATGGGAAGCTTATATGTGTGGGTGTGATTGATATTCTACCTTCATTGATTTCATCAAAGTACCTGTACTATGATCCTGACTATCAGTTCCTATCATTAGGAACATACTCAGCCTTAAGGTAATGTCAAATAATGTATAGTGTTTATTTACGCTTTCATTTTAAATCCTAAATTTATAAGTGAAATATTAATAAATAAATGTCAAATTCACTCTTTTTGGCACACCAGTGACAATACAGTCAGTAAGATGTTTTGTTTGCCCATAATGTGAGTTTCAAAAACTTGATGTCAGAAATTTCAGCTTGTTTTTGTGAAGGATATTATTCTATTTCCTACTTATTACAATTGAGGAATGATTAGTAGATGTGGATTCAGTGAACACTTGATTGCATGGAAATCACCTGATTGGGGGTTTGGAAATTACTGTAAATTAATGTTATTTCTGACAGAAATTACTGAAATGACCGTTATGCTATTCCTGAATCTAGTGGATGAACTGTGCCTCCATGGAATTGTGACAGATTGCAGTGACAACATTGTTACTTTATTATTAAGGTTCATAGTCCAGACCTTTCAATTGATGTAACAAACATATTTTCATGAGGTCAAAATTTCACGAATTCACTATAGAAGTAGTTAGCCAAGTTACATGTAGGCGATTTTTAAACACAAGAACCACTTCCTGGCCATTGTTTCAGGCATAAAATTTTGCTAACTTCGCGAATGTAGCAAATGTTAGTCCCTTCTGAAAATATATGATTTTACAATATGTATTGTTTCTTGCCTATCTGCAGGGAGATAGCGTTAGTACGAGAACTACACAGACAGTCCCAGGAACTACAGTACTACTATATGGGATATTATATACAGTCATGTCCTAAAATGGTTTACAAGGTCTGTTACTGTATATTACTTATACTGACTTTAATAATTACTTTATTGACTTTGCATATAAGTTTGGGAGTATGTTTATGTTCCTTGTACACCTATCTGTTGTTAGCTCACCTGTCACAAAGTGACAAGGTGAGCTATTGTGATCACTCTTCGTCCAGCGTCCGTCGTCCGTGCGTGCGTCCGTCCATCCGTCCGTGCGTCAACATTTCATTCAAACGACTTCTCCTCCTAAACCACTTGACCAATTTCAACCAAACGTCACAGGAATGTTCCTTGGGTGGTCCTTTCTAAAAATAGCTAAAAGAATTGTAATCTATAAATAACTCTGGTTGCCATGATAGGAAAATCTTTAAAAAAATCAACCGCTTGCTAGATTTCAAAATAATTTTACAGAAATAGTTGTTGGGTGACCCTCTTACAAAATTGACATATTTGTCTTGATTCGTCAAAAAACATGGCCGCCAGTGGGTGTGGTGCTGTTTTTCCCTATATATCTATAGTAAAATCTTTAAAATCTTCTCCTCTAAAAGTACTGGTTGGATTTCATTATAAATTGGTTAAATTGTTCCTTGGGTGGTCCTTTCTTAAAGTAGCTAAAAAAATTGTATTCCATTCAGAACTCTGGTTGCCATGGCAACCAATAGGAAAATCTTCAAAAAATCATAAAAAATCAACCGCTTGCCTGATTTCAAAATAATTTTACAGAAATAGTTGTTGGGTGACCCTCTTACAAAATTGACATATGTGTCTTGATTCGTCAAAAAACATGGCCGCCAGAGGGTGGGGTGCTGTTTTTTCCTATATATCTATAGTAAAATATTTAAAAATCTTCTCCTCTAAAAGTACTGGTTGGATTTCATTATAAATTGGTTAAATTGTTCCTTGGGTAATCCTTTCTTAAACTAGCTAAAAGAATTACATTCCATGCAGAACTCTGGTTGCCATGGCAACCAATAGGAAAATATTTTAAAAATATTTTAAAAATCAACCGCTTGCCAGATTTCAAAATAATTTTACAGAAATAGTTGTTGGGTGACCCTCTTACAAAATTGACATATTTGTCCTGATTCGTCTAAAAACATGGCCGCTGGTGGGTGGGGCGCTGTTTTTCCCTATATATCCATAGTAAAATCTTCTTCTCTAAAAGTACTGGTTGAATTTCATATTAAATGGGTAACAATATTCCTTGGGTTATCCTTTCTAAAAATAGTTAAAAGATTATAACCCATGCAGAACTCTGGTTGCCATGACAACTGATTGGAAACAACTTTTAAAAAAAAACATTGTTCTACTTGATCAATGTGCACAGGTGAGCGACCTAGGGCCCTGTGGGCCCTCTTGTTGTAATAAGTCAAGGCCCAGGAAAATTTGAGAAACAACCAAAATAAGCATTTTGACTTCTTCTTATATGAGAGTCGCCGGTTGCAATTCCGTGCCTGAGGGTGAGGTTTTCCTATCCTAAATGAGCTGGTGGTTGATCGTTTTTTTTTGTGTCGCTTTAGGTGTTACTTTGGCGGCGGCGGTGGCGGCGGCGTCACAAATTGCTTGTCCGGACCATAACTTTGTCACCTTAAGTTCAAATGACTCAAGAATGGGTATGCATGTTTCTTGCAATAAGCCGGAGTGCAGTGCGCAAGAACCATAACTCTACCTGTCATAGTTTTTGAATTATTTCCCTTTGATTGATTTTATTAGAGCATTTCTTGTCCGGAGCATAACTTTGTCACCTAACGTTCAAATGACTCTAGATTTGGTATGCATGTTTCTTGCAATAAGCCGAAGTGCAGTGCGCAAGAACCATAACTCTACCTGTCATAGTTTTTGAAATATTTCCCTTTGATTGATTTTATTAGAGCATTTCTTGTCCGGAGCATTACTTTGTCACCTTACGTTCAAATGACTCTAGATTTGGTATGCATGTTTCTTGCAATAAGCCGGAGTGCAGTGCGCAAGAACCATAACTCTACCTGTCATAGTTTTTGAATTATTTCCCTTTGATTGATTTTATTAGAGCATTTCTTGTCCGGAGCATAACTTTGTCACCTTACGTTCAAATGACTCAAGAATTGATAGGCATGTTTCTTGCAATAAGCCGGAGTGCAGTGCGCAAGAACCATAACTCTACCTGTCATAGTTTTTGAATTATTTCCCTTTGATTGATTTTATTAGAGCATTTCTTGTCCGGAGCATAACTTGGTCACCTTAAGTTCAAATGACTCAAGATTTTGTATGTATGTTTCTTGCAATAAGCAGAAATGCAGTGCGCAAGAACCATAACTGTGCCTTGCATCGTTTTTTAATTATTTCCCTTAGATTGATTTAATTTGAGCATTTCTTGAGGTTGAATGACTTGAAACTTGGTATGCATGTTTCTTACCAAAAGTCCAAGTGCAGTACACAAGAACCGTAAATCTACCTTGTGCCATTTTTCAATTTTTTCCCTTTGATTGATTTTATAAGCATTTCTTGTCTGTGGCATAACTTTGTCACCATAACTATTAATGACTCAAAAATAGGAATGCATGTTTCTTTGCTGTGACATGAATTGCAGTGCGCAAGAATCATAACTCTAGCTTGTGTAGTGTTTGAATGATTCCCTTCAGATTGATTTTATCAGGACATTTTTTTGTCCAGAGCATCGCTTTGTCGTTTTTAGTTCAGATGACTAGAGAGCTCTTGTGAGTCTGATATGTAGCCCAATACTGGATAGTTTTCCATGACAAATTTGCATTTCGTCAGGCGACACTTGCGACTCGCGGAGCTTTTATCTTCGACTTACCTGCGTCTACACGACGTCTATCAAGATGTCCGACGTCGTTGTTTATCGTGACGTCACGGAATGAACGTGACGTTACGCGCTAGTTAATGAAAGAGTAACAATATAGTCCCGAGTTTGATCCCCTTACTGAGCAGATTAAGCGACTGGATAAATAGAATAATAGGTTAGTGCCGTGAATGAAGTAAAAGTTTATCCGGCTCGGCTGCGACTCACCCGATAAATTCCTCCGCCTTGCCAGATAAACTTTTTCATCCCCGGCACTAACCTATTATTCTCTATATCTAGGTCTGGCAGGTTCTCCGAGGTATAGTGTCACAGAGTTGAGGGTTTGTCTGATATATGTAATTATTGTTGATAAATATTTTAGGCAGTGGCCTATGATATTTGGAAATAAACTTGATATGATTGATTGATTGATTGATTGATTGATTGATTGATTGATTGATTGATTGACATGTGGGCTGTATTTCAGGGGCAATATTATCCATCATATCTGTCATGTCCGGAGACATATACATGGCATCCTGTAGAGAAATGTGCACCAAAGTTACAAGTTAACAAATTCTCCAGGTTTGAAGAAGACCCAGCTGTAGGTACGTACCACAGTTCAGTCATCTCAATACATTAGGGGTTCCGCGAGGACTTATCCTGACTAATATTGTCTTCATGTAGTTAGCAGTCATCAGTAATGATCTATCATTTGGTTGTAACCGGAGCAACCCAGGTTCAAATTCTAGGTTTGGTACTAGTATGTTACGCTTGTCTGTGACATTTGCTATGGTAATTTTTATGTCCTCCACATGTAGAAAAATTGTCAGTTGCTTTTAGAAGAGCAAGTTAGTATTGGTTTATATTTAATTCCATGAAAATGGCTTAGGCCAACTTCCATCAATTGACTGCTGTAAATGACTGAACCATTTTTGAAAACAGTGCTCAACATGATAAAAAGAAATAAACCAATTTAGCTCACATTACCATTGAAAGCTCCAAGTATGCCTGACAGATGAGTGCTGATCAGTAACAGCACTTGTTTTTATGGGTTTTAATTAAATTTTGTAGAATTTGGTTAAAAGCTATTATGTGGGTTGTAAATGTGTTAATTTCAAAGTTTCAGCAATTGTAGAGATGTTTATGTTGAAGTTCATCCACGAAAAACAATGAATATCAATCCCTCATGAATAATAGTGATTTTGTATTGTATGCTCATGTTTTAAGTCTTTTTGTTTAGAAAAACGGAAAACCTATGTTTTATATCATTTTTTTGTCGAGCCTGCTTGCGAGACTTAGTCGCCACTTTTGGTGTATGTGCGTGCGTGTGTCCGATTTTGTTTCTGACTATAACTTTGCTTTGACCAATCATGCTTATATTTGGCATGAATGTTCATCTTCATGAGGAGGAGTGTCATGCACAACCCCAGGTTCCTATCTTAAAGGTCAAGGTCACAGTTGGAGGTCAAAGATCAAATTGAAGCCTGTCTGGACCACAACTTTGTCATACATTGACCAATCTTTCTTATAATTGGCCTGAATGTTGACCTCAATGAGGCAGAGTGTCATGCCCAACCCACAGGTTCCTATCTCAAAGGTCAAAGTCTTAGTTGGAGGTCAAAGGTCAAGTTGAAGTTTGTCCAGACCAGAACATTACTTTGTCATACATTGATCAATCTTGCTTACAATTGGAACAAATGCCCACCTGATTCAATGCCCAATATCACTAACTGTTTAAGTTATTGCAAAATCATTTTACATGTGTATTAATCGATCTGTCCTACGTGTAAATCAGTTAAGTTTGGAATAAAATGTTGCTTTGTTATTTTCTCGGAATCCTGTAAGCGCACTCACCTTAGGCAAAAGTGTGGGATTTTCAATACAGACTATGCATGACATTACTCTTACTGTGTTCCTATTTGTTAGACCGTGTAAGCACACAAATTCATAGAATACACTTGTCAATCGTTTTCTACCTTTGTATTAAAGCATCTGCAAGTTTTCATAATGCTTGTTTATTTCGACGCACTCACCAACCTTCCTCATTTCAACTGTTAAAATTCAATATGTTCAAAAGGATAAAATTAGATTTTGAATTTGTGAATTTTAATAGTAAAACTTAAAACTTGGTGATTTTGAATGTCTGTCTAAATGTGTGGACGTTCTTTTGTTATTGACTTTTTTTTACTTGGACAGGTGAATGTAGTATTTGAACATGCATAGATATTATTGTGAACACCTTATAAGTGGCAGGAGGTCTGTTAAAGGACATCGTAGACGAATGCCATCCCGCATATTAGGATTAATTGCGCCTATAGTCTGTATTGAAATCCCACACTCATGCCTAGGGTGAGTGCACTTGTATAATTCCCAGAAAATAACAAGACAACATTTTATTACAAACTAAACTGATCTACACATAAGAAAGACCAAATTATACACATGTAAAATTATTTTGCAAGAACATATATTTTCATGGGTATGAAATTTTGTGGATTTTAATAAAAATCTATTTTTGTGGGGTTGTAAATTCATGGATTGCAAAACCTTGAAGGGTAACACCATGTTTGGTATCTGGGTGTTCGATATATCGCGGGCATTAGATTTGGTGTTTGAATTTTAACAACAAAATCAACGAAAATTCAACCACCTCGAAAAATAATGATTTAACAGGATATTAAATGGATACATTGGTGTTTATTTTTCAGTGGATGTGAATGCAGAGTTAGATCTGGAGAATTTACTGATATTATACCAGAGACAGTTAATGAGTTACTCTATCTATAAGATGTTAAGTAAGGGAAGTAAAAATGATGAGGAGGAAGTGCGACAATATGCTGGCTTTGTTGGCAAGAAATTATCAGCCAGTCTAGTTTTGCTAAGGAAATAACTCGGCTTCTAAGTGTATTGACTGTTCTGTACGTTGGGTATAGTGCACCCAGGATAATGTGATGTTTACAAACATGAATCAAAATTGGTTAATCCTCCTTTGTGGAATATACCAAATTTTCCCGCTTGTCTCCTTATCATGGGCGCACTATATGATGGCATATGCGCATTTTTTTTTATTTTCGCTATTTTTCGCAAATACTGTTTCTCACAAATTTATATATCCACATAAATATATATACTTTCATAACATGATAACCTAACATTGTACCTTCGACCACGAATTCATAAATATGTGAAATTAGATACCGAAATTCACAAAATAAAGATCACATGATATGACGAGATTAATAGTAACTAGCTACGTAAATCATAGTTGATAATTCTTAAATCCTTAACTTTATAGACGTTGTTTACTTACACTATGTCTATAAGACCTGTTATATAGTATGTAATGTCTCAATATTGAGTATTTGAAAATAATGCGTTATTGTGAATCTAATTTATTTTATTATGCTACTTCAGTTGTGAAACAAGGTCTGCAACATATATTAATCACTCTTGACACCTCATTCCTGAAGGTATGCTCTACAATGAAGGTTTGAGATGTTTAAAATGTAGAGCATGGTGGTCGAGTGGGCAACACTCCTGACTACGGATCGAGAGGTCTGGGCCGGGGCTCTTGGTCATTTCTGAAGTTATACATGTACTTCTCATTTCAATTATTTTATTATTTATTTATGTATTTTGTATATTGAGTGAACTCAAATTTTAAAATAATATTGTATTTAATTATACAGTGTGAGCACAGCATGTCTGGGCAATACAGTCAGGTCTCGATAAAACAACAACAACTGATATACTGACAAATTCATATACTGACATCATTTTACGGGAACTAATGTTTTAATATGCTCATTGTATCAATTCATTATACAGTCAGGTCTAGACACCCAATATACTGACAAATTCATATACTGACATCATTTTATGGGGACTAATGTTTTAATACGCTCATTGTATCAATTCTGTATACAGTCAGGTCTAGATAAGACACCTGATATACTAATATTTTATGGGAATAATGTTGTAAAAAATGAGTATCAATTCAGTATACTGATATATTTGTTACAATGACATTTTGCTTGGGGAACAAACAGCTTTGTTATATCTGCACCTGACAGTATGTATATAGGATAGAGAATTGAATATTCTGCTATGTGTCTGTGATAGTTAGGATCTACAAAGGTAGAAATAATCATTTGTTTAGATCTATTGTATATGATTGTTTTTATGATAGGAATGGGGCTGTAATCTGAGAAATATGTCCTGATGCAATGTTTATGTACATGATATCTCTTTACTCCATTGTTGTAGAATATGTATTATACATTACATGTACTGTGATCATTATCATAAAAGACCTAAATATACACAGATTGGACACTTAATTGACAACGGAGAGAAAAGCAAAATAGCATACAGCAGATTCTGAAAACTGGCATGAACACTTGTTTGTCATCCTTTTTTAATGAACTATATCTCATTTTGAAGAGCCAAGCTTCTTCTACTGCATGATGTAACTTATTTTTTTCTATCTCTTATAGAATTCAAAAAAATTATTGTTTGAATGAGGCAAATGGGGTATTTTCTGCTAAAATTAGCATTTCCATTTAAATGAGAGTAGGTCTGGCTCTTTGAGGTCTATTGTTTTATTCCTCGACCGATTTCAATTAGGTATCATTTTAAAGCAGAATGATAAATCTATTGCATAAACATATTAGTTTTTTCCTATGTATAGCAAAACGGGAGATATAAGGTATTAAAGAAAAATGAGATTTCGCAAGATTTCAGAAAACTGCCGCGAGATATTGTGAGATTTGGTAGATTTTTCCAATCTTTGTATATTAAGGTCTTTGGTATCATAAAGGCTTGCTTCATATCATTTTATTCAACTTTTTCCATAAATTCAATACCAGTTTCTTCTGCAACTGTTTACTGCATATAACAATTGAAACATCATTGATACTGCTATACGACACGGTATAATGCTGTATGTAATAACCCAGGCTCCCTGATTTTGGTCCTTATGTCAAAATTAATGTTGACTAGATTTACTTTTCCTTCTTTTTTTTGAAGATCGGTACCCTAATTTCAAAACCACACATTGCGAAGATGTTTTAGTGATAAATTTAAATTCAGTTGTAATTGGATTTATCACATAAATACCGTGATATTCCATGTTCTCAAACACGTGATAACAAATTCAAGACGTCACCAGCTTTTCGGCGCGAAAACGTTACATTGCCGGCTTAGATACGTTCTTATTGACGTTGTATTGACTCAGTAACTATGGTAATGTGATAAAAAGAATCAGTCATTCGTGGTCTTTGATATCAACATTTCTTAATCTCGTCACGAAACAAATTATAAAGCTTGTCAAAGGCTCGCTTAATAACCTGTGTTTTCTAGACTCGTTTAAGAAATGTTGATCTCCAAAGACAACTCATGACGGATCCAATATATCTTTTATGAAGTTTGAAACTTTTGACATAATGTCAAGGTGACACTATATGATGGTATTTGTGCCAGGATCACAGACCCTGTCTCATTCATACTTTATTAGTCCCCTTCAAATTTTTAACCGGAGGGGACTATAGGTTTGCCCTCCTTTTGATTGTATGTCAAAAATCTGGATCCGGCCATAACTCAAACAGTTTCCTAGCTGGGTTTATGAAACCTGGTATGTGGGTAGGTGTCAATAAAGACATTATGTGCATCGTAATATATTTTATTTTACTAAATATTTGTTGTTATGGCAACAGAAACATTGAAAATGACTTAAAAGACCAAGGCCTCAACCGGTAGGGGACTTCTGTATTGCTTGCAATTGTTAATGACTTGTTTCACAGTGTATAAGCACATGTTATTATATGTTCTATATAATTGAACAAACACAATGATTCAGATCAATGCCCCCATCTTATTGAGGCGGTATATTACCACTCATGGTGGTTGTTTGGTCTGTCCGTCTTTCGGTAGACCGAATGGTTTCCGCTCAAGAACTCTAGAACACAAGAACACTTTGCCCTAGGATCCTCAATCATCAAGATTAGATGATTAAAAAAAAAAAAAAAAAAAGATTAGATGACCCCAAAAAAAAAAAAAGATTTGATGACCCCCTATTGATTTTGAGATAATTAGGTTATAGGTTAAGGTTCCTGTAACCTTTAACACAAATGAATAGACCAAATATCTTCCGATCAATAGCTCCAGAACAGATGGGCCCAGAAACTTGAAACGTTACATGGAGGTTAGTCATCAGCAGTAGTTGACCTCTTTTGATTTTGAGGTCAAACATCAAGGTCGCCATGACCTTTCACATGACTGAGCATTTGGCTGCCATACTGTAACTAGCATAGATGTTTTATAAACATCTCTTGTTGTATTCAGGAGAGTACTGTAAAGTCAGACATTTGTAAAGTCAGTGAAATAGACAAGTCCGCAAAAATTTATGTTTGTGATCTGAAACAACGGCAGTAAAATACAGAATGTAGTTCTTTCAATACAGAAAGTAGTTCTTTCAATACAGAAAGTAGTTCTTTCAATACAAAAAGTAGTTCTTTTAATACAGATAGTACCAGTAGTTCTTTCTAAAATTAAAAAATCTAGAACATTTTACCTCGGATGTCAAGGTAACAAATTCATAAAATTCATACCTCACAAAATTGTCTGATTTTACTGTTCTCGTTTTCGTAATTATGTGCAAATCTGTTAAAGCTTTATTTAAGTTATTTTTTGGAATGTTATTGTCTGTGTATAAATGCTATTAAAGGATTTTGTAACAGAATATGTTTATTTATTTATTCAAGTTTACGACCATTTTTCAACAATTGTAAAGTTATAAATTGCAGAAGATTGACTTTACCAGTTTTCCTGGACTATATCTTATCCTGTACTAACTTACCACTCTACTAGGAACCAGCATCTTCTCCAAATCTGGACATTGTTGTCAAATTTTCATGGAAGGGTAAGAAATGCCACAACTGAGGATCAGGTAACAAATCCAGCTCACTAGACCAGGGCCGTCGCTTAACAGAATATGCTATCATGTTGTTTTCATTGTTAAACTGCAGTGCAAGTATCATCGAAGAGTATGACTTGCTGCAACCGGGTTACAAATCCAGCTCACTAGACCATCACTGTATCATGGCAAATCACATACCAAGTGCATACATATAATCCAGTTAGGATATGGTGAGAGTGACGTAGCCGTTTATATGTACACAGAAGATTACAACCATTGTCTGAATAGGCAGTGCCAATATAGTATGTTAGTTTAGCATTGAAATTATGGCTGTCTGTTTAAGCCTTTATAATTGGTTTTACACCGTAATAGTGGACTCGACCGCTGCGTCACTGTATTCTTACCCTGCCTGGACTATATGATAGTAGACTAAATTCATCTCGCACTTTCATAATTATACTCTGTAAATGTTTATCTTTACGTCAAGAATGATCTCCCTTGATCAAGTGTCTTCTTAAGTCTATTTGTATAACTGGATTGTCTACCTTCCTTACTAAACATTGGAAAACAATATTTTTTTTTATTGGTTCTAGACATTGGTTAAAGGTGTGAATTGATGTATTCATGGTATAAGGGGTTCAGAAACACGATACAATCAATATATAATTCAGTAATGTATAAATTTATTAAATGTTTAAAACTAATTCTGTTTCTGCTTTTTTAATCAAATACACGTACACAAAAATGACATAAAAAACTTGACCAGGACACAAGTGACTCACAGATTTATATTGTCACATTACAACAGGTACATGTATTTCTCATACAAATTAACCTAGTCCTCAACCTTTAGGCCACAGTTTTTTTATCTTTAATTTTACAGGTTTTTCAAAGAATACGGGATAATTTGTGTATGATCTTTGGATATTTGAAAATTGAAAATAACAAGTAGCCTTTTGGGGGTCCTAGGTCACACAATGACAGTTGGGCGACCTAGTGCCCATTTGGTCTTCTTGTTACCTATCTATCCTGCCTCCCAACATCAAATACTTTCTTAATTTGAATAGGGATGGTATTTGTAACTAGGTGACATGGTTGATGTCTGGTAGGCAGCCCACATATCATCATCTGTCTTCAATATTTCCATTCAAAGTATCAAATTTTGCACTTCGAAATTTTGTTTTGACTTGCACTTACATTTTGCAAATTAATAATAATCTTGTAAATGCAACACAGTTTATAGGTATAATTATTCGTTTGGTCAGTTATTTTGCTTGTTGAATGCTCTAGACGCAACCACTTAACACCTTATTAAGATTGTTTGCACAAACTAATTTCACACAATTACCGCCTTTGTTATAACCGAGCAAAAATGCACACAAAGTACTTCATCCGGACCTAGAAATAATTATGGTATAACTGATTAACATTATATCCTATTTCCTAATCAGCAAGTGATAGTACATTGAAATAAAGAAGGACGCAGTCTTGGATTTTCTTTCACTAGAACCGAGGGCTTTATAAGTGCGTTCCACTATACTCACTGCTTATGAAAACAGAGGCGGAAATTGAATATACACAATAAATGAACTTTTATTATGCTATAAATAAATGGTTAGAGGACCAAGTTAATTTATTCGAGTAATAACCATATAACCAGTACACATTGTAGTCATATAACCAGTACACATTGTAGTCATATGCCGGTACATGAATATCTAGAACGGTGCATGCAATATGAACATACTAGTATCAATAATGGCTTTATGAATGTAAAAATTACCACCCAATCTTATTTTCCTTGGATTTTGTTAACTTTTAAAGTCACAAGATTTTTGTTGGTACAATCAAGCATCCGATTGTAGAACATGTTTTTATCACATTAGATTTTCTGGTGGGTCTGAGATTGATTTTTCACATTTAATTGGGAAGATTTACATTAAATTGATATCTGAAGAAAAAAATACCATGAAAATTAAAATACAAGGTTTCCACATTTCACTGACAATGTACTGTAAAGACACATCAAGCTTAAGGAGAGATTATTAACCTGCAATATCCTAAACCCGACTAGTACACTCATTGCTCACAAGAAAAAAACTGTCAATACAATGCTTGAAGCAAATTTTCATATTGAGGTTTTTACACAAACTAAAGACAAAATCTATCTAAAACACCACCTAAAATCTAAAACATTGACAACAGTTAGCTATGTCCCTATAATATATCGTCTACAACGCTGCTGTAAAATCAGAATTTTTTGCAAGGAATTAATAATCTCAAATGAGATATTTCACAAAGTTTGTACACATGAACTGAAACAACTGTAGCAAAATGCAAGATATAGATTATTATACCAGTAGTTCTTTCTGATGTTTGAAAATCACAAACATTTAACCTCAACAATTACTTAGAATAAAGAAATTGTGAAAATCTGACCTTGCAAAAATTTCTGATTTAACAGACTATCACCAGTCCTATTAACATCCCTCTAGTGATTGAGATCAGATTGATTTTGGCACAACATTGATTTCAGCCCAGAATATTATCCAGGTAAGTCAGACACAAAGACGACGGGTACCGCAGACAACTAGTTTTTTACAAAAATTTGAGACAGTGAATACATGACACAATCATTTTTCATATAGAGCGACTGAATCGGGGATTTTAAATTATGTGTACTTAACCAGAATATCGATACAACCAATGTCGACACAGCAAGTTTCAACTGTACTTTAAGTCTTTGCCTACTATGCTTGCTACACATGGTAAAGGAAATGATATACATCTAAACAGCTGTCTGACTATAATGTACTGATGAAAGTATGCTTGCTACACACGGTAAAGGTAATGATATACAGTCAGATCTCAATACAACGACGCTGTTTGTTTCCAATAACAATGTCGTTGTAACGAATATGTCGGTATACTGAATTGATACAAAGAGCATTTTAATGCTTTTGTCCCCAAATTTAATGTCAGTATAATGAATATGTCAGTATATCGGGTGTCGATATATCGAGATCTGACTGTATATGTAAACAGCTGACTGACTATAGTGTACTAAACTACTAATGAAAACCGAATTTTGATTAAAATGTCATACTGAGGAAAACAGTATACCTATAAAAACAGCTTACTTGTGTAAACAGCATTCTGATGAACACTGCTTATAACTTACGAAAACAGCTTACCAATGTAGACAAAGTGCATAATATTGTACTGATGAAAATATAGCAAACGGAAAAAACCCAGCTTGCTAAGAAAACCTTATACTGATGAAAATGGCTACTTAGTTCTGACGTAAACAGCGCATTAATTGAACAGCATTCTGGTAAAAACAGTATACTAATGAAAATAGCTTATTGATTAAAACATACGAAAATTTTGTACATATTAAAATAGTGTATGTATGAAAATAGTGTACATGTGCTGATGAAAACTGACTACTGATGAAAATAGCAAACAGATATAAAAACATAGTACAAGTTCTGATTAAAACAAATTACTGATGAAAAACAATGTAGATAAGGAGATCCATAATGGTAACAATTATGACAGAAAAGAGCAGCAGAAATGATATTTAAAATTTCACGACTAAAATGTTCTAAAATTAGTATCATGTAACACCAAAACTGTAGTTCCAAGGTCACTAGATTAAAACTTTCATCCTAAAATACACAATTCAAAGATTTGGTGCTGGTATTGCTTTTATAAGCGTGGATACCATGTATTAGTAGAGGCAGTTGCCATAGATGAGCACCAAACCCTTTATTTTCCAACATGTAAACATCATAGGCACATGGTTTTAAATTGTCTGAGTCAAACTTATCTGAATGTACCCTATAGAGAGAGAAGGTTGTGCAGCGGCCATGTTTAGCCGCAACGGATATGACGTTTCGAAAGCTGGTACCCAGTGTTTCCACAGTTGTCACAGCAAACACTGATACCAGTTCCTGTAAAGTCATATCCGTTGCGGCTAAACATGACAGTATAGGGTACACTCAGATAATTTGAAACTATAGGGTACATTCAGATAATTTGAAACCATGTGTCTATGGTAAAATTTAGAACACATGTTTCAATATCCAATATTTGTCTTTGACAAAAGATCAGTATTTCCTAGCATGGTTTCATTTTGACACTTTTAAGTTCACATTCTAGACCACCTTGTATCACTTCTCGCCTTTTCTTCTGTACACCATTCTTACAATTATCATATTCCTGCCATGCACCGAAAAAACATCTCACTGAAAGGATAAGAAATTTACAGTAAAGAAGAAATGTTTGTTATAAATATGTATGCCCCCATAATGGCAGCCGGCAGCCCTATAGTCAGTAATGTTAAAAGTCATGGTGAACTTGACCTTCAACCTACTGACCTCAAAATCAATTCGGGTCATATAGTGTTGATGACCAACCTCAATGTAATGGTTGAGGATTCTAGTGTTCTAGCATTCTTGAGTTATGAATGAAAACTGTTCAGTCTACCGACCAACCTACCAACAGATACACCGACTGACAGACATGAGCAAAGCAATTAATATACCTCATCAAACATGGGGGCATAAACATATCAATACTACTAAAGTTCAAAGTCTTCCAAATTGAATATAGATCTGTAGCATATACGAGACAATACAACAAACTCCACCTCTGGCACTGTGTAAAATATGTCACTTGAAAAAAGCTCACTTACTGTGCAATATATTGTAAAATTTCAAAAATGAAGTGACAATGATAATGCCCCAAGGAATCTGTAATCATCAACCTTTAATGCTTAGAGGAACTTAATGAGTAAATTTTAATCAAATTTAGAGTCGTTCAGGTTTTATTTCCTAGTATAATCTTATTGATTTAACTTCTCTGAAATTCACAGAGGATTAGTCTGTGCCAATCCCTTACCTAATATGAGGCTATGGTTTAAATATGGTACATTTGATATATAAACTGACTCGTAACTCTGTTAAATATGCTTATTATGCAACATTTTTAACTGGATCTCGTTATTCTTTGTGTGCTTTTGTTTAACTGCACTGTTATAATTTTTTGATGCACATCTTCAATGGGTGAAACAATAGTCCCCTATAAAGTTTCAAGACCATGGCCAAAGACCTATTAAACTATACAAAGATTGGAAAAATGTATCAAATCTTACAATATCTCTCGGCAGTCTTCTGAAATCTCGCAAAATCTTGTTTGTTCTTAATACCTTATATCTCCTGTTTTAATATACATAGCCAGCAACTAATACTTGTATGCAATAGATTTATTATTTAGCTTTAAAATGATATCTCATTTATTGATAATTTTCTGAATTCTATAAAAGATATAAACAAGAGCTGTCCACGAACAGCGCGCTCCACTATTGGCGGCGCCATGCTAGGATAGAACAATCATTATATATTCAAAACAAAATGCTTCATAACAGCAGCATTACCCTCTGCTGTGTAAAGGTTTGGGCTTCTAAGTCAAAAAAGGGGGATAATTTCAACAAAATGCACAATAGTAATCTTCTCCTGTGTAGGGGTTGAGGTCATGATGGTGAACAAGTATGCAAAGTATCAAAGCAATATATCAATTCACTTTGAAGATATAAGGGGTTAAAAAAACCTGTACCTAAACTATAACATTCGCATTTCTAAGTCCAAAAGGGGACATAATTTCAACGAAATGCTTGATAGAGTTACCCACCCCTGTGTAGGGGTTAGGGGTCATGATGGAGAACAAGTATACAAAGCATTATGTGAATGCACTTTGAAAATATTAGAGGTGAAAAAACCTGTACATAAACTTTAACATTTGCACTAAGTTGAAAAAGGGGGCATAATTTAACCAAAATGCTTGATAGAGTTACCTACCCCTGTTTATGGGTTGAGGTTATGATGGTGAATAAGTATGCAAAGTATCAAAGCAATATATCAATGCACTTTGAACATATTAGAGGTTAAAAAAACCTGTACCTAAACTTTAACGTCCAACAGGGGGCATAATTTCAACAAACTGCTTGATAGAGTACCCACCCCTGTGAAGGGGTTAGGGTCATGATGGAGAACAAATTTGCATAGCAATATGTGTATGCACTTTGAAAAATATTAGAGGTGAAAAAACCTGTACCTAAACTTTAATATTTGCACTAAGTTGAAAAAAGGGGGCATAATTTCACCAAAATGCTTAATAGAGTTATCTACCCCTGTGTATGGGTTGGGGTCAAGATGGTGAACAAGTATGCAAAATATCAAAGCAATATGCCAATGCACTTTGAAGATATTAGAGGTAAAAAAACCTGTACCTAAACTTTAACATTTGCATTTCCAAGTCCATCAGGGGGCATAATTTCAACAAAATGCTTGATAGAGTTACCTACCCCTGTGTATGGGTTGGGGTCATGATGGTGAACAAGTATGTAAAGAACTTTGAAAATATTAGAGGTGAAAAAAACCTGTACCTAAACTTTAACATTTGCACTAAGTTGAAAAAAGGGGGCATAATTTCACCAAAATGCTTAATAGAGTTACCTACCCCTGTGTATGGGTTGAGGTCATGATGGTGAACAAGTATACAAAGTATCAAAGCAATATGTCAATGCACTATGAAGATATTAGAGGCTAAAAAACCTGTACCTAAACTTTAACATTTGCACTATTTGCACTAAGTATAAACAAGAGGGCCCAAAGGGCCCTAGGTCGCTCACCTGTCGTACTTGTGCATGCACACCCCTATGGTGATCCTACACATTTTCTGAATAAAATTTAAGGAAATTCAGCCTCTATTGCAAGTTTTTGTATGATTTGACCATGTGACCTAGCGTTTGACCCCAGATGACTTAATTAATATCAAACTTAACCTAGATTGTGTTGAGATGATTATTAGGACCAAATTTCATAAAGATTAAGTGGAAATTGTAACCTCTGGTGACTACACAGGGTTTTTCTTTGATCAGACCCATAATTTAAACAAAATATTTCCTCCATATAACTGTACAAATACATGCTATAAAGACAGAACAATACCTGAACACTTAAAAAAATAATTATGGTTCCAGTGGGGTTTGAACCCACGACCCTCAGGAAAATGTCAATTGACATTGTGACCTTGTTTTTGACGCCAGATGACCCAAAATCGAACTTGGCCTAGATTTTGTTGACAGGATCATTGTGACAAAGTTTCATAAAGATTAGGTTGAAATTGTAACCTCTGGTGACTGACTACATACGGTTTTTCTATGATTTGACCTATATTTTAAACAAAATATTTTGGAATATTTTTCCTCCATATAACTGTACAAATACATGCTATAAAGACAAAACAATACCTAAACACTCAAAAAAAATAAAAATAAAAAAATAAAAATTATGGTTCCAGTGGGGTTTGAACCCACGACCCTCAGGATAATGTCTACGCTCCCTACAGCGCTTTGATTTCCACTTAACCCTTACAATTCACACCCTGCTTTAAATACTAGAATATTTTGATATTTGACCTTTACAAAACTGCTGTGAACCCTGATACACATTTTCATTGGTTGATGAAAGTTTACTTGTATGTATAGAGCATAGAGAGTTACAGCAGAGTTTAGTGACCATGAAGACTACATGTTGAAAGGTTTAAAACAAGGTTTTTCTATAATTTGACCTAGTGAGCTAGTTTTTGACCTCAGATGACCCAATATCGAACTTGACCTAGATTTTGTTGAGATGATCATTGTGACCAAGTTTCATAAAGATTAGGCTCAAATTGCGACCTCTAGTGTGTTCACAAGCTTTTTCAATGATTTGGCCTCGTGACCTAGTTTTTAACCCCAGATGACCCAATATCGAACTTGACCTAGATTTTATAGAGATGATCATTGTGATCAAGTTTCATAAAGATTAGGCTCAAATTGTGACCTCTAATGTGTTCACAAGGTTTTCCTTTGATTTGGCCTAGTGACCTAGTTTTTGACCCCAGATGACCCAATATCGAACTTGACCTAGATTGTATGAAGATGATCATTGTGATCAAGTTTCATATTGATCAGGCTAAATTTGTGACCTATAGTGTGTTCACAAGCAATTGTGAACGGACGGACGGACGGACGACGGACGACGGACGAAGAGCGATCACAAAAGCTCACCTTGTCACTTTGTGACAGGTGAGCTAAAAAGGCATAATTTCAACAAAATGCCTGATAGACTTACCTACTCCTGTATATGGGTTGGGGTCAAGTATGCAAAGTATGAAAGCAATATCTCAAAGGACTTAGAGAATATAAGAGGTTAAAAAACCTGTACCTAAACTTTAACAAAAGTGTTACGCCGACGCCGACGCTCGGGTGACTGCAATAGCTCCCCTTATTCTACGAATAGTGGAGCTAAAAAATAAGTAACATCATATAGTAGAAGAAACTTAGCTCTTCAAAATTAGTTATTGGTCACAAACAAAAGCGTTAATACAAAATAGAATCTGCTGCGTGTTATGTTGCATTTTCAATTGAGTGTCTAATTGAGTGTCCAATCTGTGTATATTTAGGTCTTTGCCATGGCTTTATTTTGAGACACAACCAGTGCATTACTATGTACCAACCTAATCCACATAAATTTTTAATGATGTATTATTAGCTAAACAAACATTTCTTTAAAGTCAACCTCAATAAACAGGATGATGCCGAGTTCATTGTGATCATCATCCTAAGATCCACTCCTCACATATCGTATCGTATATTATCTAATTAACTGAAGTACAAACCCAACGAAGTTAATTACTTTCTGTATTAAATATCAAAACTTCTGAGAATTCTATCTACTTTCATGTTTCCCATTTGGATTTGAGTAATCTTGGTTTCAATTCCAAAACACACGTCCTACATTATTGTTTGCCCGAAAATGAACTAAGAGTACTGTAAAATCATATATTTTCACGATGTCAAAATTTCGCGACTTCGATATTAGGAGTTAATTCGAGGAGTTAAATATTCACTGTTTTTAAAGAAATAAGTTGAGGGTTTACTGCTGTAAGTTATGTTAACGAGCATTAATTTTCGCGAAAATATCGATTTCGCAAAAATAGCGAAAATTAATCCCTCGCAAAAATTTCTGACTTTATAGTATTGCTGAGAACATTATACAAGTGCATGTAGTTTAAGTCTCGTTCAGTTATCTAGATTCCATATCATAAAGGAAAATCCTTATTGAATATAATTGTAAAGCTGTTATATATGCATTGTCCTTTTAGATTAGGGCCCTAGGTCGCTCACTTGTCATAGAAAAGAATATAAGCCCCTATGGTGACCTAAGTAATCATTCATATTTTATTAATTAGATTCAGGAAAATTCAGCCTTTATTGCAAGCCTTTATGACTTGACCTTGTGACCTAGTTTTGACATCAGATGACCAAGTTTCGAACTTGACTTAAAATTTTGTGATGATGAATCTCATTGTGACCAAATTTCATGAAGATAGGGCCAGAATTGTGTCCTCTAATTGCATAATTGTGTTCACAAGCTTTTTCAAAGATTTGACCTGGTGACCTAGTTTTTGACCCCACATGACCCAGTTTCTAACTTTATATATAAGATTTTATAGAGACAAATTTTCTGACCAAGTTTCACGAAGATTGGGCCATAACTGTGTCCTCAAATGTGTTGACAAGCTTTTTCTAAAATTTGACCTTAAGTGACCTAGTTTTTGACCGTATATAATCCAGTTTCGAACTTGACCTAGATCTCATAGAGACAAGCATTCTGACCAAGTTTGATGAAGATTGTGCCATAATTGTGCCATCTAATGTGTTCTCAACCTTTTTCTAAGATTTGACCCAATGACCTAGTTTTCAACCCCCTTGACCCAGTTTCGTACTTGGCCTAGATTTGATTGAGACAAACATTCTGACCAAGTTTCATGAAGAGTGGCCTCTAGTGTGTTCACAAGAAAATGTGAATGGACGACGAAGGGACGACGGAAGGCCATAAAGTAAACCATCTTAACATTTATATCAATGTTGTATTTTATATGATAAACACCACAGAGGAGGACAGGGTGCCCTAGCACTCATGTCCCCCTACTTATATAACGGGTAAGAGACCAGTAAATCAAGACAACTGCCAAACCCATGTAAATGCTTTTCTTTGCAACTTTCTGTCATCAATCATTCCAAGGCCCACAGAAATTTGTTGTTTCCTTTCGAAAGTATGAACTGCAAAAATAATTGTCATTTATAATGTACATGTTCTGTTTAGCTAGCTTGCAGCTAGCCTACTATTCTTAATTGCATTTGAGGGTTAGGGGTTTCAAATTATCTGAATATACTAACTGAGAGTACCCTTTATAGAGAGAATGTTGTGCAGCGGCCATGTTTAGCTGCAACGGATATGACATTACAGGAGCTGGTGTCCGTGTTTGCTGTGACAACTTGGGCCCTAGGTCACTCACCTGTCGTAATAGTTCATGAAGGCCCACATGATGACATAAGAATTATTTACAACTTCAAAGAATCAAGTAAATACAGCTACAGTTGCATGTACAAGGTTATCATATAGTTCTAACCAACGACCTTGTTATTTACATCAGATAACCCATATTGACAGAATTATAAATCAAAATTGTGACCTCTAGCGCCTACACAAAGTTTTTTTTAGATTTGACCTAGTGTCCTATTTTTTTAACCCCGGTTGACCCAATATCAAACTTGACCTTGATTTAGTTCAGAATATCGTTGTGACAAAGTTTCATCAAGATTAAGTAAAAATTGTTTGACCCCCACAAGACCCAGTTTCAAACTTGACCTAGATTTCATAGAGACAAACATTCTGACCATGTTTGATGAAGATTGGGCCAACATTGTGCCATCTAATGTGTTCACAAGCTTTTTCTAAGATTTGACCTAGTTTTTGACCCCAATATGACCCAGTTTCACAACCTTCTCTCTAAATAGGGTAAACTCAGATTGTGCACTTAGATAATTTGAAACTTAAACCTATAGTTTCCCCTGGAAAATTTTGAGAAAAAGATGATGCAATCTGGTGCATTGTTGGCATTCTGAGGTGCTTAATTTAGTACTGAAAAACAGCCTTCTGCAGTATTTTAGGATTATAAATCAACAAATAAACCCTTTACCCTGCAGATTTTATCTCTGAAAATTAAGTATGATTTCTTAAGAATTTTTGTGTATTTAGTGTAGAAATTTCAATTTATGTTTTATACATGCAAGAAGTCAATTTGACTTTCAACTACCGGTAGTCTCACTGGTTACTTAATGTAATATTTGCTTAAGACCCGACATCATGGATCGTACAGTAAATATTTGATAGTATTTTGTTTAAGGAATATGTTGTTTTTGAAGATTTTGAATTATCTGTGCCTAATAAGCTTCGCTTTAAACCCAGCTGCCACCATTGAGCATTTTGAGAAATTGAAGATGGCGTCAAAACAGATGGCGTAAAAGAGATGGTAGCCAAAATCAGAACAACAGGGCCCTTTGGGTCACTGACCTGTCGTAGTAGTTCATGCAGGCCCCTTAATGGTAGTCAAGTAAATGCAGCCTCTACACATAACATAAACCCATATTGAAGATTTGTCTATGATTTCACCTAATGACCTAGTTTGTGACCCAGGATGACCCAATATTAAACTTGATCTAGATTTTGTAGAGATGATCATTGTGACTGAGCTTCATAAAGATGAGGTAAAAATTGTGACCTCTAGTGACTATGCAAAGTTTTTCTATAATTTGACCTTGTGACCTAGTTTTTGACCGCAGACAACCCAATATAAAACTAGACCTAGATTTTGTTGAGATGATCATTAGCTAAGGACTAAGTTGCATAAAGATTAGGTCAAAATTGTGACCTCTAGTGACTTTTTAAAGCAAGGTTTTTCTATGATTTGACTTTTTCACCTAGTTTTTGACCCTGGATGACCCAACATCAAACTTGACCTAGTTTTGTTGAGATGATCATAGTAACTGAGTTTCACAAAGATTGAGTTAAAATTGTGACCTCTAGTGACTACGCAAGGTTTTTCTTTGATTTGACCTTGATACCTTGTTTTTGATCTAGACCTAGATTTTGTTAAGATGATCATTATGACCAAGTTCCATAAATATTAGGTAAAAATTGTGACCTCTAGTGACTATGCAAGGTTTTTCTATGATTTGACCCTGTGACCTAGTTTTTTACCCCACATGACCCAATATCAAACTTGACCTAGATTATGTTGAGATGATCATCTTGACCAAGTTTCATAATGATTAGGTCAAAACTTTTACCTCTAGTGTCTACGCAAGCAAATTGTGGACGGAGGGAAGACAGAAGAAAGGCTGAGGAAGGGTGATCACAAAAGCTCAACTGTCACTTTGTGACAGGTGAGCTAAAAAAAGTGGTGCAAGAAATAAGACACAAATTGCTATTTGGTTGAATTGATAGTACTTTCTGAGTGTTACCCATATCTACATGCCATATTGTATACCCTTTTTAATGATTTATTCAATGTCCACTTTAGGAAACAGGTAACAGACATACAAACTTAAAATGGTGAATAGGGCATATGTGACGCAGGAAGTAACATAGAATGAGAGAAATAATTGTATTGCCATCTGTTCCATGTTACATAATGATGTTATTTGTTTCACATTAATTATGTCCCTCAATATATTGCTCTCTTAGTCAATGGAATATTTGAGACTGATATGAAAAACTGAATGTAAGGGAGTGTTCTTGTAACAAATGATTGAAATGGTTCACAAAGAACGCAATTTGTTTCATGGTGCAATCTGCCAATATTAATAGATATTCAATGTTCCTGGTAATTTTCTTTTTACAGTCAGATCTCAATAGAATGTCGTTATAACGAATTTGTCAGTATACTGAATTTCACAAGTGACTATAATTTTGATTGGGAGATTGTTTCATAGAAATCAATTAATTTATAATGTCATAATACTGACATAATCTGCAAAATCCGCAGTATGAAACTAACATAATTACATAAAAATAATATTTAAGTTAAAATAGCTCTACCATGTTTGGAGAGAGTTATACAAATAAAGTGCAAGGTGTACAGATACTACTACAGTAACCTATAAAATATAACGCTCTAGAGAATAATTCATTTCATTATAAATTTTACCCTATCGTCTTTAAGAATTGATTAATTAATAAATCAAGTCGAGAAATATCAATTAACATTGTTTATTTCGTGAACCGTACGATTTGCGATGACTTCGCTTATCTCCTTTGATTACGAATGCGCCATGCGTAGTACACAAACTGTGATTCGACTGTGAAAGGTTCCACTATTATAATGAGAGCAATTAATATGGTTTTCACAAGTATAATTACATAATTAGGCTCCAAGCTTCGACGGTGACTTTGTGGAAACCCGATAAATAGTTCTGGTGTGAAATATAGTCCCTTGACATTGTCAGTATATCGAGTATTAATTACTGTGTAAACTTTCGATTCGTTCCCAATGTTTTGCTGTCGGTAAGTGAATATGTCGTTATAACGAATACAATTAACGTTGTATAGAATTCGTCCCCATCAATTGATGTCGTTATAACGAAATTGTCGGTATATCGGGTGTCGTTGTAACGAGATCTGACTGTATACATCCACCTATCAATAATATAATGTATGTTTTTCTGAAAAAATATTCCGTTTTTACAAAATTAAAGACTGTACTTTTTCCATTTGAAAACCTGGCCCCGATCTCCCAAAGCACAGAAATGTAGAAATCTCAGCTAAAATTGAGATTTTGCTCAAATCGGAGTATGAATTTGAGAAAAAACTGAAGTGCAAGCTCTTGAAATTAACTCAGAATAATGTTTCTGTTTTGTGATGCCAATTTTGAGTCCTGTCTCCCATAGAAAATACCTCAGAAATACATGTCATTGACTATTTTTGAGATGAGATTTAGTTCAGATTGAGATTCAGAGTTTAGGGCCTGGTTAATAAAATGTAGCAATTATATTTGTAATTTGTAATGGCCTCATCAATAAATGCTGCTGTTTTAAGGAGTGTCTTCTGAGGAAAATAAATTGTACATATCAAAGATTTTAATTTACTAAAGTAGGACCATGCTGTCCTAGGGTGAAATTTAAACAAGAGGGTCATTGGACTTAAACCACTCACCTGAGGAATGACAAATTGTACAAAATCAGTAATTTTATATGATTTGACCCTCATTGACCTAGTTTTTGACCCCAGATGACCCGATATTGAACGTTATTGATCATTGTAACCAAAATTAAATCATAAAAATAGGTCAAAATGTTGACGTTTAATGTGCTCTCAAGATTTTCCTTTGATTTGGCCTAGTGACTTGGTTTTTAATCCCAAACGACTAAATAAGTTTTATAAAGATTAACCCAAAACTCCTGAGTGTTAACAGTCAGTGCGCAACAGACACAATAGGTGATTACAATAGCTAACCTTGAGCTCAAATGCAAAGGTGAGCTAAACAAACGGCACAAAAATGTAAATCACAAAAATTGCATCCGAGAAACAATAAAATCACTGCTAAGCTGTCGGGCTACAATGAATCTTTCTTAAATCTTTTACACAAAATTTAAAAGTCGTTTTCAATGCAACACATTTGCTAAAATAATTGCTACAATTTCAACAAAATGCTGATGGAAGACAATTTCAACATGATGATATTGTGAGACATATTGTTAATCCCCAGGGGAAAAACTAACAAATGGAAATAAATGATTTCACAGTTACAAAGTATTAAATCTTATTTTCTTAGTGGTAAAGTTGTCTAAATTAGAGGAGAGAATCACATTTCCCGAGATATCCGCCTCACAGACGCTTCATAGACATAGATTTCATACCAAGAACATTCAATTTAGATAATGAATAGAGCACTGTCAATATTTTGTGGTTTGCGTCTGCAAGTTGACCTTGAAATGTTGTATTTATTGAAAACCACAGGAACAATTACACAACAACGGCACTTTGATACACTGTGTGACCCTAATGCACTGAAGAATGTTGTTTCCCAAGAGGGTACATACAGGACTGCGGACGAAAGCCGATTCATGATGCTTGGAAATTGGACACATTGAAGTACAACCAATGGGGAACTAGCATGGACAAACTTTGTGACATCCATCCAGACAGACATCCAGCACAAAATCAATACGTCTCCCCACTATAAGTGGGAGACAATTTAACAAACAGGTCACATACCTTCACCATTTTGTTTGGTACAAGATTTTATTGTTGTTTTGACTGGTTCACAACTTGGTCCTCCAGATATCAGGTTCTGTGTTCGAGTACGTTCAGGATCATCTGTGTTATCACAATCTGACCAGGTTCCGTGATCATACAAACACTCTGTAACACATTATTGTAAAATCAGAAATTTTCATGAGGAATTCATTTTGCTATATTTGTGAAATTGATAAGTTCGCAAAAATTAATGTTTGTGAACTTAAATGAAGGCGGTTAAACAACAGAAAGAGGTTTTTTTTTCATTAAAAAATTGCAAACATTTAACCGCATGAACTACTTAAAAACAACGAATTTGCAAAATTTGACCTTGAGAATATTTCTGTCATGTTTTTGGTCAGTTTTCAACCTGCAAATGTCCATACATGTGGTAAATGCTCTAACCACTCAGCCACACAGGATGGTGCTGGCATAGGGTACTCTACAGATATTTTAAAATAACTCAATATAAAAAATAAATGGCCAGTTTTAACCAGTCCCAGTTAGTTATAGATTAATCTATCTGTTAAACTAATTTAATTTGTGCCAACCGTTGACTGTTGTGTGACTGTTGTATTCTTTGGCATATATTTACATTTTGGAATTCAATTTCTCAGAAAAATCAACAATCGTATAGAAAATCGTGTAGATAAGGAAATTTTTACTACGACGGCAATTGATTTCATCAATTTTCTGTTCAATTTCAGACATAATTATATCAGACAGTACTTCGGCAACATCCCTTCATCCTATCTGTATTCATTGCTATATTACGGAAGAGAACATATTCTTCTTTGTAGCACCGACCAGACTTCTAATCAAGTCTGCCTTCCAGACACTCGATTAACCAAAATGATCTATCACATTTCATTCAACTTTTATGATGTAACATTTGCTCTTTATTTTTCAAAATATTGTTACATAACCAATCATGGTTTTATTGTTTAAAATCAACTTTCAAATAATATTGCTCAAACTCTGAACACATGTCAATTTTGAGTTCTTAATTATAATACCTTGTTTCCTGAGATGTTATCAATTTCCTATCAAGCCATATCTTTCAAACCATGTTGCAAACTTTCTTTTATTAATTTTACACCTATTGTTTAATTGTCCATGGGCGTAGGAGAAGGGGGGGCCAGGGGGGGCCAGGCCCCCCCAATGTTAGGACAAGGGGGGCCAACATATCGTTTGGCCCCCCCAATAATTCAGACCATATTCATAATTTTCCGCCTAAAATAGTCTTGTAATAGGTAATTTGCCTTTTATCCTTGGTTAAAAAGTATAAAATGTGAATTTTCGTGCTCGCTTCGCTCGCAAAATGATTTCAATCTATGAAATATATTATCACCTGATCACGTTACTGTTGCAATGAGCTACAAGGACTACAGAAATACAATGTAAGATAAAGTTCGCACCAGCTCCTATATTGCTTTTAAACTTTGTCATTACTATGTTAAATTTTCTTACTTATCCACTAAAACTCTCAGAATTCAGGCATCTGTTCAATAATAAGTAAAAATATTTACAAAATAAGGACTTAATTTTGATTGATCTTACCAAAATATCATCTCAGAACGCACCAGATTGATCCAATGTTTTAAAATATTTCCCGGGGGAGCATGCCCCCGTACCCCCCTACTTACAATACTAGTATATGATAGGGTTCAATTTTTGTACCCGATATTTTGACAAGCAAACAACTAAGTAGATATACCTTACCTTAGTGAATAATATAAACATAAACTTTCACCATAGCTTATTAACACTGAATGTAACCCCCCCCCACATTTAAAAAAAAAATTCGCCCCCCCCCATTTCCCAAATAGTTGGCCCTCCCAATGTTGAAGACGCTCCTACGCCCATGTTGTCATAGATTAAAGTCTTAAAATAATTAAGTTCAACTGTTTTATTATTAAGTGTTAAAAGGCACTTCCTTTGAGATCAATTGCTCTATATGTGTCACTGTCTGCAGACTTTGTATATAAGTCAAGGAAATCTTATTAAGAGTAACTAGTAATTTTTAGGCGTTAGGTTGTGTTAGTTAGGAGTTCCTAACTAGCACATATTAGTAGGACTAATATGGAGTACCATATTAAATAGTAACTTGAGTTCAAGTTAAAATATGATTATTGGATTACCAATTGATAACAACTTTGTGAGAACTTAACTTTGTGACAATCTGAATACTCATAACTTTGTGAAATATACATTTGTTGAAAACTGAATTAAACATCTAAAACTCTACAAAGTTAATTATTACATCAACATTTGGAGACTTATATATATCATTACATCAACGTTTGGAATCTAGAAAATCAACTACAGCAGCAGCATCCGGTGAGCGTGGCTTACATTACGCGCCACCACACAGTCAACACCAGAACACACCACAAACCGCTTCATTATACTACATTTAGTAAATGGTGGCAAACCAGCAACAAAACTGTCTCATTTAGAGTTACAGACTTCCCTGAACAAGAAAAATGTGTTTTAAATACACTTAAGTCTTACTAGCGATGGTCTTACCCAAGTTGTCTTATTTAAAGTAACAGACTTCACCAAAAAAGAACTATAAAACTTACATGCCATGCTTTGCACAACCCTTTGCCTGAGATTGGGGATGGAAATGCAGGAGATTTCATTAGAATAAGGGAGATTTTCCTATTTCTCAAACTTTTGACTAAAATTAATGAATTGAGTACAATAAATTAATGAAGTTTAAATGCAGTTTTCACTTATTTTATTTGTCTGATAATACCATGCATGTTCCATGTAGCAATTTAAACTAATATTTGTAATAATTTCTTAATGTAAACAAATAATGTCAGGTTCCTGTAGGTCAAAGAAATATGCGAGAGATTTCATCAATTTGCCTTCGAGCGTGCATAAGTAGAGTCTATTAAAATGCGTGAGACTCGCCCATGATGAGAGAGATTTGGCATGTATGATAATATATATATTCCCCCCTACTGAATACAAAGCAGGTGTTTTTAAGAAATGCAGGATAGACATTTCTTTATCATTTTTTTCTCCTTTTGAGAAGCATGTATACCCAGCGAGCTGCAAATTCTGCATTCAGATAGCTACATCCCTGACTGGTGAGTGTTCTTACTAACCATGCCAATGTTATAATGTTCTAAAATACTGAACAAGAAATTTAAAAGAAGTTTAAAATAACCTAGACCTTACTTTTTTCTTTTCCACACTTTTTAGAAAGCACTCTTGTTTTAGGACACGATGGATCAGTAGATTTTCTCAATGTGTCAACTCGGGTCATCTGATTGGTTTCTGTATCACATTCTGACCAATCACCATTCTCCCATTTACAAGCTGTGATAAAACAAACGAGAATTCATGTTGAATCATACATTGTGTAACCTGGCTTAAGCAACCACCTGGTCTAAGCAACAAACTATTACAGGATCATATCTAGAGACAAATATGTACCAAGGCAAATACATGTATTATGGTATATTTTGCATGGTTTGTTTCTCTGAAAACATGCTGATTTTGAAATTTCTCAGATTTTCACCTATGCAAGAGCCTCTGTGTGCCTCTGCCTAGCAACGAACCTTCAGTATTATCAAAATTTCAACATTAAATACACATGATTTAAGCAGCAATATTCAATGTATCTATTAACACTGTTTTAACTGAAGGAAGTCAAATTAGTACATTCAATCTTCAATAAAGGAGATAAAATACAATATGTGTATGTTAATTATACCTTTACTTACGTTTTTTACATTTCTTTGAATATTCCTTAACGGCTTGACAAGATTCTGGTCCGCTTGTTAATACTTGTCTTCTGGTCATTGTATTTGTAGTAAGATTACACGCTGACCATGCTTCATACTTATATTTACATACTGCAAATATATCATAGTACAGTAAAACCTCTCTAGACCAACACCCAGTACAGTACAACCCGTCTAGATCAACACCCAGTACAGTACAACCTGTCTAGACCAACACCCAGTACAGTACAACCCGTCTAGACCAACACCCAGTACAGTACAACTTGTCTAGACCAACACCCAGTCCAGTACAACCAGTCTAGACCAACACCCAGTACAGTAAAACCTGTCTAGACCAACACCCAGTACAGTACAACCTGTCTAGACCAACACCCAGTACAGTACAACCTGTTTAGACCAACGCCCAGTACAGTACAACCTATCTACACCAACACCTAGTACAGTACAACCTATCTAGACCAACACCCAATACAGTACAACCAGTCTAGACCAACACCCAGTACAGTTAAACCTGTCTAGACCAACGCCCAGTGCAGTTAACCCTGTCTAGACCAACACCTAGTACAGTACAACCTATCTAGACCAACACCCAGTACAGTACAACCAGTCTAGACCAACACCCAGTACAGTTAAACCTGTCTAGACCAACGCCCAGTGCAGTTAACCCTGTCTAGACCAACACCCAGTACAGTACAACCTGTCTAGACCAACACCCAGTACAGTACAACCAGTCTAGACCAACACCCAGTACAGTTAAAACTGTCTAGACCAACACCCAGTACAGTACAACCTGTCTAGACCAACATCCAGTACAGTAAAACATCTCTAGATCAGCACCATTAAGAAACACAATGTTTGGTTGTTGTATTGGGGTTGTTGCTCAAGAGAGGTACAATGTATAGTCCATGGATACTTCTAAAACAAAATGGTTATGTTTCTTAAGAGAGTTTGTTGTTCTATGATGGGCCACTCTATAGATGTTGCACTGTACATATACTAGACCACACTAGATAAAAGTTTAGTAATGGCAATACGGGAAAGGCACACTAATGTTCTATGTACCACTTCTTTATTTGAGAATCTTGACTGTGTTCTGGAGAATGCCTCATAATTGAAATTTAAGCATGTCTCAATATTCGGAGCCGAAACGTCTATTTCAGATGCTTTGAGATATGGAGAAAAGCAAAATTAGATACATATTAATTATCATAAATTAGGCCGAAATGAATTAATATTGTAGTGGACTGGTATTTACAAAGCATCTTAGTAGAAAATTTAAAACCCCAAAAAACATAAAATCTGAAGAATTCTGAATACAGAAAGAACAAGAGATGTTTGTAAAATATGCATGTCTCATGACAACCGAATAGCCATGTACACTTAAGGCCATTCTGACCTTGACCTTTGACCTATTGTGGCGCTCATATTTCCTGCATATATAAGAATAACCCATGTTTTCTAGTGATTGTAGCAGTTCTTTACATAATTCTTCAAAACTATGTAAAAGAAATAATCTTGATAATTTTATGTAGCTGATACACTTATGGAAACTTTTAAAATTTTAAGAAAATTGTAAGTTTTCTACTAAGAATATCTCCCCCCCCCCCCTCAAAATTATTTGATTGATTTTATTCACTGGAAAATCAATGATCCACGCTGACTTCCAGCAAAATGCCAATAAAATGTTAATGGTAGGGGCAAAAAATAGGCTTGGTTTATATAAGGTTTCCTGAATCAAAACATTGCTTCACTTTGGCCTTAGAAGTTAAAACCTCAATTTCTCAGTAATTTTACAGGACTGTTTACTGCACTGCACCCCTTCTGAATAGAAAAAAAATCATTTCATGCAGAAAATTAATGAATTCACATGATAGACAATTTATTGTACACTATTTACATCAACTTTCTAATCTACAGAACAGAAATTAAAATAAATTACATTAATAAAATTGTACATAGATTATTCAGAATCTTATCAGACAATCTTACAGTCCATGTCTGCATTATAAAGATAACTTAATGAAACAGAAAAGCTCCATTGTAGTCGCTGATGTAAATTTAAACATATACTGTATGACAAGTTTTACTTGTAATTTCCCATTTTGGTAACTTCCGTTAAACACAACATTTTGAAATTTCATTATTGGTTTCACCAAAATTTTGCCAATAATATGAGTGTTTACAAATATTGGTAAAGAAAAATAGTTGGCAAAATTAAGTGATATTGTAAGTGCATTTCAAAATTCACAAATACATTGTATACTTGGAAACAGCAAAAATAAAGTGACCACAAAAATAAACTGTTAAACAATATTAAGAAGTGAGTCACCTGAAACGGGTGCTTAAATTTTTTACAATTATATTTACCATTCATTATCTTTTTCTTTTTCCCTTTACATTTGCGTTCTATAGATTGCGTAGGTTCACATTTTGAGGGGTCGCCACGTTTTAACGTTTTAATCATCACACGCATGTTTGTCACAGAATCACACTCGTCCCACGTTGTCCGCTTATATTTACATACTGAAATAATATATGTTTGTATATACTTAAATATAAACATGTTTGAACATACTGAAATGACACAAGTTTGAACATACTGAAAGAATACATGTTTGGACAGACTGATATAATACATGTTTGCACACACAGAAATAATGCACTGAAATAATGCATGCTTGAGCATACTGATATAATACACATTTGAACATACTGAAATAATACATGTTTGAACATAGTAAAAAATAATATTATACATGTTTGAACATATTGAAAAAAAAAATACATGTTTCGACATACTGCAATAACACACATTTAAAAATAGAAGTACTGAATTAATTCATGATATTGACATATACAGACAGCGTACAGTGGTTAGAGACCTCACTTGTCACCTGAGTGATTCTGTTTGAAAATTGAGATATGTTTTTCTGTGACATTGTGTCAGTATAAAGTACATGTTTGTATATATAGTAACATACAACCTTGTTGTGTGAAAGGGACAATTGGCTACAGTCATGTCCTCCACACACAATCCTCCACATGTTTGTGGAAGAGCAAGTTATAACTGGTTAATACTTAATTCAGAAAAACTGGTTAGTTAGGTCAATCGCCTGCTGTATGACTGAACAAATTGTTGGAAAAACTGCACAGAACAAACAAACATCATGTCATTTGTTATAATATCAGAATAACTGCAGCACAGTCATATGCGATAAAATTCACGTTATAACAGTATATTCATTAAACCATACAAATTCTACAGAAATAAATCTAAACATTTTGTCATTGACACATTTTATTACTTGAATTAGTAAATCACATTAAAGTGAGACTCATCAGACTTGGACAAGCATAGGGTCGGAGTCTCATATTAACCTGGTCAGACAATATAACTATATATTCCATACATTATTGCATAAACTTATGGAACACTATGTAATGATCAATGAAGACAATATTAGGACTGAGATGGAAGATTAGATCTAATCAATGGGCAAAAATGAGTCTTGGTTTATTGAGGACCATCTGGCTAATTTCATCCCCTCACCCAACATTTTTTTTCCTGATTTCTCAATAAAAATGTTCGTAGTAGGGGTGATTTTGACAGGTAGATAGCAGGAGGCGAAACAAATATTTTACTCAAAGCCTAAAATCTAAAACAAGAAGTTATTAACACAAACATACTATGTGGCCTAAGATGTCGATTCTTGCATTTCTTCACTTGTAACTTTGTAGCATTGCACCTAGCTGGGTCCCCTTCTTTTAAGTTCAAAGTTCTCTTCACCATATTTGTAGAAGCATCACATGGTCCCCATTGAGATTTCTCATACTGGCAACCTGGAATAAATGTGACCATCAAAAGACATTACCAGGGGTGGTATTCAATATTGATCTTAATTAACTGGAGAATAAGGATAGCCAAACATATCGCCTGTTACCGACCAAAAGTTAACATGGTGTGATCTGATTGGTTGTCCCTATCCTTAAGTCAAGTAAGATTAATATTGAATACCATCCCAGATCAATAACATTGCTCCAATATATGGAATCTAGTTAGTGTCAGGTCATCCGTTGCAACAATATAATACATTGCGATGTGTCAGACGACAATGTGATACAAATTAAGTCAAAATGTTCTGACATTGCATCGCACTGTGCGCACTATGTCACAATGTCGTATCGCATTGTCAAGCGTCATTTCGCATTGAAGATTATTCACGAAGAAAAGGTAAAGTAAAACTCTAACTGACTTACTAAGTGTTTGCTCCACTATTTCATCAAACCACACACTTTGCATTAACAGCACTGATTTACTTGCACATGTCAAGTGGCTTCAAATTACTTCTTGGTGAAGAGACATTTCTTTCCAATAAGAATTTTCTTCATAGACAAGTCAATGAAAATCTTGCCCACCAATTGCTCATGGAAGGGTATGATATATCAGCTATGACTGGGAATCAAACCCAGATTGACGTGTTTCAAATCCAGCGACTTATCACTCGCGACTACATGTTTTGTAATTCTTATTAACATGAATGTATATTTTAGCATGTACAAATGAAGTCAATTTTAGTACACAAATTATCTAACCATAGGTTATACTGCGCCCAGGATAATGTGAAAGGCGGGCAAATTTGGTATAGTCCACAAAGGTGGATTACATTATGTGCACCAATTATCAGTGATGATTTGAGTACAATACTGACCTTATCTGTTTAATTAAGTGATTTGTAAAACCAATTTTGCCACAGTTGACCAAACTGATTCATGTTTGTTAATATCACAATATCCTGGGCGGACTATACCAATCATATTCTAAATAATCAACACATGATTTCCATATTTACTCATTACCATCGGAACCTTATTATCATCTGTGGGGTACTAAACTAGCCTTCAATCCATACTCATGAATTATTAATGAAACAATTCATTACATACGTAATAAAGAAGAGAATAACAATTAACCAAACAAATACCAGGTTAAATAAAGAGCAATAATAATCCAACCAATCAATACCAGGTTAGGTATAGAGCAATTACAATTTTCACCCAACGAAATCAGTGCCATATCGATTCAACCAATGAAATACCAGGTAAGGAAAAGCATCATATCAAATCAACCAATTAAATAACAGGTTTATCTCTTATGATATTCGAATGAAGGCAACAGTAGAGTCACAGCAGACTCATAAAGATTCATTCATCGTTTGACAGTTGATTCAACAGCCATCCGTACAGGAGAGATCATGTTTGCATACAAAGGTATAAATACCACCAGCTAGCTTTAATAATTGGTGAATGGCAGGTTTTTATTGTTCATTCATCAAATACATGTAGATTACTGGTGGGCATTTTGCATATGAATACAGTGATCTCTCCTATAGTGTGACATAATTGTAAGACATAATTGGCTAAAGACTTTAGCATATTCCCTGACCTCCCTTTGTTCATCACCGATTTCAATAAAATAACATTCCAATGTGATATAACAACAGGCAATGGTTACCGACAAAGTATTTGCCAAAGTGTAGTAAGTCTCGGGTCAATTCTGTCAAACTATACATAATGCAGTGAAAACAAAATGTCACATTAAGTGGAAGGTCAAAGATGGGTCATGAATGATGTTAAACAGTAGCTTATTGTCACAAACAGAAATATAAGACTTGAGTTTAATTGTACTACTTACTGACAGTTTAAATATATTGTTACCATACCCACAAGTAGACAAACCAAGTACTGGACACCTACATAGCACTTAGAATTAGTTACAGACAAGTTTGTGAATCTAGTTGACAAACTAGTTCATTGTAAGATACAAAATGAATGTACTCTGAAGTGATGACAGGACAATTATAATTACATAGGTGAAAGTTTGAATTCTGAAAAACCTGAAATCATTAAAAATCAACAATTTATGCAAGAAATTGAAGAAAAACAGGCTTTTTGGCACTTCCAAAAACCTGAAGTTCAGGCATGTGCCTGAAACCTTCCACCCATGCAATTATAATAAGGGACAATGTCAGCAAAGTGTGATTTGATTGTGTTGATTGTTAGACCAAGCACTACCATGAGAAGGTCACTAGCTATATGACACAGTGCTTCTACAAACCTAGATATCTCAATGATATACTTTTATAATAATATAAACTTAAATTCTTATCATTGTTTTCTTTATTTCTTTCTCCGTGATAAGTACATATACTTGAACACAAAATTGATCAGCAAAGAGGACACATAGCTGCAGACACCCAATGAACACCCGACATAAACCTGATGCATTAGTTTTTGCTGATGTCATCATTAGTTTACTCTGTTTGTAAACATTATTATCAGATTTTAATAAAATCAATTGAATTGTAATTCAGCGTATCCAAGCTACATAATTATGTTGAAAATTTCAAGAAGATCTAACACTTTTTGACCCAGTTATGGCTAAATATATACATTACATGTACACTTATAAGATTTGTTAAGTGTAATAGTAGCTGCTTCATACTGAGTGCTTTAGTTTGTATTTGAACCAGTCTCCAGGAAATTATTTCTCATGAATTTTTCATGAATTATGTTGAAATAACTCAATATGATACTATGGTAAACACACGCCAATTTACAAAACGAGGTGTTAGTTGTTTGAAACAGTAGTAACCTTTCTCTTAATGCAAACATTTACGATTTTCAAAAATAGTTTTGAAGTTGAAACATAATTCTAAATTGTGATACTATTTTGATCCTTTTATGTCAATAATTGCTTGAATACTGAATTAATGAAATACTTGTTAATAGTTACTTCGAATATCGTAAACAGGATGTCTACAAAAACATTGTAACTTCCTTAACATTAAAGATTTGAACACAATTTATTTTGCATTTTCCTTCATTAGTTTACTCTTTTAAATCATGAAAATCTCAAAATCAATTTTTTTTGTCAAAATAGCAAGTTTTCCTAGAGACTGGCTCATTTATTTTACATAAACTCCTAAATGTGTTAGCTATATTGACAAACACAATTTAACTGACACACATTAATCTCCAGCAGATGTTTGTCTGTTTTGGTAATTATACTTTTCGTTATAGTATCTTAAAGTAGGAACCTATATAATTAGATATTGACTTTATGTAGTCCCTGCGTAAACATACCAAAACATATTTTACAAACCCGATGGTTAGACGGACAAGCACAGAATATATTCACATAGTCTATGTTAAATTGCGTTTTTGTCAATACATATTGATCACATTCGTTGATTGATGGTTGGACCAACTAGGGGCACCAAGAGGATTTAGACAAACTACCAATTTTGTTGTCTAAATCCCATCTCTAAATGCTGGGAAAAAATGGTCTCTGATTCCCTGGCATAGAAGTCATGTGTGCTACTACCAGTAAAAGTCCCATAAAAGTATGACCACATATATTTACTGTGTGTGAGATTTTTCAGGCATGTCAAAATATCATTGTGTAAAGCCCCCTGTATGCACCCAAGCCCAATGACGCATTTTGGCGATTTTTTACCAATTATCACTGATTTTCAATAACTAGGTCCAAATGGTAAGGAAAAAAACTAAAAATGCGACCTTCCCTTATTCAGTTTGAACTTACCTTAAAAGTTTGATATATCATCCAGTAACCATGCCCGAAAATCTTGAATGCAACACTTTCGTAGTTTTTATGTTATGATCATGCAAACACAGGTAGGTAGAAACTAATTCGAGTACTTACAAAACCTCCGTTATCACAGCCCAATGATGTTAATTGCACACTTAATTGAAATACTATATCAAAAATATTGCTTAACTCACTGTAATCGCAATTATGATGTATAGCGATTCAAAATGTGATCAGGTCTGAACGAAATGATCAAATAACAAGTTTGAATTCCTACCGATATATTTGCACTAATCGTTTGGCTGTAAACTAAATAAATATGAGTATGTACTTGCTTTAACTTTCATTGAAACAGACAATGCTTGATTGTGTGATCGCGCATCAACCCAAATGCAACTTGTTCATCGTATATAGAATTCAAGTGAACCATTATTTTCGATCCATCTACCCATAATTTATAAAGTAGACCAAACATTAACAATCAACCAAATAATAACGAAGGTTTTGTGTTATAATGGATAAATACAAAAGAAGCAACATATTTTTAATCTAAAGAATTGTTTAATGTTCAGAACAAGGATGAACAAGTACAACAATGAATAACATCCATTTACAATAAATATTTAGTGCTATCGTATTAAAAAGTTGAAGAAAACTTATTTCAAAGTCATACCTGAAATGTCAGCAATTAATTGGAACAACACTTAAAAGTCAAACTGGCAAACGTATACAAACATAAAACACGTTTCTAGGATGTTTCTGATTTCGATTTACCACAAAACACGTTATGATATCATTTTCATAATGCAACATACTTATAACATGGAGACAGACGGTAAAATAACAATGATAACGAAGGTTTCCTGAGAATCAGAATATAACATGTTAACAATTATTTTGGGAACATTGGCAAGTATCTGAGTTGTAAGTACATTAATAAGCATGCTGAAATGTACAAGAGACATTTTGTAACAAAACTTAAACATAATACCAAACAGGCTAATTGAAAACGTCAACACCAACAACTTGGCTGATAACGAAGGTTTAGTGACATCAGAACTTTTCAGTATACACCGCATACATGTTCAAAATACACTATTTGTCACTACCACTACTTTTTAACAATGACTTTGACTTTCGAGTAGCCCTTGGTGTATCTACTGTTGTCAATATTTAACAAAACTATGTCGTTATGTCTAGGTCAATAAAAAAACTGCGTATTTGTTTTCATAAAATTCACTTCATGCTTTTCATCGTCTTGATTAACAATATTATCAATAAACAAGCTATCTTTGCACACAGCAGTAACATGATCACAAACTGCATATTTTGTTTCAACCACAATGCCGTTTTCCCTTTCTTCTTGTACTTTGCTAACGTCTTCATATCTGTCATTTTCAGCTTTTTCTGTTTTGCTTGTTTCTCCTTTTTCACCTTCTTTCTGGCAGTTTAGAGGAACGTACATAATTACGGCACATTCTCTCTCGTTCCAGTCATAGGTAGTCTTCATTGTTTTGCTCTGTCAGGCGCTTACAATATACCATTTGGATTTCAGCATTACTCTTAGTCATAGTAATAAAAACGCATATCATAAATTAAACTTTCGTTATCTTTATGAAACCTTCGTTATCGTAATTATAAACCAAATCGTAAGGCTGTAATTATAGCAATGCACTATAAAACTTAACAAATGATATAAGTCTATGCAATAGCAATACTTAGGTTGATATTGTGTATGTATAATAGGATAACTGTTCTAACAATCAATTGCAGAACACGAAGACTATTATATATTTTACCGTAGCCCGGTTTGCTCTTCAACAAAAAATAACAGAACACATTGTGAATAAGGTAATGGTACCAATTTCATACCCATGTAACAGACTTTTAAATTCGATGAAGTAAAATGTGTACATACACCTTATAATATAACTTTTCTCACCAAATGCAGTGATATAACCTTCGTTATCGCAGGATAACGAAGGTTTCATAGATTTAAACACAAATGTTATACAAAAAGGAAGCCGTACTCTCTTATGTAAATGTACGTCTTAGAAAAAACGTTACATTGTGCGAATAATATCATAGTTAGATACTATCTCAGTCAATCTGATTGAACAAATATTTTCGTTGGAAAGTAAGGTAAAAATACTCACAGCTCTATTTGGAAATACAAGCAAAGTTTTACGACATATCTCGGAGATTTCGCATTCAAGTAAGTCTACACTTCAATTAGGCCTGACAAAAAGTCATATAATTGTAATCTTCTGCGTTTTTAGCGTTAGTTTCGAATTTTGGCAACGAAAGTTTAAATCACGAAGGTTTAAACGGTGTACAAAACTAAAATTAGTTTAATGTATAACACTGTATTAAACATAAATTTCGTTTTTATTACATCAAGATGATATATCTGGTTGTGTAAATAGCCTATCAGGAGTCAGCTTTAGTATTACTGTACATCTTTTATGATCACGAAAGTTTTACGCTATTACTTTTGAGTAAAGGTTAATATTTTATGATGCACGTTGTTCGTGATTTAATAAATAATGCGTATATGCCTGCGTTCCTATAGTCTTATTTAGTCTTTTGTGGTATACATAATGATGTTTCATTTATCATAAACAAGTTATTTCTTAGTTTGCTACACTATATTAATTGGCAACAACGAAGGTTTTTTTAAATTGAAAAACTTGGCGACACATGAAACGCATTAAAATTTGACACTATAATTGGCAATGGACATCAGATTGCCTCATGTATTATTGAAAGGAAGGTTTGAGCTTGATGTTAAAACAAAAAATACCGTCTCCAATGAGTTACTCGTAAAAAGAAAACGTTGTTCAATTAGGTATTTTGAGTCGGCGACAATAACGAAGGTTTAAATTTTGATAGATGTTTTGAAAATTTGAACTTTTTTATGGACGATGGAAGAGACTATTTTATCGCAGTGTTTGGGCTGATGTAATAACCTTCTGTAGAGACATATTTTTTAGGTTTCTAGCGGTTTGTTTGTTAATAAAACAATGGAACATGGCATGGACCTAGTTATTGAAAATCAGGGTATACGAGACGACATTACATCATGTGAACACCCTACAATGAGGCATAAACATTTATAGGTGCAGTTTTTCATTATGAGTTTCTACATCACCAAAGTCAGTGTTTAAACTCAACAATGTGTTATAGTGTGAACACATTCTTCTGATCCTCAAACCTTCTATTAGAATAATTTAACACAGTTGATTTCATGTTTTAAAATTGATTTGTAGACTTTTAATACATTAGTGGAGAGCATCACAAATATGTATGAAGCATAGGCATTTGGTTTCAACTTGCCGTAAATTAATGATTTGCCCTAGACACTGATCAACCCGGGTACTGAGTAGCCGCAACGGATATGACGTTACGAAAGCTGGTACCCAGTTTTTCTGCAGTTGTCACAGCAAACACGGATGCAAGTTCCTGTGACGTCATATCCGTTGCGGCTAAACATGGCCGATTCCAAACCTTCTACTCTCTTCAGTACCAGGGTCGATCAGTGACTATGGCAAATAATTAATTTATGGTGAGTTGAAACCAAATGCCTATGGTATGAAGTGTACTATAAACACTAATCTTAATCGATATCTCTGGCGAGGCCAAATTTCTCACAGAATCTGATATATTCCACACATGATTTACACTTGTGATAATTTATATATTCATGCATAAAGGTTGAGGACCAGGTTAATTTGTTCACTCTATACATAAACACTAAATCTACCTTTTTTAACTTTTCCCCGCTTTTCCTTGTTTTTCTTCTTACACTCTTTGGTCATGACTTGTTTTTGAGGACAAACTTTGGGATCACCTTTCTTCAAGATTGTTTGTCGAGATTTCAGCCCCGTAGCAGGATCACATGGGCCCCATTTCTCTGTCTTTCTGTATTTACAATTACCTTAAAAAGAATACATGCTTTGTGAATTTTCAAATCAGCACTCTGACACTTACATAGTATTAAGTACTCACATAATTTAGGCCTCTAGTGACTACACAATACTTTTCTATGATTTGACCTTGTGACCAAGTTTATGACCCCAGATGACCCAATATCGAACTTGACCTAGATCTTGTTGAGATGATCATTGTGATCAAGTTTAATAAAGTTTCATAAAAAATGGTGACCTCTAGTGAATATGCAAGGTTTTTCTATGATTTGACCTTGTGACCTAGTTTATGACCCCGCAAGACCCAATATTAAACTTTGCCTAAATTTTGTAGAGATGATCATTCTGACCAAGTGTCATAAAGATTAAGTCAAAATTGTGACCTCCAGTGACTATGCAAAGTTTTTCTATGATTTGAACAAGAGGCACAAAAATAACTGTGTTCAAATTGCTAGCTCTGCATGAACATGGCCCCAGTCAAAATGACGAATTTGAGATTTGCTGACACATGAAAATTTTGCTTATTTAAATTTACTGAGTATGCAAATGTTAATTCCAAGCAAACCATAATAACACTTATACATTGTATAAAGCCACATTGTCTGCATGAATCTCTAGTCTTTCTCAACAACATGTGTTTATATGACAAGACGGCCCAAAGGGCCATAGGTTGCTCACCTGTCCTAGTAGTTCATGCAGACCCCTTAAAGGTAGCCTCTAATGCATGTACAAGGTTTTCATATTGTCTTATAAAGTGACCTTGTAATTTACATCACATAGACCAAATGGTATATTGATGTTTAAGCCAAGTTTTATCTATGATTTGACCTAATGACCTAGTTTTTGACCCCGGATAACCCAATATGGAGCTTCACCTAGATTTTGTTAAGATGATCATTGTGACCAACTTTCATAAAGATATAGCAAACATTGAGACCTCTAGGGACTGCAAAAGGTTTTTCCAAGATTTGAAATTTTGACCTTGTTTTTGACCCCAGATGACCCAATATCAAACTTGAACAAGATTTTGTTGAGATGATCATTGTGACTGAGTTTCATAAAGATAAGGCCAACATTGAGACCTCTAGGGACTGAACTAGGTTTTTCTAAGATTTGAAATTGTGACCTAGTTTTTGACCCCAGATGACCAAATATCGAGCTTGACCTACATTTTGTTGATATGATCATGCATTGTGACCAAGTTTCAATAAGATTACCTAAAAATTGTGACCTCTAGTGTATACGCAAGCATATTGTGGACGGACGCACATTCTCACTGACTTGACATTGTGAGGTTTATTTTTGTTCATCCATTTGTTTGTAAAACCCCATATGCAACATTTTGCACCCCGTAAGCAACGAAATGAATAGAATCTAAAAATAGCCTAGTGTTCCACACCCCACAACTACAAGTGGGTGAGTACGGATGGACGAGGGACGGACAATGGACAAAGAGTGATCACAAAAGCTCACCCTGTCACAAAGTGACAGGTGAGCTAAAAACAATCAATAAAGTACTGTAAATCACTTTATACATGATTGTATTAAAGTTTGGGTGATCCTAATTTTGCAATTTTCAATAGCAGACTTATTTTACAGATTTATAAATTTGCAAGGAATGTCAATAATAGTTTTTCAAGTATATTTAAGTGAATGTATGTATTTGCGAGAAAATATATTTTCGCTTTTCCGTTTTTGTTCAAGTGAGATGTCCTTTCTCGTCGGCGGACAGCTTTATCATTTATATTTAACCTCAGTACTTAACTTATATCAACATTACTGTCTTGCACTGGAAATACATGTATACTAGAAAATTATGTTTAACCATATACGTTATTTCCCATGCTGTATAGTTTATACTAATTTATTTAAGTTATAGTTAGAACATATTAAGTAAATTTTAATGATTAAAAAGGGCGGAGCGAGCGAAGCGAAGCGAGGCCTTTTTAGTCATTAAAATTTACTTAATATGTTCTAACTAACTTAGAATATAACATTCTGCATTCTGATTGGCCGATAGAAATTAGCGCCAACGCAAGACGTCAAGTCTGTTAAGAGAAAATTTTAATGATTAAATTTTCATTTAACCGCGAAAATGCGGCGTTTTCATTGGCTCATAATGTAGGTTATATTCTAAGGTCGATTGTGAAACAAGTTTTTCCACCTTATATTAATCACTCTCGACACCTCATTCCTGATATAATCCATCGCCACGAGGGTATGAGAGAAGAGAAGCAGTTTCCCTTTTATGCCGAGCGTCTAGCAAGGGAATTTCTGGTACCATTTTTATTTCGTCTTTGGTATGACGCGGGCAGGGATCGAACCCGAGACCTCTCGCACTCGAAGCAAATGCTCAACCACTAGGCTATCGAGGAGGCTGTATATATACATGTATGTATACCTGGTCAAAAATAAAATACACATTCTGTTCTGTATTTATACCGAAAACAAAATGATGGTGAATATAAGCCAAAGTACTATAACATCATCATACAAACAGATTATAGTCCAAACAATTCCCAGTAATGTGTATAGTTACCAGTGTTTACATATAAACCAAAGATTGTGTTTGTTGTTCATTCTGTAGGGAAATATCAATTGTTATCAAATACACTCAAAACTCAATATTTCCCCAAAATGCTTTAGAAATATTGAGTCTGGAAAAGGCTTGAGAATGAATTATTGAAAATATCTATAAAGTAAATATCTGATGGGAGCAATTTTCTGGGTACACAGTTTATTCAGAATGTTGTCTTACTTGTAAAGAAAACAACAGCTTCAGACGTATTGCCGCTACAAAAGACAACATTTTGACCCAGTTTTATTGCTGGATGATTTTTCATCACCAAATGTACTGCAATGTGAAGTTTTGAAAACAAGAGGCCCGTAATAAAAATCACTCGCCTGACTGTCCTGACATTCTGGCTTACTTAATTTAAACATGATTTGTTATAGTCGGTCTTTTACACACATTAGGCTAGATATGCACCTTATAAGCATTGTATTCAAATCATTGAAAAATAAGATTCCATTTAAACCCAAAAATAGCCAACAATCAGAATTAAGGTGATTGGATACTCTTTAGTTGACCGGAAGTTTAGAAATCGGTGTAAATTAGACGTATTGAAAGCGTCTGACTACCATGATGATAAAATAAGAAAAACTCAAAATTGATGTGTCAGCATGTTCTCATGTCTTAAAATCGCGCATTTACTGTATAGCTGTTACATGCATAGTCTAAAACAAATGTTATCGTGTGATTCCGTATATACGAAATTTCGTGCATGCCAAGTTTCATGGAATTATATGTCCAACATTTTCGGTGAAATGCAAGTATCCGTTTTAGGGGGGTTCCCCAAAATCTAAAAATATCTTGAAAACTAGCCGAGCAAAACTGTTATGGGTTTGCACAATCACTATCATGAGTGTGTTCTTCATAAAAATCAGGTGTTTGATACCTCTTGTACAGAAAAAATTATGGAATTACCTTAAGTGAAAATAACATCTGGCACCTTATACATGCGCATAATAAAACAGGGTAAATGGCGAAATGGTTATGTCACATCTACCTTAACACATAAATGGCTTAAATTAAGCTTTCACATGAAAACAAAATGATGAGGATTTCCAAGGGTTTGGTGTTTTAGAGTTTGTTTTCAATAATCATTTGCATTTTAAGGTGGTGCTTTGAAAGTTTGGCTGAGTATATTACATCATAATTCACTTTTTCAAGGTCATTGACCAATGTCTAGTTAAGAGAAATGTTGCTTCAAGGTCAAATAATCATCGTTTTAATAATTATTGTTTAGTTTAAGGAGACATATTGCCTCATTGTCAATAAACAATGTCCAGTTTAGGAGCATTATCCTGTTGAAGCATACAATATCGCATTGGTTAACTGAACAATTACACTGATACCAATGTAGCTTGGATACGTTTTATGACCATGATTGAATGATTATGCCATGAGGTTATTTATCACCCAAACATAGACAGTGCAGACATAGGCCTACCACATGGTATGTGACTTAAAAACAATCTGTCAACTCTGTCAAATTAAAAAAAGTTAAGCTACCAGTTTTAGAGGGCTGCTTTCAGCAATTCGGCCATTCCACCACCCTTTGACATTTAACTTCCCCTGGTCATTGGGCTACCTAAGAAACCTGCATTTGAGTCTTCCTAGAGAAATTATTTCTCTCCTGGTTTTTGTGCAGCCAACATCGATCTGCCGCACACAGGACTATAAACATGTACAGACACTGTCCTCACTGGTACCAATTCACACCTCGGTCCAGTGGAGCATTGTGGGTTATTCTTGCTCAAAGAAATTAAGCATTGACGCAGATAGGATTGGAACCGGGGGCCTCTCCATGCTAATGTGTGTGCACTACCTCTAGACCACCATGTAAAGTATTTTATTCTTTGACCGATTTTAACATGACATCCCCAAAGCTAAAAAATGAGAATGGACACTATCCATGCAATGTAATACTCTTGTGCTAAAGGTCACAATTTTTGCCTGAAACAGACTCCACTGACTGGATTTTCTCTTGCAGTCTTAGCCAAAAATGATGTCACATACCATGTGGTATGTTCATCCTGTTAGACACAATGAGACAAAACATAGGACAGTAAACTGATGCAATACAGGTCAACCTTTCCAGAGCAACATCCTTTGAGAACCACAAAGTTTGATTGTTATACCGAGTAGATGCTGTGGAGAGGTGGTAGTGTATTCAACCTGGCCTCGATCTCCCGAAGCATCTCAAGTTGAAATCTCAACTCAAATTGAGATTTTACTCTTATCAGTGTCAGAATTTTAGATGGATCTGATTTTCGAGCTCTTGAACTTTTACTGTAATAAACCCAGAATGATGTTTCCATGTTGTGATGCCAATTTTGAGCCCAACCTCTCAAGGAAATTACTTCAATGACAAACAACAATATTTTAGATGAGATTTAGCTTAAGTTGAGATGCTTCGGGAGATCGGGGCCAGGTTACTTCTGGAACCATATGATAACATTGCTAAAGAGAGGTGGTTGCTGAAGGAAGGGCCACTCCAGAGAGGAAGCACTGTATTTAATTTCAGGCAACACAGGGGGTATTGGCCTGCCAACACGCCTCAAAACCAGGCACAAATTACATGACAAGACTTAAGTTCTTCACTCACACAGCTCACGCCTCAAAACCAGGCATAAATTACATGACAAGACTTAAGTTATTCACTCACACTGCTCACGCCTCAAAACCAGGCATAAATTGCATGACAAGACTTAAGTTATTCACTCACACAGCTCATGCCTCAAAACCAGGCATAAATTGCATGACAAGACTTAAGTTATTCACTCACGCAGCTTGGCGGAAAGTCTCGATGAGATGTCAATTTAATACAGCAATAAATACTAAGTTAGCTTTTAACTAAATATAGTGATTTAATGTAATAAGCAGTTTAAGTGAAACTATAATGCTTTTATATAAATAACATGCTTAACGGTAGAAAAATTGAAAATTGCAGGTTTTCTAAGAGCAGCATTTTGTCCAACACTATTACTTAGCAATAAAAACACCGTTTCTGCAAGGAATTGACATGGAAAGACTATACTCATAGTTAATTATATAATAAATTCAAACTAAGAAGCTTAGCTAAGATTTTATGGAATTTGTGGAGCTGACACTTTTGTTAGCATAAAACCCTTACAGACCCGTTATTTCTGCAATTCCTTAAGACAATGAAAAAATCAGGGCTGAAATCACCAACTGGTTTGCACCAATGTCATAAATCTCCTCCATCCCTTTTAATACTGACAAGGAAAGGTGACTAGCCTGTCTCTAACAACAACAGCAGCAACAACAACAACAACAACATCAACAACAAACTTACTTCTCAATCCTTTATGTTGTCTCTTGCAGATCTTCTCAATTTTCTGTGTTGGTTCACACTCGTTTCGATTTCCTCTCTTTAACACTTTCACCATTGTTTTAATATTAGTGGTACCATCACATTCACTCCAGTCACCACGTCTGTATTTACATCCTTAAAAAATAAAAAAATACTAATGGATATCAAACCCTCATCTGCCAGATACCAAACCTCATTGGACAGATATTAAACATCCTCATCTGCCAGATATCAACCTCCTCTGCCAGATATCCAACCTTCATCTGCCAGATATCCAACCCTCATCTGCCAGATATCCAACCTTCATCTGCTAGATATCCAACCTTCATCTGCCAGATATCAAACCCTCATCTGCCAGATATCCAACCTTCATCTGCCAGATATCCAACCATCATCTGCCAGATATCCAACCCTAATCTGCCAGATATCCAACCTTCATCTGCCAGATATCCAACCAACCTTCATCTGCTAGATATCCAACCTTCATCTTCCAGATATCAAACCCTCATCTGCCAGATATCCAACCTTCATCTGCCAGATATCCAACCTTCATCTGCTAGATATCCAACCTTCATCTGCCAGATATCAAACCCTCATCTGCCAGATATCCAACATTCATCTGCTAGATATCCAACCTTCATCTGCCAGATATCAAACCCTCAACTGCCAGATATCCAACATTCATCTGCCAGATATCCAACCATCATCTACCAGATATCCAACCATCATCTGCCAGATATCTAACCAACCTTCATCTGCCAGATATCCAACCAACCTTCATCTGCTAGATATCCAACCTTCATCTGCCAGATATCAAACATTCATCTGCCAGATATCCAACATTCATCTGCCAGATATTCAACCATCATCTGCCAGATATCCAACCTTCATCTGCCAGATATCCAACATTCATCTGCCAGATATCCAACATTCCACTGCCAGATATCCAACATTCATCTGCCAGATATCCAACCAGCCTTCATCTGCTAGATATCCAACCTTCATCTGCCAGATATCAAACATTCATCTGCAAGATATCCAACATTCATCTGCCAGATATCCAACCATCATCTGCCAGATATCCAACCCTCATCTGCCAGATATACAACCTTCATCTGCCAGATATCCAACATTCATTTGCCAGATATCCAACCTTCATCTGCCAGATATCCAACCAACCTTCATCTGCTAGATATCCAACCTTCATCTGCAAGATATCTAACATTCTTCTGCCAGATATCCAACATTCATCTGCCAGATATCCAACCTTCATCTGCCAGATATCCAACCAACCTTTATCTGCCAGATATCCAACCATCATCTGCCAGATATACAACCTTCATCTGCCAGACATCCAACATTCATCTGCCAGATATCCAACATTCATCTGCCAGACATCCAACTATCATCTGCCAGATATCCAACCTTCATCTGCCAGATATCCAACCTTAATCTGCCAGATATCCAACATTCATCTGCTAGATATCCAACCTTCATCTGCCAGATATCAAACATTCATCTGCCAGATATCCAACATTCATCTGCCAGATATCCAACCTTCATCTGCCAGATATCCAACATTCATCTGCCAGACATCCAACCATCATCGGCCAGATATCCAACCTTCATCTGCCAGATATCCAACCTTCATCTGCCCGATATCAAACCATCATCTGCCAGAAATCAAAGACAATGGCATCCAATATAACATGCCACCTTCATAGCTGGCAAACATTTACTTATCATAGCTCTGAAGGGGGAAATCAGATGAGTTCCCATATTCCAGAACAAGAACAAATTCATAAAGTGCATATCCTGAGGGGAAACCAGGGTCTGGAATCCCCTAAAAGTTTGGCAAAATGTGGTTATGTTATATATTTACAGCAGAATTTCAGGGCTTTAGTAGTTTGGTCAGGACAAGAAGAAGAATAGCTGTTAGGACCCCTAAGAGCAATTGACATGTTTAAGCCCAAATGAGCAAAAATAGCTGGTCAGATCCCATGATAAAAATTGCTGGTCAGATCCCCTGATAAAAATTGCTGGGCAGATCCCCTGATAAAAATTGCTGGTCGGATCCCCTGGCAAAATAGCTGGGCGGATCCCCTGATCAACAAGAGCTGTCCACGAAAAGCGCGCTCCACTATTCGCAGCGCCATACTAGGATAATACAATCATTATATATTCAATACAAAATACTTCATAACAGCACCATTACCCTCAGCTGTGTAGAGGTTGGGGCTTCTAAGTCGAAAAAGGGGGATAATTTGGACAAATTATGCAGGACTGTTACCTACTCATGTGTAGGTCCTCTAGGTCATGATGGCAAACAAATAAGCCTTTCTTAGTCCAAAACAGGGCATAATTTCAACAAAATTCCAACAAAATTCTAAATAGTTATCTTCTGTAG